>JADWQK010000137.1:47576-2447576 GCA_017933935.1 Sesamia nonagrioides | reverse complement strand
TTTCTATGGAGGATGAGTGAACTTTACTCCCTGTTCCTCATGTCTCCACCATTATTTTCAGAACATAATAGGGTTATTAAAAAAAATAAAACGCTTGTCTATGTATTTAAACCGCGTAGGTATTGGATTTTTCGATGACTGATTCTTTTTGATAGCCGGCGAAAAATGTAGTCACTTAAATCAAGTACCAAAAACCATCGTTTTTACTAGACAATATTTAAAAAAAATGTTCTTCCATATATTTTGACTACGTACATATTGAAGGTAGGTATTATTATATTTTTATATAATTTTATACTAGTGCTTGACCGCAATCCCGCCTGATGGTAAGCAGTGATGCAATCGTTGATGGTAAAGCGCGCTTTATTAAGCGAGTTTATTAAGAGCCTATTCACTCTAGCCTTGAAGACACTTAAATTGTAGTCAGACGGAAACATCGCCGCTGGCAAATTGTTACAATCTCTCGATGTACGCAATATAAAAAACGAAGCGAAACGCTTCGTCCCGATCGTAGTGGTGTCAACAACATAAAGGTTACTCGCCGCACGACGGGTCGTGCAATAATGGAACGGAGGTGGGGGTATTAAGTCATGCAATTTCCTTGCACACTCTCCAAAATGCATTCTATAGAACACCAACAGGCTGGCGACCATAATAGACAAAAACTTTCTACCCTACAGTCTAGAATCACGTGCTCAATGTATGGTTACAGTTTACGATTCCATATCCCTGATTCCCTGTCTGTGATAAAAAAAAAGAATCAAATTTATAAAGGAAAATCATCAGTTGTAAATGATAAATTTTCCAAGAATACATCTAAAGCATTTGTTAAGATTATCGTAGCGTATCGTGCCTTTGAAGATTCGACCTCTGAATAATCTATTCAAAATTACAAAGATTTTTCTGCTTGTATAACCTCAGGGTAACTTGACTTAATCAAAAACACATTGCCAATGGTAAAATCGTATGATGAGAAGAACAAGAAAATAAAACAAATGTTGAAAATATTGCGCTAGCTTCAACTACGAGTAGGTATATACAGCAAAAGAGATATCTACATATGTACAGACGACAGCATATCAAGCTACTACAACTTGTCAGAACTCTTTATTAGATTTTCAATTTTATCTCTAAAGCATTAACGTTGAAGGTTGATTGGGAATGTTTGACAGTTTCGGGTAGCTTAACCTGCTGTCGTACTTATGTAGGCTACTGAAATCTACTGAACTATTAAGAAATATACAATATGTAAAGAAAACCCTGTCCGATCCGTGAAGGTATTGTTAGGTATCGTTAACTGATTCTAATAATGCCTATAAAGCCGGGCTAAACTTAAAAAAAAATCCCCAAAAAAAAATAAATATTATTTCGAAAAAGCGAGGTAACTTAATGCATGTGCGGTAGGCAACCCGATAGCCCCGCCCCCCTTCACCCGCGCATACATGCGCGGGTGAAAGGGGGCGGGGCATGCGGCACGTGGTCGCATCGCTATTCGCTCCGCCACAAATGGTGTTGTCAGTTTTTTAAAAATTACTAAATTTCGGGGAAATTGGAATTAATACCCGGGAAAAAAAGATTATTTCAAAATTCATTATTATTGTTACTGTGATGATTATGTAAAATTTTATATTATATTTGGTCAAGTGTTTACCTAACCTTTATTATCCTTATGGGTCGGACAGGGTTTTCTTTACATATTGTATAAGACATGATTTTCAAATCCGATTATTGACTAAAATCACCACTTCAGTGGAAATTACGCCTATGTTTTGTAGTGACGACTTTAAATGAATTATTCCACAGAAGTCTTATTGCGGTGGCTTCTTATTAAGATTTCTGTGATTTATTCTGTTAATACGGATTGATTAAAAATAAAACAAGGAAGATGGATTTGACATTTCTTACAAAAATAATTCTGAGAAGAGATGGAGCTTACGGAACCTAACATCGCTACAAAAACCGGTCCCACACTTTACGAATCAAACGACAGACGAAAATAACAAACTTGATTTATGTAAGCCCCAAGTAAATGTTTCGTACAATAGGGGATTTGACTAAAAAAAACGAAACTGTCAGTCAGATTTCCAAAAAATATTAGACACGTATTTTTTCTTTTTTCATATAACCAAAAAATGAAGACGACACAGCGCGTTGAAAACTCCTGTGACGTCACTGCACGCTACACTTTTTTGCGGCCAGTGACCTCACCAGCCACCACTCCTGATCTTTGATGCCTTTTATACTTGTAAATTTTTATTGATTTGATTAAACAAAATATACGTATTCAATATTTTTCTCTGATCTGAATGACGGACTTAATAGAATCATTTTTTTTTATCCAGGAAACATCCCTATTGTGGCGGCATCTACATTGCACACATACGAACTGCGCATCATATTAACGTCACGTAAAATCGAATTGTGTGTGTTGTGTTATTATTGTTGTCGAGTTGTTGATGTTGTCAAGTTTTTTTTTTTACATATTATAAACTAGCGCTTGACCGCCATCCTGCCTGATGGCAAGCAGTGACGCAATCGTTGATGGTAAAGCGCACCAGTTTATTAAGAGCCTATTCACTCTAGCCTTGAAGACACTCAAATTGTAGTCCGACGGAAACACCGCCGCTGGCAAATTTTTCCAGTCCCTCGATGTACGCAGTATAAAGGAGGAGGCGAAACGCTTCGTCCGGATCGCAGTGGTGTCAACAACGTAAGGGTGGAAACCAGCCGTGCGACGGGTCGGTCATGCTATCATAACAACATCAACAATATTCAACGTCCCGATACAAATCGTCGTGCAGTTGCTGACCAGACACATCTACCCCGAAGATCCTCCACTTTCTATAGAGAACTAGCTTTCCGCCCGCGGCTTCGCCCGCGTGGAATTCGATTATATCGCGCTTTTTAGATTTCCCTCGGGAACATCATTTTTTTTTTTTCAATAAAAGGTAGCTTATGTTCTTTCTCAGGGTCTAAAGATTGTCTGTGCCTAATTTCATCAAAATCGGTTGGGAGGTTTAAGCGGGAAAGCGTAATAGACAGACAGACAGAGAGACAGACAGCCAGACAGACAGACAGATATTAGTATGGATGAGCAAACTTTAAACGCTGTTCTTTAAACCTCTATAGACCTAATGAGTGTTAATAAACGTCTGTCAAAATAGTCAGCAAGTTCTACTCCCTGTACACTTATTTCCTTTGCCTCCAGTATATGTATCGGATCGCAATCGGTAGCGCAATATCCGCAGTGAGCCAGCCAGCTAGTTCCGACGTAATGACACCCAGATAAGAATTCAATATCGTCTACTTTAGCATCTTCCCTCTGGCTGTATTTCTGTGTCTACTGCAGTTACAATTTGCTTTTGTGCAAACTAGCTTCTATGTTTATTGGGGTTGTGAAGACGCCTTAAGTGATTAAAAAGTTGATAATGAAGAACTGGCATTGAAGTGCACCAGAGCTCATTGTACAGGTTATGGTTTCTTTGCGGTCTTTTAAACCGCGCCATAGAAAAACCGTCAACTAGCTTTCGTGGTGATCCATATTTTTTTTGTTTTATAATTACATACAAACTAATGCTTGACCGCAATCCCGCCTGATGGTAAGCAGTGATGCAATCCCTGATGGTAAAGCACGATAGTTTACTAAGAGCCTATTGACTCTAGCATTGAAAACACTTAAATTGTAGTCAGATGACAACATCGCCGTTACGACAGGTCGTCTGATGATGGAACGGAGATGAGGGAATTAAGTCATGCACCACTCAAAATTTCATAAAGAAATCATGAAAGACCACAAAGTTATGAGCTTGTTATCGTACTTGGTTGTCCCAACAAAATATGGTCAACGCTCCGCTCGGGCGGGCGAGCGGTGCGTTGACCTGTGGCGTCAGCTGTTGCGCGTACTATTATCTACCGTAAGCTGCGTGGCGGTCTCGGTAACCACACTGCAACAATTTCTAAATGTGTTTGGGAAAAAATGATTGGAATCGATTCAGTTGCTTATTCTGAACAAACTATATTCAGGCTTCGTATAAAGAAAAAATTACGTTGTATAATATAGTTTGTGAACAGTTCTGCGCCCAGATGTACAAATGTGGACTAAGTTAAACAATTATGTAAGTATCGTAGACCGTAGCATGTGGCGTCCTATAGTTTCGGAATACGCAAAAACCTTTGCGTTTTTGTAGGTAGTGCGTTTGTAATCGCCATTGATCTTAGCTGGCACAATACATTTTACTGGCATATATGTATATATTGGCGTGGCCAGCTCATTTATGGTAAATAATTTATTTTATTGTTCTGTGTCTTGTACTGTTAGTTACTTTACTTTCCTAGTATTTTATACAGACAGGTGTGTTTTTAACAGAACAGACAGCTGTGCTGATGGGGAGTTTGTTCCGTCACTTTTACTTCCCAGCGAAAGAAGTGGTGAAGGCAGGCGTTTTATGGGACTGGCTTTACTAATATAGACGTTCAAAAATAATCCATACTAATATTATAAATGCGAAAGTATCTCTATCTGTCTGTTTGTCTGTCTGTCTGTCCGGCTTTCACGCCAAAACTACTGAACCGATTGTAATGAAATACACAGATAGTGAGGTACACAGATAGTCTAGAGCCTGAGTAAGGACATAGGCTATAAAACATCGCGCTATTACCAATAGAAGCAGAGCAGGAACAAAACATGTTGCGAAAACGAGAGCAAACGCGGACGTACATATTGCTCCCATTATTTTAACAGGCGCTTAATTTATATCAACTAAGCTCTTTCGGTTCGAAGCTTACGCGGGTGAAACCGCGGGACACAGCTAGTAATTAAATATAACTTTATTTACAGTGTAATTTTACACACATCTGGTGTATAACCACGATTAACATGTAGGATAGGTTTTTATTCACATATTCCTACGGGATCGAAACTTATGCGCGTAAAACCTCGGGACGTATACAATATGTTAAGAAAACCCTGTCCGATCCGTGAAAGTATTGTTAGGTATCGATAACTGATTCTACTAATGCCTACAAAGTTGGGCTAAACTAAAAGAGAAATATCCCCATAAAAAAGCATTGTTTTGCAAAAAGAGGTAACTTAATACATGTGCGGTGGGCAATACATGCGCAGGCGAAATGGGGTAGGGCACGCGGCGCGCGGTCTCACCATTTGCTCATAATAATACCGTCAAAAATGGTGTCACTTTTTTAAAATATACCAAATTTTGGGGAAGTTGAAATTAATTCGCAGAAAAAAAAAATTTCAAAATTCATTAGTAAATATTGTTACTATGATGATTATGTAAAATTTCATATTTTATTTGGTCAGGTGTTTACCTAACCTTTATTATCCTAATGGGTCGGACGGGGTTCTCTTTACATATTCTATAGTAGGTATACAATAAAATAAATATCACTTCTTGGCGAAAGTCTTGTCTCGTTGTAATAATATCTCTTTGGCTATACTATTTATATCTGGCTGGCTTTGGCTTTTTGTAGACTTTTTCCCCAACCTATTCGTCCTCCGTGGCGCAGCGGTCAACACGCCAGCCTGCGACGTGGAGGCTTTTCCTGATTGACCTGGGTCGTGAATTTTTATGTATATATGTATCTATTATAAATATAGTATCATTGAGTTAGCATCCCATAACACAAGTCTCGAACTTACTTTGGGGCTAGCTCAATTGTCCGTATATTTATTACTAGCGGCCGCCAGCGACTTCGTTCGCGTGGTTTAGTTATGCTCCGCTCCTATTGGTCGCAGCGTGGTGTTATATAGCCTAAAGCCTTCCTGGATTAATGGGCTATCCAACGCAAAAATAATTTTTCAAATCGGACCCGTAGTTCCCGAGATTAGCGCGCACAAACAAACATACAAACAAACTCTTCAGCTTTATATATTAGTATAGATTAATGCACCTTCTGACAGCATAAAATTTGACTTATTTATAGTTACATTTCTTCCTACTATAATTATTTAGAAACTTACATGTGAAGTTCGGTGGAGTCGTGATAAATTCTCATAAAGTACGTTAACTTCGTTACGAGTTCGGCAAGAGTATGCGTTGTTTGTTATAGCAAACAACGCATAAACTTACATAATTCTGCTTGATGACTACCTGTCTACTGTTTAACATCATTATCATCAACCTTTTTATCGTCCCAATGCTGGGCACAGGTCTCCTCTCATACAGAGAAGGATTGAGCGTAGTCGCCACGCTTGCTCAACGCGGGTTGGCGATTTCAGACTTAAAGTCCAGGTTTCCTCAAGCTGTTTTTGCTTCACCTTCAGTCATTGGTGTTCAAAATATACTTAGAAAGTACATATGAACTTTTTAAGTATATCTTGAACACCAATGACTGAAGGTTATCAAAAATGTCAAAAAATCAAAATCAAAAAAATCAATGGAACCTTTCTAAAGCTATATAACTTTAGAAAAGTTACATTGGTACTTGCCTGACCTGGAATCGAACCCGTGCACTCATACTTGAGAGGCTGGTGTTTTAATCACTAGGCCACCACCACTTCAAAATAACATACATAATCAGTCTATAATGTTCCCACTCCTGGGACACAGACCTCCTCTCGGTGAGAGGGAGTGGGCCGTAATCTACCACGCCGGCCCAGTGCTGCTTCGTAGATGTCACATGTCTTCGAAGCTTTGCCTCTAGGACATGCTGATTTCTTCACAATGTTTTCCTTCACCGTTTTGAGAGTGGTGGTGATGTAATAATATACACAAACTAAAGCGCCTGATAGTCGTGGTGCCCTACTGGTTAAAACATCAGCCTCTCAAGTATGAGTTAGCGGGTTCGATTCCAGGTCAGGCAAGTACCAATGTAACTTTTCTAAGTTACATGTACTTTCTAAGTATATCTTGGACACCAATGACTGATTAAAATGTGAAGGAAAACATCTTGAGTAAACCTGGACTTTAAGTCTGAAATCGCCCAAACTGACATTTTATCACAGAAGATGAAATGTCAGTTTAGACCTATTAAATTATTGCGCTCCTGACGTAAACTGGTGTATTTTTAGTCGCCATGTTTATAATTGCGTCTAAACTGTCTATGGAGAATCTTAATTTGAGAGGATTAAATTATTTTTATTTTTTTATATATCTTATAAACTAGCGCTTGACCGCAATCCTGCCTGATGGTAAGCAGTGACGCAATCGTTGATGGTAAAGCGCACTAGTTTATTAAGAGCCTATTCACTCTAGCCTTGAAGACACTCAAATTGTAGACCGACGGAAACACCGCCGCTGGCAAATTATTCCAGTCCCTCGATGTACGCGGTATAAAGGAGGAGGCGAAACGCTTCGTCCGGATCGTAGAGGTGTTAACAACGTAAGGGTGGAAACCAGCCGTACGACGGGTCGTCCGCTGGTGGAACGGAGATGGGGAATTAAATCATGCAATTCCATCGCACACTCCCCGAAATGCATCCTATAGAACACCGAAAGGCTGGCTACTCTACGCCTGTGCTCTAGGCTTTGGAGACCAACTCGAGTTAGATCAGGGTCACCAATCAGCCTCTTTACACGTCTCTCCACTGAATCCAAAGTGGCCAGGTGACACTTGTCAGCACCAGCCCAAATGTGGCTGCAGTACTCCACACACGAACGGACCTGTAATTTGTATAACATTAGAAGCTGCCCCGGTGTGAAGTACTGCCGGACCTTTGCGATAACGCCAAGTTTCCTGGCAGCCACCTTAGTCTTGGACTCAATGAACCGCCCAAAGTTAAGGTCCGAGGAAATCTCAACTCCCAAAAGCTGAAGGCGGTCGGAACACTCCAAGGACACATTCCGAAAAGTAGGAGCCAAGGTGAACGGGCTCCTTTTGGCGGTGAAAAAACACGCCTGTGTTTTGGCGCCATTGAATGCTACAAGATTGGCATTGCCCCAATCGGAGACAGCCTGCAGCGCAACACTCGTTCGCTCAACCATGGCCTCTCTTTCGGACCGGATTGATTCCCTACTAGCCCGAGCACCCGGCAGGTATCTCTCTACAACTGTGCTGTCATCTGCATACCCATAGATACCGGGCATCAGCAGATCGTTAATATGCAGCAGGAACAGAGTTGCAGAGAGAACAGACCCCTGAGGAACACCGGCATTAGTTGACATGGAAATGTTATCTTCTATCCTTTTCTAAACGAAATGGAAAGAAAAAGATGAACATAACTTAAAATTAGTGTAGTTTGTGAACAATAGAATCGGCGCCACTGTCTCTCTTTTAATTTTGATCACAAATGATCGATGGGATGTTTTGTTGTTCTTTTTTGAGGAAAAAAAATATTAATGATATTCGTACTCCAGTAACGGAGGAAACGTAGAACCATTTGCACAGCATTGAGCTATGTAATCGATGACATGATTTAATTCCCCCATCTCCGTTCCACCAGCGGACGACCCGTCGTACGGCTGGTTTCCACCCTTACGTTGTTAACACCACTACGATCCGGACGAAGTGTTTCGCCTCCTTCTTTATACCGCGTACATAGAGGGACTGGAACAATTTGCCAGCGGCTGTGTTTCCGTCGGACTGCAATTTGAGTGTCTTCAAGGCTAGAGTGAATAGGTTCTTAATAAACTAGTGCGCTTTACCATCAACGATTTGATTGCGTCACTGCTTACCGTCAGGCAGGATTGCGGTCAAGCGCTGGTTTAAAATTTGTAAAAAAAAAAAAAAACATCACTTCAGCCTCTCCGTGGGTGGCAGTCGACACAACCACATACATTTTCTTACAAAGCTTAATACACGTGTGTAACCTGCGTGCGCCGCCGTGGGGCCACGCCTTTACTGTTTACCTGTACCTTTACAATTGAAATGCAAAGATCTTATGAATTCGATACTCGTCTCGTCGACATATGAACTGGCATTGCTTAAGATTTGTTCCAATTTCCTTTTGTTCTGCTAACCAATTCAAAGAAAAAATAACTTCATAACTGACTAGCTTCTATTCGTGACTGCGTTCGCGAGAAATTTCTTGTTCCCCGATCCACCCCGTCGTATCGCATCGCCTGCCAGCGCTTTTGCTTCGTTTTCGCTTAACGTTTTTCCACATTTTTATTTTACTCTGCTCCTAAGGGTCGTAGCATGATATTAATGCAAAAATATTTTTCTTTTCTCACGCTCGGAAAATAAGTTGTATTATTCTGATTATTGGGTGGAAAATGCTGCTTTCCTCCCTGCAAAAGACTCCCCACCTAAGGGCCGAAATGAACTTTAAAAATAGAACTACTGTCAGCTACGAAAAGTTTTACTAAAAAAATGCTGCGGCCATGTGAGTTTCTAAACAGCCAGTGTTAACTTAGCGCAAACTTCTTTGAGCAGAATAAACCGCAACAATTACGCCGTGAGTTCCTTAGTTAAACTTTAAAAAGTCGACTTAAATTGGCGGGATACTAATCTGTTACCTATGTGTGGCGAAATTTAAAAAAATAGTGCAAATAAACAACTACTTTCATTGTCCTCATATTTGAAATGATAAGTAGTGTGTTTAACACGGGTAAAAGAATCAATTCCTACTCGGAGTATTGGTAATAAATACCTCGGGAAATGATTCTTTCGACCCTAGGTTAGCAATCTACTATTTTGAAACTATTTTTTTTTTTGGTTGTTACTTTAATGTTGAAAATGTAACCTCTGAGTCCGAATAAATCTATGTAATATATACGAATAAAATGTAAAATAATTATCTAACTTTTTATCACTATGATCATTACCAAAACATAGTTATTCTTCTACCGTGTATGAAATGCACACATCGTTTTTTTTTTTTTTCATAAAGTGAATTTCATTCGTACTTGAACGCGATTTACATGTATCGTCCGAACCTTGTTTTGTTTTTACAAATAAACTTTTTTATTTTACTCTTGTTTATTCTAATTGCAGGTTTTATTGTGTGTGTAAACAAAACGTAATTACGGATCAGAGGGGTGCGGAGGGGTTGGAAAGGTGCCAACGTTTTGGAGTAAAAGCTTTTTCGTTTAAGCCCGAGGGCCACCATTTGCCATTCAAGCGGCCCGTTTTTAGCTATTCGCAAAGATTTCAATCAACAATCGCTAGATTTACCCTTACCGTTACGCGAAAAAATATCCATACTAAGGATGAGCTCACACATTATCAAATAACATTTCATTCTACCACAATCAGGTCAAGTCACTTGATCAGAGTCGTAAAAACGAAACGGAAATTCAACTAACATTTTACACCGAAGGACGAATCTAACGATTTAAATCTTTTCTATTGAATGTCAAAAGTCGTAAGCACCCAATAAAATAGTAGAATTTATATTAAAACAAAATATCGGTCAACTTTAAAACAAAAAAAAAAGAAATCGGTGCATCCGTTCGGGAGCTACGTGACACAGACACGTCAAACTTATAGCATGATGTTTCCATTATTTGAAGATTCAGTAAACGACAGATCTAGCGTTTTCCCAGCTATGTAAGAATCGACTTTCAGTCCAACTGGAAGCAGTTGAATATCAGTATTATACACGAAGCAGCTGAATTTTTGACCTCCATAATCTATACTTCATTTGAAACTTTGTGAAAAAAGTAAACCTAGACACGTGAAGTACACCCAAAAGAAAAACGAGAGATTATAATCTCTATCCCCCTTATTCATAAAAGTTGCTCAAAGTTAACTAATGATTAGTGACTGTTTCAGTAGTGACATTGTTGACTTTGCCCGTCACTTAACTTTAATCATCGTTTATGAATAAACACCAGTGTATAAGGGGTTTATTTATAGACGATTATTAAAGTAAAATGGCGTTACAACGACAAAAATGTATGGTTAAAGAATCGCTAATCACTAGTTAGCTTTAAGCAAATATTCTGAACTAGCGGCCGCCAGCGACTTCGTTCGCGTAGAATTAGTCATGCTCAGCTCCTATTGGCAATATGTACGGCTGCGTTAGCTCCCGTTTTCGCAACATTTTTTGTTATTGCTCTGCTCCTATTGGTCATAGCGGGATGTCATGTAGCCTAAAGCCTTCCTGGATTAATAGGCTATTCAACGCAAAAATAATTTTTCAAATCGGGCCAGTAGTTCCTGAGATTAGCGCGCACAAACAAACAAACAAACAAACTCTTCAGCTTTATATATTAGTATAGATAAAGGGGTATTTTTAGAGCTTTGTTTTATTTCTACCATAACCTCACTTTCATTTCCTTCATGCTTAAAGCCAAAAACTGAAATAAAACCTTCGTACGCTACGCGTACAATCACAATCATCTGCTTTGTAGTTGCACGTTCACAAAATGCCTTGCATGTGCAATTTTCCCGGCATGTGACAAGAGCTATTCGTTCAGTTTTCAATTTCGAACGGTGTCTCCCACAGGGCCTGTATTGCTGACGGCAAGACAGGCCTGTGACGCACACACAGACAAGGGTACAGTGAGCGTCAAAATATAAAAGCTGACACACCTTTCAAAATAATCCGCCTATAAGGTTACTCAAACAAAACCCTTTCAAATCAAATCATTTATTCGTTTGCAAACGTTTTATATTGAAAATTCGGCAATATATCTCAACTAGCGGAATTAGTCATGCTCAGCTCCTATTGGCAATATGTACGGCTGCGTTAGCTCCCGTTTTCGCAACATTTTTTGTTACTGCTCTGCTCCTATTGGACATAGCGGGATGTTATATAGCCTAAAGCCTTCCTGGATTAATAGGCTATCCAACGCAAAAAGATTAATAATAAATAAAGAAGAATTTTTCAAATCGGACCAGTAGTTCCTGAGATTAGCGCGCACAAACAAACAAACTCTTCAGCTTTATATATTGTTACGGGCTGGGGGTACTTAAACGCCGGTTAAGGGTTACGAAGTTTATTAGCAACGAAGGTACAGTCGATCGTAGGCAATGACAAGTAGAACGTAGCTGATGTCGTACCGAAGTCTTCTCTTACGTCCACGAAGTCCGTGTTGTAAACACACAATAACGCTACAGATGTTTCTTCACGTAGTACTTACAGTTCTCGTTATAATTGTCGCAGTAGGTCTTCTTTAAGATTGCTTCTTAACTGTCGCTGTTTTCGTATCGCTAGTCGAGTGTAGACTGACTGTGCGCCGGCGTCGCGCCGCCTATATATAGGCCAGCTGATCGAACATTCCGGAATCCTCTAGACGTAATAATAATACTGCATAGCTTCGAGGTCACCGGCCACGTAAGTACCTATGGTAATTCCCGGAAACGGGTTTCCAGAAATTTCGATGTCGACTCTTTGTTGACAAAACTGTTGAGACCTGTACCATTCGATAGGCCGTCCTAAGTCTAGCAATGCGTTTTATTATTGTACCTAGAAAATGTCTAGATCTGCCGAAATAGGACTTAAAAGTGACACACTGCATGTCACGCGATATTGAACCTTATGCCATCGACATAAGGTCCATTCGTAACATTGCCCCCTTCTTAGTCATGCTCGTCCCGAGCATGATTTGATCCATAATAGCGAGCTAGGCGGTCAACGTGTACGACCTTCAGCTTCCCTCTAGGCCCTTTCTTAATCCTGTAGGTGACATCGTTTATTCTGGTTACTATCGTGTACGGACCCTCCCATTTGGCTTGAAATTTCGGACTCTTTCCTTTTCTCCTTATGGGATTATGTAACCATACCAGAGTTCCTTCTTCAAATCCGGGTACGTTAGCTTTGCGGTCGTATCGGATCTTCATTTTCTCGCTGGTTTTGAGACCATTCTCTCGCACTAGCTCATGTATTCCATCTAATTTACGCCGCAGGTCGGCCACATAGTCGACAGCTAGGATAGGAGTATCGGGAGGTGTTCCGGTTAGTGCATCTATGGGTAGTCTAATTTCTCGGCCGAAGTTGACTTTCGCCGGTGTGCAATTTGTGCTATCATGTGTTGCAGAGCGGTATGACATTAAGAAGAGCGGAATGTATTGGTCCCAATCCCTCTGGTGTTCTTCCACTACTTTGGCCAAATGATTCTCTAGCGTCTGGTTGAATCTTTCGACCATTCCATCTGACTGAGGGTGATATGATGTTGTGCGAGTCTTATGTATCCCGAGTAGTTGGCAAACCTCTTGAAATAGTGAAGACTCAAAGTTTCTACCCTGGTCAGAGTGTAACTCCAAGGGAACGCCAAATCGACAGAACACCTCGTGAACTAGCTTTTTGGCGACTGTATGAGCTTCCTGGTTAGGTACTGCAAAAGCTTCTGGCCACTTGCTGAAATAGTCTTGCATGACGATGATATACCTATTCCCTTCTTCAGTAATAGGGAATGGCCCAGCTATATCGACAGCAACTCTTTCCCATGGTGCACCAACATTGTACACTTTCAGCCGACCTCTGGCTCTCGTTTGCGGTCCCTTTACTGAGGAGCAGGCTGCACATTTTCTACACCAGTCCTCTACGTCTTCGCGGCAATGCACCCAATAGAATCTTTTCTCACCTTCTCCAGGGTTTTCTTTACTCCTAGATGTCCTCCGGATACTCCGTCGTGCACCTGTCTTAGCACTGACGCGACTTTATCACCGGGAACAACTATCTGTAAGGTGACCTCCTGTCCACTGGGTGATTCCCATTTCCTCTTGAGAACTTCATTATCAATTATCAGACTATCCCATTGAGCCCAGTAACTTTTTACTGTTGGGCTAAGCGCTGATATTTCACTCCAAGCGGGCCTCTGGCCACGTTGCTTCCACTCGATTACTGCCTTCAGGTCACTGTCGTCCTTCTGTGCGTCTTTCAATGATCGATTATCCCAGTCTTCATCCAAATCATTCACCTGGACAATACGCACGTTCTCTTTCTTTTCCTGTTTGGCACAATGTCGGCAAGATTCTTTGCAAGGTCGTCTAGACAAAGCATCAGCATTATTGTGTGACTTGCCTTTCCGATGTTCAGTGACAAAGTCAAATTCTTGCAGCTGCTCTATCCACCTTGCTACTTGTCCTTCTGGGTCTTTGAACTGAAGGAGCCACTGTAAGGCAGCGTGATCGGTACGAAGTGTAAACTGCCTCCCAATCAAATATTTCTTGAAGTGTTGTAAGGTCTTAACAACGGCTAGAAGTTCTCGGCGGGTAACACAATAATTTCTTTCTGGCTTGGAAAGGCATTTGCTGAAATATGCAATAACGACCTGCCTACCTCCTTGTGTTTGAGAGAGAACTCCTCCAATACCCACATTGCTGGCATCTGTGTCTACCAAAAATCGACCTTCCCTACTAGGGTAACCTAGTACAGGAGCCTCACACAAGTGAGTTTTCAGTAGAGCAAATGCCTGTTCGCAGTCAGAGTTCCATTCAAATTGACACTTTTCCTCTGTTAAACGATGCAACGGTTTCGCTAACTCGGAGAAGTTCTTCACAAACCGACGGTAATATGCACACAGACCCAAGAAAGAGCGTACCTCAGTTTTATTACGAGGGGTAGGCCACTTCGACACGGCTTTTATTTTTTCAGGGTCTGTTCGAATTCCTTGCGCCGAAATAATGTGTCCCAAGTATCCAACTTCTTTCTGGAATAGTGTACACTTACTAGGACTGAGTTTTAAATTTGCTTCACGCAGTTTCTGGAACACTTTCTCTAAATTGCGTAGGTGTTCTGCGAAGTTTCGTCCCATAATGATGATGTCATCCAAATAGACCAGGCATGCATCACCAAGCAGCCCCACCAAAATGCGCTCCATTAGGCGCTCGAATGTAGCTGGAGCGTTGCACAGTCCAAAAGGCATGACATTGAATTGCCAGAGACCGTTCCCAGGACCAGTGGTGAAAGCGGTCTTTTCCTTATCCTGCTGACAGATTTCCACCTGCCAGTATCCACTTTTGAGGTCAACTGTGGAGAACCATTTCATGCCACTTAGCAAGTCCAAAGTGTCATCTATACGTGGCAGAGGATAACTATCCTTTTTCGTGGCATCATTCAACATCCTGTAGTCAACGCAAAACCTTGTGCTGCCATCCTTTTTCTTGACTAGGACTACTGGAGATGACCAAGGGCTGGTGGATGCTTCTATAATCCGGTTTTTCTCCATGTCTCTTAACATTTCCGTGACTTCCTGTTCTCTTGCAAAGGGGATACGACGTGGTCTCTGTCTTATCGGCTGTGTATCACCCGTATCTATATGGTGTTTGACGAGCCCGGTCCTTCCCACGTCACCGTAGGTCTTCGAGAAGATGTCATGGAAGTTATGTAACAGTTGCTTAACTTTGTGACTTTCGAGCTTGTTTAAATTGCCCTTACAATTTTCGAGTAGTGTCGATATATGTTTCTGCCACTTCTTATCACGTTCCTTTTCATGTGCCTCTGTTTTTCTCAAAGATGCTACATGATCGCACACACCCACCATGCAATTCTTATCAAGAATGATTTCTTTGTTACTAACGTTGATAATGCGTACTTTTGGTTTATCGGAAATCATCATCAGTGTCCTTGCTGTTATCCAGTCTGGGTGATCTCCAGAATCTTCTATTATAATGCAACGTTTACGGCATCCTATTGGTGATAGTCTAATATCTACTAAGGTTTCTGATCTTGGTGGTAATACCGTTCTCCTTAAACAGTACACCGACCCCTGTTTTCCACCTTGAAGAAATACTTCTTGTTCTGGAAAACTCAATACTCTTTTTGCTACATTAAGGACGCACTGCTGTTTCTTCAAAAAGTCCAGTCCTATTATGCAATCATCTGTAATATTCGCTACTAAAACAGGGTGCGTGAATGTCTTATCACCCATTTTCAAAGTCACATTCGTTTCACCAAGGACGAGTACTGGTTGGCCAGTGGCGGTTTGTAATCGGCATTGTGAAGATCCTCTTTTCCATACTATGGTCCGAGGAAATAGCTCCGGTCGTGCAATGGTTCTTGATGCACCAGTATCCAATGTGAAACTGCAGGATTTACCATTCAGTTCTCCTTCTATAATGAGACTGTTTCCGTCACCCACTTGTGATACTGTTATAATGGGGGCTACATGTCGACCAGCCAGTACTCGCCCCATAGCCCTGGCTGTTCCTAGTTTAAATCCTCGGCTTCCACCTGTGTCCCAGAAGTGATTCTTCCCTTAGCCTTCCTGGGACAATTGATCCGAATATGCCCTTTTTCACCGCACTCATAGCATGTTGGCCCTTGTCGGGGTTTTATTTGTGCGGTTACCTCACGAATACGGTGGTGTGGTCGGCCATCTTGGCGTACTGCTTCCACCTCCAGAGCGTGTGTCAAGGCTGCCTTCAGAGTCTGATGGTGCCCCAGACGAACCGCAGCCCTGACTTCCGCATCTCGAATTCCATCAGTAAAAGCTTGCACCGTAGTAGCATCAATTGCTCCCGGCGTTGAAGCATACGCCCTCCGAACAATACGTTCTATTTCCGATGCCCATTGTTGCAAACCCTCACTGCTTTTCTGTGTGCGGTCGCGGAGTTGAGCCCTGTAGACATGTTCCAGGTGTTTCTCTCCATATCTAGACTCCAACGCTTCTAACAGACAGGCTAGGGTATTGCAATCGCCGGAAATATTTTCGAGGATTTGGACCGCCTCACCACGCAGAGCAAGCGTAAGGGCGGTTACGGCTTGATCGTCGTCCCAATTGTTGCCTTTTGCGACCTTTTCAAACTGTAGACGGAAGGCCACCCATGACGTTGTCCCGTCAAAATGAGGTACCTTGAAAGTCGGCAAAGAACTGGGTACCGGTACCACACCTTTAATGACTCCTTTTTGTACCTTCTCGTGCAAAAATTCTACTTCCTTCCCAAACTCCATGATGGTATTGTCTAATTTATCGAAACGCGCATCATATAATACTGCATAGCTTCGAGGTCACCGGCCACGTAAGTACCTATGGTAATTCCCGGAAACGGGTTTCCAGAAATTTCGATGTCGACTCTTTGTTGACAAAACTGTTGAGACCTGTACCATTCGATAGGCCGTCCTAAGTCTAGCAATGCGTTTTATTATTGTACCTAGAAAATGTCTAGATCTGCCGAAATAGGACTTAAAAGTGACACACTGCATGTCACGCGATATTGAACCTTATGCCATCGACATAAGGTCCATTCGTAACAATATATATATATATATATATATATATATCTCAATATATCGAACCATTTTAGAGCAGGTAAAGTTTTCAATGGATTCTGAATCCCCATACAAATTGAAAGGATTGCGAGTGAGTTATGTTATTACAAATGTTATTATTCTATAGAATTTACCAGTTTTGACTTTTAAGGTGTACTTATGTGTGGTGAAAACTGTAAAGTTTGTAGGTACGCAATAGGTACGCAGTGGGTACGCAGTGGGTACGCAGTGGGTACGCAGTGGGTACGCAGTGGGTACGCAGTGGGTACGTAGTGGGTACGCAGTGGGCACGTAGTGGGTATGTGGTAGGTACGTAGTAGGTATTCATGGTGTCTACCACAAGGAGGTGGCATTCGTGGTTTCAGCCACAAAATAACAATTACCATGACATGGTTCGATAATGGTCCTGATTTCTTTGTTCACAAACTAAAATTAAATTCAGACCATTTTCAGAGCAAATGATTTAATTACATCCGACAAATTTTGTGACTGATATAAACTGTAGCCGACATAGGCAGCTAGCGACCTCTGTTGTCGAAGGGAGGCGACAGCTTCAATGAACGTAGTACGCACAATATTAGTAGTACCGCTTTTCGACACTGGAGGCGCTGTATTATGAATGAAGGCGGTCGCCATATTGATCTTGAGAACTGTAGTACCGCTATTGGCCGCCAGATGTGCTGGGTTTATGAATGAATCACGATTATTTGTCAATGAAAGTTGTAGTTTAAACCCGCCTCTCGACACCTGGGGGCGGTGAGATAAATACGTTTAGAATGTTCTAGAAACTCTCATTGCCGGAAGTTAGAAAATATCGGTTTCTTCCGCCCACATACTGTGGTAACGGCCCCTTTCTGTTCCGAGACGTCGTAGAGTGCGGGTGTGTTAGTTTAGTCTCGTAAAATGTAATCGTGTTTTAGATTTTAAGACTACACCGTGTCTTTACTTGACCGAATCTAGAGATTGTATACTTTAAAACCTGTGGAAATACCGATAATAAATCTGGTAGTAGCATCCGCCTGTTTTTCATTACTATCCAGTACTTATTCTTATTTTACATTAAGAGTAGGTCCGCTTGTGTGCTCAATATTGGTCCATTCGAGCCGGATGCTCCAGTATTCTTCCTAAGATAATCGGATTCGGTCGGGTAGGGCTTCGGTGTAGTTTTACACAGAAAGTGGTAGTGGTGTGTGTGCCGTCGACATGGTGAAAACACGCGGTATGCAAGAAGCCGTCACAGGAGCCACGGATGGGGACTCCACGGAATTGGCGACAGCGGTGGGACCAGCAGACCCGCCCAACTATTCCGTCACAGAGTCGGACGAGACCCAGCCTCACAGCCCTGTGGCGACCACACTCCCACACAGACAACCACGTGGCGAGACGAAAGCCGACAGGAAGTCGTTGGCCCGAGCGAGATTGGAACTCGCTGCCGCTAGATTGGCACTCTTAGAGGCAGAATCGGCAGACGAAGAACTGCTAGAGGAGAGCTCTGCTGCGACATCGAAACGTCGGACGGAAGCCGCAGACAGACTCAGTGAACACGGCGGCCACATCAGCCCACCGCAGTCACAACTCGTGTCGCCTCACAGGGATTCACCCACTCAGCCGCGACACGACGACACGCGGAGGACGAGGGCAGACGACACGGCGCCGTTGCCACTGCAGCAACATAGCGATGAAGGGAGCCTGCTGCAAGGACTGACTCAGGCATTGTTAGAGGTAGCGCGGGGCAAACCCGCTGCCAGCAGGTATGAATTTGATTTACCTATTTATAGTGGCCTCCCAGGCGAATGGCTGCATTTTAAAGCAGCGTATAATGAGTCCGCGTCGACTCACACAGAGGCGGGAAATTTGGCCCGTCTCAGAAGGTCCCTGAGAGGGCCCGCGTTCGAGGCAGTTAAATGCCTATTCCTAGGATCCTCGGCCGTTCAAATTATGCAAAGGTTGGAATCTCGATTTGGACGACCTAACGCATTAATAACTTACGAATTAAATAAAGTACGTCAGTTACCTAGGGTATCAGATAACCCTACAGATATATGTGTGTTTGCATCAAAGGTCACAAACGCTATTGCCGCGGTACAAACTCTGAAAAGAACAGAATATTTATATAGTCCGGAGATGATTTCTGCAATTTCAGAAAAGTTGTCAGTTACGTTAAGGAGCCGGTGGTACGATTATGAGATGGCGGCAGGTGACACAGAGCCTGGCCTAGTAGTATTGGGACGATTTCTCGATAGAGAGGCCGATCTCAATGCGCGTCACGCCACAGTAGAGGTGGAACATAAACGAGACCTTCCACGACGACCGGCTCATAAGGCATTTAAAATAGGGACTGATAAAACACCTTGCATGATTTGCAACGGTAACTGTAGTAGAGTGACTATCTGTTCTAACTTTAAGAAAATGTCGATAAATGATAGATGGGAAACTGCACGTAAAAATAAATTATGTTTCAGATGCCTAAACCGACGAACGTGGAAGCATAGATGCAAAGGCAAGCAGTGTGAAGCGCAAGGCTGCGAGTATTATCATCACAGGCTACTGCACAGCGACATCGGGCAGGGAGCACGCGCTGCAAACGACTCGGAAGAGCGTCTTCGTGTGACAGCAACCGAGCACGTAGCGTCGCGCAACGATACGGCGCCAAGCGGTGACAGCGCGCCACACGCCGTCATCAACAACACGAGCACGCCGCGCGCTTACAATCAAGTCCTGCTGAAAGTAGTACCCGTAACACTATCGGGACCAAACGGTAAAGTAGATACATTTGCTTTGTTGGACGATGGGTCGACAATAACCCTTCTTGCCGCTGATATGGCGCAACGGATAGGCGCAAAAGGCCCAAATGATCCATTTTACATCGAGGCCGTAGCAGGCGCGCGTATTGACGCCACGAACTCGCAACGAGTCAAGGTAAATATACGAAGCAAGTACACATCTGAAGGCATAGACATCGAAGCCAGAACCATTGACAGACTTAAATTATCAGGCCAGTCAATACGGGCAAAGGACTTGACGGGTTTTGAGCACCTGACACCAATAGCCGAGCAGCTAGCATACGATATGGGCGTGCCAACTGTTTTGATAGGCCAAGACAATTGGGCACTGCTGCTCGCCTCTGAAGCACGAGTAGGCACAAAGAACCAGCCGGTAGCGTCACGTACACCACTCGGCTGGATTTTACATGGCAAGACCTGCAACCTGACAAAGGTACATGCATTACCACAGATTGGAGAACGCTTCGGTCACATAAGTACAGATGAATCTATTGAAAAACCCATCGAATATAGAATGAAAGCGGTGTTGTTTGGTGCAACCTCTTCCCCAAGCACTGCGATTTATGTTAAAAATCTCAACGCACAAGTTCATGAGGTCGACTACCCCGAAGCTGTTAACCCTATAGTACGGAATCACTATATGGATGATTTTTTACAGAGCTTCGACAACGCAGAAGAAGCAAACCAAGTGTCTACAGCAGTCGACGTTGTACATCGACGAGGAAATTTTGTGCTGCAAAAGTGGGCGTCCAACGAGCCGGCCGCTGTTGCTGGCCTCTCGACCGAGCCGGCAGAGGAGGATACTCTGCTCAACAAGGAAGAGAAAATTCTCGGTCTTATTTGGCGACACCAGGGTGACACTTTAGGATTTAACTTCAGGAAAGTAGACCCTTCTTATTTGAGCATGCGGGTCACTAAACGACAGTTATTAAAAACAACAATGTCTTTGTATGATCCGCTGGGTCTAGCCGCACCGTTTACGACACAGGCAAAGTGCCTATTGCAAGACGCTTGGCGTTTAAAAATCGGTTGGGACGAACGCCTACCTAAAAATCTAGAACGTAAATGGTGCGACTGGATAAATGCTCTGCAAATTCTGAAAGGCGTGCATATTCCACGCTGTCACCCGGGTTATAATGACTCGACTGGGTTAGAATTGCACGTTTTCGTGGACGCGAGCGAACGAGCCTATGCTGCAGCAGCATATTGGCGTTCAGTGAATGACACAGGTCATGTAGATGTGTCGCTCGCGGCAGCGAAAGGGCGCGTTGCGCCCCTTAAGGTCACATCTATACCTAGACTTGAATTACAGGCTGCCGTGCTCGGCGGGCGCCTGGCGCGCTGCGTGGAAGGAGAGCACGATCGTCGCGCCGACCGCCGAGTCTTCTGGTCCGACTCGCGCACTGTGCTGGCGTGGCTGCGCGCGGGCGCGCGCACTTTCAAGCCGTTCGTCGCACACAGAGTAGCAGAATTAGAAGAAATCACAGAACGGAACGAGTGGCGCTGGGTGCCCACCGCTCACAATGTCGCCGACGACTCAACTCGCGATACACCGACTGACTTCACGGCGAGCCACCGTTGGTACATTGGCCCTTCATTTCTCTATGACAACGAAAAGGATTGGCCACAGGAAACAGACTCACACCTCTATATCGACACGGGCGAGGAGCGTGCTGCCATCACTGCTGCTCACGGTCAGTCTATTTTAATGAAGGCGTTACCTGATGTTACGCGTTTCTCTTCCTGGCTGCGACTCATCCGGGCAACGGCCCGCATTCTTCAATTTATCGACAGACTTCGAGTTCATACCGCAGCAGCTGTCCGCAAACGCAATAAAAACATCAGCATTGAAGACCCGAACTGGACGGAGAAGCAACGGGAAGGTACGAGAAAGCGGTGCAGAGAGCAGAACCGCAACCCCCGCGTTACTCCAACGGTCTACATATCCCTTGGTACACAATACACACGTCGGGCAGAGATTCTTTGGACACGCGCTATACAGAAAGAAAGTTTCGCAAATGAGTTACGTCACGTCACCGGCGGGAGAACGGTACCGATTGACAGTCGGTTGAAGCGACTATCGCTGACAATCGACGAACACAAGATAATGAGAATACGCTCGCGAATCGCGGCAGCAGTCGATATATCACGCGAAACACAGTCACCAGCAGTATTAGACGGTAACCACCGTTACTGCCGCTTGTATATAGACTGGATACATCGAAAGTTACACCATAGTGGCGTGGAATGCGTCGTGAATGAGGTACGGCAACACTACTGGATTCTACGCTTGAGACCATCCGTCCGTGCAGTTATCAAGCTATGTCAACCCTGCAGGCTCCGTCGAGCTGTACCACCAGAGCCGTTGACAGGTGAATTACCACCCTGTCGACTGGCACACCATCAACGTCCATTCACACACACAGGACTAGACTACTTCGGGCCACTCTCTGTCACAGTGGCGAGACATCATGAGAAGCGCTACGTGGCATTGTTCACATGTCTCACTACGCGTGCTGTACATTTAGAAGTCGCCGCCTCGCTGTCAACGGATGCGGCTATACTCGCATTGAGACGTATGATGGCTCGTCGTGGATGCCCTGAAGTCATTTGGAGTGATAACGGCACCAATTTCCATGGGGCAGACGCTGAGCTCCGTAAGGCCGCCCTAGAATCGCTTCAACACGAAGCAGAGGTACGTCACATAGACTGGCGCTACATTCCGCCAGGAGCGCCGTTCATGGGCGGAGCTTGGGAAAGATTGGTACGCACGGTAAAGGCTGCATTGAATGCTACACTTGTTGATCGGCATCCGTATGAAGACGTGCTGCATACACTCTTGACAGAGATAGAACACACGGTCAATTCCCGACCCTTGACCCATGTGTCGGTTAACCCTGACGACGAAGAAGCTTTGACACCTAACCACTTTCTGCTTGGAGCTCCTTCTAAAGTCCCTTTGCCAGGGACTTTCACGAGGCAAGATGAACTACGCCGTTCGCATTGGAGAGCGTCGCAACGACTAGCGGATTTGTTCTGGCGACGGTGGGTACACGAAGTATTGCCTACGCTTCAAAACCGGCGGGAGCCGCATGGACGCGGCGATTCGATTAAGGTGGGCGATTTGGTTGTCATAGTGGACCCAAACTTACCAAGAAACATATGGCCAAAGGGAAGAGTCGAACGCACGTACCCAGGCGCAGATGGTATCATAAGAGTCGTCGACGTCAAAACCAAGAGTGGTGTGATGCGTCGTCCTGTTAAACGTCTCGTCGTTATACCAGTAGAAGTTTAGTTATTGTCATGAATAATTGTTTGTCTTGTATTTGTAGACGCTAGTGTAGATAGAATAAGTTCTTACATTATGTGTCTCCTTGATAGAATAAGTTCTTACGTTATGTGTCTCCTTGATGGCGTCGCTCCAGAATTCTGCTACAAGCAGGAGTTTGTTTTTAGTTAAAGCTGAACTAATATATAGCAGAGCAGGAATTCTGGGGTGGCTACCCTTAACTTAAATTGTTATGTTATATAGTTGCTTGAATTGTTCATTTCATTGTTAGTGTCGTGTAGTATATACCAGTCACTGGTGATATTTATGTACACTGCATGTACACGGCGGGAGAAATGTGACTGATATAAACTGTAGCCGACATAGGCAGCTAGCGACCTCTGTTGTCGAAGGGAGGCGACAGCTTCAATGAACGTAGTACGCACAATATTAGTAGTACCGCTTTTCGACACTGGAGGCGCTGTATTATGAATGAAGGCGGTCGCCATATTGATCTTGAGAACTGTAGTACCGCTATTGGCCGCCAGATGTGCTGGGTTTACGAATGAATCACGATTATTTGTCAATGAAAGTTGTAGTTTAAACCCGCCTCTCGACACCTGGGGGCGGTGAGATAAATACGTTTAGAATGTTCTAGAAACTCTCATTGCCGGAAGTTAGAAAATATCGGTTTCTTCCGCCCACATACTGTGGTAACGGCCCCTTTCTGTTCCGAGACGTCGTAGAGTGCGGGTGTGTTAGTTTAGTCTCGTAAAATGTAATCGTGTTTTAGATTTTAAGACTACACCGTGTCTTTACTTGACCGAATCTAGAGATTGTATACTTTAAAACCTGTGGAAATACCGATAATAAATCTGGTAGTAGCATCCGCCTGTTTTTCATTACTATCCAGTACTTATTCTTATTTTACATTAAGAGTAGGTCCGCTTGTGTGCTCAATAAATTTGGTGCAAAATATCTGAAAAATTGTTAGATATATCTCAAAGGTTGACTAAGAATGACCATATATCAGTAATAAAAACAGCTATCATTCTGGTTCTGACAAGAAGTTTGTTTTTTTTTTTTTTATAAACTATAAACTAACGCTTGACCGTAGCCCCACCTGCTGGTAAGCAGTGATGCGATCCTTGATGGTAAAGCGCACTTGTTTATTAAGAGCCTATTCAATCTAGCCTTAAAGACACTCAAATTGTAGTGTGACGGAAACACCGCCGCCGGAAAATTGTTCCAGTCCCTCATTTTTATGCGGTCAAGACAGTCAACGTAACTTAAATGTCCAACTCGGCTCCGTGACGCTGAAACGGGTATACTCGACTTTAAGTCGTAAGTTTTCACTTGTACATACTATGGCAGTCATAAGCACGTACATTCTCTTATTTTTCATGGTTGTCTGTTCACTTGTTACGAACATTTCAATTGCACAAGTCCATTTGCCACTACATTTTTGACGCTGACGATCAGCTACAAAAGTCGATTACCATGATATAATTCGATAATGTACTTTTTTGGCATGTAGAAGCTAAGAGTTAAAGAAAAATAGAAAAAGAATCAGTGTGCTGTTCTAATTAAATGTCAACTCTGATTCTATTTTAATAAAATATTTTGCTTAGTAATTAATATTGTGTAACAGGTTTCTCGGTGGTAGGCCATAACATCGGCTGCCGGCAGAAGTTACCACCCACCAGACAAAGTCTTGCCGCCAAGCGATTCGTCGTGTTCCGGCATGATGTCTGGTGAAGCCGTACGGAGGACAGGTCTGAGCAGTTGTGTTGAGATATGTGCTGGGTACGATGCGTCAAATGTTGTTATTCGGGAGTTTGGCCATGGAGGATCTTCAGATAAATCTCCCTCTGGCGAATCATCGTTGGTCGTGTTGTTGGGTTTAACATTACATCACCTCGCTAAACTACCGTCTTTCTTCCTATTCTCTCAGTTTTTTTTTAAAACGAATAGGCTCTTAATTC
This sequence comes from Sesamia nonagrioides, assembly GCA_017933935.1. NCBI lineage: Eukaryota > Metazoa > Arthropoda > Insecta > Lepidoptera > Noctuidae > Sesamia > Sesamia nonagrioides. The sequence continues at coordinate 2,422,481 of JADWQK010000137.1, read as the reverse complement.
ACTAGCGCGTTTTACCATCAACGATTGCATCACTGCTTACCATCAGGCGGGATAACGGTCAAGGACTAGTTTATAAATATAAAAAAACAAGTGTTACTCTACTTTTGTTGCGGACGGTACACCTACACTGGGTTATATGGCCGATCCTGTATCCATTTTTATTTCTCTATTGTTTTATGGCATTCCTTTGTCGTGGCCAGTGTTTTGTTTTCTTTATGATTCCTGTTAACCTCTGTTACGGATCTGTTCAGGCGAAAGTATAGGGGTCAGCGTATTTTCAGTTCTAGCAATAGAAACATTATTTACGTTAGGAAAGAATAAAACGCTAGATATGTATGATAATTTGCAAGTTTCCAACACATTATTTACCACGGAAGAAGGTTTATCAAGTTCCAAATTCAGGACTTCATATAGTTTTAGTTCATTTCAATCATTGATTGATTGAAATGAACTAAAACTATATGAAGTCCATACTGGAAAAGTACTGATTATTTGCCTCTCCCAAGCTTTGACACAACTCTATATCGTTTGCCTTCCGTATACAGTAGGACACGTACGAACGATAGTAGGATAGAGGGTATACTTATTTATTTATGCTTTCGCACATGAATTGTACAGAGGCGGACTTAATGGATAAATCATGGATAAATTCAAAAATTTTGTAACGATTTTATGATTTCAAAAGAGTGTCCGTGAAGTTTCTTGCTCGTTCTTCTCCATAGAGACCTACACTTTGAAATAGGCGACTACCTTCATCTTATCGTGTGATTGCTTTGATTTAATCATAGCCAATCTTTTAAGGCCGTCTGTCTACCTAGCGAGGGATCTAAGCTTGCCGACATGCACTCTCAACTCCTAGACGCCGACTACCCACTTAGTTTATATGTAGCCGTAGTAATACAACTAAAATATTAGCTTATATTTAATTAGGCTAACGTTTCAGATGAACTCTGACGTTACTTAACATTACTATTATTATTAACTAGCCTGTCGGTATTCTATAGGATGCATTTTGAAGACGACCCGTCGTATGGAGAGTTTCTCTTACGTTGTTGGTGTACTCTTACGTTGTTGACACCACAACGATCCGAACGAAGCGTTTCCCCTCTTCTTTTGTACTGCCTACATCGAGGGATTGGAACAATTTACCAGGGGCGGTGTTTCCATCGGACTACAATAGGGATGTTTCCTGGGTAAAAAAAATTGATTCATTATTGGATACATATATTTTGTTTTATCAAATCAATAAAAATTGACAAATAAAAAAGGCATTAAAGACCAGGAGTTGTGGCTGGTGACGTCACACGAGTTTTCAACGCACTGTGTCGTCTTTATTTTTTGTTTATATGAAAAAAGAAAAAATAAGTGTCTAGTATTTTTTGGAAGTCTGACTGACGGACTAATTATTTTTTTTTTAGTCAACTACCCTATTTAAGTGTCTTCAAGGCTAAAGTGAATAGGCTCTTAATAAACTAGCGCGCTTTACCACTGCTTACCATCAGGCGAGATTGCGGTCAAGCACTACCTTATATAATATTTAAAAAAAAAAAGTTAATTTTATTACTAGATATGAATATGTATACCACTAACCCATATTTTGGGTTCGTTGTATGTCGCGAACCTGTCGCAATTTACTTAAGGTACCATTGTTTTGGCGTTATTACAATATGTGCATGTGTTTAGCAGCACTTGTTATACCACGCCTACTCTTCAACAATTGTTAATACTCGTTGTTTAATGTATCAAAATTATATGCTGTTGAACATCTATCGCCCTCTAGTGATGTTTCGGGGAACTAAACTAAGATAGTTATAATCTGTGTAATCGTTCCCAACATTTCTTTCTTTTTAATAAAATGTCACTTGATAGTTAACCGCTAAAAAACTGCGTTTCATTATAGGTTATGGGCCCAGCATTTTTTAATTTTTATCCGTTAATCAGTGAAATTAGTACAGTAAAGTAGTCTAAAACGGTGAATAGCGTGTTATTAGATGAATTTAGTGATAGTTTGCAAGAATGACATCGAATTACCTTGTAAGCGTGCCCAAGCTAAAAGGGCGTGACAACTATGGTGAATGGGTGTTTGCAGCAGAGAATTTTCTAATACTGGAGGATATGTTACATTGCATAAAGCAAATACCTGGGAAGATATTAGAAACTGCAGATGATACGAAGACTAAGGCGAAACTGATTATGACTATTGATAGTGCGTTGTACGTTCATATAAAAGACGTCAACACCACGTTGCAGCTATGGAACAAGTTGAAGGCGTTATTTGACGATTCTGGATTTACTCGAAGAATATCTTTGTTACGTAATCTGATCTCAATTCGCCAGGAGAATTGTGTTTCAATGCAGTCGTATGTAACTCAAATAGTTGAAACCGGACAAAAGTTGAGCGGGACAGGATTTAACATCAGTGACGAATGGATCGGGTGTCTCATGTTAGCTGGATTATCTGAAAAGTTCATGCCAATGATTATGGCGATAGAACATTCTGGCATCCAAATCACAACGGACGCCATTAGAACGAAGCTCATGGACATGGAAACGGATCTAACTTCAAGTCAATTGAATGAAGCGAGTGGTGCCTTTGTGAGCAGTACACAGAAGTGGCAACATAAGAAAAAGAATAAATTGTCTATAGACAAAGCGCAAGCGAATGAAAGGCAAAACGTCAATGTCAACAAACTTCATGTAAAGTGCTACCGGTGTAAACAGACCGGACATTATAAAAATCAGTGCCCAAATGCCGAAAATGACAAAAGAAATATGAAACAATCGCATTGGAAACAAACAAATGCGTTCAGTACTGTATTTTTAAGTGACAAGTTTCAGAAAGAAGATTGGTACATTGACTCAGGCGCAAGTATGCATTTGGTTGCTAACAAGGAATGGATCCAGAATAGTAAGCTACATGAAATGAAGGACATTTTTGTTGCTAGTGGCGAGAAACTGCAGGTATCATGCTCCGGCGACGTGAACATTATAACTGAAACGGATCAATGTGAATTCAAAGTTCAAGTTAAGGATGTATTATGTGTTCCAGGGTTGACAACCAACTTATTGTCAGTGAGCCAGTTAATTAAATCCGGTAATAATGTTCAGTTTACGTCAGATGGCTGTGAAGTATATAATCGTAACAATGAATTAGTGGCTACAGCGGTGCTGACTAATGGTGTGTACAAATTGAGAGTATCTGACAGTATAGTGGCAAATATGACTGTGTCAGGGAGTACTTGGCACCGCAGAATGGGTCATCTAAATAGTAAATACCTCAATAAAATGACAAGTGCTGTTGAAGGAATGATTCTCCAGGAAAAGGTTGATCTCAACAAATCGTCATGCAAAGTCTGTTGTGAAGGTAAACAGTGTCGTCTTCCATTCACAAAAGAAGGTTCTAGGAGTGAAGAAATACTTCAGTTAGTTCACACAGACATATGTGGACCTATGGAACATACGTCTCTTGGTGGTTCTAGATATTTCATACTATTTATTGATGACTTCAGTCGTATGATATTCATATATTTCATCAAACATAAGAGTGAAGCACTCAGTTGTTTCGCAGAATTTAAGGCGAAAGTTGAAAAACAAACAAGTAAGAAAATAAAGACATTAAGAAGTGACAATGGATGTGAATATTGTAATAAGGAATTTGATTCATATCTCAAGAAGGAAGGAATAATTCACCAAAGAAGTAATCCCTATACCCCAGAGCAAAATGGCTTATCAGAACAGAATAACCGCACAGTTGTAGAAAAAGGCAGATGTTTGTTATTTGATGCTAACCTGAGCAAAGAGTTTTGGGCTGAGGCCACAAACACAGCGGTCTATTTACAAAACAGAACTGCACTTCCTACACTAAATGACAAGACTCCTTTTGAAATTTGGACTGGTTGCAAGCCTGATGTAAGCCATTTACGAATATTTGGTAGCAGTGTTATGGTGCATTTGCCAAGAGAGAAGCGACAGAAATGGGACAAGAAGTCAGAAATGCACATTCTCGTTGGCTATCCTGATGACACCAAAGGCTATCGAATATATAACCCAAGGACAAAACGCATAACAACAAGCAGGGATGTTGTTGTTATGGAAGATGAAAAAGGTCCAGACGTCAGCATACCAATAACAGAAGGTGTAGAATATTCACATTCAGTGGGGGACATTAATGTAAATGACAAGAGTTCAGGAAATGATGATTCACTAGCTATTGAAGAAATATCAAGTGACTCAGATGGTACATACATACCTAGTGACTATGAAGATGCCAATACCTCACCCGAGCTACGAGCAAAAAGTACCAGAAACAGAAAGAAGCCGGTACGGTATGGGATGTCGAACATATGTATGCCAGAGGAAGTATTTGATGATGCTAGTGGACTGACTATCGAGGAAGCATTACAGGGTGCTGAAAGAGATCAGTGGTTATTAGCTGTGAAAGAAGAACTTCAGTGTTTCAAGGACAATAATGCATGGGATGTAGTGGATGTGCCAAAAGACGGTAAGACTGTAGTGAAGTGTAAGTGGGTGTTACGAAAGAAGTTGGACAATGACAATAAAGTGCGTTATCGTGCACGTTTAGTTGCCAAAGGTTATATGCAGAAGAAAAATGTGGACTATTCAGATACTTTTTCGCCAGTTGTTAGGCATTCAACTTTAAGATTGTTGTTCGCATTATCTGTTAAACTTAATTTAGATGTAACCCATCTTGATGTCACTACGGCATTCTTGAACGGGGATCTTGAGGAGACTATTTATATGCATCCACCAGAATGTTTGCTGAATTCTGAGAATAATAATAAAGTGCTTAAATTGAATAAAGCCATTTATGGGCTACGACAATCCTCAAGAGCCTGGTATAAGAAGGTTGATGAATGTCTTACAAATATTGGTTATAAACGTTCAAAGTTAGAACCATGTATATATACTAAAGTTAATAATGATAAAAGGACAATAGTTAGCCTATATGTGGATGATTTTTTTATATTTTCCAATGATAATACAGAGTGTAATAATTTAAAGAAGGTATTGTCTTCTAAGTTTAAATTAAAAGACTTAGGCCAGGTTAAGAACTGCTTAGGAATGAATATTAATATTGATAAAGTTAATAAAACAGTTACACTGAGTCAAAAGAATTATATTAATCAATTATTGAACAGATTTAATATGGCAGATTGTAAGGTAGCAGATACACCGTTGGAGTCCAAATTGAATGTTAATTTAGATAATAAAAATAGTCAGGACTTACCATATCAGCAATTAATTGGAGGACTCATGTATTTAGCAGTATTAACAAGACCAGACATAGCTTTCTCAGTCAGTTTTTTAAGCCAATTTAACAATTGCTACAATAGTGAAACTTGGGCTTATGCTAAACGAATTTTAAAATATCTTAAAAAAACTAAGAATTATGGACTTAAATATACTAATGAGGGTAATTCAAAATTAGTAGGATTTGTAGATTCAGATTGGGGAAATAATGTTGTAGACAGAAGGTCTTACACGGGTCTGTGTTTCATGTTAGCAGGGAGTGTAATTTCATGGGAGGCCAAAAAGCAAAAAAACAGTTGCACTATCCAGCACTGAGGCTGAATATATGGGTGTTGCTGAAGCATGTCGAGAAGCTGTATATTTAATGAATTTATATAAGGAGATTGTAAATGAGTCATATACCATATGTTTGTATAATGATAACCAAGGCGCAATTAAGCTGTCTTCAGGTAATAGTAATTTTAATAAAAGAAGCAAGCATATAGACATACGCTACCATTTTTCCAAAGATTGTATTAGTGCAGGTGTTGTAGAATTGAAGTACTTGGAAACAGCTGAAATGCCAGCGGACTTATTTACAAAAGGTTTAGGTAATGTAAAGCATTATTATTTTATGGAATTGTTAGGTATACAGGAAGTAAAGTTTTAACATTATTTTGATAAGTGGGGGTGTTGTTTAATGTATCAAAATTATATGCTGTTGAACATCTATCGCCCTCTAGTGATGTTTCGGGGAACTAAACTAAGATAGTTATAATCTGTGTAATCGTTCCCAACATTTCTTTCTTTTTAATAAAATGTCACTTGATAGTTAACCGCTAAAAAACTGCGTTTCATTATAATACTTCTAACCTTTCACTTGTCTTTTTTTGTTGTTTAATAATGAACATTGATAAGTTATGACTAATAACATCTTGCTCGAAAGTTTTTAGCAGCTGTCAGAATGCCTAGATTCAATTAAAACAATTCATCAGTCATGGACTTTAAAGGCAAAAGATGGAGAGGAGAGGAAAGCTGTGGGGGCGATCTTTGCACAGCAGTGAGACAAATCTATACTAATCTGAAGAGTTTGTTTGTCTGTTTGTTTGAACGCGATAACCGCAGGAACTACTGGTCCGATTTGTAAAATTCTTTTAGCGTTGGATAGCCCATTAATCCAGAAAGGCTTTAGGCTATAAAACACATCACACTGCGACCAATAGGAGCGGAGCATAACTAAACCACGCGAACGAAGTCGCTGGCGGCCGCTAGTCATTAATAAAATAATAGTAACTTAAAAAAAACAACAAATGTTTTACTTATGTCTAGTTTCTACATGCAGAGGTAAGAAATCAGTTAAAGTTTTTGTTACATATTGTATACACTATATACACTTTTATCTAACTGAGTCCACACCAAAACCTTTCAAAACCAATAATGGTTACCAAGTTACTTAACTCACTCTATAAGTCTGTCTCCAAGTCCCAATATTGTTCATAAGACATCCTATACCTCTCAGTTCGTTGGTTCAGCCCAGCCGAGCGGACTGCAGCTCAAATCTACCGTAAATAGAATTATCTTTGTTCATCTTGTATCGTCAGCAACATTCAGCTCGATTGTTTATACAACTTATAGTATTGTATTGGATATTTTGTGATAAAAATGATAAGTTTAAGAGTATTTTAACTTCATTTTGCAGACTACGTAGTGGTAGTAAAAATCTTTATTAATTTATTGTGGTCACGCCCTACAAAAGCTGTTCTTCTATATCCATCTCTATAAAGTGCGTATGTTTGTATGTCTGTCTGTATGTATGTGCCCGAAGTTGCTCAAAACCCTCACCACTATAGATAATCATATAGATCTGGATGCGCTGAGTTAAAAAAAAACACAAAAAAAAACAAAACAAAGAATTTTGTTTTTGTCTCGGTCCTATAAGTATATATATCATAAGTAGGTACTAAATACCATAATATGTAGTCTCCGAGTTACACTACCTAACCTTTAGTTTTTTTAGGGATCCATTCACGGAATATGTGGTGTATTAAAATTGAAAATAAATAATTAAAATAAAATAAAATAAATATTGAAGGGAGCCCCCCTTACAAGAAATGTGTTTTTTTTTTTGCCGTTTTTAAAGAATTTTTTATAGTTTTAAGGTTACAGAACCCTTCGTCGACTCGCACTTGGGCGGTTTTTTATTATTATGCAAGGGCGTTGCCAGCCGATGGCCTAGCGGGAGTAAGTTGATGACAAACAATAAAAAAGTATCATCACCATCATTTCAGCCGAAAGACGTCTACTGCTGGACATAGGCTTCCCCCAAGGATCTCCACGACGACCGGTCCTGCGCCTCTCGTATCCAGAGGTTTCTCGCGACCTTCACTAGGTCGTCGTTCTACGTTTAAAAAAAGTACTAGTTTAATAAAAGTAGTAAACTGTTGATAAAGTCGCGAGCGGGTGAAGATTTTCACTTGTAAAATGAGCCTTACATCTTCTTAATGATCGATAAAGCAAGTCAAGTATTAGGACATTAGTTGCTTTACATTCGGCAACTTTTTTAGAATCTCTCTATGGCAGCTGCCCCTCCCTACCCCACCTTGGCGACGCCCCTGTTATTATGTATGATCACATTGATTGATTGAACAAAAATGAGATTAAAATGTAAATTATAGCTTCTAAAAACAAATTATAAAAAGATGAACGCTTACCAAAGTACACTAACATAAAGTCTGTACGATCTCTACAAACAAATATAATTGAAATGTCTGTTCATAATGTTAAACCAGCGATTTTCTAAATGCATAGATGAAAGGACTAGCAGTATCCTGTGGTCTCACCCGTAAAAGTTTCAACCCGGTGGGACACATCACAATTTATATTTTAATCTCTTAAAATTTTCTAAGTACGAAAACGCAAAGTATGTACGAGTACTTAACCTCGCAATAACCTTTAAATTATATAAAATTAATTGTGTCAAATCTTATTACACCTAATATGAAATTATGTTAGGTGTTCAATGTGAAAGTTTTAATGTAAAAGTTGTGTTTTCTTTTCAGTGCATTTAAATAAAAGCTTTTTTTCAAAGGCTTTTTACTTTCAATTCATTAGTTTTGTATTTATGTTTTTTCATGATTTATGATACGTATTAATTTATTTGTCATGCTTTCATTTAACCAATTATGGTGTAATAATTGTATTTTATTTTAGGTACATAGTCCTCGCAAAATATTATTATACATATAAAACACCGGAGCACCGTGATCATTCGGATTTTTAGAAACCGTGACGTCAACAGATTAGACGCTAATATCTCCACCGCTAGGGTCAGACATAGCAAAAATGAATACTCCCAATTAATTTTCCGCGCGTTTTTATTGTTATCGCTTAATAAAGTTTACAAACAGTAAAATAAGCCTTAAAATTTCAAATAATAAAAGAACTCGTACTCACAAGTTATTCTAATGAAAAACAGCCTTTTCACAAAATTGTCGTTTCTAATATGCCTTCACAGCGGCTTGGCATTATTTTGATAATCATAATGGCGTCGCTGTTAGGAAGTCATTACACTTCTCTTATAACAAATGCCATAATAAATTACAAACTATAATTTGCCAATTCGTTTCACTATTTGTAGCACTCGATTTTAACATTAAATTAAGTATTTCTTGTTTATAACGTTTAAACATTTATTTTAAACATGCGCCATGTTTTTCCGCTTGATCAAAAAATAATCCATTGATTATGAAATGAATTTAGCCATAGATAAGTATTTTCTTATCTGTGGCTCGATTTGAAATTTGAATACACCCTCATTTGTGGTTTCCTATTTAAGTAAACGGAAATCAAGACACGGCGCTCTTGGATTGCAAAGCCGTTAAGTCTGGTCTTAAGGTTAATAATATTTTAAAAGTTTAAGTTAGCTTAGCATCGATATTTACGCAATAATAATGCACGCCAAATATTATAATAAAAAAGAGTAACTAAGGAGTCTCTGTCTATTCTTCTCCACACGAAAACTGCAATTTTATACGGGCGATTAGAATTATTTCAATTCTATTTTACTGTCATTTTTTGACGTCCAAAAACTGCCTTCTACATATGTTCCTATTTCAAATAAATGCTTAATTTTGAACTATCAAAATGGCACTACCATATCTAGTTAAGGTAATAGAAGGCTTGAGCATAGATATCAATGAAATCCTAAATCTATGGGCGTGAGATGGTTTTATTATATTATTGCGAAAAAGACTGATACTATAATACGTTCCTAAATACTCGGAAATTGTAGTCCATCATTTCCCGACTAGAAAATTAGAAGATTGTTGTTAAACAGACTTGGAAATCTGTCTGACACATTTTGAAGGAATCGATTATAAAAAATACATTTTAAATTCTCCTTTCCAAGAAAAAAAGTTGATGTAAAATGTTAAAATTACAGCAAACAATAAAATATTGAAATAGAATCAAACTCATGAATGAACATGAAATAGAATCAATGAACTTAATGTCAAATTTACCTTTGGTCAAAGGGTAAAAATTAAAACATTTCAATTTTGCCTCAGAGAAAAGTAAAGAAAGTCAATTTACTTACCAGTAAAAGTTAATAAATTTACTTTTCGGCGTCCATTTCTAAGAAAACCCTGCTTGCGGGGCAGTAAAGAACTTCCTTTTAAGAATTCTCTTAAAGGTTTTCTTGTCATTATGCTTCATAATACTTCATTAAATGTAAACTGAGCAGGAAGTCGGAGTTCGAGTAGGACAAAGTGTTATTGAGAATTTTTCATCTAAAATTTCTCAGTAGCTGGTAAAATCTTCTGACAATAGGCTGGGCGCTGGAATTAGACTCGTCTCCTATTACAAGGAACTTGTGCATGGGACTTAAAATTAGAAATAAAAAAGGTGACTCACAAAACTCACATCACGAAAATAAGTCATGATTTTATATCCCGCGTGGAATTCGGTTATGTCGCGCTTTTTAGATTTCCCTCGGGAACATCATTTTTTTTTAATAAAAGTAGCCTATGTCCTTTCTCAGGGTCTAAAGATTGTTTGTGCCAAATTTCATCAAAATCGGTTGAGAGGTTTAAGCAGGAAAGCGTAACAGACAGACAGGCAGAGTTACTTTCGCATTTATAATATTAAGTATGGATTTAAAAATATGCGTTGTATGGGAACTTCTAAAGGCCAGTAAAGCCCGATACACACCTAACGAGGCGCGGATTTACTTAGCGCAGTGTTCATGACCAAATAAATAAAAGAAAATAAAATAAACAAAATCTCTGTCCTCTATAATACTCTGGCGGAATACTGTAGTTTTCCGGTAAATCGTGCAGAGCTGCGTATCGCCCTTAGCTCAGCATAAAAATATTGCACCAGGACATTAGATTCGATAAAACAGATTGTTGGATTTTCAACACTCGGTGTTAAGCAGACCGTTGAAAATCCAGTACCCCGTAAAAAATCGCCGATGAAGAAAATCGCCTGTGCGAGACTGGGGTCATAGTACCTTCGCATACTCTTCAATATTGTTTTAGGACTGATACTCAACGCTTAAGCTAACATGTTTTGGATGTTTAAATATTTGAAAGTATTGATTAAATTCTAAAATGTAATTTAAAGTTAGGAATACGTGGTGTATTTGGCGTTGTGTATCTAAAATGTTAGCATGATATTAATTACTAACTCGTAATGGCCTTCTAAAAATAAACTTTATGAATATACTAACTATTGCCCGCGACTCCGTCCGCGTGGACTTCAGTTTAAAGCGCGATGATTCCCGTAAATTAAAAAAAAACTCAGTTGATATCATAGAACAGATAAAAACTTCTCTATTCCGTGGTTGATATAAAATAAGCGCCTGTTATAATAATGGGAGCAATATGTGTGTCCGCGTTAGCTCCCGTTTTCGCAACATTTTTTGTTACTGCTCTTCTCCTATTGGTCATAACGGGATATTATATAGCCTATGTCCTTGCTCAGGCTCTAGACTATCTGTGTACCAAATTTCATTACAATCGGTTCAGTAGTTTTGGCGTGAAAGCCGGACAGACAGACAGACAGACAGAGATACTTTCGCATTTATAATATTAGTATGGATAAAAATTAGTGCTGTGTTTAATTGTCTTTCGGTATTGATATGAGCAAAAGTTTACCAATTTTAAACTCCTGAACACGATTTCGCAGTTAAACTATGTAAAACCTTAATATTATCAGCCTATATTGATCCCACTTTTGGGTGTATCCCAAAATTGGGAACAATATAGGCTGATTATAGGCCTCCTCTCGATGAGAGATAGTGGGCCGTAATCTACAACGCTGGCCCAGTGCGGCTTGATAGATGTCACATGTCGTCGAAGTTTTTAGCTCTAGGACATGACGGTTTTCTCACGATTCCTTCACCATTTTGAGAGCAGTGGTGATGAAATAATTTATACAAAGTAAAGCGCCTGATGGGGTTCAAACCTATGACCTAGAACGTGTAGGTCACGGACGATACCACTAGGCTACCACTGCTCATCGAAAACCTTAGAGACATGATTACCCCCTTGTTCAGATCTCTTCGTCATATCGCCAAGAGCGATCTCTTACACAAAACCTTTCCATGGAATAGCAATACCAAGGGGAAGGAGAGACAAATAATGCAGATAGTGCACAGAGTACTATTTACATAGATAGAGAATAAAGTAAAAAACAAATTATATACAAATAAAATTATCTTCTTTTCGTGTCAATGGTGCTTTTTGTCAAATGTACAACCTAATTTTCATAAAGTTTAACTTTAAAAGTTACGAGAGAGTTTGCATTACGCTAGTTTAGTATCGTGAACTGCGAACTTTAATTAAACTTTCATTATATAAGAAGATGGCACAATGCATGTTTAGTAAACTTTACTTTCCGTCAGTTTAGTTTTCAATTTCATTGCAAAATTATTCTTGATATCAAGATACAGTCTATTTACATAAATATTGGTAATACAACGGTATTACAGATATAACGTAAATGTATAAGTAACGGACTTGTATCAACATGACAAATAAAGAAATAAAGACTTCTTTACAATATGCTTTGTTTTTTTTTTTTTTTTTCCCCCGAAGCCAGAGTTACAGCTCTATAAAAACCGCATCCCGCGACGATAAAGTCCTAAACGGTAGTTCCAGATAACCATAACCACACACGCACACAGTATCACGTCATGACAAAACATTGTGGTACCCTCTATAATGGCGATAATTCAAAAGTTCCACAGACCATATCGTTTTTCCTATAACAGCAAACCATAACAAACGGAGCATTTCACAGAATGGTTCAACAGTCAGAACTGAAGTTATAGTACCATAACTTGGACTCTAAACTATGATTGTGAATCTAACTACTCTATTCTGGAACTTTCTCTACTGAATCTGAACTGCGGATGGCTATTCAGTTACCCTTGCACTTTATTAAAACAATGGCCATTCATACTTACCTATACGTTTCCTTACTGAAGATATACATGTACATACAAAGAGTGGTGTAACAGCGACACGTGAAACCGATGACTTACTTTAGCATTTATGATAACAACTTGTATAATTTGACTTCTCTTTCACAAGCTTCCAATCACTAACTAACAATTTCATCCTAATATTATTTTACATAATATGTATAACGCCTTGTGAAACCCCGCAGGGTTGGGCAGTACAATCTATAAAGGGCAGGCTTGTTGTTAGTATTCTCGCACGAATCCAGGTTTCGAGCTGCTACAGAGAAAATCCAGGATTAAAAAATCAATAACACTTTGCCCGTCTCATCATCATCATCATCATCAACCTTTTATCGTCCCACTGCTGGGCACAGGTCTCCTCTCATACAGAGAAGGATTGAGCATAATCACCACGCTTGCTCACTGCGGGTTGGCGATTTCAGACTTAAAGTCCAGGTTTCCTCAAGATGTTTTCCTTCACCTTCAGTCATTGGTGTCCAAGATATATTTAGAAAGTACATATAACTTTATAAAAGTTACATTGGTACTTGCCTGACCTGGAATCGAACCCGCGCACTCATACTTGAGAGGCTGGTGTTTTAACCACTAGGCCACCACGACATATACTTTGAAATACTTCGACTTTGCCCGACTATATTAATAGAACTCAGGACCTCATACTGAATGCTTTTCGGGCTTGCAACCACTAGACCAATGATCAAGTCGATATTATTCTATTCACCGATATAGAAACTAATTATTTGGTTAGTTCAAATCGGGTTCGCAACGCTAGACTTGAGATAAAGGGGGTAAATCAATTTGTGCCACATTCGGAGACTGGTCGCTTGTAACATACAGGGCTGCCGCAACTAAATACAGACATTTTGCGATGTTCTAGACTTTACCGAGAAACAGTCTCCTCACATCATCATGGAAAATCTAGGCTTTAAAGTAGGTATGAATGAGACAAGCTATGTATGCTTAGGAAAGTATGGACTATTAATACAAACTAATATAAACATTCATTTGGCCATTTGATTGGTAAAACTGCCATAATTATCACCAGCTACCTACATCAGTAAATTTCATCATGATATAAGAAAATATGCATCATTTTATGACTCAAATATAATGCTATAGGTATATTGGTTAGACCTATGGAAGGCATACGAAAGGCCGAAACCAGCTTGCCATAAATGGTGGAAAGTGTGCTTTTCCATGCATCAAGTAAAATGAAACATCAACGGATTATTTTAAAAGGTACTACAACATGGTAAATATTGTAAATGCTGATACCCATTACGGACTTCAGAAATTCTTCATCGCAAGTTATAGTCAACACCGTGTCGGTCAAAGCCTTTTCGTATTCATACTTTTAGACAAAACTCCTAGAGCGTTGAGCTACAACAATTTAAGATATTTGAAGCCCATTCGTTATTCAACAGCGTGTATCAAGCTGCTAGAATATTCAGATATTGCGAAATATGCAGACCATGAAGGTGGCGAATCTATTTTCTGAGACAAAGACTGAAGGTATGTAAAATGTGCTGAAACTGCGGACAACGTATGTATTTCCAGTATCATATTACTATTTTCAGTACCATGTTATTATTATAGCGATTAAGAGGTGGTAGCTCAGTAATAATAGCTGAATTGTGGTCGCTCACAATGGGCCTAATACGAAGGCTCAGAGTCACACAAAGGGCGATGGAAAGAGCTATGCTCGGAGTTTCTCTGCGCGATTGATTTAGAAGTGAGAAGATCCGCAAAAGAACCAAAGTCACCGACATAGCTCTTCGAGTCGCTAAAATTAAGTGGTAATGGCTGGCGCACATTGCTCGTAGAACTGATGGCTGATAGGGCAGTAATGTTCTGGAGTGTCGGTCACGTACCGGAAGAGGCAGCGTAGGGAGGCCCCCAAAAAGGTGGACCGATGACCTGGTGAAGGTTGCGGGAAGCCAATGGATGCGGAGACACAAGACCGCTCATCGTGGAAAGCCTTGGGGAGGCCTTTGCCCAGCAGTGAACTTCTATAGGCTGAACAAGGAGAAGAGGAATAGTAGCTGCACAGATCGATCAAGTCAAGCTACATTTGACGCGGTAAGTTTTTGGCTGAGTGACTATTTTTACATACAAAAGCAAGTTAAGCCGTTGCATTCGTGGTTCTTCTATAACAATCGTGACTAGTGGTCAGAAACCTGAACCTGTAATGCCAAATCATTGGGTTGTAAGGACCAGATAGGCAGTTGTTCCATGTATAATAATCGTGTGGAGGTATGAGGAATAGGGTGTAGAGTTCTTTTCTTATCCTCCATAAAAAAGAACGATCCTCCGACCAGACGGGTGTAATGTCTGGCGGGCACTTGCCCAATATCTGATTTTGACAAGTTATATGTATGCTAAGTGCACGGTAAACTCTGCTTGCGAGATGTAGATTTCTTGTGACGTCAGTATGACGCGTTCTTCTATGTGACGTTTGTAGGTACCGCTACAATGGTATTTAGCTCACCCGGTTAGATTGGAAGCCAACCCTAACAATGTTAGTAAAAAACTTGGCGGATAATGGTAATTATTATAACGTTTCTTAGATAGAGATGACGACAATTCTGTTACATATTTTAAAGCACATGACCGAAACACTTAGTCGAGCTGGTCGAGCAGTACCAATTGTGGTGGACATGGTTTCTGGTCTGCCATCTGCAACGTAAACGACTGGATTGGGACATGATGAATATTCAGATATTTTACGGTGGCCTGCATGCCTCCTAAAGTTGTGGTGGAGTGACGGAACCTACTGACTTTATATGCGCAATGAATAAGGGATCATACTTCACATGGAGATTGTGATAATTACCGACACCATAGGAGATTGAAAACCAGGGTCGTCGGATATAAGAGGATGGAATTCCATTTCTATAGAAAGAAAATTTGGTAAAGTTGACTGATAAATAGAAAAATACAGGAAAACTCCAAGTGTGTACTTTCCTAAGTGTCTATGGAGTTTTAGCATAAGCTTAATATAATGCTGAATATTGACCACTAATTTTGAAAGACTATTTATGAAGGCCTAACGTTGAGTCTTATCAGAGACAATTTACCTTTGGTGTCACAATAGTTTGACCTTCGCACGTCATTCTATTCATGAGAAAAAAGTGTTAATTGACCACAAATATGCAATAACCATTCGCTAACCATGTTCAGGCCAGCCCTGACCAGCCACACAATCCGAGAGGCCGCTTTGTCCTCAGATCATATTGTATGCGTCCACGCTCTATTGAGTTAAGTATTATGTTACCAATGGCTATTCAACTCATACGGAATTCACTATCGGCTATCGATCCGATTTTATTGAATACGTCAAGTGTTTGGTTTATTGTGCATGTAACGTAGAAACACAACAACAACACTTAAGTGGCAGTGGGCCGGGCACATTTCCCGCAGGACCGATGCCCGATGGGGCCGACGGGTTCTCGAGTGGCGACCACGCACCGCGAAAGACGCAGCGTGGGAAACCGCTAGGTGCGGGAGGCGCTGAGTCGGTCGTCGTGGAAATACTTGGGGGGCCTCCCCCAGAGAACAGTCCTGGAGGAGCCCTTTGTCTTGTCAGACGTCTTTCGGCTGAAATGATGATGATGATGATGAACATAGTAATGGTTATAGTTATGGGCGTGGGGACCCGTTTTAGGTGAAGTCTCTCAAGTACTGAAATATTTGTTCCTCGGTCCTAGTTGTAACTAAAACAATACTGTAGGACTGAGCTGCTATGTTTAATTATAACGTAAAGTATTGTAAACATTTTCATTTTTAATGTCTGGACTTGACGATGATCCCTGAGTTTGTTTCGGCTATTTCTTCTCAGAGGTAGTTAGTAAATAGTTAGGAAATGCGGGCTTTATCTAGTTTATGTATATAAAAAAAAAAAAAAAAAAAAAAAAACAAAAACAGGAAACATATGACGTGTAAAAGTCAAAAATCAGTGATCCTACTTGCTTAATAAACTTTTTCATTTCGATTTCATTTCATTACAATATAAACTACCATATATAAAAAATAAAAAACAACCTGCACTATAGGCAACACCTTCATTAAACAGTATTTATTATATCAATAAATAAATCGTTTATTGGATTTATTGCATTAATAGTTGACACTAAGCTTCGATTTAACTCACTGAACTGTCGACTGCTATTCATTGAAAGTTATTAAAATGTAATAAGTAACTCATTTAATCTGTCGATTCAGCTGCTATTAACTCATCATCATAATCGTTCTATGCAGCGTTTGGTTCGTTATTAAAGAATTTAAATGCAGCATTTTTAATTAATAAAATAGGGAAATGTGATGGCATTCGACGCATTTCAAATCACAAAATGTTAATGCAGAAAACGTTTGAAGAAAATCCTCTTGGTTATATTTTTCAGAGCGTATTTTCGTGACAACAATGATTCTTTGTCACTTTTCTTTTGTATATTTTTTATTTTTTTTCTTGATTGGTCTCAAAGTTCAATGAATCCTAACTCACTCAATAAATAAAAGTAGTAACTTGATAAGTTAAGATAGAAATACATTATTACGAAGGTTCCATTCATGATATTTATCGACCTCCGTGACGCAGCGGTCAACACGCTTGCCTGCGACGCGGAGGTCCCGGGTTCGATCCCCGGCCAGGTCATGATGAAAAACAATCTTTTCCTGATTGACCTGGGTCTTGGATGTTTATCTATATATATATTTATTATAAATATAGTATCGTTAAGTTAGTATCCCATAACACAAGTCTTGAACTTACTTTTGGGCTAGCTCAATCAGTGTGATTTGTCGATATATATTTATTTCATCCATACTAATATTATAAATGCGAAAGTAACTCTGTCTGTCTGTCTGTCTGTCTGTCTGTCTGTTATGCTTGCCCGCTTAAACCTCTCAACCGATTTTGATGAAATTTGGCACAGACAATCTTTAGACCCTGAGAAAGAACATAGGCTACCTTTTATCCCGGAAAAATTTGATGTTCCCGAGGGAAATCTAAAAAACGCGATATAACCGAACTCCACGCGGGCGAAGCCGCGGGCGGAAAGCTAGTTATTTATATAATAGAATCGTATTGCATCGTAGGGCAAATTACCTATCGATTTCAATTCTCCGTTCATTCAAATCATAATGTTTTATTTAAAAATATAGGTCAAAGTGTGAGGTGTTACAGATAACTAGATCCTCTATATTTTGCCAGAGGCGTGTGGGTACGCCTAGGTATATGATTAACTTTGTAAATTTTAACATGCGTTTAAATTTCACATGATTAGATAATACAAACCATATTAATAAGCACATGCATCACATTACAAATTTAAAATAAAATAGGCATAATATTTAGGATAAAATCAATTTCAATGAATGTCAAATAGGCTCAGTTACATGTCATATTACCCAATGCCGAAAAAATTCAAGATTATATCATTATAAATTTAAAATGAAATCAATTTCAGTTAACGTCAAATAAATTCAGCTACATGTCATTTTTTTCCAAAGTCAAACAATTTCATTTATATTCAATAACCTCACAATACATTAATTTTCACAAGCATTAATTATACAATATTATTTTTAAGTAAAGAATCTATGTACAACATTTCAAAAAGATATAATGAAAAAGTACAAGGTTATGCTAGCTTGCTATTCTACTTGGTTGTCCCAACAAAAATATGGTCAAAGCTACGCACGGGCGGGCGAGTGCGGTGCATTGAGCTCTGGCGTCAACTGTGGCGCGCGGCACAAGTACTATGATCTATCGTAACCGCTCGGTAACCACTCTGCAACAATATCTAAATATATTTGGGGAAAAATATAACATAGTGTAGAAAGAATTATTGGAATCGATGCAGTTGCTTATTCAGAACAAACTATATTCAGGCTTCATAAACAAAAAATAACGTTGTATTTTTGTTGTACAAAATAGTCCTTTACTTATTTATCAGAATTCTAAAAAGTTACTTTTTAAAATTGTCGAGATTTCTTCTTCTTCTTTAGCCTAAAGAGGTCCACTGCTGGACGAAGGCCTCCCCCACGGCTTTCCACAATGACCAGTCTTGTGCTGCCCGCGTCCATCAACTTCCCGTGACCTTCACCAGGTCATCGGTCCACCTTGTTGAAGGCCTCTCTACGCTGCGCCTTTCAGAACCTTACTGCCCGATGGGGCAGTTAGGGTGGGGGCAGAATCTGGTCCTTGTGCTGGTTATTGTTATTTGAGTATATTGTAAATAAAAGAATAATTCAATAGATTAAGTTTTTGTTCAACTTAATAAACTTAAATAAACCAGCTCGTATTAAAACTGCCAATATTATTTCTGTGTCGAATATCAAAACATAGAGACACGCTTCCTCGAAACATGATCAATCAAAAATTCATTAAAAGTTGTTATTTATTTAACGCTTTGATCAACGTAATAAATATTGAACGATATTATCATTAAATTCGCACCGGGCGCTATTAGTGTATGTCGGAGAGATCAGGTCTAATATTCAACAGCATCCGGTAAGACTAAAGCCAACCCTGATATGGTTGATAAACCGGCTAGGCAGATTAGTTAGTTGTGCCGTAAAAATGGAAATAATCCATACTAATATTATAAATGGGAAAGTATCTCTGTCTGTCTGTCTGTCCGACTTTCACGCCAAAACTGCTAAACCGATTGTAATGAAATTTGGTACACAGATAGTCTAAAGCAAGGCTGCTCAACCGCAACCGCGACCATGGCCCGCGGGCCATTAAATGGCCCGCGAAAGAATTTTGAGTGGCTCGCGCAAGTTAAGTATGCTTTGAAAATACGCACCAAATACAAAAATCTCGCTGCGCATAGTGCAGCCCGATCCCGATTTAAACTTTATAGACTTCTATGAAGTTAGTTGTCAGTTCGCTACACGGAGCGCGGGAGTGATACTAATATAATTGTTCCTAATAAACAATAATTCAATTTAATATTCATAATAATTGAGTTTTTATTGCGCATGTAAGTGGCCCGTCGTTAAAGACTAAATCTACCTTTTGGCCCGACTCTTCAAAAGGTTGAACAGCCTTGGTCTAGAGCCTGAGAAATGACATAGGCTATAAAACCTCCCGCTATGACCAATAGGAGCAGAGCAGGAACAAAAAATGTTGCGAAAACGGAGGCAAACGCGGACGTACATATTGCTCCCATTATTTCAACAGGCGCTTATTTTATATCAACTGAGCTGTTTCGGTTCGAAGCTTACGCGGGTGAAACCGCGGGACACAGCTAGTAGAACATAATTATGCTAAGATGTAAAAATTTGCTATTTATATCACACAAAATCAAACTCAAACTTCCATGACCCGTTTATTTCTCTCTGCCTGACCATAACTTGTAGCACTTTACACTTCCGACTTTTTTTTTGCATATTATAAACTAGTGATTGACCGCAATCAAGCCTGATGGTAAGCAGTGATGCAATCGTTGATAGTGAAGCGCGCTAGTTAATTGAGAGCCTATTCACTCTAGCCTTGAAGACACTTAAATTGTAGTCAGACGGAAACACCGCCGTTGGAAAATTGTTCCAGTCCATCGATGTACGCGGTATAAAATACGAGGCGAAACGCTTCATCCGGATCGTAGTGATGACTACATATTACCTAGTCAACTTTTTAACGGCTGACTATCCATTTCCGTTTGTGCGTGAAAGCATATCTACGTCAAGTTGTGCATTTCAACGATGTAAGCGTACTTTCCCTTATATCAGCGGATGCCATTAACAGTTATACAGGTGATAACAATGCTGTTGACTGTTAAAGGAAATGCACACCTATAAAGGGTGTCTCCAACATCTACGCACAAACGAGTACCATGTATCCTGTACATGATTCTAAACCATCAGTGATGGAATTTTTCGTCGGCTTTTTCATGGTTTAAAAAAAATATACGTATAGTTTTTTTTCACTTTAGACCATTTATACTTTTATATACATGCTATACTTTTATAACCCAATAAGATTTTAAAGTAAAAATTAATTAATTCGCTAATTACACAAAAAAGCGCAATGAAAAAAAAACTCGAAAAACTATCTTATCAGCTGATTTAATAGAGTTCACATCAGGGATCAACGTCATACCTACAAACCCGCACGGCGGCGCTCGCAACGTTCAAAGGCCGAGCCGATACTTTTTTAAACACTGAATTCTGTAACCAGTCATTAACGACATAAATGACTATCATAATTATATTAGTGGCATGCGATCTAGCCTTTTCGTGTCGTCTGTATAAACAAGTCGGTAGATATATCGATACGTAATGATGAGTAGTGTACTTCCATTGACCTCTACAAACAGCAGCCAAAACACTACAGACACACAATCAAAATAACACGCGGCACAACAGAACGACACAAGTTGGGGAGCAGCGCCGTGTGTAACATTATACGAACAATTTGGAAACACTTTTGACCCCTTCCTAATTAAAATCTATTTAACTTAAACGCACCAAAATTGAGCTTAAGGCAACATCCAACCGATTTGGATCAGCGTGTTGCCGGGACAAGGGGGGGACACGCCACGTTTCTAGTTAACACCCGACGCCACGCGTCAGTCTTTCGTGAATATTTTTAAGGGTATGATAAAAGAAAAGATATTTTTTGTTAGTTTTTGTTTACAAATTGGTTTAAAATGTCGGATGAAGAATTAATAGAATTAGGGAAAAACGGTACTCATTGTTATATGATATGAGTACATCTTTTTTTATTAATTATTTCTGTCCAAAATATATCCCCAAAATCCTGCAATAAATCTTCTTCAAAATCCTCATCTAGCTCGTTTTCAAAAAGAATCGAAACCATGGCCACGTGACACATCAATACACTTCAGCATTTCGTGAGATGCTGCAACACGTATCGTGTAGTGTAGACTACTAACACTAACACTAACACTAACACTACACGATACGTGTTGCAGCATCGTGTGGCGTGTTGCCTATGTGCACGGCGAGCGTCGGGTGTCGGCACAACACATCGCGTTGCGTTTTGTTGGTATGTTTCGACCTAAATTGAGATCTAAATGGGTGCCAAGTTCTGTACATAATCCTAAAATTTATTTTTAAGGTGTAGTTTCATTTTGGGCCACCACTATTTATAGTGAAAATATAAAATATGGAAAAAAAATATGAAACATCACATACGTATAAAAGAAACAACTGTTGAGTTAAGTTGGTTGTGCTTCGCAGCTTTTAGTGATTGTTTTTGTTTTGCGACCCTGTTTACTAAAGTAGCGGCCAAGCCGTCGTTATTTGCGCCTCTTAACACCAATGAAAGCTGTACTAAGAGGCAACACCTTTTGTTGCCTCTTAGTACAGCTTTCATATGCTGCCATATGTTCGTAATTCTTGTTTTTTTTTTTCTCTCAGTCATATAGTAGATAATATAAGTACGTTAGCCTTAGATACAATCACTGTTAAATGTCACACATCAACCAAATGTCACTGTCAAAATCTTATTTCACTTATTTCTGCCCACCATATTTATTAGTAGTTGTGGTGCACTCCTTTAAATTGAAAATACATAAAAACTAAGTCAAAATATAGGGAATTAACATAAAAAAAACAGTTAACTATAGTGTATACTGATATTTACATTAAGTGCACGTAGTGTTGGACCAGGCTCCATCCATTTCGGGCGGATCCTTAGTGGCGGGAAGGATCCGCCGCCTGGGCTTGAGGGTGGCGCTGCACAAAACAGAGGCCGTGTTCTTTCACGGCCCCCGGCAGCGCCCCCCGCCTGACGCCCACATTTATGTGGAGGGGGTGAGGGTCGGGGTTGAGGCCCAGATGAAATATCTGGGCCTCATCTTAGGACAGCAGGTGGCGCTTCGGCCCGCACTTTAGCGGGCTGTCGTCGCGCCTGCTGAAGGCTGCGGGAGCCCTCTCATGGCTGATGCCAAACTTGGGAGGGCCCAGCATGCGGTGCCGGCGTCTATACGCCGGCATACTGCGAAGTATGGCCCTTTATGGGGCCCCGATTTGGGCGGACTCCCTCCATAGGAGGGAGAACCTCACCGCCCTTCGGTCGCCCCAAAGGGCCATCGCCCAGCGGGCATCGCGGGCCTACCGCACGGTGGGCTTCGCAGCGGCGTGCGCTCTGGCGAGCACCCCGCCTTGGGAGCTAGAGGCGTGGGTGCTCGCCAGAGTGTACGAGTGGACGGCGGGGCGCAGGGCGCTGGGCGAGCGTCCGGCCCCAGAATTGAGGGAGGCCGTCCGGCGGGAGGCGAGGGTCGCTCTTGTCCAGCAGTGGACGCAGGACCTCGCCTCCGCCGTCTTCGGCCGCCGTACCCTCGACGCCATCGGGCCGGTCCTGGAGGACTGGCTCGACAGGCGTCACGGGTTCCTCTCCTTCCGTCTGGTGCAGGTACTCTCCGGTCACGGCTGCTTCGGCAGGTACCTGCACCGGATAGGACGAGAGGAGACACCGTCGTGCCACGGTTGTGGCGCGGCGGAGGACACGGTGGAACACACCCTCGCGGTGTGCCCGTCGTGGGCCGTGCCGCGCCGCGATCTTGTCACGGCGGTTGGAGGGGACCTCTCGCTGCCCGCCATCGTCAGAGAGATGGTGGGGAGCGAGGAAGCTTGGGTGGCGATGGCCTCCTTCTGCGAGGTCGTGATGTCGCAGAAGGAGGCAGCGGAGCGCGAGCGGGAGGAGGATCCCCTCGCTCCGGCACTCCGCAGGCGGCGTAGGGGGAGGAGAAGGCGGGATTTCGCCCGCTTTCTCCCTCCCTGAGGTGAGCGGCGGGCGTGAGGCCGACGCCCGCCTTACATCGCTCACCATGAGGGAGCCACGGCCCCTCCCTAGGAGGGGCAATTGAGGGCCCGCCTTACGAGGCGGGTTTCGCCGGCGGGGGAGAGGTAGCTCAGGCTGCGCTAGTTTCCCACTCCCCCGCCACTATGGCGATGCCGGAGTGCCGCTGTGGGTTTAGTGGGTATTCCCAGCTACGGGTGGGCGAGTCCCACACACGCCCTTCGGTAAGGTGCGTAAATGCATTACCACAGCGTAAAAAAAAAAAAAAAAAAAAAAAAAAAAAAAAAAAAAAAAAAAAAAAAAAAAAAAAAAAAAAAAAAAAAAAACATTTCTGAATATCTTCTTTAAAACATAACTTCTTGTTTCTTTTCTGCTACAATGATGTTCGGTATTTATAAATGACTTTTTAAATTTGACTAGTCTTTTTAATATAGAATTATTAACACACTGCAAATAACTTATGTTCAATTGAACCTTATCGTTTGACTTGGCACTATGATGCTAAAGAAGTTATCACTTAAAATGTATCTAAAACTAGTTACAAAAATATTTATATAAAACCTAAAAAATGTGGGCTATCTTATTCACAAATAGTGCGACAACAATGAATCAGGAAAATAACCGAATTATGGCTTTCTTGCGTAGCTTCATTGCGATTTAATTCATTCCATTTAAATTTAGAACGGCGGCGGTACTAATTAGAAGCCTAACAAATAGTCGATTTGTCAGCGAACGTTCCGTGAACCATGAACAAAATTGTATAGATAAAGACTTTTTTATTCAATCCCAATAAACCATAGTGCATTATAAAACTTCTTTGTTACCTGTTTTACTTGTGAACTGACCTCTTATTCAGCCTGTCTGTGTGATATAGTATATCTGCAACAAAAATGAATTCATAAATAATTTACTCGCTTTTGCATAAAATATTACTGCACATTCGGAAAACATAAGTAGAAGATTTTTAATTTAACAAAGACTTATGGAAAAACAAAACAACAATGGACGGCAAAAACCCTGTTGTTCCTTTCAGGGACATAATATATATTTACTTACAAGCACATCATTAATGAAATTATAATTTAAATAAAGTAATTGCTGTCTAGTCGAGGGGTCAACATCAAATAATTATTAAAATCGACACATTCGACAAAATGTTACCGGAAACGTTCTACTTATGTCTTCTTCATACAGAATTGCAAAAGTAAGAAATTAGTTAAAGATTACAAATATTAATACATAATTAAATATTTATTTTAATTATTATTTTTGTTGAACAAATTTTTTATAAATGATGTGTTTTATTACATCCGTATACCGATTCTTAAAACGTAGGCAGAAGGAACAACAGGGTTTTTGTTACATATTGTCTAAGAGCATGTAAAACTGTTAAGTACAAAAATATAGCGCTACGTGCGAGTTTGGCACGAAAAAAGAAGAAAGAGATTATGGCACTTTGTTATTTTGGAACATAGGTTACTCTGGCTGTAGTAATTCAGTCTTTAACAGCATTAATTCAAATTTTCATAGAAATAATTACGATTTACTTTTACATTTAGATAGAATTTTAAACTTCGCGTATATTTTAGTAAATCAAACGGTAAATGCTGAGTATGAGGGAGTTGTTTGAAACATTCTAAAAGCTTATCGGATTTGTATGAAATTCACGTGTGGATTTTCTGAGCCATACCGTAAAGTTTTGAGTGCAAGTTTGACAGGAAATTATAGTAGATAATTGCTTGCTTGCGAGTCTGCTGTTTCTTTTTTCATTATTTTCATCTTAATGTTCAATAATAGTTTTACGAATTCTCCATTTATTACTTGCTTCAAAATATTATTTGACCTTTGTGTCACCTTATTGATCCAATCGTTCTCATCAGCTTACCAATGAACTGCACAATTTAATATTTGTTTATTTCAATTTAAGAAGGGCAATAAATATAATAACAAATAAATATCAAATGCATGGTCGGCGTGGCGGCGTTCCTCGCATGTTCTAAGTTTAATTCCAATGGTTGCCAGCTAGTTGCATGGCGATAATAATATGTGCCAAACCGCTGAACTATTCCCCTTGTGATGAGTTCACTCAATCATGAGCTTCAATTACAATATCTGTGGTACTATGATCTAAATTCAAATCATACAGGTAAAGATGGATGGCCTCTTTAATACCTAAGAAATTATACCAAAATGATTTTCCTTGTTGTCGATTTATAAATAATTGGCCTCTTCTACTTATAAAAATTTGGAGTGGATTTGTTGGTTGTCAGTTGGTTATGGTTAGTTGCTTGATAAGTTTGAGGAACTTGTAAGTTTTTAAATTCACCTAAGGTTTTAAGGGAGTCAAGCTTAAATGGCAAATAGAAGATTCGAAATCGTCTAATAATTTTATATGATTTTGTTCTCTACCAAGATTCATTATATAGGTTTAATTACTTCAATGCATATAAAATAGATGCATAAATTACAAGCTTACATTTAGCAATAAGTACTACGGATGGGAATATCCCTCCTCAGATAAACTTCCACCCACACATGAACACGACTCAATCAAGCATCAAACTTGTCTAAGCACGTTAGTCTAAAGTTCTGAGACAACAGTTTGCTCCCGCACAAACACCACGCTATTAGAACTTGCCTGGAGCAAGCATTATTGCTCATTTTACTTTATATGTTTATGGCACGATGTAGAATAGGAAATATCATGAATCTAATATCTAGCGCAGCATTACTTTTGAGCTTGAGATCCTATATACGAATCCTCAGTCAGACAAACTGTATTTTTTTTTAATAATTAAAAACTAGTGCTTGACTGCAATCCCGCCTGGTGGTAAGCAGTGATGCAATCGTTGATGATAAAGCGCACTAGTTTATTAAGCCTATTCACTTAAAAAACTTAGGAATAAGAACGATGACGGCAGTTGAGCGAAGTGATGCAATGTTAAACCCAAGACCAACACGACCAAACGATGCTGCGCTAGAGGGAGATTGATCTGGTGACTCTGTACGACCAAACTCCCGACACAACAACATTTGGCGCATCGTACCCGGCATACATCGCAACACAACTGCTCAGACCCGTCCTCCGTACGGCTTCACATTATTATTTTGTTTTTCTATCAAGAATTCTCAGTAACAGTAAATCGACTTTTTATTTATTTAGTTGTTTTGGCTCCACCCTACTTAATGGAATAGCAGGAAGCAGGATTTTCCTTAACAATGCGGAAGTTAGACTTTCAAAAAACCACTCTCAATATTCTTTTGAGGCTCTATTTTCGTACCCCTGCGGAAGTCAGACTTTTAGTAACAACTTTCAATTTCCCGTTAAGAATATTTCATCACAGAAGATACTCTAACAATTAAGTACTCGCTGCATCGCGAACAAAACTTTTAAATACCTCGTGAAGTAATGTAAAAGTACGTACCTACAGATATTTCTCAGAACTTATCAAAGACTCATTATTTTACTGAATCAATATTGAAAAGGCATCCTTTTTCGCTTCATCTTAAAGGAAACAAGTGAATATGTAACAGTTGGTGCAGCGTTGCCAGAAAAGGAGGAATTTTTCATGTCATATCAAAACCTGATACTTTCGGATTTGTCGAGAAAAGTTATGGGTAGGTGTTCCTGTTATAAATTCTGTGGATATAAAAAAAAAGTATTTTCTGTCATTGCTACATTGGGCTCTGCTGTCCTTCAATACCTACCAGATGCAGTCTTCTGTATCTTAACGGGTCATTGGCGAGAATACAGTTTTTTTTTTCTTAGATTTGTTTGGCCCAAAAAACAGCAACGCGGAAAGCATTCGCCGATGCAGCCTTTAGATGCTCACGTATAGGTACAGGTAACGGGCACGCGGTGCAAGATGGGAGCTAAGGAGACTCGTTGTCTGTAAAGGGACACTGCATACACACCGGAGGTCAGAGCCCTCCATGATCCCCCATTAGTGGAGATTATCCTTGCTGCGGTCTACTTGAGTATGAAATCTATTTAAGGTTTTTCAGGTAAAGAGACGGTTGGAACTTAAAAAGAATAAGGACAATCAATTGCTTAGTGATTGCGTATGATGGTACTTTCCTTCCAACAGATGCTATCGTTGATAGTAAAGCGTGCTAGTTTATTAAGAGCCTATTCACTGTAGCCTTGAAAAAACAACCTTGAAACACCGCCGCTGGCGAATTGTTTCAGCCCCTCGATGTACGCGGTATAAAAGAAGAGGCGAAATGCTTCGTCCGGATCGTAGTGGTGTTAACTACGTAAGGGTGAAAACTCGCCGTACGACGGGTCGTCCGATGGTGAAACGGAGATGGGGGAATTAAATCATGCAATTCCCTCGCACACTCACCTGGCTGGCTACTCTACGCCGTCGACACGTTAAAATAAATACACATAGTTTGTTCCAAAAGTTATTAGCCTGACCTTTTTCTAACTACGTTGGGAACGGTTTGCAATCCTATCGGATGCACCTGAATGCCAATAATTTACCGACTCCCTATCTGACCACCATAACTCAGTTACTAGATAATCTTTACTAGTATATAAAGCTAAAGAGTTTGTTTGTTTGTTTGTTTGTTTTTTTCAACGCGCTAATCTCGGGAAGTACTGGGCCTGTAGCCAATGTAACATCGCTTCGTAGCGAAGCGAAATCGAATACCAAACCAACTAATAACGAAAACGATTGAGCACGCGACGCGATAAGTCACGTGGTTAATCGTTCCCGCCATTGGTTGGTTTGGTATTCGATTTCGTTTCGCTACGAAGCAATGTTACATTGGCTACAGGCCCTGGTCCAATTTAAAAAATTCTTTTTGCGTTGGATTGCCCATTAATCCATTTACTGACCTAATCCCATCACAATCCCCTCAAAAAGTAAATTAACAACGACCTAAATAATATGCATTTTTCAAATGAAATCCTTAATCTCAGTAAACCCACTCAGCATAAGCGGTTGTATAACGGCAGCAAGGCAATCGATTATGTACGGCGGCCGTAGATGCTCCGTAATTAGGTGGAATGGTCGCGCCATTATTGGACATCACGCTGCGACCAATAGGAGCGAAACATAACCCACGCGAAAGAAGACACTGGCGGCCGCTAGTACAATATACCATCGTATGTTCCAAAAGTGTCTAATTAAAATGTCAACAAATGGATAAGGAAAAAATCAGGGAAACGACAATTAATATTGGGTATTTTCAGCAATAAACAGAGTCTAATTTTGCTATAAAAAACGCACAATATGGATATGCAAAACAAATAAACTTACTCGTTTATTTGTTTTTCAAATTCAGATTGTGCGTATCTTTATAGCAAAACAGACTCTGTGTCTGTGTGCATAACAAGCGAAAGATACCATCTCTCGTTTATACAAGCATAGCTCAGGCACTTCAACTACAAAGCGGAGACTATTCCATAACAGAGTGCAAATAAACGTCGCCTCTGCAGCTGGAAGAGGAACATCAATAAAACATAACATACGGAGCTTTATTCACGATCAAAATCAAATGAGATCGTCGACACTAGTGCCGAAGAATAGATCGTTTACTACTGTCAAAGACATCTTCCCTTTTACACCGCACTTTACCACGCCCAGGGTTGTCTACTTGCTTGGCACATTATAAAAGAAAATGATATTGTTAACTAACAAAAAATCGTCATTCCCTTATTAGCTACAAATATTGATCTACCACAACATTATCACGTTCGAGGACTCTCCTCTCTGCGCGGCCGTCACCTCATGACGCTGGCTGAAAAGTTGACATTAGCGCATTTGCTACAAAAGAAAAAAAACGTATAGTGGCACAAATGTCGTTCCGAACGTAACAAGAAATTGCACCTACGCTGCAATTTTCGGATTTCGGGGAGAGTTACCGT
Organism: Sesamia nonagrioides; assembly: GCA_017933935.1. Lineage (NCBI taxonomy): Eukaryota > Metazoa > Arthropoda > Insecta > Lepidoptera > Noctuidae > Sesamia > Sesamia nonagrioides. The sequence goes on along the minus strand of JADWQK010000137.1, from coordinate 2,393,099 downwards.
GTAACTTGTTCATTCTACTTTTTGATGAAATATTTTGGAAATTTATTTGTAAAGGCTCATACATTATTATTAAACTTACAAATAATAATTATAATCTTTATACATATATGGACAATTAGTCGAAGCCGCGCGAAGCTTCAAGCATGCCTAGTTATATACGCCTCAACTCATTATAAACTACTTCACAACTCTCTCAGTTCGCAAGTCGATAGTCTGACCTTGTATTTCAGTACTTTGTCTTTGACAACTGAAAGGTTTAAAGGACACAGGTTTATTGGCAAACAATACAAACTGTATCTCAACCGTAATTGAGACATAAGTTAATTTAAAGTTTTGATTTATCGAATCTGTTTTCTGTCACGGGTGTACTTGTAAAGTTGTATACTCTGTTTTTTAATCTCGTAGACTAAACTGACATTACGAGTGTTGGCAGTTTATTGCAATTCTTTAAATAGTGCCGAAACTTAGCGTTCATAAAATCAAGTATCGTTTTTTTACAATAAGTTATCCTGAAATAATGTGTAGGTACTTATTAAAAACGTAATAATACAAAATTAATAATGTAAATCTGACATTTGCATGTGTCAATTTAGTCTACGAGATTAAAAAACAGAGTATAGAGTACTGTGACAGTTTACTCTTGAGATTGCCGTTACACAGGTCAATATATTATATTAAATAATTAATAAAATATTAAAACTTTATCTTTAAGTATTCCCGTCCGAAATACCGCAGTGTCTCAAATAAGAAGTCTCAAACTCACTCAAAGGGCAATGGAGAAGGCTGTGCTTGGGGTTTCACTGCGCGATCGAATCAGGAATGAGGAGATCCGCAGAAGAACGAGAGTAACCGACATAGCCCGAAGAATTGCAACACTAAAGTGGCAGTGGGCTGGACACATTGCCCGTAGGACCGATGCCCGATGGGGTCGACGGGTTTTCGAGTGGCGACCACGCACCGGAAGACGTAGCGTGACCTGGAGAAGGTCGCGGGAAACCGCTGAATGCGGGGGGCGCAAGACCAGAACCTTGCGGAAGGCCTATGTCTAGCAGTGGACGTCTTCCGGCTGAAATGAATGAAGTATTCAACATTATAACTTAAAACCCGAAACTGTGTTTGTATTCAAAGAAAAGCTGTAATTTTGAGAAAAGACATATTTTGTAATAGGTGGTATGGTGGTGGTAACCTCATAATTTAGTCTTCAGATACTTGTATAACATCCTTTTCCAATATTTCGTAATTATAAGGTCTTCTTCGTTTTTCAAGGTGAGATTAAACCTCAACTCATGATCGCATTTGTGGAATAGATACCACAATTTTGCCAATAACACGTGTAAACAAATTATAGATTTTTTTTTGAAAATTTTATTTCACCATAATGCCTGATATCGCCAATGACAGTTGAAAAAGAAGGCCGCGTGGACCATCCATGAGGGAGGTTTGATGCAAAGTCATGATGTGGTCACTATGCTGCGATATTTCAATGTTCTGTCTGAATTATTTACTGAACGCACTTTTTACTACATAAATCACGCGCTTTTATTTAGTAAACGACAGTATAAATCATTTTAAAAGTCCAATGAAAAATGCGCGTGACGTGTAGGTTGGTACTGGGATTAAAGAATTCTCTTTTCACAAAATCAAACAAAACAAATGAATCTGTTTGCCATCCCTGACCGCTATAGAAATCACATCAAGATTCACCAGACAATCGGACGCTCCTATTGTCCCGATGCGTGCAATTATCGGCTCTTTTACTCTGCAGCCGCAATCGTAGCGGACGTCCATTGCAGAGCGTCATTGAGTACTGTCGTGACTTGTATTTGATGTTCACAACTCTGTTTGAACAAACACTGATCTCCGAGTGTGCTCGATGAATGAGCCGCTTGACAAAGCCATGTCTCTTCAGTGCATTGGTTGATGTATTGTGTCCTCCAAAACAATAAGTCTGTGATGCCTCATTATTTTTTAGCAATGTTACATCGACAGATAACTCTTTTTCGTAAAATTGACGTTTGACAGCTGTTGCAGAAAATAACCGGGAAAATTTCAAAATTATCTATAGCTCAAATAAGATGATGACCGTTCCAAAAGTTTATGGTTTTAGTATGTCAAAATAACGAAATTTTTTTCCTTGCTCAAAACTCTGTGCTTTCCCAGAAATGCTGCGTTTTCCAAAAATGTTAAGTAGCAATTTATTGAATAATTACAATTTTATTTAACACTAAATAATAATAAGACTGTCATTCGCATTTATAATATCTGAAAGTATAATCTTATCTTTATCTATCACCTTGAAAAAAATTCTTCCTTGAATGAATGACTCAAGACTCTTAACTTATTCAATGAATTTGCCCATGCATTGTGCTTACCCTTGTAGTACCGGGCTTAGAATAGTACCAAACTATATCCACCCGTGGGTGTCGTAAGAGGCGACTAAAGGAACTCTCACCAGGGAAGCGGGCAGTAGCGCTTCTCCGGTGGAATATCAAATTACTGTTATGCCCAACTCGCCTGCCAAACATGGGGATTATGGCAACCCCCCAATGAAAGCCTTGGGGGGGAGACCTTTGTCCAGCAGTGGATCTCTCTAGGCAGAAGAAGGTGAAGAAGACGAGATGTTGTGCATAATATATCAGAATCTGAATGCCAAATAATTGGTAAGGGTGAACACCAATTTTATCAAAATATTCCTAACAAAATATATCTGCGTAACTTTTGTGAAATTCCAATTCACACATCATAATTCCCCAATAAATTCTGGGTTCAAGCCTCAGGCCTCAAATTAAAAACAGTCACGTTTATATACAATTACGAAACAAACCTCGAATTGCTTTCGTTATATCGTTAAGAGAAATCCTATATTATTAATTTATATGTTACAATTCTTTTCTGAATATTTTGAGATAAACTAAGCTTGTGATACTTTCGTGCTTTTGATATACGGTTTCTTACATCATTTATTCTTTAAATGAAGTTAGAAATCGTATGTCAAACGCGTATGTTATTCCAGAAAGTATGTGTATAATGCTATAATTTCCATGAAATAAAGAAACCTAACCGTTTTTCAAAACCTTGCAAGATGAGGGCGGGTCGCTAGTAATTCTATAATCTCTGATCTGTTTTATGTAGGAACAAAAATTAAAAGATTGCAAACACACCAAAAATTTAGTACCTACTAATAAAAATATACCACCCTCGCCAACCAACCGTAATTATGAAACGATATTATACAGAGTTACCGTGAAGTTACGACTCAAAAGAGGATACATTCATTATCATCCGAACGCAGCTAATATGATTAAATACTGCCTCATCTATGGCAGGTAATCTATACTTCAACCTTCAACCGTCATTTTACTGACAAAGTTTGCATTTTGTCCTAATCCGCAAAGGGCACACAGGCTTCAGAAGTGCCAGGATTACCATGTTTGGCATACAAATCCTATATTTGACACTATTAGTCCATTCAAATTCGCAATCTTAATAGGATAGGACATGGATTATGTGGGTCGGGATTACGATAGAGAGGTGAACTCTCATTTAGCTTAGCGTCGGTGCGGAAAACTGGAAAATTCGCTTCGGACGCGCAGATACGCGTTGAATACTTTATTATACGGTCATGACTGTTTACGTATACATGGTATATGGTAATGTGTTCCTCTGGTATTGCGAGGCGTGATTTGACAATATGTAGGGGTATATTATGTTTCTACGTGTTAGCTGTCTGCTTAAAATACAAAATACACCGCACTTTTACAGTGGTTGCGAAAAAAACAAAACAAAACATGATTTCCGGGATTTTTCTTGTGTGATCACGAATCCGTATTGCATTAGTGGTGTTTATGCTTTTTTTTTTATTACTTTTTTTAAAGGCTACGACATAGAAATGCATATAAATAATATGCATGTCTATGTCCTTTTAGTTAATTAGCCGTTTACTTAATCGCCTAGCCTTTTAACTAAAACGCGATTGTTCAACTGAACCTTAAACCATTTTTTAAATCATATATAAACGCAATAATGGAAAACATTTGTACCTATTCGTACAATGATGATGCTAGATTTTTGGCATGCAGGATGTTCTTCAATTAATCTTTTTTGTGGTTGATAATCGTGATACAGCAAAAATTACAGCTATAATAATAACATAACAAGCAAGCTAGTACGAATTGAATTAAAATGCTATTGTTCCTTCGGATACCAACAGACTTGTGAGTTTCAAGAATTAAAACAGTCTTGTTGAAAATTATTTGTGAACTTATTACTGAGTTTCCTATTTGCAATTATTTCTGCTTGTACCCAACTGTTTAAGTGCTACACATTTTTAAATTAGAGTTATAAGTTACAATCAACGGCTATTTAGAATCACTTGAAGTGAATGCGTTATTTTATTATTTACATTGTATTATTATACGTTATTCACAGTGTTCACTTCGAGTAATCCTAAATAGGCGACCGACCAGAGAATGGTTTCTTAACACCTGCTTCATACAAACGAATTCGTGTTTTTCGAATTTAATCTTTATTAGCAACTAGAATTATCACATTGACAGTTGTCAGGTGGCATTCTCTCGACAACCGGACTGTAGTTAAAATCGATGACGAGCTATACAGGACGAACAATATAGGTTAACTACCTAAATACATAGTGCTTATGCAGGAAAACCGCGAGCTGTAAACTTCTTTGCTACGTTTTAGGTAGGCAAAAATCACCCTAACTGCGTAAGACATTTTGAATCAGTTTAAAGAATATTGATAACTTAATAAATTATTCCAAATTACGAAAACATTGGGCAACAACATAATGAATTGTCTTGAACTGAAAAAATGTCAAGACATTAGATAATAATATGCTGCGGTGGATGTGTGGAGTTACGCGGAAGGACCGCATCAGGAACTCCCGCATCCGTGGCAGTCGTCATGACCGTGACATTGCGGACAAACTGCAGGAGGGTCGCCTACATGGGTACGGTCACGTCTTACGAAAATGTTATGTGCGTCACAAATGTCTTGCCATGGCGCCTCCGCTGGGCCGGAAAAAGCGGGGTAGACCAAAGAAGTGCTCTGGCTTGAAGTTGTAAGAGATGACATGCGTGCCAACAATCTCACACCACAGGATGCTAAAGATCGCGCGAAATGGAGGAAATTGAGCAAGAAAGCGGACCCGGGGCTCCAAAGCGAAAGCCGCGGATGCAACCGGGATAAACGCTAAGATGATGATGATGATAATGATGAGTGTGTATAAAGCAATGTGACCACCTCTGGATTTCAGTAACGCCTAAGAGATTGTGTGTTACCAGCCTTATAGACTAAGTTGAAGCCTCTCATGTACGAAGCAATGCTTGGCGACAGAAATAATAAATAGTCTGTAGCGTTCTCTGGAAGCGAACTCTTTTATAAAAAGGTGTACCAATATTTCATAACATCATGGTAAACGATTATTAATATTCCATGAAAGTGTAAGCAAATTTACTAGTATACCGTGCACACACACAAACATATTTCGCACGTTACGTTAGAGTTCCATATCAGTGACCCATTTACCAAGCCTAATTTAAGTATGAATAAAATTAATCCATGCTACTATTATAAATGCGACAGTATCTCTGTCTGTCTGTCTGTCCGGCTTTCACGCCAAAACTACTGAACTAATTGTAATGAAGTTTGGTACACAGATAATCTAGAGTCTAAGAAAGGATATAACATCCCATTATGACTAATAGTAGCAGAGCAGTAACCAAAAAATGTTGCGAAAACGGGGGCAAACGCGGACGTGCATATTGCTTCCATTATTTTAATAGGCGGTTATTTTATATCAACACTCCGACGGAGTCGCGGGCAACAGCTAGTCTTATTATACTTTTTATATCACCAAAGGACTTATCATTACTGAGTATATCATTCAAATAATAAAGTCCTGCAAACACTCGCTAGGCAATAGGTAGGTACCAATAAGACGGTAACAAGAAAAATGCGATACCGTTGAGTTCTGCGCAAGAGCCGGTCCCTACAGTGCGCGCGCTTAAAAAGCCATCGACAGCTATCGCAGTCCGGATATGTACCGTTACGGCCTTGATCTGTAAGATGTAGGTACAGAACTAACCTCTAAGATTGTTGTGTGTTGCCTTGTAATGAAGAAACCACAATTGTGTTCAAAAAAATTTTTATTAACAAGATGCGGCGAGCGTTGATCATTCGCTTGATTTTGAGCAAGCGGGTCAATGTAATTTTTAACTTTAACATTTTGCTTTGCTAAAAACTAAACTCATCGACATATGCATCCTGCCCGTTCTGATGTACAGAGCACAAAATTAAAAAAAAAAACTTTCTGAGTAACAGAAGTCCAAACTCAAGAATTGCTAATGGGCAATGGTGCGCAGCATAATAGGTGTTAAGCGTAATAGATCGTGATAGAAACACCACGTTACACTCCATAACTCAAGTAATGGATGTGGGAGAAAATACAGCCAGGCTAAAGTGGGAGTATGCTGAACACCTCTCGTAAATGCACTCCTAGAGATGGGTAAAGATTGTCACTCACTGGACGCATGAGGGAGGTCATCACCGTCGCCGTAGACCACGGCGCGGGTGGCGAGACTCTCTGATAATTTTGCATGGTTGGCCCTGCCTGGCCACGTTGGCATGGCCAGAGATATGTGGCAAAAGCCAGGGAGGTTTGGAAGAAAAAGGAAACGCCAATGCCCAGCAGTGGGATACCACGCAGGTCAAAAAAAATTGTTACCTCACCTAATTTCGCATATTATTCTAAGACGATGTTTGTACGTTAAACATTTGATCATTGGAGTTGTTCCATTAAAAGGTGAAAATTATACCTTTAAAATTAAATGTTATAAAGGCTAATACGGATGTGTCAAAGGTATGAAAATAAAAAAAATAATTATTCCGTCTTATAGATAATAAAAAAAGTAAGACCCGTATTTTTTATTTTGTCGAAATTACCAAAAACTACTGAGATAAAAAGTATTAAAATTACGGGGGCTAATTACGTCACGCCGTGGTATATTGTGTACCACGGCGTGACGTCATGCGACATTTCAAAACAATGTATCTTCCTAAGTATTTGAATGAAATAAAAAATAAAAATACGTGTTCAATATTTTTTAAATCTATCTGATGGACATCAAATTATTTTTAGTACACAACACAATTGAGCGAACAATGAGTAGGTACTCAATGATAATTATATTAAATAACATAAAAATATATAATGTATACCATTTACTGTAGCTGTATTCTCTAGTTGCCTATGAAATATTTACCGTTAGATCCAAGCATTACATTATTTAATTTAAAATGTGTTTTTAGGTTAAGTACAGCTCAAAATTGAGCATGATAAAATGACAGGTTCTCAATGACTTCTACATAGTTCTCACTTTCTCACTCTAGTTTTTAACAAGAATAAAATGTAACCAGTACTTTATAACCGTACAATTTGTATTTAAAAAAGTGTCTATAGAGTTTTTTGTCATTCTTCTCCATAGGTACGGACGACAGCAGGTCAAGCCACCCGAAACTGTCTTAAATTCGCAATAAATTTTGAGCCATAATGCTTCGGGTATAAAGTTGAAAGTGTAATAAACAAGTTTGAAAGATTATAGTAGCTTGATATGCTGTCGTCTGTACCTACTACGCTTTGGAATAGATAAATACGTTCTTTCTGACTGACAGATCCCTGTAGGGTAATTGCGTAACATTACCTATGTTACGTAACATAGGTAATTGCGTAACATAGGTACTATCAGTAGCAATGGGATTCATTTTGTCAGTTCAACAACATTCATTGCTTATTTGAAGTAAATGCTTTAAGTTTCGATGTACAGAAAAAGCATTATAAAGTATACGTCTCTTCTTTTATGAACTTTACCAAATGGGATTTCGCATTTACTTTAAGCTAAGCATAAAAAAGGTTTATTTATAATATACTACACGATATAGCATGAGAGAATCCATACTAATATTATAAATGCGAAAGTATCTCTAACTGTCTGTCTGTCCGGCTTTCACGCCGAAACTACTGAACCAATTGTAATGAAATTTGGCACACAGATAGTCTAGAGCCTGAAAAAGGACATAGACTGTATAACATCCCGCTATGACCAATAGGAGCAGAGCAGTAACAAAATATGTTGCGAAAACGGGAGCGAACGCGGACGTACATATTACTCCCATTATTTTAAGAGGCGCTTATTTTATATCAACTGAGCTCTTTTTAATTTACAATAAACGGGAACCACCGAGCGCTGTAAACTGAAGTCCACGCAGACCGAGTCGCGGGAAACAGCTAGTATCATATAAAAATAATTTATGTTTTAGCCAGCCCTGCACACTTGCACAGTGAGCTCTGAAGACAATTCTGTTGCTATTTTCACAAACAAAACGTTTCAAATAAATAAAACGTAACTTACAAACGTATTAGAGTTTATTGTTCTTTACTTGGACGATGAACCAAGGTTGCTGATTCTTTGGAATTTACACCTTAAATACTTTATGTCCATGTATTTATATTAACACAATGGTGCAATGTGACTTGAATACGTATGACCACAATATCCAAAACCTCAAGTCATCAGCTGCCAAGCTTTTTCTTTATTATATTAGGGTCTACTTCCACAAATTATTATTTTACATGGAGGGCCTGCCTGACTTCCACAGACCAGTTTTTTTTTTTGTTGGGATGGGAAATCATCAAATGACTTCTCCCGTTCTGTGCGGAGCGGAAGGGCGTGTCAGACTTTTACTGACTAAAACCCACCCGTGCTTCTTCACTTGCCTGTGCGGCGGCCAGGGCCACGGTTTCTTGTTTAACCAACTGGCAACCCTGACCCAAGGCAATGAAAGCCTTAGGGGTGGCTTTTGTCCAGCAGTGGACCACTATAGGCTGAATATTTCGGTATATTTAAGTTTAATTTCTCTTTTGTAATAAAAGTTACAAAATTCAAGAGATGTATGAATTTCGTAATTTTCAATGTACTTAATGTAAACTTCACGAAAGCTGCGATTAGATTTCTGATAACGCAGAATGAAGAAGTCTGCCGGCAGAAGTTACAACCCACCAGACAAAGTCTTGCCGCCAAGCGATTCGTCGTGTTCCGGCATGATGTCTGATGAAGCCGTACGGAGGACGGGTCTGAGCAGTTGTGTTGCGATGTGAGCCGGGTACAATGCGCCAAATGCTGTTTTGTAGGGAGTTTGGTCGTAGAGGGTCTCCAGATCAATCTCCCTCTGACGAAGCATCGTTGGTCGTGTTTGGGTTTAACATTGCATCACCTCGCATAACTGCCGTCTTCCTTCCTATTCACTCAGATTTTTTGAGTGAATAGGCTCTTAAAAATTCTTCATATAAAAAAAATCTTTGATGGTACCATGTCAATTTGGTCTAATAAAACGACATTATAAACTGCATAAGTTTTGGAGCGATAACATGAACGAGGGAAATTAGTACTAACCCAGTGCTTAGGTGGTTTGATAAGCATGATTGCACCTGTATCGCCCGTAACTCACCTAAGAATAATTCAACAGATGCTATCAACAAGTCTGATTAACCACCCATTGTCTATGTCAATCATTGAATACCTTTTCCATTTCCTGTACGTAAGTCTTGCTCCCCTAATCACCATAATTAATCACTTATTTTGCATTTGCTAAAGTATTTAGGCTGCTGGTTTCAAAATGAAAAACCATCAAAGCATTTTGTTTTCGATGTTATTTATTATTAAGAGGAAACGCAAAACAGAGCCGCAATATTTTAAAGACCTATTTCTGCATGTTTTGCGCAGCTTTTATAATAATTCTCTTTATTTTAAAACCAGTTTCTGCCCGTGAATTTTTCCGCGTAAAATTTCTTGTTCCCCTGATCCCACCGGGTCACAACGCATCGCATGCTTGCGGCATTACTTCGTCTTTACTTACCGTTCTGACTTTTTTCTTTTTGCTTAGCTCCTTAGGGTTATAGCGTGATGGTTGGAACTCACGACTAGCAACTTGGAAATCGGGCCGAGACCATAACGTGGGGCGCTGCAAAATATAATTTATTAAAAAGCCCCGATTACGCTCAATCCTTCTCAGTATGAGAGCAGACCTGCACCGGTGCAGCAGTGGGACGATAAAAAGGTTGATGATGGAAAAGCCCCGAGCAGCAACATCTTTCAACAACACCAAAACAAGTCCAGTTCGTAATAATATCCAAAGTAATTCAGGAGCTCTAAATCCTTGTTATTTAAAGGAACTGTTTCAAAATACTTCAAACGAAGTCAACAATTTGCTCCGTGTTCAACATAGACTCGGCGAAGGCGATGTCAAACTTAAATATTCAGTGAATTTAAATATTTTACATAACGGACACCGCTGCATAGACTTACTGACAACAAAATATATACAATTAGTATTAAATGTAGACAGAGAACTTGTAAATAGGTATTTAACTTTAAGTAAACGAAATGTTGGTTCAAGAAATTTTACTACGGTGAAGAGGTCAGATACTTTAGATGAGACTTTTCTCTCAATAATAAGCATTGTTTTTAATTGAGGTTCGTTTAATACAGGTTGTTTATATCTTACTTTTTTATTCAAATGATTTTTACTATCTACTCTTCTCTTTCAACATACTTTTATTCCGTGGTGCTTGGCAATCTGGCTTCTCCTCAATTGCAGTAATATCCCTTTGTGCCGATTGGCCTAGTTCTGTTCTGTCTCCTGCTTGTTATGGAGGGAAGTGGAAAAAATATATTTTTTCTTACTCCTCCGCTATTCTTTTCTGATTAATTTCGTTGCGGGACCCAAGACAGTTGAATAGTTTCTCCGGGACTCGTCGAGCTTCATTGCTCGGCGTTTTTCTGGCGGTCTCCACTGTTGATTCTGGCTTTCAGGAGTTGCAGTGGGTTGGGAACAGTGTGGCGTGTTTTGTCCCATACTGCATTCTGCCAAGTGTCTCCCAAGTATGTTGAGATCGGCTTTCAGTCTCAACGATTGCAGTTGATTAGAAGTATGTTACATGTAGAGCGACTGCCACTACAGCGTTATTTTTGTATATCATCATCATCAACCTTTTTTTATCGTCCCACTGCTGGGCACAGGTCTCCTCTCATACAGAGGAGGATTGAGCGTAATCACCACGCTTGCTCAATGTGGGTTGGCAATTTCAGACTTATGTCCAGGTTTCCTCAAGAAGTTTCCCTTCACCTTGTAATCAGTCATACGTGTCCAGGATAAACTTAGAAAGTACATATAACTTAAAAAAGTTACATTGATACTTGCCTGACCTGGAATCGAACCCGCTCACTCATACTTGAGAGGCTGGTGTTTTTTTAACCACAGAGCCACCAGGACTTTTTTTACGATAATTGTATTTGCGAAACCCGAAACACTTGTTCAGTATTTTTAAGTAAAGAATCTATGTACAAAGTTTAAAAAAGATATCATGAAAAATCACAAAGTTACGAGCTTGTTATCTTATCTCGTTGTCTCAACAAAAATATGGTCAACGGCCCGACCTTCCGCTCGCGCCTGTGTCAGCGTGATCTACCGCCACCTGTGTTGTGCGCTCGGTAACCACACTGCATCAATTTCTAAATGTATTTGGGAATAAATTTAACATGGTGTAAAAATGATTGGGATCGATTCAGTTGCTTATTCTGAACAAACTATATTCAGGTTTCGTATAAAGTTAAAATAACGTTGTATAACTACTACAGCCCACTTACTGGGTAAGATGACACCTTATGGTTTTTAAACTGTCAAAGATTCAGAAATGAGAGCCGGGTTAACGTGCTGTCCGTAAAAAGAGTATGTAAAGATGGTCACTCACTTACCTACACCTACTAAAGAATGAAATTCGCCTTTGACGCCATTACACTCTGTTTCACGGAAGAGCGGCTCGTGGCAATATATTAACAGCCAGCCTGTCGGTGTTCTATAGGATGCATTTTGGAGAGTGAGCGAGGGAATTGCATGACTTAATCCCCCCATCTCCGTTCCATCATCGGACGACCCGTCGTACAGGGAATACCCACCCTTACGTTGTTGACACCTCTACGATCCGGACGAAGCGTTTCGCCTGTCTTGTATACCACGTACACCGAGAAAGTGGAATAATTTGCCAGCGGCGGTGTTTCCGTCTGACTACAATTTAAGTGTCTTCGAGGCTAGAGTGAATAGGGTCTTAATTTAATTAAACTTTAAAGTAGGCGCTTTACCATCAATGATTGCATCACTGCTTATCATCAGGTAGGATTGCGGTTTGCGATTGCGAAAAAAATTATAATAACAGCCGCACAGGTTGATGGATCAGGTTAAGCAACGCTTGTCGAGGTTGGTCTGTGGATAGGTTGCCATATTTTCATACAGAGACTCCTTAGTGCCTAGGAAAACACGTTAAGCCGTTGGTCCCGGCTGTCATTTGTACCTTTTGACAGTCGTTATACGTAGTCAGACGAAAGTCTGACTACCAGTCTTACCAAGGGGTTCCATATTACCCAATAACTGGGTTGGTCAGATAGGCAGTCCCTGCGTGTAAAGTACAAGTATTCAATTGAATCAGCAGGGTAATTGCGTAACACACTATCAATAGCATTGAGTTTCATTTTGACAGTTCAGCAACGTTCATTGCGTTATTTACGTTTTTGAGCAGAGACGTTTTAGAACATATGAAGCAATGAATTGGCAATTTGATTCCAACTAATAGTAAAAACTCCTTACGCAATTAGGGTGCCGGTTGGACTGGAAACCGGCGCTGAAAAGGCTAAGGAGATTTTGATTTTCTGTTTCATGTCATTGTTACCCAATTTTATGCCATTATATTTTTAATTAATTAATTTTTGTTTTGTACTATTGATTTTTTATTTATTTGACAATTGTGATATACCGTACAGCATAAATATAATACTGATTTAAATTTAATTTTTGCATGCCGAATCTTTGACAGGATGTATGGCTCAATTTTTATTCTTCACGACCTTATTTCTGTATACCTACATTCTAGCAAATAAACGATTTTGTTTATGCCAATTTTCCAGCTATTTTTTTAACCGACTTCAAAAAGGAGGAGGTTACTCAATTCAACCGTATATATGCTTTTTTTTTTTTCTATGTTTGTTCGCGCATAACTTCGTCGTTTATGAACCGATTTTGATAATTCTTTTTCTCTTGGAAAGAAGACGTTCCCAAGGTGGTCCCATGATAAGGATATCAGGGTTTGATGGTGGAAGACCAGAGAAAACAAGGGGAACTTTAAAAAATTGCAGGGGCGACAAGTGCATTTCTTAGCATTTCATTAAGTATTTTAAAGCACTACAATTTAATAAAGGTCTGGAGTAGATCTGATGATGGAGCCGGGAGACAGTCGAAGGAACTCCTCAACAATTCACAGCAGCTACCTTGTGTTTGGGCTCGATTAATTTGTATTGATAAGAACTTTACACCTAGATGAGTTATGACTGTCATAAGAGCTCTGATGATGAAGACAAAGGCCAGTTCCGGGAACTCCTCAACGGTTTACAGTAGCTACTTTGTGGTTGGACTTCATTCATTTATATTGATGAGACCTTTGCACCCATTGGGTTAAAATAATGGTCTGCAGTAAATTTGATGATGAAGACCATGGGCAGTTGAGGGAATACTTACGGGTAAAAATTAAAGTAAACAAAATTACGTCGTTTCCCAACTATATTGGCGCCAGCTTCCAGTCTGACGGATGCAACTGAATACATAGTATTTTAAACAACTAAAAAGTGTAAAATAAAAACTTTTTTACAAAAAAATAACCGACTTCCAAAAACCACTACAAAGTGAAAAATAACTAATTTCGGAAGTCGGTGTCAAAAAGGAATATACAAAACCAAAGACACCGACTTCCGAAATTAGTTATTTTTCACTTTGTAGTGGTTTTTGGAAGTCGGTTATTTTTTTGTAAAAAAGTTTTTATCCTAGAAATAATGATTTCAAAAAAATGTAATTGTCATGCGCAATCGACAGATATCGGCAGTTGCATTGAAGTTTAACTAATTAAAAATAAAGATAATATTACTCGAAATTCGTTTGGTTTGGTCGATTTACAGTTTACAAATAGTCAGGCCAATTATATGTCGTTTCGAAACTATTAAAAGATTTTTAATCAATCCATAATTGAAGTTTACTTCATTTCCTGTATATCAACTTTTAGATTATTGTAGTATTACACAAAAAAGCAAAAAGCGTTTTACGTCCAGGAAAATCTCAGTCCATTCTAAGGTTTCCTGGAAGATATTGCATTAGCAATAAGGCCATCCACTGTATAAGTATTTTGTAGTGTTTAATAATATATTAATTCTAATTTATATAAGATATTTTTGGTGTAGTTACAATAAAGTATATATAAATAAATAAGCATCATCATCAGCATCTCAGTGTTAATCCCAGTCGCATCCAAACCTTTTTCAGCTTTTGGAGTCTAGGGTCCGCTTTACCAATCTATCTGTTGATTTTGGCTAAACTTCGATATTATTCTGTGATGCGACTGTCGTCTGACCTCCACAGCCCAAAGGCGACATCGAAGCAGTGCAGTTAGACCAATTGTTGAACTTTTGAGGGCTTTAAAAAACCCATAATGACACCCCACGTAGAACCCCGTAATGTTCGTATGGCAACCGGGACCAACGGCTTAACGCGTTTTCCGTTGCTTGACTAGACCAGTGCAAATATTCATATTCAAGCATACAAAGATTTAAACTGCGCGGGGATCGAAACCGCGCCTTGTAGCGCAGTGGCGCTACCGCTACGCCACGGAGGCCATAATATGTTTCACTAACAAAACCTGTAGTCGGGGCAATTTCTTGAAAAATATTCGCGATTTATCATTTATATGATACGTGAAATTCGAGCATAACGTCATTTCGGTTATAACCTCAAAGTACAAATTACCAACAAAAACGAACAAAACAGTACGTAATAAAACTCTTATTTTATTTAGCACTCCAATTCGATCTAAATTAGCTTGATGGCTGAAATAAAAATGTAGGACGCACAGAACTAAAATAAAATGTATGCTGCAGTATGGCCACTGATTGCAGTGGACAAAAACTTTGTCGTCCATGTACATTTGTCATACGGATTATAATTACTTTCAGAAAGTAAAGAGAATTCTATGTCCTCTTTTATACCACGCATATCGAAGATCTGTAACAAATTGCCTGGACAGTCTTCCAGTTTAATGACAATTAAAATGTCTTCAAAGCTAGAGTGAATAGGCTCTTAATAAACTAGTATGCTTTACCATAGGCGATTGGATCCCTGCTTATCATCAGATAGGACGCAGTCAAGCACTAGTTTATAACATTAAAAAAAAAAAACAAAATCTGATTTAGAGATTTTTATACGTAATATCTTTTGCATCTATATTTTTCTATTCTTTTTCATAATGGTCTCATCATGACTTTGCCTCAAACCTCCCTCGTAGACGGTTCACGCAGACGTGTTTTTCGACATGAATGAAAATTCGTTACGTGACATTGGCTAAATGCACAAACCATGCGAAGCCAAAGAAGAAATAAATAAATAAATACCTACTACAGTTAGTTATTCACTTGTTTCCGCGACCATCATTACATTATAAAAAAATTAACACAAAAAACAACCAGCAACATCTTCATTAGAGATCAGGTTTTAAGTTTTCCTTCGAAGAAGTTCATTAATTGTATAAGTAGGCATACCTACACATCATATTTAACATCTTAGCAAATACATTTGATCAGTTAAAAATAAATGTACAGGTACTAGTCGTCTGGCACAGAGTACAATCAACACATTAGGTAGGCTCCGTGCGCTATGTACAGTTAGACAAACAAGGGTCTCGGCCGCTCTCCGGCCAGGCCCAATAGCGGTAATTGCTTAAACCAGACACAAGTGCCACACTCGCCAATAGGGATGGCGCGCAAAGGAATTATGTACGCCATTGCTTGGCAGCTGCTGTACAGTGGGAGATTGATTGATTAGCCTTTTGGCTTTGGTAGAAACCTGTTAGTACCGTTTTTATTACACTTAGTGATGGATAGTGTTGGAAACAAGACAGGTGCTGTGTGTTAAAACTCGAATAGTAGGTCAATCAGATGCAGAAACTCATAGTAAGCTATTAGTACATTACGATATTAGTGCGTAATGATGGTTATAACATGCGAGGCGGAATTTCAGCCCGAGCCGAAGGCGAGGGTGTAATTGAGCCGAGCATGTTATAACCAATACGCACGTATATCGTACGACGTTTTTTAACACACTTGCGAGGAAACAGAAAAAGAAGTATTTTATATTTTGTTCATTTTAAATAAACTCAATCTGTGAATGCACACTGTTGCTTTCCCTCCATTAGTATTATGATTTGCCATTTCAAATATGGAACAGCGCGCAGCGCGAGCCGTGCGGCGGTGATCAGTTCCATAATTACTTGAAATGGAAAATAATGCTGTTATGGAAAATAATGCTGTTATGGACTATAACTTAACTATTTGCTTTGATAAAACACGCGTTTGTTATGGCCTGCTTTACATATTTAAAACCGGTGGAATTACATCAGCTTTACGAGCAAGGGTGTTAAAAAATACTTTAACTAACTGCGGAGCAAACTTATTGTGTTCTTAAGCGCAGGCCACACCGTCAGCTGACGGACGGAGCAGGCGAAACGGACGGCATTGTTTCACCTCTTTTTATACTTGGGCTCACACCGCCAACTAACGAGCTAAGCTATGCCTTCGTTCGCTTCGCGCAAATAATTTGTTTTGCCCACATCAAATTTAGGTCTTGTCCCGCCTTTGCTGCCGGTTATAGCCAAAACCAACGTTCGCTTTTATATTGCTATGACGATGTTATCGTGGACGTCGACGTCCATAAAGTTTACGGAAATACATGAAGGTCATAAAAATAGTCCACCAGGCCATAAATTGGTCATAATAGTCAATTTCAACATACTATGTACAATGTAGACATGTGTGTGCACAGTCACAGGGGTGCGTTATAACGTTATCATGGACGGTAATTTAAAAGCGTCTTTATACATTTCAATACATTTTACTTCTTTTTGTTATTATAATTTTAAAAAATTATTATAAACTAGCTTTCCGCCCGCGGGTTCGCCCGCGTGGAATTCGGTTATATCGCGCTTTTTAGATTTTCCTCGGGAATATCAAATTTTTCAATTAAAAGTAGCCTATGTCCTTTCTAAGGGTCTAAAGATTGTCTGAGCCAAATTTCATCAAAATCGGTTGAGAGGTTTAAGCGGGAAAGCGTAACAGACAGACAAACCGACAGACAGACAGACAGAGTTACTTTCGCATTTATAATATTAGTAGGTATTATATACACTATAACAGTAAATATTAATCATTTACAATACACAATGTTATATTGAATTCTCTTAGTTGGTAAAACTGTCGCAATTAACTTTATAATAATGGACCCTATTAAACACAACAGGACAGTACAAAAACACACAGGACAGTAGGAGGACAGTATAAAAATAGTACCTGCTTCATTAAGTAGTTCTCTTTGATGTTATACTAGCCGTGTCTCGCGGTTTAACCCGCGTAAGTTTTGATCTTTTGAGAACGAGTTTTTTCGTGAAAGAGTAACAAATATTTCTCTGTATATTCTCTTGTGAGAATATATAGATGGTTGTTTTCACTTTCGCATTAATATTATTAGTAGTATCTACATTTATACAGTTCGCTTAATTACTCCGACTGCTTCGTATTCGTTTAAACTATGAAAATATCTAACATGTTATTTTTAAAAAGGTAAATAGACTCGAGAACTTTTTTCAGGTTTTTATTTTTACTTGACAACCCTGCATGTGTCCTAGTTGAGCTCTGTGTTGGCTTTTACTTACAATACTTAGTAGGACATTTTGTTTTCTATCTCTTTGCAAATATTCCGGTTCACTAGACGTTCTAATTTAAATGATTCTGCCTTCATTTCTCTTTCGTTTAATTTAATGGAAGTCGAATTGGCGACAGCGAATTTTGTAACATTGATTATGTTTCATTTCAGTAAGGCTTAATTGTTTTGGCAAAACTTAAGCTGTGACTTAAGACACTTTTACACGTCAATATTTTGAAATCTAAATAGTGCCGGCTTTCTTTCTTATATACATATATATGTTTCTAAAAACTAATAATTGTGAAGATTCAAACTACTATAAATACCAGTACTAATAAAAAATATCACTGCCTTACGAAATAATTCATAGAATCAAATTAGATTCCAGCAACATTATTCAAATACTTTGAAGCTTAACAATTTAGACAGTTATTAAATGTAATAGACATTTTCACGAAGAATAAATGATATTTTAACCTTCATTCTAGATTAATAACTACATAATTAAAGATATCTTTTGCTAGAACATTCATCTTATCAGACACATGAACCATTTTTCAAAAGCAAGACTCATATATCCTTACTAATATTATTATATTTGACGGCGGCGCAGCGGTCAACACGCCTACCTGCGACGTGGAAGCCCCGGGTTCGATCCCCGGCCAGGTCATGATGGAAAACGATATTTTCCTGATTGGCCAGGCTCTTGGGTGTTTATCTATATATGTATCTATAATAAATATGGCATCGTTGAGTTAGTATCCCATAACACAAGTCTCGAACTTACTTTGGGGCTAACTCAATCTGTGTGATTTGTCCGTATATATTTATTTAGGTATTATTATAAATGGGAAAGTGAGTTTGTTTGTTTGTTTGTTCCGCTTTCACGCCGTAACTACTGAACCGATTGCTTTGAAATTTTGCAGACGTAAAGTTAGAAGTCTGGATTAAATCATCAACCTTTTTATCGTCCCACTGGTGGGCACAGGTCTCCTCCCATACAGAGAAGGATTGAGCGTAATCACCACGCTTGCTCAATGCGGGTTGGCGATAGGGTACTTTTTATCCCGGAAAAAATTGATATCCCCGAAGGAAATCTAAAAAGCACGATATAACCGAACTCCACGCAGGCGAAGCCGCGGGCGGAAAGCTAGTATTATCATAATGACAACTTTTCACTCAGCGTTTCATTAAGGAAATGTTAATACTTATTTAAAATAATTTCCTATAATTATGCAGCTGGAATGCACGTTAAAAACAGGTGTAGGCAATTAACCTCTATACATCGTAAGATACGTATTCAATCATTGATATAATATTAAACAGATATGATATGCTCTAACAAATTAACTTAAAGGAGCAGCAGCACACACATGCATTTTTTTTAATCTGCGTACATTTCACACGTTGGCACAGTGTGAGTGAGATGGGGCGCAATCTAAAGCATAGAGAAGAAAAAGAGATCTAGTGTTTGTCGTTTGCGCTTAAATAGAATCGACGAAAACTAAAGCGACTTGCTGGACTTACCTCCTTTTGTACGCTTAATTTTCAGTGCGCTAGTGACGTATCTACCTTAGTTTAATATTATATCAATGTATTCAATATATTGTTCTTATTCAATATCAAGATCAATAACGGCCCCGGTGCCCTCGTTCACGAACTAAACTAAATGTAAGTTATTTCATCATTTTCTTACTATTTCATTAATAAACTGACACAAGATATTAGTTTAGTTCTGTCAAATTAAGTTACCTCACCTAAGTCGTGGTGGCCTAGTGATTAAAACACCAGCCTCTCAAGTAAGAGTGCGCGGGTTCGATTCCAGGTCAGGCAAGTACCAATGTAACTTTTATAAAGTTATATGTACGTTCTAAGTATATCTTGGACACCAATGACTGAAGGTGAAGGAAAATATCTTGAGGAAACCTGGACCTTATAAATCTGAAATCGCCAACCCGCATTGAGCAAGCGTGGTGATTACGCTCAATCCTTCTCTGTATGGGAGGAGACCTGTGCCCACCAGTGGGACGATAAAAAGGTTGATGATGAAGTTACTTCACAGACAGTCTAGATGCGAAACAAAACATGACTCCGTGGCCCACCCTTGACGTTATCATGATCATCATCAACCTTTTTATCGTCCCACTGCTGAGCACAGGTCTCTTCTCATACATAGAAGGATTGAGTGTAATCACCATGCTTGCTCGTCAGCTTGTCGTTATGCCTGTCCTAAAGTGACGCATTCCTACGTGGGGTGGAACCTACAAAACTCTGTTTCTGAAATTGGAGAGGGCACAGAGGTCTATTCTCAAGATTATACATGGTAAGCCACGAGATTATTCTACCTCTGAACTATACAAGGAGGCCAAGGTTTTGACGGTGCGACAGCTGTTTATTCTCCGTACGATACTCCGAAGACATTCACTACTTCCGTTAAATAAGGAAAGTTTAAATAAGCGAAGTGGTGATCTTGTTTGCCCCTCTGTTCAATGTAAAACAGCTTTCGCACAGCGACAATACAACGCATTAAGTTCCAGGCTTTACAACAAAATTAACGAAACGATCTCACTATACAAACTAAATAAATATAATCTTAAAAATAAATTAAATAATTGGTTGATGCTGTTGAGTTATGACGAAACTGAGAAACTTATTGAAATAGCAAAATGAAAAGATTAGTGTCTTAATTTTGCAAAACTGTGACTTTTATTTTTAAATTGTAAACTTTAAATAAATTCAAATAGGCGGTGATATGTATACGTACATTGACATTTAAAACGGCCGACCGCCGACTACCCAAGATACGAGCATGTCTCAGTTTGGGAGTCGTTTGTCTCAAATTTATTTGCTGTACATTTTACCTTTCCTAAATATATAGAACTCTCTCTTGTAACATTTTGTATTTTCGAAAATAAATTATTATTATTATTACGTATTAACTAATTAGACTAATTTGCCAGGACTAAACTAATATTTATCTTCCGTCCCTTTCATAGTTGAATAGAAAGAAAGATATGCACTGAACTTAAATTTAGGTAGTTTAGTTTATTAGCAAGGAAATGGGCACCAAAAACTATTCTTTTGGAATGTTGTTAAACCCTTGGATCCCGGATCTTTAGAAGGCATACGACACGGCTGGTGCGGTGGCTGAGCTATCGACTGCTGCGCTGCGTGTCGCGGGTTCGATTCCCGCACGGAACAAATATTTGTATGGCCTACAAGTAGTTGTTCCAGGTCTGAATGTTTGTGTTTGTAAGTTTATATGTTTGTAAACGCACCCACGATAAAGGAGAAATAGTAATGTGGGGCAACGTTTAAAAAATATAAAAAAAGGACCGAAGCTAAATCGTCCGGCAGAGGACCAGAGTCACCCACATAGCTGAGAGGATTAGCAAGCTGAAGTGGCAATGGGCTGGTCACATATGCCGCAGGACCGACAACCGATGGGGTAAACGAGTCCTCGAGTGGAGACCGCGTCTCGGCAAACGTAGGGCGTCCGCGTAGGGCGCGATTGGGCGAGATGGAGCGACGACATCAAAAAGGTGGCTGGTAGTGGCTGGCGGAGAACTGCTCAGGATCGAGCTTGTTGGCGTGCCATGAA
Source organism: Sesamia nonagrioides (assembly GCA_017933935.1). Classification (NCBI taxonomy): domain Eukaryota; kingdom Metazoa; phylum Arthropoda; class Insecta; order Lepidoptera; family Noctuidae; genus Sesamia; species Sesamia nonagrioides. The sequence continues at coordinate 2,371,639 of JADWQK010000137.1, read as the reverse complement.
GGAGGCCGATGTCCAGCAGTGGACTGGTGATGATGATGAAAGCTAAATCGTAGAGGCCCCTTAGACAATTTTAAATGATGTGGTGGAACCATTGGACCATTATCCCTGTACGCTCTATGCCAAATATATGTATACGCTTATAGATATCAGATTAGAGTGTGCTGAAAAAAAAATCCAACCGCTGGCAAGACAGGCCAATGACATCATTTAACTTGGTTTTATATCGTGTAGCGCTTTTAAGTTGTCACAAAAAGAAACACCATGTAAACACGAACTGAATTACAAACCCTTAAAGACAAAAGGGTTAAAAAAGACTTGCCCTTTTTCACAACCACGAAGAAAAACTTAAATGAAAACGCTTTGTTAGATTTTCAACTTTCGACACTGAGGTTAGCTTTGAAAATGCAACGGAGCTTTTATTTAGATATTTGTACCTCTAAAGTACTTAACTTTAAAGAGCTAACTGTGACAGCGGGCGTCGGCGGTGGCATTGAAACTGGTCACATATGATGGAGGCAAGTATAACCGGTTTGCCAGACCTTGCCCTGCCTCGGATGACACGGAGAGTGCCGAGTACTGAATACTTTCGTACAACTTGCGATTCAAAGCCGCCATTTTGCAACCTGGTACTACTTTTTAATACGCGTTTATTAGCTTTACTTGTCTATATGCATGTTTGTGTGTAACTGACTCCTTTGGGCTTGATTTTGACCCACTTTACACGGGTAGATTTAATTTAAAATTTGAATAGATACTTATCAAGAACCGGTGACAATAAAATTGTTAAATAAGATTGTTTCATAAAAAAATAAATATATTTTAAAAAAGACACGCTTTAATGATAAATAAAACTGAAAAGTATTAAATAATTGTTAATAAATTATTAAATAAATAAAGATGATTGAATCATCACTTGTTGCATATGTAGTGTTTTTAAACTATATTTTTCATTATGTCTGCTTGGAGACTGCTGCGGTGAACTGTAAAAGTAATAGGCTAGAAATTCATTGCATAAGAATAGAGTGTTGAAAAGCTAACAAAACCGTGCAACAGCCGGTCAATGTAAACAATAGCCGCAAAATCAAACACGTCAACAAATACCAAATGAGAGGCCAGATCAACTAACTTCGAATATTCACAATAGGCAAATAAACTCCCCCCAAATATGGTCAGTGTATCCCTAAGGCCCTTATTCAAGCACAATCCGAGTCTAACTGTATTACACAGCTTTCGATATTTTTTCCCGGGATTTATTGCCCTAACCCGGGGATTTACAGCTTTGACCGAAATGCTTACCCACAGCATTTTGTTAGCTTTTTATTGGCAGTTTGTTACCTTGTGTATCTTTTTGGGATTCGTGATTCAACCACAAATTGATCTCTTGACAGCTTTTTATTCATAATCAAATTTTGGTGTAACAGACTCTTAATAACGTATTATACAATATGTAAAGAAAACCCTGTCCGACCCATAAGGATAATAAAGGTTAGATAAACACATGACCAAATATAACATACAGTTTTACGTAATCATAATACTAAGAATAGTAATGAATTTTGAAATAACCTTTTTTTCCCGCGAATTAATTCCAACATCCCCGAAATTTGGTAATTTTTAAAAAACTGACAACACCACTTTGACGGAACTATTATAAGCGATGCAACCACGTCGCCCGCCGCCCGCGCATGGTTTGCCTACCGCACATGTATTAAGTTACCTCTTTTTGCGAAATAATATTTATTTTTTACTTTACATATTGTAGACTTTTTAAAGGCACCCACGAGCAACTTAGTTGCGCAGCAACTATTTTACCGCTGTCTCCACATCGTCGTTTGGACGATGCGGGAGTAACGGCAACGCTACTTTTTGTTGAAGTTTCGATTGAGCAGCAGCTAGCTGGCCACTTTTTTGTGATCGGACGCACACTTCCATTGCAACCAATAGACGGGCGACAGTTGCGTCCAAACTCGCAGATGAATATGTCTCAGCTCACAACTGTCGTGTGGCTATATGCACACACTCACATCAAACCCGTAGGTTTGATGTGAGAGAAAAATTAGTTGCGGAGACAAAAATTGCTCGAGAGCGCCTTCTTAAGGGCCCCGCTACCTAATGTTTCCTAATTCCCCCTTCACCGGTAATGCTATATTTTCAACGATAAAAGCTTTTGCCGCCGCCATCTTTAATACAAAACATAATGGAAAAATAAATGACTCTTTACATCGCCAGATTGAATAATATCGAATCACTTTGACATAATGATACAACGAAATCGAATCAAATTAGATTTTCACGGCAACAAGTTACTTTTACTAATAAAAGTCGGTTAAATCATTGTTATTTATATAATGGTAGACTACATAACTTTTTACTGTCCAAGTTAATGTTGGATACTTAAAGACAAAGTTATGAACCACTGAATTAGTCCCATGCGAAAGCAAAGAACGGTGTCAAGTAATATAAAATAAACTTACCATAAAAAAAATCTCCGTATAATTTTCCGAGTATTGTAAGGTACCATCAGTATGTGGTCCAGCCTAACCGGATTCAGCTGAAAACCAGCACTTTATATATAGCAGCTGTTCCTTCTTGACCTAGACAACCCAGTTACAAACTAACACGATAGGTATCCCTTGGTACAGAAGACATAATAGTATCCCTTGATTAGACTGGTTATACCGAAAATGTTATGTGGGTAATAAATGTCTTGCCATAGCGCCTCCGCCGGGCCAGAACAAGCGGGGTAGACCAAAGAGGTGCTGGTAAGGCGTTGTAAGAGATGACATACGTGCCAACAATCTCACACCACGGGATGCCAGAGATCGTGCGAAATGGAGGAGTAATTGTAAGAAAGCGGACCCAGGGCTCCAATGCGAGAGCCACGGATGCAACCGAAATAAACGCTGAGATGTTCATAATGATGGCTAGACTGGTTGTCAGACTCTTAATCTTCTAACTACCCGTAACGACTCTTAAACATCACAAATGACAGCCGGTTTCTAATGGGTAAACCTGCTTTGAAGAATCAAATCAAATCAAATTTATTACAGCTCCAAATTATTTTATATTAGTTGATTATTAGATACTCCTGTTAAGCAAATAATGCCTGTATTAGGAGACTCCGCTCTTCCACAGCAATATACAACTTTTCAAAATCTTATGTATAATCAGCAAGTGTAGTGAGCGTGCGTGTGTGTGTGTGCTTGTGAGAATCATTTTGTGTGGTTCAATAGTTCCCCAGTGTCTGTGTAATTTAGTGTCTATAACCTAATTGTTAACAACTTTTTGAGGTCATTGTGAGAACACAGAGAGATCTTGATATATGTTGATGCTCGCCCGACCAAGAGCTATATTTTTGACCTACCGGTGCCTTACATAAGGACTAGCTTTCCGCCCACGGCTTCGCCCGCGTGGAGTTCGGTTATATCGCGCTATTTAGATATTCCTCGGGAATATCAAATTTTCCGGGATGAAATTGTCGGTACCAAATTTCATCAAAATCGGTTGAGAGGTCCAAGGCCAAGGCCAAGGTGGCTGCCAGGAAACTGGGCGTTATCGCAAAGGTCCGGCAGTACTTTACACCTGGGCAGCTTCTAATGTTATACAAAGCACAGGTCCGTTCGTGTGTGGAGTACTGCAGCCACATTTGGGCTGGTGCTGCTAAGTGTCACCTGGCCACTTTGGATTCGATGGAGAGGCGTGCGAAGAGGCTGATTGGTGACCCTGATCTAACTCGAGATGGTCTTCAAAGCCTAGAGCACAGGCGTAGAGTAGCCAGCCTTTCGGTGTTCTATAGGATGCATTTTGGGGAGTGTGCGAGGGAATTGCATGATTTAATTCCCCCATCTCCGTTCCACCATCGGACAACCCGTCGTACGGCTGGTTTCCACCCATACGTTGTTAACACCACTACGATCCGGACGAAGCGTTTCGCATCCTCCTTTATACCGCGTACATCGAGGGACTGGAACAATTTGCCAGCGGCGGAGTTTCCGTCGGACTACAATTTGAGTGTCTTCAAGGCTAGAGTGATTAGGCTCTTAATAAACTAGTGCGCTTTACCATCAACGATTGCGTCACTGCTTACCATCAGGCAGGATTGCGGTCAAGCGCTAGTTTCAAAAAAAAAAAGGTTTAAGCGGGATGGCGTAACAACAGACAAACAGGGTTACTTTCGCATTTATAATATTAGTATGGAAGTATGGATATGGATAATACACGATATAAAAATAATACATTCAAAAGGAAATAAAAGCTACTTCACATTTTCATTTTACTTCCAACATTCCCCGTTTTCAATCACAAACGACTGTTGTCGCGACTTAGCGCGAAATCACTCATAATAATACATAAGAAGACATTCTCGCAAGATCACTGACATTTCTGCACAAGGTAAGCGAGAATATCATGACTATGGTACTTTATAGTCTGTGGATTTTCACCTAGCAAAGCCAAGCCGGGCGACGCGCCCTTTCGAAGCGTCGCCGGCATCAAGTACAGTCTTATAAGAATAATTTAAAGTCTAGTGTGAATTGAGTGAGTTCCGGAGCAAGCTAGAAGTCTCCAGTTAATTAAAGCTAAGTGCCTAGGGTTTATCTAATTACTTGTTGTTAATCTAATCGTATATGTATTACGGTAGTTTGAACTAAAGGAAGTTACTGAAGTCGAGTAACGCTAATTGTATCAAAAGTTGTATGTCTTGTCGATCTGTGCAAGTTCTGAATGAAGGGCCGTAGCGTTGCTATAGCCACACAAGAAAATCCCATACTGGCAGGGTATGGGTCGCATGTGCAAGAATCTGCATGAGCGGTAGAGTTGCTATCGCTTCCAAGATAAATCCTAGCCCGTGGGGTGTAGGTCACATGTGGCGTGTGTCGCATGTGCAAGTTCCAAAAGAGGCGTAGAGTTATTCTAGCCTAACAAAGAAAATCCCGAGCCGCAGGGCGAGGGTCACAGACAAGGGACATCCAATATAATCGTTGAGTAGCACAAAGTACTTAAGCCAGAGCGCGAGGCTCTGTAATACACAAGCCCTCATTTGGAGGTTAAAAGTAAATACGAGTAAACAATCGAACAAATATAAATGTCACACAAGTTAGAGAAGTAAGATTGGCCCTGCGCACTTAGTTCCAAAACAAGCAAATGATGATTGCTTAATCCCTACAGATCGAGGTCTTGAGAGGTTAACAAAGAACATGGGATAATCATAGCTGGCACACATCTCATAACAAGGCGAAGCAGATCATTACATCATCTAAGTACCGGCTGAGACAACTACAAGCTCGGTAAGTCAATGCAAGTTATCATCAGACAATTTAAGTACTTTCGCGGAGTCGTAGTTTAGGGCCAGGATCCTCGCTAATAAGTTCTAAGCGAGGCCTGAAAGGCGACGCCACGACAACTGTCACGTAAGATGAAACCATGAAATGAAGTTTATTTCTTATTTAGACATACCCAGAAACCAATAAGAGAAAGTTCTATAGGCAATTTAAATAAAACGAATATGAGATATCCATATCATTTGATTGATCACATACATCTCAATAGGTACAGGAGAACACTGAACATCAATCTTTCATGAATGAATATGAAATCGTTATCAACTTTGTAGGAGCTTTGCAGGTGTAAACGGGTGGAACGTCATTTTTATAATAATAATTATTTATTTACTTTTAACTTATGTCATCAATATCTCAACGCCAATCCCAGTCGCATCCGAAGCCTTGTCAGCCCTGGGAGTCGGGGTCCGCTTTACCAGTCTAACTGCTCAGTCGGCTAAACTTCGATATTTTCCGTGAAGTGACTGCCGTCTGACCTCCATAACCCGAAGGCGATATTGAAGCATTGCAGTTAGCCCAAATGTAGAACTTTTGAGGGCTCCAACAAACCGTAACGACTGCCAATAGATGTTCGTATAGCAACCAGGACCAACGGCTTAACGTGCTTTCCGAGGCACGACCAGATCAGTGCAAATATTCATATTCATCCATACAAAATTTGCAGTGCGCGGCGATCGAACCCGCGCCTCCTTGCGCAGCGGCCGCGTTCGCTACCGCTATGCCATGGTCTGTCGTTGGCTATTTACAAATGTGTTAGAAACTAAATATAAAAACTAAAAACAATTAGGTTCGTAAAATATATATAAAGGGTGTATCTGACATCGACGCACAACGAGTACCATGGATCCAGTACATGATTCTGAACCCCCCAGTGGTGGAATTTTGTGTCGGCTTTTTCATGATTTAAAAAAAAATAAATGTAGTTTGATTTCACTTCAGACCATTCACAATTGATATACTTTTATAACCCAATAAGATTTTAAAGTCAAAATTAAATTATTCGCTAATTACATAAAAAAGCGCAATGAAAACAAAACCCGAAAAATGATCTTATCAGCTGATTTAATAGAGTTCACATCAGGGATCAACGTCATACCTACAAACTCGCACGGTGACACTTTTTTTTAAACACTGTGTATTCTGTAACCGTTCATTAACGACATAAATGACTATCATAATTATATTAGTGTCATGCGGTCTAGCCTTTTCGCGAAGTTTGCGTTACGATGTCAGATACAGCCTGTATATCATGATTTTATGAATCTGAGAACAATTGCGGAATTAGGATTACTTTTAAGTTAATTATGTATCTTTACAAACTTTTACAATATAATGCATACCCCACAAAAAAACACTAAATTAGAGCGCGTCGCCTATAAAAAAAAATCTATACTTAATATATAAAGCTGAAGAGTTTGTTTGTTTGAACGCGCTAATCTCAGGAACTACTGGTCCGATTAGAAAAAATCTTTTTGCGTTGGATAGCCCATTAATCCAGGAAGACTTTAGGCTATATAACATCATGCTGCGACCAATATAAGCGAAGCATAACCAACTCCACGCGAACGAAGTCGCTAGCGGCCGCTAGTAATCTATACTAATATATAAAGCTGAAGAGTTTGTCTGTTTGTTTGTTTGTTTGTTTGTGCGCGCTAATCTCAGGAACTACTGGTCCGATTTAAAAAAAATCATTTTGCGTTGGATAGCCCATTAATCCAGGAAGGCTTTAGGCTATATAACATCACGCTGCGACCAATAGGAGCGGAGCATAATTAATTCCACGCGAACGAAGTCGCTGGCGGCTGCTAGTATTATATAAGTGTGAAGTTCCGTCCGTTTCGGATGAATCATCATTTCAACCGAAAGGGGTCCATTGTTGGACATAGGCCTCCCCCAAGGATCTCCATGACGACCTGTCCTGCGCCTCCCGCATCCAGCGGTTTCCCACGGTCTTCACCAGATCGTTAGTCCACTTTGTCGGGGGCCTACCCACGCTGCATCTTCCGGTGCGTGGTCGCCACTCGAGAACCCGTCTGCCCCATCGAACATTGGTCCTACGGGCAATGTGCCCGGCCCACTGCCACTTAATTGTTGCAATTCAACTAATAAGCCACTTTTTTACCTAGCTGCGACGAAATTCAAAAGCAGGTCAATGTTTTGTTATTGCGTGAATCCGAAATTGACCGTATACTGCAATAGTACTGCACCAAATCCCTACGTTTCCTATGGGAATCGTAAAAAGGGATAAATGGATTATTCCAGTGAAATTGTCTAGTTTCTGCCTACTGACAAATACATTTTATGAGAGGAAAAGGACGCGGTTTTATCTTAGTTTAAAAAAGACTACACTACCTACTTATGCAGTGTAGCCAATCATAAAACTTCACCAGACTATAGAACTTAGTCTGGTGAAGTTTTATGACTGGTTATCTAAGAAATTTCTAACCAATGTTGCAGGAGAATATCGAGAAGAAACTTGGACTGTAAGGTGCTTACCACTAAATCGTAAACACTTGTTCAACACGTGTCTAGAGTCAGTCTCTCAAAGTCCATATAATAATGCCATGCTTAAAAGGTATTTAGCTAAAACAACTGCTAAACCCTTTTTTGTGGTAGTAAGTATCCATCCCTATAAAGTACGTATGTTTGTATGTCTGTCTGTATGTATGTGCCCGAAGTTGCTCAAAACCCTCACCACTATAGATAATCATATAGATCTGGATGCGCTGAGTTCAAAAAAAAAAAAATAATAAAAAATTTTTTTGTCTCGGTCCTATGATATGAAAAGCGTAATTCTGTATGGGAAGAAGCCTTGGTTGAATTCAGTCATCGAAATTCATCGAAACTGAAGACACTGTTTTACTTATTTAACGCGTCAATTTCTAGAAAGGCTAAGCTGATTTAAAATAAAACACATTTGATGGCATAATTTGCGACCCCTAAGAGCCGAAGAAAAATAACAACGCAGTGATAAAACAGTAGCGGTAAGACTAGCGGACATGCGATACGATGCTAGTGGTGCGACTCGGTGGGTTGGGGGTCAATGGGATTTTACGTTATTGTTATTTGTAAATTGTGGTTGTTATTTTAGTATTGTGTATCTTAAAACCACGCAAGCGAAGACAGGCGTTGAAGCTTACCTCTTCCTTGTCTCGTCGCCTATCCGACCCAGGAGCGATCAGCTGACTATGCGTCATCTTCCGCCACTAAACAAGCTCTTATGAAGGCGATTAGACCGAGTGACGATGGTTTTCAAATAGTCGGTATTAAAAAACCGCCAAATCAGGCGTTGTACTGCGCGTTGCAAATGAAAACCAATTGAAAAGACTAGAATCGGTAGACGCTATAAAGTCTGCGGGTCTTCGTTTAGAAAAACCAAAAGGTCGCCGACCCCGTCTATTAGTCAAGGACATTCCCGCCTCTATGGAAGACAACAATTTTTTTGCAAGCTATATACCGCCAAAATATTAAAAACGAGTTGCCAATAAAAGAAGACGACTTCATTAAATCCACGAAAATAGTCCGTAGGCGTTCTACCAATAACGGTCGTAAATGGTTAGGAATAGAGATTGAACCTGAGGTACGGAAACATCTTGTGTCTACCAAGGATAAGTTATTTATTGACTGGGCCACGTGCCGTTTTGTTGATGATATCGAGGTAGTTCGTTGCGCGTATTGTCAGCAATTCGGTCACGTGAAAAAGCATTGCGCTAATAAATCACCAACCTGCGCTATATGTTCTGAGGCCCACGAAACCAATGTTTGTCCGCATAAGGACGATTTAAATTTTACCCCGGTTTGCGCGGCGTGTAAACGTTTTAAAAAACCTTTTGACCATCGCTGCGGGTCTGAACAGTGCGGTACCTATAAATTAAAACTCGAACAACTTATCCTACATACTAATTACTAACTAAGATGGATAGTCTAAGCATAGGGCAATTAAACCTTCACAGCGATAAGGTGGCGACATCAGAGTTAGATAAATTAATTATTGACTACAACTTAGACCTTGTACTCATTCAAGAACAATATCAAAACTCAAGTTTACGTCACAGGGTACTGGGTAGTGCAGCTGGATTACAGGGCGCGAGCCGGAATTTATGTTGCGCGGTCTTCTAACTTTACGGTAACGTCTATACGTGACCTCATGACGCCACACTGTGCGGTTGCTGAAGTCTCATCAGCTTCTTTTAAAGTATTCGTTGTAAGCTGTTACTTTCAATATTCAGATCCTGTTACTCCTCATATACATAATCTCCGTCATGTCTTGCGGTCACTCGCGGGCTGCAAAGTGATCGTTGGCGCGGATGTCAACGCGTCGTCGTCTCTGTGGTATGGCAAGGTTCGGGCAACCGATACCGAACGACGCTGCGCTGTTGAGGATTTCATTGCTGAGATGAACCTATCGATTCATAATACCCCCGATGCACCACCTACTTTTTGCAGCCAAATAGGCGAATCTTGTATTGACGTCACACTTTCTAGTGCCGACGTACGTTTGGATAGGTGGCGTGTCCTACCGGACGCGTCCTGTAGTGATCATCGCCTGATCGTGTACGAATTTGTTCCTGGTTATATTCAGGGTCCGTCTCATATTCCTGGTAATTTCAGATATAGATGTAAAGGCGCGAACTGGGAATTTTTTGGCTCGCTTTTTGCGTGTCACGCCAAGGAGTTCACTCGGGACGGGCTGTCAGCCGAAGAAAGTGCTGACATTATGTCAGAAACCTTTACCTACTGTGCTGACATCGCCATTGGTCGTGGATCTATGACCAATATTCGTAGATGTGACTGGTGGAGTGATTATTTAGTTCAACAGCGCAAAAGATATCGCAGAGCGCGTAGACAGTTAAATAAACTCAAGAGCCGAAAGATTACTGGAGATCTTCTTACATCCGCTTTAAATGCTTTCAGAGTTGCCAAGTCACGCTACAAAGCATCGGTGGAAAAATCTAAGGGTAACTTGTTGCGGAAAATCGTTGACAAACTTGACAGGGAGGGTCCGTGGTCTCCCTTATATCACGAATTTAAAGCTAACAGATCGGTCGACCTTGCATACGTTCAAAACATTAAGGTCAATGATAAGCATACCACGGGCATAGAGGAAACAACAAAAGTTCTAATTAATACACTTATCCCTGATGATTCACCGGCTAACGATAGCGACTACCACCAACAGATTCGAGCGTGGGCTCCTGTGCCACCTGAATCACCAATGTCAGACGTACCATCTAATGACGAATTTATAAATATTGTTAGAAAACTACCGGTCAACAAATCATCAGGGGAAGATAAAATATCTAATAGGATGATTAAAGAAGCGTGTAAAACAGCGGGTGATGCCATCTTAACTGTATATAACCGATGCATTGCTGAAGGCGTTTTTCCTCGTAAATGGCGACGCGGTTTCATACGAATAATACCAAAGTGTGGTGATAAACCACCGGATGATCCGAAGTCATATCGGCCTATCACGCTTCTACCATCTTTGGGGAAACTTCTTGAGCGCCTCATCGTTCCACGTTTACTACCGAACGGTCCAAAATTTCATAGTAATCAATATGGCTTCACCATCGGTAAATCAACAGTCGACGCGGCGCTTTCTGTCAGAAGAACCGTTAACCAGTCGGAACACAAGTACGTGATTGGTATCTTTTTGGATATTTCTGGGGCTTTTGATAACGCTTGGTGGCCTATGCTGTTGTTAAAATTAAAAAACCGCGGTTGCTATAGAAACATATATAATCTCGTTTACTCGTACTTTATAAACGGTTCCGCGGTACTTAAGCTCGGTCATTTTTCTAGCACTAAAGCACTAACCATGGGATGTCCTCAGGGTTCAGTTGTCGGTCCTTATTTATGGAATTTGGGTTTTGATGATTTTCTCGCGATCCCGCTTCCTTGCGGCTGTTCACTTACTGGTTACGCGGACGACGGCCTACTGCTCATTCAGTCAAGTACCCGAGCCGGACTTGAGAACTTGGCCCATACTTGCCTAAATCTAATATCTCAGTGGGGTGATCGTAACCGCCTAGCGTTTGCGCCGCATAAAACCTATCAACTTCTACTAAAAGGTAATCTTAAATCATTGCCTACTATTAAATTTAATAACGTTCCCGTTAAAAAACAGCAATCCGTATGCTACCTTGGTATGGTCTTAGAGAGGAATTTTTCATTTATCGAACATATAAAAATAGTTGGCGAAAAAGCTAAAAGGAACTTTTATGCCCTAACTAGAATATCCAAAGCAACTTGGGGTCTATCATTCCTAACTTTAAAAACTATATATGGAGCTACCTACTTAGGATGTATGTGCTACGGTGCACCTGTTTGGGCCGATAGGGCCAGCATAGGGGCGGCGCGACGTAAACTGCTTCAAAGCCAACGTTTGGCATTGATATTTTTATGGAAGGCGTATAGAACAGTCAGTACTGAAGCCTTACCCGTTCTGGCAGGTGTACTTCCAGTCGATCTTGAAGTACAGCGACGTGCTTCAATGTACTACTCCGCGAGGGGGGAGGCCATGGACACTAACTTTGTTACACAACGCGACCTCAATAGAATTTCTAGATTATTTAAACCTCAGACTGACGTCTGGGAGGACCTCTTATCCGAATGGCAAAGTAGGTGGGATAATTCCATCAAGGGCCGGCACCTCCATCTGTTCTTTCCATCCGTTGGCGATCGGCTGGCTAAGACATGGCTGGAGGTTGACCACTGCGTTGCCCAATTTCTCACAGGTCATGGCAACTTTAAAAGTAAACTGTATTCTTTTAAACTTGTTCCTTCGCCTTTGTGTCAGTGTTCTACATCGAACTGTGAATTTGAACAGTCCGCACATCACATCTTGTGGGAGTGTATTCTTTGGCAGAATGAACGCAATATTATGTTGGATAGTGTACAAATTACATCCGGAGTTGTTTATTATACGGACCTTGTTGAAACTAGAACTAATTTCCGTGCGTTCAGGCGCTTTTGCCATACCTATTATTGGAATCAATTGTAACAGCAAATACCTACTTAGGACCCATTAACTTGATCAAATGTTATTCCGTGGTGCTTGGCAATCTGGGCTTCTCCCAGTTGCAATAATGTCCCTTTGTGCCGATTGGCCTAGTTCTATTCTGTCTCCTGCTTATTATGGAGGGAAGTGGAAAAAATATCTTTTTTCTTACTCCTCCGCTATTCTTTTCTGATTAATTTCGTTGCGGGACCCAAGACAGTTGAAACGAATCTCCGGGACTCGTCGAGCTTCATTGCTCGGCGTTTTTCTGGCGGTCTCCACTGTTGATTCTGGCTTTCAGGAGTTGCAGTGGGTTGGGAACAGTGTGGCGGGTTTTGTCCCATAAAAAAAAAAGGCGTTGAAGCTTAATACATAAATTTGTAAATATCACTTTGTGTTCTTTAATGTTTTAATGTTCTGTGTTTTGTATACATGCATAGAAATGTATAAATTAAGGTCTTTTTTTTTAGCAGCCAGCTGTGTTCTGAGGTTTTTGTTCCGCCACTTCTTCTTCCCAGGGAAAGCACTAAGAAGTGGCGATGGGCGGGCTTTTTGGTAAGTCTTGAATAATATTGACGTCAAACAGCACTTTTGAAGTCAATATTTATTCTCAGCCTAATTTGATAAAAAAGACTTTTGATTTTGTACAGTTATTAATCCTAATAATTTAAAATGTTATAGCTAAATAAACCTCCATTTTAAGAGCAACAAAATTTCTCAATATTAGTTCGTGCGTGACAAAACCGTTTGCGTGTCATACGACCGTGTTTGCTTTGTAATGTGTTGCAAACTTGTGTTTGACGTAGGCATTACGGTTAAGATTTTTACCGACTTCTGGCTACTGCTCGAATCGCTTGTGCTTCGCGGAAGAAGCAGCGTTGTCCCAATGTTTACAATGGGTATTTAATTTCATCAGCACTGTTTTCAAAATGGAAAGGGAAACATCGTAAGAATTCTTCGTTCTTCCTCTTTATTTGTCTTTGAAATAAAAAACCCGAAGACATGTCACATCCTCCAACCCACACTGGGCACGTGGAAAGGCCCAGAGGCGCATCGCATAATAGGGATGTATCCAAGGTATGAAAAACAAAAAAAAAATAGTCCGTCTTATAGATAACTAGCTTTCCGCCCGCGGCTTGGCCCGCGTGGAATTCGGTTATATCGCGCTTTTTAGATTTCCCTCAGGAATATCAATTTTTTTTTTCAATTAAAGGTAGCCTATGTTCCATCTCAGAGTCTAAAGATTGTCTGTGCCAAACTTCATCAAAATCGGTTGAGAGGTTTTAACGGGAAAGCGTAACAGACAGACAGACAGACAGACAGAGTTACTTTCGCATTTGTAATATTAGAATGGATGGATAAAAAAAGTCGAAATTACCAAAAACTACTGAGATATAGCGTATTAGGTCACGTCGTGGTATATTTTGTACCACGGCGTGACGTCATGCGACATTTCAAATCTTCCTAAGTATTTAAATGACAGAAAAAATAAAAAATACGTGTTCAATATTTTTTATAAATCTATCTGATGGACATTAAATTATTTTTTAGGATACAACCCAATTAGAAGCAGTAAAAACATTATAGATGGTCACTAGAAAAAAAGGCGCTAGTTTATTATATAATATTCCATATGTGTAAACAAGGACAACGAATCGCTTAAAAATACACAATGATCGCATCACGAGTTAACTGGTTCTAAGTTATTTACGAAGAAAAAAACGATAATATTGAACCGATTTTACCTAACCACAACTAAAGATACGTGTGTTTTCTGGCAAATTCCTGACTCATCTCTGACCACACCTTGAAACAACAAAGGAGGTCAAACATCAAAAAGGTTTTATGGTTCTCATTTGTACCTACCGAAAAAATAAAGCTCTTCACCGAAGCCTTTAAATGTTCTGAAAAAACAAGATTCAAAATATTTCTACACACAAAACTATGCCTATAATCTCCGAAGAAAAAGGCAGAGTTGTACCTACCTATGGTACACTCACATATCTTTAGTATTTAAGCCACATGTAATAGAGGGTGAGGCTACTGTCAACAACGGGCAGAAATCCAGACTCCGGGTGCTAGTGAAGAATTCTTAAAGGAAATTCCAATATCAGACATGCTGAACAAAAGCGCTTGCAACCGCTAGACCAACCATCAACCTGATCAACGCTGTCTATAGCAGACAACTACTACATAATCCTGTCCAAAAATCGAGTTAGATGGCGAACAATAGCCCGCTCATAATTCAACTCGATTTTTGGCAACACTAAACCAACCAAGCACTAAAAAGATTTAAAAAAACTCAAAAAATGTCCCGTTACCTCACCGATATAGGCATCATGACGAACTGAGATCGTGATTGATGACCTTTTGCTAAACGTATTGTGCTCAAAGGATTTTTCAAAGGCGTGGTGAACCATTATACCTATGTCAAATGTGGGTTAAAAACCGTTTACGTCTTTTGTAACTGTCCTATTTATAGGGTGAGGTGTTCTATCGCGAGTAATGGTTGCGTGGTTTATTGTGAAACCAAGTTATCAACTGAAATACGTGCATTTTTGGTTTGTTTTTATAAAAAAAAAGAAGTTGCTCGATGCACCTCGGGCGCTTGTAGGAGATATTGGGCAATGAAAGATTTCCTAAAAGGAGAATTAGCATTAAACACACTATATACAGACCCTACCAGTATACCATGGCTGCGACCTTAATTTTTTTTTTAATGTCGAAAGATTATGGAGAAATAGGAGCCTTTTGGCTTCGTAAAAGACTTTCTGATTTTTGTTCTTTTTTTATACATATAACAACTTGCTTTTATTTTTAGTTGTTTTTAATTTAATTACTTAAGTTAAATGATCTTCCTGTCATTATAAATACTTATTTTTTCTTTTTCTATATTTCAAACGCGGATTTATGTTTAGGTATTCTCCCCATTCAAGCTTCTAATGACGCTCAAACGTGATCTTTGACACTTCAGCAAAGGCTCAAACTCGAGGTTTGTCAGCGAGCCATAGAGCTGAGTATCCTGTGTGTATGTAGGCCTCCTTTTACGGAAAGGAAGTTAATGTCTCAGCCAGAATGTAAGACCCTTCTACAATTTTATAAAGACTTTTAAAATTATTCAGTTTAGGAGCAAATGTCTACTCACTACACTTTAAACGAACTGAAAACATTCATAACCGCCTTCTTTACTTATACAATATGTTAAGAAAACCCTGTCCGACCCGTAAGGATAATAAAGGTTAGGTAAACACATGGCCAAATAAAATATGAAATTTTACATAATCATCATAGTAACAATACTAGTGAATTTTGAAATTATCTTTTTTTCCCGCGAACTTCCCCAAAATTAGGTAAATTTTTAAAATGTGACAACACCATTTTCGGCGGTATCATCGTTTGATTTATTGTTGGATAATAAATGTATAAATTTATGTTCAATATTTGGCGGTCCCGTTTGTGATGCCGGCGCGCAGCGAGTTTGTCGGTGTCTTCAAAGAAAAAAGTACATGAAACTAGGGATGTACTATTTTTTGCGTAATAACGTTTTTTATCGCTATTAATCGAAACTTGTATCTGGTTGAAGGATTTGTTGTAAAAACACAGATTACCCAATGGTAAAAGTACTTTTGTTTGTTTATCGATTAATTACTAATAACATTATTATAACACAAGTATTAGTAAACAGAAACGAGAAAGACTTATGAAACACAATTTTAGTAAAGTTTTACAAATATTTTATCGGTAATACCATCGATATTAAGACAGAAACTGAAATTAATACTTTGGCATGATTTTCATTTACAGCAGTGTACCTCGCTAATTTGAGTTTTGTAAAAGTTCTAAACAATTCCATGCGATGTTGAATCGAGAATAAGAATGAGAAACTACAATACTAAATCGATACCAAAAATAGACGAGTATCAATCGATAAAAAAAAACAATATTTTGATTACTTACACATCTCTATCAAAGCATGAAGCCGCCAGCCGCGTAGATACATATGTTAATAAAAAAGTAAAAAAACTAAAACCCAACTACGACAAAAAACGACGCTGAAAAAGTATAAAACAAGATTTTCAGAATACTGAACTGAACAAAGTTGCTAATGTAGTTGCAAGTAAATGGACACAGTAGACTCTACCAAGATGCCTTCGTTGTAAATTGACAATAATGTCATACAATATTACTCTGAAGTATGCAATATTCACTATGTAGAGATAAATTTTCATGTTTGGAAAACCGCAGTCACACGTTATCCAAATGCTACGGTAGGTATGTAACGTGTGACTACGCCTTTCCAAACATGAAAATTTATCTCTACATAGTGAATATTGTTTCAGAGTAGTATTGTATGACATTATTGTTTTATTATTTGTACTATTTTGGTGTTAAAGTGTATTTGTGCGCATAATATTAACAAAAGTTAAATTGACGAACTAAAAACTAGGTAGTTAACATACGACATCTCTTTTGACTTATGTATCGGCGTATAGTAATATGTAGAGATATCCTATTTTACTATTTCTTAGCGCGTGGATCGTAGCACGTATAGCAACGGTTTCCCCGTATGAAGCTCCCGGTTTTTCGTAGTAGTGACGCACATTTGCGTCGATGGCAGCGAATAGGTCATGAATTAGTGGATGAGGTCGTTAGTATAAATAGATTGGATGTTTCATATATTAAGAGGACCTGGGAAGATTTCTTAATCTATCAATTCTGCTAACGATCGACTGTCATGTGGATTTTTAAGTAATTTATTATGATCCAAGGCACTTATAAATAATCCCTCTATGGTTTTGACTCTACTGAGAGCGTCATAGGCCTGTCCTTTAGCAATCAATGACTTTCCTAGATCGATAACTTTTTTACCTAGAGTACAACCTTGTAATTTATGTACAGTACAACCCCAAGAAAGAATCAGCGGGAGCATTTTACGCTGAATTTGCCCAGACCCCCTCAAGCCGTCAAATTCAGTGAGGCAAGGCTCGATTTTGATAAGTCCGTTAATATCTGCTTTTATGGATGCGTCGTCAAATTGTATGAGAACAGCGCTTGGCTGTTCTCCTGTTCCAACTGATCGAACCGAAGAGCAGGCTATTCGAAGGCCTTCACCACTCCCATCGCTCCGTTTACCAAACCCTGGTTTACATTCAAAATTCTACGAAGAATTACTCGGGATTATGTACAAACATAAAGTACTCGTGAAGCTCTTTCAAATGATACCAAATACGGTATATTTATTTTAATTTTATATTAACATAGAACTTTTTGTCCACTAGAGGGCGTAATACTAAATTTGGTGACATGCTTTATAGCTCATAACCAACAAAATATCAATGCCCTTCTAATGGTTCTGCAGTGGTCTTATTCTGATAAGTAGTAAAGAAGCTATCTATGAACGAAAAGATGTGAAGTATATGCAATCAGCCCATGAATACAGGTAAAGTCACAAGCAAATGCTAGTAATATATATATATTCAAAATGTACAAGTAAAGCGCTTTCAAATGATACCAAACATGGCATATTTATCTTAACTTTATTTTTTTACTCTGTATGTTTTGTCCGCTAGAGGGCGCCACATTAGATTTTGTGAAACTCCATATAGCCTATAACCAGCAGACAATTAAGACGCTTCTAATGATATGTCATTTGTCGAATTCGAATAAGTAGTTTAGAAGTTACGAGGGAACAGATGAACATACATACATACATACATACATACATACATACATACATACATACATAGCCTGTCAAAATCATAACCCTCCTTTTGCTTTGCCGTAGTCGGGTAAAAATAAAAATAATTTTTACTTTAAATTATTAGTTGCGCGGAAACATTGCTGGTGTACACACTATTCGTGTATTGTGTGATCGTGTCGTTTTCTAACGTAGAGTAATGTAAGTTGTAACATACTGATGGAGGTAGTAACTGCAATTAGCTGTGTTGTGATCAGGTGTTTTGGAAGTGGGTACTTATCGGTCAATGCTGCACGAGGGTTCCAGCATGAAGGTGCCTCACGATATTTTTTCCGACCTGTACCTACGTGAGTACATTATCATTATTGTCCATTATCAGTTCGGCGAGCAGTGGATTGGTAGGGGCCAACTGTGGCCAGCGCGGATTTGACACCACTTGATTTTTATTTGTGTGCATGTCCGTGCTAATCTCGTGCGACGAAATATGGAACATCTCCGCCTGCTATTCCTCCTTCAAAAAAATTCTTTTCTCGAGCTGCCTAAGTATCATTGTTTCTTTCGAGAGTCGATAAACGTGAACAAGCTACCTATACCTACAAGCATGAGGTCAACTGCGGTCATGACCTGTGCCTGTGTTGCCATGAAATTACCTATTTATTTTATTTAAGTTATTTATTTTTTAGGGGGTATTTTTTTTAAGTTTAGCCAGGTTTTGCAGGCATTAGTAGAATCAGTTATCGATACCTAACAATACCTTCACAGATCGGACAGGGTTTTCTTAACATATTGTATAATATAAATCAAGACATAAAAATTATCTTGCTAACATTTTTTTCAAAAGAGCAAAGTGAAACAAAGTCACGTACAAAGAACTTGAAACTTTTTAATATTATCTTAATATAAACTACATTTAATAAATTTCATCACATAACGTCACGAGTTTCAAGACATCGGGTTTACATCGGTATGCGACGCGCTTTGTAACGCTATGTAAAATATACGCGAGAGTTACTTGATAACCTGCCGAGCAACCGTCCCCTATAGTGTGTGAATGCCCGAATTATTGCTCTCGCCGTAGATATAAGAAAATCAGTGACGTAGTAGTCTAGTCTCCATTTATATTATTTTATGGTATCGTAAGACCGATGCTCGATGGTATCGATGTGTTCTCGAGTGACGAAAATCCACTGGAAGACGCAGCGTGGGTAGGCCCTCGACAAGGTGAACCGAATACGATGGTAAAGGTCGCGGAAACCACTAGACACGGGAGGCGCAGGACCGGTCGTCGTGGAAATCCTTGGAGGAGGCCTATGTTCAGCAGTGGACGTCTTTCAGCTGAAATGATGATGATTAATTTCCTATTCTAATTCCACTCTTTCTATTGATGAAATTCATTGTGCGTTTCACAAAGGTTTATTAGAATAAGATACATGAGGAGTGTCGATAAAAAAAAAATGAAATACCTTCTAGAAAATGTGGCACAAAACTAGGAACGCGATGAAGATATTAAAATTACTGTACCCAACGAACAGATTCAAAATGAGTGCTAGTTTAATTATAAGATCCGATAACGCAACGCTTTCCAAAAGCACAGAACAAATCATATTTATATTGAAGACTTCAAAAGGTATGTTTTCTTCAAAGGATACGTTTTGGTGTTATATGTATAACTCACCGTTTGTATACCCACTATACCGTTAGTTTTCCGTTTGTCAATTTCGCATCAGATAGCAGTTCGGTTCAGTGGGCCAACTGATTCAGATTCGACGAATATTTCCCCTCTAGACATATGAATCTAACCACTGTTATATATTTCGACATCATATGTATTTGTTATTCCCAATAGGTTGCCGTAGGTAGGCAGCTAGTACAAACATTTGTTCAGACGAACTTCGTCCTAATTCCGCAATTGTTCTCAGATTCGTAAAATCATGATATAGATATTTTTTGCCAATCTAATTGTTTTACGTTTTTATATTTAGTGTATAACACATTTGTAAATAGCTAACGACAGCTTCTGTGGCGTAGCGGTAGCGAACGCGGCCGCAGCGCAACGAGGCGCGGTTTCGACCCCGCACAGTGCAAATATTTGTATGGATGAATATGAATATTTGCAATGATCTGGTCGTGCCTCGGAAAGCACGTTAAGTCATTGGTCCCGGTTGCTATAGAACATCTACTGGCAGTCGTTACGGGTTGTTGTAGCCCTGAAAAGCTTTCGGGTTGTGAAGGACAGACGGCAGTAGCTTCACGAAAAATATCAAAGTTTAGCCAAAAACAGCAGTTCGACTGGTAAAGCGGACCCCAGACTCTAAAGCTGAAAAGGATTCGGATACGACTGGGATTAACGCTGAGATGATGATGACATTTATAAATAGCTTTCAATTACATATTGTTTAACAAGACAGGGTACTGTAGCTGTAAGTTTCCTGAAAATGAATAAAATTACTTTGAACATTATCTTCAATCTTGACATCCATTTTCCATTAAGAACAGACACATTTAATTTAACAAACGTTTCAGTAACCACGATTGTTACCCTTTTTACCCGGTTCCACTTCCCGTTTATCCAGCTATAACTTACAAACAACAAGTACAGGAGCAAGAAACTTGATTATAAGACCTATAAGCTAAGACCTACATGTGTGTCCGAGAAAATAGTCCAAAGTAATATCGCGTGGTTAGTCTCAACCAACGTTAGGGCGCTCACGGGAACATGCTCAAGAAATACAAACAATAAGGGCCGATCATTTGACCAGTACTCAACCAATTGTAAAAAGGTGGTGATGGAGTAGTGGTTATTTATTATGTATTTGTCTAATACCATGGGTAATAGTTGAATAACTAATTAGTAAGTAGTTTAAAAAGTAACCATTAGAAAAACCAAAACTTTATTCAAAAGCACAATTTGCTTTAATTTAACCATTACATAGGCGCCGTTTTTAACCGTTGGCTGAGTTTAAATATAGCTCAAAAACTGACCCTAAAGCAGCTAGGAGCTGGTTTTTGACCTATAGTTAAATAACATAAAAGATGAACCTAACATAGAAAATTTAAAAAAATCTAAATTGACAAAATAAGAAAAGACCCGCGTAACTCCAAAATAACTCCTAACTTAGTATAATGCGAAAAAACACCTGGCAATTGTTTTTTCGCCATTTCTTCAAATTTAGTTTAACAGACGACAAACTTGTTGTTCTATATCGCTCAATCCGTATTCAGACATTACTGAACATACAAATCTAACAGCCTTAACATCAAATCCGACAGCAATTTTTTAGATGTTCCGTCTTTAAATTCTTTCTCATCATCTTATAGTAAAGCAATGGCATTATAGATCATGAAGCCTAGTAGCACAGTAAAAAAAATATACAGTAGGTCGACGCCTCTGATCTCGTGTAAAATGCCGACATCGTCTAGACAATAACGCTTCGACCAGGATTGTCACAAATAAACAATTTTTCTGAAATTATTTATTTATTGCAGATGAACCTCGATATCTGTATTATAAATAAAACAATATTACATATTAATATAATAATTAAACAATTTTTTAACCCGCTCTTTACTGCATGTATTATTATGGAGTGGTGTATGACAATAAAAAATGCAGATGAATCGTATACAAAGAGCTTTAATAAATAATTGAACTGATACAGACTTGATAACTCATTACTGTGACACTTACTGTACTGTAATATTGTTTAAGTGAAGTTTAAATGAATAAATAATTTTTCTTGTTGTGTACTTTTCTGAACAACATCACGGTTCAGAAAAGTTCACGGCTTGAATTCTTCCCGTGACAGTTGTTTTTAAATCTCTTAAATTATCATCGTTTTAATTAGCTTAGATAAGTCTTATGAATCAAAAAGGAATTATAACGGTAAGTGATGTCAATAAATCGATGCCATGATAATGCTATAAATAAAAAACAAACACGCGTTAACCCTTGATGATATATCCCGAACTACTAACATCGTTTTGTTCGCAGTTCGGAATCCGCTTACCCTCGTCTCGCCCCTCACACCCTGCATGATTGCCCTGTCTAGACGTCTTCGTTGGACGACTGTATAATTTTTAGACTGTGCTAGTAGTCTGTAGTAGCCTATTCATTGGAGATTAGAAGAGTAATAAAAAACAAAACTAATTCTCTTCTGCAATTTTCGTTAGGTTCCACACTGATTAACACCATCTAATTACACATTGTAGAATACAATAAACTATTGAGTCACCAAAGGACAACACAGACAACAGTAAAGAGTTCCTAATCCAAGCGAAAAGCATGTTTTGTGTGTCTGTACCACGAAGAATGTTCAACGAGTTGAGAATGCATAGTATCACCTAGAAAGCTGTTGACCCCAACTTATGCCGTAATATATATGGTGATCATGACATTGATTTCTATAATAATGTTACATAAGTCTCAACATCGTGTGTAGCATACTTATGGCTAAGTTGTCGGTCGTGTCTTTCATACTAAATTGAAAGAATCATTGAGTATGTTTTGTTGAGTATCTTTACCAGATTGTCTAGAAAGCAGTGCTTAAAGAATACGTCTCAGATTTTTATCATCTGTAGAAAAACAATGGCTGAAAAAAAAATGGGCAGAATACTGTGAAGTTATCATTGCCTTCAACCATGATGATGTTTACAAAATATTATTAAACATTTAAAAAGAGTAACTATAGTGCTTCTAGTCCATTTTCTCTATACAAATATACGCCTAGAATCAATTTTATTTTCTTGTGAATTTCGTCATTCACTTTTGCTTGTTTGAAATAAACTTAAAAAAAAATAGATTCTAAAATAAAATAGTTTGTAGCTTTTAATCAGTAGACGTTATTTCTTTTACATTAAAATTTAATAGTGTTGTTTTTAAATTGAAAACCTAAACAAAATGACTTTTTAAAAGCATTAAGCCGATTTAAATAAAATACAAATAATCAAATATACAAACTTGAGCGAAACTCATCAAATTCGTGAAAACTTTGACAGTCGTCCTGGGAAATGAAGTCATCAAAAGTGATCAATAGGCAGCCATCTTAGTTTTGTGTTGAGGAGAGTGATCGGCCTTCTCCAGGGAAAATAAAGTAACTCTAACTCTAAATACATACATTTATTAGGAATCCAAGTTGTGACAGTAACTGTACTTCTGTTGTTATGTAGTATAGTTTTTAGTTAGTTTAGTTTATTTATACTAGACTAGCTGTGCCCCGCGGTTTCACCCGCGTAAGTTTCGAACCGAAAGAGCCCAGTTGATATAAAATAAGCGCCTGTTAAAATAATTTGAGCAATAAGTAGTACTTCCGCGTTTGCTCCCGTTTCCGCAACATTTTTTGTTTCTATTAGTCATAGCGGGATGTTTTATAGCCTATGTCCTTTCTCAGGCTCTAGACTATCTGTGTACCAAATTTCATTACAATCGGTTCAGTAGTTTTGGCGTGAAAGCCGGACAGACAGACAGACAGAGATACTTTCGCATTTATAATATTAGTATGGATATTCAAACACATGGTTATTATTCAAATCAAATCAAATCAAATCAAATAGTTTATTTGTGATACACAGGTACATATCATAGGTCTTACAAAGTGAGTTCCTGCTGTGATCTGCCTCACAGGCACACAAATTCATTAAACAATTAAAATATACAGAAAAAAAAAACTATGCAAAAAGAAGAAAGAAAGAAAAAATAAATACTTGTTAACACATTTATATGCACTCAATCAAACATCAATAATACAGTCAAGTCATTTCAAGTCTAAGAATTCCTTTACTGAATAAAATGCATGTTCATTAAGAAATGTAAATAATCTTTTTTTGAATTTAAAGATATTATTACAGTCTCTAATGTCCTTGGGAATTTTGCTGAATATTTTAGGGGCCATAACGAATGTACTTTTTTCATAAAGTATGGTTTTACATTGCGTATTTAATTTTGTATATAGCCTTGACCTATTGCGTGACCTCGACACTATTTCGAACAAATATGGATGTTTCTTGATAAAAAGGGCCATTTCGAAAACATACAATGATGGCGCTGTAAGTATTTTAAGATTTATAAAAGATTGCTTACAGCTCTCGGTTTTTTTCAGACCACATATCGCACGAATGCATCTTTTTTGACATTTAAAAATCTTCTCCCAGTTCGTAGCATTCCCCCAAAAGATGATACCATATCTTAAACGAGAAGCAACATGTCCGTGATAAGCCACAAGCAACGTGGGGAGACTAACTTTCTTTGACAGCATATATAGAGCATAAGACGCTTGTGACAATTTTTTGCAGACAAACTCTATATGACTTTGCCATTTTAAATTATTGTCTATATGTAGGCCAAGAAATTTTGTTGTTGTGGTTGATTCTACTTCTTCTCCATCATATTCAATTTTAGTGGTAAGTTTCTGCTTTGTACGTTGTTTAAATTCGATTATTTTAGTTTTTTCTAGGTTTATAATTAAATTATTGCATTTTAACCAATTAATTATTGAGATAAGACTAGTATTTATGTTATTTTCATTATTGAAGACAACTGTACAGTCATCTGCGAATAATATCATTTTATCAGTTGTCGATTTAGGCAAATCATTTACATATAGAAGAAATAAGAGTGGTCCCAAAACACTGCCTTGTGGAACTCCAATCTTAACTGTTCTAGGGGTGGAGATAAAAATTTTTTCTTCTTTGGTATGACGGCAAGTTCTACTAACTTCAGTTATTTGTGTTCTGTTATTAAGATACGATTTAATTAAATCCAGAGCATTCCCCCTAACTCCATATATTTCCAACTTGCTCAAAAGTATCGCATGATTAACATAGTCAAATGCTTTAGTCATATCCATGAATAAAGCATAGACTGGCTGTTTACAATCAACTCGAGGATATATCATACTCAAGAAGTCATAAACAGCTGAATTAATTGACAAATTCTTCCGGAAGCCCTTTTGTTCATCGCAAAATATATTATTTATTTCAAGGTAAGTATACAGGTTATTATATATGATCTTCTCTATTATCTTAGACAATACTGGAATCAGGGCTATTGGTCTATAATTTTTCATGATATTCCTGGCATCTTTTTTATAAAGCGGTTTGATAATTGTCGTTTTCAATATTGAAGGAAATGTGCCTTGTTCAAAACATAAGTTTATAACGTAACTAAGAATGGGGGCGATATTATTGCTGACATATTTTATTACTAACACGCATATATCATCATAGCCTGTGCATTTAGTATTCCTCAGGTTTTTTATGATGGAACTAATCTCATTAGGATCAGTTGGCCTTAAGAAGAAAGAGTGTGGAGAGGAATTTTTACATGTTCCGTGTTTTGAGCTATTACTCGGATTATGCGATAGAGCCAAATCTGCATAATAATTATTGAATGCCTCTGCTATTTGTTGAGGATCTCGTATACTTTTATCATTTATTACTAGTTCTGCGATGTTTTGAGGTAAGTTATGTTTGTTATTATTAATTATATTCCACATAGCTTTTGATTTATTGGTGGAATGGAGAATAGAGTAGTTATTTTGAGATTTTTGTGTTAATTTAATTATTTTACTATATCTTGCGGAATATTCTTTAAACTTTACCTTATCGGACGGGTTCTTAGTCAACCTATACTTCCATAAGAGAGACCGTTTCCGTTGACTACATTTTTTGATGCCACGAGAGAGCCATTTCGGCCGAGTTTTAGTATTTATTTTTATTCTAGATATAGGAAAGCATAAATCATAGAATAATTTAAACAAATCATGCATAATTGTAAATGCTTCATTTGCGTTATTAGTTTCATAAACTTCTTTGAACTTAAGTCTACTTAGGCAATTTTTAAACTTTAATAAATTTTCTTTAGAAAAAACTCTTTTATACACGAACCAGTGATCAAGCAAGCAGGTCTTCTTTACTGGACAGCATAGTATCTGTGCCTTATGATCAGACAGCCCTAGTTCTACATTGTTCGATTTGGCACCGTGAATGTTATGAAAAACATTATCAATACATGAGCCACTATTGGGTCTTGTGGGCTCGAATATTGATTGCTTTAAGTTGAATCCTGTTATTAGTTGCTCTAGCTCTAGTGTATGCCTATTCCTTTTTAACATATCTACATTAAAGTCACCACAAACAACAAGTTTTTTATTGACAAGTTTTGTAAGAGTGCACAAGATATCGTTGAATTGATCAAAAAACGTGTTCATACATGCAGTAAAGTCTTTACTCTTTGGTACTCGATAAACACACAATATAATTAAGTTATGATCCAATAGTTCAACTGCACAGGACTCAAGAACATTTGCGATATTAAATTTCTGAATCGTTTTTATCACATTATATTTTAAATTATTTTTTACCAATATGCAAGTTCCGCCCCTACGTTTGTTACGAGAAAAATGCGCGGCTAGCACAAAATTTGGGATCTGGAGATGCTCTACATCATCCTGTATCATATTATGCTCTGAAAAACATAACACATCGATAGTTTTTCCAGTCTCTGCCAAATCTTCCAAGCCTACTGTAAATAGGTCAGACTTAGAAAGAAGGCCGCTTATGTTTTGGTGCAGTATACTGATACTCTTAAGAACGAAATAAATCATGGCAATTATTAGTGCTCATCTTGACGGGATTTTTAGTTACAGAAGGCATTAGAGACAATATAATTTCATTTACATTGATGTCCGTTTGAGTGCTTTGATCAACAAAATCCAAATTAAAGGTTTTAATATAAGTCGAAGCCAGATTGGAGTTGAAGATCTCGGCGTAAGCATTCAGGTTCGTGTTACAATATAATTTTAGGTCAACCAAAATATTATCCATAATATTATCACATATGTTCCTAATTCCATATTTATTAACTCTACCCGTAGTGTAGGAGAACATTTCAAGTGTTAGGTCACGATTGCTGTCGAAGATGTATGCGTACTTATGACTCTGATTATCCAAATGAAGTAGGTTATTAAACAATTCAGCTTTGAAGTTGTATATTGGTGAACCTGTCTTATAAGTTGGAAGACAGATCACTATATTGGTGTATGTTATTTTTCTGAAGATTTCATTTAACATCTTTATTACGTCCATATAGTTGTTATAGTATGTATTAATATCATTTTCTCCTATGAAGAGTAAGCAATAGTCATTTAAGGTGAATTCCTTTAATTTTCGTTCAATACCGTTTATGAGCTGCATTACGTTGGAGTTCGGCATAATATAATGACAGTAGTGAAAGTACTTCGAGAAGACGTCCTCGACCAAAGCAGTGGTATCTTTAATTTTGCTGCTGCTCAAAATACATAGTTTATTTTTTTGTACAGGTTTAAATTTAACATTTACAATTGGTTCTTTAGGGGTAGGGATGTTTCGTTGCGTTTCGTTTGGTGTCTGACTGCGGCAGGGCGTACTTATGGTTTGTGTTACTTTATTTTGCTTACTGACAGTGCAATCATGACGACGATGGTGTTCTTCGTGTTTCTGGATCGGGGTTTTTGGAGAACTTATACGATGCAAGGCTTTGCTGTTGCGCGTCTGAGTGGATATTTTTTTATCAGGCGTCGAGCATATTTTCTTACATGTATTAACAGTTTTAATCATGTTTTGTAAGTCAGCTTTGAGACGGTAATTTTCAGAATTTAAATCTTCGATTTCTTTATGCGCGCTTAATAATTGATTTTTAAGTATTTTTATTTCCCCAGTTAATTCGCGAACTTCATCAATTGTATTGTGGAAACTGTCAGGAATACTCAACATTGTTGTGTCGAGTATAGTTTTGTCGCTGTTGATGCTCATATTTTTGTCAATGTCTGTTAGGGAGCTCGATCTACATGGTTTACGGTAGGTGATGTTATTGATGCTGGAATCCATCTTTACTATCTATCGTGGCGCCCTCGGTTGTGAATTTATGGAAGGAATTCTTCAATTTGACCGATGAGCGTAAAATATAAATTAGAAATTCACAAAAAGTCAAACTTCTTAATGGTGGTTTGAACCTACGACCAATTGTGTACCACTAAGTGTCGTTTCTTACGCCACCGGGCTAACTTCAACTTAAGTAACGCGATGAAATAGTGGTACGCATGAATTACTTCTAATAATTTGAATGTTCGAAACGGTTGCTATGACTCATGTGATAAGAATTTTTTCCTACTGTCAAATACTGGTCACTGTTTTTGTTTTATAATTTGTAGTATTTTACACTATTTTGTTCACTTTTGATGATTGTTTGTATTAGAAACAGCTTGTACATTCACTAGGAGCTAGTTTTTAGTTTGCTTTTCGTGTAGTTTGTTTTAATCCGCTTTTTGAGAATGACTTTGTTTTTTATTATTATTTAAAATTCTCTTTAAAATCTCATGTTTTAGGGGTCACTTCACTTGTCTTCACCTAATATTTGTTGGTTTTTATTGTTGAATTGTTCTTATTGATGTTAATTATGTTTTGTTTTTTAATAAATAATTTCTGCACAGTTAGTGTATAATACTCGTAGATAACACTGTCACTTATTCAATAAACATTGTTTTATGATTCCACATACTTTTATTAACTTTCGTACACTAATAATATTTTTTAAAGCTTTTTTGTACAGAGGGTTTTTTTTTTTTGCGTTGAGCTAGATGGCGCGGTCTACCCACATCTCATATAATATTCATTGATATATATATATTCATATTCATATGAATATTCATTGTGATGAATATTCCTTGTGGGAGACATCCAGTCTATTGTAAGTAGATGTTAGGTTAGCTCAGTTAAACCGTGTGCAAGAGCTATCATCATTCTTGTGGAATACTGGCAATCAATCAATCATTTATTTTGCTAAACATCGATATGGTTACAGATATTATAGGTGCACATATGTGCACTGAGTTTTGTCAGTTTATATGGCATACAAAAACTGTTAGTTTTTGAACGAGGCTTCGGTGTTGTTGATCATATTCAGTTTCCCTAGTGAAATTCACCCTTAGTAACTATTCTACCATTTGCATTTCATTTAAAAAATACGGAAAGCATAGAACTATTTACTCTACATTGGCCAGTTATTCTATCTTAGAAGCCCCTTTCTTCCCAAATCTAAGTAAGTATTCCATTTCAGAATCTCCTATTTTGGAAAGTATAAGGTATCTAGGTAACCATTTACTAAATCCTCTTGCCTTCCTCCTCTTTAACAAAAGATAACAGTGTAATATCCTTTCGTACAAACCCTTTAACAGTTAGCTGTTATGTTATGATACAGCGTTTTGACGCGGGCCCACCCATTCAATTCAGCGAAGTGCTTACATTACCCCCACGTATGACTGAATAGGGTTTTGGTACAGTCGAAAGGTACTCGTACAAATAGGTCATAAGCAGTGAAAGTAAATTCCAATAATAAAGTAGGTAGGTGCCATCATTTTTTTTAGAATAAATCATGAAAAATGTGTTAATATCGTAGTCAGCGGCTATAGTTTCTGCCCAACCCTCTGAAAAAAAGGCGTGAGTTTATGTATGGTATACAAAATGAATAAGGAGTTCATAATCACTTGCAATTTTATTTGTAAATTAATATGAGAATGACCAGGATGTACCCAGACCTTGTACGAAGTTGTTAGAAAATACAACATCATATCATGCGAGGAAAACCCAGTAGCAGACTGAAATAGATACCTGCACCTTTGTAACATAATACCTGACAATTTTACCAATAGTAAGGAATTAGGCTTAGAGATCACTATCACCTGGCACCTTTATTTTATCTAAGACTAGCGGCCGCCAGCGACTTCGTTCGCGTGGAATTAGTCATGCTCAGCTCCTATTGGCAATATGTACGGCTGCGTTAGCTCCCGTTTTCGCAACATTTTTTGTTACTGCTCTGCTCCTATTGGTCATAGCGGGATGTTATATAGCCTAAAGCCTTCCTGGATTAATAGGCTATCCAACGCAAATATTATATAAGAATTTTTCAAATCGGACCAGTAGTTCCTGAGATTAGCGCGCACAAACAAACAAACAAACTCTTCAGCTTTATATATTATTATATTAGTATAGATATTAAAGCGTGACCTACCTCTAGCATTCAAATAACACGTAGGCGTTAAAATCTTATTCATATCGATACAGAATCATAAATTTCGCATACAACGTCAACACTGTCAGATTAAACGTCGATTAATTCATTTACACCCACATAAAGGCATTCCAGTGTCTAAAGTGCAATGTTTTACATGCTAACTATACTTATATCTGTATCCTTCGTAGACAAGGAAGTTTTTCGGTCAACATAATCGAAAAAGTATTTTATGAAAGATGAAACGCAACCATAGTTAATGCAGGCAGCTAACAAATATTCGGGTACAACCGTACAACCAAGGTACAACAAACAAAAAACCGTGTTCCACGTTTGAAAATTTGCAGTTAAAAAGAAATATGGCGCGGCACACAGTAACGTTGAAAGCTGCGCCAACATGCTACAAACTTACCGAATTTTCAGGCAAAAGACATGTTAGATATTCATTAAAAAGTTCTCGTATGCATCATTTCCTGTTAAGACGAAATACATCGAATATCTGCAAAGAACGTGTGACAGTGATAGATAGAGGACCAACGAGGCACGAACTGAAAAATCCTTTTTGGAATGTACACGTTCGGGAGTGGAAGCCGTGTGCGTGACAAATAGATGATAATATAATATTGCATAATATTTGTAGTGTAATAAGACTGTTAGCGCTGTTTTCATAAAAATTATAGACCCGGTCTAGGTGTGTAGTTGTAATGGGGAAGATACAAAATGATATGGAAGAAGTGACTTATATGTAAAAGTGTTATATGTAGTAAACGTATTCTTGAGTGGAGACCGCGATACGGTAAACATAAGATGGGACTATCTTTGGCTAGATGGGGCAACGTGCGTAGAAGAATCTGGACTCATCCCCGCGCCCCGCGCGCACGTGACAGTAGAGACACCGGGCTGGTTTTTAGTCAGTAGGAGTCTGACAGACCCCGTAGCCCGCGCCAGGGCGGGCGGATTTTCCACCCCGGAACAAAAAAAAGGTGGGGCAACGTAGCAACGGGCAATCTTAGTAGATTTAACAAATAAAAATATAGTAATGTTACGGCTTATGCTGCACTAAGCTTTAAACAAAATTTAAACTTGAAGCAAGATTGTTTTTACAAACTTTCACATTACATTAAAGGTTCACTATTTTATTCATCAATACATAGTATAAAACAAAGTCGCTTTCGCTGTATGTCCGTATGTATGCTTAGATCTTTAAAACTACGCAACGGATTTTGACGCGGTTTTTTTTAATAGATAGAGTGATTCTTAAGGAAGGTTTGTATGTATAATAAATGCATAATATAGTGTTCGTTCCCGAGGGAAATCTAAAAAGCGCGATATAACCGAACTCCACGCGGGCGAAGCCGCGGGCGGAAAGCTAGTACACTATAAATGTTTTTGAAAACACTACAAAATTGAATCACTTAACTTATTAAAAGCTAGAACTTAATCTTTTCAAATAACATAGCTCTAGTTTTGATGTTACTTAATTACTAGCTTTCCGCCCGCGGCTTCGCCCGCGTGGAATTCGGTTATATCGCGCTTTTTAGATTTCCCTCGGGAACATCAAATTTTTCCGGGATAAAAGGTAGCCCATGTTCTTTCTCAGGGTCTAAAGATTGTCTGTGCCAAATTTCATCAAAATCGGTTGAGAGGTTTAAGCGGGAAAGCGTAACAGACAGACAGACAGACAGACAGAGTTACTTTCGCATTTATAATATTAGTATGGATTAGATAAAAGTTGTTTAGTTTCATTAATACAGTACACTATTTTATCCCAGTGAAGCAGAAACGAACAGCCGATCGACTCTGTAAATGTCACCGTTAATATTGACGTGAAGTAAGCTTCAAATGAACTGTCAAATTTGTCAATCCCTAGCATTATTTGGAATGACTCTCCACGTTTGTTTTCATGGTGACTTGGTTACAGAATCGCATTGCATTGAAATATTTGTGCGACTGTCTCCACATGATATTGGCAGAATAGTCAATATCAAAAATGAATAAAAATGAGGTATTTAGTTAAGACGAACCGTTAAATGTGATAGGTCTAAACTAAAAATTAACCGTCAAAAATCGAATAAACTAACATTTAGCAGAAAATAAAAATAAAATATGCTCATCTTAAAAGCAGTTACAAAAAATAGCCTCCCAGTCGATTCCCATTCAAACAGTATTTGCAAAGCAAAGATTGAGGCGAGGCGGCCCGAACACTGTTTACAGCGTAAACATCATTGCGCATAATCGCCTTTTTTTCTTCTTACCCGTGTTTACTTTTGCAGCACAAATGACTTTCCCTCTTTCAAATAAAGTGGTTTATCTACATACAAATAGAGGCCACGCCCTAGGTACGGCTTTATGGAACACTAGCGACCCGACCTTGCTTCGCAACTTTCTTAGGGCTTGACAAAATATCAAGATTTCTCTATTATATTACCTACATATAATAGAATAATCTTGATATTTTTACACAGGCGGCCGCCAGCGAGTTCGTTCGTGTGGGTTTAGTTATGCTCCGCTCCTATTGGTCGCAGCGTGATGTTATAAAATCTAAAGCCTTCCTGGATTAATGGGCTATCTAACGCAAAAATATTTTTTTCAAATCGGACCCGTAGTTCCTGAGATTAGCACGTTCAAACAAACAAACAGACAAACTCTTCAGCCTTATAGATTAGATATAGATTATAGATATGATTAATACCTTCAGGAATACATTTTTAGTTTAACATGAATACCTTCAGGAATACATTTTCTGAATGATTTTTATTATCGTAGATACTTATTAATTAAATTACTTTTTATTAACAAACGTGACACTGGCTTCGTTTCCCTTGTTCATAAACTAAATTTAATTTAAGTTCAGGGCATGTTTTTCTATCTATTTCAATAAGAAGAAAAAAAAATATTGAAAGAAAATAAAAAAAAATAAACAATAAAATTTTAGTTTCGATTTTTCAAATTAGTCCGCTCCTGACGTAAATTTGACGTATTTTTGGTCGCCATGTTTATAATCGGGTCCAAACTGTCTTTGAAGTGTCTTAATTTGACAGGATTAAACTAAAATGTTATCTTCTATCCTTTTCTTGGTGAAATAGAAAGAAAAAGATAAACTTAAGTTAAAATTAGTTTTGTTTGTAAACAAGAGATTCGGCGCGTTACTTTATATCCCGATATTTTACAAAATAGAACATATGCGGGTAAAACCGCGAGGCGCACCTATCCATACTAATATTATAAATGCGAAAGTAACTCTGTCTGTCTGTCTGTCTGTCTGTTACGCTTTCACGCTTAAACCTCTCAACCGATTTTGATGAAATTTGGCATAGACATACTTTAAACCTTGAGAAAGAACATAGGCTACCTTTTATCCCGGAAAAATTTGATGTTCCCGAGGGAAATCTAAAAAGCGCGATATAACCGAACTCCACGCGGGCGAAGCCGCGGGCGGAAAGCTAGTTTTAATTATAAAACTTGCATGTATTTGCTGTATTCTGGAAGCTTCTAACGGATACCTACGTGTTTTTTACATACATAGTTCTCACACAAATTATTGTGAATTCAACATTCATGATTGAACTAAATTTTTTGTAAAAATATAAATAATTATTTAAAAGACCGTCCATTAACTTCCTTACCTGTTCTTCTCCATAGGCTCCTTCTTCACTTTGAAATGGGTAACTAACTCCTTATTTTTGACTGTGACACAAACTGCCTTTAAATGATTTAAGTAAAAATATTTGCAGATTCAGATGGTAACAACCGCATCAAAATCCGTTGCCCAGTTTAGAATATCAATGCGGTCACACAGACAGACACGAAGGGCGACTTTAATTCATAATATCGCACCTTTAGAACAATAGAGACCTAATTCGAAATTTGAAGATTTCAATGTTGACTCATAAAATTACCTTGCATGGCCATCTTCATCGGCTGTTAATAAAACAGAGACTTAATATGGCGTAGAAAGGCACAAACTTATACTTCGGTCTCTTTCACTCTGTCCTCTCCCTCCGCTCCTGTTCAATTCGAGAGAGTCACAAAAAGTAATGTGCCGCGAGTGTCATGCGCAGGTCGTTACTTTTTTATTACTGTGGAGACCTAGACCTGATTAGAACGCTACAAGACTAAAAATTAAGGTATGTGGATGTAACTATTTTTGGTAAAGTAGAGACCTATTTGTTATTGAGTCTGTTTCATAACAAATTGTCTCTAAACAGCAATGACTTATTTGTCATTGAGTCACTCTTTGATTAAAATAAAATACGAATTAAAGACGCAATCATCATTTGGTCTATGTCATTACGAAACTAGTGTTTATGATAAAAGCTGATTTATGATTATGCTCCTCTTGTAATAAATATGATTATATTTTCACAGACTATTTCAGACATGGGTCTTCCTACATACCAAATCGTTTTGTTGTCTTGTTAAATGTGTCATATAACATTTGTATATTTTTCCTCTAATACCAGTAACTCATCTTATAATTCTAGTAGATTACCATCAACATCCTATTATTATTATTAGTTCCAGTTCCAGCAGCAATTCTTGTTTAGGTAAAGCAAATGACCATTTCATAGATGGGCCATTAACATCTTATTTAACCGGTCATATTGCAAGCAGAACTACATCTGTTGAATAAAAGTTACCACCAGTCACCTATGAACTCAGATGAAAGCGATGTGAATATAAGTGACTCAGACCCAACCTATACTGTAGATACGTCTAGGTCCAATCTTAGAAATACTACTTACTTATCAAGCTCTAGCTCCAGTTCTTCACCTTCGTCCAACACCGTAGCATCTAATAACACCTGTTCGTCTAATTCTGTCGTGGTAGTCCCCAGAAGATCTGAAGAAAGCCCACTCGAAATCCATCAAAATGGAAGCTAAATGTAACAAAATTTTAAGGAATCCTGGAAAGCCGACGTTTCTATGATGACCAAAAAGGAAGCACAGGCTCGTATAGTTAAAGATGCATATAAATGTAGACACCAATGTTTTAAGAATGTAGATGGTTCCGATAGAAATTAATTATTTGAAGCATATTGCTCTCTTTGCAACATCGAACTGCATCAAACTGCATAGACTTTACATAATTAAGCCTAGATGCAAGTATACTAACGCGGCTAAACCCAAATTAATAAATAATGCATTCTATTTCATAATAAATTATACCTGTAAGACGTTCTTTATTAATATGTAAGGGATATGTGACCGTCAAAGAAAACTGACCCGAAGGTTTTGACGTAAGTAAAGACTTTAGAGGTAAGCACTTTGGAAGAAAACTCACGGATCCACTACTACAAGAATAGAGTCTCATTATTTGTGAGCTACAACTTCTAGGGACAGACGATTTTGGACCTCTGGAGAGATTTCGATAAATCTCAGAAAGAAGAAGGAAAACCAATATGTGACTATTGGTTGTACCTATTACGGAATCTTTACAAAGGAATTTAATATATGTTTTTTGCAACCAAAAAGATAGAAGAAATGCGCCTTCTGCTTAGATTATGAACTTGCTACTCTTATTCGCAAGGTGGCAGTTAAAGAAATATAATTATGATTATCATCAGAAAGAAAAGGTTCTGTGTCGTGAAGAAAACCGTCTAGATCGTCGGAATATAAATGAAACTAACATTTGCGCAGTCGATGTCGATAACATGGATGATTTGCAGGCTGTTATGCAGTGTCCCACATGATATGTCTCCAATATCATCTATTTTATTTATCCAAACTAAATTGTCTTATGTTTACAATAGTAAAAATGTTAAAAAAGCAACAGTTCAAAAGCGTAAAAAATAAAGATAACGATAATGAATTATGGACATACCGTAACATAGGTAATAGTTATATTTGTAGTATATAGTTATTTCTGGGACGAAGTTCAGGGAAAATGAAGAGCTAACGAGATTGGGTCATGTGTTTTAGATAATTTACACCGTTTAAATGAGCAGAACCCAAACAAAGCTCTCCATGTTTTCTTTTTCAACTCCCAAAAGCTGAAGGCGGTCGGTTCACTCCATGGATACACTTCGAAAAGTAGGAGCCAAGGTGAACGGGTTTCTTATGGCGGTGAATAGACACACTTGTGTTTTGGCGGCATGAATGCTCGACCGGATTGATTCCTTACTAGCCCGAGCATCCGACAAGTATCTCTCTACAACTGTGGTGTCATCTGCATGCCCATAGATACCGCGCAACAGCAGATCGTTAATATACAGCGGGAACAGATTTACAGAGAGAACAGACCCCTGAGGAACACATTAGTCCACATGAGCTCCGATGTACATACGTCGACAACCATTCGAAGGGACCGTTCAATCAGGATAAATATTACAGATAAAATAAAAATAAATACATTGCTTCGTTATCTATTTTTGAAATTATTCACACAATTACTCAAGAATATCTAATTAAAGGGCATATCCAGAATGAAGGGGACAATGTTCATCATAGCCTTATTGAAAAGAAGATTAAGAGAAATAAAATGTCTGGGCTAATAAATAAACACCCTCTACCAATACCTATGTTACCTTAATTAAGAACTCGCCTAAAAATGGTAAAACTATTTATGTGATACCGTTGATATACGAGTTTTTCAGGGATTTAAAGGTCCTACAAGAAAAATGGGGATATAATTACAATAAAGATGAACATACATACAACAACACTCAAAGTAACTTCACCATGATCAATATGAGAAATAAACGGAAGAAAATGGTCAAACCAGAAGATATATCGCCAACCAAAGAATATTTACAAAGACTAGAGCTAAGCGAACATAAGAAAAAAGACTTACACGATACTTGTTGATAAAAACTTAATACATACCTGGTTATTATGCAGATTTGTATAATTATATATTTTAATTGTTAAGTTTTTAGAAATTCATGGTACCTATTTGTTAAACTATTTTTTTCTTTAAATTTTATATTTCAATAGTTTTAAATAATGTGACTTCAATGTTAGAAATACTATCAAAGAAGACTGAGTAGCATTTGGTTATTCATTTCTTTTTATATTTTTTTGTTTAGGTTTACTTTTCATTACGACATACAGTTGTACAATTTGTAAGCAGTAAAGTATTTTGTCGGTTTACTTTTATAGAAAAACTTTTTATTACCTTAGTATGTAGTTTTTTGTGTACTGAACATTAAAGTTTCCTTAAAACTATCTAAAAAATTATTAATACAGTGACTTACTTAGGAATGAAACCAAACTTCATTCCAGAGATTCAGAACTAGAGAGACCTAAATAATAAAAGGTCTTTTAAAAAACAATGGTTTCAGACAAACAAAGACCTAAATAAACACTGTTTTTGTATAAATTAAGAAAAAAATATTATTAATTGTTTTAATTATTTTTTTAAATTAAATTCGTGTTGGTAGATAAGTAAAGTAGGATATGAAATTAAAATAATATGAATTTAATTAAAGTGCAACTGAATAATCTCCCTTTTCTAAAAATATTGTAACATTATGAACCTTTATTCATCATTTCCCAAAAACTTGCTTTTTTGAGTTAGGTCTCTTTCATTCTAAAGGTGCGATATATTGAAGGACGCAGGTGAAGTTTCTCTAGAAAGTCTCCGATCGAGAGACGTGGAGTACTTAATTTAACTTTGTAATTGGGTCGTGTTCTGAGGTTTGATGCGGCAAGTTATGCTCCCAGAATAATGTGTATTTATTATAGACTTATCTCTTATGTTTAATTAATTTATTCAGACAACGATAGCCGTTGCATGTGCTTGCTATCTATGCATTTCCATGAGTAGTTTTCTATTCCAATGTGTAATTAATAATACAATAAATTAATTACACATTACACATTGGTACCCAAGGGAAGGGAAAAAGAAAAGAGGCAGACAGCAAAAAAGATGTGACGACGATATCAAGCAGATTGCCAGAGTAACATGGAATAGAGTAGCCGGAGAGAGAACAGAATGAAGTAGATTGGTCCTTTGCCAACTGGCAAACGTGCTTACAGAAAACAAAGAAGTTTCTAGATTTTATATATTTTTAGATGTATCATAATCATAAGTGTATTAGTATAAGAAACTTAAATGTAATTAAGTATGTTGTCCGAATAAAAGGCTTTAGTATTATGTTCGTTATCAAAACATATGCGTCGTTTTAGGGTGTTATACCTAATCAGCTATAATGATGATTATATTCAAAGCCTAGCTTTTCTGCCCAAGGGCTAATATATTCCAAAGGCTGATATATACATAAGAAAGCTTAGCCCAAGAACCTTTTTGTGGCAAATCCAGCCTAATTTCCGTGCAATCTTATTCAAGTAAAATAAAACACTCACAGCAAATGCTCACTTTTTATATAAAAAGCCCACGCCCGGCGTTTATATATTTTAGCATTTTTATAAGCCCATACATTTTAGCATAACATTAGGTAATACTATTGCGAGATTTCTTAAGTGCTTAGACTGTGAAACAAACTTGTTTTCATTTTAACATAATATAATTGTTAGCATTTTAGAACTACAAAAACTTGTCAGAGCATTCATTTCGTTTTTTCTCCGACGCTTTAATACGGCGAGAATAAATAGTTAGCTGCAAAGCAGTATGAACCAGGTACATAATTATTTTAAAATTTGAAATTAGGATAATTTTAAAAAATATGTATTCGCTCCCCGACTCCAATTTCGGTATAGTGCATTCAGTGACGCGAAATGTTTAGAAGTTATTAGGTAATGTCGCTATATAATATGTAACATTAATATAATATTTTATAATGGATCATTCATTCATTGATTTGATTTTGTACAAATAATTGGTAGAAGTTGATGGTTCGATGTTTGTTACGAATTGGGACATTAATACAATTGGGTCATCATTATTATTTTAAGCCCATATTGCTCTAAAGCAAGAGAAAGATCTGCTCTTCTCCTTCTTATATTTATATTTATGTAGT
This sequence comes from Sesamia nonagrioides, assembly GCA_017933935.1. Taxonomy (NCBI): domain Eukaryota; kingdom Metazoa; phylum Arthropoda; class Insecta; order Lepidoptera; family Noctuidae; genus Sesamia; species Sesamia nonagrioides. The sequence continues at coordinate 2,332,639 of JADWQK010000137.1, read as the reverse complement.
GCGTTCTAGTATTCATTAAAGAAGTCTAGTTTATCCCGGAATCTGAGTCAACGGTAATGTGTTTACCTATATTATCATTTAGAGGGAGTGTGTTGTGAGTTTAACTCACCAATGAGTTAAACTGTCATAGAAACAAACAAAAGTAGAGGATCCCTCATTCCTGAATTTAGCTTATTGATCGAAATCATTGCTTCGAAATTAATATTTTGAAAATATGACCTACATATTTATTTGCTAGACCATATTTCTAACAGACCACATACAATAGCTTAGCAATATTCTAAATTTACACTATTACACAACGGTACAGGACCAACTCATGGTAACGCAGTAAAACCAAGCTTGGATAGTACCTAAACGTGTTAAAGATTGCAACAGTACAATGAGTTCTACTAACGGATCGAGTGTCTGCTGACCGCTAACTACTCTTTGTGATTAGGTACGTGTTTCGCTTTGTTAGACGGAGACCTATTGGGAAACTAGGAGCTTCGTAGAAATATTTATAGGTATATTTTAGGGATCGGATAACACTTATGATTACGTAACATCATTTTAGTACAGGTAGTCGTCGTACTTACGGCAGGATAGGTTCTCAAAATACGCGCCGAAAAACGAAACGACATAAGTCGAGACATATTTTTTCATATGTTTATATGTAAAATTCAAGGGCACCGATTCACAAGGATACAGAATTTAAAAAAAATGCATTTCTAATAAGGATATACTTACTTTATCATCAAAAGTAAATGCTTAGTTGCCGGCCCCACGGATATTGACCTCGCGACAAGTGAATTCTTTTGATTCGTTTGAGGAAAAGTGACAAAATATTGTTTGACGTAACTTGAGAAACTGTGGGCCTGGCCGTCGCACAGGCAAGTGATGAAACACGGGTGGGTTTTAAGTCAGTTAATGCCTGACACGCCCTTCCATTGAGCTTTCGAGCTTCCGCCGAGAAGCCATTTCATCATTCCAAAGGCTTGGCAGAAGCCATTTTCCCATCCCAATAAAATAAAACAACGTAAGTCAAGAACTGCCTGTAAGTAGACGTTCCCAAACTTAAATTAAATCATTATTAGTTGATAGCTGCGACACAGTTTCTAACTTTTGTTCAATCCGTCATTTGCTATTGTGATACGTTTTTCAATTTGTTTTTGTTCCAAAATAAAACACTTTCACTTTTTATTGTTTTTTTTTTTACTTTTTAGTTGGTTTAATACGGGTGAAACATATAACAATTTTTTTTAAACTGTTTCCTATTTTAGCAATCTCTATCATAATTTAAATTTTATGATTACTTTAGGCTTTACATCATGCCTCTCATCACTATAACTAAAAGCAGCTCTAAAAGAAACCTGGAGGTATGTTAGCAAATGGTGGTATATTTTTAGAAAGCTAATGTGCCGAAAAGCCGTGAAGCGCGAACCTCGTTCCGTGCTAGCCGCGACTAGCGCAGTCATAGGCACTCTAATATTGTGTTTAGGTGTGCGTGCGGCGACGCATAGATACTATGGCGCACACATACAAGCCGCGCGCGGTCCGTTTGTATGAAGATAACGTACTTCCTTCTCTTTATTCTATGCTTTCGGTGTGACGATAGATTTCCACTTACAATTTTTATAAGAAAATCTACACGATTAAGAAAATCTCTCTAAGAAGGATTTCAACAATATTACGTTTTTACGATAACTTTCAACGTATTCATAATACTTTTCGTGTTCTGCTAAAACATACATTACTGTTATTGATTCTCAATAGTTCCCAAAACTCGGCAAAGAATACTGGTCGTTAAGTCAAACACTTGTGACTGATATCTCAGACATTTACAGATTGCGAGAACGCTGAAACTTTTCCAATATTGCTACGCAAACTTGGTAGAATTCTTTGATAAGCGATTTATAATCATTGCGGTACTTCGGCTACTGGAAAGATTAAAATATAATCTCTGAATACCAGCGGCCGCTAATTTGGGAAGAATCTCAAACATCTACGGGGACGAGAAGTCTTTGAATTGTTTTGGTTCATATTTCCTTGGTATTGTGATGCCAAACAGATTCCCACTCATTAAATTATCGCCATTCAGAATAATATGAAAAAAGCTTTGGATGCGACTGGGATTAACGCTGAGATAATGATAATGATTCAAAATAATATGGTTTAAATTGACGGGGTAATTGTAATTGCATTACACACTATCAGAAAAAATAAAAAAGAAAGAAAAAACGTTTATTTGCGGTAAACATGACGCTAAAGTTTACAAAAACACAAAAAATGAGAAATAGTTGAGGGAAACATGCGTCACATTCACGCAAAATGGCTGTCGATCAGCATTAAACTGCCACTCTATGCAAAACAGAGCCCAGCGCTGATTTCCAGCGACAGCAGGCGCCGACGTAAAGACGTCACCCGATGCATTTTGACAATTCAACAACGTTCATTGCATTATTTTCATTGTTGAGCATACAAATTTCGATATATATGAAGCAATCGATTAGCAATAATCTTTGAAATGATTCAGATTTAGATAGAATTAATGTTACGAAATTGGCTGCCGATACCATACGGTATTATTTCGATCTTGTTATCCACATTTTTGGCAAAATATTATATTCCAAATGTGTGTCAAAAAAAATAGAGCCTTTTTTGGCATATAAGCAACACATTCGAATAAAACCTAATCGTCGCTTTCGATTTTATATTGTGCCTCTAAAAAACTGTGACCCAATAAAATCCACCAACTTTAGCCTTACACGCGTTTGAAAAATGTGTGTAAATGCATTTTCCATCCTCTGTTTGTACAATTTACAAACAGAGGGAAACGGGGCACTATTTGCATACTATTTGCTATTTGTATCCTTTACTGATATTTATTTACACGGAATACCTGTTCTGTTTGTCGAAGGTACAGTTGTATTCATAGAAAATTATGAGAAGTCAGCTATTTGGTTTTAGTTCTGCTTTTGTATAGAAAACATAAGTTACATATTTTCTTTCTCAAGCAATCTCGTTTAGACATATTATGTCGCGCTATAAAAAACAAGCTTTTATGAATTTCGGGCTTAAATAAGATGGAAGAAGATTTATGGAACATACGAGTCTCATTCCTATAATTTAAACGCATGAAGATCAAAATTAAAGATGCAAGTAACTTGTTTTGTACAATATGCTTTTAAAACAAAGTTAGCAGAAGTTTTAAAGCAACTAGCGTTTCGCCTCCTCCTTTATACCGCGTACATCGAGGGACTGGAAGAATTTGCCAGCGGTGGTGTTTCCGTCGGACTACAATTTGAGTGTCTTCAAGGCTAGAGTGAATAGGCTCTTAATAAACTAGTGTGCTTTACCATCAACGATTGCGTCACTGCTTACCATCAGGCGGGTTTACGTTCAAGCGCTAGTTCATCATTTATAAAAAAAAAAAAAATGTTTTTTAGAACTGCTGAGCTATAAAAATAATCTATTTTGTTTGTGTCACCCTTTGTAATATCTTTATGTAGTTTATGTGGTGTATTTATAATAAAGAGTATTCCCATTTTTCATCTTAAACTTTTATTAAGTTAAATGAAAGCCAAAAGTCTTCTGAAAATAATTGGAATGCATTAAATAAATGGTCCTTCATCATGACTGTAGACTGAGGACCCTGTATGAGATTGTATTATTTCAAATTATGGATATTAGTTAGAGGTCGAAAAACATTTTATGGGCTTTTATTTTATTTGTTATGGACAAAAACAGTTACACGAACGGCTTTACTAGAGGTTTTTAAATGAGCAAAATACTTAAAATACACAATACTTAGAATATGCGTATCCCACAAAGTTGTTCACGAATTCACACTTTTCTTTGAAAGAGAGATATTCTGTTGTTTTTTTTAAGTTAAGTCTTTATTGTACATTTCTTGTATGAAAGTTCTTGCGCCTTCTCTGTATCGTCATCATTTCAGCCGAAAGACGTCCACTGCTGGACATAGGCCTCCCCAACCCATATCCTCCCGTGGGTGTCGTAAGAGGCAACTAAGGGAACTCACTAGGGAAGCGAGCAACAGCGCTTCTTCTGTGGAATATCAAAACCTGCGATTCCCAACCCGCCTGCCAAGCGTGGGGATTATGGCAACCCCCCCCCCCCCTCCCCCTTCTCAGTATGATCTGGACAAAATACTCCAATAAACACCACCTATACACACCTATATAAATGTATTTGTCCCACTGCAGGACAAAGGCCTCTCCTGAAACAGCACGCTTCAGGATGTCACGACTCCCACAGTCGTGACACGCTAAAGCGTGCTATGACACGGTGGAGCATACTGTTGGGAGTATGGACGCCTATGCTAAATAAGTAACAAACCTTCTTGTCTACTGAGACTTTACTTGTCAACGCTCTCTTGTCTCGATATAATGTGCACTGTCATGTAGTTGATTTAAATATATAGTTTTATTTATATAATCGCCTTTGTCCTTATTTCATCACATACGGTGTTAGGCTGCCTGGCTTGGACGGAGCACCCCCGTGTCCTCGGTGCGGCGATCTCTCGCGTCCAGCCCTAGTCTCCCGCTCACGATACCTTCTGCGAAGTAGTGATGCTGGCAAAGGAGGAGGGCGAGCGCGTGAGGAGCGGAAATCTCAGCGCTCTCACGTTTTTAGCCGCCATAAGCGCGGGCTGGCCTTACCGGGACTGGTCCTTACCAGATGGCGAGCTGCCCAGTAGTCAAAGCCCGGTCAGTAAAAGTCAGGCACCTTACGTACGGGGCTGTTTATTTTTTTTTTTATTTAATGTCTTCTGAAAGTTGGTGACGTCACGATGTTTATGTTCTATGTTACAGGTTTGGTTACCGCGCTTACTTACTCCTCCAAGTGAAACATTGTTTGTGGTCAAAACTATGAGGTAATTGCTTCAACATTATTAATGAAGTATTAATTATAAGCAATAACGTACTGTAAATTAAAGGAGTCGGTCATTAACAAGGGACAATGGTACTACTGGATGGTAGTGATTGACGTAATCGAAAGGAGATTTATACCCCAATCTAACTGATGTCATGAAGAAATTGTGATAAAATACGAGTAAACCTAACGAGGAATGCGACCAACGAATTGTTGGTCGTGGGTTTGAACCGATACAGTCACTTTACGCAAATTATTTCGTCCATCATCATACCTATCCCATTAAAAGGCACCCTAATTACGTACGCATCATAGTATGGCTATCAATTAGAATCATTTTGAAGCATATTCCTAAACCAATGCCCCATATGTTGGAAAAGTGTGTTAGCTCAACAACGTAAGTAACTTAATGAATGTTTCTGAACTGTCAAAATAAAACCATTGCTAATTTCTGTTTCATCACTTTGCGGCTGAAGCAAAATGATTATGGTAAAAAATCCGTGATGTAACAGATCCTGCGGCCTTACAGAAATGAATATCTATTAAAACAGCTTTTTTGTCCTAGCTTTTATGTCCAAACATTGTAATGTTTTCTTTACCTTAAATGATATAAAACTGTGTCATTAGAGAAAAGAGGCACATGAATCTAAAATATAATCTTTCTTTATAGTAGTAGTATATTTTTGTGATACGGTAGAAATAATAACATAAAAGAAATCTTTAGTAAGTAGTTTTATATTAAAAATATTATGTACCTACACGTGTAGGAACACTCTTAAAAATGTCGAATAACGTAATTATTTTTAAAAAGCTGCAGCCATTTGCATTTTGAAGATGATTAAATGAAGGTACTTCACATTATTTCCCGCTACTGAAATGATAAGTAACAGATAATAAAAGCTTTTGTAGGCACTATCTGCAATTATCATTTGTAAAAGTAGCTTTCCGCCGAAATTGGTTGTTATCTTGCGTTCTGTACTACGCTATTTTAAACAATGAATTTAGAATTTATCAACATTACAGCGTTAATTGTCATTCGTATTTAAGCACTGTTACCGTAAACTCTTTAAAAAAAATTACTCTAACCTCAATTCCTCTCTCCTCAAAAAAAAAAAAACTAGAGTTAAGTACGTGAAATTAAACAATTCTAATTTAAAAAAAATAAAAATACTCGTACAAATTCTGCAGGTCACGATATCCGCATTCAGAAGTTAAAGTTTAGCGGTGTCGTGTTTTTGCGCGGAGGCCGACCGGCGCGGGCGCACCCACGATTAAGACCATATCAAACTATACGTATATGGATATGGCGACAGTTACTGCCTGAGGTAACATGTTCTTAATGAGAATGTCGTTATTAATATTTAGTTATTTTTATATCACGTATAATATACCTACCAACCCGTACGGCGCTCGTGTGGTACAGAGAGAGCCCACTTTTTCTCTAATAAAAGTGCACTGTGATCCAGCATTGGGAACATTATGGGCTAATTATGCTATCATCATCTTCATTAGCCGAAAGATGGCTCTGTGCTTTTCCCATCAAGCGCCTCCACCAGTTCATCGGTCCGCCTGATTGGAGGCCTTACTTTTGCTAATAGATGTTATTGAAAACATTTAAATAGAATTGAAAAGTAATGGTTTAGGTAACTCCTAAAAGTAATCTGATTGTTTCGCTAAAAACCTTCAGAAAACCTTCAAAAACTTCAGTAGCAGTCAGTAATAAATCGATGTGAATGAAGTTCCAATATGCTACTTCTTTTAAAACCAATAGAACATCTATGTCTGGTGATGAAAAGTCAACATAAACATGGAAATGATAGTAAAGAATGTACGTCCATTAGCAATTTCTCCAACACGTCATAAACGTAACGGATAAGATACATGATCTTCTTGACGAAGATCATGTATCTTATCCGTTACACGGGGTCGACTGTACCAATAATGCGACGTCTTTTAGTTCTCTCTTGAAGGTATTGTTCGCGGAGTCCCAACACCTTCATGTCCCTTTGGAACATATGTCACCCAAGTTGTTTGGGGTCTTCCTCGACCCTTCTTTCTTGTAGCGATGGAAAGCACTTTTTAACAACCTGTTCGTCCGGTCTTCTCAAAACGTGACCGTATCATTTTAGTCTAGAGCCGGTGTTCTATAGGATGCCTTTTGGGGAGTGTGCGAGGGAATTGCATGTTTTAATTCCCCCATCTCCGTTTCCACCGTCGGACGACCCGTCGTACGGCGAGTTTCCACCCTTACGTTGTTAACACTACTACGATCTGGACGAAAAGTTTCGCCTCCTCCTTTATACCGCGCACATCAAGGGACTGGAACAACTTGCCGGCGGTGGTGTTTCCGTCGGAATACAATTTGAGTGTCTTCAAGGCTAGAGTGAATAGGCTTTTAATAAACTAGTGCGCTTTACCATCAACGATTGTGTCACTGCTTACCATCAGGCGGGATTGCGGTCAAGCGCTAGTTTATAATTAAAAAAAAAAAAGGCTGATAAATTTCGTGGGGATCACTTTGAAACTCTCTTCGAAACACTTCACTACACTTCACTTTTATCACTTCGAAACATGGATGAGATATTTGTATGGCGGAATAAATATTTGTATGACCTACAAGTAGTTGTTCCGGTCTGGCTGTCTGTCTATGTGTGTTTATATGTTTGTAAAGGCACCACACACACAAAGATACATGATGTAATTATGAAAGTAGACCCATCTTTAGCACCTAACTCTAGTTCTAAGGTCGTGCGACCTTAGAACTAGAGTTGCGTTAGAGTTGAACTAGAGTTGAGTACAGCGTGCTGTAGTTAGTAATCTAATATACCTAATTCCTGAAACATGTGGCATCTTGCCACGAGAAACTGTATATCCCAAAATAGGGTTTGGAAAAGTTCAAGGCTCGTCGGACGATCCAAACACAGGCATATAAGTAAATGATTATCTAATAACTATTAACGATCGTTTATGCAGCATTTAGAATAAATAAAAATTGTTTCACTGTCATAGAAACATGACATCATTTTCCCGAGTTTTCCATAGTTGGAAAACTGGTGTCGGCTGTCTAAATCGAAGCAGCTGAATATCAATATTTTACATTAAGCGAATACCTATCTTACCTCCACAACTCAATACCCTTCCCTGTAAGAATATTTTATTACCCTGGGTAATACAATACCCTTGGTAAGACACACTTCTATATAAAAACAGATGGTTAGGATATTGATTTCTATAGTCAATTTTACAAAGTGCTTCGTCCGACCTCCTGCCTTCATCCCATTTTATTCGATGTCAGCGTAGTATATTATTTTCTTCCTAAATCTCTATCAGCAATCATCTCAGTATTTACCCCTTTTCCACTTCTGATCATGTCATCATTGAAACAATTCATGTACCATTCGATTTTTTTTTTTAATAATTATAAACTAGTGCTTGACTGCAATCCCGCCTGATGGTAAGCAGTGATGCAATCGTTAATGTTAAGACACGCATGCTTTCTCCATTCCACATCTTTATTAGTTAAAGATAATTGTTAAGATAAGTATCGATTGTGCGGTTTTACTTATAGTCATTGTCTCCTTGTTTTATGATAGAAACTGCTGCATGCAAACAGTTAAATAGAATTGAAAAGTAATGGTTTTTCTTCCTTTCTTTCATGCAAGCAAATGGAAAGTTACTGTTTGTTACTTTTAATAATAAATACTAAGTTATTAGTGTTATTTATCTGTGGCATTGCGTGTGAGAAATTTTTAACAATTTTCTCTTTGTGTAGTGATGAAAATTTCTAAATCTTTTTCGTGATTACGGTATACTAACCAGTGATTTAGACCATCTACATATTTATAAGTAATATTTCAAATGAGGGTACTTCTGATTTTTTTTTTAACTTTATCCTATACTAGCAATTTCTCCTGTATGGTTGATGCGTTTACAAACTCACATACACAAACAGCCAGACCCGGAACAATGACCTGTAAGTCATAAAATATTTGTTCCGTTCGGGACCGAACCCGCACACACAGTGCAACAATCAGTATCAGTATCTCCTAGTATGAACGTTTTTCTCTAAAGCGCCTTTAAAATTCAATAAGGAACACATCACTTTCTACAAGCGTATCTAGTTAACGAAGAGATACATGGATATTGTTACACATGTGTTAAAATTTAAAAAGTCTGTAATAAGTTACTTCTTGACTTGGCTCCTTGGGTTGTCGACATGTGGACTGTACAATGTACATACAGCAGTCATTGTGCTAATAGTCGTAACAGCTAATGGCATAATAGCCAAAAGCCTCGACTAACACCTGAGCAAGCTCTCGTAAGGTAGTAGGATAAAGGGCTTGGTCCAGAAAAGATTCTTTCTCAGACCTGAGTACTAGTTTCTTGGACTCTGTTCGCGACACCGGTGGACTAGTTTTTGCCACTCTTAAGTATATTTCATGATAAGTATTACTATAGCCTTCCATAACTTTAATTGCAACCTTGCATGGTTTAAAAGGAAATCTGGTAAAACTTATTAAAAATGTTTATGAATTAAAGCAGTTCAGCCATGAATATAAAAGAGTTGGTACAATTATGTAGTAGTTAGTATCATTCGCTAAGAGCTGTAATGTAACCTAAAATTATATTTCACACGACGAAGATTTCTTGTAAAAACTACCAACAAAAATATTTTGGTAGACGTATAAAATTAAAAAAAAATACGCCTTGACCCACCCAATTATAACTAATAATAAACTTCTAATAAAAGCTTAGAATCGAGAACAAGGAGAAAACAGAATTTAATATCCCTATATCAATTCCGCAGCAGCGGGGCGCTACGTCTTACTTAAATTAATTGAAGCTCACCAAATGATACCGAGATCTCAACAGATTCCATCATTCCACGCCATTGTCTCACACAAAGAGGACCGTTCGGCTTTATTGTACCACGTGCTTTTGTCATCACGAAAAAAAAAAAGAAAATGATTCCTAGAAAAATAATATAAGATTTTCCGACGGAGCGCGCCAAAAAGACTTGATACTTAGTAAGATTGCTGTGTCGTATATTTCTTTGAAGCTCGACTCTTAATTTGATGAGGAGAATGTAAAAATGGCATTAGGTTATTCGAAGGGCGTCGGAGGGGAGTGGTGGGGCGCGCGGGGTGTGACAACCACGATTTATATTGCTCCAGATGAGATTATGGTATGATGGAGTCGTAAAACATTAGAATGGTGAGCCCTATTTTATTTGAACTTTATTTTCTATTAAATACTGTCTTCTATCTAATGTTTTAACGTTATTCCACCATTTACTTTAGTATTTTTTATCAGATTCGTCTTAAACAACGAGTTTTTGGAATAAATTCAGTCTGTTGGAGATGAAAGATGAGAGAGACCAGTGAAAATGTGGGTAACAGAGTCAGTTTAAATTGTCATTCAACCCTTAATTTTGCAGCAAAATAAGGTCACGGGGAAGCCATTAAGTGCATAAGGTAAAGTCATTCATTATGAAAATCCCGACGTCAGTCTGTTTCATGTTGTTCTCGGTGGTAGGTCATAACATCGGCTGCCGGCGGAAGTTACCACCCACCAGACAAAGTCTTGCCGCCAAGCGATTCGTCGTGTTCCGGCATGATGTCTGGGGAAGCCGTACGGACGACGGGTCTGAGCAGTTGTGTTGCGATGTGTGGCGGGTACGATGCGCCAAATGTTGTTGTCTCGGGGGTTTGGTCGTGGAGAGTCTCCAGATCAATCTCCCTCTAGCGCAGCATCGTTTGGTCGTGTTGGTCTTGGGTTTAACATTGCATCACCTCGCTCAACTGCCGTCATCCTTCCTATTCCTAAGTTTTTTAAGTGAATAGGCTTAATAAACTAGTGCGCTTTACACTCAACGATTGCATCACTGCTTACCATCAGGCGGGATTGCAGTCAAGCACTAGTTTATAATTATTAAAAAAAAAAAAAATACGTTTTCGCTTCTGGTTTACCATTTAGGAATTATGCAGAGAAATAGCCCGATACCTGAAGAAGAACATTATACCTATAAATCTTTTTCTTCTTAGAATGTTAGAAGTATGCATGGTAATAGTAATCTAAATGGACTTTACACACAATTCGGCAATTCGGCTACTCGTCCGTCAGTTCCTGTAACAGCTAACAGGACATCATCATCATCATCATTTCAAGACGTCCACCGCTGGACATAGGCCTCCCCAAGGTTCTCCACGACGACCGGTCCTGCGCCTCTCGCGTCCAGCGGTTTCCCGCTACCTTCACCAGGTCGTCGGTCCACCTTGTCGAGGGCCTACCCACGCTGCGTTCCGGTGCGTGGTCGCCACTCGAGAAACCCAAAATGTGCCCAGCCCGCTGCCACTTTAGTGTTGCAATTCTCAAACAGTATATTCAGGACATATTATTAATTCTACTATCGTTTGTGAAACAGTACGACATATTATACACTCCAAGGCAGAGTCGTTCAATCAAATTATATTATAGATAATTCATGTGCCGAAATAAATAACTGTGTTTGAAAAATGTGAGAAATAGAGGCACAGTTAGTGAGATACTATGTCCAATGTTTGATAATAAATATCTTCCGGCTAATATAACATCCCATTAGTAGAAAAACACAGTTTTACCTTGACGTATCTTTATTCAAGAATAATGATTATGGGATTATTTTCCCGCAACTGTTCGTTGGCCGAAGATATATGACGTTCACCAACGGTCACCCACATATGTCAGATTCTTTAGGATCAGAGTATATTTTGAATTATTCTTGGAAAAGAAAAGGATTTTTGTTAAGCGATTGACTGCTAAGCTGCGTATCGCGGGTTCAATTCCCGCACGGAACAAATATTTCTATGATTTACAAGTAGTTGTTCTAAAAGTGACTGTTTGCGTATGTGAGTTTATATCGATGTTTGTAAATGCACCCACAATACAGGAGAAATTCCTAATATGGAGCAAAGTTAAAAAAAAAACTAACAACCAAATTTGGAACTGTGTAAAAAGGCAAACATAATCATTTCACATAATCATGTCGTCCTCCCTGGCGCAGCGGTCAACACGCCTGCCTGCGACGTGGAAGCCCCGGGTTTGACCCCGGCCAGGTCATGATGGGAAACGATCTTTTCCTGATTGGCCTGGGTCTTGGATGTTTATCTTTATATGTATCCATTATAAATATAGTATCGTTGAGTTGGTATCCCATAACACAAGTCTCGAACTAGCTCGGTCTAGGTCAATCTGTATGATTTATCCGTATATATTTATTTATTTAAAACTGGTTCACTCAATATCATAACATAACATAACATTCCGCCTGTAATCCAGGGTGCCGCAGAAGTGCCATTAATGGAGAACAAATCCAAATTAAATTATATTCAATTGAAAAGGCACTTCGTCTTTGTCGGGCCCATCAATAGAATCCTAGACCTCAGTAACAGTTTTTGCGAGCTCTAGACCAACAAAACAGTAACTCAATATCCAGTCTCAAAATTAACGTACTGTAAGAGTCCTTTAACTTCTGCCAACCTAGTTCTCGAAATGATAAACTACAGATACTTAGTCCCAAACAAGCACTCCGGTATATTAAATTACTTTCGCTCAATATATCAAGACAAACTTCTTCCACACTAAGAGCGTCTGTAAAGCCCATTATTATTACATCAACAATAACGTTCCGTGAATAATAGTTTCGGTAATGTGCCGACTTCGTGAAGAACGTACGTACGTAATCATAATTTATATTATAATTCTAGTTTTGCGTCATACGTTTTAGAGGATATGAGGCGGAAAACTTTAAGAGTTATCATCTTTTACACGTAGTTTTGGTGCAGAAATGGTGTTATTTGTAAATGAAGTAGGAAGTAGTGTAGGGTGGGCGTTTTAATGCTGTCTTATATAACGTTTGATGTTTAAAATGTGCAGATTCTCAACCTGATTTGTATTCATGATTCTTGTCATCTCAATTCTAGGCAGAGGCTCCCTCCACTCTTTCCATCATTCTCCAGCCAGTATGTTTAACGGAACCTATCCGACGTGCCATCTCCAACATAACCAGGCATCAGCACCCTAATTGCGTAACTCACTATTACTATCAGTTGGAACAGCCTCTGTGGCGTAGTGGTAGCGAATGCGGCTGTTGCCCAAGGAGGCGCGGGTTCGATCCCCGCACAGTGCAAATATTTGTATGCATGAATATGAATATTTGCACTGGTCTGGTCATGCCTCGGAAAGCACGTTAAGCCGTTGGTCCCGGTTGCCATACGAACATCTAGTGGCAGTCGTTACGGGTCATTGGAGCCCTCAAAAGTCTAACAATTGATCTGGCTGCAATGCTTAGATATCGCCTTCAGGTTGTGGAGGTCAGACGGCAGTCGCTTCACGGAAAATATCGAAGTTTAGCCAAAATCAGCAGTTGGACTGGTAAAGCGGACCCCAGACTCCAAAGCTGAAAGCTACGGATGCGCCAGGATTAACGCTGAGATGATGATAACTATCAGTTGGAATCATTTTGAAACCAATTGGTAATCCATTGCTCCATCTGTTAGTGGGATGTGTCTGCGCAACAACGTAAATAACGCAATGAAAGTTGTTGAACTGACAAAATGTAACCCATTGCAACTGATAAGGTGTTGCGCAATTACCCTGCGGGTACCAGTTCTGTGTAATTTGGGCTCAATCTTTTATACTTTTCATTATTCGTCTGCTTTATGACACATGGGATAAGCAATACAAAATATTCAGCATCACCATACAGTTAGATATTCTCAATCTTCAGCAAAAGAACATTAGATTTTTATTGTCATGTCTTTATAACAAACTTTTAATATAAATGATGACGTCAGCGACGGCGGAGCGGTACGGTCGTCAGCATCTTGGAGTGGCGGTAAGGGCTACATTTCGTAAGAATCGAATTTCGGAATTTTGAATTAAAGCTCGATGTGCACATACACCCTTAAACAGGCAAACTGACAGTTTCGCCCCGGAGAAGTGCCTTAGTCCGCGTCTCTTTTTTTATAGTTATAAACTAGTGCTTGACTGCAATCCCGCCTGATGGTAAGCAGTGATCCAATCGTTGTTAGTAAAGCCTATTCACTTAAAAAACTTAGGAATAGGAAGGATGATGGCAGTTGACCGAGGTGATGATGTTAAACCTAAGACCAACACGACCAACGATGCTGCGCCAGAGGAAGATTGATCTGGAGGCTCTCCACGACCAAACTCCCGACACAACAACTTTGGCACATCGTACCCGGCACACATCGCAACACAACTGCTCAAAGCCGTCCTCCGTACGGCTTCACCAGACAACACGACGAATCGCTTGGCGGCAAGACTTTGTCTGTTGAGTGGTAACTTCTGCCGGCAGCCGATATTATGGCCTACCACCGAGTCAGTCTCAGTACAAAGTGACCGTTCGACAATCCCAAGTTTCAAAAACGACTCTGTCCACATAACGTTCATAACATCACAGCGTTTGCCCCATCCTTACACAAATCAAATTCAGCAAGAAAGACGTCCACTGCTGGACATAGGCCTCCCCCAAGGTTCTCCACGACGATCGGTCTGCGCCTCGCGCATCCAGCGGTTTCCCGCGACCTTCAGAAGGTCGTCGGTCCACCTTGTTGGGGGCCTACCCACGCTGTATCTTCCGGTCTAGTTAGGAAGGTCCAACTTGTAACCAAAGAGGTCAATCGTCGAATCCAACTCAGCTGGGCTGCTTTCGGGAAGCTACGTAGGATCTTCTCGTCCTAAACACCGCAGTGTCTCAAGACAAAAGTCTTCGACCAGTGTGTGTTGCCAGTGATGACTTATGGAATTGAGACGTGGTCGCTAACAAGAAGGCTAAAAGTCACTCAAAGGACAATGGAGAGGGCTATGCTTGGGGTTTCACTGCGCGATCGAATCAGGAATGAGCAGTGACGGATTAACCCTTAATCAAATTAAGCAATTGCCTAGGGCATCACGTCTGGGGGGCACCAGAAGAAGCACAAAAAAAGTTCGTCCTTAGGGCATCGCGAATCACGTCTCACTCTCACGTCACCAAAAACCACACCAAAAAAAGTTTCTAAGACTAATTTGAAAATTCGCGCGTTTTAAGTTGACATAGAGTCCGACCTAGAGTCATAACCCCGCTCCCGCTTGCCCATTCGCTGTCCGCTAGTGCATTCGGCAATTCGAATGTACCGGAATTCAAGTTGTGACCGATTCTAGTTGACATACGGATAGGGGGCCCACAGGCGTGGATTGCTTAGGGCATCAAGTAGTCTTAATCCTTCACTGGGAATGAGGAGATCCGCAGAAGAACGAGAGTGACTTTTATCTTTAACTTAAAATTACGATAATTACTCCTCCGGGGCTGACTGGCTACAGTCATCCACTAACCACAGCTGTCAGTTTTTTAGTTTATCACCTTTTCGAAGTGTCTGTTGAACTAATTTGACGTATTAATTATCCAATTACTTTCCGTTATGGTTGAGGAAAAACTATGTACTCGTAAGTAATTAGATGTGCAGCTATTTCTTAGCTTATTAACTAACGGTAATGGACTGTTAATGAAATAACGGAATGCTGATAATAACCAAGCTGACACTTAACAACAATTATTAAGTATTTCACGACATATTTATATTGGACTTGCGCCATACGGCTTTACCCGCAGAAGTCCCGATTCAAATATCGATTCGATTTTCGAAAGCATTCTATCTTAGAAAATAATGATGCTTTTTTAACGAACAATCTGATATAGGCCCAGGTCATGGTCTATCCATGTGCCAAATTTCAGTCCAAAATCCGTTCAGCTGTTTTTGCGTAAAAGCGTAACAAAGTGCCTATCGCATTTAAGTTATAAAACGTAACTTAGGTTTAGTATATTAGGACATAAAATTGGTCCAGATTTTTTTATTTTTCGAAGCGGCAGAATTCGGTATCTTATGAAAAGCAGCAATAAAAGAATTCTTGAATGATTTTCTCCGTTATTATATGTATTAATCTGAACAGTAACCTGGCAAAGCTTATTCAAGAAAGTATTTCATGCGTTTTTTAAGTACATGTATATAGCCAATTTTTTTTATAAATTTGTAATATTTGCACGTTTTAAAAATAAGAAACACACCACGCAGTAATTATTCCGCTTCTTAAAAATCCTCATCCTCATTCTCGTTCACTTGAATGTTTAAACCATTGATCGAGCTGGAAATCTTTAACGGGCCAATACTTGAGAGAAAAACGAATAATTATCGGAAATACCTTCCGTATTCGTGGCTCAATTGCTGCAGGCTGTACATAATGCATTAGTGACGTAGGTATGGACCGCAATATATAGCAAAAGATTTTAAGTACATACATTGTCCGTAGCAACGCGAAGTCTTTATTTGGCAATATGCTCAACTATTCAATAGGCAATGCAAATTACAACATAGGTCCTAAAACCAATTCTCTACTCTCCAAAAATAATCGTACTTATAATGTTCAACTTCAAGTGCAGTAAATACATATATTAACTAAAATAAATGTCAATAACTTGTCGAAATTACACTGACACAGATCAAAATCCGATCATTTCCGTTTCACCATCGGACGACCCGTCGTACGGCGAGTTTCCACCCTTGTTTTGATAACACCACTACGATCCGGACGAAGCGTTTCGCCTCCTCTTTTAAACCGCGTACATCGAGAGACTGGAACAGTTTGCCAGCGACGGTGTTTCCAACGGAAACACCGTTTACAATTACCACCGTTTAAAATTACCACCGTTTAAAATTACAATTTGAGTATCTTCAAGGCTAGAGTGAATAGGCTCTTAAACTAGTGCGCTTTACCATCACCGACTGGGTCACTGCTTAGTTTATAGTTGTGCACTAGTTTATAATTTGTAAAAAAAAACTTCGCAATATACGAGAATTGCACTGCAGGTGAAATGTGAAAATACATGGCTCCTTAGTCTACCTACCCTATTTTGGATTGATGGTATAAAATCGTTAAGCGGTAAACGAAGTCTTCAAGAAAACAATGATGAAGTGAAATCACGGTGGTTGTTACAAAGATTGAGCTGTTTTTACGACGAAGGAGCCATGACTGACGAGCCTGTTCCTATCTTTATGGCGAACTGTTACCATAAAGATGTTATGCGTCTTAAATTTTAATATTTTGGTGGCAGATTAGGACGAAATCGGCGAGGAAATCAACCATGATGAAGTGAAATGGGGACTATTTGGGACCATCTTTGCCAGTTGTCAGAAAAACGTTACCATTGAAGTATGTTGTAAGGAAACTATTCTAAGTATGTAATTATTTAAAATTATCCGTTTAAGAGAGCAGCGGTGGCCCAGTGGTATCGGCCGCGACTTACAAGTTGTAGGTTGCAGGTTCGAACCCCGTCAGGCGCCTTACTTTGTGTAAATTATTTCTTTACCACTGCTCTCAAAACGGTGAAGGAAAACATCGTGAGTTAACCGGCATGTCCTAGTGGCAAGAACTTCAAAGACATGTGATATCTACCAACCAACACTGGGCCCGCGTGGTAGATTACGGCCCATTCCCTCCCACCGAGAGAAGGCCTGTGTCCCAGTAGTGAGGACATTATAAGCTGGTTATGTATTATGTTACATATCCGTTTAATAGAAGTTCATTCACTTATAAATACGTTCAACGCCATATCGGACATTGCTGGGCGACACTTAACTTTCAGATCAAATCTGTTCTATGGCTAATAGGGGAAAAAATGTTTTATTGCCAGTATCATCAAATAAGCATTTCTAACATAACAAACATAGAAATAACTGCGGAAATCTTCACATAAACAATTTGAAAGCTGATAAAATAATATTTCAAGAAAAACTTACATAACTTTCTACAGTAAATATATTTTTACAGTGCTGATATGATTAAACTGATCAAGGAGGCTGCGCGGGTCGTGTTGCGGTCAATATTGCCTTGTATTGTTAACCGACAGCTCAGAAGAGATGTTATTCTGAGCTGTCGGACACCCTTGTCGCTCACGGCTCGAACAGAAGATATTGGTGTCGTCCATCATTGTCCGAGATGGCTTGAATAGAAATTCATCATTTTATTCCGTGGCGTTGAACGTATTAAGCCTTTTTAGCCTCTTTCAAACCTGTCATAAGCCACCCTTTCACAGGTGCCTAATTGGCGAACATATTTTTGTCAAATGATTGCGACTAGTTAGAATCGTTTGGACCGCCCATTGGTCCGTTCGGTCCAAACGATCCCAACTAATCGCAATCATTTGACAAAACTGTGTTCAACGATTAGAAGTGGTTTGAGCATCGATAGGTATCAATCACAAATCATCTCAATAAGTCAACGCCCACGTATTGCAATTGAGAATCTATCTCCAAGGAACTTTTCAATACATTATTGCATAAAGTACCTATTGCTAGGTTTACGCATTGTTGCCAGCATGAACCTTAACTTTACACTTGAGCTACAATATGTCAAGGCCCCGTTCGCTGCTGTCATGAATGTAAAGCAAAAAGCTTGTGTGTAGACTTCAAATTGTTTTATAATAGAACATGTAGACAAAACAAGGCAGTGTTTTGTCTTGGTGGGTCTGTATGTAGGGTGACGTCAGCATGTGATGTTCAACTGTGTAATATATTGTCGACATGACCTAAGCTCCGTAGAAATTACATTTTTAACGTTGTCACTGATCGTAAACTAGCAGAACGTTTTAAATATATATATAGATACTATTTAAACAAACCGCAGAAGTTTTACGACGTGAAAAAACGTCAATATTTCTTTACTGTATGTAAGTTAAATATTACAAAAAAACCTTTAAATGTTGGTGAAAACCACATAAAAATCCATTGCGAAGTTTAGAAGATAAAATGTTATTAGATGTATAACTAGTTGGGAGAACACGTGTGCCATTTGGACTACTTTCCGCTAAACGTTGGACTACTTTCCCTTTCCGCTAAACGTTTTTTTTAGGCTAACATTCCCAAACTATCCTTCAAACAACAGATAAGTATCAAAAGCATTCAGAAGACAGTTACGAAATACTCTTTTGTTTCTCGCAAATTCCTTGAAGATCTCTCCCTATCAGATTAAATTATTAAATCCTCGGTACCTTTGTCTCGTCTGCTTTATGGAGCTGACGTAATTATCTACTCCTCACCAATATATATTATGAAGTTTAAATTGGATTCGTAATCAGCCTATAATGTTCCCACGACTGGCCTCGGCACGAGGACCCAGTGCGGGTCTAGGACATGCTGATTTCCTCACGAAGTTTTCTTTCACCGTTTTGAGAGGAGTGGTGATGAAATGATTTACACAACAGCTTGTTAGTTGTGGCCACCGCTGTTCTTAGAATGTTTTTTAAATTGGATTGCTTAGAACGAAAGAACTGTTTTTTTTATATAGTCCCGTCTATGTCGAGTTGTTTCACGATGTCCTAAAGCGCTTGTTTCAAAACCAATTCATCATTCCCTTATCCCAATTTATTTGGATCGCTCCTTGTCTTTTCTTTCGTACAGAAAAAGGTTTTTGTCGCTACCATAATCCTTAAAATGACAAGGACAGCATGATACTTAACGAGCAAAAAATAATGTAACATCTTTGTTAGTCGTCATCTCGGTATTCACTCCCTTTCTAACCATAATTATTATCATTCACACATTCCATTCATCGCTCCATTGTTTCAAAACAGATGTAGCTTTTAAATATTTAATACACTTCTTTATGAAGTACTATTATTATCATTTATATGTTTCAGTTAAAACGATAAATATTGTGTTCCGAACATCGTATCTATCTACCTAATAAGACACAAATGATCACCACCATTCTCATACTGAATTCCTACAATATTTCATTACAAAAAACTGAAGAAATCTTATGATTATTACGCCGCCATCTTGCAAAAATGTGTACGCCCTTTTACAAATTACTGTACATCTGTCAAGCAAATGTAATGTGCCACGTCTAAAGTTGCATTAAGAAAATTAATTAATTTAAAGACGGCACAGGTGCATTTGAGTATACAATAAAATGTAAGGTTAGAGCCACGTAACAGAGGCTTGAATTATTTACGTACGAAACGAAATAACTTTTGGTCTGAGGTAGTGTTATGAATAAGAAGTATGTCTATTCTATACACGTATATTATAAAGAGGTTTGTGTTTGAATATTAAGAATAATGTAATGCGTATGTTGATACTAAACAGACGGTTAGAGACGGGAAGTATGTTTATACTTTCCGTCACTTGTCCCTAAAGATTTATAAGAAAACCAGCTTCAGACAGCATTTACCTAGTAAATGATGCCTATTTTGAACCTTTTTGACGCAGCTCTGCCACACATAGGTATATGTATTATGGACCGCGCATTGGACTCATCTAATGCGCGGTTCGTAAGCTGGAGATGTATACCTCCCGCATCACCGTTTATGGGCGGAGCATGGGAGATAATGGTGAGAGCAGATAAGTAGATATAGGGAGGCAAGAACCTAGACGCCTAACTGATGAAAAACTTCTACGCTAGGGGGTAGAAAGAACATTAGATGTTACAAATCACCCTAAAGTTCTTTTCGCTTTAAGCTAAGCCTTGTTAAACTTGCTGAAACAAAAACATTAGAAGTCATAAAAAAACTTGTTAGTCGACTCCTCTAAACTAATTTCTGTTTGTTCCTTTGTTTTCGGCTTAACTTTAGGTGTTCTAGATTCGTGCAGGAATAAAACTTGACGAAACAAAGTTAGACACCATCTGAGAGTGAGGCGGCTTTGACAAATGATATATTTCATCTTGCTAATTGTGTTATTCAGACTTCCCGCGTTTCGAAGTCATTTTGAACAGAATCGAGAGATGTGTCTGGTTCCAAGACTAGATGTTGGTTTACCTCGTTGTATTTAGTTAGTGTTGAGACCTCGTCCTATTTAATGAAGTGAAAACTTTTTTCGCCGTGAAAATAACCGACATTTCGAAGTTACCTAACAGTATATCTGTAGCTGAAAGAGTAACCACTATTCTTTCATAGTTGTAACCTGTTATATCACTGACATAGTGAAATTACATAACAGTGTATCTGTAGCTTTAAGAATAACCACTGTTATTACATAGTTTTAACGTATTCTATCACCGAAATAGTGAAGTTAATGTATCTCGGTTATAATGTTTCTCGGTGGTAGGCCATAACATCGGCTTCCGGCAGAAATTACCACCTACCAATCAAAGTCTTGCCGCCAAGCGATTCGTCGTGTTCCGGCATGATGTCTGGTGAAGCCGTACTGAGGACGGGTCTGAGCAATTGTGTTGCGATGCCGATGCCGGGTACGATGCGCCAAATGTTGTTGTGTCGGGAGTTTGTTTGTGGAGGGTCTCCAGAGCAATCTCCCTCTGGCGCAGCATCATTGGTCTGTCTTCCTTCCCATTCACTCAGTTTTTTTTGGCTCTTAATAAACTAGCGCGATTTACCATCAACGATTGCATCACTGCTTGCCATCAGGTGGGATTGCAGTCAAGCACTAGTTTAAAACTATAAAAAAAAGTTAAATAATAGTACATCTGTAGCTGAAAGAGAGAGCACTTATATTTCAAAGTTGTAACCTGTTATATCACCAAAAATCGCACTGAAAATACTTTAACTTTAAGCTATCACTTTCTTTATTTGTGGTTTCAGTCAAACAGTCTGTGACTGCAGTAATCGTAGTAAGGGCTTACCAAGTCCCAAATGAATTGCATAGTAACTGTCCAAGGACAAAAAAATTGATTAACTATAGGCAGATTAAGAAATATTCAAATATTTACCTATAGAAACCTTCATATTCAAAAGTCCATTTCAATTGTATTCATATAATATAAGCACAGGCCACATAATATATTAATCATGCATGATTATAATAAAAGTCATGGTCACTTCTTTGACTCACGCGGTATTTTGTAAGTCAGTCCACATCATTCTTACCATTATTATCAAGAAACGTGAATTTCACACAGCTGTAAGTATTGCATCAATATTGTCTTATGAATAGAAACGGTAAGTACTTGAGCTTATTTTAAATGTTGTTTGCGATCTAAATTGAGCAATCTTTGAGTGCCAGAAATTACAACTTTATGTGCCTCTTTGAGAATTTATTAAGCGTATTTTATTGTTAGTGGGTAATTCAGGTAAAGAAAGCTTAGTATTTCCTATTTCGAGAATATGTTACGTCTTTTAACTTAGACTTCCAAATAGAGTTCTTACCGACATCTTATAAACCAATCGAGTACCTGAATAAATTTATAGAGCGTGGTATATCCGCAATTGCTAGCTAAAAAAGAACATATTTAATGCAAAGAAACATATAAAAAGTTGGCAAGTTGTACAAGCGAGTCAGAAACGTCAGTTCACGCACGTCGCCGACAAGCGATGCGTGGATAACGTGACAAACGCGGGAAAAGTCGCCATCTTTTTATAGACACGTAACTGCAGAACTACCAAAGAAAGATACAAAAGTTTGTGCAATTTCGCTGTCGTCTCGATATCTTCAACAGCTTTTATGAAGGCTGTATAAAAAGCGCAAGGGAATATGAAAATAATAGTAAAAAGAGAGTTTTATGCTTTCGCAGCCTCTCGTGACGCTTGGAGCACTTTGTGGAAGTATGGCAGGCTGCCAGCTCCGGCCGGCTGCCACGCAAAACCCCTGTGACGTTGAAATGATCCAATCCTCTTATCACGAATGAGTGCCAAGTTAATAATGTTGTGCTCAGTAGCAAATAATGTATTTCTCTTTCATCTATCTTTAATTAGGAAAGTGCCGAAAAAAATGGTTTTTAAAATATTAATCAGAGATTTTTTACGCTTCAATGGTTTAATAACTTTGCTTTAGTCGTGGCAACATTTAGGAAAGGTATTTTGTAGCTGTTTGCACAACGTATTTTTTCTCCATCGTCATAACGAAAGCGATCGAATCAAAACAAGAACTAAATAGGAGCGGAAATTGGAAGAATCTAACTGAATAATTTATGTTCGTCGTTTCATGTTAATATTTTGTGTTGTTCTATTGTCTTTGACGAAACTGATTCCCGCACAATTATATATTAAGCGATTAATTTTTACACATTAATAAAAACAAGGTAATAATAAAAGAAATAGAGTGGACTGAAGCCTCAACTAAGGGAGCCCTGTATTTCAAGAATGCTCTAGTTTAGGCTCAAGTATAAAATGCATATGATCTCCAGGTTATGCTCTATATATATGTAACCAATTTCATCAAAATTCATTCAGCCGTTTTAACGTAAAAACGTAGCAAGCATACTTATGTTTGCATTTATAATATTATAATATAATATATTATTAGAATCTACCCAGACTCAACTAAAATACGGCAAAGTATTTTAGCCTTTTAATTGAATGCTAGAAAACCTATTTTCTGTTGTTTAAGACAACTAGGTTCTAAAACGTAAGTCAAGTAAACAACTTTTGTAAAATTAAATTATCAAGTATAAGTTGTATGAAAGTTCCTACTTTCTGTCTTGTCGTATTTTAAGTTTCTTAGGTCATCTGAAATTGATAATTAACTTTTTCCCCCTTATTCATAAACATTGAAACAAAAAATTTAATAAACGTGACGCTCACATAAAACTGTACTTTCAAAAATTTTGTGTCAATATAAAAGCAACATCAATAAAGCCGCTTGTCATGTTAATTTTTATGCAAATCTCTGACATGACAATCAACACTAAACGCTTTATTTTAGCTTAACATAATGCTTAAAATTGTTCAAATTCTAACTTAAGTAAGTTAAAGCAGTTTAATGCGACATCAAAAAATACGTGTAGCGTAGCATAATAACTTTAATGGAATCTAAATGCCTTTTTAGAAAATGTCCTGTTTTATTCAAAACTATAACTTTTGACCGCTAAACTATAGCTATGAGTCGTGGTGGCCTAGTGGTTAAAACACCAGCCTCTCAAGTATGAGTGTGCGGGTTCGATTCCAAGTCAGGCAAGTACCAATGTAACTTTTCTAATTATAATTATATGTACTTTCCAAGTATATTTTGGACATCAATGACTGATTATAAGGTGAGGGAAAACATCTAGAGGCAACCTGGACTTTAAGTTTGAAATCACCAACCCGCATTGAGCAAGCGTGGTGATTACGTTCAATCAATAAAAAAGGTTTTTGATGATGATAACTTTCACATTAATAAACGTCGCAGGTAGTACAAAAAGAAGTATACTATTTTTTATGCTCGTATTGTAATCCCAAATCCTTCGCTAAACTTACTTACTGACTACTTATTAATGGGAAACAAAGCATGAGCGTCAAACCTAAACAGATATTTTAGAAATCTAGTACACAAAACATAATTTTTAGAAAAGTAATTACAGAAGTTTCCTCTTAATATAACAAAGCAGACCTTCGTAATATCACAGATTACAGAAGTAATATTTACTTATGTAAAAAGAGTACTTCTCTATGAACAAAAATGAACTAGTCTTTTTAGTACATCAGAAACAAAATCAAGTTAATAAAAACCGTGAACCGTACAAGAAGTCGAGAATTGCTCGTAAAAACTTTCTAACTGGCCATAACAAACACCATGATTGCGTAAAGAGTTTAAAGTAAGTACATTCAGACTAGTATATTATTTTTTTTGTATGAATAGGCAATTATACAACGGACAAATGGATTTTTTTGTATGAGAAAACCATCAAATTACCTCTCCCGCTTTGAGCGAAACGGTAGGGCGTGTCAGACTTTTACTGACTAATACCCACCCGTGTTCCTACACTTGCCTGTGTCCCAGGGGCTACGGTCTCTGTTACATACAACCCGCGACCCATTTTCTACAATATTGTTTACGATTTTCTCTCCTTCGTATTGCTGGCATTACTGCATGTCAGATCCTGTTGGCCTAAAACTTCGCCACTTTAACGTCATCGTTGGACACAGAGTGCAGGCAGAAGTGGGGCAGTTTCTTTTTTTTTTTGTGTAGTCATTACTAATGTTACTTTTTCATAAATATTTTATAGATTTACTAGCTGCGCGTGCGATGATAAAAAGTGTCATATCTATACTAATATATAAAGCTGAAGAGTTTGTATGTTTGTTTGTTTGTTTGAACGCGCTAATCTCGGGAACTACTGGTCCGATTTGAAAAATTCTTTTTGCGTTAGATAGCCCATTAAACCAGGAAGGCTTTAGGCTATATAACATTACGCTGCGACCAATAGGTGCGGAGCATGACTAACTCCACGCGAACGAAGTCGCTGGCGGCCGCTAGTGTGATATCAATTACATCTGTGCCAAATTTCATCTAAATCCTTTCAATGTTTCGTGATAAAACATCAGTACATACACAAAAAATTTCGCATTTATTATATTAATAGAAAATGGGATATAAGTAGGATTTGGATATTCAGGTTTTCAAATCCTAGTTATATCGTACTATCCTAATAAATGTATATAATAATAGTACGGACGCCAGCAGGTCAACCTACCCGAAATTGTCAAAAAATTCCAATCAACCTTGAGCCTTGTTGTTGAGCTTTATTGATAAAAAGTTGAAAATCTAATAAAGAAATGTGACAGATTGTAGAAGCCGATACATGTGACATCTACCAACCCGCTGGGTCCCTCTGATGGATTACGCCCCACTCTCCGAAATCAGGCCTGTGTGGCAGTGGGAGCTTATTGACTACGTTATGTTCTGCTAATTTTAAAAATGAACTTATTGAAATTATATTTTCGAGCCTTTTGGGGTAGAAACCCTCGGGCCGTGGGGTCCGAGTGCTCATTGCCTGTTTAATGAAGTATCTAAGCGGCTTGTTGACACTTCCCATGACCCAAGGGCTGGCTTTTACCTTGGCCAGAGGCTAAGCATTACCATTCAACGCGTCAATGCCGCCAGTCTCTTGGGTACATTACCAGTCGACAGCGATGCCGAAGAATTTTTTGATGTTGTATTTTAATTTATTGTTAGTTTTAATTTTTAACAAATTGTTAAATAATAGTTTTATTTAGTAATTTTTATTTAATAATTTGTAGTTTATTTCGTTTTATAAGTTTGTAAATATTACCTTACACATACTTATTGCTTGGTTATGCAAATTAACTGCTGCAGATAAGCACTTAAATTCAGTTTTCGGTTAAATAAGACCATCAAAATAACTAGACCGCGACGAGGTTATCTAATATTTAACGTAATATTGTGTTAAATTATGCGGGTTATTTTTAAGCTGTTTTGTTTGAAGATACTAGTCTGCTACAGCATCTTCATAGTCGTGGTGGCCTAGTGGTTAAAATACCAGCCTCTCAAGTATGAGGGTGCGGGTTCGATTCCAGGTCAGGCAAGTAAACTTTTCTAAAGTTATATGAACTTTCTAAGTATATCTTGGACACCAATGACTGAAGGTGAAGGAAAACATCTTGAGGAAACCTGGACTTTATAAGTCCGAAATCGCCAACCCGCACTGAGCAAGCGTGGTGATTACGCTCAATCCTTCTCTGTATGAGAGGAGTCCTATGCCCAGCAGTGGGACGATAAAAAGTTGATGACGATGATGATGATAGCATCTTAAATAAATCACTACATAATATAAAACAAAGTCACTTTCTCTTTCCCTATGTCCCTGTGTATGATTAAATCTTTAAAACTCCGCAACGGATTTTGATGCGGTTTTTAATAGATAGAGTGATTAAGGAAGAAGGTTTATAGGTATAGTAGCATCCATTAAATTGTAGAGATATCCTATCATTTTTGAGGTTTCTAATGTGATTTCGTAAATAATTGCATTTTGCGCGTTTCCAATGAAACGCAGGCTGAACCCTACGAGATTTATCAAAATATTGTACTGATTATTATACACATTGAAACGCGGCCGTTGCGCAAGGAGGCGCGGTTCAATCCCCGCACAGTGCAAATATTTGTATGCATGAATATGAATATTTGCACTGGTCTGGTCGTGTCTCGGAAAGCACGTTAAGCCGTTGGTCCCGGTTGCCATACGAACATCTAGTGGCAGTCGTTACGGGTTGTTGGAGCCCTCAAAAGTCTAACAATTGGTCTAAGTGCAATGCTTAGATATCGCGTTCGGGTTGTGGAGGTCAGACGGCAGTCGCTTCACGGAAAATATCAAAATTTAGCCAAAATGAGCAGTTAGACTGGTGAAGCGGACCCCAGACTCCAAAGCGGAACAAAGCTGCGGATGCGACTGGGATTAACGCTGAGATGATGATGATGATGATTATACACATTGAAAAGGTCTACAGAAAAGTCTACGATGGTATATGTCTATCTCTTATCACAATAACATTTTTTGTCAATTACTTTTTACGACAAATACTGGCTAATTTTCGAAGCGAGTTTGACCAATACAGCAGTGATCCTTATTCAATTCAATACCTTAAATACATTATTGATTTATATAGATCTATGTCGTCCTTTAAAAATCGTCTTATCGTATTTGCAGCGCTACAGGCCGGCCACGGTCGGGGCGGCGAGAGCGGCGGGCCGTTGTTTTTTTATACAAGTTCACAGTTTTTCTATAGTGTATTGAGTATCAGCATTGCACCCGTGCCAAGCTAGGGCGGGGCTCTAGTCCAACCATACTAATATTATAAATGCGAAAGTAACTCTGTCTGTCTGTCTGTCTGTTACGCTTTCCCGCTTAAACCTCTCGAAAGATTTTGATGAAATTCGGCAGACACAATCTTTAGACCCTGAGAAAGGACATAGGCTTTTACTAGACCTTTTATTGAAAAAAAATTATATTCACGAGAGATATAACGGAATTCCACGCGGGCGAAGCCACGGGCGAAAAGCTAGTAGTATATAAAGTCAAAATTCTTTACCAACTGAGAATTTCCGATAAATTCCACCTGCTGATAATAATTAAGAAACAATTGAACATCAACGACTAAAAGTTACATCAGAAGTAACACCTGTTTGTCTAGACGAATTCGCGGAGTTACGTTATCTTCCATACGTATGGGTATCAAACTGAGTTTGTCATAAGAAAAATGTCCTAAAAAAGGTTGATTTGTCGACACTCTACGTGACCGTTGTCTGGCTCATTCTTTGTCTAAAGAAGTAATATTACCTTTCAAAGTGGCAAGTGACACATTTCCGGATGTTAGATTAATCCATCCATACTAATATTATAAATGCGAAAGTAACTCTGTCTGTCTGTCTCTGTCTGTTACGCTTTCCCGCTTAAACCTCTCAACCGATTTTGATGAAATTTGGCACACACAATCTTTAGACCCTGAAAAAGGACATATAGGCTACCTTTTATTTAAAAAAAATTGATATTCCGAGGGAAATTTAAAAAGCGCGATATAACCGAATTCCACGAGGGCGAAGCCGCGGGCGGAAAGCTAGTGAAAAAATAAAACATTTTTTTTTTGTTTCTTCAGTTACGTAGTAACTATTCTAATTATTCGGTGAGTATTAATATAATTTATTACCGAGGATAAATAATTATTTGTATTATTATATTTTTTTAAACGTTATAAACTAGAGCTTGATCGCGACCCCGCCAGTTGGTAAACAGTGATGATCGTTGATGGTAAAGTAGACTAATTTATTAAGAAGCTAATCACTCTAGCCTTGAAGAGACTTATTGTATTTTATACTAGCGGTGGATGGTAAAGCGCGCTAGTTTATTAAGAGCCTCTATAAATCTAGTTAAACTTAAGTGATTTTCAATTTAAGTGTATTAACTGTAGCCTTGAATACACTTAAATTGTAGTCCAACGGAAACACCAAACTATCGCTGACAAATTGTTCCAGTCTCTCGATGTACGCATTACAAAAGAATAAGCGATACGCTTCGTTCGGATCGTTGTGGTGTCAACAACGTAAGGGTGGAAACTCCGTCCGATAATGGAACGGAGATGGGGGAATTAACTCATGCAATTCCGTCGCACACTCACCAAAATACATCCTATAGAATACCAACAACAGCTGGTTAATAAAGTTGTTAAATAGCAGTAGTACATACAGCTATAAAATACATTCAGCTACACCTCAGTGATCAGCTGACGAATAACCAATTATAAAGCGGGACATAGTCGACAGTAATATGTACAATCGTGAGTAATTAAAAACATGAATTTTTATTTGTCCGAGATTCCGATTCGTGCGTGCGCGCTGCATGCGAGTAGCAGATGCGCACGCGTTGGTGTCTTTTATGCTATTGAACAAATACTGACCGCGAAATGGTTTCTAACTATACTATTAAAGAGATTTATTTATTTATTTATTCATGTTAATACGGCTTCCAAAAGCCAATTACATTAACATTAATACAGAATTAAATAACACAAATAGGTACATAATAAAATTAAAATAATAATATAAATCAAAATATAAACAGAAAAAAACTTTTTTACAAAAAAACAACCGACTTCCAAAAACCACTACAAAGTGAAAAATAACTAATTTCGGAAGTCGGTGTCTTTGGTTTTGTATATTCGTTTTTTGACACCGACTTCCGAAATTAGTTATTTTTCACTTTGTAGTGGTTTTTGGAAGTCGGTTGTTTTTTTGTAAAAAAGTTTTTTTTTACACTTTTTAGTTGTTAAAAGTACTATATATTCAGTTGCATCTGGTCAGACTGGAAGCTGACGCAAATATAGTTGGGAAACGACGTCCCAAATTTTGTTTACTTTAATTTTTACCCGTACCTAAGTATTCCCTCAACTGCCTATGGTCTTCATCATCAAATTTACTGCAGACCATTATTTTAACCCAATGTAGGTGCAAAGGTCTCATCAATATAAAGGAATGAAGTCCAACCATAAAGTAGGTACTGTAAACCGTTGAGGAGTTCCCGGAACTGGCCTTTGTCTTCATCATGAGAGCTCTTATGACAGTCACAACCCATCTAGGTGTAAAATTTTTATCAATACAAATTAATCGAGCCCAAACACAAGGTAGCTGCTGTGAATTGTTGAGGAGTTCTTCAACTGTCTCCGGCTCCATCATCAGATCTACTCCAGACCTTTATTAAATTGTAGTGTTTTAAAATATTTAATGAAAATGCTAAGAAATGCACTAGTCGCCCCTGCATTTTTTGAAAGTTCCCTTGTTTTCTCTGGTTTTCCACCATCAAACCCTGATATCCTTATTATGGGACCACCTTGGGAACGTCTTCTTTTCAACAGAAAAAGAATTATCAAAATCGGTTCATAAACGACGATTCTGCGCGAACAAACATAAAAAAAAAAAGCATATATACGGTCGAATTGAGTAACCTCCTCCTTTTTGAAGTCGGTTAAAAAAGACAAATCAGAGGAACAATAAAAACGGGAATAAAATTAAAACAATAAGCGAACAAATCTTTTTTTATTTTTTTTTTATTTTATGCGTGTTTGTTTATAATACTGTCCCGATAAAGTGCCTAAATTTGCCACATTATAGGACCATGACCGGGTTTAGGACATAAGATATATATATTTTACCTCGATATTCTCACGAGATAATTATGCGGGTGAAACAGCTGTGGCAGCTGGTATGTAATGAAAAACACAACCCACCGATTTGCTTGCAGTTATCTGTATCCAAAATAGGTATATCTTGTAGTGGAGGTATATCATCATCAACCTTTTTATCGTCCCACTACTGGGCACAGGTCTCTCTCTCATACAGAGAAGGACTGAGCGTCATCACCACGCTTGCTCAATGCGGGTTGGCGATTTCAGACTTAAAGTCCAGGTTTCCTCAAGATGTTTTCCTTCGCCTTTTAATCAGTCATTGGTGTCCAATACATATATTGAAAGTATATATAACTTAGAAAAGTTACATTGGTACTTGCCTGACCTGGAATCGAACCCGCACACTCATACTTGAGAGGCTGGTGTTTTAACCACTAGGCCACCACAACTCACACACCACACTATGTGTATTTTAAAATAATGCCTAAACTTTGTGTATCCCGTATTCTTCCTCATATGTTATTCCTACTCAGAAGCTATATGTAATAAGTATTTAGTATTCGACATAATTGAATGATCGAACGAATAAAAGGTGAGTATAAAAATTAAATATAATAATATTACTGTATACTATAATACTACTTTATACTATTAACCAATAAACTTTATTACCTAGTAATAACTCAAAACTATTGTGTAAGGTTTCATAAGCACGACAATGAATTAAATAGTAAGAATTTACTATTCCATAACTTAGCGAAAAGCGTAGTCATATCCCCCTTTGTCATTGTAGTAACACAATAAATGCGAAAGTGTATTTTTTGTTCACCTTTCACACTTACGTGCCTTATTGGATAATAACTTTTATTTACAGGCGTTCTAATGTGTGCTTATATACAAAAACTAAAGATAAATATGTATTTATAATCTAGAAAACTCTCGTATCGTGAATTCGAAAGTGATGCAATAGAATACTCTTACAGCATATGTATTAGGGTTGTAACGGAGGCTTGTTAGCGGAGGCGGAGGCGGATGCGGAGGCGACGAGTCTCACCTCCGCGGAAGCGGAGGTTAACGGAGGCGGAGGCGAAGGTGAAAGTACATATAGAAAAAATTGAAATTTATGGTTAATTAAAACCATTTTTTTTATTTTAAATACGTATATTAATAGTAGTATACTTGGTAAAAAAATATTACCTTCTTGTAATGAAAATTAAGGAGAAACAAATTGTGTTTGCCGTATTCCCGCCTCGCACTAGTTGATTCTTGACCATTTCGCGCTCAAACGCGGCCGGACGGTTGTCGAGCGTCGTAGCTTGCGCGTTATTTATTTATAAATACGTAAATAAACCTCCGTTATAACTCCGCAAAAAATTGTGCGGAGGCGGAGGCGGAAGCGAAGATACGATTTCTTGCGGAACTTCCGCAGTAACGGAAGCGGAGGCGAAGCTCCGTTACAACCCTAATATGTATTAGACAAACCATGTACAAAAAAAGAAATAGTGTTAATGAGGGTTTTCTGAAACGGTCTACGTCAGATGGCAGCACTGTAGCGTCAGGACCAATGAACTGTCAAAATACATACGCGAATTCCAATTTCCTATGTATTTTTTGTTTTATTTATTCTTAAAATCATTACTTTAAGAATATAGTTTTCTAAAATACCACAGTGTTGTGCAGTGCCGGTGGCAGAAAAATTATCGAAAATGCCCATTGCGCTGTACAGAAATAAAAAAAAGGAAATGAATGAAAGAAATATATGGACAAATTAAAGAACCAAATAATTACACGTCCCATACATTTAGGTCGAGTAAGTATTGAAGTTTTAACTGGGACAAGTGATAACTTTTAGCCATTTCAATGTTAGTGCCGTGGAGAAAGTTGTTCAATGTGATTTTCTGTGGCCTGCGGGCCTTTGGAGCAAATGCTGTATACAGATGTCAGATATTTGAAATGCCGTTTAAGAGGTCCTTAGATAATCTCAATAACCACTTGTTTATTAATTTCAATAAGAAACGCAAGCGTCAATATATTTAATTCTCTATCAACGAAAACAAATGCGTCCAAAAACGTTTTAGAAGCCAGGCTTTATTGATGTACAACCAACTCAGCCTTTAACATGTCTACTGCAGGATAGGCCTCTTACAGATTGAGCCCTACAATCTGTCCTCCACCTACTACACCCTATTTTTTTCCCTGATGGAAAATCCTCATGGATGTCAATTAGATTCTTACTGACTAAAAACCTCCGCGGTGATTCATCTCACTCACACCCACGCCGGGGGTTTCGAGAACGAACACTAACATATTCTCTGCTGGATAGGCCTGTGCCAGGTTGCGCACTGCACTCTGTCCTCCACCTCCCACATCCAATCTGCCTCAACCACCATTTTAAGGTTACCGATACTACTTGCTAATAAGTAGTCTCGAATCCAGAACTCGCCTGCCATTCCAGCCTTGTTATTTATTATTTATTTATTTATCACTCTTACAACTGCCCTTACAGGCCTTAACCTAATGTGATAGTGCAGTAATCCACTAATACTTAAATATACACTAATTCTTAAATATCACTAACAGTATTTAATAAAACTCTTGCGAGTTCACTCAAAGAACACGAAAATATATCCAGTGTTTCATGGATTTCTTACACCACACGGATTGCACGGGTGAGGGGTGCTTTCGCCAGTAGGTTGGTTCTGGCCACAGACACGACAAACCAATGAATGACATTACTTACGAGTACTGTTTTCGTCGTTTTGTCGTGGTGGCCTAGTGGTTAAAATACCAGCCTCTCAGGTATGAGTGCGCGGGTTCGATTCCAGGTCAGGCAAGTACCAATGTAACTTTTCTAAAGTTATATGTACTTTCTAAGTGTATCTTGGACACCAATGACTGAAGGTGAAGGAAAACATCTTGAGGAAATCTGGACTTTAAGTCTGAAATCGCCAACCCGCATTGAGCAAGCGTGGTGATTACGCTCAATCCTTCTCTGTATGAGAGGAGACCTGTACCCAGCAGTGGGACGATAAAAGGTTGATGATGACTGTTTTCGTAACTATATGTAGATGCAGTGCATACACATTACGTGTTCTACATTTTCCTAATTGTCTCGCATACAAATTCTCAAGTAGTTACATTTATCTCCTCCAGCCCCCACATGAGTACTAAACTGACATACATCTAATTACAGGAAGGTGCAATCATACTTAACGGTACTACCGGTCATGCCGACTGGAATGCGTATACTCAGGTCTATAATCGCTCTGATTACCGCGCCTTCTCTAACGTAATTATAACCTTTAGTATAAAAACAAGAGGGATCAACTAGGAGATTTCTCTCCTCCGATAATCGCAGGAAATTAAGCAGTGTTTTGTTTTGATATATAGTCGATGTAATAAATTTTTGGCTACAAAAATTGATTCAGTTTCTTAGGTGGGTATGAAAGACGTGTTTGGATAAGGTAACCAAGGCCGTTCAGTATGCAGAAAACGTCTTTGATTTCAATACTTCCCAAATACAAGCTCTGGAAATTGGTTTAGATACCAAAAACACTCTGTACCTTTAATGTTATGAAAGATGATATTAGATTTATTGTAACAAAGATATTAAATAGACATTGTACATCAGATGATTTTCGTATCTTTAAAATGTTTATTGGTTTCCTTTTGTTTAACAAGGTATTTTCCATTTTTTTTTTTCTTACATTTGTCACAGGGTTCATCTGGAATTGGTGTTTTAAGAATGTTGTTTCTATGCGCTAATGGTGGTCACTGGGAGAACAATATATCCACCGAAAATAAAAAAGTACCTGTTGGTATTCATTGTAATTTGTTATTATTTAATCGTATTTATGTACATGGTATTATTACTTTTGTGTTTACATAATAAACGATTTATCGTTCTTGCCAACTCCAACAATATTTCACCGCTTTACGTGAGTAATCCTTTATCGATAGTAAGATCTTTTCACAGAAAGTAGGCATCCAATCAAGAAAGTTAACCATATCAGACACCCATCTAACGTTACAGGTACTTTCATGTCCCCTTCGTCAAGCGTGTAACATTTCAAACTCTCGCTTCGGTCTAGAGAAAAGTTACACAAGTCACAACGCTTTTACTAACTTTTATGTGAAACTCGTGAGACAATGCCTAATGCGCAGACGTGCGTTAACGCAGATAAATGATGTGTATTTTAAACGAAAATATAGTAAGACTAGCTGTAACCGTGGTTCGATCCGCATGTCTTTTCTTTTTTTTATAATTATAAACTAGTGATTGACCGCAATCCCGCCTGGTAAGCAGTGATGCAATCGTTGGTGGTAGAGCGCGCTAGTTTATTAAAAGCCTATTCACTCAATAAAACTGAGTGAACAGGAAGGAAGACGGCAGTTGAGCGAGGTGATGCAATGTTAAACCAAACAACACGACTAACGATGCTGCGCCAGAGGGAAACTGATCTGGAGGCCCTCGACGATCAAACTCCCGACACAACAGCCTCGTCCACGCCGTCCGTACGACTTCATCAGACATCATGCCGGAACACGGTGAATCGCTTGGCGGCAAGACTTTGTCTGGTGGGTGGTAACTTCTGCCGGCAGCCGATGTTATAGCCTACCACCGAATCTTTATAAGTCTTTAGAGGTCTTTATTTTCCCATGTGGTAATATTTTTTACAAAATAAAACGGCAGTTTTGGCCTACAGCGATTGATACTAAAGGTACCCATAAAATTGAAACAAAAATCCTACCAGTGCAATCTTAATCTCTCTCATACATTTTCAAACATTGTCTCTGTATTCCCTTGGGGCAAAACATGCAACAAGCGTACTGACAATACATCGCTTATGTATCCGCAAGTGTATACCTGTCTCATAAGTGAATGTTATTACAGCAAAATATGAAAGAAAGTAGCCTGTATATCTGTCCCGGTAACCTTACCTAACCTTTTGATCTTGAAAACCATTGAGTACGGATCAACGGAATTTCAGATGTCAGATAGCAAGTTCATTTTAATGTGTAAAAATTTTGCAAACTTTTTTTACTGCAAAAGTATTTAATTTCCCACGTAAACCTAAATTTTCAACCATTTTTTGCGTCTTGAGACAAAACTCACTTGTAAACTGACCACTTGGTAGATTCAATGTTTGGCTTTTTTGAAGATTGCCATCAGACAGTGGCTGTATTTTATAAAATAGTTTAATAAAGCAATTGAGCAATGGTGGCCCATTCTTAATGACAGCGACTTGCAGATCGTAGGTTTCAAACCTACGATCTGCAAGTCGCTAGTCATTATTTCATCACCACAAAACATTGTTAGGAAATATCCTAAAGCCAAAAATTCGACAAAAGTGGCACTCGAGAGGCATGGATCTCAACAGTGTTAACATTAAAGGCTAGTTATATAGTTTATATGCAGATACTAATTTAGATCTTGTAAGTTATGCATTAAAGCAATTTAGCAAAAATGGAAAAAACGGACATAACTTAAAACGATAACATATACTACAAAGCCGAATAAAAATATGTATATTATCACGATCGTGTCAGGATACCTACAACATTATCTTCTTTTTTTTTCAAGGTGAGATTCAATCTCAACTCTTGATCAATGACCTCTGTGGAATATTACCACAATTTTGCCAATAACACGTGTAACAAATGATAGAAATTCTTTGAAAATTTTATTTCACAATAATGGCGGATATCGCCAATGACAGTTGAAAAATACGGCTGCGTGAACCGTCCATGAGGAAGGTTTGAAGCAAAGTGATTATGTGGCCACTATGCTACGATATTTTAATGTTCTTTATAAATTATTTACTGAATGCACTTTTTACTACATAAATCACGCGCCTTTATTTAGTAAACGACACTATAAATAATTTTAAAAGTCTAATGAAAAATGCGCGTGACACTCAGCTTTCCTGTCAAAACTCCAACCTACAATTATCAAAGCCTTTTGAATAACTGTCATGTGACATAAATAACAATGTTGACAGTAATGAAAATGCCAATCTCAACATTAAATTAAATCAAAATATTTATGATAATACAACAAGTTGGTCCAGTATTCTAATATATGTTCCAAAATTCTATATAACAGTATCTTACAGTTATGTATACTGATCAAGGTATAAGGAATTAAATAAAAACTGTTATCAAAAGGAAACCCGTTTAGGAATTACGTTATGTTGAGTAAAAAGTTCGTTGACTTCTGGTAACTTTGTGAAGACTTAACATTGAACAATTTATGGTCTAATTACTGTCTTCTGAAGGAAATTAATTACCATGACAATCGATTAACTATAGAGGCTCCCGCAGACAGGCTTGACTCTATAGTGCAAAGCGACTGTAACGATCAATTTCATGTTGTTGTCATTAAAAAAATAATACTAGAGGCGCGTCGCGCCTTTCTGCGGGAGCCTTAAAGCAAACTAGATGCAACAAAATCAGTGGGCACCGTAGCTAAAATATCCGGCTCTTTTAGAGTATAAATGGTACTGAAGGTCATTTAAAGGTAAAATGTTACTCAACTTCTAACTCTTGAACACAAAGCCTCATAGAAAAGAAGACATGGATAACCAAATATGATTAATAATATAATAATAATTTATTTGCAAAGATAGTAAGTAGGTACAATGAAGATGTTCAATAAATACATTAACAAAAAACAAAAATAAAAATGTCGATGTGATTAAGATTATATTACAGCAGTCAAGTAAATGAAAATAAAAATTCATATTTTACCATCAAGAAAGTCCTGTCTTTTTTGAAATCCTTGGGGAGTCTTGATTTAAAGCTTTTCTAGCTTTAGCCATGGGCAATATAATTAATAAAAAGAGACAATGAATCTTAACTTGACACTCGAGGTTGTGGGCATGTGGGATATGGACTCTGCGATCATTGTAATCAAAGTTTGACTGCGTGTCGCGGGTTCGATTCCCGCGCGGAACAAATATTTGTATGATCTACAACTAGTTGTTCCAGGTCTGGCTGTTTTTGTATGTAAATTTATATGTTTGTAAACGCACCCATGATACAGGAGATATTACTAGTGTGACAACGTTTAAAAAAAAATGCTTGTTTCCAATATTCCTGACCACCTTAGTGGGACCCTCTTCCAGTCCCGACATAGGCTAAAATTTATGTCATCATAATCTCAGCCACATGAATTCCACTGCTGGACATAGGCCTCCCCCAAGGATTTCCAAAAAGAACGGTTGGACACGACCTGAATCCAGCACTTCCCTGTGATTTTGGTCAGATCACCCGACCACTAGTGTCTTCTCGTACAAAATACCTCAGTACCTAAAGACAAAAGTCTGTAACCAATGTGTGTTACCGGTGATAACATATGGATCAGAATAGTGGTCCCTCATTATGGGCCTCATAAGAAAGCTCAAGGTCGTACAGAGAGCTATTAAGAGCGCTATGCTAGCTGTTTCTCTACGTGATCGAATCAGGAATGAGAAGATTAGTAGAATATTTATGTAAAATAAAAAAAATTCTAAAAGTGCCACGACACAATGATAATGACGAAAAAACAAAAGAAACGTAAAATAAACGTTCTACTTGATATTGGAATAACAAGTCTAGATTACAATTATTCTAATAGCAATCAGACAAGCTTTAATGGACTTTTAGTTTATTCTTTCAATTGCCTTCACATCTTACCAGCAGTGATGCAAACGGAGCAAATACATACAGCAATTTCATATTGCGGGGAATTTCGTATTCAAGTTTTGAGATAATTTGCTTAGACATAGGAATGTATATGCAGGCAGCAACCAAGGAGTCCAGCATACGCAGAACGATGATACGTATGAAAAAATAGGACGAAATCGGGGCTAAGAAGCTTTTGTATTTCTTGAATTTTTTTTTTTTTTGCTACTTAAAAGATTATTTTAATTACAGTCACCTCCCATAATAACAAGACACAAATTAAAGCTTTACTTATTGCAAAATAATAATTTATTCGTACCAAAGTGGATCAAGCAGTAAGCACCCTTGTCTTCTACACAATTCTGTCCATCATTATCAACAAAGTGTATTCATTTATTCAAGTGTTCGCCGTCAGAAATTGTTAAAGAGATCAACTTGTAATGTCTTACGAAATTCTTGTGTTTTCCCGTTGAACTCGAAATTATGTTTGCAGCTTTTAAATTCTGAACGTTTTAAACTCACCTTTGATGTTATTTCCAATGCCTCGCACCTCGTCGAAAGTGTTCCTCCTTCGATAACTCACAAACTTCCACTTAACGCCTCAGGCACGATAAAAAATCACCACATCGATATGAAAACATGAAATTTCCATAACATTCGCAACATTTCACAAATCACATTGAACTCGCGGAGAGTTGAGAGCTTGTAAAAGGCTGTATTGATAAAAGTTCTATCACACGCTGCTGTGTACCGTAATGTGTCACATTCAAAGTTGACGACACAAACTTGGGCTCATTTGCCTGGCTTTTCACGACGATCAGGTACTTCGCGGTCGGATTGTTCGTTATTTGTGAATATTCGTTTAAAACTGGAGTATTTGCTGCGAGGGAGTGCGCGCGAGCGCAATGACGCGTGCAAGTAGTCGGGGAGGAGGGCACAGACCTCGAGCGTGTGGCAGCGCAGGCGCCGACTGCCGAGACACGAGTACCGTTGCTCAGAGAGTGGGAGCGAGGTCGGACAAGCCGGCAGGCTTTGACATTTCTAAGTTATTTGGTTACTTCATATCGATGCCATGACTCTCTTTTGTTATTGTTGCTGCTCTGGCACAGATCCGCAGTGCTGTTCAGCCGGAATTAAAGCAGTTGATTACCTTGATGTGTTGTTTAACTACGCTTAACATATAGGGAGAGGTTTCATTCGTTTAGAAAACTCTAGCTAGAAGTGCAACAATTTCAGGTGATTTCATTCGTTTTAGAACTTTTGCAGCAAGGAAAGTGCTTACTATGATCTAAAAAGCCCTTATAATAAAGTTAGGGCCTACAAAGTTAATTTTGTTTTACAACATTTTATACTCATCGTACTCTCTACTTATCTTACTTGACACGCGATAAATATTTTTACAATAGGCAATGTTGTACAATCATAAAACGGCAGATTATTCTGTTTACGATGGCAATAAAGTAGCTCCGGCTAACTAAAGCTGTTCATGCTATATTACGAGCACTTGGGACTATAAATCTCATAATAACATGTCTAATGTCGTGACAAGACTTGGGTTATCTCGTGGCATTAGTCGTGTTATCTCGGATAAAAGTATGTACTAGAACTTGACATGTAGCTGGCAGTGCAGCTACAAGATCTATTTGCATACTTGGATCTAGGAAAATTACTAGACTGGTCTTGCTTGATTCTGTGATAGGCCTGAAGGGTTAACTACCTACTCTGTAATTTTTTCTTGCTTATAAATTATAACATCTGCAGCTGTAGTGTGTCACAAAGATTGAGTGCTCATTTCACAGCGGTCAAGACCTGTCAATGTCACTATTGTTATGGAATATTTGACACTGACAGCTGTTGATTACGGTCTAGATGTACCCAGAAGGTCGATTCTCGTAGGTAATTTAAAACTTTTAAAACTAGTCGCAGTCTCATCTTACTATGGGCTTACCTAGGGGGGGCAGGACGGTGCCCCCCTGGAAATCTCGCAGATTATGTATGGACTCCCCAAATTACTAATCAAAATATAAACGGGAACTCATACAGCATCATTTGCGTCTATTTGCCCTACAAACTACACTACAAATGCCTAATGTTTCATGTAGATGTAAGTACTTGTGTTGTTTGTAAGACATAATCATATATATAAAAAAGGGATTGATACTTTGACCCTAAAAATCTGACTTGCCCTCCCTAGGCCTGACTTGCCTCCTTCCCCCACCCCCTAGGCATGACTTGCCTCGCGTAACACTCAAAGTATGTCAGAACACTTAAATCAAAATCAGTAAAATCTAGGTTTTGCTGCTGCGGGGGTTCTAAACGTTTTTTGAAACTTCCAATATTCACTAAATTTTGCACCATTGGCGACAAAACTTTTCTAGATGGTGTTCGTCTGTCTGGATACCTCTCACTGTACCGCTGTAGAGCTAAATTGCAGTTTTTAACGAAGTAGGTACGTTCCATTATTAAAGTTTTCGTTCGAACGAACGTCTAGTCTAGTGTAAGAAGGATTTTTTAGTTAGTTCGATTTCGGGTTGAGACTATAAAAACTTAAAAAAATCAACTAATCCAGTTTTGTTTCTTTTGAACAATAAAGGAATGTTTCCTTTCAGTAAAATGAGCTAACTAAAGGATTTAAACTAGTTCCTCTCCAAGCCCCATAACTTCTTTCCATCCAGTATAAGTAAGTGTACCGTATTTCTTATTATAGATCAATGGACCAGACCAATGCTTGAATTCAGTCTCATTTCTGAAATTATATCTTAACCTACAAAGTGATAGCATTTAATATGAGTGACTGTTGATCTGAATCCAATGCATGAATTTTAACACTCGGCAATAGGTAAAATATACATGAAAAGGAAAACGAAAACATATGATTACTGTATAGAGAAACTTATTTGACGATATCCCTAACATGTCCCAAATTAAAAGTCTAGATTCGACTTTATTTATTTTTTGCAGGATATTGAAAATAAACGAATCATCTTCTAAGTGAAATAAATTGAGTTACTTATATCTATTTGGAAGGTAGTTATCTTATCTACTACAACCTACTACTAGACTGCAGACGAAAAAAGCTGTTTCCCAAATAACCTATGTGCCTAACCTAGGTAATTTGGGAAACAGCACTTTTCATCATCACGGCTTTCCAAGAAATCGGAAGAAGATTCTATGTTTTAATATGAGACCTCTACATACAATAGTGCACAGTAAACGGTTGCGAAGGCCCATTGGATAAGGCCCCAACTTACAAGATGGTACGCATACAAACTGGCGCATTACTTTGTGTAGATATAGTACCTAGATTGTTAACCTGGGGTCAAAAGAATCAATTCCCGAGGTATTTAGACGCCCGAGCGCAACGTGGGCGGCTATAGTCCGAGTAGGAATTGATTCTTTTACCCGTGTTAAAGACTCTACTTTTCATTTCAAATATGAGAAAAATCAAACTATGTAGTTGTTTATTCAACTATTTTATTGAATTTCGTCAAAGATACATAACAGATTAGTATCCCGCCAATTTATGTCACTTTTTAAATATGGAACTGCGGCTTATTTCGCTCAAAGAAGTTTGCGCTGAGTTCACACTGGCTGTTTAAAAACTCACATGACCGCAACATTTTTTTTAATTAGTTTCTTTTTACATAAAACTCTTCACTGCTGCCAGCAGTTTTATTTTTAAAGCTCATTCCGGCCCTTAGGTGGGAAGTAGGTAATTTATATGAATTTTTTCCCTCTCTGGAGGGAAGCAGCATTTTAGACCCAATAAACAGACCAAAACAACACTACTTTCTGACTATGAGAAATGTAGAAGAACTTAAACACTATCGACTTAATATATAACATAAAAGCCAGCTAATGAAATCAGAACCAATTGCTGCGTTATTTTCCCTCTAAAGTAAAACAAATACCTTTTTCGGTACTCTCATCACATACATAAAAAATACGGTAAATAAAACAGGAACTTCGTTTAGCTAAAGTTAAATCTGTTTATCTGAATGGCATTGCTGGCATTAGAGAAGATTTGCGAGGGACGCACCTCCCAACCCCATCATTGTTAACTAATGTAAGTAGTTTCGTTCTTTTACAATAGAACTTCATTGTCACCCTTCACTCTTTCCTAGCTCCATTTATTTAGAGTATATGCAGCATGTCTC
Source organism: Sesamia nonagrioides (assembly GCA_017933935.1). Classification (NCBI taxonomy): domain Eukaryota; kingdom Metazoa; phylum Arthropoda; class Insecta; order Lepidoptera; family Noctuidae; genus Sesamia; species Sesamia nonagrioides. Next base: position 2,290,561 of record JADWQK010000137.1, on the reverse strand, counting down.
TTTCTTCCATATATATAAATATTAATAGTTTTTTTTTTTACTAAATTATAAACTAGCGCTTGACCGCAATCCCGCCTGATGGTAAGCAGTGACGCAGTCGTTGATGGTAAAGCGCACTAGTTTATTAAGGGTCAATTCACTGTAGCCTTGAGGACACTCAAATTGTAGTCCGACGGAAACACCGCCGCTGGCAAACTGTTCCAGTCCCTCGATATAAGCGGTATAAAGGAGGAGGCGAAACGCTTCGTCCGGATCGTAGTGGTGTTTACAACGTAAGGGTGGAAACTTGCCGTACAACGGGTCGTCCGATGGTGGAACGGAGATGGAAGAATTAAATCATGCAATTCCCTCGCACACTCCCCAAAATGCATCCTATAGAAGACCGAAAGGCTGGCTACTCTACGCCTGTGCTCTAGGCTTTGGAGACCGTCTCGAGTTAAGTCAGGGTCACCAATCAGCCTCTTCGCCCGCCTCTCCACTGAATCCAAAGTGGCCAGATGACACTTAGCAGCACCAGCCCAAATGTGGCTGCAGTACACTACACACGAAATTAATGTTGGGGTCGGCTTCTAGGTGCTTGACCGCAATCCCGCCTGATGGTAAGCAGTGATGCAACCTATTCACTCAAACAAAACTGAGTTAATAGGAAGGAAAACGGCTGTTGAGCGAGTTGATGCAATGTTAAACCCAACAACACGACCAACGATGCTGCGCCAGAGGGAGATTGATCTGGGGACCCTCCACGACCAAACTCCCGACACAATAAATAATTGCTTATCATACCCGGCACACATCGCAACACAACTGCTTAGACCCGTCCTCCGTACGGCTTCACCAGACGTCATGCCGGAACACGACGAATCGCTTGGCGGCAAGACTGTCTGATAGGTGGTAACTTCTGCCGGAAGCCGTACCAGTATTTTAAATGGAGAGGCTGCTTATCTGACCTATTTCTCCACAACCCGGCTAATTACTGGGTAAAACAATAAAATTTAAATGGTTCAACAACATTCGTGGCGTTTTTTACGTTATGAGCAAATTGCCCATTCATATGCAGCAATGTCCCAAAGTCCAGGTTTACTAAAAATGTTTTCCTTCACCTTCAGTCATTGGTGTCCAAGCAAAAAAAAAAGGCAAAAAGGTTGATGATGATGATGATGCAGCAATGGTTTAGTAATATCCTTCAAAATGATTCAGATTATTATTGACAGTGGGTTACGCCGGTTAGGCTTCTGCCTTCTCGTCATCTATATGAAGATCGACCATCTAGATAGGTACACTTATACGTTACTGTTTTTGACATCAGGCGCTGGCTTTCTAATTCAAATAGACTAATTTATTTAAACTTGGCGTTTGCCCGTTAATAGAAAAATGGAAAAAAGTCATCATCATATTATAAGTACCATGGCGAATGGCAATGTCTTAAAAAAAAACATCTTCCTGGATTTTCAGTACCTCAAAGTGTTCTTCATTTATTTTTTCATGTGGGTAATGTGGGCAAACAGTAGTTAGACATACATATTTACTTACTAATACCATGGACATATACAGGGTGTATCTGACATCGTAACGCAAACTTCGCGAAAAGGCTAGACCGCATGCCACTAATAAAATTATGATAGTCATTTATGTCGTTAATGAATGGTTACAGAATACACACTGTTTAAAAAAAAAAGTGTCGGCTTGGCTTTTGAACGTTGCAAGCGTGCCGCCATGCGGGTTTGTAGGTATGACGTTGATCCCTGATGTGAACTCTATTAAATCAGCTGATAAGGTAGTTTTTCGGGTTTTGTTTTCATTGCGCTTTTTATGTAATTAGCGAATTATTTAATTTTTACTTTAAAATATTATTGGGTTATAAAAGTATAGCAAATGTGAACGGTCTGAAGTGAAAAAAAACTACATATATATTTTTTTTTAATCATGAAAATGCCGACGAAAAATTCCACCACTGGGGGGCTCAGAATCATGTACTGGATCCATGGTACTCGTTTGTGCGTCGATGTCAGATACACCCTTTATGTACAGACGACAGCAAATCAAGCTACTACAATCTGTCAGATTTCTTTATTAGGTACATTTTCAACTTTATGTATAAAAAATATTTTTGACAGTTTCGGTTAGGTTGACCTGCTCTCGTCCGTGCTCAATCGTAACATTTTCTACACAAATGAGAAGAACTTATGGACGCGAAATACGTAACCGAATATGAGCCTATTTAGCCGAGTCTATTTAGATTGCCATCGACACGCTATCTATTGGTAAGGGTAAGAAAATATTATCTTCTTCGTAACCTTCTACATTAGGGTGACTAGTCAAATATACATAGGACTAGGCTACATGTTTTTTCTCTTAGCTGCGTACCACGGGTCGCCAACTTTGTTACAATATTAATACACATTCCATACTACATAATACAACGTTATTCTTTTGTTTATGCGAAACCTGCATATGGCAAACCAATAACAAACAAAACAACAAAAATATGCACAAAAATCATAAAAAAAAATCATTGGAATCGTTTCAGTTGCTTATTCTGAACAAATTCAGAATAAGCAACTGAATCGATGCCAATGATTTTTACACAATGTTATAGTTTTATTCCAAATACATTTAGAAAATGTTGCAGTGTGGTCACCGAGCGCCCCACGCAGCTTACGGTAGATCATGGTACTTGCACGCGCGCAAGAACTGACGCCAGAGGCCAACGCGCTGCTCGCCCGCCGGAACGTAACGTTGACCATATTTTTGTTGGGACAACTTAGTAGGATAGCAAGCTCATAACTTTATGATTTTTGATGATATCTTTTTGAAATTCTGTACATAGATTATTTACTTAATAATACTGGACATGTGTTTCGGGTTTCGTATAAACAAAAAATATTGTTGTATATTAGTTACTAGCTTCTGTCCGCTAATTCGTCTGCGTGACATTTCTAGCTTCCTCGTCGAATCACATCGCTGACATTTTTTCTGTGTGCTCTACTCTGAAGAGCCCTAACATGATGGTATATACTTATACAACGTGTAACATAAAGGGTAGGTATATACATAACAAAGGCACGGCATCTTTACATGATATCAAACGATATTGGAAGGGTTTTTTAATTCTATCTCTTTATGTTAGGGAGTTATGAGGAAAAACACCGCCTGTGATAGACTACTATCATACTAGTCGCACAGAGATATTGAAGACATTTATCGGATTTTGGCAAGTAACGTGGCGGGTAACGAGTAGTTAGATACCCATACCCATATGTAGTGTGCTGCCACGTTTGTTATGATTTGATTTTAAGAAACACACGAAACCGAAAATTTAGTACCAATTTTTTGAGTATTTTATTTTGAGTTGAAACCCTTTCGATATTGTTTGATATCATCTAAAGATACCATGCCCTTGGTATGTATATACCTTTTTGTTACACGTTGTATAGCCTACTATAGCCTTCCTCGAAATTGGATTAACAAATCCAAAAAAAAACAATCAAATCCGACCGGTGGATTCACAAATTAGCACGTTCAAACAAACATACAAACAAACCCTTCGGCTTCATTATTGATACATAATATATTCTTAGGTATATTTCACAAAACCATTTACGCATGTCCCAAAGTTCGTCTTGTTTATTGTGCCTCGATTCGTTCATGTCCATGATGGATCTATTCGCCACATGCCTCCGACACCTTCGCATTTATTTTTAATAGTGTTGACGCCAGTTTTTTCTTGCTTAGAAATCCAATATAAGATTGATGGTCTATTGTGAATTTGATTGATGAAAAATACCAATAAAGAAAACTATATGGATCTTATAAGGATCCATAAATTATTATATGGATCATTTATGGGTTGATAACCCATGAATATTCGAATGAGCTAGTAGAAATAGGTAATAAAGTAGGTACTCTGCCGTATCCACGCGGTTTAAAATGAAATTTATTAACATTTACCACTTTTAATTTTAGCTCAGTAGATATAACACAGCAGACTCATCATTTATAATTACTATAACTTAATTAAGACACTTTCATCTAAATTGCCGAAAAGAATCAATTAACCAAACGTTTCTAAAGTATTAACAACCACCTTTATCATGCATTAGTTCACTAACAACTTATTCGAACACAAACCATGAAATAATCAGACTGCAAGCTAACCAGTTAATGTAAGTATAAATAGATGGTCAGGTGCGCAAACTAGTATTATAAAAATATCTTGCGCGTATAAGCCGGTAATGGTCGAGGAGGCTACGCTTTCTTTCACGCGTGGCTAAGGAAGTGGGCACAGTGAGCCAGACACCACACCGACAAGGCAAAAAAAAAATTCACTCTTTATGCATCTTGAAAAGGTTTATGTAAAAGTGGAGACAGGAATTGGAATTCTAATTTATGATTGAACAGCAAATGGAATGTATCTCATCATTCTTAAACAGATAAAGATTGTCTTTATGAATAAAAACGCCTCCCAATAATATGTAGCTCATGACAAATACTCATTTAAAGCTAAAAATGCCTCTACTGAAACTGGAAAAACAGGGCAGTAATAAATCTAATTTAGTGTCTAATCATAAAAGACACAAAATAGTACCTAAAGATATAAACAGCTATGATGTTCTATGTAGAAACCTATTTACAGTGCGAGAGAGATAGTGCCCGTGTCGTTCATTATGGATGCAAATTCCTTCAACTACTTAATAGTCCACCGATGGACGAGAGGCGGCGTGAGAAAATGGTGGCTCGCAGTCAGCCATGCGAAAATGTGGCGGCGTCTGGAGAACTAACATGTCAGTGTCAACGCCTCGCCTCTCGAGGAGTAATGTATGAATCCCTAATGCAAAATGCATGTCATTTTACTGAATAACTCTGAAAAATATACGTGACTAAAGATCTTTTAGATACTTATTTACATAGGTTTGTTGGATGAATGAATGGATAGGTATCTTCTATATTCCTTCTACTATGTAACCCATAATATTAGGTACAAAATTCCTGACTGAATATCCATATAGCCAGTGTATTTGTAAGTTGTCTCCTATAAAAGATTTTTCAGTGTTGATCTTACATAAATAACTTAGATTTAGTTTTGTATCTTAAAGAATGATAATTTACATTGTTTAGCTACAAAAATATGAAACAAACCGTAACACGAAAACGGCATCTGTGGCATCTCTCTAATAAGCCTGGAAGTATTTTATCTATTTCATTTTCTTCCGGCGAGCGTATCTACCTAAGCGTAAAAGATGGCGGATAGCTTTTATTACTTACTAAATAATTACTGGTGGGTATTTACCATATTAGAATTTTAGATAGAGATTTTCTTTTCAACATAAGATAATTTACTTATCACCAGCTCAGTAGATACTATCACAGATTACAGAATACTACAATACTATGTAGGATGTAGATACCGTCTAAATAGCTATACCATCGCCTAGCTCCATAAAGAATAGAGGTAAACAAACCAATTTAGGGTTATCATAACTCACGTTTTACAAATCTGCTATTTACATGATTATCGTCTTTTACATGCTAGCTATTTATTAACAATTCCTATTGCAGCGTATTTCAATAGAATCATTAAAATAACAAGCATGAAAACTTAGTATTTCGTAAAGCCATTAAAAAATCGACATTAATTTTACGTGATAGCCCTACAAAAAAGAAAGATGGATAAAATCCAGATTAGACACATTTTGTGGAAGTCAACCAATGAACAAAGTTGAGAAATTTGTCAATACAATTTTAGATATTTTAATTACTTTCAAATCAACTACATAACACATGCATTGTAATATTTTCAAAAATGAACTAATTATAATATATATGTATCAGAAATTTTAACCTATTAGGAAGTTAGCTTACATGTATGTCATATTTCATTCAAATCGGTTAAGCGTTCTATGCAAATCATAAATATCTAAACATAAATAAACTGTTAAATTAATAGGAAGTAGGATTATTACTTTTATGAAAATCATCTATGTAGAAAAGGTTGTTAACATCTGTCTTTTAGGCGTAAACTACTCGTTCCCTAGCAACGGTTTGTTTACCTCTATTCTTTATTGAATTTGGCTCAACTATAGGTAGGTACTGATTCTCTTGTTCACAAACTAATGTTTAGTGCATCTTTATATTTTATTTATTTATTTATTTTATTATTTATGTACACACAATAAAATACATAGAGATGACAGCCTTCGTGGCGTAGCGGTAGCGGACGCGGCCGCTGCGCAAGGTGGCGCGAGTTCGATCCCCGCACAGTGCAAGTATTTGTATGCATGAATATAAACATTTGCACTGGTCTGGTCGTGCCTCGGAAAGCACGTTAAGCCGTTGGTCCCGGTTGCCATACGAACATCTAGTGGCAGTCGTTACGGGTTGTTGGAGCCCTCAAAAGTCCAACAATTGGTCTAACTGCAATGCTTCGATGTTGCCTTCGGGTTGTGGAGGTCAGACGGCAGTCGCTTCACGGAAAATATCGAAGTTTAGCCATATCAGCAGTTGGACTGGTAAAGCGGACCCCAGACTCTAAGGCTGAAAAAAAAGGCTTTGGATGCGACTGGGATTAACGCTGGGATGATGATGAATAAAATACATAGAGATACGACAAAATTAAGATCTGAGTACAAAGGTGCTTTTTCTTTTTATTTCATTTAAAAAAATAAAGTAGATAACAAATTAGTTAAGTCCTATAGTAAAGATATTATATTTATAATTAGCAGCCGTCCGCGACTTCGTTCGCATGTATTTAGTTATTATGCTCGGTTCCTATTGGTCGCAGCGTGATGTTATATAGCCTAAAGCCTTCCTGGGTTAATAGACTGCCAAACGCAAAAAGAATTTTTCAAATCAGACCAGGGGTTCCTGAGATTAGCGCTTTCAAACAAACAAAGTCTTTAGCTTTATACAGAGTGGTGCTGACAATACGACAATAAATTAAACATCGTGTACCTCAACACATTCTCAGTCTACCCATAAAAAATCATATAAATATGTCCATTAGTTTAGTCACAGGAAATTATTTTTCATTTTTCACATGTTGATAAGGAAGCGCTTACAGGTTAATGACCGCCGAATCCTGCGGTATAAGCCCCGCACGATGATATTGCGATTGGCGGCCATCTTGGTGACGTAGTCGAACACGCACCGTCGGTACCGTTCGCAAGTTCAGTCCGCGCTTACCTACTTACGCACATCGAATATTTTTGTTAGCTTTTTGTTTTTGTTATCCTGTTTTATTGTTGTTCGTGAGTTTTGTTGTTTAGTTTTGTTAGCTGTTACTCGTTAAAATGAGTAAGAAATTAATTAATAGTCGTGCTCGTGAAATTATAATTAACAACGGACAATTATAATGGACAATTATTTTGTTAAAGTGAAAGAGGACTGTAAGTTAGTTCTTGAAAGTATAAACCGTGCTTTAAAAAGTGCTTTGGACACTATTGAGGACATTTGATTAAGCAAGCAACTGCTAATAGTTAGAAATATTTTGCAAAATTCTACCCAAAGTCACGGAGCGTGTGGCATGTGCCACAGGCGTTGCAAAAAATACTGTGACGAAATTGCGACGAGAACATGAGTCAGAAACAGCCAGTGGCAGCAAAATGAGAACTCCTACTAAAGGAAAAAGACGAAAGAAGGAATATTTCGACGGGTTTTCCTTAACAGCTTTAAGAAATATTATACATTCAATGTATACGGTGAGGAGAGAAATACCCACAATGCGCAAAATATTGGCGGCTTCAAAAGTAGACCTTAATTATACTAATAGTGAAACTACATTAAGAAAAATAATTAAATGTGATTTAGGCTACAAATTTAAACGATGCTACCAAAAAGACTGGCTCTAATTGAAAGACCCCAAATTCAAGCGTGAAGGGGTTAATATTTACGACGTATGAAAGAAAATGACTCGCTTGGTAATAACAAAAGACCCGTTATTTATCTCGACGAAACGTGGATACACACACGCACACTACACGGGAAAAAATGTTGCCAAACAGCAACCGATGTCGGAGTGAGACGGAACGACAGTCCCGGCCGCCGATGGATAATAGTTTACGCGGGAAGTTAAAGCGGTTTTGTTGACAATGCTCTTTTAATGTTTAAAGCAGACACCAAAACGGGAGATTACCATGATCAAATGAATGCTGAGAATTTCATCAAGTGGCTTACAGAAAAATTAGTACCCAACATACCACGCAATTCCATAATTGTGATGGACAACGCCCCTTATCACAGTAGGGAAGAGAATAGGTCACCAAGTATGAACAAAAAAAAAAACAGTTGGTGGTTGAGTGGCTACAAGCTCACAACATCGACTTTTCCAACGACAGTACAAAACATGAACTGTATTTATTAATTAAACGGCACAGACCCCCGAAAAATTATAAAATTGACAATTTATTAGCTGGCAACGGCCATGAGGTCGTTATATTACCACCCTACAATTGCGACCTCAACTCCATTGAGTACATCTGGATCCTGATAAAGATGAGGGTGTCAGAAAAGAATGTGGAGCAGTTGGAAAGTCGCATTGAAGCTCTGACGTTGGAGGCGTTGGCGTCAATAACTCCAGATGAGTGGCGAAAGGTTCATCAGGAATCATGTTAAACGGCTTGAAGAGGAATATTAGAATAAAGATCGAATAACTGACGAGTTATTTGTCATAAATACGGCAGACGACAGTGAATCGGAAACGACAGACACAGAAAGCAGTTCTGATTCGGAAGACTATATGAGTGGAATTTAATAAATAGGGTAAAATTATATTGAATTATATATAAACATTTTTTTACATACTATCCTGGTTTTATTTATAAGCTGATAGATGTAGGTAGTAATTAAAACATGACTGCTACACAGTGGACTCTGGTTCAATTCCTGCTCGCAAATAAACAGAAATGTAGTTAGAAAAAATTAGTATACATGTAAGAAAGATATACGAATAAGTATATTTTTCTTACGTCTACAAGAATTATTTCCTTGAAATTTTTAATAATGAAAGTTTATTTGTCAGAATATGGATGAGTAGGTATAAAGAGTGTATGTATAATAAAATTATAAAATATAAATAAACCCTTAACCCCAGTTTATTAATTTTGCATTTAACATTCTTTTGCTAGCTGTACTTTTCTGTGACAGATGACGTCACAAAGCTGTTATTGTGACAAGGTTCCATCGCAATATCATCGTGCGGGGCTTATACCAAACTTTAATAATAATGGCGCGCAAAAAAGCAAGTCGATACAGGATCGCGCTATCGTCGACCGGAGGTCAGTGAACCAATATTTTTAAAGGATGTTCTATTCCGTTTGCAATTTTGTGCGATTTAATTTGTTTAAAATTTTTTATTTTTTTTATTTTTGATGCTAGGTTTTTTTCTATGGTTTAGGATTATTCCTATGAACCAATATTGTTCGTGTTTTCGTTTATTGTCGTGTGATGAAATCATACACCTCAAGTACAGCTTTAATAACGTTTATTCACTTTTCTCTCCACACAATTAGGTTATACACTTACATACACATACACATACATATTACACAGCAAGATATAATAAATGTAGCACGGAACCGTAAGACATGCTTACAGTTCGACTTCTGGCCAAAAAGACTCGGTCTGTTCAAGCACATCAATTGCCAACCGAATGTTTCCCGCCTTTAAAGGAAGTGAACACTCAGCCGACCATTCGACCAATCAGAGTAAACAGGAAATATTAAAATTACTTCACTAAAATATATGAAACTAAACATAACGACTTAAACAATAATTATTATAAATAGAGATATAAACAGTATTGATTTATTAATAATTTTACAAATGAATATAATACTATCTTAAACGGATGTATAAACTACATGCAACCACTAGCGCCATCTATCGCTTATGATGAGTCTTATTTCTACTTATTTTACAAAATCATTACATTCGGCCATCCGACATCGTGCGATCTCCTGACGCACGATCCTACAATATTCTGAATGACCATTACATAACATCAGCCTTACATTTTTACAATCATTACATTCGGCTATTTGTTGATCTCAGATACGATCCCGGTATATGTTTTGTCGTTATCGTAAATACTTTCAGTACCAGAAGATGAGCAGTTCATTTCATTTATTTTCATTCATAAAAACAATTTACATTGTGTTGAATATCTACATATGCAACCTACACACAAATATAAAGAACTGAGAATTATTCATTTACATACATTATAAGCGCAATTTATATATAGTGCCAAACAGTTTTAAATATAATGTCAACCAAAATCAAATACAATTATACAAGTCAAAAACAGTTACTAATTGAATTTCAAAAGTTGTTTACATCATATGTACTAATGTCTAAATAAAATGTCAAATAGTTTTCAATTTAATGTCAAAGCAATTTACAGTATAATGTCAAACAGTTATATGTCAAAAGTTTCTAGATTCAGAAAAAAGAAAAAAAAATCATTTATTAATTTGTGACCTTAGTTCCGATACATTGTACAAACATTTATCTAATGAAATTAAATTATGATCATGAGAATGAATACTTATTCAAGGTTTTACACGGTCTATTTTAACTCTATTTTTCCGTTTACTAAAACTCGGAATTTCAGCAATTTTATATCGGTCATTACCCAAAACTTGTATAATTTTGTACGGATATGACAAAATATTTTGAAAGTAGCTATAGTATTGCTTTGTAATTGAAATAAGTTCTAGTAATCTTGACCAAATCGCCTTTGTAAATACTAGCAATTATCCTACCGGCATCATAATCAATTATTTTTTTTGTCAACGTGGATTGGTGCTGACCTCGTCTAATGAGGTTCGTAACGTGTCTGGTATGGGGTCAGCTTCAACATACAATTTTTTTATATAACCTGTCTTTGAATCTAGTCCCAGTAGTCAATCCAGTGGAGGAACTAATGGAATTATTTATACCCCACTGAATTTTGGTAAAAAGATGTGTGCATGTCCCAGGTCCATCATTATGGTTTTGCCAAGCATTCAAAATACTCTGGTTATACCTTTCAACTTGGCCCTTGGCCCTGGGATATGTTACAGCGTATAATGACTTACGCAAGCACTCTTGAAAGAAGCTGAAGTTAAAGAGGTACCGCGCTCACATATGTATGTTTCCAAATGATAAACCAGTCATAAAATGTATTTTCAAGAACCTTCGCCTATAGCGAACCTAGTTTTCGTATCCTTTACCACTTCTACAAATATGTGCTTTTTAAATGACTAGCGACCCGCCCCGTCTTGGCACGGGTGCAATACAGATACTAAATACACTACAGAAAAACTGTGAACGTTGTATAAACAACATATCGGCACACTGCTCCCACGCCGCAATTTCAAATCTATAATATCTTCGAAAATATTCATTTAAATCATATTATGCATTAGGCGTTATAGATCTATAATAAATCAACAATGTATTTAAGGTTATAAATTGGATAAAGAATAATGCTGTATTGGTTAAAATCGCTTCGAAAAATAGCCAGTATTTGTCGTAAAAAAGTGAATGCCAACAAAAATGTAATTGTGGGATATTCATAATAGATAGACATATACCATCGACTTTTTTGTAGACCTTTTCAATGTGTACAATACTTTTATGATAAATCTAGTAGGGTTCAACCTGCGTTTCACTGGAAATGCGCATAAATGTACTTATTTACGACATCACATTAGAAACCTCGATAATAGCATTTTTCCACGATTTAATGGATGTTATCATACATTAAAACCTTCCTCTTTAGTCACTTTATTTAAAAAAACCGCATCAAAATGGATTACGTAGGCTTAAAGATTTAATCATACTATGTAGTGAAACCTTCAACTATGGTAAGGATGTTGCGCTTTCTACTCTTCACAAATTGGACAAGATGATCAATGACTAATATGAAACAGGGTGCTCACTTTATCTATAGGGTATAATTGTCCAGTCTTTTGCCTAGAAACATCATCTTTATTGTAAGCACACAGAATACAAGAAAATACTAAAACACTGAATTCAAAAATATTTCTTTATCAACCGCCTTGACTTTGGAAACCAAAACTGAGAATGAATTATGTCAGTAGTTGTAGGAATTCCTTAGTGTCCTACGTCATATTTATTATAACTAATGATGACTTTACAATAAGTCATCAAATTTTTGCATGGACCTGTTCTCTTTATTTATGATATGATAAACGATAAGGACTATAGGAGACAGGTCTATCGTCAAGTAAATTATGTTCATTTTAATAGAGTCACTTTAATCTATAGCACTCAAATGAAACGCAAAACCACGATCACGATACAACTCCAATAGTCCGTAGAGTCCTTAATAGTCCTTTGTTTTGTCGCCAACTTGTGGACCGACTTTAGTTTCAAATTTATCGAGAACGAAACTAGTAATGTTCTTTCGGCCAATATTGCTTATATAAAATTTCTTTATCTTCATAAGGTATCGTTTGGGCAATTACAGTGTTTTAGGCAAAGCTAGAAATATATTCAGAAAGATTTGACAGAACAAGGTAACATATTTACCAGCATTTGTACTATAATTACACTGATGTATGTGAATTATATTCTTAATAACCTTCTATATAAATGACTCCAGAACATGAACCTAAAGCAGAGACTCAACTTTCAACGATTTCGAATTTGTTTCTGGCTGTTAGGTACTATTTACTATTTACTTTTTTCGCAACTCTAGGGCTCAGTCCTGCATCGTCGGTGCATTTACAAACATCTAAACCCACTCCCATAAACATCCATCCGCTCAGAAATCGAACCCGCGACATGCAGCGCAGCAGTCAATCGCTCAACCACTGTGCCAACAGTGCAGTCGCGTCAGTAAGTTTTTCGGGAATTCAAATCACTGGCTTTACTACGCAGCCCAGGAGGTTTGTAAAAGAATATCGAACTATCGTCTTTATACACAGATACTAATAGTAATCCAGTAGAATTTTGAACAACTAGTGAAGTTGTCAGCATAAAGTCATCATTAACAATCAGTACCTCTATACTTGATTCAATTTTATCAATTTTAAGGTTCTATCAATTTTACCAAAGTGCCTATTTACTTCGCTAACCTATTATGTTCAGTGTATATGTGTTTATTTATGTATGTATGATTTTGGATATGTATGTATCTGTGGTATTTTAGTGTAATCTATTTATAATGTATACACCAAAGACAGTCCCATCTATCGTTGAGGAGAATCTGTCCATTCCTTGGTGGCCCGGAAGAAATTACATTAGCGATAAGTCCGCCCAATGTATATATATATATATATATATATATATCTATATATATTTTTTTTTAACAAATTTTTAATCATTGTGTGTTTTTGGTGTACAATAAAGTGTATACAGGAGCGTGGAGTTTTGATAGAGTTATGGAGGGATTAAGACTATTTGCGTCAGATTCACACAAGACTGCACTCGCTGCCAAAATCTACGCACTCTAAAAGCTCGGTGGATCTTTTAGACTTGTTTATGCAACTTTTTATTTCGAGTACTAAGTATATTATCGTTTACTCTGTGACACTTCACAAGAGGTTCGGGGCATTTGATCTAATGGCGTCCTTTACTACGAAAGTTAAAACAAGTCATTGAGCTATCATTTGACGTTAATGTTGTGGAATGATCACGTCGTTATTTTTTTTTTGTGTGTCAGTTTCCGAAGAAACACGCTGGGAACTCAGAAAATTTTAACAAGTCTTCCGGTTCATTACAATTTAAAGCTGGAGCTCCTTGAAAAACATTTAAAAGATTCAGTACCTCATTTTTTTTTCCGAGATTCTCTTCTGCATAGTTGTCCTGCTTAAAGATGAAGAGGTCGAAATAGAGATTCTGTGCTCCCTTTAAGATCGCTTCTTTGCCTCTGCCTTGTTCGACACAGGATCTACCCGGCTTTCCTTCTGCAATTTCACACCATCAGATTCCATTGGGTACTAGAATTCGGAAAAATCAAAAATCAGAAAACATAAAATCAAATTACTGCAAACGAAAACTTTTGAAAGTATACTTAGCTTCTATCTTATCTTCTTCTAGCTATCTTTGGCATACATAGCCTCATTTTGGCACACTTGGCCTCATTTTGGCACACATGGCCTCATTTTGGCACACTTGGCCTCATTTTGGCACACATGGCCTCATTTTGGCACACATGGCCTCATTTTGGCACACATGGCCTCATTTTGGCACACATGGCCTCATTTTGGCACACATGGCCTCATTTTGGCACACATGGCCTCATTTTGGCACACATGGCCTCATTATAAATAAATAAATAAATAAATTTCGGCACACATGGCCTCATTATAAATAAATAAATAAATAAATTTCGGCACACATGGTCTCATTCTAGAACACTTGGCTTCACTTTAGTACACTTGGCTTTACTTTTAACACTCTTGGCTTCACTTTTAACACTTTTGGCTTCACTTTAACGTACTTGGATTTACTTTAGCCCACTTAGCCTTACTTTAAGCAATTTTAAACTATTTTTATTTTCACTATAAATGTAGGTAAACCCACTTCTGAGATGTGATGAAATCATACACCTCAAGTACAGCTTTAATAACGTTTATTCACTTTTCTCTCCACACAATTAGGTTATACACTTACATACACATACACATACATATTACACAGCAAGATATAATAAATGTAGCACGGAACCGTAAGACATGCTTACAGTTCGACTTCTGGCCAAAAAGACTCGGTCTGTTCAAGCACATCAATTGCCAACCGAATGTTTCCCGCCTTTAAAGGAAGTGAACACTCAGCCGACCATTCGACCAATCAGAGTAAACAGGAAATATTAAAATTACTTCACTAAAATATATGAAACTAAACATAACGACTTAAACAATAATTATTATAAATAGAGATATTAACAGTATTGATTTATTAATAATTTTACAAATGAATATAATACTATCTTAAACGGATGTATAAACTACATGCAACCACTAGCGCCATCTATCGCTTATGATGAGTCTTATTTCTACTTATTTTACAAAATCATTACAGTCGTATTGTCAGCACCACTTGTACCACCAGCACCATTAGTATAGATATAGAAATGCTTGAAATTAATATGCGCCTACAAAGTTAAAGCCTAATACAAAGTTTAGAACTAGCTAGGTACTACTAATCCCTACGTGTGACATGGCTAGACCACCATGTATACAACGTGTAACATAAAGGGTATATACATAACAAAGGCATTGCATCTTTACATGATATCAAACGGTATTGGAAGGGTTTTTTAATTCTTATCTCTTTATGTTAGGAAGTTACGAGGAAAAACACCGCCTGTGATAGGCTACTATCATACTAGTCGCACAGAGATATTGAAGACATTTATCGGATTTTGGCAAGTAACGTGACGGGTAACGAGTAGTTATTAACGTATGTAGTGTGCTGCCACGTTTGTTATGATTTAATTTTAAGAAACACACGAAACCGAAAATTTGGTACCAATTTTTTGAGTATTTTATTTTGAGTTGAAACCCTTCCGATATCGTTTGATATCATCTAAAGATGCCATGTCCTTGGTATGTATATACCCTTTTTGTTACACGTTGTATAATATATTCGGTATAACCGAGTGGTAACCCCGTTATACCGAATATAGGTACATATTTATCTAGGAAAGTACCTGTATTATAGGCTACACCGAATACCAGTAGTTACGGAGAGTGACTGCGAAGCTTCTTCTTCTTCTCAGCCTATAGAGGTCTTAGAGGTCTACTGCTGGACAAAGGCCTCCCCCAAGGCTTGAAAGATGTTTCAGAAGGTTGCCGCCACTCCAAAACCTTAGTGCCCGTCGGCCATAGGTTCTACGTGCAATATGTGCCGCCCACTGCCACTTAAGTTTAACTATTCGAAGAGCGAAATGCTAAGCTGACGTCTTATGAATATAAAACTATTGTGGTAAAACATCTTTAACATCTTTAACAATATCTGATAAAACAGATGTTCTTTGTGTGTGGTTGTAGTATTTTCGTGATAAGTCACTAATAGGAAATTGATTTCGAATCTGCATTACTTTTCTGAACGTATCTTTCAACATCAATGTCATTGTCAAATGTGATGTTTCGGTCCTACGCTGTCAAATAGTCGGATTTGAGTTGTAAAATGTAAAGCATTAGAGCACAATAATTTTGTTAGTTGAGATGCAAAGATAGAAATGTCTTATAGAGAAAAAGAGATAGCCGTATACAAAAGTTTAAATTGACATCTCAAGTCCGAACCTCGATTTGTTTCTTCTAATTGTAAAAGCTAAATCATGTTTTTATTTTCCTATACTATTTTAATGCCTTAAATTTACAACAAAACCAGATAAAGTGTTTGTTAAGTGTTAACATAGATTCAAAGTGAGACTTACAGTGAGAAATAAAAAACATACGATGTATTGAAAATCAAATAAGGAAAACTCAATCAAATAAATCTCATATCACCAGAGTTTTATAATATCGTTTTAGTGTAATTAATACCACAAAATGTCGGCGTTACTAACTGCAGACTGGTTTCAGTTGGACTCCTATTACAGGTATGATAGTAATTTAAAATATTAAAGTTATTTCAATGTACAATACAAAGCATTCAAAAATTGAAGTCCCTTTCGAAATGATTACCTCATACAGTTACTAGCTTCACCAGCCATCATCAAATTATCATAATAAAACACGCCTGGAAACTGACAATAATCATGATGAAAACTGTAGCAATCACAAAATATATTTTTTCTTACTGAAATCTTTGTTAAAATGTCTAAAACTGTCTCACAGGTAACAATCCATTTAATTATAATTAAGTCGTTATAAACAAGTTAATCTAAAAATTTCAGGAAGTTTGATCTATATACCATGAACTGGGCTATGGACGAGGGGCTAGAAAACATGATAGTCAGTGGAGCTCAATACGGAGGACCCATTGCTGTTGTGAGGGACAGGAAACAATTTGTACGCATCATGGGCGCTGCGAAACCTGTGATCACTCTGTATAATGGTGTGGGAAATATTATTTCAAAGATTTTGGTAAGATTACTTTGTTAAAGGATTTAATTACGAAGATGGAACTTTCTTACCGAGACTCCCTCTATGCGTCAGAACGCATGACAAGCTGTAGGTCCCTGCTGGCATGTATGGATTTTTGGCATATTTTGCAGAATTCTGATAGCTAGTTTTACCAAGCGGTATTATATTACCCTTAGAGTGACTGCCTGTCTGACTTCCACAACCTGTGGAGGCTGTTTAGGTCAAGTAGGCAGTTGCTCCAAGTAAAATACTGGTATTTGTGCAGCATCCAGTAAAACGAAAACAACCCCATCTGATTTGGGACAGGCAAGGCAGATTCATCATCAACCCGCATTGAGCAAGTGTGGTGATTATGCTCAATCCTTCTCTGTATGAGAGGAGACCTGTGCCCAGCAGTGGGATGATAAATTCAGATTGTTTTTGATGCTACTGTAATATAATGACTAGCTTTAATAATACAAATGGAATTAAAGTATTTCATTCTTTATATATGTATATGTATATGTACATATGTACACCAGAATCTGTTTCTCATCAAACACATGTATATTATTTAATTATATATTCAGAAACCCAAATAAAATATTCCTTACCAGCTACACCCCGCGGTTTTACCCACATAAGCTGCGAGCCCGCCGATTTTTTTATTTCTTATAATGTTACTGTTTGTTTTGTTTGGGAAAATCTTAAAACTATTCTATATGTTCATCTTAGTTATTAACCTTCTGGTTGCCAACATACATCCAAATCTGTTTGATAGTTTTTGTGTGAGAGTATTTTAAAATATCCATCCTTACATATATTCATACATCCTCACAAACTTTTACATTTTTCACAATATTTGTAGATATTTGGATGACTCCATACAAGTTCATTCATTAAGTTGTGTACATTTCAGTGGAACAGTGGTGAGCTTGTACATATGGGTTGGTCAGACAGTGAGCAACTGTTATGTGTTCAGGAGAGTGGTGATGTTCTAGTCTACGATATGTTTGGAGCCTATCAGAGGACCTTCAATATGGGACAAGAAGTCAGGGATACTAAGGTAGGTGTTATACAGTATGTTAAATAACAGAGGGCGTTCCCTTAAACTCGTTAATATATATCATTAATAGATTAAAATAAAAATATCAGCATAGAAAAATAAGCATAAAAAAATCCGAATAAAAAAAAATTCTAATTGGAAATAAATTTGAAACCTGTTTTAAATCAAAATAGTAGCGTAGTATCATAAACAAATTGCGACCTTGCCGTCTTTCAAGTTCGCGTGTACAGTGTGTTTCTTTTACATGTTAATTTAAAATTTTTATTGAATATTTTCTTATTGGAAAAATTTAAAAAAAAAATTGTTTTCGAATGGAAATATTTTTTTAGCATGTATGTATGCTATACTATTTCGGGTTAACGGGAACGCCCTCTGTTAGTTAACATACTGTATAAAAAAAATACTTTTCTGTCAAACATGTTATCATTTTTTTTTTTATAAGATGATTTTGAGTATTGTAGGGACGACAGCAGGTCAGTCTACCTAAAACTGTCAAATATTCCCAATCAAAGGTGAGCCTTAATACTTTAGAGATACAGTTGAAAATCTCATAAAGAAATATGACAGATTGTAGCAGCTTGGTGTGCGGTAGTCCATACATATAAGCATGAATAAGATTATTCAACAAAGTAAGTAACTTTGTTTATTATACAATGTAATGCCTAATATTATGCTATTTCAGGTTTCCAAAGCTCAGCTGTTTCCCAGCTCCGTTGGGATAGGCCTAGCAGTCATCACTACTACCAACCGCATGTTCCTACTCAGCAATGTTTCAGATCCCAAAGTTAGATCTGTACCTGATTTACCTAGTAAGTATTTCATAGTTCTTCTCCGCATTGACATGATTACGTAATGTAATAACCATGACGACATCATCACCATCGAAAAACAATCAAACAACAAACGTACGGAGGACAGCCCCCTAATCGGCGAACACATTTTTGTCAAATGATTGCAACTAGTTGGGATCGTTAGGACCGAACGGACCAATGGGCGGGCCGAACGATCCCAATTGATCCCAACTAGTTGCAATCATTTGACAAAAATGTGTTCGCCGATTAGGGGGCAGGTCTGAGCAGTTGTGTTGCGATGTGTGCCGGATACGATGCGCCAAATGTTGTGTCGGGAGTTTGGTCGTGGAGGGTCTCCAGATCAATCTCCCTTTGGCGCAGCAGCGTTGTTCGTGTTGTTGGGTTTAAGATTGCATCACCTCGCTCAACTGCCGTCTTCCTTCCTATTCACTCAGCTTTCTTTTTTTTTTTTTTTTTAAGCGAATAGGCTCTTAATAAACTAGCGATCTTTATCATCAACGATTGCATCTCTGCTTATGATCAGGCGGGATTGCGGTCAAGCACTAGTTTATAAAATAAAAAATAAAACTATAATGCAAAAAGCCAACGTCACGCGGTGTTCCCAGGCGGTCACCCATCCAAGTACTGACCGCGCCCGATGTTGCTTAACTTCGGTGATCGGACGAGAACCGGTGTATTCAACGTGGTATGGACGTTGGCGAAAGTGTGAGCCAAATTGATAAACTATAGGTATCCAAGAATAAAGTGCGAATGTATAGACATGATACAATCAGCATAAAATAAAACCTCGTCCGACCCGTAAGGAGAGTCAAGGTTAGGTAAACGCATGACCAAATAACATATGAAATTTTACATAGTCAACATAGTAACAATACTAGTGAATTATGAAATAATCTTTTTTTCCCGCGAATTAATTCTAACTTCCCCAAAATTTGGTAATTTTTAAAAAGTGACATTATTTTTGACGGTATAATTCTGAGCGAATAGCGATGCGACCGCGTGCCGCGTGCCCTGCCCCTCATCGCCCGCGCCTGTATGGCTTACCACACATGTTTTAAGTTACCTCTTTTTGCGAAATAATATTTATTTTTTTAGGGGGATTTTTTTTTAAGTTTAGCCCGGCTTTGTAGGCATTAGTAGAATCAGTTATCAATACCTTACAATACCTTCACGGATCGGACAGGGTTTTCTTTACATATTGTATATGAGCCGAAGAAATAGAGTACTCTATCCATAGCTCAACAGTTTTGTTAAAGTATTTAAACTCAGCCTTGTATCAATTCCAGGAGCAAATGAAGCAATATCGTGTTGGTGTGTCATCAGTTCTGGGTTCCTTGTATGCAGGGATAAGGAAATCTACAAGTGTCAGCTGGGCGAGTCAAGAGCTGTACTTATGGTAAATATTTTCCATTTTATTATAAACAGTACAGAAGAGAAATATTAGTTCAATTTTGATTAAATTAAGAAAATCCATAAACAAATCAGGCATGACTATAAAGAATGAAAGAAAAAGTATTTATTATTAGTATTTATTTTCTATAATGACTTTTTATGTCAGGCGCTGACTAATTTATGGACTGTACTAATATTTCATCTTCTGCCCTTTTCTCAGTGAAATAAAGAGAAAAACATGCATTGAACTTAATTTAGTGAACAAGGGATTCGGCTCCATTTTCGCTTTTTATAATGTTACCGTTTGTTTTGTCGTTAATGCGTAGTTCGTCTCAACTGAAGCACCTGTCCCATCTAATTCATCTAAATCCAAGGCATTAAGTCCGACTTTGTACCTTTGTTTAATCTTCGTGTGTACTGAAAAGTTCAACTAAATACATGGCTAACATATTGAAGGAATGAACTATGTATTCCCGGTATTAAACATTAAATTATCCTTGTGTTAAATTAACATTGAATTGTTGCGGCACTATTTGCTAGAGGCCTTTGTCCAGCCAGGGGGGGCTGCAATAGTCAACAGGATTAGCATAATGAATGAGTACTTTCTAATTAACAAGAGTGTGCAAACACAATCTATTAAAAAAAAAACAGATCATTAGAACTACTGCTATCGAATCGAACTGACGTCATTGTTCATTGATACAATTTGATAATTTCGGTAAAGCATTCGCCAACGTCCATACCACGTTGAATACACCGGTTCTCGTCCGATCACCGAAGTTAAGCAACATCGGGCGCGGTCAGTACTTGGATGGGTGACCGCCTGGGAACACCGCGTGACGTTGGCTTTTTGTATTTTTTTATTGTTCTTTCAGATAGATATACCATATTATATGATTTATTTTTTAGTTATTGCTACAAAAAACATTTAGCACAAATTAAATGTTTTTTAGCCCTAAATCCATTAATTGTGATTTATGATGCAGTTGGACTTTAAAACTCAACTTTGTGAAAACATTTTTTTTTTTGTTTTCAGCCTCCCGATATAAAGAATCCATACACACAGATTTTATCGATAGTTTCGTCTCAGAACGGCATGCATGTCGCCTTTTTTACCGATTCTGGCATGCTATGGATTGGCTCGTCCGACTTTAAGACTGTTTATTCCGAGATTGACACCGGTTTCATCAAACAGCCTAAGGAGTTGATGTGGTAAGTTAATAGTATTAATTCTTTTAGAGCTGTGTTTTCTAATGCGAGATAACTCTATCACTGAAATAATTTTGAATTTTTGACAATTTATTTTTATAATGAACTAGCTTTCCGCCCGCGGCTTCGCCCGCGTTTAGTTCGGTTATATCGCGCTTTTTAGATTTCCCTCGGGAACATCAAAATTTTCCGGGATAAAAGGTAGCCTATGTTCTTTCTCGGGGTCTAAAGATTGTCTGTGCCAAATTTCATCAAAATCGGTTCAGAGGTTTAAGCGGGAAAGCGTAACAGACAGACAGAGTTACTTTCGCATTTATAATATTAGTATGGATTAATTCACACAAAAAAGGTACAAACGCTGACTCAATCGCTTAGGCAATTTCTACTAGTCAATCAAAGGTAAATGAGGAGATCTGAAGAAGAACGGGAGTAACCAACATAGCCCGATGAATTACAACACTGAAGTGGCAGTGGGCCGGGGGTGCCCATAGGACCGACGACCAGGTGAAGGTCACGGGAAACCGCTGGATGCGGGAGGCACAGGAGTGGTCGTCGTGGAGATCCTTGGGGGAGGCCTATGTCCAACACTGGACGTCTTTCGGCTGAAATGATGATGATGATGATGAACGAGAGGTGGTGTTGATAGTTGTTCCACACAAAATCTGTCAAACGTCAAGACTGCATAGCGACTGATATTGCTGTAAAATCATCATATTTACCTATTTGTTGATAAATTCCAGGTGTGGTTCTCAGGCAGTAGTAGCACATTGGGACGACACAATGTGCATATTTGGCTCAAAGGGCCAATCAGTACAATACCCCTACGACGGACCCTTCCACCTCATACAGGACATCGATTGTGTTCGAGTTGTCTCTGAGATGACTCACGAACTCATACAGAAAGTGCCGTTTGTCGTCGAGAAAATATTCAGAATTAACAGTACAGCGCCTGGGTCGTATTTGCTTGAAGCTTCGAGACAATTTCAGGTAATATAGTTGATTTTTACGTTACGTCATTATTCATATATACTATGTTAATTTGGTTAAAACATTCGCCAACGTCCATACCACGTTGAATACACCGGTTCTCGTCCGATCACCGAAGTTAAGCAACATCGGGCGCGGTCAGTACTTGGATGGGTGACCGCCTGGGAACACCGCGTGACGTTGGCTTTTTGCATTCTTTTTTTAATTCTTTCAAATATTGTATGAAGCTTTTACCTTTTTATAATATTTTTTAGATACTGCTTATTTAGCACATATGTATAGCTCATCTCCCATCTGCTTTTAAATCCCAATTTGATTTACGCAAAAAAAAAATACCAAGTTGTTGGAAGGACTGTACTTTGTCATTGTTTAGGAAAAGACTTCATAATTTTTAGTAGACAAGGTTTATTAAGTGTTGCAGACTTTTTGTTGGAGAAAGATTTTGGTTGACTATTTTATATAATGTATTGAGATAATTATTAGAAACTGACATTAATTATATTATTGAGTGATGAAATTGAAATAGAATTATTGTATTTATTAATGGAATTATATTATTAAGCAGACGATGAACTAGAACAATATTATTTAATGTAAATATTTATATTGTGTATTTTTAAGTTGTGAACATTTTAATTTTGCATGCATTGTAATTGGGTTGTATCGTAAAAAATAATTTAATGTCCATCAGGCAGGTTTATAAAAAATATTGAACACGATTTTTTTATTTTTTCTTTCATTCAAAAACTTAGGAAGATATATTGATATGAAATTTCGCATGACGTCACGCCGAAGTACAAAATATACCACGGCGTGACGTAATTAGCCCCCACTCCGTAACTTTAATACGTTATATCTCAGTAGTTTTTGGTAATTTCGATGAAATAAAAAATACGGGTCTTCATTTTTTTTTATTATCTATGAGACGGACTAATATTTTTTTTTATTTTCATATCTTGGATACATCCCTATTGGCGAAATATGGCTGTACGTATTAATACAATGTACCACCATGACTCATGCACCTGCATGACTTTAAACAAACAAAACAATTTTTGGAGATGAATAAAATGGAACTTACAGTTCCAAAAATTGTTTTTATGTTAGGTAATAAAAGATTTAAATTTATAATTTTCATACTAAATATTCCAGAATCACAGTCACAGGGCTGATGAATACATACGATTGGTGAAGCCTAGTCTTTCGATAGCTGTACAAGACTGCATAGAGGCAGCTGCCTTCGAGTTCAATCCTGACGTTCAGAAGATGTTGATCAGGGCCGCGCAGTTTGGAAAGTGCTTCCTCATGGACCTTGAGTTGACTGACCTGTATGTGAAGACTTGCAGATGGCTCAGGGTTTTGAACGCCGTTCGGGATCCCAAAGTAGCTATTCCGCTTACTTCTGTGCAGTATCCTTTTTAATTCTAAAAATTAAACTACAAACACTGAAATGTTTCAAAATTTAGCAGATTTTTCCATTGGATAACTTAATTCTAGGAATACAGTGGAGTGTGGACGTTTGACAGACGTCATAACTGCCAAAATATCAAAAGTATTCCTATTATTAAATGTTGGTAAAATCAACCCTATCTGGAAAATACACAAAAAAGCAAATTGTATATGCAATTTAGGTAAAATATAAAACTTGATTGGCAAGAAACTAGATCCTCTTACGGAAAATGTATTCCTCTGAATTACTTCAGACTATCATCTACCTCAGAGTCCTCCACAACATAAAAATATAATCAAGTTTAACTAAAATAATAGCTGTTTCTTTTTTTTTTTTTTCTCGAATTTTGTCTTTTTACCTGTATTTTAAATAACTAGTATTAATAACTACACAATATGTAAAGAAAACCCCGTCCGACCCAAAAGGATAATAAATGTTAGGTATACACATGACCAAATAAAATATGAAATCTTACTTAATCATCATAGTGACAATACTAATGAATTTTGAAATAATCTTTTTTTTCCGCGAATTAATTCCAACTTCCCCAAAATTTGGTAATTTTTAAAAAAGTGACAACACCATTTGTGACGGAGCGAATAGCGATGCGACCACGTCCCGCCTGCCCTGCCCCCCTTCACCCGCACATGTATGCCTAACGTGTTGCCTACCGCACATGCATTAAGTTACCTTGCTTTTTCGAAAAATAATATTTATTTTTAGGGATTTTTTTTTAAAGTTTAGCCCGGCTTTGTAGGCATTATTAGAATCAGTTAACGATACCTAAACCCTGTCCGATCCGTGAAGGTATTGACCTTACGGATCGGACAGGGTTTTCTTTACATATTGTATAAAAGCATAACGTAATAATCATCATAGTTTTTGCTATCATTGTATATGGAGGTATGAGGAACAGGGAGTAAAGTTCACTCATCCTCCATAGAAAAGGGAGGATCCTCCGACCAGACGGGTGTTATGTCTGGCGGGCACTTGCCCAACGGTTGAAATTGGGAAGTTGTATATATGCTAGTTGCACGGTAAACTCTGATTGCGAGATGTAGAATTCGTGTGACGTCAGTATGACGCGTTGTTCCATGTGGCGTTTGTAGGTACCGCTACATTCTATATTACTAGAGCACATGTGCGTAAGTTTAACATTAAGTTCAGCAAGGCTTGCCGCGGTTGCACCTTGGATGGGTGACCATGTTTAAATCCCGAGACCATTCCATGCCTCGGGATGCACGTTAAGCCGTTGGAACCAGCTGTCATTCGTATATCTTTGACAGTCGAGTGTCGGTACGGTAGTCAGAAGCCCTAAGTCTCACAATCAGTCTAAGCAAGGTACCTATATCTTATTACCCAGTAATTGGGTTGTCTAGATCAGATAGGCAGCCTTTTTCTTCTTCTTCAGCCTATAAAAGTCCACTGCTGGGCAAAGGCCTCCTCCAAGACTTTCATTACATTGCGCATTGGTTTGCCATAATCCCCACGCTTGGCAGGCGGGTTAGGGATCGCAGTAATTTGATATTCCACAGGAGAAGTGCTGCTGCCGGCTTCCCTGATGAGAGTTCTCTTAGTCGCCTCTTAAGACACCCAGGGAGGATATGGGATGGTACTGTTCTAAGCCCGGTACTACACGGGGCAGTCACTCCTTGTAAAATCCTGGTATTCGGCTGCACCCGGTAAGACTTGAAGCTGACCCCAAAATAGTTGAGAAAAGTCTAGACAATTGATGATAACCTTAACTTAACTCCAGAATGAATAACTTAGGAGAAAAAGTTCTACTGGACCGTTTAATATGGCGGCGACTGCACTGTTTAGCTGGACACATTGCTTCCTATCTTCAGCTAAAGGACGGGAGAACGAGAGTGCTCTCGCATTGGGCGTGTTATAAGGTACAGTATAACTTTTTTTAAGTTGTATCAGTGCACTGCCATGAATTACACATCTAGTAAAACATATTTCACTTTAGATTCGTGTTTGCTCGGTTGGTGTTTCGTTGATATTTGCTCTTTATCGTTAATATTAGCTACCTTCGAATTCAGTATTAATTTATTACCTTTAACGACTGTCTTCTATGTACGTTCGAGAACATTTTATGTAAATTTAGTTTCTCAGTAAGTGAATTGGTGTTTATTCTTAACGAGAAATAATGAAGTTCTTAATCCATAAGTGTCAAAGGCTTAGTAATTGGGCCAAATGGCACTAGCACTCCATTTGCATTTGGTTCTATTACTAAACCTCCGCTGTCCAACCGATCGTCCGTCTGTCTCTCCCATGAACCGTAAAAGGTAGACCTTTATAACTTTCACAGAGTGTAAATATTAAATGAAAATGAATGTTTTGATAATTCCCAATAACTGTTGGTTGACACCATTACTATAGCCGCTAATTTTTTTATCTCTTTTACCTTTATAAGATGTGTGCCTTTGGTATGTGCTAAATAAATGTATTTTCTTTAGTTGATAGATGTTGACTTGAGAAGAAATATTGAATTGCACTCTCCTCAAGCACAAGGTATAGAGACGCGTGCAAAATTCAATTTGAGTCTCTTCTTACGTGACATATACTTATACATTCTACTACCGTCTTCACAATTGTTACAGAATAATAAATTTTTGATTTTTATTTTAAACTGTAGACGCGGATAAATGACAAACAAATAATTTTCTTCATCTCTTTCTTCTATATTCTGCTGTCAATGTCCTACTTTATTTCTTTTAAGTTTAATTTCATAATTGTTAACTATGTTATGTATTGTTTAGCCTTCTGTATTATCTTCTTATTTTTAATTGTGTACTATGTATTTGATATTAGTCTGTTCACATCCTTAAAATTATACATTCCAGTTACACAGGGAAACCTATAATTGGCCATAATATCATAATGTAATACTCATACGTGTAAAATATATTTTGTATCGCTGTTGGGTACCTAAATAAATAAATAAAAATCTTAGGGTGCATTTTTCAATCAACGGAATAAGGTCAGTCGTAGAATTAATTGACGTCTGTCAGATTTTTTTTTATGGAAAATTTGTCAAAAATTCAAAGGATCTCGGTTTCACCAGAGATGCTCATCATTTATTGTCCAAAATTATCTGGCGTCGGAAAAATAGCCCTAAAATATACTCAAGTTGCCAAATGACATGGTAATGACCAGCTTTGTTCTCAGGTGACCCAACCCCACTTGGACAACGAGAGCGCCGCCCGTGAGATTGGCGACAAACTACGCAACGTGCCTGGCATATCATACACTACTATAGCCATGAAAGCCGCCGAAAAAGGACGCAAAGCACTTGCTATCAAAGTAAGTTTCGTATGACGTCATTGACTACATAATACTAGTCAATAAATTGAGCACGTTTGTCGCCAACGTCCATACCACGTTGAATACACCGGTTCTCGTCCGATCACCGAAGTTAAGCAACATCGGGCGCGGTCAGTACTTGGATGGGTGACCGCCTGGGAACACCGCGTGACGTTGGCTTTTTGCATTTTTATTATTTTTTTAAATCTTTCGAATATTTTATGGACCTTTAACCTTTTTAAAATTTCTTTTTTTATACTTATGTACACATATTGCTAATTTGGCACATATAGCTCATCATAACCTTCCTGCTCTTAAATCTCGATATAAATCATATTGGGATTAGGCAAATGACATATTTTAAAACTCCTTGCGCCACAGACATGAATAAATATGTTTAGCCCTAAACGCATTCACTTATTTGTGATACAATTATTGGGTCTTAATTTTTTATTGCAGAAAAGCATGTTATATATCAAATAAAACTCACACAAACGAATGTGTGAGGATTACAATATACTTTTTTTTCTAAGTGATCCTTTATATCTGTTCTACACAATTTTGTTAGCTAGCTAATAATTACACCCATCAACAATGACTAGGGACATGACACGAAAGACTTCTTACCACAGAACAGATAAGACATTAGAAGGGCCTTGAAGGCGGGACAAGTGCGCCGCTGATGTGAGCAGACGCTCAAAGTTTAGCCGAAATTGACTTGACCGGTCAACAGTCGCGCTCTTATTGTAACAGCGTAAGAAACTCCGCGGAAAAATTTAATAATGCCGTCTTGCGCTATTGTAACGTGTCGGAAAAGAAGCGAGGTGTGTAGTGTAGCCTGACAAGGAATTTCTTTTCACAGGTAAGCCCAAAAACCTCAAAATACAAGTAATATTTGTAATTATTTCGATAGTATTATGTAGTTTCTAACTAAAAACGATAAAATGGCAAACAGATGCAAAATTATACATAGCTTGCAATACATGGGTACCGTCTTATATAGTATAAGCGACTGCGCAATGTATTATGTTCACTGCGAACGTCCCAGACGCAGATCCAAAGCTTGAATTCTGAGAATTCCACACGCATCGATAGTGCTGTACCAAGATGTAAACAATGTCGATATGAAGTAACCTGTATGTTTAGAAATGATTCAGTAATATTATAAATTTTAATAACTCTGTTCATTAATTATCACCTATAATTATACTATTATATTGTTGGATAATTTAACTTCTGGTTGGGTTATTAATCTCAAGTTTGGTAAGTTTTTGTCTTCTGTCAATTCAATTTTAATACTTTTTTTTAGATTTCCAACAGATCCAAATATAAGAAAACTGTGGATTGAAGCAACTGGCAGAAATGAATGGATACCCACTAAATGTAGCACAATTTGTTCGCGTCATTTTACAGAAAATGACTACGATATAAAAAAGTCAGGAAAAAGATACTTGAAATCGGGAGTTTGTCCACACAAATTTATCGTTTTGCATTTTTCAGTAAGTATTGTATAACTCATATTGGTTCACCAATGTTTTACCAAAAAACAATTTTTCTCTTTACTGGCAACGCTTCATGAACTGTTTATTTCACAAACAACTGATTCCACAAATTTTTAATTTTATATACACTCACTATGTAAACATTCATTTGGCTTTACAAATGCTTCGAATCACAACATCACGATTAATCTTAATAACATAAAAAAATGAAGCGTGTCAGAAAATGATGACTTATATTTTATTGTCGTTTTAACGTCACGTCATTAATTAGGCCCCTGGCTGGAGGCTTTAACTTCTAGGCATCCTTTCATACTGGCTCTGATTACTGGCAATATGAAAACGTTTTTTTTTTGTCAGTCATCTAACAGCAATGCCGTAACACAAGCTGAATCCATCAGCGAGCTAACACAAGGTGCATCTACCAGCGAGCTAACACACGCTGCATCTACCAGCGAGCTAATACACGTTGCGTCTACCGCAAGTAAATTAATTCCATCTACACCACGAAAAAATAAGTCTATGAAGTTTCGTAATACACACGTAAGTTACTTATTTTTATATGAAGCTGTAATGTTCTTTTTTTTAGTTAAAACACGATAAAATAAACATATAAATACATATTTTTGTTTATTTTCCATAGCAAAATTTTATGTCACCTTCAAACGCATCGACACCTAGAAAGCGAAAACTGCAATACATCATTAGCACCAAGGAAACTATAATTAAACGGCAGAGATTACAAATCAAAAGAATACAAGCTCAGAATAGAAGATTAAAAAGAAAAATTAATAAAATAGAAGACATTATATTAAACATTCAAGAAAAGTTTTGTTTGAAAGATGAAGACACTAATATTCTAAAAAATATAAATTTACAGGTAAATATATAAATTTAATGCATAAAATTTTTGTACTGTTTTGTGTACCTTTTGTGTTGTCGTGCTTTCGTTCAATATTAGGAAGCGTTATTATTTTTTACCCTTTATTAACAGGCTCAAGAACTGACACACCGCATGTTAATGAAAAAGTCTGGAGGAAAATCGAAACAAAAGTATAGCCCAGCGCTTCGTACCTTTGCGCTGACGCTACATTATTATTCACCAAAGGCCTACGATTACGTACGTAAAACGTTCGATACCTGTTTACCTGAAAGGCGTACCCTTAGGAAATGGTATGAAAAAATCGGAGGAGACCCAGGTTTTACTAAAGAATCCTTAGAAGCGTTGAAGCAAAAAGCTAAAAATACAAATTATACCATCATTGCAGGGTTAACTATTGACGAAATGGCTATCCGCCGACGTATAGAATTTGACGGCGAGAAATTAGTGGGACATGTTGATATCGGCACTGGCCTAGAAGGAGATCATATAGAAGAAGCTAAAGAGGCTGTAGTTTTCTTAGTGACAAGCGTGAACTGTAACTTTAAAGTCCCCGTTGGTTATTTTCTCGTAGATGGTATGACAGGACGACAACGTGCTGACTTAGTTTTACAATGTTTGGAGTTAATTGAAGAAACTGGCATAAAAATGATATCCTTGACTTTCGATGGATGCGCTGCAAACATAGCAATGGTGAAATGTTTGGGTTGTTCTATAGAAGATCGAAAAATTACTTTTGACCATCCTATTACAAAAGATAAAATTTTGGTAATGTTAGATCCATCTCACATGATCAAATTATTGCGGAACGCTTTTGAATGCTATAGAACTTTTATAGATTCAGACGGAAACAAGATACAGTGGAAATTTTTGGAAGAACTGAACATACTTCAAGAAAAGGAAAATTTTCACTTAGCAAACAAGCTACGTTTCCGTCACATTCAGTTTCAAAATCAAAAGATGAAAGTAAAGCTCGCAACACAACTATTCAGTCTTAGTGTTGCGGATGCAATAGATTTTTGTAATGATAAACTAAAGTTACCTCCATTTAAAAATAGTCAAGCAACATCGAATTTTTTGAGAATTATTAATAATATGTTTGATATATTCAATTCGCGGAGCTCGTTTCAGTATAATTTTAAGAAAGCAATTACAGATATAAATGCAATGCAGATTTTAGGATTCCTAGATTCAGCAGTAGTTTACCTATCCCAATTAAAATATCAGGATGACAGACTTTTAATACAAAGCCCGCGAAAAACGGGCTTTATTGGCTTCATTGGTTGCGCTGAAGCCGTAAAACATCTTTATGACCATTTAATACGCACCCAATTGCTTGTATATATGCCTATGTATAAAATTAGCCAAGACCACCTCGAGATGCTCTTTGGAAATATAAGATCACATGGTGGAGCCAACAATAACCCTACGGCACGCCAATTTAAAGCAGCTTACAAGAAACTACTGGTGCATGTCGAATTAAAAGCTCTGGAAAGTGGTAATTGCATGGCTCTTGAACATATTTCTATACTCAGTTGTGCATCATCGCCTATTGAAAGAATAAATAGGACGACCAATAACGGTTTGAACGAAGACAATTTCCGAACGGATTCTGACGATAATGATGATGAAGTTATACAATTGTTTTTACAAAACGTTTCTGATTTTAGTAAACAGGTTATTGGCCACATCGCGGGTTTTATTGCACACATTTTAATTAAGAAAATTGATTGCGACATTTGTGTTAGTGCATTGTTGTCCAATGAAATAAATTCAGACCATAAATTTATAGTAGCCAAAGATAAGGGGGGTCTTTTGTACCCTTCGAAAGACCTAATACAAATTTGTAAAACGTCCGAAGCAGTTATCAAACTTTACATCGATAATCTTCGTAATATAAACAAACATTTGTTGACAGCGAAGATTTTGCGTAGCTTCGTTGGAACTCAACTATTTAATAACATTAGTAATCATCAAGTTGGATTATATCCTACTGCAAGTCATGTTACAGACCTAACTAAAGCTATTATTCAAAAATATATAAGTGTAAGATTGCACTTTATTTTGAAAAATTTCATTTTAAAAGATAGCAAGCGCATGTTACTGAATAAATATGTGTTATTTCAGGGACAGTAATTGAAATTAAATTATCGTTCAATATTAAAATATACTTGTATACCCATTTTGCTAGTTTCATTTTTTATTTATTTACTGACGTCATTATTGTATACAAATACATGTGCTAAAGGTATTTACTGACGTCATTATTGTATACAAATACGTGTGGCGCATGTCTGCCTAATCCTGTGTGGGCCTCAAAGAGAATTAAACACACCGTTTATAGACGGCCCGTGCTTATCGGACGGAATGCCACGCAATTTTAAGCCATTTTTAACATGATAGATTTATCTCGAGCCAAAACCATCGGGGCCTTTATTTATTATATTATATTTATTATTATTTATATCATTTATAGTTTACTTATATGAAATCCAACATATGATACATTTTTGAATTCTTTAAACTTATTCTATAAAATGACACCATAATCCAAACGATTATACTATATATATATATATTGATACAAATAAAAAGTTTATAGGAAAAAAATATATTTAAACTAAATCAAAGTTTTTATTACACATTCAACTCGAAACTTTTTATAAAACTGTTTGTACACCCAAATCTTTCATTTAACCCTAATTTTAGGTTTATATCACCATAAACAAAAAATCACATTTTCAAGTTACGTAAATTTCTACTAAGAAATATTTTTCTAAAAACTCTTACAATTACGAAATAGTATATTACTTCGTATAACTCGAATCTAATGTAAACTTATATGTAAAGAATACTCCTAATCCTTACGAAATTAATTAGAACACAATCAATCATTTTCTGTTAATTTTATCGATATAAACTATCGACCTTTTGGTCGCCATAGCGTGTATGAGAAATTTGCGAATGTAAGAGTGTACGTCAAATGCATTGCTTACGTTAGTGTGACAACCAATTACAAACTTATAATCTAAGTGCGAATGTTTATTTGTGTGCGTAATAAGCTTCGGTATTGGTTTATTGTTTATAGTGGAGTTAAAGAGGGGACACAAGCGGCGACACGCGTTCTAATACAAATCCCGAACTACTTCCCTTCTAATGTCTTTTATATGTTCTGTGCTTCTTACCATAAAAACTATTTACAGGACAAAAACAGTTTGTATACTTATAAAATATTTTCTTCTCCACCACCTCATTCGAAGTTCAAAAAAAAAAGATAAAAATGAAAAAGAACAACTTTTCCTGCACTTTAAAAGAACCTGGAACCTGATGCCGAATTTACAGAATTTTGTAAAATAAGGTAAAAATGAAATTTCCCTAGGTAAAAATGAAATTTATCTTTTTGATATAATATGTAAATTAATTCGGATGAAGGTTACCTTACCACTGATCAAAACTCAATGGATGTACAATACTGTTGATACGCCTGGGCGCGTTTAAGTATCCCCTAGATGTAAAAAAGTGTTGGTTACGTCATTATTCATATTTATAGAGTATATTAATGTTGTTGAAGCATTCGCCAACGTCCATACCACGTTGAATACACCGGTTCTCGTCCGATCACCGAAGTTAAGCAACATCGGGCGCGGTCAGTACTTGGATGGGTGACCGCCTGGGAACACCGCGTGACGTTGGCTTTTTGCATTTTTATTATTTTTTTAAATCTTTCAAATATTGTATGACGCCTTTTTGTATTTTTTTTACATATTTGCTAATTTAGCACAAACATATCACTGTCCTGTCCTGCTCTTAAATCCCAATTTGATTTAGGCAAAGGACATTTAAAAATGTTAAATATCAAATAATACTCACACAAACGAATGTGTGAGGATTACAAAATACTTTTTTTTTAATTGATCCTTTATATCTGTTCTACACAATTTTGTTGGCTAGCTAATACACATCAACAATGTCTAGGGACGTGACACGAAAGACTTCATAACTTAAAAACTATTTACAGTAAAAACGGTTTGCATACTTATAAAATATTTTCTTCTCCACCACATCCTTCGAAGTTCAAAAAAAATAAAAAACAAAATGCGTTTTAAAACAAAACAATATCGATTATTCTAATTTTGCGGTCGTCTTCAGCATCCACAAGAAGTTCATTCATATCAAGGCGAGATATGGGTGCGCAAACCGATCTCATTTGAATAAGAGGAACATGAATGCATTGAAATACCGCAATGAGATAGATAGTCGAACCTGAGATTATCCCACACAGGGATATCCCATTGAACAAACATGGGACATATTACAACGAAGAGCTATGGTTAATTTTTGTCCAAATCTTATGACAGAATTCTAATTAATGTTAGGAGAGGATATACTGATTACTTGCTTTAATTAAATGCCTTTTTTGTTATTTTTTACTTTAATTTCCATAATCGCCATATATTATTTCTCCAAGGGTCTGAAACCGTTTTCTCCCTTTTTCTCTCTTTCTATCGAACCAATCTGAACGTCCGACCCACCAATCGACAGATATTCGTCCCTGGTACCATGGAATACTATTTTCAAATTATTAGTACAGTGCGAATTTTTCGCACGGGTCAGCTAGTTCTCTATACTTACAATATGTTAAGAAAACCCTGTCCGATCCGTGAAGGTATTGTTAGGTATCGATAACTGATTCTACTAATGCCCACAAAGACAGATTAAACTTAAAAAAAAAATCCCCTAAAAAAATAAATATTATTTCGCAAAACAAGACAGGGTTTTCTTTACATATTGTATAAAATCATTTATGTACAAAGTTACTCAAAAATAAAATATTTAATGCATTTTTTAATGTATTGTCAACATAAACCATAACATAAACATTAATTTTGTCTGCAATTCTTTTCACAAAATATTTACAAAACTTTGTAACATATGGTTAAAATGAAATATTATTGGAATTAGGCAGTATTTCAATAAAAAAACGTGTTAGATTTCTTTAATAAAAATACAACATTTATTCTTCGCACCGCACACAAGTTACCAAGTCAACGCCGTCAATCAGAGAGAACATAAATTCAAATATTACAAAAGAGTCTACATAATCTAGAATTCTAGACTACTAGCGCCACTGTGGCATAAAGCTTAAACTTGTACCTTTATAGTCTAATCTACTTTATAAATTTATTGATTCAACAAATATCCCTAGGCTTCCTTTTTGGATGTGTGTACATTTAATCGGATGAAGGATATCACTGATCAAAACACAATGGAAGTATAATACTGCTAATTCGCTTGGGCGCGTTTAAATACATACCTCCCCTTGATGTTATGGCTGTTCGTTACGTCATTATTCATTTATATGTAATGTATAGAGTATGTTAATTTAGTTAAAGCATTCGCCAACGTCCATACCACGTTGAATACACCGGTTCTCGTCCGATCACCGAAGTTAAGCAACATCGGGCGCGGTCAGTACTTGGATGGGTGACCGCCTGGGAACACCGCGTGACGTTGGCTTTTTGCATTTTTATTTTTTTTTTAAATTCGTCCCAATATTGTATGAAGCTTTTACCTTTTTACAATATTTTTTTTAGATATTGCTAATTAGCACATACATATCGTCTCTTACAAGAATAACGTGGTATTTTTTAAACTATAACTTTACAGGAAAGGAATTTCAAACACTGAAGTGTTGATAAATTCTATAATATTGATAATTTTACCGTAGTAACATTCACTTTAAAAATGCCGCATTTTTTTAGAAAATAAAATTTAACATGGCGGTTTTGAATATCAAATAATAAAAAATCGTTTTTTGATGAGATGTCACGTATTTCATTTAAAAAGGCAATACAGCTCATTATCCAGTGATATTCCAGTTGCTGCTCTTAAATCCCCTTTTGATTTAGACAAAGGACATTTAAAACCTCTTGCACCACAAATATGAATAAGTATATTTAGCCCTAAATGCATTCATTTATTTGTGATACAATAGAGCCTTAATCTTTTATTATAGGATGCCATGCCAAATATCAAAAAATACTCACACAAACGAATGTGTGAGGATTACAATATACTTTTTTCTAATTGAACCTTTCATTTCATTTATTTATTCATTAACAATTTAAATTGTGTTGAACATTACACATTACATAACATTATGACATGCAGGACAATATCATCATCATCAGCCTCTACTCGTCCACTGCGGGACATAGGCTTCCTTCATGGCACGCCAAGAAGCTCGATCCTGAGCAGTTCTCAGAACAATATACATACATATAATTAACATTGATTAATTAATGAATTTTTAATTATATAAAATCAATGAAATCACATTAATTTATAAATAATAAAACTATCAAAAGGAAGTAGAAATAGGAATAAAGATAATCATGTTGTTATTATAAAAAACCTGTCTTTTTACAACGAAATGTGTCATTTAGATATTCATTAATACTGTAAATAGCCTTTCTCCAATAAATAGGTCTTCAATTTATTTTTAAATAAGTTAACCCTATACATATACAGTTTTAAATTCTACAGGTAACAAGTTATATAAAAATACTGACTGATATCTCGGGCTATGTTTGACAACTTTTAATTTCGGTTGTATGGTGTTGGGCAAATCTTTCCTACGTGTTACAGCTCTAGCATGTCTTTCCTCATCAGTCTCAAAATTGAGCAAATTTTTTAATAGTCTGGTCAGCAACAATAGAATGTAAAGGCATGGCACTGTCAAGATCTCCAGTCTAATATAATGTTCTTTACATGACTCCGTCTGTGTCAAGCGGAGCATAGTCCTCAAAGCTCTCCTCTGAATCACGAATGCCATTTGCATGTTATACTTGTAGCTATTGCCCCAAAATAAATAAATAAATATCTGCTCTACACATCAACAATGTCTAAGAGGTGTCTTTTCGCACAAAACACTTCTTAACTTAAAAACTATTTACAGGACAAAAACAGTTTGTATACTTATAAAATATATTCTTCTCCACCACCTCATTCGAAGTTCAAAAAAAAAAAAAAGACAAAAATGCGTCCAATCATATCGAGGCGGAACTATCATGGTACGGGCTGTTAATGAGATAGTGGAACCTGAGATTATCCCACACAGGGATATCCCATTGAACAAACATGAGACATATTACAACGGAGAGCTATGGTTCATTTTTCTCCAACTCTTATGGCAGAATTTTAATTAATGTTAAGGGAGGAAATACTGATTACTTAATTTAATTGCATGCCTTTTTTGTTATTTTTTACTTTAAATTCCATAATTCTCTATATAAAATCAATTAAGTACAAAGTTAAAGTTTACACTCAAAAATGAAACTACAAAAACAAAATATTTAATGCATTTTTAATGTATTGCCAACATAAACCATAACATAATCTTTAATTTTATCTGCAATTGTTTTCACAAAATCTTTACAAAAGTTTGTAACATAAGGTAAAAATAAAATATCCCTAGGCTAGCTACCCTTTTTGATGTGTGTACATTTAATCGGATGAAAGATCCGCACCAAAACACAATGGAAGTATAATACTGTTAATTATACAACTGGGCGCGTTTACCCCCTACAACTTAAAAAGGTTTGTTCGTTACGTCATTGTTCATATGTATATAGAGTAGGTATGTTAATTTGGTTTAAGCACTCGCCAACGTCCATACCACGTTGAATACACCGGTTCTCGTCCGATCACCGAAGTTAAGCAACATCGGGCGCGGTCAGTACTTGGATGGGTGACCGCCTGGGAACACCGCGTGACGTTGGCTTTTTTGCATTTCTATTATGTTTTAAATTCTTTCAAATATTATATTACACTTTTACCTTTTTAAGGTTCCGTAGTAACCTAGAAACCCTTGGGCGCTAGCCAATGTAACATCGCTTCTTAACGAAACGAAATTGAATACCAAACCAAGCGATTGACCACGTGATTTATCGCGTCACGTGGTCAAAGTATTGGTTGATTTGCTATTCAATTTCGTTTCGTTACATTGGCTACGGCCCCTTATTAGTTTAGCCAAGTCTGTCTGTCTGTGCGTCTGGTCGTCCACGGATAATTTCAGTGACCGTTAACTCTGTAAAGCTAAAATTTGCTACCAATATGTAAATGAATCAATCAATCAAGCCGACGAACTACGAAGTGACAAAATAAAGAGTGTAGGTAAAGTGTTTTCTTAGGAGTGGTACCATACCCGTAAAATGTGGAGATTTTTTTTTTTCGTGTCCACCCTAACGTGTGATATATTGTTGTTGGATAGATATTTAAAAATGAATAGGGGTTTACTAAAATCATTTTTTGATAATGTTAATATTTTCGGAAATATTCGCTCCAAAAGTAAAAAGAAATGTGCCCAAACTTCGAAGAATAAGTTTAAAAAAATATACAGTATGTTAAATAACCCTTAAACTCGTTAATATATATCATTAATAGATTAAAATAAAAATATCAGCATAGAAAAATAAGCTTAAAAAAATCCGAATAAAAAAAAATTCTAATTGGAAATAAATTTGAAAACTCCTGTTTTAAATCAAAATAGTAGTCGTCATGTATAAATAAATTGCGACGTTGCCGACTTGCCGTCTTTCATGTTCGCGTGTACAGTGTGTTGCTTTTACATGTCAATTTAAAATTTTTATTGAATATTTTCTTATTGGAAAAAATTTTAAAACATTTTGTTTTCGAATGGAAATATTTTTTTTTAGCATGTATGTATGCTATACTATTTCGGGTTAACGGGAACGCCCTCTGTTAGTTAACATACTGTATATCTCAAAAGTAGAACTTTGTATAGACTTTCTAGAAAAATTATTTCGGACTAGATGGGTTGAATACATAGTTTAAAAAAAGTATTGTGATACAATTGGGCCTTAAACTTTTATTGCTCGGTGGTAGGCCATAACATCGGCTGCCGGCAGCAGTTACCACCCACCAGACAAAGTCTTGCCGCCAAGCGATTCACCGTGTTCCGGCATGATGTCTGGTGAAGCCGTACGGAGGATGGGTCTAAGCAGTTGTCTTGCGATATGTGCCGGGTATGATGCAGCAAATGTTGTTGTGTCGAGAGTTTGGTCGTGGAGGGTCTCCAGATCAATCTCCCTCTGGGTTTAAGATTGCATCACCTCGCTCAACTGCCGTCTTCCTTCTTATTCACTCAGTTTTTTTGAGCGAATAGGCTTTTAATAAACTAGCGCTTTACCATCAACGACAGCATCACTGCTTACCATCAGGCGGGATTGCGGTCAAGCACTAGTTTAGCACTAGTTCAGACAATATTGAATAAAAATTTGAATTTTCCAGTTACAAACGAATGTGTAAGGATTACTTTCAATAAATAAACCTTTTTTTCCTAACTGATCATTTACATCCATTCTACATAATTTGGTTATCTAATAATTTTTGTATTTAATTGGATGAAAGATACTAGATAGTACTGACCGAAACATAATAATTGTTATTTATTTTCGTCTGAGCGACTTTAGATACGCCAATATGTTAAAAAAGTCTGTTTAATTCAATTCAATTATATTTATTTGCACAGAAAGTAGGTATACAAAATAATGATGTTTACATAATGTCAGACCCTTATACTATCTACCTTAAATTAGGCATGCAAATTTTGAATACTTAGTTACATTAAATGAATCATTAAATTATTACATTGTCTATTATTATTATTTTTAACATTTTATATTTATTTGGGAAGAGAGGAGTCATTTAAAAAATCATTTACAGATAAACATTTTTTAATAAAAGAGCTGTAAGCTTCTTTTTAAATGTTACGTCATTGTTCATATATAGAGTACGTTCATTTGGTTAAAGTATTCGCCAACGTCCATACCACGTTGAATACACCGGTTCTCGTCCGATCACCGAAGTTAAGCAACATCGGGCGCGGTCAGTACTTGGATGGGTGACCGCCTGGGAACACCGCGTGACGTTGGCTTTTTGCATTTTTATTGTTTTTTAAATTTATTTTTCAGATATTGGAGTATGAAACTCATAGTAAACTACAAGTTCCTCTACTTTTGTCTTTGGGAGAGGGACCAACGGCTTTACTGAAAGCGACGGCTAGTGGCGATACGGATTTAATTTACATTGTTTTATTACATCTCAAAGAAAAAATGGGCAAACGTGAGTTCGAGGTAAGTACATATGTATATTGAATTCTTTGGATATAAAAGATGCCCAAAGTCTCCGACGATTGTAGTGGTGATCTAAGTTGTTTACGAAAGTAAGAATAAAATCAGTTTGCTCTGAATATTTAAATAAATTTATAATTATCACCATTTCATTTGTAATAAATAGTGATGAAATGGTGATAAATAGACATAGATAAGTTGTTGTTTGTCATTGTGTAGCTTGCATAGTACAGTTGACACTAAAATACCACTCACAATAAAGTGTAAAGACACTGTCAAAATGAAACGGTTAGTATGGTTGCCTCTATACAATATGTAAAGAAAACCCCGTCCCTCCCATAAGGATAATAAAGGTAAGATAAACACATGACTAAATAAAATAACAAATTTTACATAATCATCGTAGTAACAATACAAGGTAATGAATTTTGAAATAATCTTTTTTCTGTGAATTAAATCCAACTTCCCCAAAATTTGCTAATTTTTCAGAAAGTGACAACGCCATTGTCGATGGTATTATTATGAGCGATGCGACCGCGTGCCGCGTGCCCTGTCCCCCTTCGCCCGCGCATGTATTAATTTACCTCCTTTTGCGAAATAATATTTATTTGGGGGGGGGGGGGGTTAAGTTTAGCCCGCTTTTGTAGGCATTGATACAGTTATCGATATCTCACAATACTTATTTCTTTACATATTGTATAATGATGACGATGATGATGATGGTTGATAATAGGGTTGTAACGGAGCTTCGCCTCCGCTTCCCTTACTGCGGAAGTTCCACAAGAAACCGTATCTTCGCTTCGGCCTCCGCCTCCGCACAATTTTTGCGGAGTTATAACGGAGGTTTATTTACTATTTATAAAATAACTAACGCGCAAGCTGCGACGCTCGACAACCGTCCGGCCGCGTTTGAGCGCGAAATGGTCAAAAATCAAAGGCAAACACAATTTGTCCTTAATTTTGATTACAAGAAGGTAATATTTTTTTACTAATAATACTACTGTTAATGTATGTATTTAAAATAAAAAGTTTGTTTTAATTAACCATAAATTTAACTTTTTTCTTATGTACTTTCACCTCCGCCTCCGTTAACTTCCGCATCCGCGGAGGTGAGACTCGTCGCCTCCGCATCCGCCTCCGCCTCCGCTAACCAACCTCCGTTACAACCCTAGTTGATAATGATAATGCTAAACCCTGTTAAAGGGACACCCCCTTCAACAGAGATTAGGTCTATATCCCAACGTTGGGCACGTTATACTCTAAACATATAACTTTTGCTTCCCCAGCTAACAATCCGAAGCTTCTCCCTCGCTCACGCTCTGTACATAAAGTTCTGTGCGAGCAACAACCGGGAGGCGTTACGTCAGGTGTACGTCCAGGAGGATGACTTCCAAGGACAGGCCGCCACGCACATACGCGATGCCATCGACCAGACCAACCCAGGCAGTATCGAAGCGTCCCTCATATCGGCTAGGGAGTGCTATAAGAAAGGGAAGAATGATTTGGGTAAGATGCCAAATTTATCAATAATTTTTTCGTTAATATTTGCTAGAATTTACAAATTATATAGGTATTGATAGGGTTACGAATGCACCTTATGTCGATGGAATAAGGTTCAATATCGCGTGACATGCAGTGCGTAACTCGAAACCTAGACATTGTTGAGGTATCGTATAAAAACGGATTGCTAGACCTAGGGTGACCTATCGAATGGTACAGGTCTCAACAATAGGCTATTTGACAGTATTCAATTATTTGTGATTTTTTGCTTTAATTGCATAAAATGAGGGTTCTTTATAACATTTACAAGAGTTTTAATAAAAAATAATAACAATTATTATATCCAAAACACAAAAATATGTTTGGCTTTTTGTTTCTCGCGCCACACATTGTGAAACGATCCGGATTGGCTAATGTCGCGATGACGTCATACGCTTGTTTTCGGCAAACTTATAAACTGTTTTTCGGGGGGTTTTATCGATTTATTTGTACAACCCAGTACAGTACACCACTTGTAAACCATTTTATTAGATAACAACAGCAAATAATAATTAAAAACAAACACCACTGAGAACCGAAAACCGCTTGTGACGTCATTTACCAGGCGCAACGCCATATTGCTGATTATATCGTATTCGCGGCTTATTTGAATTTTGAATTTTTATTTGGATATTTCTTACGAAATACGTATTTAAAATTAAAAAAAATACTTTGGATGAACTTCTTAACCGCAACCAAGTAATTCAAGATAAAAATTATAAATCGGTCAAATAGCCTATTTTGTCAGCAAAGTGTCGACATCCAAATTTCCAGTAACTCGTCTCCGGTGATTTATCGTAGGTAACTACTGAATGTACTCGAAGGTATGCGCTCTTATTATTACGTCTAGACGAATCTGGAATGTTCGATCGGCTGGTTTCACCCACGTAAGTTTCGAACCGAAAGAGCTTAGTTGATATAAGCGCCCGTTAAATAAATGGGAGCAATATGTACAACCGCGTTCACTCCCGTTTTTGCAACATTTTTGTTACTGCTCTGCTTCTATTGGGCATAGCGGGATGTTATATAGCCTAAGTCTAAATTTCATTACAATCGGTTCAGTAGTATTGGCGTGAAAGCCGGACAGACAATTAGAGGCATGCAATTTTCACGCAATGCCTCTGTCTCGTTCTACAACCAATCACAATTCGTTTTATTGTCCAATCATACAACAAAGCATATAGTTATTAACAATTCTTGCGCTATCTTAACATCTAACCACAATCAACTTAAGGCGTTGTCCGCAACACCAGGTTTAATATCATTCATTCACCCTCAGGTGTATTAATATGCGAAGACGCGCGCAAGCTCTGCAAGCAACAATCAAGCCTACAGGAGACGTATGGCACCAGCTTCGTAGGCTTGTCTCTACACGACACAGTGAGGAAACTGCTGGACAAGGGAGAGGTTAAACTAGCTGACAAACTGCGCTCGGAGTACAGGATGCCGGATAGAAGGTAAATAGTAAATTTATGGTCTGCGCCGTAAAAGTTTGATACGTGAAATGCAAATTAGGCAAAAAAAATAGTCTATAACTAGTCGCTTCCTCGTCAAACTACAAAATCATCATCATCTTAGGGTTAATCCTAGTCGCTAGTCGCATCCGAACCTTTTTTAGCTTTATTTGTTTATCCATTTATTTCAAGTATCATGGGCCACACAAACATAATATACAATACTATACCAGTATACCGCTAAAGCAGTCTAACTGCTGATTTTGGCAAAACTTCAATATTTTCCGTAAAGTGACTGCCGTCTGAACACAACCCGAAGGCGATATCGAAGTATCGCAGCTAGACCAATTGTTGTAGTTTTGAGGGCACCAACAACCCATAACGACTACCACTAGATGTTCATATGGCAACCGGGATCAACGGCTTAATGTGCTTTCTGAGGCACGTTCAGACCAGTGCAAATATTCATATTCATGCATACAAATATTTGCACTGCGCGGGGATCGAACCCACGCCTCCTTGCGCAGCAGCCGCGTTCGCTAAAAATCCTCTTAACGTAGCAATAAACATAATTTCATTACAGATACTGGTGGCTGCGGATCCTAACATTAGCCGATAATGACAACTGGGCAGAATTAGAGAAGTTCTCGAAATCCAAGAAATCTCCCGTCGGATACGAACCGTTTGTGGACGCATGTTTAAAGTACTGTAAGCAAGATGAAGCGTTGAAGTACCTGCCGCGGTGCAGCGACGATATTAAAGTCAAATATTATGTTAAAGCTGGGTGAGTGTCATTGATGAGCACAATGGGGGGACACCACGTAAATTTGCCGTGTTATACCTACCCATACAACTGTCAGAGAATAATAATCGTAATTCGAATACGCGGACAATTGTAAGTTGGTAGTCAATTTTGGAAATAATATATTATTCTGTTTTTTTTTTTTCAGTTTCTACGAGGAAGCGGCAGAAGTAGCATTTGAGCAGAAAGACGAAAGTGCCCTTCTCTTTGTACAGAATAAATGTCCGTTGGAAGAGTCTTTAAAACGCGCCAAGATCGCGTCACTGCTTGAAAAATTACCAACCAAAAAGTGAAATATTTAGATCTATAAGACTGGAATTATAATATATATGAAGATGAAATCTCACTTCTGGGTAAAATGCTACAAGGTTATTTTAGGGCATGGCTAAAATCGGAACATTAATTCCGATTTTTTGTTTTTTTTTCTTTTTTGTGTTTGTATTGGCAAACACGCGCTGTCATTCAAACGCCAAAAAAGTCCCTGTAGCATTTTATGCAGATGGTGTATATTACGCCCAAATATTGCTAATTTAATAACGGCAGATAATTTTGCCAGAGCAATAAAATTGATATTAAGCATACTTACCTTTTTTTAAGCCATGCA
Source organism: Sesamia nonagrioides (assembly GCA_017933935.1). Lineage (NCBI taxonomy): Eukaryota > Metazoa > Arthropoda > Insecta > Lepidoptera > Noctuidae > Sesamia > Sesamia nonagrioides. The sequence continues at coordinate 2,246,386 of JADWQK010000137.1, read as the reverse complement.
TGCACTGTTCTATAAGCCCCGCTGTATCATGTCTTTTCTGCCATCTTCTGTTGTCCTTCAGAGTTCCGAACGGCAATGAGGTCCATGGATACCGTCATGCGCTCCGCAAACCTATCCCCACTACCTGCCGGATATCGTCGTCCGGCCGGATAGTCGTTGCGGGGCTTTCTACACCGTGTCCGGAACTGGACACAGTGTATCCAGTTCCGGACCAATCCGGTCCGAATACGAATTATCTGTCGATTGAAAAATCAACGCCAAGTCCCAGTATTACCATAAAGATACATAGGAATTAAGCGATTCTCACACTGCCTCGCATCATCGTAGTGTCTCAACGCACCTATGCATACTTACGGGAATGCAGTTTGCATCATCATGCGCCAAGCCCATCCAAATCCATCCATCGGAGTGCGAGGGCGGTGTGCCATACCTTGCGGCTCATCCCGCAAAAATGCAAGTGTTCGCATGTTTCTCCGCTTTAACGTGCTTGGATGCCTTTTCTGTGTTGGACTGTGTGGCTACCTTGAGTTTTCAAAACGAAGACTCGATCGTCGATATCGACCGCGTTTGACTCAACGATTGGCCCGCTTCAAGGTTGTAAGAACTCTCAACCAATCAGAGCGTCATACGCAGTCGATGCATACCTATGATCGAGTCTCATAATGAAAACTCATGGTAGCCACACTGTACGCCTGTTTTTATACAAACTGAGATACAAGCAACGTTAAAACACGCATTCACGCGCTGTGGCTAGTGGTGCGTGGCAGTGTGTTAATAAGTCATAGAGAAAATTTTAGATTTAGCCTCTTTAGATTATGTTTAAAACTCGAAAGATATCGGAACTGCATTCCCATTTCAGTAGGTAAGTCGACTATGTGGTCGGTTCGGTTTTCAAATATGTCTATATAAATGAACTGTATAATATTATTTACTTAAAGCAGCATATTTTATTTTTATATAAGTAAAGTTGATAGTAATACGAATGAGACTACGAAGAATGGGCAGTCTTCGGAGTTTCGGGATATACAATATGTTAAGAAAACCCTGTCCGACCCGTAAGGATAGTAAAGGTTAGGTAAACACTTGACCAAATATAATATAAAATTTTACATAATCATCATAGTAACAATACTAATGAATTTTGAAATAATCCTTTTTTCCGGGGAATTAATTACAATTTCCCCGAACTTTGGTATTTTTTAAAAAAGTGACAACACCGGTATTATTATAAGCGAATAGCGACGCGACCACGTCACAGGTGCCGCGTGCCCTGCACTCCGCCGCCCGCGGAATGGGGTTGCTAACCACACATGTGTTAAGTTACCTCTTTTTGCGAAATAATATTTATTTTTTTAGGGGAAATTTTTTTTAAGTTTTGCCTGTCTTTGTGGGCATTATTAGAATCAGTTATCGATACCTAACAACACCTTCACGGATCGGACAGGGTTTTCTTTACATATTGTAGATTGTATCAATTATTTATTAAAAGTCAGTAATGTAATGTTTAGTAATTATAACAAAACATTTTTAATATGCTTGTAAAAGTATAGCCTATAATAATATGCAAATAAAACAAGTTATCAATGGTTGCTGTTTGCTTTTATTATCAAGACAAGAAAACAATGATCATGTTTGTAGGCATTAAATGAGACGTGCGCCAGGGTAGCTCGCGAAATTCAAATTTACTTTAATCTCGACATTACATACCCGCCTTGGTGATGTTCTGTATAGCTATTTACAACCGACCGACAGGACATCATTTATCTAAATTAAAATAGAGAGGAGACCTGTGCCCAGCAGTGGGACGATAAAAAGGTTAATAATGATGAAACAACTATGTATTTGTAAAAAAAAAAACTTTCGCGGGCTACTCTGACGCTTTCGCTTCAATACATTGACACAATTGTTACATAGTAAGCGTGTACGCAGGAAGTATCGAAATAACAGACTTACGATTTCAAATTCGATACAGTAAACTTTAAAGACAACATTTATATTGATATCAGAATTATATGGAACCCTTTAGATCGCACTGACCTCGCATATAATAGAACTGGGTTTATTACATGTAGATTATAGATAAGAGTTATAGACACAAATTGCAAATCGTTTGACAATTAGCCATACCAAAAAGTTATCAAGTACCAGTCAAAGAGATTTTTAAAACTTGAATCGAGAATTACATATACGGAGATAACATCGTTTTTTTTATATTATTTTTATTGAATCTGTGACAGCCGGTGAGCTATCGGTCGGCTTATGCAAAATGCTTATTTTAATACGTAAGCAACTATAGACATACACTAATGGACATGCCGTACGCGTATAATCTGTAATATTATTTGGTTTGAAAAGAATGAGAGAGATGGCCTGTCCTGTCGGTCTAGCACTATCTCTTTCCTCATAGATGATTTTGATAGAAATAAGACGAAACTTCGTTTCCTCTCTTTCTTTCGGAGTACCACAATTCTCATCTCTAAGGCATGTCCATTTGTATAGGTCGATGTAAGCAACACTGATTCGACCACATAGAGCTACGAACATCAAAGTGTAGCGACACCGGTCTAAGTCTTACGTGATTACATAACTTTATCTACAGTCCCATCGACTATTTAAGCTTATTATCAAAAGCAGTAATAATTGAAACATGCATCGTCGTTAATAAGGCCAAATTGTCATCACTGTAATATATTTATTAAATGACAATGGCGCCGATTCTGTTGTTCACAAACTAAACTAATTTTAAGTTATGTGCATCTCTTTCTTTCCATTTCGTTAAGAAAAGGACAGAAGATGAAATGTCAGTTTAGATCTGTCAAATCAGTGCGCTCCTGACGTAGACTCGCGTATTTTTAGTCGCCATGTTTATAATCGCGTCTAGACTGTCAATGGAGTATCTTAATTTGACAGGATTAAACTAAAATGTTATCTTCTATCCTTTTCTTAACGAAATGGAAGGAAAAAGATGCACATAACTTAAAATTAGTCGTTTGTGAACAACAGAATCGGCGCCAATGTCCGACGGTGTCGCTGCACAAGCGTACAGAAAAGGCGGATTCACCGACCAATATATATATACATATATATTTATTCACAACCATCACCGGACAAATACAATCTTTGAAAAAAATCAAATGTATCGACAAATAATAAAATGAATGGAAACTTGAGCTGTAATAATAATAACATAGAGGAAATCATCAACACGCGTTTTAATCTGTGCACAATATCATCAATCTTACAAAAAGCTTCCAATTTTTTAACCATCCTAATCAACAACTTTTGAAATTGGTCTTTTTTTTTAATTGACACAGACATCTAAATCTCTTTGAAATTAATTACATATCAACTTTCAGTCACTCTTGGAGACTAGATATTTAGTATATAAATAAATATCAAACGCTAAGTTAGAGGCATCGCATACCTCTTAGTAACGTTTGTAGAAGTATGCCGAATATTCACCAAGTCTTTTAGCCAATATAATTTTAGTTCAATTGACTTTTAACTATTAGTTAGGGCAAATCCTGAAACAAATAAAAATCGTATAGACCAAACTGCTGTTTATTAAGAGGTAATGTGGTAGCAAGACCATTTATTATTCCGTAAACAGTCGGCACAATTCTATATCAACATTTTAAAATGGTTATCAGTTACATATTTTCATTTACACTGAAATCCTCCTCACAATACAAAATGTCTTTCTACGAATGCACACAAAATAAATTAAGGAGACAATATTCTATAATCCAACTATCAGTCTTAAAGTAAACATGACTAACTATGTTCATTCAAACTATATCGAAGATATTATAATAAAATGAGCATATATCGTAAGACGGTAAAAAAAATCCAGATGACTAACATACAAAAAATTAGACAGCGATCATCATACGCTAGATCTAACAAACAGTGCATTAACTAATCAGTGTGGCTACCATGAGTTTTCATTACCGATCACAGAATACTCCATACAGATACCTTAAGGGGAACAACAAAATGAGTCCAGCTGAATTCGGGCAGACGGTCGAGCAAAAAAAAGTTTCTTAAACAGATCACTAGATGGCCACCAGGGAGCTCTTGACCGGCCGGCCACTACCGCCATTTATGTCTTGTCTACATTGTCATATATACATCCATGCGCCGTGCATTGAGAAATATGCATTCTAAAAGAAGATAACAGCAATATAATGGTTAGAAGACATCTTATCTTAACCTAAAAAAAATATGTTATGACAGGATTAATTGAATACACTGACATCTATTGTCCCGAGTGTAAAATAAAAATCATTGTCACTACTGAGCCCATTTTACAGTTTTGTTTAATTACGTTATTTATACGTGTAAATATACGGAGTAGCATTAAATAAGTAAATTCAAATTGTTAAAAAAATGAAAAAGGCTATAAACTGCACGTAAGAGGTTTAAAATCGTTGCTAAGTTTTAAACCGCAACCTATGCTGCCATCTATTATCTTTTGATGAGAACTGAGAGTTTGTTGTACTAGACGGGAACCCTTGGTTTTCATTACCGATCACACGCAACGACTGCGTTTGGCGCTCTCATTGGTTGAGAGTTCTTATAACCTTAGAGCGGGCCAATCGATTAGTCGATATCGATGATAAAGTCTTCGTAATAAAAACTCATGGTAGCCACACAGTTACATTAACCAAAATACAATAACACATCCAGTATTCTACACAAAGCTAATGTTACGAAGCCAGCATTATAGCTTCTAAGCATTTAGACGATAAATATAACCAGGACACACAGTCCGTTTACATACGATTAAATACGTTTACATTAAATCTACGCACATATAGTGGAAATAATAGTTTCGATAACTAAAGGGCACTTTGTAACAAATAAACAGGTTAAAAATGTACAGAAAATGTACGTTTAGTGAGGACGGACCATAATCATGTAAATAAAAGGGGATACTCAATTCAATGAGTAATAATTGGGGTATAACCAAGTATTTCCATTTAACATCTGGGATATAAATGTGTTTCTTTTTTGGGCACGAAAAATGAGATACTTGCTCCCTCCCCTGCTAATATTAACATGCCTCATACAACGGCATGTGGCACAACACATACTATACCTATTTTACCGAATAGCGATACAATTATTTGGATATACTACTTCATGAAGAAAACTAGATAACCGTCATCCATAAAAATGCATAAAAGCATAAATAATGGTATAAAAGGCAATGAACATTGTTTTTTTTTTTTCTTCGGTAGAAAAATATAATCTTTTTTTTTTCTAGATAAAACCATCAGACTTATTCGTCAACTCGCGAGTGATCGCGAGTTGGCACTTCCAATTTTTCAATTGTTTTGTCGTCAACTCTGCGGTGAAATTCGGGCATATTTATGTAGGTACAGCTAGCAACATAAACGTCTTTTATAATGTATAATATAGGTACCCACTTTAAATGCGCAAGACATTTTATACGACTTTAAATTAAACAAATATCGTTTTGGAGATAAATATTTAACACTAGATACTTCCCGAGTTTTTACCCGCAAAAGTTTCGATTCCGAAGACATAACGGGATCAAAAGTATCCTGTGTTATTCCTGGTTATAAACTACGTATATATATGTGTGCAAATTAGTTTAGTAGTTTTGCGTGAAAGAGTAACAAACATCCATTAATACATACATCCTCACAAACTGAGGAGGACGAGTCTGAGCAGTTGTGTTGCGATGTGTGCCGGGTACGATGCGCCAAATATTGTTGTGTCGGAAGTTTGGTCGTGGAGAGTCTCCAGATCAATCTCCCTCTGGCGCAGCATCGTTGGTCGTATTGTTGGGTTTAACATTGCATCACCTCGCTCAACTGTCGTCATCCTTCCCATTCCTAAGTTTTTTTAGTGAATAGGCTTAATAAACTAGTGCGCTTTACCATCAACGATTGCATCACTGCTTACCATCAGGCGGGATTGCAGTCAAGCACTAGTTTATAATAATAATAAAAAACCGCATTTATAATATTAGTAGGATAGGCTGTATACAATATGTAAAGAAAACCCTGTCCGATCCGTGAAGGTATTGTTAGGTATCGTTAACTGATTCTAATAATGCCTACAAAGCCGGGCTAAACTTAAAAAAAAAATCTCCCAAAAAAAATAAATATTATTTCGAAAAAGCGAGGTAACTTAATGCATGTGCGCCTTCACCCGCGCATGTATGCGCGGGTGAAGGGGGGCGGGGCATGCGGCACGAGGTCGCATCGCTATTCGCTCCGTCACAAATAGTGTTGTCAGTTTTTTAAAAATTACCAAATTTCGGGGAAATTGGAATTAATACCCGGGAAAAAAAGATTATTTCAAAATTCATTATTATTGTTACTGTGATGATTATGTAAAATTTTATATTATATTTGGTCAAGTGTTTACCTAACCTTTATTATCCTTACGGGTCGGACAGGGTTTTCTTTACATATTGTATATTCACCATTTAGAGCGTGTGTCGGAAGGTAAAACACTTCCACGTTATCCGCGAGCAAACCCGCGTGCTACAGCTCATTTAGTTTTGCGGTTTCAAGCTGTCTTTAGTTGACTGTACTTTGTTTGTGCGAGCTAGTTGACGACAAACAAAACAAAACATAAAATTGGAAGGTGGCAACTTCGAACTTTTGCGAGTTTGATGCTCGCCAGTTGACGAATAAGTCCAACATAACGCCAATAACGCTGTAAGTAAATTACCTTTTTTAACGAGTGACAGGTAACCAATCTTTATTAAATAATAGTACAGTATTTTAGATATAACCGACGCGTTAGTTTTCCAATCTCCCGCAATATGGCGGATTGGCGGGCAATAATAATAATCTAATCATTACTCAATAATCTTCTACTTTACAGCCTTCTAATCCCCAGTCATATCAAAGTAATCACATCCATGGGCGCAGCTATCGTAAGTTTTTGGTTTATTATTTTGCTTCACTTTTCCAAGCCGTATATATTTCACCGTACCCACGATCAAATACGACATTTTTTTTTTGTATAGCTAACAAAATAGAACCTCCTGTAGGAAACGCGTAAATGTTTTTTCTTCATTATTATTGCAAACAATCCCACTTTAATTACACAAGTTATATTTCAAATTGAGTTCTTCATAAGAGGGAGAAAGAAAGTTATTTTGTGAAACAGAGTATAATAAATACTTACCGTAGTTTGAAATGTCGTTTCTTTGGTGTGTGTACCCTTAACATACTTTTTTTTAATCCAAATATCACACTTTTTACCCGTTAAGCACCGTGTCCATATAACTATCTTTAGATATAATTTCGCTTTGGAACAGATATCATACATACATAATATACTTATATTACATCATTCACAGACTACGCGCCAAATCACTATTTTTGATAGCACCTCAACCATTTTTGCCTTTTCTCCAGACAACCATTTTTTTCCAATCGAAGAAATACTTGAAAGGGTACTAATAGTTCCTACCTAACTAAATGTCTTACAAACGTTTGCTACGATTACGTATCATGGCGGAAATAAAGTCCTTTTCAATCCTGAAATAAATTTTAATTATACTAAGCTTTACTAAGCATATGCATTAGGAACACGTTAAAGCAATTATTTATACTATTATTACGTATTAATCTTTGTTAAGCGATATGGCAAGTAAAAGAAAAAAAAGCATTTATGTAGATACGTGTAACCGTAGCAACGTCACTCTAAAATAAGCTCCTTTTTGTGAACCAACAATTCAATAGTGGGAGGTATTAAACAATGAACATCTAAATATCTCGTGGAGTACATCTAAATACACGTTACCATACATAAATTAGCTCCACCGTGGGAATCTATATTATCCTAGTGTTCCCAATAAAACAAAACTATTATTAGGTACTTACACCGTGGGATTGTGGCACTTGTATAAGCACAGATATTTGGGTAGTGTATTTATGCATATCCTCCACAAAATCTCTGTGCACGCCCCTGCGTGGGAATCTACATTATCCTAGTGTTCCGAATAAAACAAAACTGTCAGTACTTACACCGTGGGATCTACATTATCCTAGTGTTCCGAATAAAACAAAATTGTCAGTACTTACACCGTGGGAGTCTACATTATCCTAGTGTTCCGAATAAAACAAAACTGTCAGTACTTACACCGTGGGAGTCTACATTATCCTAGTGTTCCGAATAAAACAAAACTGTCAGTACTTACACCGTGGGAGTCTACATTATCCTAGTGTTCCGAATAAAACAAAACTGTCAGTACTTACACCGTGGGAGTCTACATTATCCTAGTGTTCCGAATAAAACAAAACTCTCAGTACTTACACCGTGGGAGTCTACATTATCCTAGTGTTCCGAATAAAACAAAACTGTCAGTACTTACACCGTGGGAGTCTACATTATCCTAGTGTTCCGAATAAAACAAAACTGTCAGTACTTACACCGTGGGAGACTACATTATCCTAGTGTTCCGAATAAAACAAAGCTATCAGTACTTACACCGCGAAACAAAATATACAATCGGAAAACAAAATCGAAAAGGCACCTAAACCGAGACACACACATCAAAACGCACGTTTACCAAATAGATAATGTGCAAACATTGCCAGCCTTAAAAACTAAGTATTTTTAATACGTGTACGCTTATAAGCATTTTTTTTTACTTTTTTTCTAAATACCATATCACATTAACGAGTATGACCTTTAATCTAGCTTTGAAAGATACTTAGGTGAACGCTATTTTTTCTTTGTTTTATTTTTTTCTCTTAATTTAAAAAATCTAAAATAGTGAATCTTATGAGAGAAACCATATGAACGTAAGCGTTTCGCGTGAATTATACAATTAAGTACACAATGTTTGAAATAATGGCACAAAGAGATACGAAAGGGTGACATACCTATATGAAGTACACTTGAGTACATTCATCAGAATCCCCGCAGAGAGATCACAGATTTATTTATATAATAATCGAGCGGGTAAGACACTTAATAAAATAACATCGTTTCTTATACACTTGACGATTACGTTACATACATATATTTGTACAACCTGTCGTGTATAAAACGTATACAGGAGACGAACACGACAAATCACACAGCCGTCGCGAACACGAGATCCAGTGGAAACCAACATTTAGGGACTTACATCTTCAGCAATTATGACAATATTGTATTTATATTAATATTGTAGTATACACTTTGGGTGCATTGTCTGCACAACTTCTAAATACAAATAATTTAAAAAGCTTGACAAAACAAAATTAAATCCACCAATTAACTATTGGCTCCACCGCATCTCCTTGTAACTAATAAAAATATACTAAAAGAAACTGCGTTCCAATAACTTACACATACGCACTAATCAACATAAAAAATCTCAAACAAAAACAAATAAATAACTCTCCTATCTCTTTGAGAAACAATAGTTTTACCTCTTTAGACGAAGGTGCGATGGAAATAATTTGTGCAAAGAATTATAAAAGCATGCACAAGCTCAATCAACGATATATATAAACACCTTCATATAATGAGGATTAATAAATTAATATAATCATTTGATGAAAATGATTCTTTTTTTTTACATTTTTCTATAGGAACTGCAGGTGTAAACTATACTAATGACTTAAATTCGTTTGGTTGTCGCTGGTTTAGTCGGTCGCGTCTGTGTAGATGGAGGTGAGATGAGGCAGGTGCGTGGACTGTACGGTGACCTTGGGCGAACGCTCGAACTTGACCTTGTCTACAGGGCTAGAGCCCGGCGTGGAAGCCGGAGTCAGGAGCCCAGCGCTCACCACACTCACGCCGGACAGACTGTGTTTGGGAATGGTGAAAGCCGGCAGGTCTTTGGTCTTAATGGTGTCGTAGATACGGACTAGCTTGTTACCATCGACAGCATCCAGCAAGTTGAGAGTGCGCGACTGTGCGGGCGAGCTTGTGACAACGAGCCCGGGCATCTTGGGTCCATGCATCTTATGTCCCCCCTCTGAAGTAGACGCGGCGATGTGCTGAGATATCGAGTGACACTTAAGCCCTTGTGCCGTTTTGTAGCTTTTGCCGCACTGGCATTTGTACGCCTTTTTTACCCTGGAATATATCACACGACTCATATAATATTTCTATATTTTTGTTGATAGATACATACTCTATTTACCCATTCATATACATTTATCATAATCCGATAAGGCTACCACAGATGACTAAACGTTTGAGAATAAATTTACGTTAATTATGAATACAATTATCGAGTTCGAATAGGAGTAGGTACTATGTATTAGTAGTATACATAATAGAGGCATATAAAACTTGACCTATTTTCTACTTTTATAGTAGCGTTTGAGCATAGCAATAGTGGTCATTGCCCTTTATCTCCTAAAAGTGCTTTTTTATATTGTAATCGTCCAATAAAATTTAATTCCTGTGTCAGTTTTGTAAGCGTAACAAAATTTTATTGTCGTTTTTCCTCAATAATGAGGAATGCGGAAAATGCGGATTTATATTTCTTTTTTTTTTTAAGTATGCTCGAGTATCCGTGCTACTATTGCCATGCTAAAACGCAACTACACTACAATTACAGGGCAATAAGTAACTGCTTCCACTCTCTACATGACATCGACACGTAAACTATGGATGCAGCAAATGATTCTAGACGGAGCGTGGAAAATTTTAATCGGTTATAAAAATTTAGAAAACTGCCTACGCGGACAAAAGCGAAATGCAATTTTATTCTAGAAATGCGAAAAGCATTTTTATTCCACAAATGCGAAAACCATTTTTATTCCACAAATGCGAAAAGCATTATTATTCCACAAATGCGAAAAGCATTTTTATTCCACAAATGCGAAAAGTATTATTATTTTAAGGGCGTTTTGGGACTGAAATAACTTATGATTAAAATTACCGCCGAAAAATTTCAACGCTTCAGAATCATGTAGGTACTAAATCCATGGGAACAGGTTAAGCGTCGGTGTCCCTGCCACCCCTATGTATAAACTTCTAACTACAATTACACATGGTGAATTGTACCCATTTCTTCCAGAAATACTCTTGAGCAGAAAGGCGTTTCTTGGGGCCAGGTAAAATCTTTTTATTGTACTGTTCTGGGTTCGACATGGCCGGGTATTTTCTAATAAAAGTAAACTCATTGATTATTTAGTATTGGATGTACAATAGGAACTCTTTCTTCTTCTTCTTCAGCCTATAGAGGTCCACTGCTGGACAAAGGCCTCCCTAAGGCTTTCATTGCTTTGGTTGCCATAATCCCCACGCTTGTCCGTTGGGTTGGGGATCGCAGTAATTTGACATTCCACAGGAGAAGCGTTGCTGCCCGATTCCCTGGTGAGAGTTCCCTTATTCACCTCGTACAACACCCACGGGAGGATATGGGATGGTACTAAGTATTACCTTCTATGCCCGGTACCACACGAAAACAGGCACACTATCAGTCTGAATAATTAATTTGGAATCCATGACTTCAAAGGTTTAAAAAATTTGCTCAAGAACTTATATAAACGCAATGAATTTTATTTAATTGTCAAAATGAAACTCAATTCCGTTCCTACAGTTAGTGTATTATACGGTTATCACCCAGTTCGTTGATTCATCGATTAATGGGTAGGTAGGTGTAATCATAACATCTGGTAGGGATGTTATAAATTCTTGATAGCGTGTTTGAGTAAACCAACCAAAATAAATGTTGCATGCCACTATGTGCGTACTTAAAAGTAGGTCACAATATCATTAGTTAAAATAACACAAGCTATAATGAGTTCGTAATTGAAAACGCATACGATCGACATTGTTTCGCTGCACGAGTGATGATGATGTTATTGATTTCAGTACCATACGACATCAGTAATTTTATTTTTCATTGGCTTTATTATTATGATACACTCCTGCCTTACGCTACTAAGTGTGGACTACAGACGTAATATTAAGTTTTTTTTTTTTATAATTTTATAGGAGCCATTTTACTTTTCGGGGTCGAGGCTTATGTGACGGACAGGGCCGTCATCTACCCCGGTTACTAAGGAGAGTGGAATCGGAGAGAGATGTCGTGCGGTTTCCCACAGGGAAACCGGTTCTGGAGTCCCATCTTTAGGACATTGGGTACCACTGGGTGCTGCGATTTGCATCAGCGTAGTTGCTTGGCGCGCAGTTTGAGGTGTCCGCGCGGCCCAGGAGACTCTGTGGCTGGCCATCGGCGACTCTAAGTCGCGGGCCAGGGAGGAGCTGCTGGGGTCAGAAAGATCGGGACCCATGGGGGCGCCCCTACCATTGGGTACGGGGCAAGTTGCGTCCCTGGGCGCCCCCATTGGTGCAAAGTATGCAACCCCAGATGCTAGAGGCGGTGGTATCCACCCTCTTCCCTGAGCGGGCGGGACATGTTCCTCCGGCGATGGTCTCACCCTCAGCCACAGACTCTCCAGAAGAGGAGGGCACCGATGTCCCCGAGGTGACGCAAGCAGAGACGGGAGCGGCCGTGTCGCGGCTCCGGGCCAAGAATAAAGCGCCCGGACCCGACGGAGTTCCTAGCCGAGCTCTCGTCCTGGCTCTGAAGGAGCTAGAGCCCCAGCTGAGGGGGCTCTTCACGGCATGCTTCGAGCAGGGTCAGTTTCCCAGTGTGTGGAAGGAGGGGAAGCTAGTCCTGCTCAGGAAGGAGGGGCGCCCCGCGGACTCGCCGTCCGCGTATCGGCCCATAGTGCTGCTCGACGAGGCGGGCAAACTTATTGAGCGTATAATCGCAGATCGCCTCGTCGGCCACTTGTGCGGAGACGGGCCGAACCTGGACGACAACCAGTTCGGTTTTCGTCGGGGGCGCTCCACCATAGACGCAATCATGCGCATGAGAGCCCTGGCGGAGGATACGGTATCCCGGGGTGGGGTGGTGTTGGCGGTGTCTTTAGACATTTCCAACGCCTTCAACACCCTACCCTGGAGCTGTATTAGGGAGGCCCTGAAATACCATCGGGTGCCTCCCTACCTCCGCCGCATAGTAGGGGCTTATCTGGAGGATAGATACGTCATCTATTGGGGACGTCACGGTGCCGGTCGGCACCAAATGTCGTGCGGTGTTCCACAGGGATCGGTCTTGGGACCGCTCCTGTGGAACATCAGCTACGACTGGGTGCTGAGAGGCGAGCTCCCGTCGGGCGCCGACTTGACGTGTTATGCGGACGACACGCTTGTCACTGCCCGGGGGAGCTCGCACAGGGAAGCGACGTTGATAGCCACGGCTGCGGTGTCACAGGTGGTGACCCGCATCCGGCGCATGGGCCTGGAGGTGGCCCTTGACAAGTCGGAGGCCATGGTTTTCCATGGCCCCCGGCGTGCGCCGGCGCCGGGATCACATATCGTGGTCAGTGGTGCCCGGATAGCTGTCGAGTCCACCATGAAGTATCTGGGATTGGTGCTCGACAGCCGATGGGAAATCGGACCCCACTTCCGGCGGCTGGCGCCCAAGCTGATGGGTGCAGCAGGCGCGCTGTCAACGTTGCTTCCCAACATGGGGGGCCCGAGCGCCGCCTGTAGGTGGTTATACGTGGGAATCGTGCGGTCCATGACCCTGTATGGGGCCCCTGTGTGGGCGATGGACCTGACGGCCGGAACACTCGCCATTCTGCGCAAGCCGCAGAGGGCGATGACCGTCAGGGTCGTCCGCGGGTATCGCACGATTTCCTACGAGGCGGCTTGCGTCCTGGCCGGATCCCCGCCCTGGGACCTAGGGGCGAAAGTACTCGCGTCATTATACCGATGGCGCGAGGAAGAGCGGACACGGGGCTCCAGTCCGGCGCAGCGGCAGATCGAGCTGCGCCGAGAGGAGCTCCGTCAGGTCCTGGTGGCGGACTGGCGGCAGAGGCTTATGCGCCCTACCGCCGGCCTCGCTACCGTCGAGGCAATCCGGCCAGTACTCGACGACTGGCTCGGGAGAAGGCACGGCTCCCTGTCGTTCAGGGTGACGCAGGTGCTGTCGGGGCACGGCTGCTTCGGCAAGTACCTGTGTCGCCTAGGCAGGGAGCCGGACGGTCGATGCCACCACTGCGTCCAATGCGGGGAGGACACGGCGCAGCACACGCTCTCCGAGTGTATAGCTTGGGAGGAGCAGTGCCGTGTCCTCACAAATGAAGTAGGAGGCGACCTGACGCTGCCGGCAGTAGTGCGGAGGATGGCCGGCAGCGCAGAGTCGTGGGACGCGGTGGTGTCCTTCTGCGAGGACGTGATGTCGCAGAAGGAAGCTGCGGAACGGGAGAGGGAGATATCAAGTCCCTTCCCGGGCCGCAGAAGACGCACCGGGCGCCGAAGAAGGGCGGAAAACGCCCTCTTCCGCCCCCCATGAATGGGTCCAGGGGCGAGGGACATGGGGAAGTCCCTGCCCCGCATTCGATGGACCCCGCGGCGGAGGCGCGCGCGAGTGCCAGCGCGCGCCTCTGAGGCGATGCACGGGGTAGCTTAACACTCCACTACCCCGTGCCGGAGACGAGGCCCGGACAGACCGGGCCAGCACGAGAGTGTGGGGCTGCGGAAGAATTTAGACTCCCGTGGCCCCACGCGCGCGCTCGTGATAGAAGAGACACCGGGGTGGTTTTGGTCAGTAACCCTAGGGCGGCGGACATCCTATGAAGATTTCCACCCCGAAAAAAAAAAAGCGTAGTTGGTTGGCGGCCGATGCGACGACCCTCGGGGTTTTGACAATCGCCGAGAGGATCCGACAATTGGAACTCAAGAAGGACCCGATGGAGCATACGGTGGAGGTCTGCCTGGCTTGGGCGGAGCACCGCCGTGTCCTCGTGACAGCGATCGGCGGTGATCACTCGCATCCGGCCCTGGTCCGGAGCAAGGGTGCATGGCAGGCCGTCACCTCCTTTGCTAGCAAAGCCTTCTGCGAAGCAGCTATGCTTGCAAAGGAGGAGGCGGAGCGCATGAGTGAGCGGGAATCTCAGCGCCTTCAGGCTTCACGCCTCTAGCCGCTGCAAGAGACGCCCCGGTCGGGAGACATCGTTGAACCTTCGGTCAACGTAAGCGCGGGCTTGCGAGCTGCAAGCTGCCTACTGCTCGCCACCGGTAAAGACCACACGCCACACGCGCCACAAAGATATTTCAGAACATAGTGCGGAGTCCACGAAGACCAATGCCTGCCAGGGCTGAGGGGTGTTTGAAAGAGATACCGTGGCCCTGGCGCACAGGCAAGTGAAGGAACACGGTCGATTTTTAGTCCGCCCAGAGCGGGAGAGGTCATTTATGATTTCCCATCCGGAAAAAAAGGGGTAATTGTATTCACCTTGATTCTAAAAAATATTTCTGTTAACAACATCTTGTCTAACCTATTCTAGGTGATATTTAACAGTCTCCAAAAAAAGGAGGCGGTCCTCAATTCGATTGTAGTTTTTTTTTTAATGTTTATACCTCAGAACTACTGGCCGGTTAGTTAGGTAGATTTTCACGTTTTTTTTTATTATTTGGTGCAGAACTGGTGCTTCCCGTGCATTACGATTTTACTTTGGTCTGGTCCAGTTCTGACATTGGCACAAATAAGTCTTTAGTATAAATCTTAAATTTTCATTAATTATGTGCGTGACAATTGGACGAATAACTCAATATCACGTCAACCGTTCTTTTTTATGTGAAAGGACATATTTTCAGTATGCTCCCATACATTTTTTTTTTAATCAAAATCAGTTCCATGGTTTGGTTTTAAACCAAACTTACAGGACAAAATTCAAGTAAACGAAATTGAGTCGTTTGCTTTTTATCATCTAAATAGCCTTTTCCCAACTTTGTTGGGGTCAGCGTGCAGTCTGACCGGACTGTGCGTCCGCTTCCCTCAACTAAAGAGTGAAAAATTAAAACTTCTTTACAAATATATCCGGCTCCCAAAAAAACCACATAGTGAAAAATTACTAATTCGGAAGTCGATGACAAAAAAAACGAAAACAAAAACCGCCACCGACTTCCTAAAAACTTTTTTTTGCAAGTCGGTAGTTCTTTTTTATTATTTTAAGTACACCTCTAAAACTAAAACATACATGATTTGCAGTTTAGACAAATGTTCTATGTATAACGGTTAGTAATGCCTATTACAATATACTCACTTCCCGTCCTTCTTATGTCCATTCTTCGAGTGATATTTGATGCCATTGACATTTTTGTATCGTTTCTTACAACCGGGCACTGGACAGGCAAATGGTTTCTCTTGGGCAGCCGGGCCGAGAGCTCCAGATGACGCACTAGCGTTCATTCTGAACAAGAAACAATCAATTTAAAACTATGATCCCTGTATGTAGAAGCAATGCATGCCATTAATACTGTGCTATCAAACTTGCTCGCAATGTTGCAACTAACAGCTTAGATTATCATACAAGGTGGATATGAAACTATGAAAATGCTGGCTGAAAAGTTGTTTGAGGATCGATTCACTGTCGGGCCTGCGGGCGGTGAGCAGTGGGCAGCTCGCCGCTCGGTAAGGACCAGGCCCGAGTCGACGGCGCGTCGTGTTTCACGCGCGCCTCAAAGAGACGTCAGCACGTCGTGACGGGGTCCCACGAAGACCGATGCCTCCTGGGTCAGGGTTGCGGGTTGGTTAAACAAGATACCGTGGCCCTGGCCGTCGCACAGGCAAGTGAAGAAACACGGGTGGGTTTTAGTCAGTAAAAGTCTGACACGCCCTTCCGCTCTGCCCAGAGCGGGAGAAGTCATTTGATGATTTCCCAACCCAACAAAAAAAAAAAAAAAAAAAAAGGATCGATTCACTGTTTGAAGTTGTTCTTGATCCGCTGTCGCCTACTATAGTCATACAAAAAAGATAACATTAATAATTTTTTTGTCACTGGCGCTGATTCTGTTGTTTACAAACTAAAGTAATTTTATGCTAAGTGCATCTTTTTCTTTCCATTTCATTGAGAAAAGAAAAGAGAGAGGTCAATCGTCGAAGCCAACTCGGCTGGGCTGCTTTCGGGAAGCTACGTAGAATCTTCTCGTCCGAAATACCGCAGTGTCTCAAGACAAACGTCTTCGACCAGAGTTTTGCCAGTGATGACTTATGGAATTGAGACGTGGTCGCTAACAATGGGCCTTATAAAAAGGCTCAAAGTCACTCAAAGGGCAATGGAGAGGTCTATGCTTGGGGTTAGACTGTGCGATCGAATCAGGAATGAGGAGATCCGCAGAAGAACGAGAGTAACCGACATCGCCCGAAGAATTGCAACACTAAAGTGGCAGTGGGCTGGACACATTGCCCGTAGGACCGATGCCCGATGGGACCGACGGGTTCTTGAGAGGCGACCACGCACTGGAAGACGTAGCGTGGGTAGGCCCCCGACAAGGTGGACCGACGACCTGGTGAAGGTCGCGGGAAACCGCTGGATGCGGGAGGCGCAGGACCGGTCGTCGTGGAGAACCTTGGGGGAGGCCTATGTCCAGCAGCGGACGTCTTTCGGCTGAAATGATGATGAATGTCCACCTGTTGTAAGCCTGGCTAATGATCCTAGAGCCAGACTAACCCGACACTACACCGACGATATCCCGGACGTCAGCCTGTACGAGATTGGTATGGCCCTGAAACAGCTCAAGAACGATAAGGCGGCTGGAGATGATGGAATTACGGCTGAGCTTCTGAAAGCGGGTGGTAAACCGGTTCTTAAAGCGCTTCAGAAGCTATTTAATTCCGTCACTCTTAAAGGCGAAACGCCTAAGGCGTGGCACAGGAGCGTGGTGGTTTTGTTTTTCAAAAAAGGTGACAATACCCTCCTGAAAAACTACAGACCGATATCCCTCCTGAGCCATGTCTACAAGCTGTTTTCTAGGGTCATCGTCTCGCTCGCAGGTTCGACGACTTCCAGCCTCCCGAACAAGCAGGCTTCCGAAAAGGTTTTAGCACCATAGACCACATTCATACGCTGCGGCAAGTTATACAGAAGTCCGAGGAGTATAACAAACCACTATGCTTGGCGTTTGTGGACTATGAGAAGGCCTTCGATTCGATTGAGACTTGGGCGGTGCTACAGTCTCTCCAGCGGTGCTAAATTGACCATCGATACATTGAGGTGATAAAGTGTTTGTACAAAAACGCTACCATGTCAGTCCGTCTCCAGGATCAGCACTCGAAACCGATCCAACTGCAGCGTGGAGTAAGACAAGGAGATGTCATATCTCCTAAATTGTTCACTGCTGCGTTGGAAGATGTCTTCGAGCTCCTGGACTGGAAAGGACTTGGCATCAACATCAACGACGAGTACATCACTAATCTCCGTTTCGCAGATGATATCGTGGTCATGGCTGAGACCCTGGAAGACTTGGGCAAAATGCTCAATGACCTCAGCAGAACTTCCCAACAAGTGGGTCTAAACATGAACATGGATAAGACGAAGATCATGTCGAACTCTCATGTCGCACCCACTCTAATTGTAGTTGGTTGCTCTGCACTCGAAGTTGTTGACGAGTATATATACCTGGGACAGAAAGTCCAACTAGGTAGGTCCAACTTCGAGAAAGAGGTGTCTCGGCGAATCCAGCTCGGTTGGGCAGCGTTCGGGAAGCTACGCTACATCTTCTCGTCGTCCAAGATACCACAGCGTCTCAAGACTAAAGTCTTTGACCAGTGTGTGTTGCCAGTGATGACTTACGGAACTGAAACGTGGTCGCTCACAATGGGTCTCATACGAAGGCTCAGAGTCACACAAAGGGCAATGGAAAGAGCTATGCTAGGAGTTTCTCTGCGTGATCGAATCAGAAATGAGGAGATCCGCAGAAGAACCAAAGTCACCGACATAGCTCTGCGAGTCGCTAAACTTAAGTGGCAGTGGGCAGGGCACATTGCTCGTAGAACCGATGGCCGATGGGGCAGCAAGGTTCTGGAGTGGCGGCCACGTACTGGAAGACGCAGCGTAGGGAGACCTCCAACAAGGTGGACCGATGACCTGGTGAAGGTCGCGGGAAGCCGATGGATGCGGGCAGCACAAGACCGGTCATCGTGGAAAGCCTTGGGGGAGGCCTTTGTCTAGCAGTGGACATCTATAGGCTGAGGAAGAAGAAGATGATGAATGATGAAGAAAAGGACAGAAGATAAAATGTCAGTTTAGACCTGTAAAATTAGTGCGCTCCTGACGTAAACCGACGTATTTTTAGTCGCCATGTTTATAATCGCGTCTAAACTGTCTATGGAGTATCTTAATTAGACAGGATTAAACTAAAATGTTATCTTCTATGGTTTTCTTAAAGAAATTGAAAGAAAAAAATGCACATAACTTAAAATTAGTTTAGTTTGTGAACAACAGAATCGGCGCCAATGTGTGATTAAGTGATGTTTAGACATACGTGAGATTGACAACAGTGTGGCTACCATGAGTTTACATTACAAGACTCGATCGTCGATATCGACGGCGTTTGACTCATTGATTGGCCCGCTTCAAGGTTGTATGAACTCTCAACCAATGAGAGCGCCAAACGCGATCGATATCAACGGTCGAGTCTCGTAATTAAAACTCATGGTAGCCACACAGATATCGTTAACCGTTACCGATGCAATTAGATTTAAAGAAACTTTATTTCTCAAAAAGAACATAATACAGTTCACTTACATGAGATTTAATATTTAATGTACTGATTATTTCGTCTAGTGACGTAGCATGCAGATACACAATAAGTGAAACGATAACAAAGCAAAAACCAAAGTGTGGGTAGTTACATAGTACATTTCGAAATTTAAAAATTTACGCTACGCACTTTGTTCATTTGTGCTGTAAAATGTAGTCAGACGCCACCGATACGTCTAACATATTTGTTGCTAATGTTGCCTAACGGTAACGTCCACAAAATGGACACAAAACCTATTTAAATAAATCAACTGATCATTTATGTGGTTCATGAGAGAGGGAATGGGTTAAGAATAATATTTATTTTCCTGTACATCTGTATGAAAATTAATCAATTAAAAAAATCCGAAAGTAATCCATTAGGTAAGTGATTATATCGACTACGATTTTTTTAATAAAAATGCAACCCAACCCAAAAATGGGCTTCATAAAGCAGTTGTGCTGCGCGGTAATCGGGACTAACGAACTATCTTTTTAATTTCTAGTGTTCACTTACTTGACGCCATATCGCAGAATGAACTCTGAGCTGTATTCCTCGGCCGTTGTCCACGAATCATTGCTGTCTTCTGATGGGCTGACCAGCTCGTCTTCATCCATTTCGCTCCCTAGAATATACAAAATCAACATTATCATCCTCTCAACCAAAACCAGACCAAACCAGTACTTTGTTTACAAATAGACGACTCCCAAGCATTGGGACATCCATAGATCCTGCGCTGCTCGCATTCCTCGCTGGGTTTTATAACACTTTTCAGTAGCAAGGTAGACCATGCTCAAATTCAAAAGTAATCATCATCATCATTCCAGCGTTAATACCAGTCGCATCCGCAGCTTGTTTCAGCTTTGGAGTCTGGGGTCCGCTTTACCAGTATAACTGCTGATTTTGGCTAAACTTCGATATTTTCCGTGAAGCGACTACCGTCTGACTCAAATTAGGATAATAAATATTTATAAGGAAATATTTATTCAAATTAGGATGAGAATAAGCACTTTTTGAACGCCAATATTACAGAAGACAGTCCCCCAAAACGCGCGCCCTTCTATAGTACTCACAAGTAAATAAATGTTTACTATACAGACAGGGTGTATCTGACATCGTAACGCAAACTTCGCGGAAAGGCTGTAACACCGCATGCCACTAATAAAATTATGACAGTCATTTATGTCGTTAATGAACGGTTACAGAATTCACAGTGGTTAAAAAAGTCTCGGCTCGTCATTTGAACGTTGCAAGCGTGCCGCCGTGCGGGTTTGTAGGTATGGCGTTGATCCCTTATGTGAACTCTATCAAATCAGCTAATAAGATAATTTT
The DNA here is from genome assembly GCA_017933935.1 of Sesamia nonagrioides. Taxonomy (NCBI): domain Eukaryota; kingdom Metazoa; phylum Arthropoda; class Insecta; order Lepidoptera; family Noctuidae; genus Sesamia; species Sesamia nonagrioides. The sequence goes on along the minus strand of JADWQK010000137.1, from coordinate 2,225,509 downwards.
TCGAGATTTGTTTTCATTGCGCTTTTTTGTGTAATTAGCGAATTAATTAATTTTTACTTTAAAACCTTATTGGGTTATAAAAGTATAGCAATTATGAATGGTCTAAAGTGAAAAAAACTTCATATATTTTTTTTTAAATCATGAAAAAGCCGACGAAAAATTCCATCATTGGGGGGTTCAGAATCATGTACTGGATGCATGGTACTCGTTTGTGCGTCGATGTCAGATACACCCTTTATATCACCATCAACCAAAAGACGTCCACTGCTGGACATAGGCCTCTCCCAAGGATCTCCACGACAACCGGTCCAGCGCCTCCCGCATCGAGCGGTTTCCCGCGACCTTCACGAGATCGTCGGTCCACCATGTCGGGGGCCTACCCACGCTGCGTCTTCCGGTGCGTGGTCGCCACTCGAGAACCCGTCGGCCCTACTACACTAGATATACTAAATATTAAATCTATAGTACTCAATAAGCTGATGTAAGAAACCCATTGACCTAAAACTAGACCAGCAGAGCTATACACAAGCAATCGAGAAGCTAATTCTATACCGTGTCAAACATTAATTAATGTTATCATAGAAGTCCAAGTACCTACTGTACGGCACAATGACGTTTCGATCAGTTGTCATCATTCACCATCATTATCAACCTTTTTATCGTCCCACTGCTGGGGCACAGGTCTCCTCTCATACAGAGAAGGATTGAGCGTAATCACCACGCTTGCTCAATGCGGGTTGGCGATTTCAGACTTAAAGTCCAGGTTTCCTCAAGATGTTTTCCTTCACCTTCAGTCATTTGGCTAAAGGATGACCAATGTAACTTTAGAAAAGTTACATTGGTACTTGTCTGACCTGGAATCGAACCCGCGCACTTGAGAGGCTGGTGTTTTAACCACTAGGCCACCACGACTTCTAGGCCACCACGACTCCGACGATCAGTTGTAAATAGCTGCAAAGAATGCATTATCATCTCCAATATGACCTGTGTGGGGTCTTACACTTGGACCATACATAATACCAGTACCATGGACACGATATATGTAGGTAAGTGTGACCACCTACTGGGCAAATATAACTTAACAAACGAGTATTCGTTAAGGCTGAAACTGTTAATAAACATGGCATTCTTCAACCAACAATAAAATAACCCTTTTAGATACTTCCATCCTAGTCTTGATCCTCTTGCTAAGATAAGCCTTTTCGAATCAGGGATCATTGTAGAGGGAAACTAAAAATGGGGTAGATTTTCCGTTTTCTGAGGAAAGTTCAGAAGTAGGTAAGGCACGTAAATTATTCTTTCCTGGCATAGTCCAGCCAGATTGCGACTAGTTGGGACCAATGGGCGGTCCAAACGATCCCAACTAGTCGCAATCATTTGACAAAAATGTGTTCGCCGATTAGGGGGCTGGTCTGATTTCACTGCTCATGTGCTTAACAGATTCCGTGCGGATGACGCCGCACACGCACCATATCAAATCTTTTGCGTATGGCGTATAGTGCCCGAGAGGATACAAAACAAAAACATAAAAAACGCGGCTAAAACGACTTTTCTCAAAAGAGGTCCATAAATAAAAGTGTCATTATTTGTCACCTATATCATGCCCAGTGTCCGTTTCAAGTAATTTCGTTAATTAGCAGACTTCAGGGGTTGTAAACCAAGTACATAGTCGAGTCACATTGAGACTGTGCATTGAGTTTCGACTTCTGAGGAACATATTTCATTTTTTTTCTGCGTAACTCTTCAACAAAATAAGAAATAAAAATACATTTACATTCTTATCCAAATAAAATACTTCATAATTATGTAAGCGTTTGTAGGTACCTACGAGTAAAATATTTTTGATTCATTAGAATCGGACTTCCCATTCAGTTATATGTTCTTTATTACAGTGTTTTGTAGACAAACAATTTACCATCAAAATAGCGGATTTAAAATTGTTTCCCTACAAAACACTGGGAAATAGAACATGTAGGTAACTATAAATAAGTATCACCTCGCTGCAAACTCAAATAGTACTTACGTGAACAAATTCTATGTAGTAATGCAAAAAGGTTTAAAATACCTGGTAGAAATTAAACATTTACCCTCCATTTCCATAAAAACACACAGATCGTCACTTTTAAACACACTGAACAAATTTATTGACCGCTTACGTTCGATACACAATCGCCAATTACTCTTTAACAAGTGGAAACACGAGAAAAAGCTAAAACTTACAATTCATGGCGGATGATTCCCCAGGGGAATCATCAAAGTCTCTGGCGCTTGGTGCCCCAGAGGCATCACGGAATTGTTGTTTGACGCCAGGTACTACAGATTGCTAAAAAGACCTCCGCACGGAATAATGGTAAACAGTCGTGGTGGCCTAGTGGTTAAAACACCAGCCGCTTAAGTATGAGTGAGCGGGTTAGATTCCAGGTCAGGCAAGTATCAATGTAACTTTTCTAAGTTATTTATATGTACTTTCTAAGTTTATCTTGGACACCAATGACTGATTACAAGGTGAAAAAAAAACATCTAGAGTATTCTAGAGGATACCTGGGCCTGTAGCCAATGTAACATCGCTTCATAGCGAAGCGAAATCGAACACCAAACCAACCAATGGCGGGAACGATTGACCACGCGACGCGACAAATCACGTGGTCAATCGTTCCCGCCATTGGTTGGTTTGGTATTCGATTTCGCTTCGCTACGAAGCGATGTTACATTGGCTAGGGCCGCTGGACTTTCAAGTCTGAAATCGCCGACCCGCATTGAGCAAGCGTGGTGATTACGCTCAATCGTTTTCTGTATGAAAGGAGACCTGTGCCCAGCAGTGAAATGATAAAAAGGTTGATGATGATGATGCTTAAAGATCCAATAAACAACAACGGACCGTTTTACTTACCAATGATAACATTTTAATTGCGAAATCGGGCACAATAGATTCGTAAGCAAATTTTAACTGTGATAGCTTCTTCCATATGGGAAGGTTTTCAATTCAAAGCTATGAGGTCTGGTTGGTTCATTATTGGTATGGTGAAATTACAGTGGCGGATTTACAAGCTTTCTGTATAGGCTTGAGCCTAGGGCGGCAGATTTTTGGGTTGGCAAAGGAGATGTTTCATTTTGGGCCACCACTATGTACAGTACCAATATAGATAAAAAGGAAAAAAATAATAGATTTTCAGAAAAATACTACAACATTAATTTGAATAAAAATACAGGTACATATAATTAATTATTTGAAACATTTTTAGTGAGATAACCTTTTTTTAAGGTAGGCATGACAGTGGTTATGAAGTTTGATTGACAACTTTGACAACTCTTTTTTCCCGTTGTGCTCGTGGCGAGTGTTGATTTGAGTTGATAGTGTCTCGGAGATTTTAGTAATTGTTTTTGTTTTGTGTCCGTATGTCCGGAATTCAAGTTTAATAGCTAGGATAGCCTTAGATACATGACACGTCAATCAAATGTCACTGTCAAAATCTTATTTCGCTTATTGCTGACCACCATATTTATTAGTAGTTGTGTTGCACTCCTTGGCCGAGTTAAATTGAATGTGTATAAAAACTGAGCCAAAATATAGGAAATTAACGTTCATACACATAACAGGCTCCATACATTTCTGAAACATCTACTTGGGGGATCTCTTTTTTGCCATGCACCTACATGATTGTGTAAGTAACATGCATTACCCCGCCTATTTAATAGTACATACATATATGATTGAGCTTTCACTGGCTCAAAAAGATACCCAAAATATTTAGCATGCAATTTAAATGAAAGTACTGGCTTTTAACGAAAGCAGTATTTTTAATTGCCGAGGCAAAAGGGGGGCAAAACCTTACAGCCTATATTTTTCAAATTTGTAAATCCACCACTATGAAATTAAGCCTTTTGTATTGCAAATCTTAATTTTAACCAATTACATTCCGTAAATAGTACGGACGACAGCAGGTCAAGCTACCCCAAACTGTCACATATTCACAATCAACCTTGAGCCTTAATACTTTAGAGATCCCCCCCTTATTCATAAACGCCGCTCAAAGGTAACTAGTGATTAGCGATTGTTTAAAAATACATTTTATACGTTCGCACCTCACTCAACTTTAATCATCGTTGATGAATAAACCCCTTAAACTCTGAGAGGTGTTTATTTATATAGGATAATTAAAGTTAAATGACGTTAAAAGGTCAAAAATGTATGGTTAAAAAATCGCTAATCACTAGTTTACTTTAAGCAGCGTTTATGAATGAAGGGGAAAGTTGCAAATCTAATAAGGAAATCTGTAAGATTGTAGTAGCTTGATGTGCTGTCGTCTGTACCTAGTAGGTATACAAACACAAATTATGAATCGCAATGTGCACAGCAGTTGCCCGTCAGCTAGCAGTGAATCATCAATTCATCACCTAATGCATTATACTAACTACCATTACTAAAAATACAAATGGTTGTTACTATGGTAGTAACAACCATTTGTGTATTAATTGGGCGGGTTACATTTCAGCAGCAATGCATTGCAGACCAGAGACCGAACTCATCTATTGTACAGATTCCGGTGAGATTTCCAAGCTAGGGAAATGTATTACCAATCTACTTTTCAATCCAGCACGTCTATAAAAACTGATTTATATTGGTCTAGGTACAGCAATTAGCTATCTATTTAAATCGAGCATTCGAGCGTTATATTCAGCTTGGCGTGTCTGGAATAGTCTCGAGATGGTCAGTCTAATTCTTTTTACTACAATAATAATGATCATGACAAGGAATAATGCTTCTAGATATTTTTGGTCTTTTTATAACTGTTTTTCTCTTTAAATTCTGGAACAGGAGATATAATCTATGACATCCAGTTCAGCCTTCTTCTTCTTCTTCAGCCTATAGATGTCCACTGCTGGACAAGGCCTCCCCTAAGGCTTTCCACGCCGGCCGGTCTTGTGCTGCCCGCGTCCATCGGCTTCCCGCGACCTTCACCAGGTCATCGGTCCGCCTGGTTGGGGGCCTCCCTACGCTGCGTCTTCCAGTACGTGGCCGCCACTCTAGAACCTTACTGCCCCATCGGCCACCGGTTCTACGAGCAATGTGCCCTGCCCACTGCCACTGCCAGTTCAGCCTAGTCCAGCAGTATTTCATTTTAGTAAATTTAAATATATACGGACAAATCACACAGATTGAGCCCCAAAGTAAGTTCGAGAAGCAAGCATTTCAAATTGAAAAGCTTGGATCTGTGACCGAAATTTCGTAAGCCGGACGGCCAGCGAAATGTCACAAAAGCATTCCAATTCCAAGAAATTACTTGGGATCAAGACAGTCAAAAGGAGAATGCTTTTGTGACATTTTGCTGGCCGTCCGGCTTACGAAATTTCGGTCACAGATCCAAGCTTTTCAATTTGAAATGCTTGCTTCTCGAACTTACTTTGGGGCTAGCTCAATCTGTGTGATTTGTCCGTATATATTTAAATTTACTAAAATTAAACATTAGGCACATTGTACCCGGCACACATCGCAACACAACTGCTCAGACCCGTCCACCGTACGGCTTCACCAGACATCATGCCGGAACACGACGGATCGCTTGGCGGCATGACTTTGTCTGGTGGGTGGTAACTTATGCCGGCGGCTGATGTTGTTGCCTGCCAATGTAATTGGTTAATATTAAGATTTGCGATACAAAAGGCTTAATTTCATAGTGGTATTTACAAATTTGAAAAATATAGGCTGTAAGGTTTTGCCCCCCTTTTGTCTCGGCAATTAAAAATACTGTTTTCGTTAAAAGCCAGTAATTTCATTTAAATTGCATGCTAAATATTTTGGGTATCTTTTTGAGCCAGTGAAAGTTCAATCATATATTATGTATGTACTATTAAATAGGCGGGGTAATGCATGTTACTTACACAATCATGTAGGTGCATGGCAAAAAAGAGATCCCCCAAGTAGATGTTTCAGAAATGTATGGAGCCTGGGCCAGCACATTGTACACTTAGTACTAACGTTAATTTCGTATATTTTGGCTTAGTTTTTATACACATTCAATTTATCTCGGCCAAGGAGTGCAACACAACTACTAATAAATATGGTGGTCAGCAATAAGCGAAATAAGATTTTGAGAGTGACATTTGATTGACGTGTCATGTATCTAAGGCTATCCTAGCTATATTACCTACCATATGACTGCGAATAACAAACAAAACTTGAATTCCGGACATACGGACACAAAACAAAAACAATCACTAAAATCTCCGAGACACAATCAACTCAAATCAACACTCGCCACGAGCACAACGGGAAAATAGAGTTGTCAAAGTTGTCAATCAAACTTCATAACCACTGTCATGGTTACCTTAAAAAAAGGTTATCTCACTAAAAATGTTTCAAATAATTAATTATATGTAAAAAGGTGTCAAAAGGAGAATGCTTTTGTGACATTTTGAAGTCGAAGGTTTCCCCTGCCAACAAAAAAAAAAGGTACGAACGAATTGGTAGCCTTTTTACCCGACTACGGCAAAGCAAAAGGAGGGTTATGATTTTGACAGGCTATGTATGTATGTATGTATGTATGTATGTATGTATGTATGTATGTATGTATGTATGTATGTATGTATGTATGTATGTTCATCTGTTCCCTCGTAACTTCTAAACTACTTATTCGAATGCGATAAATGACATATCATTAGAAGCGTATTAATTGTCTGCTGGTTATAGGCTATATGGAGTTTCACAAAATCTAACGAGGCGCCCTCTAGCGGACAAAATATACAGAGTAAAAAAATAAAGTTAAGATAAATTTGCCGTGTTTGGTATCATTTGAAAGGGCTTAGCTTGTACATTTTGAATATATATATATTACTAGCATTTGCTTGTGACTTTACCTGTATTCATGGGCTGATTGCATATAATTCACATCTTTTCGTTCATAGATAGCTTCTTTACTACTTATCAGAATAAGACCACTGCAGAACCATTAGAAGGGCCTTGATATTCTGTTGGTTATGAGCTATAAAGCTTGTCACCAAATTTAGTATTACGCCCTCTAGCGGACAAAAAGTTCTGTGTTAATACAAAATTAAAATAAATATACCGTATTTGGTATCATCTGAAAGAGCTTCACGAGTACTTTATGTTTGTACATAATCCCTAGTAATGCTTCGTAGAAATTTAAATGTAAACCAGGGTTTGGTAAACGGAGCGATGGGAGTGGTGAAGGCCTTCGAATGGCCTGCTCCTCGGCGCGATCAGTTGGAACAGGAGAACACAATTCATACAATTTGACGACGCATCCATAAAAGCAGATACTAACGGACTTATCAAAATCGAGCCTTGCCTCACTGAATTTGACGGCTTGAGGGGTTCTGGGCAAATTCAGCGTAAAATGCTCCAGCTGATTCTTTCTTCGGGTTGTACTGTACATAAATTACAAGATTGAACTCTAGATAAAAAAGTTACAGATCTAGGTAAGTCATTGTTAGCTAAAGGACAGGCCTATGTCGCTCTCAGTAGAGTTAAAACCATAGAGGGATTATTTATAAGTGCCTTGGATCATAATAAATTACTTAAAAATCCACATGACAGTCGATCGTTAGCAGAATTAGATAGATTAAGAAATCTTCCCAGGTCCTCTTAATATAAGTTTTTTTTTTTAATAATTATAAACTAGCGCTTGACTGCAATCCCGCCTGATGGTAAGCAGTGACGCAATCCTTGATGCCTGCGCACTAGTTTATTAAGCCTATTCACTTAAAAAACTTAGGAATAGCAAGAATGACGGCAGTTGAGCCAGGTGATGCAATGTTAAATCCAAGACCAACACGACCAACCATGCTGCGCCAGAGGGAGATTGATCTGGAGACTCTCCACGACCAAACTCCCGACACAACAACATTTGGCGCATCGTACTCGCCACATAACGCAACACAAAGTGCTCAGACGCGTCCTCCGTACGGCTTCACCAGACACCATGCTGAAACACGACGAATCGCTTGGCGGCAAGACTTTGTCTGGTGGGTGGTAACTTCTGCCGGCAGCCGATGTTATGGCCTACCACCGTTAGAAAAACATCCAATCTACTTATACTAACGGCCTCATCCACTAATTCATGACCCATTCTGTGCTATCGACGCAAATGTGCATCGCTACTACGAAAAACCGGGAGCTTCATACGGGGAAACCGTTGCTATACGCGCTACGCTCCAAGCGCTACGAAATAGTAAAATAGGACATCCCTACATATTACTATACGCCGATACATAAGTCAAAAGAGATGTCGTATGTTAACTACCTAGTTTTTAGTTCGTCAATTTAACTTTTATTAATATTATGCGCCACAAATACACTTTAACACCAAAATAGTACAAATAATAAAAAGTTAAAAACTAAAACCCAAAAACAAAAAACAGAAACTGAACTGAACAAAGTTGCTAATATAGTTCACAGTAGGATGCCTTCGTTGTAAATTGACAATAATGTCTTACGATACTATTCTGAAGTATGCAATATTCACTATTTAGAGATAAATTTTCATGTTTGGAAAGGCGTAGTCACACGTTACATATACCTACCGTAGCACTTTCATAACGTGTGACTGCGGTTTTCCAAACATGAAAATTTATCTCTAAATAGTGAATATTGCATACTTCGGAATAGTATCGTAAGACATTATTGTCAATTTACAACGAAGGCATCTTGGTAGAGTCTACTGTGTCCATTTACTTGCAACTATATTAGCAACTTTGTTCAGTTCAGTATTCTGAAAATCTTGTTTTATACTTTTTCAGCGTCGTTTTTTGTCGTAGTTGGGTTTTAGTTTATTAACTTTTTATTATTGTGTATTATTTTCCTGTTCTTTATTATCTTCTTCTTTTCGAGTCAATGTAAATGCTGACATGACTGTTCAAAATTATAACAGTTTACGTACCTACTTATCAAAATAGTAGTTTTTCCATGATAGGGTATTTGACTAAAAAAAACTAATTAGTCCGTCAGTCAGATTTCCAAAAAATACTAGACACGTATTTTTTTTCTTTTTTCTTATAAACAAAAAATGAAGACGACACAGCGCGTTGAAAACTCGTGTGACGTCACTGCACGCTACACTTTTTAGCGGCCAGTGACGTTACCAGCCACCACTCGTGATCTTTGATGCCTTTTATATTTGTCAATTTTTATTGATTTGATAAAAAAAAATATACGTACCTATCAAATATTTTTCTATAATCTAAATGACGGACTAAATAGATTTTTTGTTTTTTTACCCAGGAAACATCCCTATTTTCTCGTTTTATAATGTAGCAAATAGATGGGAACGTGTTTAAAAAAAACTCAATGGCCTTCTAGAATTAAATCAATACAACAATGAATGATTATACCGGTGGGTGTGCTGCTGCGGACTGAAGGTGTTTTAGGTGCGGACAGGAGGCGCCTGCGAACATCGGGCGCGCTGGCTGTGTTCTGGTTTTCCCGCCTCGAAGCCTCGGAGATGAATTTTAGGACATAGCTTAGTGGAATACATGCTGGTTGTGATGCTTCTTTTTGTTCTATTACAGCTGGATCGTAATCTGAAACAGAAATCTCAGCTTTAGTCACAAAAATTTCGCAACATACCTACCCTAACATATTTTGTATCAGCCGTTTCCGATCAGCTGTTCCAATCAGCAGAATAATTTCCGTAGCCCTTATTACGCTAAAGAGTAAATAAACATGAAAATAACAATGCGTGCAGAGTAGTCTATAAAGATATTAAACAAACCATTAATAAAAATAAAAATAGTGAAGCTGATTATTTATAATTGACGCAAAAATACCCTCCAATGGTGACAACATTGGCACATTGATAAGACGAAATTGGGAGGGTCATGGATTACATTACATGCATATAATAAGAACAATTACTCGAAATAGAGATGAATATTTAATATTTACCGATATGAACATCTTCGATGTGTTCAATTAAGTCTGCTAATCTTGGAAATGTTATGCCACAGCCATTAAATTTACAGATGTTTATCATGAAGACGGCCATGTCGTACAATGGTAATGCACTAGTCAATGACAACCCCGTATTCATTCAGGCCGTAACTCTGATCATCGCTCTAAATTGTATAATAGTTATTATTAAATCAAAAAATAACAGCATAAAAAGGATTTATAATTTGCTGATCTGAAATTATCATACAATACTCAGTTTATTGCAATTTTATAATTATAGGTTCCTGAATGTTTCTTTCACTCGCGCATATTGATCTACGGTTGGCAGCTTTGAACGGAACTGCCTGCTATATCGACCAATAGCATTGCGGTATTTGTACTCTGTTTCACTTCACCACTCAAAAATTGAACATTCCAAAGGCCGGTCTCCTCCCTCTCGGTGTTCTTTGGTAAGTGCGGCAGAATTTTGTGAATAAACTAATCGTGAAAAAGTGTAACTATTTGAAGCCATCATTAAGTAAAAAGTGATCCTAATCGCGTATACGAGCATATAGTGTGTGATAGTGGAAATATTTGTCGGTGATTTTGTAAGTTGTCATAGATTGACAAATATTAGCTAGTTGAACTCGGATCGCCGATTCAGCCATTTTCGCTCGACATTCAATTATATTGCCTAAGGGATACGTTCAGTAGCTCTATTCATCGAATTGTGTTCACGGTATACCAGAATTTATATCGGTTTAAGTATAGTCTAGCGAGTACGACCTCAGTCTCCGTTACGTAGCACCGTAAATTACGTAACATTCTGCGGTCGTCGGTCAAACTGTCAAGTGACTTCACTAAACTTCACAGCTATCAGTAGGCCTATAGTCTTATTAGTCTCGAGTAGCTAACTCATCTAGTCGTACGGTTTCTTTCAGTTGTCGCCCGCCGCACCCAAATAAAACACAAAATGCTGTTCGCCGCAAGAATGATCGCCCCTGCAGCCAGGTCTGCTGTAAGTACATTTTCTTATTGGATTTATAATAACCTAATTGCCATAATTTACCTGCCATTTAACGTTCCTTCAGGACTTTCTTTTTTCTTTGAACTTCATATTATTTGACCTTGGTATTTTTCTACAGCAGTGTAAGCTGTTCTTGTCGGTGCTATAGGTTAATGAGAGCAAGTTTCTCTTATTTATTTCCTTAATATCGGTAAATTTACTATCAGATAGTCCTTACAATGGATTTTATAAATCATTACATAACCCAACATCTATTCCAGTATTAGGTAATAATTTTAATCACAATTTCAAATGGTGTGAATAAGCGCCGCAGAACCGTCGTTATCAGCATTATTGATGAACTTTTATATTCAAATCAATCTATTGATTTTTAGGGTGTAGCCCTTTAAGAGATCAAGTATGGGTGTCTACTAGCAAGTTATTTTGTATGTTTATAGATCTTCAGCAACTCAGCCCTCCTTCGACCGCTTGCGGCCGTCCCCTCACAGTCACAGATTGTCCCTGCTGCGCCAGCTCAGCTGTCTGCAGTGCGGTCCTTCCAGACCACTGCTGTGACAAAGGACATTGACTCAGCTGCCAAATTCATTGGTGCTGGTGCAGCGACAGTAGGAGTAGCTGGCTCTGGTAAGTTAGCTACAATTTACATAGTTACCAAACAATTAATCATGGTTTTGTTTGCATTGTGAGTGTCTCTAACAATTTTGTGATTTTCTTAATTTACAAATATCTAATATAGCCAGAATTAAAGCTTTATTGAACCTTAAACTACAGAATTTCAACTAACTATAGTTTCCATTTGGGATAATATAAACGTAAGTGATAAATGACCTTTTTATATGTAAATTTCAATTCTATGTGATAAATTGTCATCAATGGAGTTTTTTTTTTTTTTTTCAAGATATCTTGATTGCATAACAGCGACTTTTAATTGATTTTCTTAAGAAAGGGTTACCCTGCTTACATAAGTAGTTAAAGGTTCAATTAAATGTGTATGAAGGAAATGTGGGAAATCTGAAAAGTAGATATTATAAAATACTAAAACTTAGATCAATCTTTTTTATTGTGCACTAATCAACTTACATTTTCCACACTTGCTTGATTTCACAACTCTGTGTGTTTGATAATGAAACTGCTTTTTCACTGCCTGAATGGCTTGCATGTACATATCACTAACTATTTATGTTATCTACAGGAATTGGAATTGGTTTGGTCTTTGGATGCTTGATCATTGGTTATGCTCGCAATCCCTCCCTAAAGCAACAGATCTTCTCATATGCTATTTTGGGGTTTGCATTAACTGAAGCAATGGGGCTTTTCTGTTTAATGATTGCATTCCTAATGCTGTTTGCATTTTAGTTGCTGTTTAAGCCAATTTATGTAAACTGTAATTATTTATTTAAATAGTTAGCTGTCTAATAACACAATAATTTTGCAATCATTTAACAAAAACAGGGAATCTCATTCATAAGATTTATTTGTGTAAACAAATAGTATTGCATGATATAAATGGAGGAATTAATCAATCTCAACTGACTATCAGAATAAAAGGTGAGAGTCGGTCTAATGCACTTGGTAGTTAGCTGTAGAAGTTGTGTAGTTAGGATGTTCATGGTTCTAAATGTGAAAAGTTGTAACTGTTTTAACAATAATTTAATATGTATCGACACTCATGCATTATTTGTATTTTACAGGTGCTGGAATCGGAACGGTGTTCGGCTCCCTTATCATCGGTTATGCCAGGAACCCCTCCCTCAAACAACAGTTGTTCTCATACGCCATCTTGGGTTTCGCCCTTTCTGAGGCTATGGGTCTCTTCTGTCTTATGATGGCGTTCCTGTTGTTGTTCGCTTTCTAAGCTACTTATTTATAAGAACACTACTACTGCCATCCCACATGACGAGGTTTCAGTGAATACTATCTGGAGTGGACGGCCATGGAATCGAATGTGTGGAAACCTCACCCTCATAGTGATGCATGGACTGATGTGTATAAATGTTACACTTACCAGTGCGCGTCATCAGGAATGCAATTTATTTAATTATGTAGTATAAAAAGAAAAGCTAATAAAATGGTGTACGTAAACATTCTATTGAAGCTACAATTATTTCTATTCCTGATTTTTCTAGACTGTTCTAAATCATGTTAAACAAATAATTATACTTCTATCAAAAGTCGGCGACAATATATTTAAAGTTAGCCAGTAACTGCGTATGTTTGCGTGAGTATTGTCATCGGTTTTTATAGTGTGCGAATATCCCGTTGAAGAATGTCGGCATCTGTATTGTACATTTTTAGGGCGATTAAATGATACAAAACAAAATCACTAGCGTTTATTGTTGATGACCTAAATACCACCCCTGGTCTTAAGCTCGTAGAATTATTAGATACAGTTTGTATGGACGCAAGATTTTTTTTTTTTATTGATTTTGTGGCTTCGCCCGCGTGGAATTCGGTTATATCGCGCTTTTTAGATTTCCCTCGGGAACATCATTTTTTTTTTTAATAAAAGGTAGCCTATATCCTTTCTCAGGGTCTAAAGGTTGTCTGTGCCAAATTTCATCAAAATCGTTTGAGAAGTTAAAAAGGGGAAAGCGTAACAGAACTTTCCTATTTGTAATATTATTATGGATTGTGCACATTTGTTCAACATTTCTGAACTATAGAAACGAGGTCGCTAAGAAATTTGTAAATACCTCTTGTTGACTAGCTAGGATAATCAAGAAGCTCCGGTCGCGGTACCTACTAAACCCGTTGTACCTAAACTAACATATTCTCCAGACTAGGTAGCTGCTTCCTGTGGGGAAATCTAATGTCCAAACTGGTGACGACACCAGACCTTCCAAAGTAGAATATTACTACACGAGGATACAATAATGAAACCGATACACATATTTCACACTACCCATTTAATTACTTGTATTTAATTATTGCATTACCTACCTACTTAATTTTATTCTAACGATCATTCGATGTTAGAACGGAAAGTCTCATCTATTACAAACTGATGAAATCGCGCACGAGATTTGCTCACGCTGATTGTCGTCAACTACATAGGTAGGAGGTACCTACATTATAAAATATAGGTATTTTACGGAAACTGAATCCATCGGAAAGTGGTACGCGAAACAGCACTCCATTCTATCTACACATCCATTGCTCCATATGTTCCAAAGTTGTGTCCGCTCAACCAACATAAATAACGCAATGAATGTTGTACCTACTATTAAAATGAAACCCATTGCTACTGATAGTGTGTTACGCATTTAGCCTCCCTTATCTGCAACTTTCAAGTAAGAGACAAGTACCTACATACAAGTAATATACTCTGTTTACATTAGCTTTAGAAGTTCGTAGAAGCAGTTTCACAACATTTTAGTAAATAATGGTTATACCGTAAAACGGGGGGAATAGAGAAAATTTTAGGGATAATTCGTTTTTATGGCTAACTCTGTTTCTCCAGTAAAAAAACCCGAAACCTTACCAATTTTTTGGTAATATTTTTCATACCTAACGTGGAACCCTTTGATTTGTGGCAAAGTCACTAAAAACCGTCAAAATATCGTCTGTATTTCGATTTTGGTCAGAACCAGTGCTGCCAATAAAAAAATCACGATTCCCCGCGTCAGTGTTGTCAATTCCCCGAAATTCCCCGCTTGTTTTGATTAATTCCCCACATAATCCCCGAATTTATATTTTTGAAATAAAAACACTGTTTTATGCAAAAATTATTTAATACTATTGCTTATTTATACGAATACGTTAAATATTTGGTGGCCCTTATTTTATTTGGACATATTATTGTTATTGTACATATTATTTATGCCATATTTTCGCTGTAATCATAGGTAAATCAGGCTCAAATTTTAAAATATTCCCTGCTTTAGCTATACCTTGTTTGGTATGCATTATCGCAGCAATGGTGTCATTGTTGAGGCTCCCACGGTGCTGTGTTTTAATATTATTTAAGTTGCTGAAAATCCTCTCCACAGACGCGCTTGAAAAAGGTAACATTAATAGAAGACCTATTACTTTTTTTAAACAAAAACTTACCAGCCTTATTCTTTAGGTTAAAAACCTTAGGCCAGTACTCAACGAGTGGTAGTGATTCTAAACCTAAGCCCTTAAATTCAGCAATGCATGTTCTCGCCATTCGTTGTCAACAGTTTGTTGATCAACATATTTTTTTAAAATGGGGAAACGTGTAAAAACTCCATACAGAGTTTTAATGTTGAAAAGCCTGGGCGTCAGAGGGTTTGACGAACTTACTTTTTTTTTTTATAACTTATAAAACAGCACTTGACCGCAATCCCGCCTGATGGTAAGCAGTGATGCGATCATTGATGGTAAAGCGCGCTAGTTCATCAAGAGCCTAATCACCCTAGCCTTGAAGACACTCAAATTGTAATGTGACGGAAATACCGTCGCTGGCAAATTGTTCCAGTCCCTTGATGTACGCGGTATAAAAGAGGAAGCGAAACGCTTCATCCGGGTCGCAGTGGTGTCAACAACGTAAGGGTGGAAACTCGCCGTACGACGGGTCGTCCGATGGTGGAACGGAGATGGGGGAATTAAATCTTCAATTCCCTTGCACACTCATCAGAATGCATTGCATCCTATAGATGACCGAAAGGCTGGCTACTCTCCGCCTGTGCTCCAGGCTTTGGAGACCGTTTCGAGTTAAGTCTGGGTCGCCAATCAGCCTCTTCGCACGTCTATCCACTGAATCCAAAGTCGCCAGGTGACATTTCGCAGCACCAGCCCAAATGTGGCTGCAGTACTCCACACACGAGTGGACCTGTGCTTTGTACAAAATTAGAAGCTGCCCCGGTGTGAAGTACCGCCGGACCTTTGCGATAACGCCAAGTTTTCTGGCAGCCACCTTGGCCTTGGACTCAATGAAACGCCCAAAGTTAAGGTTCGAAGAGATCTCTACTCCCAAAAGCTGAAGGCGGTTGCTGCACTCCAAGGATACATTCTGGAAAGTAGGAGCCAAGGTGAACGGGCTCCTTTTGGCGGTGAAAAGACACGCCTGTGTTTTGACGGCATTGAATTCTACAAGATTGGCTTCACCCCATTCGGAGACTGCCTGCAGTGCAGCACTCGTACGCTCTACCATAGCCTCTCTTTTGGACCGGATTGTTATAGTTATAGATAGTTCGATATAAAATGCTAAACAGGATTTATAAAATGCATTCAAATCAGTACTAGAAATATTTTGATCCTTGTGTATATTGTTAACACTTTCATTTGCTGTCATACGGCGCGTGCTTAGTCGCACAGTAAGCCTTCCAGTTGTACGTAGGTAATACTTATTACTTCCATGGTTGAGAAATACAAAATGGTGTAGAAATGACAGTTGAGCAGGCATTCTTAGTTGTAAAGTATTAGGTACCGAACATAAAATAATTTTAGCCGAATTAGTCTGGATTCCCCGAAATTCCCCGATTTATGTCATTCCCCGAGCTCTCCCCGCGCTCACCCTCAATTCCCCGCAAATCGGGGATTTTCCCCGCGATTGGCAGCGCTGGTCAGAACTGTTAAAGCTGTCGTCAAATTACAGTCAGCGCATTTAAAAAAAATATATATGGTGCAGTAATTATTAAGGGAGGAATATACTTATTTGTTATTATTTTGAAAGCCTTGTTTTCTTTAAAAATATTGGGGTGATTAGACACGCCTGAGGGTTTAGTGGGCACGCGAATATAGTTAATAGACACAAGAAGGGGGTGATTAGCAATAATTATCATAGGGCTGCTACAAAGTTTAAATCACCGTTGGTTGGTAGCGATTCTTTACAATTCAATCTTCGCGTTTAGTTACAAATATAATTTTTACCGACTTAAAAAAAGGAGGTTATGTAATGTTTCCAGAACTGCCCTGTTTTCATATGTCTTTAACAGCGTCTGAACGAATGTGTATGTTTGTATTTGCATATTTCCGGAATTACAAGTCCGATTTAACTAATTATTTTTTGTTGTACTAGGTATTGTTCAACTTAGGAAATATTTTGTTATACATATGTATATTTATCTAAGTACAGTTCGCGCAAAAGTTTTAGTTTTGTTTCACATTAGTTTATTTTTGTCATTTATATTTAAAAAACACATCCTTAGTAAATATGTTTTTGTAAAGCTACTTTCTAGAGTTTCATTTGCTTACCTTTATTAGCGAAACTACTTTGAGGTAGCCCTACGATATTTTTCTAATCACCCCTCAGGCGTGTCTATTCTCCTCATGAGGGAACTAAGTAGAAATCAGGTCTATTTTTTTGGTTTTTTAATTAACTACAAACATATCTGAATAAAAACATATGTATTTCAATAGTTTGGTCCAAGACTCAATAAATACATGCCTATAAAAAAGGGTATCAATGCTGGAACATTACGAAAATCGTTACCAAAGGTCGAAAACGTATCTATTCACCCCATTTTACGGTTACAACTACATGCCCAAAATCGGCAACAAAAAAAATCAGGAGCATACGTTCATAGGTACCTTTATAGCGAAGCAAAGTTGAAAAAAAAGTGTTTACCATGAAGTACCTATGACCGGAATAGGAAAAAATTCAGATTTCTTCAACCTATAGATGTCCACTGCTGGACAAAGGCCTCCCCCAAGGCAAGCTTCAGATTTATTAGAATTACATTCAGTGTGACTAGAGCAAACGTCGGGTTTTTTTGTAGGTAGGAATTTAAAACAGTAGGTACTTATAGACGCCTTCATGAAGGCATGTCATCAAAGAACGACTACCTACCTTGAATTGCTGCTGTACGGACGACAGCAGGTTGAAAGCCTCGGCAAATCTCTCAAGCCAAATCCTTTACGTTCCTCTGTGTTGATTTTTGTCGAATTAGTTATTAATATCTAACTTTCTTTCATCTTCATTGCTTTTTCAGCTGTGGAGTCTGGGGTCCGCTTTACCAGTCTAACTGCTGATTTTGGCTAAACTTTGATATTTTCCGTGAAGCGCCTGCCGACTGACCTGAGACCTCCACAACCCGAAAGCGATATCGAAGTATTGCAGTTAGACCAATCTCGGCGCTAACCCTGTCGCATCCGAAGCTTTTTAAGCTTTGGAATCTGGGGTCCGCTTTACCAGTCTAACTGCTGATTTTGGCTAAACTTCGATATTTTCTGTGAAGCGACTGCAGTCTAGTCGCTTTAGACGATCGGTGCGCGGTGGTCTGGTAGACGCAAGGTGTAAACAGCCATTGCTTCAAAAAGCAATATCGACCAGACCAAGGCAATCACAAACTATAGCGAATATTAAAATGTGCGTCACATTTTCGTCACATGGATGTGATACTTGCCAAGTCGCTAGCAGGTAGGGCGCAAGGTTCTGAAGTTAATGGTTAGCAATTTCAGACTTATAAAGTCCAGGTTTCCTCATACGTTTAACGTTACTTAACTTTAATCATCATAAATTTACGAATAAACGCGATAATTACAGTTAAGTGGCTTGCAATCGTCAAAAATGTATGGTTAAAAAGGACGTCGCTAATCCCTAGTTAACTTAAGCAACGTTTGTGAATAAAGGGGATTGTTTAATTACAAAGTGTACCCAAAAAGCACCTTTTTTAAATTGTTTAATGCTATCGCGAATGGAGTATAGTAGGATTTAAGTAAAAGTTAAAAACGGTTCACCTAATGCAGATCGGTGTAACATCACGCGCTTGATGGATCTGTAAAAATGTCTTGTATCAGCGAACTAAGTAATCATCATATTTGTATTCTGTAATTTATATGGTGTAGATAATAAAAAGTATTTTAAGTATTAGGAGAGATAACCGATTACATTTATACAAAGTTTCAAACCGGAAAACACAACTACCCTATCAAATACACCCTACCCACTATAAAAAACAGTTACTAAATGTACATACCTACATGGATAATTCTACGGTACCATTATGTAACAACGCAAGTGCGCAGGTTTCTTCAGAGAAAATCAATAGATGTGCAACGGGTTATGTGTACCTATCCAGCTGTGCACTTTTGTCTGAATGTCTAGACTAGACCATCGACATACCTATACAGATTGGTCAAATTTTAAGGGCCGATGTTGATTTTGAATGAAACAAATTATTTAGGAAATTATTGTAATTACTTTTTATTATGATAACATGGTATCCTTCAATTATGTATGGAACAAAATATCGGCCAAATGACTGCCGAAACCTGGGCGGCACTTCTCCATCCAATGGTCCAAATTTTCGATGACGCTGACATTACTGAGGTTCTATGCCGTTAATGTGTCGCATTCGCATTAGATTGAAGATAGAGGCTATTATTGCATAGTAATTATAAACTTTCCATTCATGTAACAGTGTAAAGTGCTATGTATATTTTTGTGAAATAAATACTTATTATTATCTCACCATTTAGCTGTTGAATTTTTGCTGGCTTATAGACGTATTCCTTCTCTTTCAAATAATCCCAAGAAAAAAGTCCAATGGTGTCAAATCGCATGATCTGGCGGCCAATTGACATCGCTACCACGTGAGATAACACGGCCATTGAATTTGTAGTGCAAGAGCCATTGTTTCGTTAGCTGTGTGGCAAGTGGCACCGTCCTGTTGAAACCACATATTGTCCACATCCATAACTTCCATTTTGGGCCATAAAACGTTCATTATCATCTCACGATAGCGAACACCATTACATCATTGATGTGGACGGCTCTTCAGCCACACTATCGCGAATAGCAGCAATATTTTCTACAGTACGAGCTGTACGGGCATCAAGCATGCACTGGGTGTTTTCAAATCTCCTACAGCCCCGGTCTGCTCAAATTTTTTCCAATTATACGCACATTTGTACGATTAAATTGACCGAGTTTATCACGAAGTGCACAATATGCATTTTGATTTGAACGTCCATTTTCTTATTAAGTCTGAATAACTTTAACGCGTTGCTAGATTGTGTATCTTTCCATGGTTAAATTTCAAAAGAAATGCAGAAAAAAATCTTGAGGTTTAGTTGTGATCCACATTAACCACCCGTTACTAATAGACATGCCGTACGCGTATATAATCTGCAGTATATTTTTAAATGAGTGAGTGAGATGGCCTATGCTTTCGGTCTAGCACTACTTATCTCTTTCCTCATAGATGATTGATTTTGAGAGAGATATTATTATTCGTAAACGTCGCATATAGTTAACTAGTGACTGTTTAAACCATGAGTTTAAACATTCATTTTTGACAGTTTAACGTCGCTTTAATAATCGTTTATGAATAAACACTATAAGGAAACCCTTTTAGTGTTTATTCATAAACGATTATCAAAGTACCAACGTAAAGTAATAACGAATAAACCTATTTGCCTGTGTGCAAGTGGGTAGGTACTGTGTTGCTCGAAGGTAGGTACCGACAGTTGATCTAACGTGAAACGTCTCAATAAGCATCCAGAAGTGGTACCTAAAGGGTGTTTTTGGGGGACCCTTGAAAGTTTTTCGTAAATTAAAAAGTAATTACGAAAGAAACCTTATAAGCCGCAAGATATTTATTTTTCAGAGGTGTGTGATTACCTATCTACTCAGGCTTTTTAAGAAAAGCAAGCAAGGATGCGAGAGCAAGCGATAATCGAAATATTATACACCTTAACACAGCATAATACCACAGTCTAAAAAATCATACAGTCGTCCGACGAAGACGTCTAGACAGAGCAATCGTGAGGGGCGAGACGCGGGTAAGCGGCACCCGAGCAGCGAACAAAACAATGTTCGTAACTCGGTATCTATCATTAAGGGCTAACACGTATTTGTTTTTTTATTTGTTTGTTTTATAATTTGATATGAGTGTCAATTTTGAGTATAATTGGGGTGCTTGTTACGAAAAAGCCATCCTTTTTGACATCCAAAATGGCGGACGTCATTTTTTTATAATTTGATATGAGTGTCAATTTTGAGTATAATTGGGGTACTTGTTACGAAAAAGCCACCCTTTCTGAAATCCAAGATGGCGGACGCCAATTTAAATGTATATTAATATGATATGGGTGTTAATTCCGAGGTGGATTGGGGTGCTGGTTACGAAAATGCCATCTAAATAACTGAAATCTGTCTCGAATTGATCCCTTAGTAAAAATAGCAAATTAATTAAATATAATACAGCTATCGATGTTGATCTGCAATAAATAAATAATTTCATAAATATTGTTTAATTGTGACAACCCTGGCCGATGCGTTACTGTCTATACGAAGTCGGCATTTTACACGAGATCAAAGACGACGACTCACGACGTACTGTATGATTTTTATACTGTGATAATACTCTGTCTGCCTCTATTAGTCTCCTATTATAGCTAAATTAAAGGTTTGTCGATAGGAGACGCCGTAACCCCTTTTATAGTTTCGATGTCATGTAACGTGAAACTAACATTAATTAGACCTTACTCTTCCGATTACATTGCCGACAAAAATATTCTTAGCGTGTCGTTGATAATCTAAATCAAGATCAGAGGCCCAACCTCAGGCCCGCGGGCCCGCGAAAGAATTTTGGGTGGCCCGCGCTAGTTACCGCACCAATTTGATTTTGTCTTTGAATCAAAACGTTGATTTAGATTTGAGAAGATATACATACATAAGTACTTACCTAATTCAAAATTTGTTTCTTTATTTAGGTAATAATATTCCTAAATAATGAGTCCTATAATTCTGAGCAGTTGCGCCAAATGTTGTTGGGGTATAACATTGCATCATCTCGCTCACCTGCAGTCTTCCTTCATATTCAGTTTTTTTTTAATGAATAGGCTTAATAAACCAGCGCGCTTTACCATCAACGATTGCATCACTGCTTATCATCATTATTGCAAGCTCTATAATTATTAAAAAAAAAATGTATAGCACACTTGTTTTTTTTCTCATCCTTTTTCTCTCTTGGTTCCTTGGTGTAAATTATAGTAGACAACTCGCGCTTTTTTAATTAAGTTAGGAAAAGACGCACGCCAAGAGCACGAACAAGTGCTCATGTCTATGCAGAAAAGTTTAAGGAAAAACTAAAAAACAGTATTTTATCAACAAATTTATTGCAAATATGTTTGTTTTTTTATGAAAAATATCTAAGTGGATACCTCCGAACATAAAGGAGTAATAAAAATTGACGAACTTGGTCACAGGGAGGTAAACTCTTAAATTTTAAGAAGTAATGTCCAAATACATGATAATAGTTTTGAGGCATTCATAATGCAATAAGAACGAGAAATTTTACAAATTAAAAGGAGACTAACAAAATGAATCCAAACCAAATCAGGAAATGGAATGCATTCAACTTGCTTTACAATAATTCAATAAATATCTCAAAGAAATGTAAAAACCAAATTCATACTAACGCACTTAGGGAACATTATAGTTATAACACTTTATTTGGTGTTGAGGTTATCACGCGATTTCTTCCACATAATTTTTCTCAATCACTCCAGGCTGCTACTAAAATATTTTACATTATTTGTCAATAAACACAGATCTACTAAAATCTCTTAATCCCAATAGAAGGACAACAAGCTATATTATAAACAAAATTCAATGTCTACACTTCCTTGAGAGGTACAGTTTCTAATAAACGTTAAGGCATAATAACATAATCTTTGTGGTTGCAGCATCAGTAAATATGCATACATGATTTAGGAGTCAGGGGTTAACAATACAGCAAATAGGTACTATTTCTTTCTATGATTGACTATTTAAACATTGTTTGTAAAACATCTTTACAATAATTTCACTTAGCCTACAGCAAAACAAAATAAGGCATTTTCCTACACTTTTCTATCAAACATAATTATCCATATAGAAACTGCTCATCACAAGTAATTCGAATTCATGAGAACAACTACTGTTTCACATTATCAAAAACGCATTGCAATTAGATTTTTTGTGAGATCAACACTCGTAATATTATTTGGTCCAATATTTAAAAAATAAAATGTTTTCATGGATTCGAGTTAAAAGTTCAAACTTACACATTATTTTTGGCTCAACGCGTTTCCCCGTGAAGTCCATAACTTTACAATTACTAATCATTATCATCTCTTCATCTCCATAAAAATCTTTTTTATGAACTAGTCTTGATATTTTCTTTATATTACATTCTATTATAAATAATGTGTTAGTAAAGTATTAATGAATCGCTTCAGTTTCAAATTGAGCGCCCTTGCTTATGGTGATAGGTCCGTATGTTTCATGTTGTTCTAATTTTAACACTTGATGCTTTTTGAGGACAAGTAAACTGTAGAATTTTTGTGCAACCTGTAAAATTAAACGGTTACATAATTATTCTATATGCGTTATGTTACATAAGGATGGTAAACAAAGATAATGGATATGTCGCAGTCAACTGGAAGTGGCACTCGTCTCGTTTCATTTTCTCGATCGTTCACAGTTCTTATCTAACCCTAAATGGTACGTCTGCATGCCTTTTTTGGGATGGGAAATCAAATGACCTCTCCCGTTGGGCGGAGCGGACAGGCGTCAGCGTCAGACTTTTACTGACTAAAACCAACACGAATTACTTCACTTGCCTGTGCGTCAGGGCCACAGTTATTAAATATCATTCAGCAAGTTAGTTGAGCGACCGCCGTTTAGTTAAAAAGCTAGGCAGTTAACTAAACAGCTAATTATTAAACCAGTTGGCTGTGACAGATTCATATTTAAATGATTAGAAGGTAGATACATACCTGCTTTCTGTTATTATGTCTGGGTGCAAGATCTGTGAAGGTGAGTTGTAATCCGACGGACAGTTTGGGCTTCATGACGGCGAACAGTTGCGCCGCACGCCGGTTCAACACTCGCTCTTCGAATTGCTCGTCCGTTTCACCCGCTTCACGTTCACCCTCTTCCGCCTGATAACATATTTTGTATGAAGTAATCATTTCACCTTTTGATACTGAATTCATTCACTGACAGACAATGCACAATCAAAATGAACAGTTTTAGAAGCATGTATATTTGATGAATTCACTAAACAGTGAATTTTGGAAGATATTTTGTAAATTCGTCCCCGAAATACAGTTTGTATGGACATGTCATTTTTGGCAATGGGAGAACCCAATAAGCATACAGCATGGTAGCATATTCCCTTTTATTCATAAACATTGTTTAAGGTTAACTAGTGATTAGCGATTCTTTAACCCTACATTTTTAACCCTTTAACGTCACTTAACTTTAATCATGGTATATGAATAACCACCACAGTGTTTAAGGGGTTTATTCATTAAAGATGATTATAGTTACGAGATGTGCAAACGTCTAAAATGTTTGGTTAAACAGTCTCTAATGAATAGGGGTTGGATTATTTACAAATTAGTACATCTTATATGGCATTTTGAAATCAATATCCTGGGGCCCTAACCTGTTATTACAATAGTGTCAGAATAGTATCAGTGATCTCATAATGATCGATTTTGACAAGTTCCGTAAACTACTAACAAAACGACGTCATTATGACTTTCAAGTGGTCAATCACTGAAACTCCACTTCATTTATTAATAGATGTTCTGATCAGGGTTCGAAGGATATATATCAATTGATATATATCATGATATATATCCGATATATATCTGATATATATCAAACCATTTTTTGTGATATATATCAAAACTTATGGTATGTTGCATTTAAGTACTTTTACCGACGCGCTGCTGGCATATTCATCGTTTTCTCTGTCTTCAGACCGTAATACTTCGAATTTGCCAAGTTGGTACTGCAGTCAATAATAATAGTGCAAAGTAAAAGAGACAAAATAATTTTCAATTCTATAATCTGCAAACATACCTACTCCTTAAAAGTGAAGTGTAGTGTTAATCCTATAAGAATGTCAACAGGCGATTTGACAGTTCTAGTTGACTAGAAAAAGACTAATTTGTTATTTGATTATAACTCGACTAAGTACAAATATTAGGAGTTTTAAGATATTTTAATTTTGTTTCCCTAATATTTATAGACTTTGTTTTCTCAGAAAAAGATGGTTATTTTTAGTTGATTTTTGTGAACTATAAGATTTTATGTTTACTTTGTTAAATAAAAACTAAAAATATGTTGTTTTTATATTGTAATAAATTCATAATAATAATAAACTGTTATGTACCTGTGGAAATCGTATAGGTAGTAATAAGATAATAAAATGGCAGTCTTAAGAAATGGATATAAATATCGGATATATATCCGATTTTGGATATATATCGGATATATATCATAAATATCCGATATTTTGATATTTATTATAAATATCGGATATTTTCGAACCCTGGTTCTGATTGAGTAGTAGTTTTTCGAAAATCATTTCTAGTGACGGGTTTTATATTAACGAAAATACGGCGATGTCATTCTATCACCATTCCATTACGAGACTACTGAGATAATAGGCTATTTGACAGTATGAATATTTTTGTTATTATTTTAAATGCATAAAATGAGGGTTCTTTATGTCATTTACATGAGTTTTAATGAAAATAATAACAATTAATATATCCAAGGTGGTATCCAAAAAGGTGGCTGGTAGTGGCTGGCGGAGAACTGCTCAGGATCGAGCTTGTTGGCGTGCCATGAAAGAGGGCTATGTCCAGCAGTGGACGAGTAAAGGCTGATGATGATGATGAATATATCCAAGGCAAAAACACAAAAATATGTTTGGCATTTTGTTTCTCGCGCCACATATTGTGAAACGATCCGGATTGGCTAATGTCACGATGATGTCACGCTCATAAACACTGGTTGCCGTTCTATGTGTTCTCAGGGGCCCTAGCCAATGTAACAACGCTTCGTAGTGAAGCGAAAGCGAATACCAAACCAACCAATAACGAAAACGATTGACAACGCGACGCGATAAATCACGTGGTCAATCGTTTCCGCCATTGGTTGGTTTGGTATTGGATTTCGCTTCGCTACGAAGCGATGTTACATTGTCTACAGGCCCAGGTGTTTTAGCGTTTTTAGAAGATTTTCGATATTTGGAACGAATTGTGGTATTTTTTTGTTTTCTGACTGATAAAAAATAGATAACACGAACGCCACTGTGGAATCGAAAATCGTTTATAATTTTGTGACGTCACTTAAAGCGCGAAGCCATATTGCTGAATAAAGCGTTTCGGCGGCTTATTTGAGTTTTGAATTTTTATTTGCATGTTTCTTACGAAATACGTATTTAAAATAAAAATAAAACTTTTGTTGAACTTCATAACCGCAACCAAGTAATTCAAGATAGAAATTATAAATCTGTCAAATAGCCTATTGATCGATCAATATGAATTTAGCAGATTATGAACTTTTGAGCACAATGACAATGGAATCGTATTAGAATGACAAATTTATAAAATTCAAATTTTTTTTTATAGTACTCTAGGGCCGCAGCACAAGACTGCTAGGTATAATAATAGTAGGCTGATTTATATTATACTCACGTTATCTGGTGTTAAAGGTAAATCGTAATCGTGCTGTGGACTGTGGTGCCCATGCTGGTCGTCATATCCCAAGTTTGTCATTTGCATTCCATTCTGGAAAAATAAATTGATTAATTAACCACATAATCAAGGCAAATCACGTGTTTCGGCAGCAAATAGTCTCGTCTGAACCTATGAAAGGACGTGTGTACATTGTTAAAGTTAAAAGGTTGAGATAAGGCATTAAGTCCGCCTATGTACATTTCTTTGTGCAAAAGTATAAATAACTAGCGGCCGCCAGCGACTTCGTTCGCGTAGAGTTAGTTATGCTCCGCTCCTATTGGTCGCAGCGTGATGTTATATAGCCTTCCGGGATGGACCAGTAGTTCCCGAGATTATCGCGTTCAAACAAAGAAACAAACTCTTCAGCTTTTTTGCCGCAAATAAGTTTTCCATGTCAGAACATTGGCGGTACGCCACCAGGTAATCTCATCACATTACTTGGTAGCATTAATTACCTGATAATCCCCGTGGTCATCTAATCCATGCAATAGTGGTTCCATAGGCACAGTGTGCGGTAGGTCGTGCGAGGTGCGGTCTGTGGCCGGCGTGGGCAGCGAGCTGCGTAAGAGAGAGCTCATGTGGTCCCCGCCGAGCTGTGGCATCATGGGCAGCTGTTCCAGGCCGTGTTGGAGGATCGCGCCGTGTTGCATGCCTACAATGTGAACAAAATTGATATAAATCATCTCTTGAAATTGTTCGGATCCCTTTGGTTAGGTTTGGGTTATTCGGAACTTAAACAGACCTGCTATTGCGTTCTGGAAATAACCAAAGGTATCGGTGGTAGCCACTTAACTGCGTTTGGTAGCAAATAACATAAAAAAACAGTGGTATTTACCGCTAGGCGTCATTCCACCGTGCTGCAAGCCCGCTGGCGTCATCCCGCCGTGCTGTAATCCCGCTGGCGTCATTCCGCCGTGCTGTAATCCCGCTGGCGTCATCCCACCATGCTGCAAGCCCGCTGGTGTCATCCCGCCGTGCGCTAGTCCGCTAGGTGTCATACCGCTGTGCTGCAGCCCAGCCGGCGTCATGCCGCCGTGGTGCAGTCCCGCCGGAGTCATGCCGCCGTGTTGTAACCCTGCGGGCGTCATACCGCCGTGGTCCAGACCACCTGGAAAATATATTAACGTTATATTGAGGGTAACTCTTATTGTGAGGCTTGTCTCCAGAAACACAGACACACTCTACAGTTATACATCAAATGAAATACAGCATCAACTCCTATACATGTGTTGAAACTGCCCATTTCCGAACACATATTGATGTAGTATGTTTTAAAAGTGGATAAAAGAAAGGAAAGCCTATCTATAGCTTCCCTTGGCGGAACCTAAATGTGGTTAGAGTTCTTAGCAGAATGTCGGGTACAATTTTTGTTCATGCCAGTCAGATTCCCAGTAAAAGTTGTAGTTTTGAGAGAATTAGGAACATGATGAGCAAGTGGGGTTGTTGGTAAAGCTTACCCGGCGTCATGCCTCCGTGATGTAGCCCTGCAGGAGTGAGACCTCCGTGCACAAGTCCCGCCGGCGTCATGCCACTCTCTAGTAGACCTGGCGTCATACCTGTAAAAATGTTTCTGACGTTATAGTAATCATTATTAAACCAATTTCTACAATTATGGTGTTTGGAATTTCAAGAAAGACAAGACATCAAGTATCAACTTCATTGAACACAAACACTGCTAAGCAAACAAATTAAAAGGGTACATCCACAAGTGTCCGTCACATTTCATGTTGGCTGTTTCCTTAGTTTTTGGTCATATCAAAATGAATGTAACATAAAATACCTATAAATAGTACACCTAAATTTTGCGACTTACGTTTAAGATCCTCTCAACCTATTGAGAGGAACCCCTAGGTGAGCTGACCCACTCGAACATAAATCCAGACTCCAGGTTTTTAAGTATTGAGACATTGTAGGCACTAATAACTCTTAAATAAAACGCGGGACTATATGCTCGGAAGTAGCGGGTGCCTGCGACCACTAAACCAACGAGGCAGTCGAGTGGTGCGAGTGTATCAGTTTACACTGTAGTAGTAATAGCAACTGACCTCCATGGTGTAATCCTGCCGGGGTCATACCGCCTGCTGAGAGTCCTAAGTCGACGTGTTGACTGTCCCCGTGGTGTAGACCCGCAGGCGTCATGCCGCCGTGTTGCAAACCACCTACAATAATTATGTTTAGTTCATTAGTGGTTTCCTGATCTGAGAATTAATTTATTATATAAGTTTCTATACTAATATGTAATATAACTCCGTCCCGAGGTCCCGGGGATCTCTAAATTTACTAGATCGATTTTGCAAAGTCTTACTAATAAAAAGCCACTTTATTTGTTGTTGGATTTCATCACAAGTAAAAATGTTTACCGCCCAACGAAGTGGACACGCGTCAGTTAGTATGTAATAAAGTGGAGGATTTTTATATTCAACAATTATTTTATGTGTTTATCATGTATGCTGAATTTTATTATATATATAGTACCACAAATCAACCAAAACCATGTTCTTTTTTATAAATAAAGTCTTTGAACTGAAGTTTGTTTGGTACGCCCGGTATATGTAACATGACGATGTCAGCGACGGCGGAGCGATAGGGTCGTCACCACCTTGGTGTGGTGGTAAGGCCTCCATTTCCTAGGTGGTGAAGTTTTGAATTAAAGCACGAGGTGTACATATACCCCACAATCTTGGCAATAACAATTTAAATAGGCAAACCGACAGTTTCGCCCCAGAAAAGTGCCTTGGTCGGCGTTTCAATCCGAAGTGACGGTTCGATAATCCCTACTTTCCAGACCGACTCTATCACGTGCCGCCATTACAAAATAATGTCACAGCGTTTTCCCACTATTACGTAAATCAAATGAGCCACTTTTAGTAAAATGATACCGTTATCCACGACGTATGCATAATGCATGTTGGGCGTAAAACCTTACAGTACCGTGTCGAGCGTCATCGCCCCTGGTGTTAGAGGACCCGATAACTGATTAGACAACATGTACTCACCGGGTGTCATGCCTCCGTGCTGTAGTCCTCCAGGTGTAAGGCCTCCTTGCAATAGTGTGCCGGGCGTCAACGCACCTAACGCTCCCGGCGTCATTCCGCCTGGTGTTAGAGGACCGCCGAGTGCACTTAGCATGCCTGTGAATTTACACATGTGTTACTTGCTGCTCTTGTTTTATAAGAAAGAAGAGCTCAAAGCAGCATTAATAAAGCTATAATGTGCAGTTTGGAACACAGTGTTTTCCTTCCAAACTGCACCACGGATTTTAATGCTGTTTTCACCATTGTTTAGACCAGTGTTTTCCAAAGTGTGGTAGGTGGACGCCAAGCCCCCATGATAGGGTCGCAGTTTCTTTAAAAAACATAGGAAATTCTAAATGGAATCCAACACTCCAAACTTTCAGGGATTGATTGTGGAAATTTTGTTTAAACAAAGGGTACCCCATATAACAGACTAAAATTCCAAATTAAATATACTAAGAGGGCTGCCCTGAAAAAGGTTGAAAAACACTGGTTTAGAAAATTTATTCCAGAATGTTCATACAATAATATTGGATTTACATAATATATAACAAAGAATTCGTTTTTTTTTTGCCTCCTCCCGCATATGAACTATGTAGAATAGGGCCGCATGTTGCTCTAGCTTCTACAGTCACTCAACCAGTTTAAAAGGCATACGATTTCGCCAAAGCTGTGTTAATAGTGTCGAGTACGCATTGCCATTCGGATGTTAATGTAATTGCGCCTTACAGCATAATAGCCATGGAAATGTAAAGGAAATTACTAAGGGAAAATGTCACCAACGAAACTGAGTACGATCAGGGCATCTAAACCATATTCAAGAATGTGATCATTAAGGGGTCATCCATAAAGTACGTCACACATAAAGGGGGGAGGGGGGTGTCGACAAAGTGTGACATGGTGTGACAAGGGGTGGGTGGGGTAGTAAGTTTCGTGACATCACATTTCAAAATCTAATATACCTAGAGGTAGTAATCGCGTAATTTGAAATATTAATTATAAACTAAAAAATATATCCAACTCTATCTTTGGGACAATACGGTTTAAATTGTTTTGTTTACGATGTTTTAATTTAATAATTTTTCGATGTGAAATTGCAAAACATGTGACGTCACACTAGGGAGGGGGGGGTTTCAGAAATGTGAACACCTGTGACAAGGACGGGGGAGGGCTCAAAAAATCATGAAATTCGTGTGACGTACTTTATGGATGGCCCCTAATGTGAATAATTGACACTCACAGCTTTTGACCGATCTTTAGATATAACACACTGACCTCCAATAATCAAGTGTGCTGGACCAAAATATACTACACTAACAGATTTTTTTTGTGCCGATTCAAAACGCCCTGCTTGAGAATCTCAGGAACTAAAACTGATACACTGTTGCAAATGCCCGTCATCGTGTTAAATTTGGAGTAGCCTTCTCACTCCATGTTACAATCCACTACTAATCATCATCATCATCATCTCAGCGTTTATCCCGGTTGCATCCGTGGCTTTCGCGTTGGAGCCCGGGGTCCGCTGATTACAATCCACTACTAATGGTGGGACAGCCTCCGTGGCGTAGCGGTAGCGGACGCGGCCGCATCGCAAGGTGGCGGGGGTCCGATCCCCGCACAGTGCAAGTATTTGTATGCATGAATATGAATATTTGCACTGGTCTGGTCGTGCCTCGGAAAGCACGTTAAGCCGTTGGTCCCGGTTGCCATACGAACATCTAGTGGCAGTCGTTACGGGTTGTTGGAGCCCTCAAAAGTTCAACAATTGGTCTAACTGCAATGCTTCGATGTCGCCTTCGGGTTGTGGAGGTCAGACGGCAGTCGCTTCACGGAAAATGTCGAAGTTTAGCCATATCAGCAGTTGGACTGGTAAAGCGGACCCCAGACTCCAAAGCTGAAAAGGCTTCGGTTACGACTGGGATTAACGCTGGGCTGATCATGATGACAAATGGTGGGACTCAAATGACAACAGTTTCTTGAACTTTTCATGTGTAATTGAAGTCTTTAGCATTTCGTACTTTGTTAACACAATGTAACAAATGGTCCATTTCTTTATCTCTCAAGTGTGGACACTTATTGCGATGGACGGGAAACTACGGAACCCTACACTGAATGTGGCCTGACACGCTCTTGGCCGGTTTTTATGTTTCTGATGATTTGGGTCTAAATTATAGAAAAAGTATGTTGTTTATTATGTTTGCTATGATATATTTAAAAGATTTTTATTATGAAAGCATGCTCATTTTGAAAGTCTCTCTATGAAAAATATTAGTGCCAGGGATGACCCTGTTGTGATCAGCGCCAAAATGGTGGGAATCAAATGTCTTCATTTTGTGATCGATAGCATAATGACCAGCGTACTTGTATAATATAGGTCGATGTGAAAACTTTTTAAAATCAATTTATTGGTAAAATTTGCCCTGAGATTAGTTACCTGGTGTCGGGGGTAGGTCCACGTCGACTTCGGGACGCGGCGTCTGAGGCGGTACCGCGGCCGGTTCCGGCGCCGAGTCCGTCTCTAACCGTGCACCATACGATCCAGTGTTAATAGAGTGCGGTTAGGTAGCATAATGTACATTAGTTATAAGAAAATGTTTACATGAATCTGTTAGTTACGTAATAGGCCTTATTGATGTGTGAATAAGGTCTATAATTGTGTTTCTGATGAATGATGATTTGATTCCGAGTTACATTTCACGGTAAACATTTCCCTTGAAGTTATTATGAAATATTTAATGAATTTGGTAATCTCTTTTGTTAGTGCAATCAGCATGAATTTATTAACTTATAATCAACAAAATAATGATGATAGCATTTCCCATATATTTGGGATTCAGATTTCCGTTAGTCTTTGTCATATTTTGAAACTTTTTGTAAAGCATCATGGGAAAAGAAAATTGGTCTTAACCATTTTGAAAAATATAGTAAAGACAACACAAACAAAAGCTGCATAATATTATTTTCGCAACATTTTTTGTGATGCAAGAAATATGTTGCAGGCATCATATATTTATATGCTCCATGCAACATTTGTTTACCTATACAATGTGTAAAGGGTATATACATACCAAGGGCATGGCATCTTTACATGATATCAAACGATATCGAAAGGGTTTCAACTCAAAATAAAATACTCAAAAAATTGATACCAATTTCCGGTTTCGTGATTTTCTTGAATTCAAATCATAACAAACGGGGCATCACACTACATACGTTAATAACTACTCGTTACACGTCACGTTAATAGCCAAAATCACGATAAATGTCGTCAATAATTCTGTGCGCCTAGTATGGTAGTAGCCTATCACAGGCGGTGTTTTTTCTCATAACATCCTAACATAAAGAGATAGGATTAAAAAACCCTTCCAATATCGTTTAATATCATGTAAAGATGCCATGCCCTTGGTGTGTATATACCCTTTATGTTACACGTTGTATAGCCAAGCCATCAAATATGTTTACTATTATATTTGAAATATCATTACTGTGTTATCATTGTCATTGCTGTATTTGTTGTGTCTGGTATAAAATTGTTTTACAGAAACAGAATAATGATTCAGTTTAGTACTAAACAAAGTGAAACATGTTGCTAGCAACACAAAAGCTGTTGCATAAACAATTTTTCACACCCCTTTGAACATAAATACAGTGCTGGAGGTAACCAAACCAACACATGGTATAGCAGAGACTCATGCTGAAGTATTGAATGTAATTTTGGCATTGCAAACCATACCCCGGTGAATTAAAGCCAGGAGTTAAAGCAGGTGTACACTTACCGACGGAGGGTTCATACTCTTGAGGTATTGGTGTGGGAGGTTCAAGTTCAGATGTAGGAAGTGGCGCTGGGGTTTCTGGTGGTAGCATCGTCTGCAAGACATTTAAAAAGTAAAAGATCACTAAATTACAAAGAAGTGTCATTTGCGCTGAATAAAGCTATTGGGCTATTTCAGTTCATCTAATAATTTCGCTTTCACAAATATCACTCTATTAACCACTCATTATGTTTGATGATAAAATTAAGAAAGGGAGCGTTCAAGTATTACGTAACGCAATTTAGGGAGGAGGCGGTCTCGTAAAACGTTACGATGCGTTACAGGGGCGGGAGGGGGTCTTTCTTAAAATACGTTACGTAACATTGTAAAAAAATATTATTTGGTAATATAAAATTATACCAAGTGTAAAAACTATTACATAACTTTTTACGACTTTAGGATAAAATTGATCAATTGAGTGTTACGTAACGTTTAGAGAAGGGGAGGGGTACAGAAAAACGTTGCGGTGCGTTACAAGGTGAGGAAGGGGGGGTCAAAAATCTTCAAAAATTGCGTTACGTAATACTTGAACGCTCCCAAATCTTAATACACCGCGCCGACGTAGCTTCATAGATAACATTTTTAAAGTTATTTTTAGATGTACCTCCTCAAACCTTTCCTGGATTATATTTCATAATTTTAATTTATCCTTATTTTCTCTGAATTAGTAGACCCCAGCGAGATTAGTAAAACCATATCGTATTGTAGTTCTTCTAAAAATTCAGAAAGCGTCTCAAGAATGAGAGAGAACGCGTCGAGTGTTTTGGTTTTCGTCGGTAAAAATGTATGTGTGTGACTGTGAACTAACATAGTTTAAAGCTGTTTTTTAAAAACCAAGGGCGGCCGTTTTTGGGCACTGTCTTATGTAATATTGACGTTCAAAAAGTGCTGATTCTCAGCCTAATCAAATCACAACAATCAAGTTAACAAAGCGGATCTTGTTGCCTGCAATACTAATAAATATTATTTAGTAAAATAAACCCGCCACACATTATCCCACTCACTGCAACTCCTGAAAGCCAGAATCAACAATGGAGACCGCCAGAAAAACGCCGAGCAATGCTCGACGATTCCCGGAAAACGATTCAACTGTCTTGGGGTCCCGCAACGAAATTAATCAGAAATGAATAGCGGAGGAGTAAGAAAAAAGATATTTTTTCCAGTTCCCTCCATAACAAGCAGGAGACAGAACAGAACTAGGCCAACCGGCACAAAGGGACATTATTGCAACTGGGAGAAGCCCAGATTGCAAAGCACCACGGAATAAAATTTGATTAAGTTAATGGGCCTTATAAGAAGGCTCAAAGTCACTCAAAGGGCAATGGAGAGGGCTATGCTTGGGGTTTCACTGCGCGATCGAATCAGGAATGAGGAGATCAGCAGAAGAACGAGAGTAACCGACATAGCCCGAAGAATTGCAACACTAAAGTGGCAGTGGGCTGAACACATTGCCCATAGGACCGATGCCCGATGGGGCCGACGGGTTCTAGAGTGGTGACCACGCACCGGAAGACGTAGCGTGGGTAGGCCCCCGACAAGGTGGACCGACGACCTGGTGAAGGTCGCGGGAAATCGCTGGATGCGGGAGGCGCAGGACCGGTCGTCGTGGAGAACCTTGGGGGAGGCCTATGACCAGCAGTGGACGTCTTTCGGCTGAAATGATGAATGGGTCCTGGATGGAATAATAAAGAGTAATGTAAGTACCTCGTCGTGCCTCCTCTTCCTGCCGGCACGTCGCGCGGGCTCGGCGGGGTCGGGCGAGCGCGCCGCCTCGCCGCCCTCCTCCGCCTCGCTCCTCAGCGTCATGTTGCGCTGGTATTTCTGGAAAATACACAACTCCCTCTCTTACTAAATAATATTCCCTGACGGGTTAAGCAGAGGTGCACCTATGCAGGTACAAGCCACAACCAATTAGTGTGGAAGCATTACACAACGTTATTTTATGTTTATGCTAAACCTGAATGTAGTTGTAGTTTGTTCAGAATAAGCAACTGAATCGATTCCAATCAGTTTTACACCATGTTATATTTTTCCCAAATACATTTAGAAATTGTTGCAGTGTGATTACCGAGCGCGACACGCAGCTTAAGGTAGATCATCGACCACACAACAGTCGACGCCAGAAGTCGATGCACCGCTCGGCCGCCCGAGCGGAGCGTAGACCATATTTATATTGGGACAGCCAAGAAGGATAACAAGCTCATGGTTTTTCATGATTTGAAAATTTGTACAGACGACAGCACATCAAGCTACTACAATCTGTCAGATTTCTTTATTAGATTTTCAACTTTATCCCAAAAGCATTAAGGCTCAAGGTTGATAGGGAATATTTGGCAGTTTGGGGTAGCTTGACCTGCTGTCGTCCGTTTATAGCTTCTTTACTTAAAAATACTAGACACGTGTTTAGGGTTTTGCATAAACAAAAAATAATGCTGTATTCTGATTATGCTAGATGAATCAAATTAACTTATTTTCTCATACCTTAAACAATAATCTGGACGGTATAGGTCTAGCCGGTAACGTGAACAGTTTCTCGACGCCACCGGTCTCCTTCCAATGCATCAGTCGTCTGGTTGGCGGTGCGAGGTCCAACGTCGTTACGATGTCAGATGTGTTGCTAAGTTGATTCTTCATTTCTTCCCCGGATATGTTTTTCACTTCGTCGACGATCAGCTTACGCTTGCGTTTTGTTTTTGTTATGCCTGATGAATAGGATTGTGATTAGTTTTGTTAGTACGGTTTTTTAAAGTCAAGAGCGCATAGACACATGTTTCCCGCAGCAATGCTGTGTGCCCGGGCACTGTATTTTCAATGCACTGCTTAGCGCCCAGAGTTTTAAATCCAACAAGGCATTTCTTTTTTGACATGCTGGTGTGCGCTCTCATCGATTCCTAATGCTCGGCTCAGACCGAGAGTTGAAAATCGAACACGCGATAAATTCACTACGGTGTATATTTTTTTTAACACCCTTGCTCATAAAGCTGATGTAATCCCACCGGTTTTAAATATGTAAAGCGGGCCATAACAAACGCGTGTGTTATCAAAGCAAATAGTTAAGTTATAGTCCATACAAATTCCATAACAGCATTATTTGTCATTTCAAATAATTATGGAACTGATCGCCGCCGCGTGGCTCTAGCCAGTGAGCAGCGCGCTGTTCCATATTTGAAATGGCAAATAATAATACTAATGGCGGGAAAGCAACAGTGTGCATTCACAGATTGAGTTTATTTAAAATAACTGATGTCCTATTTGAAATAAACAAATTTGTATATAAATGAGTATTTGTAAAAAAAAAACCAGTTTATTCGGTAATTTAAAAACTTGACTGCATGCTCTAGCATCTTTGCCAACATTTTCACGCAGCTACTGCAGAAAATAAACCTCGCGCCATTCTTCTCAAATTTTCTTTTCTTTGTACTTGTATTCTGAATATCTTTTTTTCTGTTTCCTCGCAAGTGTGTTAAAAATGTCGTACGATATACGTGCGTATTGGTTATAACATGCTCGGCTCAATTACACCCTCGCCTTCGGCTCGGGCTGAAATTCCGCCTCGCATGTTATAACCATCATTACGCACTAATATCGTAATGTACTATAACATCATGATAATGATCTGTCACATTGCTTTTTAGAATTGAATGTTTTAACTAGGGTTGTAACGGAGCTTCGCCTCCGCTTCCGTTACTGCGGAAGTTCCGCAAAAATTCGTATCTTCGCTTCCGCCTCCGCACAATTTTTGTGGAGTTGTAACGGAGGTTTATGTACGTATTTATAAAATAAATAACGCGCAAGCTGCGACGCTCGACAACCGTCCGGCCTCATCGATTGAGGGCGAAATGGTCAAGAATCAACTAGTGCGAGGCGGGAATGCGGCAAACACGATTTGTTTCTCCTTAATTTTTAATTACAAGGTAATATTTTTTTACCAAGTATGGTACTATTAATGTACGTATTTAAAATAAAAAATGTGTTTTCTATGATGACAAAGTCATTCCGTTCAGCTCTGATGTCAAGGATCTGGGTCTGTATGTTGACACTTGCCTGGACTGGCGTAAGCAGGTTGCAAGTGTAAGCAAAAAAGTCACCGGGACATTACGGTCGCTTTATAGGCTAAAAAATGTTCTTCCATCACACATAAAGGCAATGCTTGTTCAATCCCTTATATTCCCCATTATTGATTATGGTGATGTGTGTTATTACGACCTGAATGCAGATCTACTCAATAAACTTGACCGACTTCTAAATAACTGCATTCGATTCGTATTTAACCTTCGTAAGTACGATCATGTATCTTCCCACCGGTCCATCTTGAAATGGCTACCCATCAGGCAACGCAGAGCTCTAAGAGCTTTGACGACCTTGTTTTCACTCCTACACAAACCCTGTTCTCCTTCTTATCTTACTTCTCATTTTCAATATTTATGCTCTGCGCATAATAGGAATCTTCGTTCGTCCAATAATTGTCTTCTACGATGTCCTTCTCACCGCTCTGGTTTTCTTAAGTCTTCATTTCTTGTCCAAGCGGTTTTTCTTTGGAATGACCTTCCTCAGAACATCAGGACGTTGACCAGTCGGTACACTTTTAAAATTAAAGCTCGGGAATACTTACGCAAGAAATTGGCAGATTCATCAAACATATAATTTATTCTTTTTCTCTATCTATATTTTTTTATCTCTCTCTACTGTTTATATTTTGTATGTATGTATTTATGTATTTATTATAATATTTTTTTTTTGTGTTTCTCTTTTAACCTCTCTTTTATATCTTTGCACCTACCATGTTTTGTCTCTGCATCACCTTAAGGTAGACTGGTAGAAAATGCCTAAGGCATTAAGTCCGCCATTGTGCAATTTTTTTTCATTGTGCATGAAGTTTTAATAAATAAATAAATAAATAAATTTAGATTTTTTCTATTTGTACTTTCACCTCCGCCTCCGCCTCTGCTAACCAGTCTC
Source organism: Sesamia nonagrioides (assembly GCA_017933935.1). Taxonomy (NCBI): domain Eukaryota; kingdom Metazoa; phylum Arthropoda; class Insecta; order Lepidoptera; family Noctuidae; genus Sesamia; species Sesamia nonagrioides. The sequence goes on along the minus strand of JADWQK010000137.1, from coordinate 2,187,376 downwards.
CGTTACAACCCTAGTTTTAACTACTAAATGTAGATATTAGAATAAAAATAATGGTGGTTGTCATTTTAGATGAAGTTCATTATTCTGTTGGTGATGGTGTAACATCGAGTTTTGATAATTATTATAATCGGGAATTATAATTTATGTTGCGGACGCCAATACTTTCACATCCGCTGATCCGCAGATGCGGATGTTTAAGATATTATACAATAACGTACTATAATTAATTTGGCCATTGCGAAAGTAGCTTTTATTGCATATTTTACAATCACTTTTATTATGGTTCTCTATATTTCTCTTCTTCTTCTTCCTCAGCCTATAGATGTCCACTGCTGGACAAAGGCCTCCCCCAAGGCTTTCCACGATGACCGGTCTTGTGCTGCCCGCATCCATCGGCTTCCCGCGACCTTCACCAGGTCATCGGTCCACCTTGTTGGGGTCTCCCTACGCTGCGTCTTCCAGTACGTGGCCGCCACTCCAGAACCTTGCTGCCCCATCGGCCATCGGTTCTACGAGCAATGTGCCCTGCCCACTGCCACTTAAGTTTAGCGACTCGCAGAGCTATGTCGGTGACTTTGGTTCTTCTGCGGATCTCCTCATTTCTGATTCGATCACGCAGAGAAACGGTCTATATTTGGTCCAAAATTATTCCAAATATTACTTTGTGTCGTTCGAGATCGTGACATTGTTAATTAACTATAGATAGATTCACTTGTTCACAAACTAAACCAATTTTAAATTCAGTACATTTTTTTGTCAAATTAAGATATTCCATAGACCGTTTAAAACTGATAAAATACATGACGTATAATAATTGATATATAGTATATAGATATATAGTGACGTATAATAATAGATGGAGAGAGATCGTACGGCGTGTAACTTCAGCGTCTCGGATTCAGTCATAGTGACCACGACCGTTCTGTCAAGAGCGAAACGAAGAAGAAGAAGATAATAATATGTTAATTTACGTCAGGGGCTGACTAATTTGATGGCGAGGGTCATCGTCATGTGCGAACGACACGCGCCTAATTTCTTTCTTGTAGCAACTTGTATGACATTCGCATCCGCATAAACATCCACATTAATTGCTGCGGATGCGAATATTCGCAAGATCTCTGGTTGTAATTACCTTTAAGCACAGTAGCGTCGACAGGCGCGAGTGCGAAGGACTCCTCGTCGTTGTGCAGCAGCGTGGTGTTGTCGGCGCCGCGCTCCGACGTGCTGCCCGCGGGAGGCTCCGACGGACTGGGCGCGCGGGACGTTGGCGCCGGCACCACGTCCACGTCCTGCAACCAATCCACAACAGTTCTATGTACCAACTTACACATATTTGGGAGGATAATTTAATAGTAGCGACGCTTGTCGTTAGTATTTTGTAGTATGCTTGTGGTTTTGACAAGTAGTAAAAATATCCAACATAGGAGCTTTCCTATTTTGGTTGTTTTTTACTACTTGACAAAACTGCAAGATTAATTTTTATATGTATTAGTTTAATATTAATGTGACAGCCTCCGTGACGTAGCGGTAGGGAACGCGGCTGTTACGCAAGGAGGCGCGGGTTCGATCCCCGCACAGTGCAAATATTTGTATGCATGAATATGAATATTTGCAATGGTCTGGTCGTGCCTCGGAAAACACGTTAAGCCGTTGGTCCCGGTTGCCATACGAACATCTAGTGGCAGTCGTTACGGGTTGTTGGAGCCCTCAAATGTCTAACAATTGGTCTAACTGCAATGCTTAGATATCGCCTTCGGGTTGTGGAGGTCAGACGGCAGTCGCTTTACAGAAAATATCGAAGTTTAGCCAAAATCAGCAGTTAGACTGGTAAAGCGGACCCCAGACTCCAACGCTGAAAAAGCTACGGCTGTGACTGGGATTAACACTGAGATGATGATGATGAGTTTAATATCAATTGTTTATTTTAGTTATTTTGATAGTGTTATGACTTATGGGATTCTTCTCTGGGGAACTTGTGCGGACATCAATACCATCTTTGTTTTACAGAAGAGGGCTGTTCGAGCCATTTACAACCTTGGTCCTAGAGATTCTCTTAGGGAAAAGTTCAGAGAGGTGAACATTCTGACTGTAGCTTCACATTATATATTTGAAAATCTTATGTATGTTCATAAAAATATCTCGAATTTTAAGAAAATAAGCGATATTCATAATATAAATACCAGGAACAAACACAATCTTGCTGTACATCACACTCGTCTCCACAGAGTAGGCAACTCGTTCATGGGTCAATGTATACACTTTTACAACAAGCTTCCCATGGACATTCGAAACTTAAACATTAAACGATTTAAGAACCATATAAAGGCCAAACTTTGCAAAAAGGGGTATTATAAAATCACAGATTATTAGAAGACAAAAAAGCTGAGCTGCTCGCTCTGTTAAGCATTGTTACTAAGCAATATGCGTAATTATAAGGTAAATTATTGTAAACATTTTCATTTTTAATGTCTGGACTGGCTTCATCTAGTTAAAAAAATAAAATAAAAAATAAACAAGACGTGTAAAAGTGATCAGTGATCCTACTTGCTTAATAAACGATTTCATTTCATTTCAATGTGAAACAAAATGTCCGATAAATGATGTTGATACCTCATCAAAATCCAATGCGAAGTTTAAAAGAACGACGTGGTCACACTTTACTCGACTTGAATTTATATAAGGTACGTAGATATGGATATAAAACATTTCTTTAAACACAAGACCATAACGTCGAAATTATAATTTGGGGCAAATTTTGACTCTTCTTCATATGGCTCACGCGATTGAATTTTATTTATCTTATTTAATTTGATAGAAGTGATGGCCAATGGAATAAAACTGAATGATGGCCAAGACGCATTGGGTAGACAATATCATCAAAGTGGAAGGAAATGAGACGGATGAGAGATGCATAGTACAGGGAAGTATCACAACAAAAGAAAGGCTTATACCCAACAGTGGATAATTCCAGGGTATAATCAGAATGATTTGATGCAGTATTCCTTGGTTGACCTGTAACTTGTGCACAAAGTCTGATTTTGCATTTCTTTTTTCATTAACAGAAAAGTAAATAAAATTGTAGCTTACCATAGGTATATGTGGGCTTGGAGAAGGCGGCACTGTTACGGGGGGAGGGGCCTCGCTGTCGGGGACAGGAGAGCCTCCCCAACTGTAACATAACACTTCGTCAAACTTCTGATGCACATAAATGACCACCAGAGAATAACCCATTGACAAATTTAAAAAGATTCCATATTTCTCGTCTTCGAAGATAGATGAAAATAGTCTGTCATTAAATTAACTATTATAAATGGCGTCAATACATTAAATAAAATTATTTATTTCGTTGTAAATATGGGTAACTAACTTTCCGCCCGCGGCTTCACCCGCGTGGAATTCGGTTATATCGCGCTTTTTAGATTTCCCTCGAGAATATCATTTTTTTTTTTTTTTTTTCTATAAAAGGTAGCCTATGTCCTCTTTCAGGGTCTAAAGATTGTCTGTGCCAAATTTCATCAAAATGACTTGAGAGGTTTAAGCGGGAAAGCTTAACAGACAGAGAGACAGACAGTTACTTTCGCATTTATAATATTAGTATGGATTAGTACACAATATACAACATAATTAATTAAGGCAGGAGAAGACCTTATGCTCTCCAATTAGAGTATTGAAAAAAAAAACAAAGTAAAGATCCTAGTATTAAATTATCCTTTTAAAATTGAGTCTTAATGTCTTGAAATAACATCTAGTGCTAAATCGACATTTAGTGTGGCAAAATAAATACATTAAAAAGCCTGTATTATTCTTTCTTTTCTTTATCTTTTAAAAGGTTGCCCCACAATAGGAATTTCTCCTGCATCTTGGGTGCGTTTAGAATCATCTAAACCTACTTGTAGGCCATAAAAATATATGTTCCGTGCGGGAATCGAACCCGCGACACGCAGCGCAGCAATCAATAGCTTGACCACTGTGCTAACCGTGCAGTTAAACGTTACTGTAATCGATTCCACTCTTGCATATGTTATTGGTGGCAGTAGTGTGGAGGCTAGTGCTATTTAAATATTGTAATGTTTTCTTGAACAATAAAGTTTTTATTATTTTATTATTATTATGTACTAGCGACTCCGCCCGCACGGAATTCAGTTTACAGCGCGCGGTGGTTCCCGTAAATTAAAAGGAGCTCAGTTGATATAAAATAAGCGCCTGTTAAAATAATGGGAGCAATATGAACGTCCGTGTTAGCTCCCGTTTTCGCAACATTTTTTGTTACTGCTCTGCTCCTATTGGTCATAGCGGGATGTTATATAGCCTATGTCCTTTCTCAGGCTCTAGACTATGTACCAAATTTCATTACAATCGGTTCAGTAGTTTTGGCGTGAAAGCCGGACAGACACACAGACAGAGAAACTTTCGCATTTATAATATTAGTATGGATAAGCTGACCTGTGAGCAGGAGAGTTCCCTGCGTCGTAGTGGTCTCCCATGTCGTCATCGGAGTCGGCAGCGTCAGCCGCGGCCACGTCGCCGCCTGGGTCGGCGCCGCTCACGCCCGCCGCGTCTATCTCAGCCTGTTAGTGCATACTTTTTGTAATATTCATATACGCAAATCTATCTTTTCCAAAGCATTGAAAAGGTCAGTAAGCAGAGATTCGTTCTAGAAGATGACTTAGCATGCTTGCTCAGTCTTTCATTATGTGTCCTAACCTAAAGAGAATGTGTTAATATCAATAACTAGCGGCCGTCAGCGACTTCGTTCGCGTGGAGTTAGTTATGCTCCGCTCCTATTGGTCGCAGCGTGATGTTATATAGCCTAAAGCCTTCCTGGATTAATAGGCTATCCACCGCAAAAATAATTTTTCAAATCGTACAAATAGTTTCTGAGATTACCGCAAACAAACAAACTCTTCAGCTTTATATATTAGTATAGATTATGAGGTACAAACGCGCGCGACGACCAAGTACTGACGCGACTAGTTTTCTGTTAGGATGCGGCTTTTAGCATTGTTTTCTGAAAGTAATCCATTGTATGGGTTTTTAATCTACAATAACTTTCGGGACATTGTTCCTTGTTTACACATCAATCAATGATACTTCATTAAGTGAAAGAAAAAAGCAATTCATAAGAAACAATCATTAATTAAGTTATGGTGGCCTAGTGGTTAAAACACCAGTCTCTCAGGTATGAGTGTGCAGGTTCGATTCCAGGCCAGGAAAGTACCGATGTAACTTTTCTAAAGTTATATTGTACTTTCTCAGTTTATGTTGGACACCAATGACTGATTACAAAGTGAAGGAAAACATCTTAAAGAATCCTGGACTTTACGTTTGAAATCACCAACCCGCATTGAGCAAGCATGTTGATTACGCGCAATCCTTCTCTGTATGACAGGAGACCTGTGCCTAGTGGTGGGAAAGATAACACTTTGGACTTGCTAAGTGGCATGAAATGGTTTTCCACAGTTGACCTCAAAAGTGGATACTGGCAGGTGGAAATCTGTGAGCAGGATAAAGAAAAGACCGCTTTCACCACTGGTCCTGGGAACAGTGTCTGGAAATTCAATGTCATGCCTTTTGGACTGTGCAATGCTCCAGCTACATTCGAGCGCATATTTACCTGTAGTGACTGTGGCTGTGTGGAAGTTCCAGGCATGCCAGAAGCAGTCGCAGCTGAGCTACTGCCGCCCGTTACCTCACCGAAGAGGTCACCCTCAAATAGACCGCCCGCGTCTAAACACAAACCAGGAGCACAGTGAATACAAGATATAAAACAGAAGCAAACAACTTACACAACATTTCATTATTGTTAGTTATATTTAAGTATTAGTGGATAACTGCACTGTCGCATTAGGTTAAGGCCTGTAAGGACAGTTGTGAGCGTGATAAATAAATAAATTATCACATTTTCTGGGTCTGAAATGGGGACCTGATCAAACATCTGCTTGGTCAAGTTTTTTGAAAACTAAGCTAGTGTTACGAATGGACCTTATGTCGATGGCATAAGGTTCAATATCGCGTGACATGCAGTGTGTCACTTTTAAGTCCTATTTCCCCAGATCTAGACATTTTCTACAATATAAAAACGCATTACTAGACTTAGGATGGCCTATCGAATGGTACAGGTCTCAACAGTTTTGTCAACAAAGTGTCGACATCGAAATTTCTAGAAACCCGTTTCCGGGAATTATCGTAGGCACTTACTTGGCCGGTGACCTCGAAGTTATGCAGTATTATTATTACGTCTATAGGATTCTGGAATGTTCGATCAGCTGGCCTATATATAGCGCCGTGACGCCGGCGCAGAGGCAGTCTACACTCGACTAGCGATACGAAAACAGCGACAGTTAAAAAGCGATCTTAAAGAATACCTACTGCGACAACTGTAACGAAAACTGTGGGTACTACGTGAAGTAACATCTGTACTGTTATTGTGTGATTACGACACTGACTTCGTGGACGTAAGAGAAGACTTCGGTGCGACATCAGCTACGTTCTACTTGTCATTGCCTACAATCGACTGTACCTTCGTTGCTAATAAACTTCGTAACCCTTAACCGGCGTTTAAGTACCCCTAGCCCGTAACAATTGGTGTCAGAAGCGAAATGCCGGTCACGCCAAGGGAAGACGAAGGAGTTCGCACGCGACGACAAGCAGCGATGGATTTGGCGCGTCAAGAGGAAGAATCACTTGGTGTCCCTGCACCCGTAGAAGATGCGGCCGTCGTAACACCGACGAATGCGAGTGCGCCTAGTACCACCACTATTCCCGGAACTAGCGGATGCGACTTATCGGCGTTACTAGCTCACTTAACGGCGCAAATAAAAGGCATAGTAGCAGAGTCCCAGGCAGAAACCCAGGCGCAAATAAAACAATCTCAGGCAAAATCCCAGGCAGAAATCCAGGCACAAATACAACAATCTCAGGCGGTAACCCAGGCACAAATAAAGGAATCCCAGCAACTGGTATTACAATTAAATGAAAAGTGGAAAAAGACCAAAGAAGAGGTCAATGAACTTAGAATAAAAACAGCTCAACAAGATGCCCGTCTGGACCAGTAAGATACGCGCATAGACAAACAAGATGCGCGTATGGAGAAATTAAACAGTACCATCATGGAGCTTGGGAAGGAAGTAGAATTTTTGCATGAGAAGGTACAAAAAGGCGTTATTAAAGGTGTGGTACCGGTACCCAGTGCATTGCCGACTTTCCAAGTACCTCATTTTGACGGAACAACGTCATGGGTGGCCTTCCGTCTACAGTTTGAAAAGGTCGCAAAAGGCAACAACTGGGACGACGATCAAGCTCTAACGGCCCTTATGCTTGCTTTGCGTGGTGATGCCGTACGAATCCTCGAGAATATTTCCGGCGATTGCAATACCCTAGCCTGTCTGTTAGAAGCGTTGGAGACTAGATATGGAGAGAAACACCTGGAACATGTCTACAGGGCTCAACTCCGCGAACGCACACAGAAGAGCGGCGAGGGTTTGCAACAATGGGCCACGGAAATAGAACGTATGGTTCGGAAGGCGTATGCATCAACACCGGGATTGATTGGCGTTACTACTCTACGATTCTTTACTGATGGGATTCGAGATGCAGAAGTCAGGGCTGCAGTACGTCTGGGTCACCATCAGACCCTGAAGGCAGCTTTGACGCATGCTCTGGAGGTGGAAGCAGTACGTCAAGATGGCCCACAACACGACCGTATTCGAGAAGTGACCGCACATATAAAAGCCCGACGAGGACCAACTTGCTATGAGTGCGGCGAAAAGGGACACATTCGAATTGATTGTCCCAGGAAAGCTAAGGGAAGAACTTCTTGGTCACGTGAGGAGGCCGCGGTGATGGCGTGGCGCAAGCGCGATGCGAAGGTCGAGCCCGAGCGCCCGTGTGAGCGAGTCGAGTGGCGTGAGCGGAGCGATCGGAGCGGGCACCGCGAGCGACCCGTTGAACGAGAGCGGGAACGCGTCAAGGACCGGGAGCGAGACCGAGTCCAGGAACGCGAACGTTCCGGCAAGCGAAAACAAGAGCGCGAGCGGTCGCGCGGAAGGTCATGGAGTGAGGCAGACGCAAAGCGGGACAAGGAAGTCGAGGACGAGGCGCGTAAGAAGAAGCGTCTCGAGAAAAAGGCAAGGCAAAAGGACCTCCGCCGCCAGCTAACGTCAGAGAGTAAGGACCGAGGTGAAGAAAGCGAACAGGAAAAGACAGAGAACTTAAGGATTATCCAGGTGAACGCTTTGGACGAAGACTGGGATAATCAATCATTGGAAGACGCACAAAAGGAAGATAGCGACTTGAAGACAGTAATCGAATGGAAGAAACGTGGCCAAAGGTCCACTTGGAGTGAAATATCAGCACTTAGCCCAACAGCAAAAAGTTACTGGGCTCAATGGGACAGCCTGATAATTGATAATGGAGTTCTCAAGAGGAAATGGGAATCACCCAGTGGACAGGAGGTCACCTTACAAATAGTTGTTCCCGGTGATAAAGTCGCGTCAGTGCTACGACAGGTGCACGACGGAGTATCCGGAGGACATCTTGGAGTAAAGAAAACCCTGGAAAAGGGGAGAAAAAGATTCTATTGGGTACATTGCCGCGAAGACGTAGAGGACTGGTGTAGAAAATGTGTAGCCTGCTCCTCAGTAAAGGGACCGCAAACGAGGGCCAGAGGTCGGCTGAAAGTGTATAATGTTGGTGCACCGTGGGAAAGAGTTGCTGTCGATATAGCTGGGCCATTCCCTGTTACTGAAGAAGGGAATAGGTATATCATCGTCATGCAAGACTATTTCAGCAAATGGCCAGAAGCTTTTGCAGTACCTAACCAAGAAGCTCATACAGTCGCCAAAAAGCTAGTTCACGAGGTGTTCTGTGGATTTGGCATTCCTTTGGAGTTACACTCTGACCAGGGTAGAAACTTCGAGTCTTCACTATTTCGAGAGGTTTGCCAACTGCTCGGGATACACAAGACTCGTACAACACCATATCACCCACAGTCAGATGGAATGGTCGAAAGATTCAATCAGACGTTGGAGAATCATTTGGCCAAAGTAGTGGAAGAACACCAGAGGGATTGGGACCAATACATTCCACTCTTCTTAATGTCATACCGCTCTGCAACACATGATAGCACAAATTGCACACCGGCAAAAGTCAACTTCGGCCGAGAAATTAGACTACCCCTAGATGCACTAACCGGAACACCTCCCGATACTCCTATCCTAGCCGTCGACTATGTGGCCGACCTACGGCGTAAATTAGATGGAATACATGAGCTAGTGAGAGAGAATGGTCTGAAAACCAGTGAGAAAATGAAAATCCGATACGACCGCAAAGCTAACGTGCCCGGATTTGAAGAGGGAACTTTGGTATGATTACATAATCCCATAAGGAGAAAAGGAAAGAGTCCGAAATTTCAAGCCAAATGGGAGGGTCCGTACACGATAGTAACCAGAATAAACGATGTCACCTACAAGATTAAGAAAGGGCCTAGAGGGAAGCTGAAGATCGTACACGTAGACCGCCTAGCTCGCTATTATGGATCAAATCATGCTCGGGACGAGCATGACTAAGAAGGGGGCAATGTTACGAATGGACCTTATGTCGATGGCATAAGGTTCAATATCGCGTGACATGCAGTGTGTCACTTTTAAGTCCTATTTCCCCAGATCTAGACATTTTCTAGGCACAATATAAAAACGCATTACTAGACTTAGGATGGCCTATCGAATGGTATAGGTCTCAACAGTTTTGTCAACAAAGTGTCGACATCGAAATTTCTAGAAACCCGTTTCCGGGAATTATCGTAGGTACTTACTTGGCCGGTGACCTCGAAGTTATGCAGTATTATTATTACGTCTAGAGGATTCTGGAATGTTCGATCAGCTGGCCTATATATAGCGCCGTGACGCCGGCGCAGAGGCAGTCTACACTCGACTAGCGATACGAAAACAGCGACAGTTAAGAAGCGATCTTAAAGAATACCTACTGCGACAACTGTAACGAGAACTGTGGGTACTACGTGAAGTAACATCTGTACTGTTATTGTGTGATTACGACACTGACTTCGTGGACGTAAGAGAAGACTTCGGTGCGACATCAACTACGTTCTACTTGTCATTGCCTACAATCGACTGTACCTTCGTTGCTAATAAACTTCGTAACCCTTAACCGGCGTTTAAGTACCCCTAGCCCGTAACACTAGGACAATAATGACAATAACATGCTTTATTTAGTCTTTATCCTACACACAGGGAGAGTGACTTCAATAGTTTGTAAAATTAAGGGATTTCCATACAAGTAACATTAATCACAAACAACATTCATTTCAATTAATTTCACAAAGCTGTCAAAGTTATGGCAAAGTTAAGGCAATCCACTCAAACAATCTCAATTAGCTGACAATCTAAAAAAATAAATTGTGTGTATTTTACTCACGTCCAAAATCCGCAACATCTCCAATAGTTCCTCCGAATCCGTCGTCCATGGGCGCATGGGGCGCAGCCTCCATGCGGCGCGGGTGCTCCGGTTCTAGCGTGGGCACGCCACCTGTCAGACTGCCCACACCTCCGTCCTTACCAGCTAGCTCCAGAGATGACCCATCCGCGAACAGTAGGTTACTCTGGAAGATTGATAATGTCGTGAATAATCAGGTAATTGAGACTCAAACTCGACATAAACACTGGTCTTTTTTAGACTGAAGCTCTGGCTACACTGCGGTAAATCCTGTGAGCAACGCTAGTCACCAATAAGAGGGTGAGTCAGGTCTACTAAGCAGTTCTTAAGAACGAAATTCATAATTCCGGCCGCAGTATGTACGAGGCAATTCGGTACCACCGGAAAAATTACAATACTTTCTCTACTTTTCATACCTGTTCCAATCCGCCTTCATTGCCGATAGCCTCACGCATGATATCGGGGTTGTCTGTATCGAACCCCATATCTCCGAAGCCATCATCATGGGTGACCAGGTTCAAAGAGCCATAGTCTTCGCGCATCGTAATCTCTTCAGCTCGTGACTGATTAAGTGAGAACTGGGCTTCAATGTCTACCTCACTGAAATAGAAAAGAACTTAGAATTATCTGATTTATTGAATTTTTTAATCTTATATTTTATGGGCTACTAGCTAAACCCTACAGCTAACCAGCATAAGTTTTGACCCGTAGGGATATAGGGATAAAAATATCTAAATAAATGTTATTCCTGGGCCTGTAGCCAATGTAACATCGCTTCGTAGCGAAGCGAAATCGAATAGCAAACCAACCAATGGCGGGAACGATTGACTACGTGATTTGTCGCGTCGCGTGGTCAATCGCTCCCGCCATTGGTTGGTTTGGTGTTCGATTTCGCTTCGCTATGAAGCGATGTTACATTGGCTAGGGCCGCTGGTTATAAACTACCTGCATGACAAATTTCTTCCAAATCTATTGGGTAGTTTGGTGTGAAAGAGTAACAAACATCCATCCATAGTCACAAACTTTCGCATTTACAATATTAGTAGGATTGCTTGTGTTATTATTCAGTTAAAAAAATCAGAAAAAACAGAACAGTTTTTCAATTTCACAGCCTCCGTGGCGTAACGGTAGCGAACGCGGCCGCTGCGCAAGGAGGCGGGGGTTCGATCCCCGCAATATTTGTATGCATGAATACGAATATTTGCACTGGTCTGGTCGTGCCTCGGAAAGCACGTTAAGCCGTTGGTCCCGATTGCCATGCGAACATCTAATGGCAGTCCTTACGGGTTGTTGGAGCTCTCTAAAGTCCAACAATTGGTCTAACTGCAATGCTTCGATATCGCCTTTGGGTTGTGGAGGTCAGACGGCAGTCGCTTCTTGGAAAATATCGAAGTTTAGCCAAAATCAGCAGTTAGACTGGTAAAGCATACCCCAGACTCCAAAGCTGAAGAAGCATCGGATGCGACTGGGATAAACGCTGAGATGATGATGAGTTTGTTCAATTTCAATCAATTGCCTAATTGGCAAGATAAATGTAAAATAGTTAATGGATCTCTTTGTAGGATATGCAGGGTAATTACGTAACATGCTATGCAATGGATTTCATTTTAACAGTTCAGCACCATTCATTGCGTTATTTACGTTGTTGAGCAGAAACACTTTCTGAACATATGGAGCAATGTATTAGCAATTGAGGTAAAAACAATAACCTTTTTTCAGTTAAAGAGATTGATACAGATGATAGCCAGTACTATTATAATATATGTCCTTGAATACCTTAACCTTTTGAACGCCCATCTATATAATACGCGATGTGTCCTCCTGCGCCACACTACAAATGTGTAACGTATCTATAGTAAAACGTAGGGATGGGATTAATGTCCTATCGACAAATAATATTATACATTTAAAATAATGTTTCTTCACCAATTTACGAAGCTAAACAAAAACTGTAACTGTAATTTCATATTTTATTTTATTTTGTAAAAAAAACAATATGAAAACCTGGATATATCCCCCATAATAAAGAAAAGAATTTTAAATTTATTAGACGTGTGTTCTAAAAGGCACATCCCTATTTGTCTCCAAATGTAATCCTTTTACTTCATATTAGTCCGGGAGACAGCGGCTTTTTAAACAAGTCATTTTATGCCGGCTGATATTAATATAGAAAACAGAATGCATGTGGCTTATGACGAAATCGATCGTCAGCTGGTCCAGTTGCGGTGGATGCGAGATTGGGAAGCTGCGGAATACGTTAAAAAATAAAAATCTGAAAAATATTTTATACCACATAAATTTTTTTTCACGTGTTATTGACATTGATTACAATTAAAAGAAAGTAGTCAGCTGCACGACTGAGGGTGGATTATGCGTCAGCTGAGCGTACGAACAAGCCAAAAAAAAAAAATATATGCCGATTGAAATTTTTTGACATGATTTTAGACATTTACAGAAACTCGATATTGATAATCAGCTGCATATACAGTGGGGGAAAACACGTCAGCTAGAGCAGGAATGTTTGACTGCGCGCATATATCTTTGTGACCCGCGGAATTTTCAATGCTCCGACTGACGCCGCAGTCATACATTCCTGCTCTAACTTTTTCACACATAATTAGTTCTTATTCGTTTGAATAAGAACTAATTATGTGTGAAAAAGTTAAAAATATGGCTGATAACAGGGCAAATGTCCGTAAAAACAAAATAAAAGGTCTTGTAAAAGACGTAAATTTATTTTATACTGTTATTACTTCTAATCAAGTAGTGGCGCTGAGGGCACGAAAATCTCGAACTTGTATAGAAGTGATTGGCGTTCAAAAGGTTAAAGTCTACCTGTCTAACGATAATGACATACTTTTTACTCTGCAGTTTTCTTTATTTTAAAACTTCTTTAAATTTAAATTCTTAAAGGACTGAATATAATTTATATTTTAATTTAAAGTCTGTAAGTAGTGAAATTTCAAGATTTTATTGTATGTTGCAGATATTTTTTTTTATAATTATAAACTAGTGCTTGACGGCAATCCCGCCTGATGGTAAGCAGTGATGCAATTGTTGATGGTAAAACATGCTAGTTTATTAAGAGCAGAGGCTACAGTGTAGCCTAAAAAATCAGAGTGAATGCCTTTGTCCGGTTCTGGTACTTCTGCCGGCAGCCAATGTTATGGCCTTCCACTGAGATAAATATTTATATGCTGGAGAGGAGAAATGAAACAGAGTTTAACATAAGAAACACCAAACCTGCTTGAGGAGGCTTTTAAATGCGGTTTTATTGCATTAAGTAAATAGCTAACTGCAGTTTTATTTGAACAAAATCGGGCAAAGTACTTTGGTAACCCAAGTACCCTACGGACAGCCAGTAACATCCAAAGCATTGCTGGCCTTCCTTGAGCTAGGGTGGATTGAATGACCAATGATCCCAACTAAATGTAAACTACACACACCGGCACAATTAGGGGAACACAAAAAAGGCAGATTATTTTTTAAATAATAGTTTTTATTCATGTTTTTCGAATTTCGCTTAATTTGAGTGTATTTACTCGATACGAGTATGACACATCCAAAACAAGGGTTATTTTATTTTTAAATTGATAAATATACAGAAAAATACAAAAAATGAGACATTTTAAATTTTCTGCAAAATTAAAAAAAAATAATTATGTTGTCATTTTTTTTAAAAAGCTATCAATATCTTGTATTGCTTCCGTGGGCTCTTATTAGAGCTTGGATACGTCTGCCAATGCTTCTAATGACATTTTCAATAATTTCCTGGAGCAAATTGTCCCACTCCTCAAACAGCGCCAATTTTAATTGTTCATCATTCCTAGGAACTGGAATCTTCTCTCGTACCCTACGCCCAATCATGTCCAAGACATGCTCTATTGTATGCATGTCTGGTGATCGTGCTGGCCAGTTCATTTGGGTTATTCCGATTACGTTAGGGTAATCAGTAACTAGGCGAGAAATATGGAGTCATGCGTTATCGTGCATTAATACAAAATTTGGGCCTTTGAATAGGGCAAAAGGCATTACATGGGGTTCTAAGATCTCTGTTATGTACCTATGAGCTGTCAAAGAACCCCCATCAATGATGACTAAAGCGGTGCGTGCTGTCAAAGTTATGTTACCCCACACCATAACGGACACTCCAGCGTATGATACTGTTTCGGTGAAATTTGCTTGATGACGGCGTTCTCCTCGATACCTCCACATCCTTTCCTTGTCGTCGATGAAATTTACGCAAAACCGGCTTGCGTAAGACAATAAGACGTGACTACATTTATCAGACCAATCTTGGTATTGATGAGCGAACGCTAATCTTGCTACTCGATGGCATACCTCGAGCTTGGACGCTTTACCTGGCACGTACGCCTTTAAACCGACTTCGTTTAACCTTCTTCTCACTTTTCGTTCACTAACATGCACTATACCCACTTCTTCCAAGAGATTTCGTGTCTGAGCAGCAGTTTAACGACGATTTCTCAAAGTTTGCAACCTTATAAAACTGTCGTCTACGGCTCTGGTTGTACGATTTCTGCGTTGTCCCGGCCTCCGCGCGTAAGATCCTGTTTGCCAGTACCGTTTTACATTACGGTGGATCACAGATACTGACACATACAACCTTCGACTCACTGAACGGTATGTGTGACCTTCCTCGATCATTGTCACAGCTCTAGTGACTTCTGTTGCTGTCAAATCACTCATTTTCTATGCGATACAATGTTAATTCTCCGAACAACAACAACAAAATAAGCTAAGGCCACCATGGGCTGCATAAACAAATTTCTTATCAAAAACACTTAAACGCAGTAATTGTCAACAATCACTTAAGAGGGTCTAATTTCTGTCAAATGATTGAAGAGTGCCAAAATGTCTCAATATGGTATGCCATTGAGGACAATGAATTAAATAAAGGAGCCACTTGTCCAAATTCTCACAAGTTGCAATAAAAATCAGTCTTTTTTTGTGTTCCCCTAATTGTGCCGGTGTGTGTATTTGAGTTCCGGATGTCAGTCCAAATTACTTAATATTGTTACAAATGGACCTTATGTCGACGGCATAAGGTTCAATGTCGCGTGACATGCAGTGAGTCACTTTTAAGCCCTATTCCTCCAGATCTAGACATTTTCTAGGTACAATAATAAAACGCATTACTAGACTTAGGACGGCCTATCGAATGGTATAGGTCTCAACAGTTTTGTCAACAAAGTGTCGACATCGAAATTTCTAGAAACCCGTTTCCGAGAATTACCGTAGGTACTTCCGAGTGACCTCGAAGTTATGTGCTATTATTATTACGTCTAGAGGAATCTGGAATGTTCGATCAGCTGGACTATATAAAGCACCGTGACGCCGGCGCAGAGTCAGTCTACACTCGACTAGCGATACGAAAACAGCGACAGTTAAGAAGCGATCTTTGAGAATACCTACTGCGACAACTGTAACGAGAACTGTGAGTACTACGTAAAGTAACATCTGTAGCGTTATTGTGTGTTTACGACACGGACTTCGTGGACATAAGGGAAGACTTCGGTGCAACGTCAGCGACATTCTACTTGTCATTGCCTACAATCGACTGTACCTTCGTTGCCAATAAACTTCGTAACCCTTAACCGGCATTTTTAGTACCCCTAGCCCGTAACAATATTATTAGCATCCTTGATTAAAATCCTTTTGATTTGACTGCTTACACTATTTATTAATGGTATGCCCCGTCATTGTTAATCGGGCCAGTAAGATTCTATACTCTATTACAAATAAGATTTTTTACTTCCAGTTTGCCAAAATTGATGATAGATAGGTTATTGGGTTTGGCCATTATTAGGTAGAGAAAGTTGTTGACTATGAATAAATCAATTCAGGAACTTAACACATTACAAAAAACCTTTCCCTCAGTATCTCATTTCCTGCTCTGGAAATTGTTAACAGACTTTGCAATGACTTACCTAAATTAATGAATTACTTCTTGACTTTGTAATCTTCATGGTTATGTGTTCATATACAGAGTGGTGCTGACAATACGACAATAAATGAAAACACAGACCATGCTGGTTCATAGGAATAATCCTGATCCATAGAAAAAAACCTAGCACCAAAAATAAAAAAATGATAATTTCAAACAAACTAAATCGCATAAAATTGCGAACGGAATAGAACATCCTTTAAAATATTGGTTCAATGACCTCCGATCGGCGGGCGACAGCGTGTTCATGTATCGACTTGCTCTTTCGCGCCATTATTATTAAAGTTTAGTACCGCTGGATGCAAAATGAAATGGCGGCAGGTCACGGGAACAATCTGCGACTCCCGCATTCCCCTTAAACTTAAGGGGAAAATATATAAAACCATGATCCGACCTGCTGTCTTGTATGGATCAGAATGTTGAGCTACGAAAGGGATGAATGAAAGGCAATTGCATGCAGCCGAGATGAGAATGCTAAGAGGGATGTGTGGTGTTACACGAATGGATAGAATAAGAAATGAGTATATAAGAGGAAGTCTGAAAGTGGCACCGGTAGCTGAAAAGTTGTGTGGAAATCGGTTGTCATGGTACAGGCATGTGTTACGGAGAATTGAGGAGAATGTCGTGAGGAGAGTCTTAATTATGAATGTTGATGGCTATAAGTGTAGGGGAAGACCAAAGAAACGATGGATGGAATGTGTGAAGGATGATATGGCTAAGAAGGGGGTGACTGCCGAGATGGCTTCTGATAGGGATGCATGGAAGAAAAAGACATGTTGCGCCGACCCCAAATAAATTGGGATAAGGGCAGGAGAATGATGAGTACCGCTGGATGCAGTGGTCATCAACCTCCAAGCGCTTCCTTGTCAACATGTACATCATGTAGAAAATGTGAAAAATGTAAAATAATTTCCTGTGACTAAACTAATGGATATATTTATATAATTTTATTTATGGGTAGACTGAGAATGTTTTGAGGTACAGATGTTTAATTTATTGTTGTATTGTCAGCACCACTACGTATAAATTATGAATAGATGTGGTACAGTTATAGTGAATTATCTTCTGCCTGCGACTTTTGAACCAGTGACACAGACAGTGACAGAACCACTTTTTTTCCAGTGAATCATTGTGCCCGGACCATGACGGCCATTGGTGGTTATTCCAACCAGGGGCCCTAGTCTGCTATAACGATAGTGTTATAATGATCAATCAGTGATCTCATAATGATCGATTTTGACAAGTTTCGTAATCTACTAACAAAATGGCGACATTGTGACTTTCCAGTGGTCAATCACAGTCACTCCACTCCGTATAAAAAAAAATTGAATTAAGTAGTAGTATTTATAAAATAATTTATATGAACGGGATTTATAATAATAGCAATACGGCAATGTGATTCAATCACCATTCTATTACGAAACGACTGATATAATTGACCGATCATTATGAATTTAGCAGATTACGAACTTTTAAGCACAATGACAATGGACTCGTGTTGGAATGACAAATTTATAAAAATAGCAGACTAAGGCCCCAGCCCACCTCCCACCAGCAGCCTATTTATAATATAAATGGAAAAGTTTGGGTCCATGTTTGTTACTTTTTAATATTATAATAGACAACACATAAATAAGAAGTTTTTAATACATTTGTTATGCATTTAGCTATTTCTATCATTGGAATACCTGCTTACTTAAAAAGTCACTCATAACTATTATGCACTAATGATGCACTGTTCTTAAACTCCTATCAAGGAGTTTAATAATAACATATCTCTGGACTATAATGAAACTTACCATTAGGTTATAATTTGTTAACAGTTTCTTTTCTTTTTTTGTTATTACTTATCATTTATACAGTCCACAAAAGATGTGACCCAAATCATCATTAAAATAAAGGTCATGATTCTCTGAAATCAGAAAAAGAAAACCAAACAACACTTACTTCAACTCTGGCATGGCAGTATCAAAATCATGGAAGACCTCGGGCAGAGTGATAGCATTCATGGCAGCTTCCCTGTGCTCTTCAGGCAAATCCACCATACCAGGCCGGAAGGCCATCTACAAGAAACATTATTTACATGAACTTTGTTTTTTAATAAGTATAACTCTCACAAGTTAAGTGTGCACCTCGCTCTGTGACATCATTCAGACGGCACCTTTTTTAAAAAAAGTGAGAATCATGCTAAAAATATAAATTACATTTTTTTTATGTTAATAAAAGGTTGTTTTGATGATAAAGCGTCATAATACTAGGCCATTTTACTCATGACGTTTTGCAATTAAATTGATACATATGGACTACATTCCAGCGAGGTTCACAGTTAACTTTTGCTAGTACACATGAATTTTTCATTCATTGAATGTAATGTGCTAATTTGCATGGTATATAGAATTTTAGTTTGTAACAGGGCACAAGATATGTTTTAGTGAACACTATCAAGTTCTGTTCTATTAATAAAAGAAACCAAACAAAGCATAAATAACAATAATGTCAGTGAGCTTTACTACTGTAGTTTACAAACAAACCACTTCAGTTTAATGAAATATGACAAAAATAAACAAACCTTGATCTTAACAAAGGCTTCATTACAATCCTGTAGCAAGTATTTGGCCTTCCTGGAGTAAATTCTCACGACACCCAGCAACAGATGGCCAGATGTACGCAAAGCCATCTTCACTTTGGGCTTCAGGATACCATCAACTGACTTTTCGATATTAGTCTCAAATACATGGGCCTTCGTTAGCTTCTTGTCCCAGTGAGCTGCCAGCCAAATCTTGGCCAAGGGGCCTTTCTTGGCCAGCACGAAATGCGCGTAAAACATTGTGATGGTTTACTGTTTCCGGCTTGCACTTACATCAACCTTGTTCTGAAATACAAACTATGAATTGAGCACCCTCACTAACACTCACAGCTAGTGAAATTAACGCAACTACAGGAAATACGCCCAAAAGGACTGTTTATTACAATAATTGGTAACGACTTTATGCAATTTGGCGCCTAATCTTCAAGCACGATTTTCAGAGACACCTATGTTCTCTAACTGCTTAATAAAAATATCCACTTAATAAAAACCGAATAAGCGTAAGTTTGCTAGTAAATTCATTGAGTTTTACCGGATAATATATCAAATATCATAAATTTCACCTTTCACACACAACGTAAACATGACAACAATTACGCTTTCAAGATGGCGGCGTAACATACGAAGTTTACCGTAGACTAGACAAGTAGACACTTTTTATGAACCGTTGTTTCGTTCAGAAATGGTCAAATTGTACCAAAGAGTATAGTAAGGTATATAGCAAAGAATTTGTATTAAAATTCTTTGGTATATAGTTAACTTATACGATTAAAAAGATTTTGCTGCGTTGACATGGATTATTCATTTATCTAAATATAAGAGAATGCAATAGTAAGATTGTAGTGTATGCGTTTTATCATTGACCACAGACAACACTGTCACTGTCACTGTCACTGTCAAACAGATAACACTGTCTCGAGCGCACCACGTCAGTCAGTCTTACGAGAGCCACGAGCGAGAGTAGACGTGTCGGTAGTCTGTCCGTTAAGTGCGTGTGCGAGCCTGTGATATTCAACGAAGCAAAGGTTTTACAAGTGGCGACGAGCAAAAAGGTATTTTGTTGAACAAAAATAAAAAAAGGGAAAAGGATACAAAACTGTGAGTAGTTTCACATTCCTTAAGTATTGGTACAAAATTTCTTTATGTATACATAATTATATTAAATCATGGAGTAATTTATTATGGAACGCATAATGTAAACACATTAAAATGAACAGTCAGTTATTCTGTGAGGTTTTATATTCCGCGGAAGGCAAACATTTGATAGTACGTATACTTCTGGCAGCCTCGAAACCCGGGTAGATAAATAGGTATTGGAGGTACCTAATATTTACTGGCTAACTATATACAATAAGATTAATTCTGTACTTATTTGATAGTATTTTAACCAAATTGTGAAAGTTTGGTAAATCGAATTGTGGGTACTTAACCTGTATGATACATACTGGTGTATAACGTGGAGCGCAATGTTTTTGTTCTTTAATAATTTTGGGGAGTAGGTAGTTATCCGTGTTATCTGCAACGGGCCAGTGTTATTTGCAGAAGTAGGTACGTGTTTTTACGCGTGTAAACCCGAGGTGCCTTGTACCTATGTATTTGTTATGATATGGAAGCATTCGTGGTACAAACTTGCGAAGGTGCCCAGCGAAGGTTATTTCGACGTCCAAGATGTCGTTGCTGCTGTTTTGCGTAGTCCTTTGACCCTCCATTGGAAGTATATCCACCGTTCTTGCAATTTATAAGCAGCTAGGTTTGAAGTTAAACTTTTGAACAATAGTTAAATTGAGATCAAATGTTGTACATATGTAGAACTATGCCCAACTACAAACTTAGCATATACCCCACGTAAAATATACAGCTATCAAATAAATACTTATTTTAATTTTAATTTACGCGTGATGTTTGAACTAAGCCAACCAGGTATACAATCCACTCACTTGCGTAGTTTGCACAGTTTCACAGAATTTGAATTAATTGACGACACGGTTGGTGTAGTCGTTGAGCGGTGGGCTGCTGCGCTGCGTGTCGCGGGTTCGGTTCCCGCGTGGATCGGTTGGTTGTGTGGTCTCCGGGAGGTGGTTCTGGCTCTGGCTGTTTGTGAGTGTGAGTTTGGGTGTAAGTAGATAAATTACAATATTTATTAATAAACAATACCGAAATGAGTATTGATGTTAGTTCAAAAATATGGTATTGAAAAATTATGGTAATTTTGTTTTCGACACTACTTGCGGAGGATACCGATTACTCAAGTAGGAACTAATAAAAAATGCCCAGAGCTAAGTGTGGAGGTTGCGCCAAATTCCTATCCTCTCTGGAGGCCGCTAAATGCGGCCAATGTAATGCATCTTACCACCGACTTTGCGTCAACTTGCCTACAATAGGGTGCATTACTCCAACCTGGCGCTGCCCTGAGTGCGTTAAAAGCGTGATCAGGGATAATAAGGCGGAGACACCCGTTCGAGGAAGGGTAGATTCTGTGCAGGCGGAGGAAAACAGCTCGGAAGAGCTTATGGATACCAGCCTAATAAACAACGCTGCGCTTGATGCCACTATTCACTTCTCCCCTGGCATGGCTGATGAACTGCGCTTGTTTAAGGAGGAGTTGCGTGCAGAGTTTCGTATTATCCATCAAGAATTTGAACAGCTTCGTACGGAGATGGTTGGTCTGAAGGACACAATAAAAGCGTCCAATGAGAGAATGGATAACCTGGAGTCACGAGTGAGCGCTCTCGAACTACAGTTAGAGCAAAAGAAACTCGTATCAGGAGATGGTAATATAGAAAGCACTATTGCTGAGCTGAGATGCCAACTAAATGAGCGGGATCAAGAACTCCTGTTAAACGACATTGAAGTATCTGGGATTCCTGAAAACAAGGATGAGAGCGTCCTGCATCTTGTCAGAGTTATCGCGTTGAAACTCGGTGTCGACTTTGATGATAGGGACATCGTGCATGCTGAACGGGTCGGGTCCACCAACCGTAATCGAGTTGAGAACAGTGATGGCTCCATCTCTGCCATTCCCGCTGCGCAGCGGCCGCGGCATATATCTGTCCGCTTCGCAAGGCGTTCAACGCGCGATATGCTGCTGCGCGCGGCTCGGGTTCGCCGTGGTTTGAGTACGGACGACCTTGAAATAACAGGACTTCCGTCGTCGCGCCGTATTTATATCAATGAGCGCCTTACTCGAACAAATCGACAGCTATTCTATCAGGCTCGTCAGGCGGGCAGTCAGCGCGGATGGAAGTATGTCTGGTCAAAAGACGGAAGAATTTTGGCTCGTAAAGAGGACCGCCAAAAGGCAGAAAGGCTACGATGCCTTGATGATATTTCCAGAATTTTTGGATAATTATTGGTTTGCACTGTGCGTATTACCTGCTGAGCCACATAACGCTTTTATCCATTATTTGTAAACGTCATAAACATTGTTTGTATTTTCTCTTTTGGTGTACGAGTATAATATTTTTTAGGCGGTATGTGTCCCTTGTGGCAACAAATTGGTGTCTAATCGGGTCACTGTTTACATTTACTTGTAATGCAACTATTAATGATTTCCCTTTGTGCCCCCATTTAATTGGTTACAATAATTTACTAGTGCATTGCGAACATTGCTTGATTCCTAGAATACAGACGGACAATACTTTTAGCAAACACATGAACAGTTTTATTTTACCCACAATATTATTATTTTTTTACAAATTACAATTAAACCTATTATTATTGTCCATGTATACCTATTATGATTGCATTATTTTACATATTTACAGGATAAAATGTTTTATTATACCTGCAATATTATTTTTTTGCAAATTAAAATTAAACCTATTATTATTATACCTATATACCTACTATAATCATATTATTTACAAAATTAAATGGAAAATTATTAAATTATTAACCAACATGTTGTGTACTAAACTCAAATATGGAGGTGATTCTGTTGAACCTTGTGGCTCATTTTTTATTCTTCCGTTTTTGACTGACGGTATGTACCCTGATGTACTGTGTGCCCTACCTATTTCCATAAATGACTAAAGCAAGTAATTTGAAAGTTGGATTATTTAATGCGGGGTCGCTGGGTTCACGTCATGACGAGTTCCTTGTAGCTATGGGGAGCCTGTCGGTAGACATCATGGCGATAAATGAGACCTGGCTCAGGCAGGGGGAGGAAGGCCGTGCGCCAACAGTACCGGGCTACCGACTGCGGCACGTGCCGCGTGCACGCGCCGTGCGCGGTGGCCGTGGGGGCGGCGTGGGTTTCTACGTGCGCCGCGGTGTGCGCGTGCGCACCATGCCGCACCCGCCTGCGCCGCAGGTTGAGCAAATGTGGCTTCAACTTAACGTTAACTCGCACTCAGTCATTATTGGTACTGCATACCGGCCGCCGTGGCTTGATGTGAATATCTTCCTGGATGCGGTTACGGACTCTCTCTTCTCCTTTGCTAACGCGGACAGGGTCATCCTGCTTGGCGACTTTAATATAAATGTATTAAACCAGTCTGACAATAAATCAAAATTACTAAACAATTTTATACAATGCTGCAAGCTTACACAAATAATTACTGAGCCAACCCATTTCACAGATCATAGTGAAACACTAATTGATGTTGTGTGTACTAATGCCCGTGTTTGTGACGTTTCTGTATCACACATACCGGAGCTTGGTCATCATGCAATTATATCTGTTCAACTGAGGTTCAGGCTGGAGAAACCCTCTCCTTACTGGATTACCTACAGGCCACTTAAAGATATCCTCCCTGATCTTTTTAATGAGGACTTAAATAAACTTGACTGGGAGCATATTGTAGATCTAGAGGGTGTGAATGAAATGGTTTCTATTTTTAATAAATGCATTTTGACACTTTTTGATCTGCATGCTCCCCTCAGGAGGGTCCTTATAAAAGAGAAATCTTATCCCTGGATAACAGACACAGTTAAGGAGATGATGAAGCTTCGTGACAGGTGCTATTTTAAATCAAAATTGACCAAATCTGAACATCATTTTAGATCATACAAGGAGCTTAAATATCTTGTTAGAGCTGCTCTTGATAGTGAAAAGCGTGCATATTTTAAAACTTATATTAATAATAACATGCGACAACCTAAAAAACTGTGGAGCCACATTAAAGCAACAGTTACCACCTCTAAAAAACAAGAGCATTGTCTGCCTCATTTCTGCAATAACCCTGAATTAATCAACCAACACTTTTTGGATGTTCCGGGTAGTGGGAGGGTTGCTGCTGCGGATCTGAAATACTTCGATCATCACAGGCATGGTAACAGTCACTTCCGGCTTGAGCTGGTCCAGCAGGATGCAGTTCTGAGAATCTTGCACAGTCTCAGGTCTAATGCGCAGGGCTCTGACCAAATTTCGTTGGAAATGCTGATGTTGACACTGCCTAGAACTCTTGCAGTGATCACTGCTATCATCAACAGATCTATAGCCAGCTCTTCGTTCCCCGATTTGTGGAAAATGGCAATTGTTAGACCAATCCCAAAAGTACCCTGCCCTGGGAACGTGAAGGACCTTCGTCCAATAAGTCTACTCCCGTGTCTGTCTAAGATCTTGGAAAGGGTTGTGGCAGACCAACTTAGGGCATATCTTGAACGCAACAATATCTTGCCGCTGGCTCAGTCTGGTTTCCGCAGGGCACATAGCACGTCAACGGCCCTCTTGGATGTAGTTGGCAACATTCTTGAGGCCAGAGATCAGGGTATGGGAACTCTCCTAGTCCTATTGGACTTTTCGCGTGCTTTTGACTCAATCAACACCTCACTTCTACTCTCCAAGCTGTCTTATTATGGATGTGAAGTCGAAACCGTTGAATGGTTTGAGAGTTACCTTAAAGATCGATCGCAGTTTGTCCGGGTGACTAGTGATTGTGGAGATTCCTTGTCATCTGGTCCGAAGCGTGTGGAGAGGGGCGTACCCCAGGGATCAATCCTGGGCCCACTTCTCTTCATCCTGTACAGTGCCGATATCACCAACTGTCTGATCAATACCAAATATCACCTTTATGCTGATGATTTGCAGTTGTACATCTCGTTTCGGTCCCGGGATGTAGCTGATACTGTGAACAGAGTGAATGAGGATTTGGATAGAATCGCTTCTTGGTCCAAAAGAAACTCCCTGGTCCTGAATCCTAGTAAGTCTAAGTATATTGTGATGGGATCTAGAGATTTTCTTAACAAAATGCTTGCTTGCAATCTGGACCTCAGAATTGATGGTTGCACTGTGGAAAGAGTCCTAGAGGCTCGGAATCTGGGTTTGATATTTGACGGCCAGCTCCATTTTGAGGCACACATATTGGAGGCGGTGCGCAACTGCTTCTATCGACTCAAATTATTATACCGTATCCGTCCCTACTTAAGTGTGGATATGCGTGTCATGCTGTGTGAGTCACTTGTTTTATCAAAACTTAATTATGCTGACACTGTGTATGGGTCATGCATTCTTGGTAGAAGTGAGAGGCTAATTCAGCGGGTGCAGAATGCTTGTGCTAGGTTTTGCTACAATGTCCCACCACGTTCCCACATCACTCCTTTTTTAAATAAAGGAAATCTGATGAAAATGTCAGCACGTAGAAAGCTTCATCTGGCTACTCTTCTCTTTGGTACAATTATTTCCAGGAAACCAGAATATTTATATAATAAACTGACCTGGTCACGCGACTTTAACAAGTTTAATACAAGAGCTTCCTCTTACCTAATGCTAGCCTCATCACATAAAACTGCTGCATTCCGTGGTAGTTTCAAATTCGCTGCCTCTCGTTGTTGGAACGACTTGCCACCTCCTTTTCGTGCTATAAAGACGGTTGGTAGTTTTAGATCAAAATTCAAACAGTATTTACTTCAAATTCAAAAAGATACCGAAGTTTGAACCTACCCCTGATTGCACGCGGCTAGCATTGGTGGTCCAAGCGTATGGCGGCAGTTGTCTAATAGTACTGTGTGTACTTCCTTGTATGGGTTAGCATGTCGGGTCACCCTCTGGTTTCCAGTTCCAGGGTCTCGTCTCTCACGAACTACTCACTGATGCAAAGATAAAACACCAACACATAACTGTTCGTAAAACTAAGTATTTGGGCATTTTCTAACTCAACTGTGTGGTGATAATTATTATTGTTTTTTTTATGTGAATTATTTGTAATTGGTGATGGTAATAGTTGATGGTATCAGGCAATGTGAATGTAAATCTAAAGTAACCTACAATGTAAACATTGACGCACGTTGGATTGGATGCGCGTGCGACGAAGCACAAACCACAGACTATATTAGAAAATGCTGAATGTCAAACCGGAATCAGATGTATGACATTTCGAAGGATGATATTCTCGTAGTTTTTATATAACCTGTATTTTATTTTTTATATACCTGTTTGTGTTGTTGAAATTGTACTCTCACCACTTACAATTGGATTTACTTTTTTATATGTTTTTATTATTACGTTTTAATTTTTATTGTATTACCGGCTCGGTGCTACTTTTAATTGTTTGTTGCATCGGGTGACGTCTTTACGTCGACGCCGGCTGTCGCTGAAAACCAGCGCTGGGCTCTGTTTTTTGCATAGAGTCGCAGCATAATGCTGAGCGACAGCCGTTTTGCGTGGATATGACGCATGTTTCCCTCAACAATTTCTTATTTTTGTGTTCTTGTAAACGCTTGCGTCATGTTTAATGCAAATAAACGTTTTTTCTTTCTTTCTTTCTTTCTTTCTATGGGAAGTTGTAGGAAAAACTGACACCATAGCAAAGGGCTTTGCTTGTCCTAATATAGCCAGCCAGACAAGCAGACGCCAACCTTCCAGGGTATACGCGAGAAGGCTTTAAAAAAAAAAAAAAAACAGTATGTGTAGTTAGCTCCTATTTAGTTCCAGCACAAGAACGTAGTCTCAGATGACTTCAGTATTCAACAGTATTATACCGTTTATGTAAGACAAACAAATATAGTATTTTCATTAAAATACTTCCGTGGACCATCGTCGATCTTCACAGTGACCTGTCGTTTTCCACCCTTTATTCCAGCACAATGTCGTATGATTGAAATGACGATGGTTTCATTACTGCAAAAGAGACTAAAGGGCGGCAGCAACCAGGTTAATTCATGTATTGGCTGGGCGAGTTTGGCATTAACATGTAAATTTAATTAAACTGGAAGTTAATTAATATTAGTTCATGAACAGATTCGATCATAACAAACGAGTGTATTGGTATAAGAATAATTTGCTGTTATAGACTATTTGTGTTCTTTCTGGAACACGCTGATAATGTTGTGTTATCTTATGGCAGAGTTCTATGTGAGACTTCCTTTACTATTAAAAGGCTTCTTTCCTGTTCACCCACAATACCTACCCACAGTATAGCACAGTTATAATGGTAAAATATTGTGTTGTTTTGAGGATTGACTTTATTATCAGTGGTACGTGTCTGGTATTCTAATTTTAGTGTATTGTCCACATTTACGTGTGTACTAGTAGAGGGAGACTATTTCTTTCTTCATAACTGGATTTAAAAAGGATGGAAATTATCCGTAACTCCGTAACAGGTTTCGGAACTGACGGATAATCTGGTGTAATTTCATATCAATATCCGGTGTCTGTGGTTGTCTACGTTATACGACTGCGAAGCATTGACTCTGAAAGAGGACACACGACGCTTGCAGGCTTTTGAAATGTGGTCAGCGCGTTCAAATGCCTCGAAAGTTGTTGCCCACCATAAAGAAACGCAAAATAGATTATCTCGGCCACGTGCTCCGACACGGTAGATATACGCTACTCCAACTCATTATGATGGGCAAGGTAGAAGGAAAAAGGCGCGCTGGATGAAACAGAAAGTCGTGGCTGCGTAACATCAGGGAGTGGACTGGCATTACTTCCGTCGAAGAACTGTTCCAACTCGCCGTTGACAATATCGAGTACAAGAAGCTGATGGCCAACCTTCAGGATTGAAGAGGCACAGGAAGAAGAAGAAGAAGTGGTTGTCTGCGTGACTAGTGACATTTTGCGAAAGAGGGACCTGGTCACCTGGCCACTTTGGATTCGGAGGGGCGTGCGAGGGTACTGATTGGCGACCCTGATCCGTCGTCCCTGACCCGTCGTGCGGTGGGTTTTCGCCTTGCGTTGTTGACGCCGCTGCGGTCCGGACGAGGCGTTACGCCTCCTCTTTTGTGCCGCGTGCATCGAGGGACTGGAGCGGTTTGCCGGCGGCGGTGTTTCCGTCTGACTGCGATTTGGGTTTTTTCGGGGCTGAAAAGGCCATGTCTAATCATCATCAACCTTTTATAGTCCCACTGCTGGGCAAAGGTCTCCTCTCATACAGAGAAGGATTGAGCGTAATCACCACGCTTGCTCAATGCGGGTTGGCGATTTCAGATTTATAAAGTCCAGGTTTCCTCAAGATGTTTTCCTTGACCTTCAGTCATTGGTGTCAAAGATGTATTTAGAAAGTACATATAACTTTAGAAAAGTTACATTGGTACTTGCCTAACCTGGAATCGGACCCGCATACTCATACTTGAGAACATACTTGTCGTGTCGAATGCTACCATTAAATTGGTAGGCCGTATCGAACGCTGCCATAAAATTAGTAGGTCGTGTCGAATGCTGCCATTAAATTGGTAGGTCGTATCGGATGCTGCCATTAAATTGGTAGGCGTGTCGAATGCTGCCATTAAATTGGTAGGTCATGCTAAATGCTGCCATTAAATTGGTAGATCGTGTCAAATGCTGCCATTAAATTGGTAGGTCGTGTCGAATACTGCCATTAAATTGGTAGGTCATGCTAAATGCTGCCATTAAATTGGTAGGTCGTGTCAAATGTTGCCATTAAATTGGTAGATTGTGTCGAATGCTGCCATTAAATTGGTAGGAGAGTCGAATGCTGCCATTAAATTGGTAGGCGAGTCGAATGCTGTCATTAAATTGGTAGGTCATGCTAAATGCTGCCATTAAATTGGTAGATCGTGTCAAATGCTGCCATTAAATTGGTAGGTCGTGTCGAATGCTGCCATTAAATTGGTAGGCCGTGTCGAATGCTGCCATTAAATTAGTAGGTCGTGTCGAATGCTACCATTGAATTGGTAGGTCGTGTAAATTGCTGCCATTGAATTGGTATATCATGCTAAATGCTGCCAATGAATCAGTAGCCTGTGTCAAATGCTGCCATTAAATTGCTAGACTGTGTCAAATGCTGCCATTAAATTGGTAGGTCGTGCTAAATGCTGCCATTAAACTGGTAGGCTGTGTTAAACGCTGCCATTAAATTGGTAGATCGTGCTAAATGCTGGCAATAAATTGGTAGGCTGTGTCAAATGCTGCCATAAAATTGGTAAGTCGTACTAAATGCTGCCATTAAATTGGTAGGTCGTATTGAATGTTGCCATTAAATGGGTCGGTCGTGCTAAAAGCTGCCATTAAATTGGTGGGTCGTGTCAAATGCTGCCATTCAGTTGGTAGGCTGTGTCAAATACTGCCATTAAATTAGTAGGCAAATTGGTAGGACGTGTCAATTGCTGCCATTAAGTTGGAAGATTGTGTAATGCTTTCATATTGGAGCATTTTGTTATTTTTATAATATAAAGTCAAAGAATGTTTATACGAATATCTTATGATGTACAATACTACACCCCACTCGGTCACTGGTCAAACACCATCCAAACTTTTCTTCCAAAGATTAAATAGGGACAAAATCCCTTCATTAGAAAGTCGAAGTAGAAATAATAATGATTCAAATGTGAGAGACAGAAATAAGAGTCAGAGGAAATTGTGAGTGATACAGTTTATGTATGTAAGAAAGAAATGGAGAAAACAAATAAATTGGCGCCAAACTTGGATCAGTCTCAGCATACTGTAGAGTTAGAGGGCGCTAATGGAGGAGATTGTGTTGTATGAATTTAAGAAACAGGACAGTCTTCTATAAGACTGTATCTGGACAGTGTTCTATAATGCTCTATCTATATAGAGCATTATTTATTTGGAAAAAGTTGAAGGGGAATGGAAGCCAGTGATACCGGATGAGCAGTCGGTACACGGAAGTTCAAAGGAAAAAATAATAATGTTATATTTTGATTTGTTGGATTTAATCAGTTATAATAAATATGTTTCAAGAGATATAGTATTTATAGATTAAATTTTGTTAATTTGCTACCAAGTTGATATAATAAAATAAATAAATAAATAAAATAAGAAAGGGATGTAGTGTATGCGTTTTATCATTGACCACAGACAACACTGTCACTGTCACTGTCACTGTCAAACAGATAACACTGTCTCGAGCGCACCACGTCAGTCAGTCTTACGAGTATAACGTAGTGATTACTTGCTCTGTGCTTACGAGAGCCACGAGCGAGAGTAGACGTGTCGGTAGTCTGTCCGTTAAGTGCGTGTGCGAGCCTGTGATATTCAACGAAGCAAAGGTTTTACAAAGATGTCTAGCAAATACAACTCAGGAGGCACCTTTATGGTCCTGCGTTTTTGCCGACCGCGTTGATTTAATTGAGGTTGGGAATCTCAACCTAAAAATAAACGTGCTGTGGTGTGGTGATTACGCTCAATTCTTCTCTGTATGAGAGGAGACCTGTGCCCAGCAGTGGGACGATAAAAAAGAAGGTTGATGATGAACAATTAGTTCTAGTAGGGTTAAAAATATAAGCTCATCTTAAGAGGCAGTTCTGTTCAAAATTAGACTCTACCAGCTGCAATTGTTTTGTTTTGATATTATAAGTTTGATTTAACATCGATCACTATAAACCATACCTACATATATAGCTAAACAAATATGTATGCAACTTGGAATGTGGCACTATTAGAAAGAAAGGGTTCCTTGTAGACAACGGAATTACGGAACCCTATAAGTTTGGGTATTTCCGATTTCGTAAATTATTTAATAAATAAAAAAAGTTGAGTTATTTTTGCTGACCTCAATTTATGAAGCTTAGTGGGTGGGAGTGCAAAGAAAATGCATCCCTAGTCTACGTACTTACGTTACGTAGATTAAGGATGCAATAAGTTAGCTTCCACAAAATAAAATGCGGCATAGACAAAACAAATTTATCTTGTCTTTGACAGGCAACCATTGATTCAAAACCAAAAGTTTCTGTCAGTTTTCTTTTCCGGTTTACCTGTGGAGTACGCGAGACGTACGTTGAATTTATTTTCTAAGAATCTTGAAATATTTAAGCTATCATTTGATATTTTCGATATGCATTTATTTAACAAGTGAAGTAACAGTACAAAGTTATTGTATTGCAGTGTATTTATTATTCGATTCGAATATTTCAGTGGTTTCGTGATGGCATACATGATGGGTGTAGAATCGCTCTATTTGTGGCCAGACCGATGATGTGACTTCTGATCAATATGTATTGATTTTGTTGCTAGGTCTGCCACAGGCACCTGTCCAAGATGGGAGCGTACAGATATATTCAGGAGTTGTACAGAAAAAAGTTGAGCGATGTGATGCGATTCCTCTTGCGTGTCAGAGTATGGCAGTACCGTCAGTTGACTCGTATGCATCGCGCCCCTAGGCCTACTAGGCCTGACAAGGCAAGGAGGCTGGGATACCGCGCCAAACAGGGTAAGAAATATAACTTTTTGACCGGCACATTTACACACGTGGTGTTTTCAATAGTTTGGGATACTGATGTAATGTGTTTTTAGGATACGTTATCTTCCGAATCCGTGTGCGTCGTGGTGGCCGCAAGCGCCCTGTGCCCAAGGGTGCCACCTACGGTAAGCCCAAGAGCCAGGGTGTAAACCAGCTGAAGCCTACACGCAACCTACAGTCCATTGCCGAGGTAAGTTCAGTATATTCATGTGTTGATTTATAGGTTAGGTACAGATGAAATCAAAATTGTTTATTTCAAATTAGCCATCACTTAGTACTTTGAATAGTCAATGTTGGTCAGTCCATGAAAAGAGAAGCTAAATTGCACATTCCAAAGCGTAGCTCTATGGAGAAGAACGTGCAAGAAACACCATTGAGAGAAGAGTTATACTCTATCCCATTGTAAATAAGCACATAACGTATGTTTCTATTGCACTTTTGAAATCCGCTAAGAAAATACGCTCGGTGGTAGGCCATAACATCGGCTGCCGACAGAAGTTGCCATCCACCAGACAGTCTTGCCGCCAAGCGATTTGTAGTGTTCCGGCATGATGTCTAGTGAAGCCGTTCAGAGGACGGGGGTCTAGGTCAGATGTGTTGCGATGTGTACTGGGTCCGATGCGGCAAATGTTAATGTGTTGGGAGTTTGGTTGTGGAGTGTCTCCAGATCAATCTCCCTCTGGGGCAGAATCGTTGGGTTTTAGCATTGCAAAGCCTCGCTCAACTGCAGTCCTTCTTCCTACTCACTATTTTTTTTTAGTGATCTTTATAAACTAACGTGCTTTACCATCAACAATTGCATCACTGCTTACCATCAGGCAGGATTGTGTTCCAGTAATAGTTTAGAATTATAAAAGAAGACCATTAAACACAAACAACAATAAATGGTGTGTTCTCTCACTAGAACCAATAATGACACTTTCTTATTATGTAATATTTTTTTGTTTTGCTTACAGGAGCGTGTTGGCCGTCGTTGCGGAGGTCTGCGTGTGCTTAACTCCTACTGGGTGGCTCAGGATTCTTCATACAAATACTTTGAAGTCATCCTTGTTGACCCCTCACACAAGGTAATTATTTAATCTACCATTTGCACACCCTTATGGCTTCACCACCTCTTAATTAAGAATGAATACTTAAATGATGAACATTTTGTCATGCACCAATCTGAAAGGTTTTGCTGAATCTTCACCTACCATTTTAATCTGATAGAAATTTATCTGATATTATTTACAGAGCACGCCCTTTTGAACCAAAAATAATCTATGTTCCTTGTTTCTCAGGCTATCCGCAGGGATCCCAAGATCAACTGGATAGTAAATGCAGTCCACAAGCATCGTGAGATGCGTGGTCTCACATCTGCTGGCCGCAGTTCCCGTGGTCTTGGCAAGGGTCATCGCTTCTCACAGACCAAGGGAGGTTCCCGCCGTGCCACCTGGATCCGTCGCAACACATTGCAGCTCCACCGCAAGCGATAAATGTTGCATTAGACAAGGCATTGACTTTCTATTTGTTTTTCCCTGTTATTCTCAAATGGGAAGCCAGTGTCGAATAAAATTTTACTTCTCAAAATTTTGCTTTTGTTCTGCTCATTATACAGTCACCTTTTGATACCAGTTTATTAAATGTAAGTACTGTTTTCATTGGTGTTTTATTATTATTTTATTTTAGAGTCTATATACTCAGTTTTTTTTTTTTGTTATAGTTGTGCTGCGGGCATTCTTCACTTTTGGAAAGCTTCGCAAGAGGTAAATATCACAGAAGCTTATAAATATTTTTGTATTGATTGATGGCCTGACAAAGACCAGTAGTATAATGCTATAAATGAGAGCTGGATATGTGCATGTTTTATGAGATCAGTTTTTACTTCACTCCAGTTACTCCAGTACAAAAAACATAAATGATGAACTTTATGTCATGCACCAATCTGAAAGGTTTTGCTGAATCTTCACCTACCGGTTTATCTGATAGAATGTTGCATATAATATTGTATTTCATTTCTCAAATAGGTCCCTAACTAACTATGATCCTTCTATTTTATAGCTGCAGTGGGATCGAGACATCCACTTTATAGTAACCACAAACTGACAAACAAGGTAATTACACCAAAGCTTTTAAAAATATTGCCCGATTAGAAAGGCCCCCTGTGCCAATTTAGTTTACCAATCACATTTTTATTTATGCTCTACACAAGAGCTGAATTTTATGCATGTTTGGAATAAGACCAAAGTGTTACCTAATTCTCCTAAACATACCAATAGTTATTTTATGTATCCCCTGAAATATCTTTATATTTAGAATCCATATGTCCAATACTAAATATGTATAAAATCTATTGATTGGAAGATAAAATATCTAAATTTGAATGCATTCTTCACTTTTGGAAAGCTTCGCAAGAGGTAAATATCACAGAAGCTTATAAATATTTTTGTATTGATTGATGGCCTGACAAAGACCAGTAGTATAATGCTATAAATGAGAGCTGGATATGTGCATGTTTTATGAGATCAGTTTTTACCTCACACCAGTTACTCCAGTACAAAAAACATAAATGATGAACTTGTATGTCATGCACCAATCTGAAAGGTTTTGCTGAATCTTCACCTACCGGTTTATCTGATAGAATGTTGCATATAATATTGTAGTTCATTTCTCAACTAGGTCCCTAACTAACTATGATCCTTCTGTTTTATAGCTGCAGTGGGATCTAGACATCAACTTTATAGTAACCACAAACTGACAAACAAGGTAATTACACCAAAGCTTTCAAAAATATCTCCTGACTAGAATGGCCCCCCGTGCCAATTTAGTTGACCAATCCCATTTTTATTAATGATCTACACAAGAGCTGAATTTTATGCATGTTTGGAATAAGACCAAAGTGTTACCTAATTCTCCTAAACATACTAATAGTTATTTTATGTATCCCCTGAAATATCTTCATATTTAGAATCTGTATGTCCAATACTAAACATGTATAAAATCTATTGATTGGAAGATAAAATATCTAATTTTGAATGATGATACAATGCTTTATGAATGCGCAACCCTGATTACCACGCATTTAAAACTTCCTTGGATGGCTGAACATGACCCAAATATTT
Organism: Sesamia nonagrioides; assembly: GCA_017933935.1. Lineage (NCBI taxonomy): Eukaryota > Metazoa > Arthropoda > Insecta > Lepidoptera > Noctuidae > Sesamia > Sesamia nonagrioides. Next base: position 2,152,675 of record JADWQK010000137.1, on the reverse strand, counting down.
TAAACAAATATTGCCTCTCAAAATTATATTTCAATAAGTTGTTTATTTTCACAGATGCACCTGCACCTCAGCGCTGCCTCGAAATGTATAGGTGATTATTATTTTGTTTGATTTAATATTTGTTCCAAAGTCGTATAAGATCGCTTGTTAAACTTTCAGTGTAAACGAGAAAACGAATTTGGAAAGATCAGAAATCTTGTCTAGGTGAGGTTACTGTTATTTACATTTTCGGTAAACCTCAATCCGTCAAGAAACAAATTTTATTATGCTAGTTTAGCTTCACCATAATGGATTTGTAAACCTTATTTTAACCAAATTATTTTCTTTTTACAGGTACCTATAATTAAATTGAAACTACACGTAAAAGGCAAATTGGAGGACGATCTAAAGCTACTTTCGGACTATTGTGTCGAAACTATGCTAACTAAAAATGATGACATTAAACAAATTATAAAAACAATACTTGGTTTCTTTTATGATATCACCTTATAAATCTTTTAAATGAAAGTAAAGGGCCCAAAGCACGCTTATCGCCAAAATCAATATCTGATCACCGTAAAGACGATTCATGCTTGTATATCGCTTAAACAATATGTAAAGAAAACCCGATCCGTAAAGGTATTGTTAGGTATCGATAACTGATTCTACTAATGCCTACAAAGATAAAAAAAAAATCCCCCAAAAGAAGGTAAATTAATACGTGTGCGATAGGCGATACACGCGCGAGAAAGGGGGCAAGGCACGCGGTCGCATTGCTATTCGCTCATCAAATACCTACCAAATTTTTTGAGGAAGTTAGAATTAATAAGTAAATGCGACGCTGCTTCTACGTGGACGCCACAATTTTATTTCATTATACAGTATGTTAACTAACAGAGGGCGTTCCCGTTAACCCGAAATAGTATAGCATACATACATGCTAAAAAAAATATTTCCATTCGAAAACAAAATGTTTTAAAATTTTTTCCAATAAGAAAATATTCAATAAAAATTTGAAATTGACATCTAAAAGAAACACACTGTACACGCGAACATGAAAGACGGCAACGTCGCAATTTATTTATACATGACGACTACTATTTTGATTTAAAACAGGTTTCAAATTTATTTCCAATTAGATTTTTTTTTTATTCGGATTTTTCTATGCTGATATTTTTATTTTAATCTATTAATGATATATATTAACGAGTTTAAGGGAACGCCCTCTGTTATTTAACATACTGTATATATTTGATATAATAAAAAACCAAATCCATACTAATATCACAGTATAAAAATCATACAGTAGGTGGACGCCTTTGATCTCGTGTAAAATGCCGACATCGTCTAGACTAGACAGTAACGCGTCGGCCAGGGTTGTCACAAATAATATTTATGAAATTATTTATTTATTGCAGATCAACATCGATAGCTGTATTATATTTAATTAATTTGCTATTTTTACTAAGGGAATAACTCGAGACAGATTTAAGTTATTTAGATGGCATTTTCGTAACCAGCACCCCAATCGACCTCGGAATTAACACCCATATCATATTAATATACATTTAAATTGGCGTCCGCCATCTTGGATTTCAGAAAGGATAGCTTTTCGTACCAAGCACCACAATTATATACACTTAATTGACACGCATATTAAATTATAAAAAAATGATGTCCGCCATTTTGGACGTCAAAAAGGATGGCTTCTTCGTCACAAGCACCCCAATTATACTCAAAAATTGAAACTCATATCAAATTATAAAAAAACAAACACGTGTTAGCCCTTAATGATAGATACCGAGCTACGAACATAGTTTTGTTCGCAGTTCGGGTGCCGCTTCCCCGCGTCTCGTCCCTCACACCCCGCACGATTGCTCTGTCTAGACGTCTTCGTCGGACGACTGTACGATTTTTAGACTGTGCTAATATTATAAATGCGAAAGTGTCTCTGTCTGTCCGGCTTTCACGCCAAAACTACTGAACCGACTGTAATAAACTTTGGTACACAGACAGTCTAGAGCCTGAGAAAGAACATAGGCTATATATATAATAACATACCGCTATGATCAATAGGAGCAGAGCAGTAACAAAAAATGTTGCTAAAACAGGAGCAAACGCGGACATACATATTGCTCCCATTATTTTAACAGGCGCTTATTTTATAGCAACACGCAGATGGAGTCGTGGGCAACAGCTAGTTATAAAGACATTTATTTTAATCAATTGTTTTCGCTACTATAATTTATTTCTTCAACTCCCTTTTTTTTATATATGGCATATCGTAGGTGGCCATTAGAGGCCGTAACTACTTAACCGGACTTTCCTGTGGATGCCTTAATTAAAAATTAAAGCTTCCAGCCAGGGGCACTTGAAACTAACTTAAAATTAGGCGACTACGCACTAAGAGCACCCCCTGTGGGGTACGAACCTCGGCTTAGGGCGTCGCTACAGGACAGCAGGGGACGGCTGGATCGAAAGTTAATTCTTTAACTCCCGACATGGTATCAGATTCGGGCATCATCAATTTCGCTTTCAGAGCTAATTTCTTCGCCTCCAAGGGAGACTATAAATTCTATTTCTTGAAGACGGTCTTTGTCCCAATACTCTTTATCCAACCTTTCAATGTGGTTAGTTTCTTTCTTACGGTCAGCAACTGTAATAGAATTGATAGCCTCCCTCGTCAGATTTTTTTTTTTTCTCAGATTAAGGTCGGTACTTCTTTTCTAACTGTATAGAAACTGTTGCCAATGTTTGACTGCACGGTTAGCGCAGTGGTTAAGGTGTTGACTACTGCGCTGCGTGTCGCGGGTTCGATTCCCATACAGAGCAAATATTTGTAAGTATGACCTACAAGCACTTGTTCTGGGTCTAGATGTTTGTGTATGTGTGTTTATAATGTTTGTAAACGCACCCACGTCACAGGAAAATACCTAGTGTGGGCAACGTTTAAAAAAAAATATTTCGCAATGCGCATAGATCAAAATTGTCGAAGTCGATCTTTTCTGTGTGTGTATTGTAGGGTATTTGCATTGTTTATTCAGTACGGTATACATGATAGCATATCAACCTACTTAGCTACCTGAAACTGACTTTTCCCAATCAGCAATGAACCTAATGCTGTAGCGGTAAAGTTGAAAATCATAATGAAGTAAACATAGTTGGAACCTCATTATCAACTCCCAAAATCTGGAAATCTAGCTAAAAATAATAAAAATCAAAATAGATTTCAATTAAAATTTACTTTTAATATATCTATGTCCTTAAAAGTAAATAACAATAAAACGTTTATTAGCGTAGAAAACGATTAGGTACCCGAATATAATAACTAGAATTTTAATAAGCTTTATTGATTACTAAAATGATTGGAGAATGAAGGAATATATGCTAGAAAAATATTCATTTAACATCTGATTTACAGATGTTTTATTTATAAATAAAGATGATAAAGTGAACCTAAGAAGGATCAGGACTTACTTAAATAAATACAGGGTGTATCTGACATCGTAACGCAAACTTCGCGAAAAGGCTAGACCGCATGCCACTAATAAAATTATGATAGTCATTTATATCGTTAATGAGCGGTTACAGAAATCACAGTGTTTAAAAAAAATGTGTCAGCTCGGCCTTTGAACGTTGCAAGCGTGCCGCCGCGCGTGTTTGTGGGTATAACGTTGAACCCTGATGTGAACTCTATTAAATCAGCTGATAGGATAGTTTTTCGAGTTTTGTTCACATTGCGCTTTTTTGTGTAAATAGCGAATTAATTAATTTTTACTTCAAAATCTTATTGGGTTATAAAAGTATAGCAATTATGATCGGTTTAAAGTAAAAACTATGCAAAGTATTTTTTTTTAATCACCGACGAAAAATTCCACCACTGGGGGGTTCAGAATCATGTACTGGATCCATGGTTCTCGTTTGTGCGTCGATGTCAGAGACACCCTTTATAAAACAGATGACCTATTACCATTATTTACAATTTTTGAGACCAGTACCTCGTTGACTGACATAGGATACTTCTGACTGAGATACATAACCAAACAATTATAAGTAAATAAAGTATTTTTTTGCCATAATCACAGAAATTGCTAAATTTATAAATAAGGGATTTTGTTTATAAATCTAAGTATTCAGTTGCATAATTTTTTTTATTTTCATTACCTACGCCATTTCTGTCTCAAACCGATTTTAAATCAGCAACATGGAAAACCTGGGGGTCTCATTTATTTTTATATACAGTATGTTAACTAACAGAGGGCGTTCCCGTTAACCCGAAATAGTATAGCATACATACATGTTAAAAAAAAAATATTTCCATTCGAAAACAAAATGTTTTAAAATTTCTTCCAATAAGAAAATATTCAATAAAAAATTTAAATTGACATGTAAAAGAAACACACTGTACACGCGAACATGAAAGACGGCAACGTCGCAATTTATTTATACATGACGACTACTATTTTGGTTTAAAACAGGAGGTTTCAAATTTATTTCCAATTAGAATTTTTTTATTCGGATTTTTTTATGCTTATTTTTCTATGCTGATATTTTTATTTTAATCTATTAATGATATATATTAACGAGTTTAAGGGAACGCCCTCTGTTATTTAACATACTGTATGTAATTTTTTCTTTGTGCAATGAAGATGATTGACGCATTACATCTGTAACATCCACTATTACGAAATCTTACTTAATTCCATCCTGGTATGTATTTACAGTATAAAATAACAAAATTTCAATTTACAATAATTAATACATATTATATGAAATTAGTTACCATGACTTTTGGTATGAACTAAATCTTTGACATATTCACATTTTACCTTTTAATAATAGGTAGCAATAATTTATTGCGCATGAGTTTGTTTACAATTTTACATTCACAAATTATTTTTTATTTTTCCTTTATTAGTTACACTATGTTTATGCAACATTTATTTATATACATGACTGCTTTGCTAAGCCAATAACAATAATGATTTACATTTTAATTAAAAGTATAAGCGCTTGGGGCTAATTTCAAAGGATAATACAGCAATATGACCTGCATATACAATATGTTAAGAAAACCCTGTCCGACCCGTAAGGATAGTAAAGGTTAGGTAAACACTTGACCAAATATAATATTAAATTTTTCATAATCATCATAGTAACAATACTAATGAATTTTGAAATAATCCTTTTTTCCGGGGAATTAATTCCAATTTCCCGAACTTTGGTATTTTTAATAAAAGTGACAACACCGGTATTATTATAAGCGAATAGCGACGCGACCACGTCACAGGTGCCGCGCGCCCTGCACCCCGCCGCCCGCGGAATGGGGTTGCTAACCACACATGTTTTAAGTTGCCTCTTTTTGCGAAATAATATTTATTTTTTTAGGGGGAATTTTTTTTTAAGTTTTGCCTGTCTTTGTGTGCATTATTAGAATCAGTTATCGATACCTAACAACACCTTCACGGATCGGACAGGGTTTTCTTTACATATTGTAGAGCTCTTACCACGGCTTTGGCGAGTAGCATGGCGGATATAACTCAACTTTAGAATTGTGAAAGGCATCAATATACAAAGCTACTTTTTCTTTATACAAAACCTGAATAAAGCAACTGAATCGACTCCAATAATTGTTACACCATGTTATATTTTTTCCCAAATATATTTAAAAAATGATACAGTATGGTTACGTACGACATAATTAACAGCGGATCATAGGGGCCTAGAACTCCCGCAGCCCAGCGCCGCTGCAGGCGCGAGCGGGCGAGCGGCGTGTTGATCATATTTGTGTTGGGATATAACCAGGTAACATAACAAGCTCATAACTTTGGGATTTTTCATGATAGTTTTTTGAAATTTTGTACATAAATTCGCACGTGTTTCGCATATAAAAAATAACGGTGTAGAAGAATGCTTAATATAACACATCAGACTATCCGGTACAAAATCTTCGAAAGTAATGAAAGAGAAGAATCTTCTATTTCTACGATAAATGCTTATCGATTCACGAGTCGACCAAGTATTTCGAATTATTATTTTACTACACTCTGGCTAACACTTGTGCCCACACCTTATATTTAAAAATAAATAAACATTTGTGAAATGAGGTTTTACTTTCCATATATGTACCTACAATCAGTAACCGCCGTGCTACTCGCGTACGCACAAATCCAAACGCTACCTCTTTAACACAATAGAAAAGGCGGCATATCTATATTTTACAAACCTTAGGGGCAAGTTCACACGTTAGGGAGGTCTAATTATCGGGCACGGCTTGAGGGGGCCTTCTGTCGAACTGGAATGTGTCGGAGAGGTACAGGCCGAATATCGCGACACTGTAGAACACTGTCAGGCCGAATAGTGCGAGGCTCGCGCTCGCCGTGAACAAGTTCGAATATTCGCATCTAGAAACAGAAAAAAATCTTTAGTAGAATAATTTAGGATATTGGCGCCGATTCTTCTGTTCACAAACTAGTTTAAATTTAAGTGCATATTTATCTCTCTATTTCATTAAGAATCCTGTCAAAATAAGATACCTACTCTATAGCCAGTTTAGACGCAATTATAAACATGGCGACCCAAAATACGTCAAACTACGTCGAGTGGATTAATCTGACAGGTCTATACCAAAGTTTTATCCTCTGTCCTTTTCTTAATGAAAGAGAAAGTAAAAGATGCACTGAACTTAAATTTAATTCAGTTTGTGAACAAGGCAATCGGGGCCATTGTTGCCTTTCAACGAATTTAAAGCTTATCTGGGACATTGGACTTATCTGGTAAAATATGAGCAGTGGGACACCCGCCGCAAAGCGTAGTGACCTACTTACACACTTCTTTAGTAATATTTTCATGATGCTACCACAGTCTAAAAATCATACAGTCGTCCAACGAAGACGTCTAGACAGAGCAATCGTGCGGGGTGTGAGGGACGAGACGCGGGTAAGCGGCACCCGAGCTGCGACCAAAACGATGTTCGTAGCTCGGTATCTATCATTAAGGGCTAACGCGTGTTTGTTTTTTTATTTGTATCTATAATTTGATATGAGTGCCAATTTTGAGTATAATTGGGGTGCTTGTTACGAAAATGCCATCTAAATAACTTAAATCTGTCTCGAGTTGTTCCCTTAGTAAAAATAGCAAATTAATTAAATATAATACAGCTATCGATGTTGATCTGTAATAATTAAATAATTTCATAAATATTGTTTATTTGTGACAACCCTGGCCGATGCGTTACTGTCTAGACGATGACGCATTTTACACGAGATCAAAGGCGTCGACCTACTGTATGATTTTTATACTGTGATGCTACTGTCCAATAATCAGGCCATGGACCAATCCCGTGCTAACCACGGGTTATATCGACACGACACATGCGGTAACCTATTTGTGTACTTGCAAATGTCACGTAATTAATTATTCATGTCGAAAAAGACGGTCGCGTGAACCATCTTACGAGGGAGGTTTGAGCTAAAGTCGTGATGTGGCCACTATGCTGCGATATTTCACTGTTCTTTATGAATTATTTACTGAATGCACTTTTTACTACACAAATCACGCACTTTTATTTAGGAAACAACACTCTATATAATTTTAAAAATTCAATAAAAAGTGAGCGTGACACTCAGCTTGACTTTCCCGCCAAAACTCTACTATAAATTTTAAGCATATTGCAATTCCATTGCTCCATATGTTTAAAAAATCTGTCTGCTCGACAATGAGCGCATACACTGCGTTATTTAACCTATTGCAGATTACCAGTAAAATCTCAATTTGACCAAGAGATTAAGTCCTGAACCTGATACCCTAGTCCAGTGGTCCACCTCACTCTGCATGGTTGTGCAGTGTCTACACCACCATATGTACCAAACTATGCATTCTCTCAAGTTACGCATAATCCTACATAGTTGGGCAGTTGTGACAAATCCTCCCTTTTTCTACAGGGGGATATTATTCCAACCGAATTATGATCACTACTAGACATAGGCCTTCCACAAGCAACCGCCACTTCGAACGCATACAGCAGGTTCTTGCAGCTTTCACTAGGTCGTCAGTCCACCTCGTGGGAGGATTTCCAACGCTTCTAGTTTGGCGACCGCATAGCGTAAGATGTATTTACGCTATGCGGTCGCCAAACTAGAAGCTTTTGGCCCCATCGGCCGTCTGCTCCGCGAGCTATGTGCGCTGCCCACAAATCGGGGAGCCAGTTATTTTACAAATATCACAATAGAGTGTATACCTAAAGAACCAGACGACGGTGAGTGCGACGGACACAAGCGTCATGAGAATATTCTCCAGGTCCCACGCGCGCTCGGGCTGCGCCCTATCCGTGATCAGCTCGTGTGTTGCGTTCGTTGATCCTTCTTCTGGCATACCACGTTGCTGGAACACAAAATATAAAGTAAGTAGGTTTTCATATTATATTAGCCGTGTGCCAAAAACAAGTTAAGCGACACTTGCCGCGGTCGGTTCGTATGATCGTTGGTGACCATCTTTATACAACGTTACTTTTGTTTATGCGAAATCTGAATATAGTTTAATAATAATAATAATTTATTTCAGGCAAGACCCATAACTTTACACAAGCAAATACAAACAAACTAAGAAAAAAAAAAAAGAATAAAGTAAAAACTTTCATTAAATCATTCTAGGTACACAATAAGTTATAGTTGACATCATACAGTCATCATACAGTTTGTCCAGCAAATGAATCGATTCCAATCATTTTTACACCATGTTATATTTTTCCAAAAATACATTAAGAAATTGTTGCAATGTAGGTACTGAGCCGCGCTACGCAGCTTATGCGTGTGCACGACCGCGCTCAGCTGAAGCCACAGGTCAATGCACCCGGCTCGCCCGCCCGAACGGTTCGTGGACCATATTTTTGTTGGAACAACCAAGTAGGATGACAAACTTTGTGGTTTTTCATGACATCTTTTTGAAATTTTGTACATAGATTCTTTACTTAAAAATACTCGACACGTGTTTCGGGTTTCGCATAAACAAAAAATATTGTTGTATACCGAGACCCCGCCGTGACTCGGAAACCTGTCTAAGCATTGGTCCCGGCTGTCATCCTTGAAGCATTGAGATTACATCAAGGAATTTATATCTAAACTGGAATGTGAACTTGCATAAGTCTCTTATTTAAAAGAAGACTCTATCGCAAGAGCAATAAGGTCGATCGGAAATAAAACTTTATTTGAAGAGAACACGGTCCGAAGGAGAAAGCGTCCCAGTAGCCCTCTGTCGCTTTCTAAGTGTTACACGTATTTATTTTTTGTAATTTTGTTTGAAACCAACAATTTCGATTAGAAAAAAAAAAAGATGGTGAAAAAGGGTGCCATTAATGGCTGCAATAGTCAGTCATACTCTGGATACGGAATATCATTCTTTAAGTAAGTTTTTTGCGGTAATCATATACAAATTATTTTGTTTGTATGTAGGATGACCATACATTTCGGAATAATTAATAAATGTGCACTTAGTCATTGTGTGCATAATAAGTGACTTTTATTAGGTATTTACAATGACATTAAATTCTGCTTTCTTGTAGATATTTTATTTATCTAAAAGTACAGTTTCGGGTAGATTGACCTGCTGTCGTCCGTACATAATCAATTTATTCATCCATTTTTAAAATTCAATAATAATTTTAAAAAGTTCGCATCTATACCCAAATATTCATTAAAACTCAGGTAATATAAGTGAAAAAAAAAATTTACGTACATTCCTTGCAAATTCCATTATAATAGTCACCCTGCACAACAAGGACAGAGGGCTACTGTGAAGCTATCTCCCTCGGACTGCGTTTTAATCGACAGTTCACATTCCAGTTTAGATACAAATTCCTTGGATTACGTAGGTTATGAGTACATAGAAGCCCGAAAATCTGAAAACCAGTTTTACCAAGGGGTATTGTTTTACCCAGTAACTGTAGAGGTCAAATAGACAGTCGTTCCATGTATAATACTGACATTCAGCTGCAATAGGTTAGACTGGGAGCCGACTCCAACAAAGTTAGAAAGAACTTACGCACTCACCTGATTAACAGTACGCTTGGGATGCACGAGACAGTGTACGACAGCTCGGTCGTGCAAGCCGCACGCACTGAGCGTGGCCGCGTCGTCCAACAACACGCGCCCGTTGAAGATCAACCGCACGCGGCATTCTGCTGTCAGCTCCGTCGAGAAATGACGCCTGGAACGTTATACAATATGTAAACAAAACCCGTCCGACCCATAAGGATAATAAAGGTTGGGTAAACACATGACCAAATAAAATATGAAATTTTGCATAGTCATCATAGTAACAATACTAATGAATTTTGAAATAATCTTTTTTTTGCGAATTAATTCCAACTTCCCCAAAATTTGGTAATTTTTAATGACAACACCATTTTCGACGGCATTATTATTATTAGCGAAGCGACCGCATGCCGCAAGCCCTGCCCCCTTCGCCCGCGCATGTATTGCCTACCGTACATGTATTAATTTATCTTCTTTTGCAAAATATATATTTTTTTTAAGGAGAATATTTATTTAAGCTTAGCCCGGCTTTGTAGGCATTGGTAGAATCAGTTATCGATACCTTGCAATACCTTCACCTGTCAGACAGGGTTTTCCTTACATGTTGTATACAACGTTATTATTTCTTCTTTATACGAAACCTGAAGATAGTTTGTTCAGAATAAGCAACTGAATCGTTTCCCATAATTTTTACACCATGTTATATTTTTTCCCCAAATACATTGAGAAATTGCTACAATGTGGCTACCGAGGGTCAGTTTACGTTAGATCATAGCACTTGGCGCGTTGCGCACACCACAGCTGACGCCACAGGTCAACGCTCCGCTCGCCCGCCCGAGCGGAGCGTTTACCATATTCTTATTGGGACAACCAGGTAAGATAACAAGCTCATAACTTTGTGGTTTTTCATGACAGTTTTATGAAATTTTGTACATAAAAAATACTAGACACAAAAAACTAGACACGTGTTTCCGGTTTCGCATATAAAAAAATAATGTTGTAAATATATCTTTGTAATATCTGAATCGTTTTAATATTCAAATCATCGGTATATACTATACTATAAAGGGGGTATCTGACATCGACACACAAACGAGTACCATGAATCCAATACATGATTCTGAACCCCCCAGTGGTGGAATTTTTCGTCGGCTTGGCTTTTTCATGATTTAAAAAAAATTATATGAAGTTTTTTTCACTTTAGACCGTTCATAATTGCTATACTTTTATGACCCAATAAGATTTTAAAGTAAAAATTAATTAATTCGCTAATTACACAAAAAGCGCAATGAAAACAAAACTCGAAAAACTGTCTTATCAGCTGATTTGATAGAGTTTACATCAGGGATCAACGACATACCTACAAACCCGCACGGCGGCACGCTTGCAACGTTCAAATGCCGAGCCGACACTTTTTTTAACCACTGTGAATTCTGTAACCGTTCATTAATGACATAAATGACTATCATAATTTTATTAGTGGTATGCGGTGTAGCCTATCCGCGAAGTTTGCGTTACGATGTCAGATACACCCTGTATGTCATCCATTAGTGCACTGCGCTATTGACACAAAAGCAATTTAACCAATTTCCTTTTTTTTAAAGCATTATTGTTATATTCTAGTTCATGAGAAAGCAACTGCGGTCGCAGCTGCATTCAGCCAATATACTCAGCTACATCTTGGCTTGTGTTGGTTAAAAGTTCCTCACTGTGTACTGTAGTACTGAACTTTATAAGCGAAAAAACAGTACTAACCATTTAAAATCCTTCAATAACTCATCGAGACTCCCTTCCACCTCTTTTAACGTGTCGTTCAAATATTTCAGTTTGATCAATATCCTCCTTCTCGCTCTCTCTTCTGCTTGTTCGTTCGTCATCGGTTCGCCAGCGCCCTCTGTGGGCTGCGTATTATCTGTGGTCACTTCCGGTTTTTTCTCTGCATCAGCTGTTGAAAGGGCATTCTTTTCTTTTTTGTCTTCTTTTTTCGCTTGAGACGGTGTTATTGTGGAGGGGTTTGACTCTGAAACAATGAATAAAACCATTGTTGATACATGACTCGCAGAACGGATGTCTGATGAAGGATAAAAGTTCTCTCTAATGGCGATCAAAGGCCGGAAGCATCTCAAGGCAGGCCCAAAGGTCGAGAAAGGAAGCTGTAAACACATTATTGTATTTACTGCAATTCTCAAATCCGAAAGGGATATCCAGGCAGAATATTATCCATGGCAAGCAAACTCAGCAGAGATCAGCTTTTGGCACAGGAGACAATATAGAGCATAAGTTGTGCATGATATTGGTGCACTCATTCTCAAAGTCTGGATAGACGGCAATCTGGCACGACCGGAAAGAGATCATGCACATATACCAATGGCGTTACGTGCTTTTCGAGGAACTGAGTATCACACTGTCAACTTCCCCGGGCTATTATTAAGAACTCTTAATGGAATAAATCAATAACTCAATCCAGGACTCTACGATCAACAGTCGCGGTCAAGGACTGTTGTGTCCAAGTTTATAATATGTTACAAAATCAGTTGACATTCCGTAACCGATGCTGGGCGGGTGATCTTTGACTGTGCTGGGAATCAATGGATAAAAGAAGAATTGTCGTCTGACGGTCCTCGGGGAATGTCTATCTCCGGTGTCTACGTCTTTTGACTAAAATGATGATGAATGTACCATTGGCTCGTGTGAAGAAGTCGCAGCCGGCAGTGACGTCAGCCTCCATGGCGCTAACGATGCTGTCCATCTCTCTGATCTGCGCGTTGCTAGCTGGTTCAGTCTCCTCATGAACTTCACTCTCGTCGCTAGTCGATTCGGGAGCGCTTTGTGGATTGTTTGTACCTTAAAAAGAAGAAATTAAGTTTAAAAATAACCACGTATGATTGACAATAGTCATTTAGGGGGGATGGAATACTCGTAAACTGTCCCCCGACCTCCCCCTGGTCGGGGATTTAGACTATTCCATCTACCTAAGCTACAACCGAGTGAAGGAGGATTGGTGTTGCGCACCTTTACCCTATTTTAAGTTTAATCAAATATCAACTTTATTTCAATGACTATAAAGTTAATTTCAGAGTACCTATTGTAAAAGTTATAACAATTTTGAAATTGTAGCGTAAATGTGACTTTTTTGTGTAGCCATTCAAGTATTTTTTCTAGTAAGGGATGTAAATGACAACAGTCGCACGAGAACAGTGTGGTTACCAAGAGTTTTTACGAGACTCGATCATACGCATCGACCGCGTTTGGCGCTCTCATTGGTTGCGAGATCTTACAACCTTGAAGCATGCCAATCAACGAGTCAAACACGGTCGATATTAATGATCGAGTCTTCGTAATGAAAACTCATGGTAGCCACACTGTATCGGACGATTAAAGGTTAAAATACGTGAGCGGCGGTGGGTTCGTAGATAGGTGAAAATCCATTACATATCATATGTTCGTCCATACCAATTTACATTGGTACTGTGGAGATATGAGGAGGGACGAGGGTGAGTGAGTTTTACATACTCACTCACCCTCGTCCCTCCATAGAAAAAGGAGGATCTATTGTCTGGCGGGCACTTTGCCCATCGGATGATGCCGCGAACTTATATACGTGCACAGTAAACTCTGCTTGCGAGATGCAGGATTCGCGTGACGTCAGTATGACACGTTGTTCGCTTGTAGCGTTGTAGGCACTGCTACAGTCGAACTAACGCTACAGTAAACGAAGGGGTTCGTTAGGACCAATGTAAATCGAAAACTCTATATTCTCGCCAAACTCCATAAAGAATAGAGGTAAACAAACCAATTTAGGGTTATCACAACTCACGTTTTACAAATCTCCTGTTATTTACATGATTATCGACTTTTACATGCTAACTATTTGTTAACAATTCCTATTGCAGTATATTTCAATAGAATCACTAAAAGAACATGCATAACAATTTGGTATTTCGAAAAACCATTAAAAAGTCGACATTAATTTTACGTAATAGCCCTACAAAAAAAGAAAGATGGATGAAATCCAGTTATTAAACACATTTGATAGAATTCAACCAATGAATAAAGTTGAGGCATTTGTCAATACAATTTTGCATATTTTAATTACTTTCAAATCAACTGAATAACACATGCATTGTAATACTTTCAAGTACGAACTAAGTATAATACATATGTATAAAAAAATTTAACCTATTAGAAAATTAGCTTACATGTGTGTCATATTTCTTTCAAATCGGTTAAGCATTCTATGTAAATCATAAATATCTAAACAAATTAACTGTTTACATTAATAGGAAGTTGAATTATTACTTTTATGAAAATCGTCTATCTAGGAAAGGTTGTTAACATCTGTCTTGTATGCGTAAACTACTCGTTGCCTAGCAACGGTTTGTTTACCTTTATTCTTTATCAAATTTGGCCGACATATAGGCAAATGATGTTGGTGGCACTGCTTATCTGCCCTCTATAGCCCAGTTACGATAAAACTATATTTTTTGTTATGATTATGCCGCCAAGCGATTCTTCGTGTTCCGGCATGATGTCTGAGCAGTTGTGTTGCGATGAACGTGCCGGGTACGATGCGCGAAATGTTGTTATGTCGGGACTTTGGTTGTGGAGGGCCTCCAGATCAATCTCCCTCAGGCGTAGAATCGTTGGTCGTGTTGTTGGGTTTAAGATTGCATCACCGCGCTCAACTGCCGTCTTCCTTCCTATTTACTCAGTTCTTTTGAGTGAGTAGGCTTAATAAACTAGCGCGCTTTATTATCAACGATTGCATCACTGCTTACCATCAGGCGGGATTGCAGTCAAGCGCTAGTTTGCAATTTATATAAATTAAATGATAGACTTTTGCGTGACGACTGTCAAATTATAGGTGCGAAGAGTGCAATAGCTCAACTTTGATTTCCGAAGCACGGAGGGCTCTTGATAATATGTATGTAAAAATGGCAACCCATCACGGACCAACCGCGACTAGCGTATGCAACCCTGCAGGGTAATTGCGTAACACAATATCAGTAGCAATGGGTTTCATTTTGACAGTTTAACAGTATTCATTGCGTTATTTACGCTGTTGAGCAGCTACATTTTCGCATATAGGGAGCAATGAAATAGCAATAAGCTTCAAAATGATTCCAACTTATAGTAATGGTATGTTACGCAATAGGCTATTTGACAGTATTCAATTATTTGTGATTTTTTGCTTTAATTGCATAAAATGAGGGTTCTTTATATCATTTACAAGAGTTTTAATAAAAAAGAATAACAATTAATATATCCAAAACACAAAAATATGTTTGGCTTTTTGTTTCTCGCGCCACACATTGTGAAACGATCCGGATTGGCTAATGTCGCGATGACGTCATACGCGCATCATCGCTATTCGCTTGTTTTCGGCAAACTTATTAACTGTTTTTCGGGGGTTTTTTATCGATTTATTTGTACAACCCAGTACAGCACACCACTTGTAAACCATTTTATTAGATAACAACAGCAAATAATAATTACAAACAAACACCACTGAGAACTGAAAACCGCTTGTGACGTCACTTACCAGGCGCAACGCCATATTGCTAATTATATCGTTTTCGCGGCTTATTTGAATTTTGAATTTTTATTTGCATATTTCTTACGAAATACGTATTTAAAATTAAAAAAAATACTTTGGGTGAACTTCTTAACCGCAACCAAGTAATTCAAGATAAAAATTATAAATCAGTCAAATAGCCTATTAGGGTGCTGAATCAATTAACAGAAATAAAATAATATTTACAGTGACAATACTAAAAGCACATAACACCTCTTGAATAATGGAACCAAACATGGTCCACATAAATGACCAAATCAAGTTCTGAATATAGGTTTATTATAGGAAGGTCCCCACAAACCGGTTATCCAATTTAACAGGCAATAACTATTTTTGGCTTTAGACCCAAAACCAAATGATTTACAAAAACACAGGAAGATAAAGTATATTTATATTATAGTTTATAATCAATATTTTCCTTATGGCCCTTTACATACTAGATAGCTTACGTAAATATGTACAAGGTAAAATATGTTTGAGTTAATTTAGAACACCTCGTAAAGTATTAATGAAAATTGTACTGCAAAGATGGGTCTGTTTTACATGGTAACATGAATATCTATCTACTTTTAGATTTGGCACTTTGCAATGACTTGCATTTCAATGCACATTTAAAAGTTAGAAAAACTCGTTTTAGTCCGACATGTGCCAGACGATCTAATCAAATGTCGAAACAAATAGGTATTTCATACTAATTTATTTTAATGGTCAATGAAGTCTGGTTGTAACGGTCATGGTCTTTTTTTAACTAGTGCTTCACCGCCTCCCGCTTGATGGTGAGCAGTAATGCAATCGTTGATGGAAAAGCGCGCTAGTTCATTAAGAGCCTAATCAATAAAAAAAAATAAAAAAATGAGTGAATAGGAAAGAACACGGCAGTTGAGTGAGGTAATGCAATGTTAAACCCAACAACACGACCAACGATGCTGCTCCAGGGGGAGATTGATCTGGAGATTCTCCTCGACCAAACTCCCGACACAACAACATTTGATGCATCGTACCCGGCATCGAAAACTGCTCAGACCCGTCCTCCGTACGGTTTCACCAGAGATCATGCCGGAACGAGACGAAACGCTTGGCAGAGTCTTTGTCTGGTGGGTTATAACTTCTGCCAGCAGCCGATGTTATGGCTGAATCTAAATATCCATATGTACGTATTCTAAACAGTCTTACCTTCCATTCTTCTATAGAAATGCATCCGGTTATTGTCCATCATGGCCATATCAGCATCCACTATGCTATCCATCTCTTGCAGGGGAACCAGTCTCGTATCTTCTTCAGTCGTTTCCGTAGTACTGGCGCCTGTACAATAATAACACTGTGTATCATCATTCAATCAATCCTTGGGGGAGGTCTTTGTCCAGCAGTGGACCTCTATAGGCTGAAGAAGAAGATATCATCATTATAAGTGGCTCGTGGCTAAATAATAACAGCCGCACAGGTCGATTGTGAAGAAACACGAGTGGTTTTTAGTCAGTAAAAGTCTGACACGCCCTTTCGCTCCGCCCAGAGCGGGAGAGGTCATTTGATGATTTCCAGATCCATAACAAAAAAAGGCTTCCTGCTCTATAACTATATGTACCTAATCGATGTGACATTGAAGACACAATAATTATGCTCGTTAGACGCCCATGACCATTCACAGCGAGTTCAAGGTATCGGACTGATAATAAAAAGTCATTATAATCAAGACAGCAACGATTTAGCGTAACTTCAATAGTCTATTCCACATTTGTACGCTTTTTTTTCAATAGGTATTACGTGTAACTCGACCTTTTTGGAGGGCAATGCGGATGTGGTCAATGTATATCCAATTAAGTATCCATTTCATTTTCTTGGTGGTACTGTATAATTGGTTTTGGTGTTTTAAAACAATATTTACTCGACAAACGTTCTAACGTCCTTTTTTTTTAATTAAATTATAAATTAATATCTCTGACTGTACCCACAATCAAGAAAATATGGCTTTGGTCGGAAATGATGGATTTAAAAAATAAGAAACACTTGAAAATTGGGTTTCCCTCTGCGCAGCTAATGCTTTGGCCCAGGCAAGAAAAGTCTATCAAGCGAACATACGAGGACGCGACTAAATGATCTGTCCCACCGCTGGCGATTAACGAGAAGAATAAATTGGCGAGCAAACGAGAGATTGCTCGCTGGTATGCGTATACAGAGACAAGACCTATCAGACAGTTCTTTGATAGGTCTTGTCGCTACCGCGACAAACGAGACGAGTAGATACTATTAATATATGTATGTATGTACCTATGTATCTCTATACGTATAAAGAGATACCTACGTACATATATCTAATATAATTATGTATGCCTCTCTTATGCTGACACGGGACCTACAATCTTTAGTACGACCTAGAAAACTTGTTTATACAATTAAAATTGTTTTTTGTTGCTAGATCTACTCGGTTCTTGATAATCGCCGGCGGTAAGAGAGGCGGTTTATACAAAAACTAGCATTCTTGGCTAGGTTTTACATAGCCGTCCTATGATTCGATACAGTCGGCCAGCAAAATATATATAAACAGACTAAAATGTATATTAGGTTTTAGTTCGTAAGGCATATTTTGTCTGTTTTTGCAATGCCTTGGGATTACATTCTGTAATATCCTTTAAGTATATTTTAACATAATTATTTGTATTTTTTATTCTAGGTGTGGTCGCGACTTTAATAGCGTATAACATGTTTTACACGGGACCCTACTTAATTACTTTTTAAATAAAGTTAATAAGCCTAAGTTATTCCTTATATGTTATACATATAACACTATCTATCAGCCAGTGAAAGTTCCATCAAAATCGCCCGTTTTGGTGAATATAAAAAGCTGTTATTTACACACTCGCGTAAATTTTATTTATTTGTATAACTTTAATTCGACCTGAGACAAGCTGGTGGATAAACACACAAAGGTATAGTATACCTTTGGATGTTTAAGAATCAGCTGGACTCTCTTGGTAACACACAACAA
Organism: Sesamia nonagrioides; assembly: GCA_017933935.1. NCBI lineage: Eukaryota > Metazoa > Arthropoda > Insecta > Lepidoptera > Noctuidae > Sesamia > Sesamia nonagrioides. The sequence goes on along the minus strand of JADWQK010000137.1, from coordinate 2,134,107 downwards.
TGTCTAACACCACAGCCCACAGGTACTGCTATGTACTGTTTCGTCTGTCACTGCCTTGTATGGACGACAGCAGATCAAGCTGCGCCAAACTGTCAGATATCCCCAATCAACCTTGAGTCTTAATGCTTTAGAGATAAAGTTGAAAATCTAATAAGGAAATCTAACTGATAGTAGTAATTTGATGTGCTGTCGTCTGTACTTTTAAATTAGGTACCTATGAATTACAATGCTCAGGCGCAGAGTACACACCTACATTCATTATTAATATAATATCACTCATTGTCATGTGACAGCCTCCGTGGCGTAGCGGTAGTGAACGCGGCCGTTGCACAAGAAGGCGCGTGTTCGATCCCCGCACAGTGCAAATATTTGTATACATGAATATGAATATTTGCACTGTGCCTCGGAAAGCACGTTAAGCTGTTGGTCCCGTTTGCCATCCGAACATCTAGTGGCAGTCGTTACGGGTTGTTGGAGCCCTCAAAAGTCTAACAATTGGTTTATCTACAATGCTTAGATGTCGCCTTCGGGTTGTGGAGGGCAGGCGGCAGTCGCTTCACGGAAAATATCGAAGTTTAGCCAAAATCAGCAGTTAGACTGAAGCGGAGCCCAGACTACAAAAGCTGAAAAGGCTACGGATGCGACTGGGATTAACGCTGAGATGATGATGATTGTCATGATAGGTACCTATTAGTTGAATAGAATTCAGTGACACACAATATTTATGTTTCTTTCTTCAGAAAGAAACAAATGCACTGAACTTAAATCTATAGGGTAATTGCGTAACACACTAACAGTAGCTTTTTTTTTTTTTGGAGTTTTTGGCTTGGTTGCTAAGACCTTTGAGCCATCTAACAGTAGCAATGGGCTTCATTGGTGTTGTTGAGCTGACATATTTTCGAACATATATTATGGAGCAATGGATCAGCAATATGCTTCGAAATGATTCCAACTGATAGTAATAGTGTTTTGCAATTAGGGTGCGGGTTTAGTTTGTGAACCAGGCAATCAAGGCCAGTATCATTCATAATAAAGTCAAAAATAAGTTCATATTTGTATAAAAATAGGTACAATTGGGTTGTATCCTAAAAAATAATTTAATGTCCATCAGATAGATTTATAAAAAATATTGAACACGTATTTTTTATTTTTTCTTTCATTTAAATACTTAGGAAGATATATTGATTTGAAATGTCGCATGACGTCACGCAGTGGTACAAAATATACCACGGCGTGACGTAATTAGCCCCCACTTCGTAACTTTAATAAGCTATATCTCAGTAGTTTTTGGTAATTTCGACAAAATAAAAAATACGGGTCTTAATTTTTTTTTTTATTATCTACATGACGAACTAATTATTTTTTTTATTTTCATACCTTGGATACATCCCTATTAATATGAACATACCTGCAGTTTCAGATATGGGAGGTTGTATTAAAGTTGTCGTCGGTGCAGCTGTTATCATTAAATTGGTTCCTGTAAACAATAAAAATATTTCAGAACAACCTTTCTTAGTTACTTATCTAGCTTAACATAACTTGTTACTCAATTAACGTCAGAATATGAGATAGATTATAGAAGTTTCTATGAATAAATAAATTTATTTATTTTTATTTTATAATTTAGTGACGATAGACAAGACAACTGGTATGTTATAAAGGAGAGCGATTTTATTTAAAATCATTTCAATGACGCTGCATGTGTCTAAATTGCTTTTAAAGGTACGGGGCGGCGTACGGCGATTTACCACCCTTATGATGTTGATAATGATACCCCAACGATCTACACTTTAAGTAGGTAGTGAACTACAATTGTGTCCTCAAGGCTAGAGTGAATAAATAGGCTCTTAATAAACTATCGCGCTTTATTATCAGCGATTGCATCACTGCTTACCATCAGGCGGGATTGCGGTCAAGCACTAGTTTATAATTTATCACTAGTTTAGTATTTATAAAAAATGGTGTGTTAAATTAACGATATACATATAACCGCGGGAGCATCTTAAGGGCTACTGCGATATAGAAACCGTGACCCTGGCCGTCTCATAGACAAGTGAAGAAAAAACACGGGTGAGCTTTAGTCAGTAAAAGTCTGACATGCCCTTCCGCTTCGCCCAAAGCGGGATAGATCATTTGATGATTTCCCATCCCAAAAAAAAGCTACTGCAATGTAACTGTAATTTGGTCTTAAAAACAGTTTAGCCTATCAAGATTAAATTAAGACCCCACTGCACATTACCTAACAAACACCGCCACTAAACTCAAAAGGTTGTAGTCCAGTAGTAATTTTTTTCAGGTCATTTGAAGACAACTCAGATATAATTTTAAGATTTTTAGCATATAAAGAGTATTTGTATAAACCTGTAAAATGGAATGAGTAAATGCTTACTGGTCCGAATGCTGACGGTGACAGGGTGTAGTGCTCTGGAGCGCATGACCAGCACAGTTCGGTATCGTTCTGGTTGCGCGTTGGTGGACCACCATGCTAGGGCCGCCACAGCCACCACAAGTAGAACAACCACAAATTGCACAACTTCATCACCAACACCGTCGATCATCGTCATTGTGAGGCACCTGGGCAACATACATATTTCTATGCAGTGTTATACGGGCCACATATGCTATTTTTTTCCCTTGGATATAAACCTTAGAACAACCAAACAAACATTTTTATTTTTAATCTTCACTGAACATAATATCAGGCCGAATGTAATTCTTGTGTTTGGTTGCTCTACAAAAATTAAAAGATGCTGACATGTCGCAGTTGTATTAACATGATTTTATTAACATAATGATTTAATTAGGATACCTTTTGACTCATCAATAAAAAAATCTGCTGCGGTTGCAAAAAGCTGCAAAGCTCTTCCAAGCAAAATTTGTACTTAATTATGCACTGTGACATGAATTACAGATTAGTGCAGCCTATGGAGAAAACTGAAAGATAACTCATGAGACTGCAGTATTGTTGATTATGTCAGCAGCAATAGTCCTTAAACACTTTTGCTTTTTGCAGTCTTATAGGAACCAAAATATTTTATTAAAATCGAAAGCAAAAGGACATTTAATTAAAGGAAAGAGCACTCTTGATCTTTTTCTCTTTACTTAAACTCTTAGCTTCTATAATAAAAGGCCAAAAAGTAAATTTTCAAGTCATATCATATTAATCGACTTCTGTTGCTGACTATACAGTCAAAGTCGTAAGTCATGTTATATGTTACGGCTTTGGTCTCCGCACTTAGTCCTTCCAGCGAATCATTGTGCGGTCATAAGTCATGTAATAATAGATATACCTGTCAATATATACAAGGGTTAATAAATTCTATTAGACTGTTAGAATATGAGTAATTATTTTCACTATAAAAACAAAGCTATTAACATTTATCAGCCAGGGCACAACCCTAATTAAGATTAGAATCCTAGTAACAAAATAAGTGCTGTATAAAACTTTAATAACTTGGACTATTTTTTGACATGACCTAAAAATGAGAATTTGCTTTACAAGGTACAGTTTTAACAATACCGCTAGCACTTGCCATAAATAAAAATAAAAAAACAATACTTCTTGAATAATTGATACATGTTTTTTTGTTATTCAAGTTGGACAGTAAAGTACAACCCCCATAATCCAATAAATATTTTACAAGGCAGCTGCAACTATTGAATTTGTCGTATTATAGAATATTACGTAAAATACAAGTCACATTGCAAGTTATAGTCCAAAATTTTTTACAAGGATGTACTTGCTAGTCTAATAAAGTACAGATCAAATGATAAGATACTATTGAAAACAAGCTATGTGTCAAGCATAATAGTGGTGGTACAGTAGTGGCACCCTTGCCTGTACATACGAGTTGCATTTTATTAAATAATAATAAATAATAGACCCTCTGAATACTGGGGTTGTCAGATCAGACAAGGCCTAATTTATTACAGGTCCGCTGTATTTCAGAATAAAACACTATCTAAGAACAAAAACATCACTATGCATGACCATGTCACTGTGAGTGATTGTCAGAGACATGCACGTCTCACACTTTTCTTTCATTGGGATTTGGATTTCCGAAAACAAGAAAAAAAGCCTTCTTATTGTATTACTGAATCATGTCGAGAATCAGTAGCATTGTTACCTCCTTGAATTTGACAACAATGCAAAATGACTGCTGCAACACTATCAAAGAGTCTAGCTAATGAAAAGGCTTGGTCTTTATTTATAAACATTGATTAAAGTTCATTTATTTTATTATCTATGACAAAACATGTAATATCATAAATTTTTTTTTTTTGTCTCTTCTTTCCGTACTACTTCTGATATCATAATTATTCTAATAAAACTATTCTATGATTGTAAAGAACCATGTTTGATAGTACTAAGTACTGTATTTTATAAATATATTTTTTATAATAATACACTCAAAATCTCTGTTGTATATACAGCTGGCTTGGACTGACTTTACCAGGGTATGAAAGTTTACATTAATACAAAAACAAACATTCCATTTGGTTTTCAAAACTGACTGGTGAATGACCAAAAACACTTACAATGTGTTACATTCTCACCACATTTAGGCCTGTTACAAGTTTTTATCAAGTCAAATTAAACTACTAAAACAAAGAATAATAGATTAATGACCATTAGGTATTAATATACAGGTATTTAGTATGTTATTTATGTAGGCAGTGCGTCAGACGATACACGGCCAACTTTTATAGACAGCACTTAAATGACTAGCCTTTCTAGATCCAACCAGATTGAAGGTCATCAAGGCTTTTTAAAAACAAGTCTTTTACCTCGCACTTGTTCGGTTAGAGCTCCATACACAGAAAACAGCAGAATTGGCAAATATTTACAATTATTGCGACTCAATGCCTCCGTGGTAATAAAACATCTCGAAAATAGCTACAGTCACAACGAAACAACTCACTAGAAATATTTATTTACAACTTCACTAGAAATCGTTGTAAATATGACGACAATATTGTCTGTTTTACGTGTAAAAAACTGTTTTATTTTTTATTCCGACATATTTTGTACGATACGAGTCTACGAGATCACAAAATTGAAGAAAATATGTACACAGATTAAAAATGAAAATCGTTTGACGTACACGGTACAGACCAGCCGGGGTCAACTTTGTATGGAAGCCTTGAGAATACCTACAAGGGCTGAATTTTGGGCGATGTTGCTATATAAATTAATATCTCTATTTATTTGTATGGCAACACTCTTGAATCACGTGACCGATCATGGCGTCCGCTTAAACAATATGGCGTCACCCGATGTAAACACAATTCCATATTTCATCGATTTGCTTGTAATTAAGTGCTATAACAGTTGAGTCGAGCTCTGCTCCTCCGTTTTATGTGTTACAAAGTTCCGCGAATCGTGGTTAGTGTTAGCGCATTGTGAGATAGTGACTAACATTATTGTTGTTTTTCGTGAGACATTGACTCTGAACCAATGATCCTGAACCTATTTAGTTTTGTGGCTGTTGTGACCAGTCAGACCAGTGTTTGTGAACCTCAGTTCTGCCATGGCAGATGCGATGATGATGATACGAAATTTATAAAATTTATCATGTAATATATAAAATATTGGCTAAACAATACTTTTATTTCCAATCTCTATTCCCAGATAAAATAAAGGGACTAGAATTGAATCTAGCACGTTGATAACGTTTTACAATTTATGTTATATTGTTATTTCATATGACCGGCCGCACATTGCATTCTGTATGAATGTAATTTGTATGGACGGCGCCCGTTAGATTTTTTTCTATTACTAAGTTTTTTTCTCTATGCTAGATTCATTCTATTTTCCGTTTCTGATACATTCAGATCGGGAGGGTGGTCTCGAGAGGAGGAAAATATCTTGAGGCTGCACTCCTGGTCTGGATGTGTATTAAAATGTTAAAACTTAAAATACAATAGTCATCATGAAGTGGTTTAAATTTCCCGCCCTACTACGCCGACATAGTTTACTTGGGCTAAAGTAAGATGGCAGCACTTCCAAACTAAAATCGTTCCTACTTTTTTTGTATGAAGTTGACCTTCTTCTCCGATAGGAGTAATTGTGTTCTGTGGTACAGACCGTCCAGTATATAATTCACAATGTGAATGTTGGTTTCCAGTGATTCTATCTGTCGAAAAGTATGGAATGTATTACAGAACCTTACTCAAGATTTAAGCGTTACTTGAAACTAGTTTCAACCAATCAATTAAATGAGATTTAAGTAAAGCTTGAGTTTTGAGTGAGTTTCTGTAATACAGGCCTATGTCTGTGCAAAGGAATGTTTAAACATATTTAATAAACATATATTTAAGTATGGTAAAAATATAGATATACCGTAATTAATCTCATGCTTGGTTTACAAGTACTTAGCGAATTTAGTTGCCGGCGACTCGCTGGTGATTTCAATCTTACGGTCACATCATAGCCAGTTCGTCAAGCTGCCTGAGACTGTAGTAGTTGGCGTCTGCGCAATGTATAAAACTGGGTATAAAAATATAAAAACACTTGATGCACCTCATATGCTGATGACACAGCTCTTCTTTTCTCTGTCTTTACCCGGGATAAGGTCTTTAATGCTCTTCATAATAGGTATATTGGTATGAGGAACAGAGTGTAAATATCACTTATCCTCCATAGAAAAGGTAGGATCGTCCGATCAGCCGGGTCACGGGTGTTGTCTGGCTGGCGGTAGATGTTGGGAAGTTGTATGCATGTTAGTTAAACGGTAAACTCTGCTTGCGAGATGTAGAATTCGTGTGAAGTCAGTATGACGCGTTGTAGATACCGCCACACTCAGGTCCAGCCGGGGTCAACTTTGTATGGAAGCCTTGAGAATACCTACAAGGGCTGAATTTTGGGCGATGTTGCTATATAAATTGAACCACCAATTGGAAGAAGGGAATAAACGCCACTTTTTGACATATTCACTTTTATACACTTTTATATTCGTTAGACGTAGGGCTAAGTTGTGAGTTCGAAAAAAGAAACAAAGTCCATTCATTTCGTATAGATTCATGCGGCTAAAAAAATTGTTAGTTGGAAGAAGGAAACAAATCCTTCCTTTATTCCCTTCTTCCAACTATTAACTTTACGAGTATAGAAATAATATTTCTTTTTGGCTGTTTTTTTATTCGATAAACAAAATCGCATCACATGGGGGTAAAAAATACCCCCATTATCAATGCGTAAAATACGACTATTACAGAAAATATTTTAATGATAATCATGGCTACAGATTCGGTCGGCCACAAGTAGACGTTTGTTCGACTTGCGAAGAACTCGAAGCAAAAATAAAAAGCTCATCTCTCAATGAGAATGCGAAGAGAGTGGCGGTTGCAGAAAAAATCATACATCTTAAACGTGCTAAAAAGTTTTATAATAAGCAGAAAGAAGTTTTGGCCTTATGTAAAGAAAGAAAAGATGTAGGAGCCATTGTATTTGATTATATGCAAAATCTGCCCATTCCTAAGATCCCAGTTCAGGAAATGTTTTATTTAAGAAAACTATGGCTGTATGTGTTTTGTGTTCATGACTTAAAGACGAATTCAGCTGATTTCTACACTTACCATGAGGGTGAAGCTAAAAGGGGCCCAGATGAAGTATGCAGCTTATTATGGAAAACTATACAGAACATGGATCCCTCTGTCAAAGAACTACACGTTTGTAGCGATGCTTGCGGGGGACAAAATAGGAATAATACCCTTATAAGATTCTTTCTCACTCTTGTTGCAAAAAATCGTTTTGAGAAAATATATCAATACTTTCCTGTGCGTGGCCATTCTTTTTTAGAGTGTGACAGAAATTTTGGGACAGCTAAAAGACTCATTAGGAGAAGAGACAGAATTTACGTTCCAAATGAATACAATAATCTTATTTCGGCAGCAAAAATCAGGGGTTTTTCAGTTAAACCTGTTTCTTCAAACTAAATACTTGATTTTAAAAACTCATGGCAGCAGTGTTTTAAGAAAACCTGTAAGTCATTAGACAAGGCCACGACATTCAAGATTTCGCAATATAGAAGCTTTGAGTATAGTTCAAGTCATAAAGGTTACTTGACATGTTCCGAATTTATTGATGGTTTCGTCAAAGCTACATTTTTGCTCCAAAAACCTTCTACAATCCCGAAAATACCTGAAACTCTGGCATATGTTACTAAAATACCTATAAATGAGAAAAAAATGAATGACATAAAAAAAAATAATCCAATATATTCCTGACGAATTCAAAGATTTCTACAATTTAATTCTGACCTGGCCAACTACAAGATCCGAAAGTGAAGAAATAGATGAATAACAGAGTGTCCTTACCTGTTTGTAATAAATAAATAGTTTTTGTCATTATATTGTCTATTATTTCAAATTATTTTGTACCTGTTATATGATAAATTGGAAGAAGGGAATAAATCCACCACATTTCGATGAACACACATAGATAAATATTATACATTTAAGGCAAATCTGTTGGTGAATAAATCAGGATTTATATTTTCTTAATAATCATTGATGTCCCATAAGCTTAAAAATTGAAAGTTAAAAGTTATGAAGTTTTTTTTTATTATCTCCGTTCTTATTTTTTGGATTTATTCCCTTCTTCCAATTGGCGGTTCAATTAATATCTCTATTTATTTGTATGGCAACACTCTTGAATCACGTGACCGATCATGGCGTCCGGTTAAACAATATGGCGTCACCCCAAAGAGTATAGTATAACTTGGGCACTTAAAGAAAAGATCTGTAAATGGCGTCCGCGCGCATGCGTTCTCGCTCACTCTCTATCGCTGTCTATACTCACACAGTGAAGTAAGAGCTGCAAAAAAATAACAATCAGTCAGGATTCGCTTTCCAAGCTACTTTGACGCACTCCGAGTTATCGTTACTTTCGTTCCGCTAAAGTCTCTGTTATTTTGTTGATATTATTGTTTTTGTTGAGTTTAATTGTTATTTGTTTGCGTTACGTTTGATTGTTATTTATTTTTGTTAAGTTTTTAGTACTAACGTTGACATTTTATTATTTTATCATTTGGTTTGTGATTGAACAATGGCTTCACGAAAACGTGGAAAGATTCTACACAGTGATGCGCGTGAAATTGTTTACAACGTGATAAAATACTTTGAAGAAGAGAAGAACTTGGAGCGCTACCATCCGCTCAAGTACAGCGCTGCACGCGCAGCGATGGCGACTAATTTATCGATGTCTACTATATCGAAAATTAAGAGAGAAGGTAATTACCAATAAACTATCAGTTTGTGCTTAGCTCTGTTCTGTCTATAATATGTTTTTTCAGTTAAATTTACCATCGATCTTTCATCATATTGATAGCCTGGGCGACTCAGTACCCAAGGTGCATTATCATAGTAATTTATTCTTCTAACCTAATAATCTCTGGACTCTATAGTACCCACGTGCAGAGAAAGGTATATTTTAATGACTTCACGCTATAAAAGAGCGTCCAGCATATTTTAGCATGTTTCAGTTCATAAAAACCCTAATTAAAATAAAGCCATCATATTACTATTCTATTATAATATTTTACTATTATTTCAGGTAAACTTGCAAAACAAACCAACACTAAAATCCGTACGCCGAGTAAGGGTAGAAAAGGCAAAAACAATACGCGTGTCCCCATGGATAACTTCAGTTTATGTGCCATTAGAAATATTGTGGCCTCAATATATGACGTTCGAAAGGAGGTACCTACGCTGAACAAGATTATGGCATCAGCAAAAGCTGATTTAAACTATACAGGCTCCAAAACGACGTTAAGAAAGATTTTAAAAGAAAAGCTCGGATTTCGATTTAAAAAATGTCGCCAGAACCGAATGGTGCTCATAGAGCGCGATAATATAAAAGCCTGGCGAGTGAAATATTTACGCCGCCTCCGACAAAATGATGCCATGGGTGCGGAAAAAAAGAAAGTTGTATACATGGATGAGTCGTGGATCCATGCTCATTATACTGTCAGCAAGTGCTGGCAGTCATCCACCAACGAAGGCATTCGAAAAAATGATAGTCCTGGACAAAGGTGGGTGATGGTTCATGCCGGCTCAGAGGATGGGTTTGTGGAGGGTGCAGGATTATTATTCAAAGCAAAATCAAAAAAAGGCGACTACCATGACGAGATGGATGGTAATAACTTTACAAAATATTTGAACGAAAAACTTATACTAAATCTGCCTCAAAACTCCATTCTCGTCATGGATAATGCATCTTACCACAGCATGCAGTTGGATAAAGCGCCAACGACTGCAACCCGCAAAGCGGATATAAAGAAATGGATGCACGAGCACGGTGTGGCATTCGAAGAAGACTGGACTAAAGCAGAGCTGCTCGTGCATCTAAAACACCATCGCCCCGAAAAAAGTATGTGGTAGACGAACTTCTACGTGAGCATGGCCATGAAGTTCTCAGACTCCCTCCTTACAACTGCGACCTGAACCCCATAGAACATGTTTGGAATTTAATAAAACAACGGGTCGCAGATAAAAATGTGGAGCAACACGAAAATAAAATTGAGGACTTGACAAAAGAGGCCATAGCTTCAATTACACAAGACGAATGGAAGAAACAAATAAATCACATAAAGAAAGTCGAAGAAGCATACTGGAATCGCGATGTAGGCAGGGAGAGTGAACTAGAGGATTTCATTATCAGTGTGGGCATGAATAGCGACACCGAAGATGAAAGTGACGAATGTGACGACCAAGACTGTGAAAGTGACCAGTCCATGGATGATTATAACGAATTGATGGAGGGGATTGAACCAATAATGGGTTCAGATGATCCAGATATTGCTGGGCCAAGCGGTTTATAAAACCTTTTTCTCAGATATTTTATCAGGTATTTTTATAATTAATAAAGACAAATTTTAAAATCCAGTATTTTATGTACCTTTGCTCCTTACTTAGTAATATTATTTTTACTATTATTGGCTAAAAGAATAATTTAATATTAGTAATATAATTATATAATATTTGACAAACTATATTACAATTATATAATAGAATATTAGCTAAAAAAAATAATTAACTGTATAACAACACACTCAAGAAAGTGATTTAATTTAGTTTCGTTTCGTGAGTAACTGTATAGTTGGTGGAGGTATAATTATGTAAACAATCACAGTAGTCGAATGAAAATAACTAGCTACAAAAATATCTCTTTTTATTCGACCAAGTAACTGGTTATGTTACGTTTCATGAAAAAGGCGTAACGACCCATAGAACCAAACTTGTTTTGTAAACCGTACCATAAGTAGCCGCCGCCATTTTCAGATCTTTTCTTTAACTGCGCGAGTTATAAGTATATAATAAAGAGTGACAACTCTGTGGTAAAATTTGCATGTATGGAAAGTGCTGCCCCCTTACATTTTGTGCGTGAACAACTACTAGTGAGTGATATAGGTAGCTATGCATATGTAGCTATGTATACTATAGCTACATACCTATGCATATGTAGCTATGTATATTATTGCTACGTACCTATGCGTACGTAGCTATGTATATTAAAGGTCTGGGTTTTCAGATGAATAAAAAAAAGTATTCAGTAATTCATTTATTTTATGAATGGAAACTTCACAGCTGACACACACAGAAATAATATTACAAATTAGCCGAAAGTGTCACAAATTAACAGTTTGGGGTTGAAAGTTTGTATGGATTACATATAAGTATACCTATTATTTTGTAATAACACATAACCATGGTAATTTATCCATCTGCATCCTGTCGTCATGAAGAGACACCACAATTTTGGCATTAACACGTGCACTTGTTACATTAATTCAACACAAGTCTAAATAAAATAAAATTGTTTGATTCTCTATCCGCCATCTTACTTCTTTCATGAAATTAAAATGAAAAAATATGGCATTGTCATTGACCTTTATTTGACCCTAGGGACAAGATGGCTGCCAAATTGTTCACTCGCAAGAGTTCAGGTGTCGCTGTCGACTGTAAAAATTGATGAAGTACTAAGTGTGCCCCCCCTGCGTCACCCGATGTAAACACAATTCCATATTTCATCGATTTGCTTGTAATTAAGTGCTATAACAGTTGAGTCGAGCTCTGCTCCTCCGTTTTATGTGTTACAAAGTTCCGCGAATCGTGGTTAGTGTTAGCGCATTGTGAGATAGTGACTAACATTATTGTTGTTTTTCGTGAGACATTGACTCTGAACCAATGATCCTGAACCTATTTAGTTTTGTGGCTGTTGTGACCAGTCAGACCAGTGTTTGTGAACCTCAGTTCTGCCATGGCAGATGCGATGATGATGATACGAAATTTATAAAATTTATCATGTAATATATAAAATATTGGCTAAACAATACTTTTATTTCCAATCTCTATTCCCAGATAAAATAAAGGGACTAGAATTGAATCTAGCACGTTGATAACGTTTTACAATTTATGTTATATTGTTATTTCATATGACCGGCCGCACATTGCATTCTGTATGAATGTAATTTGTATGGACGGCGCCCGTTAGATTTTTTTCTATTACAAAGTTTTTTTCTCTATGCTAGATTCATTCTATTTTCCGTTTCTGATACATTCAGATCGGGAGGGTGGTCTCGAGAGGAGGAAAATATCTTGAGGCTGCACTCCTGGTCTGGATGTGTATTAAAATGTTAAAACTTAAAATACAATAGTCATCATGAAGTGGTTTAAATTTCCCGCCCTACTACGCCGACATAGTTTACTTGGGCTAAAGTAAGATGGCAGCACTTCCAAACTAAAATCGTTCCTACTTTTTTTGTATGAAGTTGACCTTCTTCTCCGATAGGAGTAATTGTGTTCTGTGCTCAGGTCCGTATTACAGAAGGAAACTCAAGCATTGATCTCTGTTTAAACATTACATAAGAAGTTAAGTCTAGTTTCAACCAATCAAAACGCTTCAAACGAGATTTAAGTAATGCTTGAGTTTTGAGTAACGTTCTGTAATACGGACCTCAGACTATGGTCCGTATTACAGAACGCCACTCAAACTCAAGCTCTACTTAAGTCTCGTTTCAAGCCTTTTTTAGCCTAGTTTTAACCAATGCTTAAGCAGAGATCAATGCATGAGTAACGTTCTGTAATACGGACCTATATTTTTGGATCACCACTCAACCACACACAACTATAAAGTATTGTTTAGGAAAATTAGGATTTTATCACACTATTCTAAATAGCAGGGATATTGTCTATGGTCAGAAATTTGGCGGGAATGTCAAGATGAGTGTCACGCTCATTTTTCACTGGACTTTGAAAATTATTTATAGTGTCGTTTACTAAATAAAAACGCGTGATTTATGTAGTAAAAAGTGCATTTAGTGAATAATTCAAAAAGAACAGTGAAATATTGTAGCATAGTGGCCTCATCATGTCTTTACGCTAAACCGCTCCTTATCGTACAAACGCGTAAAACGAAAGGAGTTAGTTTAGGTTAAGTTATGCTAGGATAAGTTAGGATAGATATTTAATGAAGAAAAAAAATTACTGAATTCGCCCGAACGGAAAGAAATGAACCAAAAAAAAAAATGTCTATGGTCAAAGAGGTTTTGACTTTTGGCGCCTTATTACGAAATTGACAGAAGACGCGAATACCCATTCAATTCGCGAATTCCTAGTTCCAAATGTTGTATTTATCACTTCATTCCAAAGACCTTATTTGTTAATGGTAAGTGTAAATATTATAATTTTTTGCGCTTCTTGCCTGTGTCCACTTGCTTATAGCTGTTCTTCTAATGTGTGTTTATGTATGAATTTTCATACTTTTGCAAAAAGGGTTATGACTCACCCTTAAGTTTGTTAGTTGGTTTATATCTGGTTTTTCATTAGTATGCATGCATGAAGGTACCTATCATCAACAACTACGTGGCTTAGTAGATGATTATCATCCGGAGCGAGCGTTCATACGAGAGAACACGTTAGAACCCGTCCATCTTGGGAATAAACTAAAATAGTGAATACACCAAAAGTACAGAACATGTGAGTTCTGGGAATAAACTAAAATAGTGGATTCACCAAAATTACAGAACATGTGAGTACTACTAGCGTTTATATTTACTATGAACATTTTCTGTTGTTTTCATTTTAATACAAGTGCAATAAGTGCCATAATTAATAGGTATGTACCTACATACATCAGCTGTTTCCCCTAAAATAATAAAAATAAATTTAAACAGTAAATGCAAAGGGTAATTTATTAACATTAGGTATTTACCGGGAAAATCAGTCTCTTGATAATTACAATTTTGTATTACACAATTTCTTTACCACCCACATAGTTTTTCTAATATTATAGTTGTAAATTAGATAAATAATATTCCTTATCTGCTTTTTGTCTTATTATTTAAGTATTTCTGAAAACATAATTTTTGTTGGGATTAATGCTCATTTTTTTTAAACGCGCCAAACTTGTCTATAGTGGTTTTGTTTTGAAAGACATGAGAAATATCAATAAAGTAATTGTTTCTAATCATATTATTATCTCACAAACATCATATTGATAAAGACACTGCAGGGAACACTTCTCCCAAAAACATAATAGGGCGCTTTTGCATAAATTATTTAAATTAAATTTAAATTATTTAATTTGACATTGCAACTATGCAATAATCATAGAATTAAATAAAAAAATGCAACTATTTTCGTAATGGTATTGTACCAAGAAATGTACATAATAAGTTATGATATAACAGTTATTATGCATATATTACATCAATGTAAAGACATGCATAGGTCCTAAGTAATTCATGAATACAGAAAATCATGTACCTGCTTGTACGGACTACAAAATCAAAATTAATGAAAATCAAAAGTCATTTATTCAAATTAGGCTAAGAATCAGCATTTTTTGAACGTCAATATTACATAAGACAGCAGGTCAAGCCATCCGAAACTGTCAAATATTCCCAATCAACCTTGAGCCTTAATGCTTAAGAGATAAAGTTGAAAATCCAATAAAAAATATCTGACAGATTCTAGTAGCTTGATGTGCTGTCGTCTGTACATATATAGCTGCGCCCCGCGGTTTCACCCGCGTAAGTTTTTCATCCCATGGGAATATCGGGATAAAAAGTAGGTATCCTGTGTTATTCCTAGTAGGTAATAAACTATCTGTGTGCCTATTCATCCAAGTCCGTTCAATACCTTAGTTTTTGCGTGAAAAAGCAACAAACATCCACTTATACCTACATACGTCATCTTCACAAACTTTCACATTTACATACATAACATCAGTAGGAAGGAAGTAGTATTGCTATCCTAATCCTATTGGATTATACTAGACTGTAGTTATTTATTAGGTACAAACATTAAAAAAGTGAAACAAACATCTTTAAGAATCTTTTCTTATAAGTTCTTAACCCTAATATGCATATACAATTAGTACCTACTACCCATATGCCTCTTTGCAATCTGGCTTCATCTGTTATAGAATTGCATCATGCTATCGTCGTATTTGTTTCTGTCGCAATTGGGAGGCATATACATCGCATCACAGTTCTCAAAAGTTATATTTACCTATACGAAACTTATATAGCGATAATACTATGGAAGGAAAGGAGAATAAAACGGGAAAATCTCAATATAAACGAAAGGAAAACAATGTTTTCCGATAGACAAAGAAAGATGTATAACTTGCTATGGACATAACAGAGATAGCAGATGCCACAACGTGGTTGTGATCGCAAAAATGTACTTTCGTGTTCAGTCCACGCAGAATCTTTAAAACATACACGAGATAATTTTACTTACAAAACCAATAATTTTACTGATTGAAAATTTACGGATAATTAAACATTAATTTTGATACTGAAATGATTCGTTATAATGTAAAAAAAAAACAATACATTGTGAAAAAAAAACAGTTTAGAACATGACTTCGTAAATACTGTTGACGCGGCCACTTCACATGTAAAATGGAACGTAGTTATTGCATCAGACAAAGACAATTTGAATAAGCGGAGATGTCCTGTTAGCGCCAGGCGCCAGTTATTCATTTCTACTTTGAACCCTTAGAGCTTTACACGGAATAAACGTTATTGCTACTTACAATTTCTTAGTTACGATTAGCGTTAGGAAGTTTGTTTTTAATAACATACATTGCATTTGTTTATGGTGTAATACAGTGCATTTAAGCGTAGGAAGTGACTGTATTAATTTTACTTTTTAGTTTTATTTAGGTCTTAAAGTTGAGACCACCGCCCGTAATTTTTCTTTTGAACCACTTATAGCACATTGAAGACTATAAGGGCGAAGAAAAGTACTATTTAAATAACATGATCAACGCGGACTCTCCACTAAACAATCTGTTGAATACAGTTTCTTACGGGCCCGAAAATCGTTTTAATATTAAGCAGGTTGCTTTGCGCCGCATTATTTATTGTTGTCAGAGAAAAGACAAGGTAAAGAAGTTTAGAACAGTGCATTCTAGAAGCCATACAATGATGTAAGTACTACTTTGTTTCTCCCTACTAATTTTATAAATGGAATGTTTGGATGTATGTTTAGTCTATTACTCTTTCACACAAAACTGAACAAATTTTGATAAAATTCGGCACGTAGTTTGTTTTAACACGGTTATTTTTACAGAATCGAAATTATGTGGGCGAAACCGCGGGGCCTAGCTAGTTTTATTATAACGTAATTCCACATTGTTATAAAATGCTCCAAAACGCATACTATGCCACTGCCGATCCCCGCCGATTGATTGATTCTGTCAAAATCTCACAGTTAAAAGTTGCGTGAGAGTGACTGATGGGTAAATATTCAAAATGTACCAAATTCACAAGTTCCACTGCGTAATAAATTCAACTTTTGGTTTAAACCCTATTTAATATATCTATGTCATGTATACCTACGATTTTTAATGAATGCTTGATTTTTTTTTGGATTTTTTTATGTGAAACATATTTAAAAAAAATGTAAATAACAACAAAACTCATTACAGGGGCCTGTTCCGATGCTAGACTTCATTATATTTTTAGTATACTTGTAAATTTAGCGCAAATATCGTAAGTTTGGCGAATGTGTTGAATAACTTAATTATCATTTGTTACTTGATAACAAAGTAAAACGTAGTTTTATGATTAAATAAGGAACAAATGTGTTTTTAAAGTTTTGTAACAACAAAAAATTCATTACCAAAACCATGGCGAGTTTTCGATTTTACGCGACAAAAACCTTTAATCATGTCGCCATGTAGCGAGCGGCAGCTCCCCCGTTCTTCAGTCGACCGGCAAACGTAACAAGGGAAGGATCTACGCAAGATCACGTGCCAAAAATTGATTGATGTTCAAGTATTACAGTGTTTAGTCCATTTTGTGTTTCATTACAAGTCCACTTACATCTTGATACGTAAATAAACTTGGTATCTAGTTGTTACATCAATTCATTAAGTTCTGTGTCAATTTCATTGTTGAATGTGTAGATGGTAAGTAAAGTTTATAGAAAAATATATATTAACCTAAAAGTGCATATTATTCATTACCGTGTCCTTCATTACAGTCGTTTACCGTAACCTTTTTGGGGTTACGGTAATAAATGGAAAATTACGGTAATGAATAAATTTCTGTTTATTTATTTTATTAAATAAATAATAACATATAGGCTATTAACACTGTTGCTTAATAAATGCTTTCTATTTCAGCTAAAAATGGCACTTGCTAAGAAGACGAAAGAGGAAATTTTAGCGAGAAGAAGATTGGCTAAGCAGAAACGCTACGCTGCTTTAAAAAATAATGAAGAATTATATAATATTGAAAAAGAAAAGGAAAAAGCAAGGTACTTAAAAAGAAAATCCGAAAAAAAAAATTGTTGACATTAAAGATTTAACACCACGTGCTCAAAGAGAAAGACGTAGAAGATGGAGACAAGCAAGCAACAGCAAGAAATATATACAAAAAAAAAGAAAAGAAAAAGAAATTGAAAATGTTGAACTTCTGGACATTGAAACATCACAAGACGATCCCCTTGATGATAATAATCCGCTTCAAGAATCAATTCCTTCAAATTCTGTAAAAGAAACTGAGACCAAAGAAACTGATAAAACTTTTAAGTTAAGAGCAACAATAAGACATATACGTTATCAAAGAGATAGGGATATGAAAAAAATGAAAAATGAGCTTTGCAACATAAAACAAGAAAACAAGAAATTGAAGAGACTTTTAAACATATATAAAGAGAAGATAAAAGACAATACAATGAATAATAAAAAACTACCGACTAGAAAAATAGGCAAAAAAAGATCCAATATAATTTTAACAAAAAAAAGGAAAAGATGTTGTTAACAAAGTTCAGTGCTTTTATAATGAAGACGAGAATACGAGAGTAGCACCAGGCAAAAAAGAATATATCACGAGAAAGAAAAACAGAAAACAAAAAAGGTACTTAAATGATACTCTTATAAATTTGTACAAAAAGTTCTGCGTTGAGAATCCAAATACATCTGTGTCTTACACGTTCTTCTGTAAATTAAGGCCATTTTGGGTTTTATTTCCCAAACGAAACAGAAACACATGCGAATGTATTTATCATTGCAATTCAGAGTTACTAATAAAGGCTCTAAATAGGGCAGAAATCATAAATATTAAAACAAATCATGATCTTTTAAACATCCTTTGTCGTGATAGATATAACGAGGCATGCTTGGATCGTAAATGTTCTAATTATGAACCAAAGGTTGTTGAATATTTAGAATTTAGTAACAATATACACATCAAATATTTTGAATGGCGTAAGACTTCTAACACCTATGAGAAGGATGGAAAAGTAAAACATAACATTCTTTGGGCTAAAACTGATAATTATGCACCTCCTTTAGATGTTATTTATAAATTTGAAAATCATATTAATTTTTTTTTGCCGCATTGCGCATTCAGATAAACGAAGCTGTGGTACATTTAGATTTTAGCGAAAACTACTCTTTTAAACATCACACGGAGATTCAGTCTTTTCATTTTGGCGGCAGTAGAAAGGAAGTGTCTATTCACACTGTAGTAATATATATCAAAGACTTCGAAACGTCCCAGTTAAAAACTCACTCAGTTTGCACCATATCCGACAATTTGAAACACACAGCCGTTGCAATTTGGGCACACTTGAACCCGATTTTGAGTCAAATTTCCGAAATTTCACCTTTTATTGATACCCTACACTTTTATAGCGACAGCCCCAGCAGTCAATACAGGAACCGAAACATGTTTTATATTTTGACCCAATTGGAAAAACAGTTTTAGCACTTCGTAAGTTAACCTGGAATTACATGGAAGTGGGTCACGGAAAAGGTGCTCCGGATGGCCTAGGAGCGGTAGTCAAAAGGACCGCCGATAGAATTGTCAACACAGGAACAGACGTCGGGACATTTTTCAAATTTGTTGAAATTACAAGAGCAAACCTGCCAAATATCAAAATTGTGGAGATCACAAATGCAGACATAGATGAAAAGCAAGCCATGATGCCTAATTGCATTCCATCTTTTAAAGGAACTATGGCCGTTCATCAGGTCATTTGGAGGTGTGGCTCAAGAGATCATTTAGAGATGCGTAGCCGAAGCTGTTTCAGGTATCAGGAGGAAATGTGTCAACATTACAGTCTCGGTATTCACAGCGTCGAAAAAGTGATTTCCCAATTTTGCAAAGAACCAACCCTTGAAGATAATTTACCCATACCGGTTCCCATTCCGGAAACCTATGAAGCACCAACTTTTGATGAACCTAAAATCTATGATGTACAATCAGGCAGTTATAGTCCAGAGCTCATACGAACCTCATACCCGCGTAAACGCAGTAAGAAGTTGCATTCAAATATAATAAAACAGGAAGGACCAGCTAGTGACATAATAATATTTCCTGCTATGGCTTCCATATCAAAAGAATTTAAATCACCAGAAAAGGTGCACCTTTTATCTAACATTAGAAAACTTGGCGATTGGCAGAACTCAACTTTTGTTGGTTCTGAAAGTAAGACATATTGTAATAAATTTGAGCAATTTATATCTGATTTCGGTAAATTTGAGGACTACCCAGACACTGACATAGAAAAGAGAGAAAATAAAGAAAATATTATTGATCAACATCAAGACAAAAGCAAATATAGAGGAAAAGGAGTAGGAAAAAAGACCGGCAAAAAAATGTAGCATTAATAAAGTAAAAAGTTGTCTTGTAAATTCGCAAATATAAAAAATAAATACAAAAAAAAACAACAAAACCAAATAAAAAAAAAACAACGAAAATAAATAAAAAAGAAATATAAACAAAAAAATAAACACTTAAAACAAAAACAGTATAAAAAAGTACTTTATGATTACATACATATTATTATGTTTAAAATAATTTATCTTGTTGATTTTTTATATATTTTATTTGCATTGGTTGTTCTCATTGACAAAGTTTGATTGATATTTTCTAATTTTAAATTTTTAGGAAAAATTTAATTATTATTTGTTACTGCTTTTTACATTACTTGTGCATTTTGCGGTCCGAATATCAAAATCGGATTAGTTTACTAAGACATTGGAAGGCTGATTGTTACCAAAACTTCAATTATGGAAGAATTATTAATTAGGTACCTATTTTGTTATGTTGATTTTAAAATAAATTATAATCTACAACATCTTTGTTTTTTTTAAATATCCCATCATTTTATATCATTACCTTGGCTCTATATTTCATCACCGTATACTTAAAATTTCATTACCAAGGGTGGCGTTCATTACCGTAGCTTGTCACGTATTTTAAGAGGCAATAACTCTTTCAATGTTTGATGTATAAGAGTGCCTTTCACTAATTTAGTAAATTAAATAATGCCAAATATCATAAACCAATCAAATTTTAAAAAAAATGAAATTGAGATGTTTTTACCAAAAATGCGCAAATAATGTCGAAACTGAAGAAATACCCTGATACTTACACTTCACCCATGTTTTACGGTGAGATGGTTACAGAAACGCACTGCAAGGCATTCGACTCGTCTTCCATTTAACATAATGACGAAATGACCATGTTTTGGTCACATTTATGGCATGTAATATGTATAATATTTTGGTGGGGTGGGTTAGTAACTTTCATTATCAGCATAAATGCTATTGATCCACTTCCCTACTCGCGTATTCACGCGTCGCATCCGCGAGTGTATCTATTATTAGTTACCTACTCTGCCAATGTAAGAGCGCCCTAGATTGTGATATGGGATTCCCCTGATTATCTTTTGTAAGCGTGTTTTATTTTCGCATTTTATGTATGGTGATAGTAAGTGAATTCGTGATGTATATGTATATTGACTAGGGCTAAACTCGCTTTGCGGGTTCTAATTCTAACTCTATTTTGTAATAACGTAGTACGTAGAATTAATCGCAGTAGATAATTTTTTTGCAACTTTGTAACACGTTCCATCGCTTCCGCGGACAACTAAGTAGCTACCACAGAACATCACAAGAACATGCTAGTGAAGTACTAATAAATAATAAAATATGTATTATATAAATATGTATAATAAAATATGTGCTTAGGTTAAGGTATCTATGGATGCGCTTAGCCTCTTCTTCTTCTTCCTCTTCAGCCTATAGACGTCCGCTGCTGGACAAAGGCCTCCCCCAAGGCTCTCCACGCTGACCGGTCTTGTACTGCCCGCATCCATCGGCTTCCCGCGACCTTCACCAGGTCATCGGTCCACCTTGTTGGGGCCTCCCTACGCTGCGTCTTCCAGTACGTGGCCGCCACTCCAGAACCTTACTGCCCCATCGGCCATCGGTTCTACGAGCAATGTGCCCTGCCCACTGCCACTTAAGCTTAGCGACTCGCAGAGCTATGTCGGTGACTTTGGTTCTTCTGCGGATCTCCTCATTTCTGATTCGATCACGCAGAGAAACTCCTAGCATAGCTCTTTCCATTGCCCTTTGTGTGACTCTGAGCCTTCGTATGAGCTCGTTCTTAGCCTCGCCTGAAATAAATGAATAAAAATTGACAACTGTCTGCTTGGTGCACGAGTGTAGACGAGCCTAAATTTTCCACAGCAGCAACACGGTAATCTGTCGCACGGGCCCAGTGCTAATTGGTAGATGTCACATGTCTTCGAATTTTTATTATAGGATTTCTGGTTTCGTCACAAGGTTTTTCTTCACCGTTTTGAGAGCAGTGGTAATGAAATTCCTTACAGAAAGTACAGCACTTTCCTGCCTGGGTTCAAACCACGTTGCCATCTACTACTCTCACAGAAAAATCCTGACGTTAACCCAAAATTGAGCTATACGTAATGACTTATTAGTCCAGGTAGTTATGTACCACTTCGGACACTATGTCATGACGTAAAATTTCGAAATGATGCCACGTGTTCAATTAAAAAAAAAGTGGTTGGGCGCCAAAGTTGCTCAAGCCTTTGGCTGCAAAGGCTTGAGGAAAACCATGCTGAATAACTGAGTACAATTAACTTTCTCACAACCACCTATAAATCTGTGCACGTAAAAGATACACTTTCGTAAACCAAAGTGGAGTAAACAAATATTGTACACACATCACATTTTGTTTTCACGTGTACATGTTTTCTTAAAAGACTCATGGGCTGTTTGTTTCTATTCAAGGAATTAATAAAAAAAGTTGGAACATAGTCAACACGTCACGAAAATACTTTGCAGATGTCTGTAGAATATTTTCGGGGAAAGTAACTAGTTATGTCATCACGCGGAGAATGTTGATGTTGGTAATATACCCAGAAACCAGAATAAATTAACGGAGTTTTGGAACAGGAAAATGGTAGTCTGAAATGAAAGAAGCGTTGATAACTGTAATCATATGATACCGACACTGATAGGTAGTGTTGATTTTTGTAGACTTACGATAACTATTGTGTCCTGCAATCATCAGATTTTTGAGGATTTCTATTGCTGAAGATGTAGCTTCAACATTTCCGAGCCTATAGGGTTTAAGAGAATGTTACATACTTATATCATTCGTCTCCTAATCTAGCAAATTCCAAAATGCCTCAGGCCACAGAAGTTTGTTGTTGTTTCGTTCATCCACCTACACACCTTCCACATAAATCTTAACAGGCTGTATGGAACTGTAATTTAGATACTAAAATTTACCAGGAAAATACATGAAAACTGCAAAAATTGCAAATCACGCTTATCATGTTTATCTAAACCATTCTTCATGACGTAGCTACGGCGCGCCTCGGAGGCCCAGTCGGGCGAGCAGTCCGTCTAGGGCGATATTCAAAGTAGTCATTAATATAAACATGTACAGATTTCGTATGTTCATAGGAACTGCAAACAAACAACTAGACATGCTTGTAAAAAAAATAATAAAAATAGAGATGATCTTTACAGAAATAAGATCTTGTAGTTTTAGATAAATATACTATGTACTTATAAATCTTTACAAAGAACAAGGAACTTTGGCTAAATAAAGTATTTACTATGATTCAACGCAACAATATCCGATAGGAAAAAAGGTTATTCAACCTAGTTCAATGCCAGAAGAGAATGAGTCATTCCCAACCTGCGAAAATAACATACTTGAAAGTGCTTCTGCATTTCAATCCGACATGTATCGACAAGTACGCTTGATGATTCTAGGTATGTAATTGGTATGTTTATGCTGCTCCGATATTACTTGGAAACAAGAAAATTGTTGACCATTAATTATGACCTGGCAGCGATACTCCTTTAATAAGATTTTAACACCTAATGTCATACTTTATAAGTCGCATTTGACCTTATTAAGATATTAAAACCTTATGTCATACATTATGAGTCGCATTTGATAATTTTCGTTAGTAATGTATCTATAGCTTTATCGGTAGCCTTGGTTATTATAAGTGTGGTTGTTTTATCAGTAGATGAATTACGGAATTATATACATATGCTTATTCATTCAGATCTGAAAAGGTGAAATGCTAAGATCTTTCTCTGTAAAATATTTGTTTCATTGTGGCTCATTTTGACCAATTGTTGGTTTAGTTCACTAACCATTTCGGTTCCAGTCAAGCAAAGGAAGATCCTTACTAATCACGTTTATTAAAATGAAAACGTTTCTTTCTGAACTTTTGAGCTCCAGAAGGATTCGAAGCCAATTTAGTGATTGAGGATTTTGATTATACATATAGTCCAATAATAGAAGTTCTCTTATGGTACACATCCTTTTGTGGTGCCTATCAACTGACCAGCTTGTTTTTCTTCCGTCTTTCCGCTTGTCTTAAGTAGGACCTATTGGAACTGACATAATAGACAATTTGTGGTTCAAGTTTCTTTTCCTTCATTTGCTGCATGGAAGCAAATCACGATTTCGTTAAAAATCATATTATGTTTTCAAATTATTAAAAGATAAAAGGTTAATTAAAATAGGTGGTCATCACATCACTGCCATACCTGTTATACCAGTATGTCGCGATAGAAAAGTTAAATGATGAGTATGATGACACAAATCAATATTGTTGATCCTTGCAACTAACTTATGATAAACTTATAACATAATCCCTTATCATAGCGGTCATAACCATGTACATACTCATCAGCCTTTTTATGTTCAATGCTAGATGGTTATCTAACTTTAATAACTTTTATCATGTTATTTGCCAATAATTATACAAAATGGTACTTGTTTTTCGGTCGCGGTATGCTTATGACTCATGACATGACGAAAAAACAGTATCCCTCTTGTTTTGTGCGGTGTGATTCCCCAACTCTACATACATATAATAACCATTATAATCTTTCTATAGTACAATAGCGTGTAGAGCTACGGCCTCGTGACCGTGGTAATAGCGCGTTCCTATTGGCTCGCCGAGTTGACGTCATTTGTGCCGACCAATAGCGTGGAAGAAAAGATATTTTTAGAACGCAAAAGTTGAGTAGTGGGGATTTAGGAAAACTGTATGGGCCGCCACTGCCGTGAACATTGCACAACATTTTCTGTGTTCGCATGCAGAGCACGCATCACTGTTCGCGGTTGGATTATTGAGCCCACTGAAGTTCATCAAAAACGTTTTAAAAGTTAATGCGTTCAGAAAAGCTTTCGTTTGTTATCCTCTTCATTTGTTGTGAGGATAGTGAATATTACCAGTAAACAACTGGAGGCGTTACAATATTTTGTTCGTAACAAGGTGAGTTTAAAAATTAATTACTCTTATTAGTAAATACTTTATCTTAGTAAGGGTGAAATATAGCACTACGTTTTAGCTTATCGGGATGCAGGAAATAAGTAACATTGCTGATGGGGTTCGAACAGGAATCGTAGTTTAATTTTTAACCAAATGCGTATACTTGAAAGACCAAAAAATTAAATCTTGTGCAATAATTTGGTGCGTAGGACTTTTTTTGTGATGTGCTTTTAAAGTGTTAACCATTGACTTAGGAAGTTTTAAAGCAGTGTTACTAGTCTATTTAGCGACTCTATAGCAAAATTCACGTTGGTTAGTAAATTGTTGCACAACATTTATTTCCTCCCAAACTAGACTTGTTTCAACTTGTCGAGAAGCCCCGCGGTCACATTGCTTCGCACCTACATCGGTTCGACGGACATTCTAGAAAATGCGCGACAATTTACTGTTTTTAAGTGCCTTCTTTTAATGTATTATTAATGATGTTATAAAATTCCTTTCATAGCTTCGGCACATTTAGAACGATTTCGGGACTGGTTTTATAACCTTGAAATTAACTCTTAAATAAAATTTAATAAAATAATTTAGTAGCCTTAATTTTAGATTATTAACACCTTACCTACCCAAACTTGCTAAATTTTGCTTACTACGTCGTACAATTAGTTACGCATTGATTGTAGTTACAAAATCATTCGATTCTAGTTATAGGAGGGGGCTTTGATATGGACTTAGAAATTCTATGTAGAGGGAATGACGCATTTATAAAGAGCAAAGGCCATGGTGTTTTATATTATTATTCATCTTTATTACTTAATTATGACGTCTGACAGTTTTTGGTTCATTTTCCTTATTGCCAGGTTCTTGTTTTCAAGTCTGCGGTTGATGATGCTATAACTGTTGTTCTTTTCTGACCTACTTCAAATATTTTATTTGGTTAGTTTTATTCCGAAATAAGTTGGAAATATGCCAAACCTCGACATTTAAAGGTATTTAGTGGAGACGAATAACTTTTTCCATCTTATATTTATGGCAATGTCTGTAATATGGTGACCAATTCTAAAGAGTAGGTTGGTATATAAGTACTTGACTCAGTCTTAGTCAACCTAGAGTCGAAACTTCTGGCTAAAAACGAAAACGATCAATATTTCGCGTAGGCGATCAAGGTTATGCCCACATCGATAGCAAGCAACCTACCTATGTCATTTAATTCTCGAACTCATTACTCTTACATTTTTTTATTTTGTTATCGGATGTGATCACTTACGACATGGTGGTTGGTCATGATAAAAAGAGATAGCGTCATTTTAAAACGAGATAACTTGTCCGTACACTGTAACCTATAAAATACTTTGATATTAATAAATTATTTCTGTTTGTTCCAGGCCTACATTCGGCACCGTTAGTTGGTTCGGAGCCTAGAAGCTTAAAATTCCTATAGGAGCTCAAGCCGAGTTCAAAGAAGTAAGTAATTACGTTCACCCTATTTTCCGAATTAATGTTTTGTTCACAGGAACCATCGGAACATTTCAGACCCTGAAGAACTTCAAAATTAATCTCACATTGAATTGATGGATTTGGAAAATTTAATATCTTCGCAAAATGTTCTTGATTTTGAAAGATGCACAATAAAATAAAGTTCAGATTATTGTAAACTTTTTTTACTTATTAAAAGAAATCGAAGTTTCAATTAGTTCAATTTTATCAGAATTTCAAAATAACTGATCTGTAATTCTTGATCGATAATTTAAATATCTAATGTGCATAATTTTTTCGCGTAAAAGTTTCCTATACGATGTTCCAACCTTCATAAATACCTTCCATCTTTTTATTTCTCTTGTTATCCTTTTTTTCCAAACCCTGTGTGCCTGCTCTTAAATATTAGTTCTACAACAGTTAAAACACAGACCACAGATTCACAAACTTCCAACACTAACGTACCTACTTACGCAAAAAGGTAAATTAAATACGTAGGTATGTTCATGAGTAACTGATAATTGAGATAGCCCGCAAAGTTCCAAGGACATGACAATACAATGTTCAACTTGGAACGTATACTAAGTAACCTATTCATAATTTCATTCTTCTTGATAATCTTTAAGACATTTTTAGTTAATTACAATAGATTTAAGAGATATTTAATTAATTACTATAAATTAGCTTTAGATAGTTCTTAATTTACTTAGTATACAAAAGTTAACATAGATAAGTTATGGTTTCGACATTACAGTGAAGCGTTTTCCCGCAGTTTCCAGTCATTAAGATACGCTTCAATTACCTTTTAATATAGATATGATTGTACATAATTCTAGTTTTTACTAACAGGAAATTTACAGGAATCATACTTTCGGTTGGTCGCTAAACAGTAGCAACCGAAACCGAAAAATTACACTTTTCTTGACACATTTTAAAGAGCGACAAAATTTTAAGGGCAGGTGACATTATGTTGATTGCATAACAACCACGGCGACGAAAAATATGTTGTTCTTTATTAATCGAATTCCAGTTTATAATCATATTTATAGTATTTAAATATTTATGCAATCATCATTCCTTCAACGCTGTTATACAAATCCATTATATTGCACACGTACCTATGCTATGTATGTACTTATTTTCTAAACACAATCTCATTGTTATTTCTATTTCAAGGTCTCGACCTTATATCCACAGAACAGACGTCACAGTAGTCCTTATAAATAGACACGTCATATGTAAAGGCTGACTTCCTTGATCACTTAAAAAAATATTTTGTCTACCTCATCATGCCAATTAAAACTGTAACTGGCTTACTGGTGATGGAACATAACATTCGTGTGTTGTTTCAAACAGTAGCAAATGCTGTAATAACAGCGAAATCATTTCTATTCCTCATTTGCGATTCCCCTCACAATCCTTGTATGTTATCCTACCATCTTCCATATCCTGCTTGATATGAGTATACACACATTATGTTACGTCGTATCATTTCTGTTTGTAGTTCTATTCAAAATGGTTGCTCAAAAAATCATCTGTCCGAGTCGGAGCGACAATATCGGAAATCAGTACGATACGAACACCAAAAGACATGGTTTTTTCGCAAACGAGTCTAGATTCTCCACCTGTTTTGAAAGTAGTCAACTTAGATCGTTTAAAGACCGAGAAGAACAATCACGTAAACGGTCAAACCGGAGTGATTACCGACGGATATTCAAGCACAACGGCACAGTCTTCACCAGTGGCTACAACCAGCAGCTTTGCCGAGGTAAGAATGGATCGCGATACCGTGAGTACTAATAGATATAATGCATTACTATTATTGAATAAGATTATTGTTAGATTCTCCTCACAATCTGAAATACATGCTAACATAAGATAACTCTGATTTCAGGTTTACTTGAAATCGGAGCCCCTGTTCGAGAGTGCAATGCTGGACTACGAGTTGTACCAAGATCTGGTCCCATTGCCCTTCGATCCCGCAAAGGAAGAAGTAGCACAGACCATTGGTAAGAGAAATTGTTTTGTCCCATATCTTAAATTAATCTAAAGCAAATGTAATTTTAAGGTTCATTTTTTAGAAATCCTTATTGTACATACTTAACATTTGGGAAAGTATGTGTGTATTTTTGTTTGTCCGTCTTTCACGGCAAAACTGAGCGACAATATTGACATAGGCTACTTTTAATCTCTTTCTCCTTTCTTCACTTCGCTAAAATAGGAAGTGGAAATTTGTATGCAGCATTACTCAATTTTCAAAGTAGACAACTGACAATTACTTTGCGGACTATATGTGACTAACAAAAAAACGTTCATTATTTTATTTTTTGTAGTCCAATAATATTGTCCACTGTAGCGTATGAAATTAATATTCTGTTAAGAATTCTCTTCTGTGTTCTAAATCAAGAAAAGTGGAATCTTACCTCGAATTTAAAAGCTAGAGAGTTCATAATGCCCAATTTTGTTAATGTATTTTCCTCCCTCTTAACAGATTCAACTAAGCAAACTGACGAAAAGGCACTTAAGATCGATACACCATACACAACATTCTCACCGCAAGGTTGGACACTAGACGTTAACTCTCAGCATCCACAGGCGGCAGGCTTATACAACAACATCTCATCGCACGAACCTCTGTCACCGAACGACAAGTTCCTGCAGTACGACACAAACATGTCTACGTTCTCAGAATGGGACGATGTGCAATTTAAGGAAACATTCTTAGATATTAGCAAACTGCCAGTGGTTATTGGAGATTTATCGTCAGAGATGGTCGCAGATACTACTCCGTGGCAAGTCCAGGATCCAGTAGATTTGGCCAACACACAAGACTCCCAATACTATCATATGAACACACAACCAGCAACACAAGTAACAGCGCCCTTCATCGATGCAGAAGATTCTTATGATGATCTCAAATTTGGTTCAGTCATCCCACGAGAGGTGGAGAGTAACAACGTAGTTGTTTCGGAATTCATTATTAATCAAGAAGAGAGAGTAATGGAGACGATGGAAGCGTCAGCAATGCCGAGGAAGGTCGTGGGGCTCTCTGTGGACGTGTCGGCACGGGCCCCCGCCTGGCCGTACGACACCATTAGCACTCCGGAAGTGCTCAGCTACGTCGAGCAGTTAGAGAAAGAAAAAGGCTCACAGCTTTTGGTAAGTAACATTTACCGGGGACGAGTAGACGAGTTAGACGACCTCAAGAATTTTTTTGTACTTTCGATATTGCTACATTAAAATTGAATTGTAATTTGACAAATGTGTAATTTTTTGTTTATCTTTGTTGCAGAAACCACCAGAGCACTGGCCGGCCCAGGATGTCTCGCTATCCAGCTCAAGAGAAACGTTCACTGACCTCTCCTACTCTACTCCAACAGAAACTTACACTACAGTGGACACACCGCCACCACCGCCGGTAGACTACGAGCCCATTACTCCCAAAAGCGAATCTCATCTGGAATCTGACAACGATGACGTCAAATCAACAGCCAGCAAGAGACGACGCAAGGAAAGTGATGAATCCGATGAGACTTACACGCCGTACTCCGAACAACCACCAAGGAAATACAGAAAACGGAAACCAAGTGTTCCCATCAAAGACATGATTCTGGCACTAGAAGGTCAACCCAAGGCGCGAAGAGGACGGCCTCCCAAGAGAAGGGAGAGCACAGTGTCCTCTGTGTGTAGTGTAGATGACAACTCGTCAAATATTTCTACACAAGAATTTAAATATAGGGAATTAAGAGATAAGAATAATGAAGCATCTAAAAGGTCTCGGATGAACAGGAAACTGAAGGAGCTACAAATGGAACAGTTAGCTGATGAATTAGAAGAAAAGAATAAAAAGCTCAGAGTCAGAGCTGATATTCTGGAAGAAATGACAAAGAGGCTGAAGAATGAATTGATGTCTGCTATTCTGAAGAGCAAGTGAAAAACAGACATCTTGGATTTTTTCGGTGACCTCAGTCTTGAGCAACTTGAGTTTCATGTCTCATTGTTCGTCAGATCTATACTCATAGATGTGCTTAAGTACAAATTGTAACTTTAGTAAGCACAAGGTTATTAGTTTCGTGTCTATGATTATAGATAAAGATCTTGCCATGCATACTAGATGCTGTATTTCACATTTATGTAAGAGCGTGTAGTTTTAAATTCTTCAGTTGAATTAGTTGTAATCTATGGTCTATAAAACATTTGAATTAAAAAAAAAAACTTATATTATTAATAAGTGTAAATTATTTACAATCAAATAATTAAATGCATGGTTTAAAGTTTATTTTTTCATAAAAATTGTCTTGTATGTTTATAAATTTTAATTGAAATAAACTGTTGTAATAAAATGCTCTAATTTATTATTCCTTTATCTCAATACGTGTATCCACAACACTAACCTCAGGGAGTCTATTGATAAAATAATTAAATTATGGGTAGGTATATTCTTTCGCATAATTTAAACTTATTTTAGAATCCCTGCCCCGCCCGTGTTGACGCTCAAATCTATCTCTCCCTTCACAATTGAATCAAACCTTGAGCGTAATCAAATTAAAACTACTTAATTACCAAATGAATAACCGACATCAATCTTGTCACTGCAGATTTTCATCTAGAAAAACAAATTCACATGGAAGTAATAAGTACTGTGTACAACTGGAAGGCTTACTTGCAACCTTTGAACATATGATATCAAAATGAACCTTAAGTCTATAGCAATAAAGTATTTTTATATAACCAATGTCTACATACTTAGAAGAGAGCTCAAGTGAGACATACCTTTTCTTGGTGTGTCTCTTTCGCACATTTGCGAAACATATAGTCTAAACAAAGCGTGTATATACAGATAAGAACGGTTACACTAGTTAGAAAGAGACGGACCAAGATTTATGACCTCACTCTCTGCGCGTGCCTAGTCGCACCGCATGCACACTGCACAGCAAGCCTTCCTGAACAGTTGTACGTAGTACTTATTACTTCCATGCAAATTCACGCGTACTTATATGATCGCTGTTTGCCGTTCATTCCAAAATGGCCGAGATCACATTAGTTCGCATCAAGTGATTACTGGCTCTGTGGTTCGCATAGTACCCTAAGGTCCGTATTACAGAACGTCACCCAAAACTCAAGCCCTACCTAAGTCTCGTTTCAAGCCATTTGATTGGTTGAAACTAGTTTTATGTAATGCATAAGCAGAGATCAATGCTTGAGTTTCCTTCTGTAATACAGGCCTAAGGTGCGTATTACAGAACGTCACTCAAAACTCAAGCTCTACTTAAGTCTCGTTTGAAGCCATTTGATTGGTTGAAACTAGTTTTAAGTAATGCTTAAGCAGAGATCAATGCTTGTACATATAATCCATATTATGATTTTAAAAGACTGCATGGAGTTTCTTGCACGTTCTTCTCCATAGAGATCTACGCTTTAGAACGTGCAATTTAGCTTCAGTTTTCTTGGACTGACCGACATTGACTATTCAAAAGCACCAACTGTTGGTTAATTTGAAATAAAAAAAATTGATTTTGATTGATTTTGAGTTTCCTTCTGGAATACGGACCTTATTGTGCAAAATGTGCTAATTCTAGGGGAGGCGGTTTTTCAAATAAATCGATTCGAATCGTGACCTTACGAATTGATCTACAAAAAAATCCAGGTCAAAAATATCGATTCCCAAAAAAAGCTATAAGCTTTTATAATGTAAATATAAATCAATTTTATTGGAAACAAGGCAAATATTATAATTATATTTTAATCAGTAAAATCAGGGAATTCAATTCATTCATTCATTTTTTTATTACCACATAAAAGTGTTAGCTTAGGCACAGTAGAGAACAGTAGATTATCTAAGGCCGCCCGCAGAGTTATTTGCCTACTCTTGCGTTGAACCCTAGGGTTGTCACTTTGATCTAAATTTATAGAATAAAAAGCATATTATGATTGAATATTTTACCAATTTATAAATTTAGTAAAGAAAAACAGCCTTTATTCACATATCATTTATTATAATAAATTACAAATTTGATACCGAGAAAATTTTTCTCCGGTTTCTGCACGTCCGGAACGCTTTATTATTATTTCTTAATGTAAAGTAAATTCTCATTCTTATGTACAATTTTTGTAAAAAGCTTTTTGGAAAGCATGGACAGGGCATCTTAAATTCTATATTATTCAGTTGGTCGTAAATTGACCGGCCAATTTTAATGTTGATGTGGTCCTTTTCGAACGCTTTGCAGAACACCTGCTCCATCCTTTCTACATTATCGACAAAATCATCAGGTGGGATCATGAGTAAATTTCGATCTTTGCCGTAATTCCTGTAATGGCTGTATGTAGTTTCTATACTTAAATTGCAAGCTCGTTGATTAACATCGACGTAATTGTTTAATAATTCGCAATTATGGTAATCAACACATTTTTTTAACAAAGCGCCACAAACATAAAAAAATGCATTTTTTTCCGGTAGCTCATATTGTATATAGTCAGAACGTAAGATTTCTGAAAAAATATTTTCATTTTCTTGTGTTTGATTGCTACTGGTCAGATGTTTGTCGATTACTGGGGCACTTGTTTCGAAATGTTTGTGATTTTTTAAACTAATCAAAAATTCTGTGATATCTTCAGAACAATTACCATCTATTGGAGGCTTTGTAATATTTGTAAAATAAATCTTTCTATATGCAGATATGAATTGCCTACTGGTTGGCTCTGTAGCCTTCCCGTTTTTTGATCGAATTTTTCCAAAAAAATTTTCAATAACATCTTGATTAAGGCGTCTTGTCAATAAATATTCAAACTCTTCTTGTTTAAGATCATCAAACAACTGTAATATAGATTTGATAGTTATTTGAAAACCTTCAATAAACTTGACTGTTTTCGTAACGTCGCTACCGTTTTTTGGATTATATAACTTTAATGTTTGAAAAAGTATTAATATTTTATTAAAAAATTCTATTTGATTGTCATTTCCGCAAAACGCACTTTTGTAAGCATAGCTATGATAACGCGTCGAAGAGTTAAGTGCGTCAAATAAATCATTCATATTTTTTATGAATTCAACTGTTGGTCTTGCAGATTCATCAATAATTTTAAAATCTATGTACGTTAATAAGCTAACTGCAACAGTCCTACTCAAAAGTTGAGTCGCATATTTGACTTTCATTTTTTCAAAATTGGTAGGGTTAATATGGCTGTTTGTAGGCCTGTTTAAATGTTTTGTTTTTATCTTGCTCATAAAATTTTAAAATATACTCATACTTTGCAACTCCGCCATTTTGTAAATGAACATCATATTTCATCAAATTATTACGAACTAATTTAATTAAGTGAGGTGCGTCAAAAATGTAATATATTTTATGATCATTAATAGTGAAATAGGTTTTTTCCACGCATATTCCCCTTTTTTTTAGCCGAATTTAATAAATCTGATCCAAGATCAGATACAAACACTCTAACTTTCAACCCGACTTCAAAGAGTTTCAGTATAATTTTGTCGATCCATTTGGATATATTATCATCACTTTTACTTTCTGATAACAATGCAAATCCTATCGGTTGGGACCATTTTACGAAAATACCCCTCACTAACACAACTAAAGCGTGTTTTGCCGGTTGTGGAGATTGTACGCCGTCTACTTCGTGAAAACCAATGATTTTGTCGTACTTAATATTATAAAAGAGATTTGTTTTAAGACTCATTGCATCCACTACTAAAGTACATTGCTTCTCTTGGTCAGACATGCTGTTTACTTTTAATTTAAGAACTGCCATTAAATCCTCATTGACCTGTGTAGTTATAGGAATGTACAGTTTATTTAATGTAGTTTTACATGGCATGTAAAGAGTTTCTTGTAATAAACGATAGGCTTGTAGGCTTACGTAATACAAACTCAAGCAAAACATTTTATAAGCCAGAGTGTATCTGTTGCCTTTATAACTTGACTTTTGATCTACTTGCGCTTTTACAATATCGGCAAATTTTTCTGATAAAAAGCGGTCACATAGCTTAAAAAAAATGTCTTTTTGCGAATCACCCGAAGTCTGTCCTGTTTCATTTACTTTTAACCTTTTTTTTAGACTAGACAAATAAGATTTTAATTTTCTTTTGCGCGGAGTATTAGCAGAAAGCGAAGCAGCTGTTTGGACTTCCATGTTGCTTGATGTACTGATCTTCTCTGTTTGGCATGAAACACTGCCTGATGGTAGATCAATTTGTGTTGAAGTGGTGACTGACGTTTCTTCAATTTGTGTTCCTTTATCTTCTTCATTTTTAGGCAAACGTAAACACGGTAAACAATTCTTCTGTAATCGTTTTCGTTGAGGGTTTATTGTAATGTCTTCTGCCTTAAAATGTATTTCACATATTAATTCCTTACGTTTTGACTTGTTAGATAAGTC
Source organism: Sesamia nonagrioides (assembly GCA_017933935.1). Classification (NCBI taxonomy): domain Eukaryota; kingdom Metazoa; phylum Arthropoda; class Insecta; order Lepidoptera; family Noctuidae; genus Sesamia; species Sesamia nonagrioides. Next base: position 2,099,160 of record JADWQK010000137.1, on the reverse strand, counting down.
TTGGCGATTAATTAACCGTAGCCACTGTAAGCGTCTGAAACAATTAAACAAATTGGGCAAGTGAAATAAATAGAGAGTTCCATACGTATTTTCGCGAATATGTAAAAAAATATTTATCACTACTAGTGTTAAAATACGGTTCTATGTTTCGATATGAACTCTTGTAATCGACTGAACTGATACAAAAGGGTCTTAACTAGGTATTTAAACTATTTTTTACAAGGGAGCTCTTATCGCTTACTCTACAACAAAAACTTTTAACTACTAAATAATATTTAACAGCTTATAAGTTATGGTCGTAAATAATGATTAGTGTAGTAAGGTGAGCCGTGAGAAACTTGTCGATAAGTAATTCTATCAGGAACGGTACAACAACAGGTCTAAAATGAAGAGTGAAGACTACTTAAGTGTAACACTAAATTATATTCGAAAGCTCGTAAATGATGATAAATTTTAAGTGATGTGCGATATGAGAAATCGATATAACTGGTTCTTATCAGAGAACATTATAGGTGATGAGTACTTTAATGTAACACTAACACTATATATAGATAAACATCCAAGTCCCAGGCAAATCAGGAAAAGATTGTTTTCCATCATGACCTGGCCGGGGATCGAACCCGGGGCCTCCGCGTCGCAGACAGGCGTGTTGACCGCTGCGCCACGGAGGTCGACATTAAGAGTCTACGTGCACCTCGCGTTGCTGTTGTGGACGCACGCGTCGGAGGGATTAAAGGTTACAATGTTATAAATAAAATTCTACGCAACCCTAAGCGTCAGTCGGTCACATTTTACTATAATTTTATTAACTTAATATTATGATTAAGACGCCATATTTGAATCAAACAACACATAAGACAATAGAAAAAAAAATAGTAATTTGCAATATTGATTATTGTGAAATTGTCCTTATTACACTATACTCGACAAATACTTTTACTTAAACGATGTTTCGTACTCAATCCTCTGTTTTATAGTAAAACTGGGCTTCTTAAAATAAACTTAACTTTAAACATAGTAGTCAGGAAGTAAATCTGGGAATACAATTATATGTAAAAATGCGACTCGGGTACGCTCTTAATAAAGCAAATAAACTGTGAAACAAACAATACATATATCACATTTTCTAATAAGATTTAAGTTGTAGTTACATTTCTGGTTCAGTAGGAAGTTTGAAGAATGATAAGTCCGGATTTGCGAAATCATTATTGAGGCACCCGAAAACACTACAATATTTTTTTCCCCGTTTTGAAGTCATGATACTCGTAATAATTAATATTATGGTAAGTGGCCGGCGAGAATTGACGAACGCGAGCGGTCATGTAATTTACGCGCGTGCTCTCAGTCACGCGGCACAGCCCGTATTGCCGCCATCCTCTACCATCCTATATTATGCCAGCGTGTGCGTGAAATCGCGTACCGACACGGCGCTCGGCGCGCACGCATACATTCAAACCGAGAGCGGCTCGTTTATATGAAGATGTTTTACTGTTCTCTGTCTATTGTGGCTTAGGTGCGTATTACAGAACGTCACTCAAAACTCAAGCTCTACATAAGTCTCGTTTGAAGCCATTTGATTGGTTGGAACTAGTTTTAAGTAATGCTTAAGCAGAGATCAATGCTTGAGTTTCTTTCTGGAATACGGACCTAAGGTACGTATTATTACAGAACGTCACTCAAACTCTACTTAAGTCTCGTTTCAACCCATTTGATTGGTTGAAACTAGGGTTGCCAGACCGCCGGGAAATCCGGGATTGTCCCGGAATCTTGCCTCTTGTCCCGGAATGACCTCTTGTCCCGGAATGAGCGGTAATTGTCCCGGATTTTAAAAAGTTATCAATCTTGTATAGAACATATTAAGAAAGATGATAGTAACATTTATAGTAGAATTTACGAGTGTCCGACTTGGAATGACGTTTTTTTTTTTCGTCCGACTCTCCCGGATTTGATTTCGAATGAGTTTTTTTTTTTAGCCGTTCTTTTTCCGGACTGTCCCGGATTTTGTAACTTCCTATCTGGCAACCCTAGTTGAAACTAGTTTTAAGTAATGCTTGAGTCTTGAGTAAAGGTCTGTAATACGGACCTTAGGTCCGTATTCCAGAACGAAACTCAAGCATTGATCTCTGCTTAAACATTACATACTTAAAACTAGTTTCAACCAATCAAAAGGCCTCAAACGAGACTTAAGTACCTAAAGCTTGAGTTTTGAGTGACGTTCTGTAATACGCCCCCTAATCGGCGAACACATTTTTGTCAAATGATTGCGACTAATTGGTATCAGTTCGAATCGTTCGGACCGCCCATTGGTCCGTTCGATCAAACGATCCCAACTAGTTGCAATCATTTCACAAAAACGTGTTCGCCGATTAGGGGGACGGTCCTTAGTCTAGTCTTTGCGCTGGATGCACACCACATGATTTGACAAGGCGGTTATTTAAAGGCGCACGGGAATTAGACTATGAATAATGTAGAATTTAGCTTTGGCTGATACAAGAGAAAAGATAAAACCAAAAGGAAACTTGGTTTTATTGAACTTTAAAGTTAGGCATTAAACAAGACATTATTATTTTATACGTCTTGTCAAAACATAAAACTTACCTAGACAGACAAGTAGTTCATAATATCATTCGCTAATTAATTAAGTATTCGATTTATATGTGGTTGAGGCATCGATCGTTGACATCTTCGACATATAATGAACTAGCTTTCCGCCCGCGGCTTCGCCCGCGTGGAGTTCGGTTATATCGCGCTTTTTACATTTCCCTCGGGAACATCAAATTTTTCCGGGATAAAAAGTAGCCTATGTTTTTTCTCAGGGTCTAAAGATTGTCTGTGCCAAAATTCATCAAAATCGGTTGAGAGGTTTAAGCGGGAAAGCGTAACAGACAGACAGACAGACAGACAGACAGACAGACAGACAGACAGACAGACAGACCGACAGACAGACAGACAGAGTTACTTTCGCATTTATAATATTAGTATGGATTGATCATGGCTGATGTAATATAACATTCTGAGAAATTATAAGACTTAGGTACTTTCATCAGTCAACAACATGGCTACTACGAGAATTCTCTATGTAGGTACTTACTAATTCCTTGATCTAAGTCATTATACATTATTTCTGCCTCAATCTTTGCCGAGCGATCGCCTTTCAGGAGTCCGTGTCGGTCAGTCACACATATTGCTGTACTCAGCATCCTAATTATGTAACACTCTTACTATCAGTTGGAATTATTTCGAAGCATATAGCTAATCCATTACTCTATTGTTCGAAAATATGTACGTCTGCTCAACAACCTAAATAACGCAATGAATGTTGTTGAACTGTCTGTTGAAAATGAAACCCATTGCTATTGATAGTGTGTTACGCAATTGGCCTGCAAGGTTGTATCAATATATCAATCAGATTTTTCCAACGCTAGATAATTTTGTCTGTGCAATATTTTTTTTTAAGTTCTTCTATGCAAAATCTGTGCGACGTGCAATTTATAGGGTGTATCTGACATCGACGCACAAACGAGTACCATGGATCCAGTACCAAGGGCGGATCCAGCTTTGGCGCCAGGGGGGGGTCACATAGTCGTGGTCAAGTCAGAAGAAGTTTTAATTAAACTTTGATAATAATAGATACAATTAAAAAGAAGGTATTTTATTAATAAGTACCTACTGAACATAAAAATACCTAATTAAATAACGAAATCAATTTTTCTTTTACGTCTCCTGCCGAAATGTTTTATCACTTCATCTATTTCAATGGGTACGTTTTTATGGACGTGGAGAAGTGCCAGTCCGGTTAGACGTTCTTCAATCATTGAAGCTCTTTCCCATGCTTTGATTTTTCGTAACGTAGACGACGTACCACTGGGTGCTGAGAGGCGAGCTCAGACTGAGGGGAGATCTGACGAGTTAAGCGGACGACACGCTGTTTACCGCCCGGGAGAGCTCGCACAGGGAAACAACGTTGCTGGCGACGGCTGCGGTATCACAGGTGGTGGGCCGCATACGTCGCCTAGGCCTGGAGGTGGCGCTCAACAAGTCGGAGGCCATGGTTTCATGGTCTCCGGCGGGCGCCGCCACCCGGCTCACGGCGTCAGCTCGAGCAGCGTCGGTCGCAGCTCCGAGAGGTCCTGGTGGCAAAATGGCGGGACAGGCTTTCGTGCCCTACCGCAGGCCTCACCACCATCGAGGCGATCCGGCCGGTACTGGCGGACTGGCTCGGGAGAAGGCAGGGCTCCCTGATGTTTCGGATTACACAGGTACTATCGGGGCATGGTTGCTTCGGAAAGTACCTGTGTCGCATAAACATGGAGCTGGACGCCCGGTAGCACTACTGCATCAACTGCCGAGAGCGGCATACGCTGGCAGAGTATGCCACGCGCGGAGGAGCTGCGCCGTGCCTTCATCTCGGCCGGCAGGGAGCTGTCACTGCCGTAATCGAGTCGATGGTCGGCAGTGATGAGTCCTGGGATGCGGTGGTTTCCTTCTGCGAAACAGTCGTCTCGCAGAGGCTGTGGACAGGGAGAGGGAGATCTCGTCCTCTCACCCGACCCACAGCAGGCGCACCGGGCGTCGGCGGAGGGCGGATAACGCCCTCTATCAGCCACCCTAAACTGGTCCAGGGGCGACACACTCGGGGACATCTGTCGCCCCCCAAACATCAGGACCCGGGGTGGCGGCGCGAAGTGTTCCACACGCGCCACTCTTAGACGTCATGGGGGGAGTCGTACACATCATTCAGCCGAGGAGGCCCACAGTGGTGGGCCAGCACCAATCGGGGGTTGCGGAAGCAGTGTTCGTTCTCGCAACCCCGGTGTAGGTGCGAGATGGAACACCGGGGTGGTTTTTAGTCAGTAGGTGTCTGACAGACCCTGTCGCCCACCCCAGGGCGGCGGACATGCATGAGAATTTTCCAACCAGGAAACAAAAAAAAAACGCTTAGACCTTAGACTTACGAAGCTTAGGACCTTCAATTTCCCTCACCAAAAAAAAAACCTAGGTATGTACAGACGAAGTGTTCTTACAGCAACAGAAACATCATGCAGAACAGGGTAAGACCGAAATGTGACGAACAAACAGTCAATTCGGATTTCGCTCTGGTGTCGGTATTCGTGAAGCTCTTTTTGCCCTCAACGTCCTCGTAAAAAAATGCAGGGATATGCACTGCTGTGCTTTATAGATTACGAACAGGCATTCGACCGGGTTAAGCACCAGCACCTCCTGGGTCTATTAACAGATATTGAACTCGATGGCAAGGACGTCAGGATTATCCGTAATCTGTACGAGAACCAAGTAGCTACAATCAAAGTTAAAAATGAGGAGACCGAGGAAATCAAGATCTGTCGTCGAGCTCTGCAAGGCTGTGTCTCCGTTGCTCTTCAATATCTATTCCGAGGTAGTGATGTCGGAGGCTCTTGAAGGTCTGGAAGCCGGAGTGAAAATCAATGGCAAGGGCTCATTGCAGCCTCTGAACAAGATTTGCAAACCATTGTAGATAAAGTCAATGAGTGCAGCGAGAAAGCCGGTCTGTCGATGAACATCAGCAAGACAATATTTATGGTGGTCTCTAGAAACCAAGACTTATGTCCTAGCATATCGGTGGCAGGCAAACAACTTGAGCGGGTACGACAGGATAAGTATCTCAGTGCTTAGGTAAATGAAGCATGGGAGTCCGACCAAGAAATTACCCGATACCCGGATAGAACTTGCCCGAGCATCTTTTAACAAAATGAAGAAAGTTCTGTGCTGTCGTAAACTCCACATAAAGCTCCGAGTGAGATTACTGTTGTACTACGTATGGCCTGTCGTTCGTCATATCCCGCTGCGAAGCATGGATTCTGAAAGAGGACACTACACGACGCTTGCAGGCTTTTGAAATGTGGTGCTACCGTCGTATGCTGCGCATAAGCTGGACCCAAAAGGTCAGAGTTGACACCGTCCTTCAGCGCGTTCTAATGCCTCGAAAGTTGTTGCCCACCATAAAGAAACGCAAAATAGATTATCTCGGCCAGATGCTCCGACACGATAGATATACGCTTTTTTTTTCCGAGTGGAAAATCCTCATGGATTTCCGCCGCCCCGGGGCGGGCGACGGGGTCTGTCAGACTCTTACTGACTAAAAACCACCCGGCTGATCCGTCTCACACCTACACCGGGGGCTGCGAGAACTAATGCTGCTTCCGCAACCCCCGATTGGTGCTGGCCAACCACCGTGGGCCTCCTCAGGTCAGGGGGGTGAGTGAGGTGTAGGACTCCCCCCGTGACGTCTAAAAGTAGCACGCGTGGAACACTTCGCGCCGCCACCTCGGGTCCTGATGTTTGGGGGGCGACAGATGTCCCCGAGTCTACGCTAGTGATATACGCTACTCCAACTCATTATGATGAGCAAGGTAGAAGTAAAAAGGCGCGCTGGACGAAAGAGAAAGTCGTGGCTGCGAAACATCAGGGAGTGGACAGTGGAAGAGAGAGTTGAAAAACTGCTCCGTCTCGCGGTTGAGAAGACCGAATACAAGAAGCTGACGGCCAACCTTCAGGATTGAAGAGGCACAGGAAGAAGAAGAAAAATGTACAGACGTCAACCTTATTGCTAAACTATGAAGGCTCAAAGTTGATTGGGAATATTTGACAGTTTCCGATAGCTTGAACTGCTGTCGTCCGTATATAAATCCCCCTCTATCAGTAAGTAGGCACCTACTTATCTACCTACGAGGTACTTTAAGAACATTACAACCATAATATTTGAGTTTGAACACACACACAGTGTGTGTGTGTGTGTGTGTTCAATGCATAATAAAGAAACTGATTAATAAACAAAATGCGCGCAAGTAAAATGAAATGTGACATAAAATGATAAAAATGTGACATTTGAATGTTGGCGACCGTGACGGCGGTAGCGTGGCAAAATTCAACTTTTGAATGCCCAGCGCATTCAAAAGTTGAATGCGTTCCCGAATAATGCGTTTGCCGGCAAACAAAGTATGTATTATATAAATTGATTAAATATTGAAAGTACATAAATAAAATCCTTCTGTGCTAGGTACTCCTGGACCCAGCCCAGGGGGGGGTCATGACCCCCATGACCCCCCCCCTGGATCCGCGCTTGTCCAGTACATGATTCTGAAAACCAGTGATGGAATTTTCCGCCCGCTTTTTTCCTAATTTTGAAAAAAAAAAAAAATGCAGTTATTTTCACTTTAGACCGTAACTCAATAAGATTAGTAGAAGTAGGCAAAAGTAAAAATTAATTAATTCGCTAATGACCTACACAAAAAAGCGAAATGTGAACAATACTCGAAAAACAATCCCATCAGCTGAATTAATAGAGTTCACATCAGGGGTCAACGTTATACCTACAAACCCACACGGCGGCACGCTTACAACGTTCAAAGGCTGAGCAGACACTTTTTTTAAACATTGATTTCTGTAGGTAACCGCTCATTATCGACATAAATGACTATCATAATTTTATTAGTGGCGAAGTTTGAGTTACGATGTCAGAAAAACCCCATATACATATTTTATTCCACGAATAAAAATTAGGTAGGTATTAGTAGGTACCTATGTCGATTGAAAAATGCCCTATATTTTGACTTATTAGGGAGCATATACATAGATACCTTACTATTAAACGTTTTCGAGTCCAAAATATCGTTTTAATGACTTCGGGCTGACGGCGTATCACGGCACGGGCAGGTCGTGTAGCGCGGCGTTCCGTTGCATCCAGCTGAAAGCCCCGTTTACCTAAATGACCACTGCAAGATTTAACTAGCATAACGATCGTAATTCAAAGAGTGACCAAAACGTCTCCCGGGACAAAATGGCGCGCCGCGGCAAGCCGTAAAATGAATGAAACATGACACGACATGCCGCAGCAACGCGTGGCGCGTCGCCTCATATGACAACATACCGCAGGACGTCGCGGCGTCATGGTATCGAAATAAAGTAAAATGAATTCAAAACATAAGAAGATTCAAAATAACTTGTTAGTAATAAAAACTTTTGCATGACACGCCGTGCCGTGCCGGCCCTTAGCATCTACTAATACAGATATTTTCTCATGAGTTATCAGTTTGCCTCTTGTCCCGGAATGAGCGGTAATTGTCCCGGATCTTTAAGAAAGATGATAGTAAGAATTTACGAGTGTTGACGACCTTTTTTCGCGGATTTGATTTCGAATGAGCTTTTTTTTTTTTTTAGCCGTTCTTTCTCCGACTCTCCCGTTTTTTTTAGCCGTTCTTTCTCCGACTCTCCCGGATTTGATTTCGAATGAGCTTTTTTTTTTTTTAGCCGTTCTTTTTCCGAGAGAGTGTCTGTCGACGACTGTCCCGGATTTTGTAACTTCCTATCTGGCAACCCTAGTTTTATCCCGTTAGCCTATCATACGCTAAGAGGACTTCCACTTTAAGACGCATGCCGAACAACTTCATCTAAATATTAAGATGCACTCTCGGTAAATAGAGACGTGTATTTAGTTAGATTGGCTCTAGTTTCTAGTGATTGTGACGATAAAGTGGGGATTTTATCAAAGCCGGTATGCTTTGACGCCCAATAGGGATACCTGGGATAATAAAAAGATTTTGTACTGTAAAAAGGGTAATTATTTATTTATAATTCACAATTACATAGTTTACCAAACAAATTGCTTCAATATTACAAATTAAACGTCTCCAACGTTTTGACCAATTAATTATTTTGTGACCAGACCCTAATCAGATTTATTAGGTATTATCAGTTAACAACTATATTTCATCACGACCAAGGCAGGCACATCTGTATGCATATTTGCAAAATATATATAACTATTGCAGCTTAACATTATACCACTTGATTATTTTAAATTTTGAGTGTAAAGATAAATAATATAATTAACGTTTTAATAACCTAAATCGACTAAATATTTAACATAAAGACATACTCTAAAATATAGAAATTAGATTCCCTATGGTGGCATTGCAGTAAACTTCCTTCAAATAGGACAATATTGCAGTAATATAAAATTATGAAATACGAATTATTCACAAAAATAGACATTAAAATCCAGCACCGGACCAAACCTGTTCATATCAGAAATTAATGGAATATTTGCGGTTCTAAAAACTTGGCTATGCTGCAATCTTTCACATTAACATTATAATTGTAACAAAACCATAGAAAAATTTACACAAATCAGTACAACATGGTCACAAATACGAGCCCCAGTCTTTGCTGTGGTGTCTTACTTAGCATAAGCAAATGTGGGTGTAGATCCCATCTAGAGAATGAATTAATGAAAATGAATGAATGAAGTAGTAATGAATTATTTCAGAAGCCACAACAAAGACTGGGGCCGGCATCTAAGCAGTGTGAGCATTTAGCAGCTATTAATATACACGTATATCCACACCGCACTAGTGACTATCAATCGAGTTCTATAACATAGCACAATTTTAGATTGTCTTAGTGCTTATCGACTCTGTTCTACACATTAGACACTTTGATACTCGTAAATTTACACTTTACACTCGAGTCAACCGTAAAATGGACACTAATATTTAGCGCGCACACAGAACGTTACGTTCTTGCTAATCGGATGCGCCATCGTCGGCGTCCTCTAAGAAGCTGAATTTATTCGATGCAACGAAATTCTGTAACAAAAGGGAAAACAACATTAACATACAATTATAGATAAATAAATGTATTAATTTGTGTCTTATTTATGTGCGAATGCTAAATGGAAAGGGTTGTATAAATACCGGCTTTTCCTGTTCTTTCATTTTGGGCATGGGTTTGTCTTCGATTTCGTCGTGCCGGTCTCGCGAGCGACTGGGTCGCAGACGTCCGTTGCGCTCGTCGCGCGTGTCGCCATAGCGCTCTCGCTCGGCTTCTTCGTGTGTGTCTTTCTTGTTCGTGTCTCTATCCCTGGGAGTGTCTCTGTCCTTCTCTCTTTCACGGGAGTCGGGGCGACGATCACGCGAGCCGTCCCTGTAGTCCCTGTCATCTCGCGAGCCGCGCCTCTCGCCCGAGTAGTCGCGGCGCCTCTCGCCAGAATAGTCGCGCCTGGGGCGCCTGTCGCCGGAGTAGTCACGGCGCCTGTCGCCCGAGGGCTCGCGTCTTTCGCCGCGGTCGTCGCGACGGTCGCGGTCATCCCTGTAGTCGCGGCGGTCCCTGTCGTCTCGGTAGTCGCGTCTGTCTCTGTCGTCTCTGTAATCGCGCCTATCTTTGTCATCCTTGGAATAGTCACGCCTATCTCTGTTATAGCTGCGTGAATCTCTGGGGCGTTCATCTGCAAATAAATTATTCGAGTAAGACAATTTTATTCTTAAATGTTATATACAAGTTTCGAATTCTTTTAGTTACTTACCACGTTTTGGAGCGGCACGGCGGTCGCCGGAATGATCGTTCTGTAAAGATTGAATTATTATTGAATTGTTATTCCCTTATCAGATCAAACAAATGTATAAATATTAAGATAATGTTTCAACTGACCCTTCTCCCCCAACGTTCTTTCTCTTCGCCGACACGCCTTGCTTCCTCTTCTTGTTTACGAAGTCGTTCCTCTATTTCACGTTCCCTATAAAAGTAAACAACAGTTTGTATGGAGTTGCCTAGGTTATAATTTACAAGACAGTCGTGTCTAGTTGACCAATAAGTTTAATATAGCACATGTAATAATAATAACAAAATTGAGGTAGAAATATCTCGATATTGTATGTATGTGCTTTATAACTTTGAAAGCTATTTTACACTCAATTGCTAATTTCACATACTATTGGACTCGGTAAATAGAATAATGGCAACACAAATTCTGAAATTGTATTTCATTTTAATATCTTAGTTATGATGAACTGCTTGTAATTCAAATTTTATTTATATAATAAGAAATATTAATACATCATGTTTCATCATATAAGTAAGATGCTGCTGGCTTATCTAAAACATTATTTGCCTGGCTTAATTTATTTGGTGTATGGAGTTTGAAATATATTTAGAGGTAGTGAAACAGATCCCAAGTGGCTTTTCACTAAGGTTCCATTTTGCATAAATACGGACATATAAGGGTAATTCCATGAAAAACGCTACTGCAACATAAATTTTTAAATTACTGTTTTTAAATTAAAATGTATCTTAGGATAATCTTAAAACCCCATATTTTAATAATATATAATTATTTTTTCGATAAGTATTTAATTTTTTCGATTTTTTTACATATTTAAGTTAGGTTAGTATGAACGATTGATGGTTGATAAATTTAATCAAAATTGGATTCACTGAAAAAAGAAAACTATTGTTAAATTGGCATTACGATTCCCGCCATTCGAACAGAAATGTTTTCAACAGTTGTTGCGTGTAATATTATTTCGTAAGTTTTATTATTCTTTCCATTTATTTAACTTTTAAATTATGCCTCCTACCTGTAACACCCGTTACAAAAAAAGTGCATTTGTTTGTTTGGCGATTAAGTTATTGCACGCATTATAAAATGCTTTTAAGAAAGTAAGGATATGATTGATAACCACTTAAGTTTGCATTTATATGAAGATTGGCCTTTTTGTTTGTGAAATTTTGGCGGGTAACAGTGTGTAACACCCGTTACGTAACGGGTGTTACCAAATTTTGACATGCCTTGATAAGAACTAATAAAAACGTAATGGCGCTAGTTTAGTGATTTTTTAAAGGTTTTACGTTTAGGGGTCCTCCAAATATTATAATGACACGTTTTTTATGTCTTTCGTTAATAAAAAATGTTTTCGTCAACAGTTGACAACATTTTCATTTTGCTGTGTTGAATAAAATATTTGCATTTTATTCTTACTTCTTATCTTGTTGGTAAATGGGTAACCTCTAATGTCTCGAGTTGTTTGACCCATTAACTAGCCTCGAATCCCTTGTTCAAAAAGTAGACTAAATTTAAGTTGCATGCTATTCTTTCTATTTAATTAAGAAAAAGACACTTAGAAAAATTATAGTTAGCTGTTTTCAAGCAGCCTTTGACAACTCGACAGATCTCTGACACTAAAAGTTGCAATTCAGCAAAAACGCCGATAATTTAACTTAGTAGCGTGATTTATTGGCGGGCCCCAAAATAATAATTATGCCTGATGCCGAATGCAGTATGGTGTACTTTGCTTAGGTTGAGCTAGCTTTCCTTTTATACTGACGATGTCTTCAGCGAAAAATAGAATGAAGAAAAATATAGACAAAGCCTGAAAAAAAATCTGCAAAACATGCAGAACACCGTGCAAAAAGAAAGAGAGAGGGACAGAAAACGAAGAAAAAAAGATAAAGAAAAAATTGTACAAGATCCAAACTTAAAAGCTTAAAACCAGACAAAAGACTAGAAATCGCGTAGAGAGTATTTCGACTAAAACATTACAATATTTTTATTAAAAATATTGTAATCTTTTAGTCAAAAGCAAGCAAAAAAAAAAGGATACAGTGGTGCAGGGATAAGCCAATATGTCCATGCGAAGGAGCAGATATTATTATTTTCCCAAAAATATTAATGCAAATTAGCAGTAAACATGATTATTTCACTGCTATTGTTATTAAAATACCTTTATTGGTACAAATATTGTTTTAATTTCGTACTCGTAACACCCGTTACATTCAGCTGTAACACCCGTTACAGTTTTAAACTTCGATAAAAAATTATGTTTGTATTTTTGTTTTAAAACAAGTTGACTACGAAGTTAAGAATTTATTTAGCTACGTAGTTCCAATTTTCTCACTAACGTAAAGTAAAGAAATTCGCAGAGTTTTGCTTTCATGTCGGTTAAGCCCGAAAGCTTAGACAAAATCGTGTAACGCCCGTTACACACATATCTTGCCTTTAATTTCTTTACTGCTGTTTATAACTGTCCAATTTATTACAGATACCAATAAATAGTCCTAGATGGAAGGTGTTAAGCTCATAAAACTTAATTGTTTTCTTATTGCATCATGAATTAATTGTCAAGTAAAAGTGTACGACTTGTAACACCCGTTACATGGAATGACCCATAATCTAAAACCACATTATTTAAAGGACTTATACAAAGTTTAATGATATTAAAATCACATGGTAATAACGAAATTTTCCATTTGTGAAGCCGTACGTACGAAGCTGGTCGGGTCGCTTTTAGAGTATCATTATCATGATATATTAATAAATCTTACTTTGCTGCAGTGTCCACAGGTTTAGCGGCACCGAACACTTTCTCTGCAGAGACAGGTTTTGGCGCGACCTTATCAGTTTGTTTCTCGTCGGAGGCGGCGCCGTCTGCGGGCTTCGTAGGTACTTCGGGGTCGCGTGGTACTGTGCGCGGCAGCAAATTCAGCTTTGGACGCTCACGAGGCCTTGCATCTAAGGAAAAGGAGAAAAATTTAATTTCGGCACAAACCATTTTCCCAGTTGAATTTTTTGCCTGAAGGTAAGCAGCGGAATTATCGGCAAAGATGACATATGTACTTCCCTACAACCTCCTATTTAAGTTCAGAAAAGATTTTTTTTAGAAATATTTCATTTGTGCTCATTTTCGCTAAGCAAGGAATTTTTGAACAAAATTTAATGCTTTTGGACCAAGAACCAATTTAACATTTTTATTAAATGAACAGTGGACTGTGACAGGATAAGACATTTAATGTGGGATCAATACTGTTGATCCCGGATTTTTTCCAAAAAGATTTGAAGAGGTGGTAAAGTAGAAAAAAATAAAAGATTTATATGTGAAAAAAGATAAAAAAACCGATATGAAGAATTATAGGCCAATAGCCAAAATTTCAGTGTTTTCCAAGATATTTGAAAAAATTATTTATAAGTCTCTATACTGTTATCTCCATAAATATAACTTACTATGCAAGGAGCAAAATGGCTTTAGAAAGAATACCACAATCAACATGGCTATTTTTGATCTTTTGCGTAGCATTGTGTTGGCAGTGGATCAAAGAGCTCCTATCTGTGCTTTTTTTACGGATATGACCAAAGCCTTTGATTATGTAAAGCACGACGTCTTATTAGCGAAACTGCATAGCTACGGCATCAGAGGCAATATTTTAAAACTACTCACATCCTATCTCTCTAATAGAATGCAATGTACAGAGATTGCAAGAGTAAGTGAAAAAACAAAAATTGAAAAGAGTTTCTTTTCTCGTCCTAGATTGGTAAAGTGTGGTGTCCCACAGGGTAGCGTCCTTGGGCCACTGCTTTTCTTAATCTACATAAATGATCTGCCAAATGTGACTCGACATCAAATGGTGATGTTTGCGGATGACTCTACTGCCATAGTCAAAAGTAATAATCGCAATTTTTATCAAGATGACATAAATAATACACTATCAGACATAATTACTTGGCTTAATCAAAATAATTTAGTCGTGAACTTGAAGAAGACGAAAATAATGCACTATTATCAAAGAACTGCATCACCAAATGTAAATATCAGACAAGGGAACTGTGACATTGAAGAAGTTAAAGAAGCAAAATTCTTAGGTTTATTACTAGATAACCAACTAAACTGGAAGGCCCATATAGATGACCTAAGTAAAAGAGTAAATAAATCAGCGTACGCACTTTTCCAAATAGCTAGGAAAATAAATACAGATGCACTACTAGTTGCATATCATGGCTTAGTAGCCTCAATTTTGCGTTATGGCATTATTTTTTGGGGAAACTCTTCTGATAAAGATGTCATTTTTAAGGCACAAAAAAGATGCCTAAGATCAATGTGTGGTCTGAAAAGTGACGAGAGCTGTTCTTTAAGTTTAAGTTTAATAATTCTTTAAGTCGCTGAAAATTCTAACCTTACCATCATTGTACATTTATGAAAATTGTGTTTTTGTCAAGATGAACATAGGGTTGTTTGAAACGGTGTCAACGTTACGAGATGTTATGATTCATAGTCAATATGCAAATACCTTAAAAAATCAGCGTTGTAATACTGCCTTAGTGAAAAAGAGTTTTAGGTATGGCACCGCGCATCTATAATAAATTACCAGTTGCCATAAAAAATTTGAATGTTACACAATTTAAAACAAAATTGAAACAGTTATTAATTGATAAATGTTATTATACGATTGATGAATTTCTGAATGACAGTTTAATATAGACTTATTTATTTATTTATTTGACTAGTGAAAAACCTTCGTATTGTGACATTTATAACTTTGTTTTCATCTAGTTATCGTCATTCAATTTCATTTTGACATAATATAATTATTAACTTATGTTTACCTTCAGCATTTGAGTTGACTAAAATTCTTTATGTTTTGCATGCACGTATGAATATTTGTACGCTTCTTGGCATAACATAGCGACCGACAAATTTTAATTTAAGAACTGTATTCACTACCTAGGTTAAACAAATAAATTTGATTTTGATTTTTGATGTGAATTTGGAACAAGTGATCAATTGAGAACTAGTTTATACGAGCATTAGCATTAGCTAGACTGATATAAACAAACAAGAGCTTTATATAATATTCATATGAATTATAGTAGTTTTTTAAGCTAAGGATATGTGTAAATATCGACCATAGAAGCATTGGGTCGTATGTATAGGTCCAATGATCTACTGGTTGTAAAAGGTCGAGCTGTACATAGGACCTGTGTAGCTACCACGAGTTTACAATACCGAGACTCGATCGTCAAAATCGAGGGCGTATGGCGCTCTCATTGGTTGAGAGTTCTTACAACCTTGAAGCGGGCCACACGATGAGTCAAACGCACTCGATATCGACGTTCGAGTCTCGTAATGAAAACTCCTGGTAGCTACACTGATGCTTCTAAAGTCGAGAAATAATGTAGGTGTAAAGCGACCGACTCTAGCATAGAGAGCACTGAACCGGTGTCTAGTTGACCAATTTTAATATAGCACATGTGGTTGTAACAACCTGATAAACATCGAGCCATGAATATCTCGATATTTATACAATGTGCATTGAATTTAGATAGAATAAATAAATTACTGTTGACCAAGCTATGAAGTCGCTTTTAAATAATTCAATTCATAAAATTACAAAGGCAGATGTGACAAAGAAATAGTTACCTTCTCTGGGAGCATCGCGCTCACGATCACGGTCGCCATAGTTTCTGCTACCAAATCCTCTGCCCTCTCGACTTCTAAAAAAAAACAAAAACCCTCCATAAGTCCCTCTCTAAATAAGATGTAATAATATTTTAAAACCGATTCTTTTCAGCTGATATAAACTATACAATTATTTTGTGTTACTGTTGTGAATCGACAAGGTTTCGTATATAAGCCCCGCACGATGATATTGCGATTGGCGGCCATCTTGGTGACGTAGTCGAACTCGCACCGTCGGTACCGTTCGCAAGTTCAGTCCGCGCTTACCCACTTACGCACATCGAATATTTTTGTTAGCTTTTTGTTTTTGTTATCCTGTTTTATTGTTGTTCTTGAGTTTTGTTGTTTAGTTTTGTTAGCTGTTACTCGTTAAAATGAGTAAGAAATTAATTAATAGTCTTGCTCGTGAAATTATAATTAAAGTGGACAATTATTTTGTTAAAGAGAAAGAGGATTGTAAGTTAGTTCTTGAAAGTATAAACCGTGCTTTAAAAAGTGCTTCGGACATTTTAATACCGAAGCAACTGCTTACAGTTATTAAAAATATTTTGCAAAATTCTATCAAAGTCGCGGTGTGTGTGGCATGTGCCACAGGCGTTGCAAAAAATACTGTGACGAAATTGAGACGAGAGCATGAGTCAGCAACAGCCAGTGGCAGCAAAATGAGAACTCCTACTAAAGCAAAAAGACAAAAGAAGAAATATTTCGACGGGTTTTCCTTAACAGCTTTAAGAAATATTATAGATTCAATGTGTACGGTGAGGAGAGAAATACCCACAATGCGCAAAATCTTGGCGGCTTCAAAAGTAGACCTTAATTATACTGGTAGTGAAACTACATTAAGAAAAATAATTAAATGTGATTTAGGCTACCAATTTAAACGATGCTACCAAAAAAGACTGGCCCTAATTCAAAGACCCCAAATTCAAGCGTGGAGGGCTAAATATTTACGACGTATGAAAGAAAATGACTCGCTTGGTAATAACAAAAGACCCGTTATTTATCTCGACGAAACGTGGATACACGCACACTACACGGCAGAAAAATGTTGGCAAACAACAACCGATTGAGTGAGACGGAACGACAGCCCCGGCCGCCGATGGATAATAGTTCACGCGGGAAGTTAAAGCGGTTTTGTTGACAATGCCCTTTTAATGTTTAAAGCAGACACCAAAACGGGGGATTACTATGATCAAATGAATGCTGAGAATTTCACAAGTGGCTTACAGAAAAAATAGTACCCAACATACCACGCAACTCCAAAATTGTGATGGACAACGCCCCTTATCACAGTAGGGATGAGAATAGGCCACCAAGTATGAACAATAAAAAACAGTTGATTGTTGAGTGGCTACAAGCTCACAACATCGACTTTCTTAAACGGCAAAACGGCATTAATTAAACGGCACCGTCCGCCGAAAAATTATAAAATTGACAATTTATTAGCTGGCAATGGCCATGAAGTCGTTAGATTACCACCTTACAACTGCGACCTCAACCCCATTGAGTACATCTGGAACCTGGTAAAGATGAGGATGTCAGAAAAGAATGTGGAGCAGTTGGAAAGTCGCATTGAAGCTCTGACATTGGAGGCGTTGGCGTCAATAACTCCAGATGACTGGCGAAAGGAAGTCAACCATGTTAAACGGCTTGAAGAGGAATATTGGAATAAAGATCGAATAACTGACGAGTTATTTGTCATAAATACGGCGACGACAGTGAATCGGAAACGACAGACACAAAAAGCAGTTCTGATTCGGAAGACTATATACATTTTTTTACATATTATCCTGGTTTTATTTATAAGCTGATAGATGTAGGTAGTAATTAAAACATGACTACTACACAGTGGTCTCTGGTTCAATTCCCGCTCGCAAATTAACAGAAATGTAGTTAGAAAAAAATAGTATACTTGTAAGAAAGATAAACGAATAAGTAATTTTTCTTACGTCTACAAAAATTATTTCCTTGAAATTTTTAATAATGAAAGTTTATTTGTCAAAATATGGGTGAGTAGGTATACCTACGAAAGAATGTTAAATGCAAAATTAATATAAATTTTATTATACACTAGCTTTCCGCCCGCGGCTTCGCCCGCGTGGAGTTCGGTTATATCGCGCTTTTTAGATTTCCCTCGGGAACGAACACTATATTATGCATTTATTATACATACAAACCTTCCTTAAGAATCACTCTATCTATTAAAAAAAACCGCGTCAAAATCCGTTGCGTAGTTTTAAAGATCTAAGCATACATACGGACATACAGCGAAAGCGACTTTGTTTTATACTATGTATTGATACACTCTTTATAAAGAGTGTAATAAAATTATAAAATACAAGTAAACCCTTAACCCTAATATTAATTTTGCATTTAACATTCTTTTGCTAGCTGTCCTTTTGTGTGACAGATGACGTCACAACGCTGTTATTGTGACAAGGTTCCATCGCAATATCATCGTGCGGGGCTTATACATAATAAATAGAAAAAGATTTCTTATAAATGTTACACGATGTGGAAAAATGGCAAGACGGAGTGGTTGACTAGATGCGAGAAGCAGATGCTTGAGTTAGCCTTATTTTCAGCACTGGGCTGGCCTGGTGGGTCTGGTCCCAAATGATGAGTGATATGGCTATTGTATATTTTGTAGATAATAGAACTCTTAATTATGTATACCATATAAATTGCAAAACAAAAAATACGAAGATTTTACAAAGGCGACAAATGGGCAGTCTTATCGCTAAGACTGATCTTTGACTGACAACCTTTGGACGTAATAAATACCAAGGGAAGAAGAGACAAATAATCTAGATGTTTACCATTTGCTTAGATTATACAATAAATATGTATACAAAGTGTATCATACTTATTTAAATAAATATATACATTTAATTAATAAACATCAACCATGAGTAAATAAAATATTATGAATTGTTTAAAGAGAGGAGGAAGAGCTTTTATCATAATTTTAAAAGTGGGCAAAGCTTGAGCATGCCTTATCGACACCGACAAGTCATTCCATAGCCATACTGCTTGAACAGTAAAGGATTTATCACAGAAATTAGTGGAATGCATCAGGTTCTCCAATGACTTCAGATATCTATTGTATGTCTTGAAAAAACTTGAAAGTTTCAATGTATTTTAGAGGTGTATAATAAATAAACGATTTAATATTACACATACCCCCCAAATCCACCACCGTCACGTTCGGCAGTACGGAATCCGTCGCGGCCGCCGTAGCCGCTGCGCTCCGGACGATCTTCTCGATCGCGCCCTCCGAACCCGCCACTGCCGCGGTCTCGACCTCTGCAAAAATACAACAAGCATAAAATATCGACACCCAAAAGTATGTATGACGAATACCAAAAAGCAAGAACAGTCAGTCAGACCGATATAGTTAATTGAATGTCTCGAAATTTTCAAACAGTTTCAAACGAAATGTAAGCCACCTTCGAACTATTTTCGTCACTTCGTCAATGGTCTTTAAGAACAGGTCCTCAGACAATGTTGTAAAAATCCGAAGACTATACATCATTCTGTGATCCTTCCGAGGCAGCATTATTAGCTAAATAAAAACTGCTATGAATTGACGTAGTCCTGAGCAGATTAGTTTGATTGTTGTATCTCAAATCAGCGACACAGTAATGTGATATTGGCGAAAAAAAAAGAAAACAATATTTACGGTTGATATAAATGTAGATGTAGTGATCAGATCTAGAAAAAAGTGGGAGCCGGGGTCTGGTTGACCAATTAAATTTAGCACAACGTAACAATTTATATCCATACTAAAATTATAAATGCGAAAGTAACTCTGTCTGTCTGTCTGTTACGCTTTCCCGCTTAAACCTCTCAACCGATTTTGATGAAATTTGGCACAGACAATCTTTGGACCCTGAGAAAGAATATAGGCTACCTTTTATCCCGGAAAAATATGATGTTCCCGAGGGAAATCTAAAAAGCGCGATATAACCGAACTCCACGCGGGCGGAAAGCTAGTAACCTCATAAATACAGAGGCTGGATGTCTCGTCAGTTTTTGGAATGTACGTAATTAGTTTAATATTTAAGTCACCTGTCTGTGAATTACACTAATATCTTATTGCCAGTGTTGTATCGTAAAAAAAAATTGAATGTTTTAATTTTGGTAGCAGAATGTAAAGTTTCTTAGATAGGCTGGCAGTTAAAAAGATAGAGGAATCAAGGCATGCCCCAATCATGACAGATAAATAAACTTACTCAAAACGATCGCGTCCGAACGAATCCCGTCCGCCGTACGGCGTGCGTGCAGGCTCGGCCGCTGCAGGCCGGTCTCCGTCGCGCCAGGCACCCGGACGGTTGTCGGCACTCGCTACAAACACAAACAAATGTTATACAAATTAAAGAAATGGTTTACAAATAAAAATGTTTCGAAACAATTCAAGTAAATTGTTACAATCACTCAGATTTAAGTACCTGATAGAAGGAGCAAACTGAAGATTAGTCTGAATTGAGTTATAGCTCCGCTATGTCACAGATTAAACTAAAACAGCTGGTCAAAGGATATTCCAAGGACTAAAAGGGCCAAGTCTCGTCCATGCGGAGTCCTCAACAGAGCCCTAGAGCCCGAGTTTCTGGTTACCTTCTACCACTGTAAGCAGTACCCCTTGCTGAAGGGTTTATTGCCATCAGGCACGCGTGACCTTTACTCAGACCTTCCCGAGGCGAGGTGAGTAACCTTGATCGTAGATTTTATAGTCATATTATATGATGGTAAGTATCAGTGTACACGGGAATGCATCGTAAAACAAACGATGACAAAGCTTTAAATAGCTGTGCCAGACAAATAACAATGACGACAAGAGGTTGTTATCTTCGATCATGTACTCTGTTTGTGCGCCCCAAGTGTGACATTACAGTTAGCTCCAAAGTCAGGATACCTATCATCATTGTGAATAAGAGCTGAGTAAATGTATTAAAGTAAAATAAAAATTTATTCGCAATGTTCTCTTATAGGTAAAAAGGTATATATAACTCGCGCGAGTTAACTGTGCACCTCGTAGGAATGCGACTTTTTTTTTTGATATGGCATCTCGTAGGTGGCCATTAGAGGCCGTAATTACTTTACCGGACTTTCCTGTGGATGCCTTAATTAAAAATTAAAGCCTTCAGCCAGGGACACTTAGAACTAACTTAAAATTAGGCGACTACGTACTAAGGGCACCCCCTGTGGGGTACGAACCTCGGCTTAGGGCGTCGCTAGAGAGGACAGCAGGGGACGGCTGGATCGAAAGTTATACTTAATGGTTTGATGAGCGCGGCGTTTCCTAGTACTAGTTCTGAGAAGAAACGCCGAAACAAACCCAGAGGTTATTGTTGGGACTTTATGATATTACTGGCTCAGCTGCGGCGCGGGCTGGCCTTCATCGGACAAGGGACGGGGGAGGGGATTACTACGTGGAGCGCGGCGCGGTGGACCTCGGCGGCGAGGTCGGTAGGTCGGTCTGTGTTTGTGTAATGTGCTGGTGGCCCTATTGGCCTCTTGGAGGAGGGTAATGGGGTCATCAGGGTCTGAGAGAGCATGCCGAGGGCGGCGAAGTCGGGAGATGGTGGAGGGAGTGTAATTGGCGGCCGCTGCTATAAGAGGATTGCGGTGATTGGCAGCAGTGTCAAAGAAACGCTTGGAAAGGCGTTTCATGAACTGCTGGATGGTGGGGATTTTGAGATCAAGATGGAGGATCTCATTTCGGACGAACCAAGGGGCGTTTCGTTGCTTTACGGAGGAATCGGTTTTGGGCTACTTGCATTCTATGGATATGACGTGGCTTGGCATGTGCAAAGACTGGACAAGCGTAGGTCATAATCGGGCGTATGCAATCTTTGTACAAGCGCATTTTGCACCTGAGCGATAGCCTGCTACGGGGGTTGAGGACGGGGTGGAGTCGACCTAGAGCGAAGGCGGCGCGAGCGCGGACCGTCTCAATGTGCTCTGAGAAGTGAGGTTTTGATCGAGAATCACACCCAGGTACTTGGCTTGTTTCTCCGAAGAGATCGGCTTCCCGTCCAAGGTGATGGGTCGTGGAAGGGTGACACTGACCCGCGGTTTCCTGTGGAGTACCGCTTGGCTTTTTAGGGGGTTGACTTCAATCCTCCATTTCATAAACCAGTCAGCGAGCTTGTTGACCGCGGATTGAAGATGGAGGCGAATCCAGTCTGGACTTCGTCCCGAGCAGTGGATGGCTGTGTCGTCTGCGAACAGAGCGAGTTGAGCCTTACTGCTTTTCGGGATATCGCTGGTGAAAAGCGTGAAAATGAGGGGGGCTAATACAGAGCCCTGGGGAACACCTGCACGGATGGGGCGGGGGGAGGAGAGCGCTCCTTCGATTTTATAGCGAAAGGTGCGGTTTGATAGAAAGTCCCGTAAGATGAGGACGAGACGATCAGGCACACCGAGTTGGTACAGCTTTAAGGTTAAGCCGTTGTGCCAGACTTTGTCAAACTCCTTCGCTATATCGAAGTAAACTACGCCTGTACGCCTCAGGGTCGTCAACGGGTGGGAGGGAGGTTCTACGTTCGACTTCAGCGTCAACCTCAAGGAGATGAGCTTGGTCTACTGGTAGGAGGCTGGGGGAGCACTGGGCTTCCAGGCAGGAGGAATTGTCAGGACGAACTAGGGGAGGCATGGTCACAACTTCATTGGATTTTAGTTTCCTCTGAAGGTTCCAGAAGGCTTGATGGGTGGGGCTCTAACTCATCCAGCATCTTATCCCACCCAGCCTCACGCCACTCCGATATGCGTCTTTTTACAGTTCTCTGTAAATAGCGCATATGGGTTTTGTTAGCCGCGCTGTAGGCACGGACCGCCGCGTTCTTCTCGGTCAACAGTTCACGCAAGTCAGCAGGGAGTTTCCAGCGACAGTCTTCTGTCACTGTAACCTCCCTTGAACATTCGTTCAGGACTGACTGTACGTGATCCGTGAACGAGTCGATCGCGGCTGTCGTGTCAGCGATAGAGTCGAGGCGTGCAGGTATGGAGTCCAAGTGGGGGGATGTGGTGGATTTCAGCCGATCGCTTACTTTTCTCCAGTCCGTTACCACTTTCGTCAGGGGTACTTGACCTGGGTCAGAGAGGCCAGTACGGGGAACCAGTCGAATGATGACTGGGGGATGGTCAGACGATAGCTCTGATAGCGCTTCTATAGAGTCTAACCGTAGGTTGACGTTCTTTAGGAGCGCTACGTCGAGGACGTCTGGGGTGTGGTTGGGTTAATTGGGGAAGTGAGTGGGGGTCATGGGGGCCACGACATCGAAGTTTAAGTGGGTGGAGAGGTCAAACAGGAGTCTGCCTCTGGAATTGATCCTGGTGCTATTCCAGGCTGTGTGTTTGGCATTGAGGTCGCCCGCTATTATAACGGAGTCACTCAACCCAAGAAGTAGGGCAATGTCGTCTGCTAAGAGTTGATGATTCTCTGCAGCGGAGATCGGTGGGAGATAGGCCGACACTATAGTAATAGGTCGGTAGCCTGTCATGCCGAGACGGCATATTGAAACTTCGAGTCGTGAGAGGGGTGGGGGGATCCATTGGGATGCAATGAAGAGCCCTTTTGAAATAAATAAGGGTACCGCCTTTGTGGCACCGCAGCCTGTCGTTGCGAACTACACGGTAGTTAGCAATTAGGGGTGTGCGGTGACTAGGCTTGAGAAAGGTCTCTTGAGCGAGGAAGATGTCTATCTGGTGCTCTCGAAGGAAGGTTGAGATCTCGAACTTCTGATCTCTAATGCCGTCGGCATTGAAGTGAGCCAGCTTGAGGGATCGGGGCTTGGTTCTCTGTTTGGCCGTATTATCCATAAATTACTTATTGGATGCAAGGGAGGAAAGGGCGTGCGTAATTTCTGGGTACGCATTGTAAATGTTAATAATGGCTTGCAGATTGCCAGCTGCCATAGCGACTTTTAAGTCGTTTGCCATCTGTCTGGCGCGGCGGACGCCACGAGGGCCGGGTGCCCCCCTCTGGTGGTTTAGTTGATTCCAGGGACTGGGCCTTTGAGGGCTCAGTCGCTCTGGGATCTGACTCCCTGGGGATTCACGCTTTTGGCGTGCGTTATCCCGGTTGGCTAGCTTGGAGGAGGAGGATTTGGGGGCCTTGGGGCACCCGCGATAATTGGCCGTGTGGCCGGTCGCGCCGCAGAGGACGCAAAGGAATGCGACCCTTCCCCGCTGGCGCCCCGCATTCGCCGTAAGCGATGAGTAGCGTTAGCATCTTTGTTACAATTATTGAAATATAGTTTAAATCCCCTGTTGTTATTACTGTTTCTGTAGAGTTTTTGCTTTGTTAAGTTTTTGGTTTTTCACATTTTCGAAGCATTAGTGAAGCCCGTTGGTTGCACCAACATTATATTTCAGTCTATAAGTATCAATTTAATTGCAAAACGTCACGAGTAAAATGATCTAGTATTAGTATATAGGCGTTTTATCATTTAAACGACCTTTTATTAACATAAAAAATTGTAATTTATATTTTTTAACATAAGTGTCGCGACACATTTGCGGAGCGTACGGCGCGGAAAGTTCGGCTAAATACGCTCGCAGCGTATTTCAAGTGACACATCAGCCGATATTACGCCGCGTTCGGCATAGGGCCTAAACCTTCCTGTGGGCGATTTTTTCAGCTAAAACGCATTTAATGTATATTGCATAGCAAACGACACATGCGATGCGCTGCGCGACTGAAAGTTCGGCGTGTGTTGAACATCGCGCTAGTGGCGGTAGCGAAGAGCAGCAACGTCTTCTAAGCCCTATATAAAAGCTAATATTATAATTAAATCCATTTTTCTGGGCAATTCAGGCACGGCACAAAAACTGCACACCATAAAGTGTCGACACAGACAGAGTGACGATGACGCCACGTAACTTTCCGTCGCGTCGAGCGCTGAATAAGACGCCGTTTTGACCTTTTGGTTTGTCAAAACAACTGAATATTGCGACTGACATTTCAGCCGGTGAGCTTTCGGCGCCGTGTATACGGCCCACACTCCACAGATGTGTCGCGACCCTAATGCTCATTATATACAAACGGTACCGTCCGAATGACGTCACAGAGCTAGGTGCACAGTTAACTCGCGCGAGTTGTATAATGGACATAAGCATACGTTTTGTCATAAGCAATTTATGAAGATTCCTACACAATGCTAAAAAAAAACTAATTTTGGGATGTTTATGGTAATCAAACTATGGAATTATCATTTCGACTAAATACGTGCCGATGGAAAGGGCACAGGTTGTTTTCGCATAATAATATTTTGTACTCACAATCCCGTTCTCGATCACGGTCCATATTGCTACGGTCCATGTTGCTGCGGTCCATAGGGCCGCGCTCCGGGCGCGGTCTCTCGCGACCCTGTGATGTATCGGGCATAGCTCGAGGGCCTGAACGCCAGTCGCCCATTGTGCGTTCTGGGTCATATTCCCTACACAACACACATAATATTAGTATCCCGAATATATCATTGATATACATTTGTAGGACTTTAAAAAAGCTATTTGTCAAACTAGGGGAAAAAACCAGAAAACAATCAAGTTGACATGCATATTGGTAAAGTATACCAAGAGATTATTTACTATTAAATCATACTACATTAATATAGCTACTTGGTATACAGCAGTGTTTTTCAATGTGTGGGATGTGACCCGTTTGGGAGTCGCCTACCATAAAAGAACGGTCGCCGTTTCTTAAAAATTATAAGTGGTTCCAAATAAAATCAAATATTTTACAGTTTCAGAGGTGGATTGTGGATTCAGAGTAGACAGACTAAAATCCCAAGTCATAGTTGAGAAGTGCGTTTCGATACTAAGGGGCAGTGACATGAAAAAGGTTAAAAAACACTGATTTTTATGAAACATATTAATATAGGTTTTCATAACGAGACAGTTAGCCCACTTTTATACGGCAGTTTCTTGACGATACGGCGTATAAAAAGAGCCGTAGAAAAAATTTGTTTGTCAACAAAATTCACATCATGATCTACACAACATTGACGACAGTGCCCAAACACTGCGAATAACCCCTAGTTTTTCTTGTCGTGAACAACCCATGTGTATGAATGGCCTTATTCAATATTATCAAAAATGTAGAATACAAACTAATTTCCTGGCAAGCAGCTTTGACTACCAACTACTTGCATTCAATAATGATAATTTTCAACACCAAATAAGTCATTACAATGAGTATATTTACCTGTCCCGGTCGGATCTGCCTCCCCTACCCATTCGGCGGTCATTGTCCTGGGTAGACACCTCTATTCTTATGCGTCTCCCGCCTATTGTCTATGAACAAATGAAACTAGCTTACAATAGGCCTCCTTTTCAATGACTCACAGGGTTACTTTTGGTTTCAACTTATTAAACATGCAAAGTAGTTAGAATAATAGAAAAAGAATAAATAGGGGCGAAACTCTGCCTTGACACAGCAACTGGCCTTTCTTTAACAATTCTGTGTAAGTATTGTTACACCTTAATCTTTATTCTGCAAGGAACAAAAAAAGTACCTGACTGTTCCTCTTTTCAAGTTTGTACAAAATTGATATTTAACTTGGAAAACAGCAAATGCCAATTTAATATTTAAAAATTAAGAAAAACTACAGTTTATTTTCTTAATTTATCATATTAAAAATGTTAAATGTTAGTACCCCATATGGGATTTTCTAGTTGATACATTTATGTTGTATCAATTTAAGTTTGATGATGAGCTGTATTCTTTATAGTGTTATTGTAACTTGTTATCGAAATTCTTACCAGGTCAGGAATGTTCATAGCATTGATCAAACTCTCTCGGTCTTCAAAGTCGATACATCCATAGCCCTTGAGACGGTCTCCTTCGCGAGGTACTCTCAGGTTGATAATCTAAAGAAAAAAAAAACCATTATTCATCTTGACTTGCAAACATTCTATTATGTATTATGTTTGTAAACCCATCAATGATACAGGAGAAATTCGTAGTGTAAGGCAACAAAATGGAAACCAGGTTGGGCTGAAAGTGGGCTATATCAAAACTTGGGTGCTTTCTACATTGAAAACTATTTTATCGCTAATATTCATGCATCATTTTAATATTTACTGCTTGCAGTTTAACATACAAAGTAGATAAGATTGATGGAGATAAGTTAATAAAGTAATAATTATTTTAACTGATCTTTCATAATATGTAAAGACATTCTTAAATTATGTAAAAGTATCAAAAATAAGATTATATATTCATGTAGTATGTATGTTTATGATAAACTAGTATTGTAAGGCAACTGGTTTTAATTTGTCTTCAAGGCTAATTGATATACATATTTTGCAGAGAATTACTTTCTGTAAAATAATCTCATCATAATTTATTATTTTGTTTCACTGCAAAACTGTCACCCTCAAAAGAATTTTAAAAGAGGTCATGGCTCTTTGTTATGCCAACAATTGCTTAGTAAGTAGCGTTGATAAACAAAATGCTAGAAAGAAAATTAGCAAAACTTAGGTTGTCTTGTCATCATTAAAACTAACATTCAGAATAGAGAACATAATCAGGTTAAATAATATTGTAGAGCTTGATAGATTAAATACATTTTTTTAACAGGCATGCTAAATGTGGGTTTAGCACGCTTGTTGCACGCGAAATTCTAATAATTTTATGGAATGACGAAAGTTCGGAAGTGCACAAGTGTAGCGGTGAGCTCATAATTACAATCTAGATGTTTTGCTTTTCAACCCCTGGTTATCAATGTATCTAAAGTAATAAATCTGCTCCATAATTATAAAATGCTTTAAAGCAACAATATTATTTGACTTTAAATGGTTCTATGGGATCTTTGAAGGTATAGTTATAGTTATTACACTTTGAAGATATGTTTACTCACTACTTACTGTCCTTCAGGTGGACCTTTGTACTGGATCAATAGGGCAACTTTTACAAATCAGTTATATTAATAATAAATACCTTAAGTCCATCAAAGAGGTCAGTGATAGCGCTTTCGTCAACATCATACGGCAAGTTGGAGATGTGTGCAGTGAAGGGTGGACGACGTGGTATGGACTCGTCATCCACTGCCAAACCACCGCGCGCCGCCCGCGACGCCGACGGAAGCACCACCGGTCCTCGCTGGCGCGAGGAGTGCCCGCCTCCTCCATATGTATGTTCCGCTTAGAACATATTGATATTCTTAATTAACACAATATGTTCTATGAAAAATTTATTGTGAGGGAAGATGTTTCACTATTTTTGTTAATAAATAGATTTAAATATAGATGTTTTTTACATCCATAGAGAGAATGGTGCAATTGCTATTACAAAATTAATGTCAATTAATTATCATCACCTACTCAATGCATCAGTTTTAATAATGTGGTACTGAAAAGATTATATATGAAGTATTCTTCAAATACATGCATATTAGAGGCATAAAAAAAAAATTAAATAGATAACATAGAATGCATTTCCATGATAGCTATTGTTATCAAACAAAGAGTAATTAAATAAACATTTAGTAATCAACATATTATTGATACCTAGATACTAATGATCCTTCTATATTAACATTTGAGTTAAAAATATCAGTCTTGCTCATTAAAGAGTAAAATTTTGGGTTTTCCACAATGAACATTGTAGTCTAGCATGTTTATTATGAGTAAAGCAATTTGTTTATGACTAAATCATTCATGGGTACAAAAGCATCCAACTTTACATTAGTTTCTGTGAATTATTATAAAAATATACTAGGACCCTCAGAAACATCAGGGAGTAAGCCAATGAAAGACTAGTCTGAATTGAGTTGTGACCAGAGTCATCTCGTAGATTAGGCTAAAAAGGCTGGTCACAGGGGTTTCCAACAGTGACAATGCTCACACCTCCACCTAACCCCACAGGCCAGGCCTCACAGGCTTAACATCACACCGTAATTTCTGGTTCCCCCGCCTTCCCTTTGAGAGAAGCATCCGGCTAGAATGTGTAAAACACAAAGACCTTTGCTCAGACCTTCCCGGGGCGGAAAGAGTGACAAGCACTCAGTAAGTGCGCCCCAAGTACGAGATTAACATTGGCTAACCATTACCCTTTACATCATCATTGGGTCAATTTTTTATGATATGAGGTAAAGTTTTTGATAAGCACAGATGTGTATGACAAAGAGAATATTATTTTCACACTTACATTCTTCATCTACCGATTCTGCCCAGTTGTGTGTGGTTGGAATTGTTGTTGGTTCTGCAATAATGTCTGTGATGCTGGCTGGAATCCATTTTGCCTTCTTTGATTTCTTGCCTGTAAAAATGTGATAAGAAAATCGGATGATGTTCTGTGAAACATTTGCGACAGCTGGATGGAGTCTTGAAGAAATAAAGGACAACTTAATGATTAATGATGACGCATAGTAAGTGAACGACCTACTCCGATTTTGGAAAGCGGCTATTCGCGGACACATGAAAGGACAATTTAACATTTGTTACACATCTGTTTTTACTCGGTTTTCTCACCTTCACATAAATAAATAAAGTCAATAATTCAAACATAAGATTGGGTTAGACTGATTAAAGATTGATTGGGAGTATTGAGAAATGTGGCCACGCGGTAAATCCAAACGTCCGCAGAGGTGAAATAATGACACGTTAGCATTATTAGATAACATTGTATAGCCTCTAAAAGGAATGTATTGGGTAACTGATTCACATGCAAACTAATTTAGGTATGAAAATATGGTAATACACAATGAAATAAAGTGAAATTTAGGGTTTTTTTCACGTGACAAAATTGCAAGAACTAACCTGTAGCGGCCATATTACAAGGCTGGGGTTAATGTTGCCAATGACGTACAGACATTTACATCCAAGTATGACCACAAAAGATTTCATTGAAAAAGTGACTTTTCATTGCAAGGACAAAAAATAATTTCTCAATAATTGCCTTTAATGCAAAAAAAAAAAAAAAATAGTTTTGACGAAAAGTTAAATGTGAGTTTTTGAGTATCACAAATTTTATTATATAGTTAATACAAGAAACCTAATTCTTAATTTTAAAAACAGCCTGGAATGCAGCACTAGATTATAACAAACGAGTTACTGTCAACTCTTCGATATTCATCGCGATATTTGTCCACAAGAAGGTTATACCACTCAAAGTTATCCATCGATGGATGATAAAACTAGTGTGATGTGATTCTGTATAACTATAATTGCCATTTTATATTTTATTTTGCGTTTAAGTTTCTTTGCCGAAAATTTTGTTGAGAACTTTGAAATTATTATTGTTTTAGTTTTTGTTCCAATTTGACTAAATAAATGTACTACTATAAATTATGTTTAATTTACAAAAAGGAAAGTGATAATGATGCGCTAATGTAGCCCGCAAAATTCAAATCTTCATATTTTGTTTTTTGTATCTTTCAAATTGTATTTTTCTTGTTTCCTTGATGACTTGGCACTTGAATTTATTTATTTATATTTAATTTTCGTACAGAAAGTTACAAAGGTGGACTTATTATCAAAGGTAATCCCTACCAGTCAAACGACAGTGGTGAAGAGATTGATGGATGGTGATAGTGGTGTGTTTGGTGGTGGTGGTGATTGGATGGTGTCATTTAAGATTATTTTAATAAATAATTAGTACAGTCGCCAGCATCTCAAGCTACGCAAAACTGTAACATTTTCTCCCTTCGCATTAGCTAATAGGCAAAAGACGTTGATTGCAGATGAACAACATATAATTTTCGAGATAAATTCAATTTTTTTTTAAACATTTAGGTTCAAATAAAAACAAATAATATTAAAGAGATTTAAGGTAAACAATATAATTTTAATGTCTTTGAATAATATCAAATAACAACTGAATTAACGAAAATCGGCAAAAAGCATTCACAATTAGTATCGACAAGTAAATAATAACCCGGCTAAATTAAAAAAATACCCTACCACTGTCCACTTCGTATGAACGATTCAGATTTGTTAGATTTACAAAGCCGGCTCTACACTCGCGCGCGAAGTCGGGCCGGTATTTCACGCCACGAATGTAAGTGATACCACAGATTACAGAATACTACGGTGATACGTACGTGAACGTGAACGCGCGAAACCATCTACACACGCGTTTCGCGGCTTTTGCGGCCTTTCGCGCCGCTAGTGTAGAGCGCGCTTATATTACAATGTGATTTGAGAAGCGTTCCTAGGTATTGGCCACAGCCCACACCTGGTTTTGTGCGATACAAAAAAAAAAAAAAACAAAAGTAACATCGATTACTCTAGACATTTATTTATCGACATACCAAACTATTATTATTATTTCTAATTTAACTTTAACGTTTTGGGCAATATAAACTTTTTAACCAGAAATGAGAATTACTTATTTGAAATACATCCTATAGGTATTTGAAATGCAAATACAAAAACCCTCTGATCTGGATGAGATAACATGCTGGATATCCTGACCATCCTCAGCTCACACCACACACTCACACAACACATACACACACACTCTACATATTATATACTGGTCTATATTATATTACTCTGTGATACTGGTAGTTGGTAGTTGGTACACCCCTACGAATACATATTATGCATTCTTCAAGCATCTAGAGCTGCCTAATTATTTTTATTATTATTTTTAATTTTTCCTGTTTTGTTTTTCATTTTATTTTCTGTGATTATAATAAGATAGCACATAAGGGAAGAGCGAGACAGCTCCGACACAAGTACTACTGTAACTTACTGGAATTGCCTCAATTTATCTATGACACAATGTTTGGATGTATTAAATATGTTTTTAAAATACAAAATAGCAATATATTATATTTAAAATACTTTTTTCTAAATGTATTTTGTATTTTATTTTAAAAGCTTTATATAAATACTTATTTAGTATTTATAAAATACAAAATAGTTTTGTTAGATTGTTAATTTATTTTCCTATTTTTCATTCTTAAATCCAAGATTTTACCTTATTTATGAACGCACTGATCATTATCGTAAACTAGAAGACGAAAAGAGTTCCCATGTCCATCATACTGACGTTTCTAAAAAGAAGGAAAGGACAGAATCTTAATAGATGCTTGTTGAGGACTCGGATTCTTCAGCAGCTAGTGATAATGTTAATACTACTACAATAGATCTGGAAAAAAAATACTTTTTTCTAAATGTATTTTGTATTTTATTTTAAAAGCTTTATATAAATACTTATTTAGTATTTATAAAATACAAAATAGTTTTGTTACATTGTTAATTTATTTTCCTCTTTTTCATTCTTAAATCCAAGATTTTACCTTATTTATGAACGCACTGATCATTATC
Source organism: Sesamia nonagrioides (assembly GCA_017933935.1). Taxonomy (NCBI): domain Eukaryota; kingdom Metazoa; phylum Arthropoda; class Insecta; order Lepidoptera; family Noctuidae; genus Sesamia; species Sesamia nonagrioides. Next base: position 2,066,836 of record JADWQK010000137.1, on the reverse strand, counting down.
GTAAACTAGAAGACGAAAAGAGTTCCCATGTCCATCTTATTGACGTTTCTAAAAAGAAGGAAAGGACAGAATCTTATTATATGCTTGTTGAGGACTCGGATTCTTCAGCAGCTAGTGATAATGTTAATACTACTACAATAGATCTGGAAATACTACAATATTGAATAGATGCAGACAATACATTAGACTTTTACCTGCTTACCGAGTTCTGCCCCTGTTGAACAACTATTTTCTTTTGGTGGAATGATTATGAGGCCCCATAGACGGAACATGAAAGATGAACTCTTTGAACACATAAGTACTAGTTATAAAATCAGTTCAATGAAAATAAGTGCAAGGTATTTTATTTTCAAAGCCTATTTTGAATTTTGTATTTAAATACTTTTGTTTAAAACTATTATGTATTTCTATTTGAAATAGTCATTGATATAATATTAAATAGATATGATATGCTCTAACCAATTAACCGAAATACTAGCCCCGCACGATGATATTGCGATGGAACCTTGTCACAATAACAGCGTTGTGACGTCATCTGTCACACAAAAGGACAGCTAGCAAAAGAATGCTAAATGCAAAATTATTATTAGGGTTAAGGGTTTATTTGTATTTTATAATTTTATTACACTCTTTATAAAGAGTGTATGTATAATAAAATTAATATTAATTTTGCATTTAACATTCTTTCTTAGGTATACTTACTCACCCATATTCTGACAAATAAACTTTCATTATTAAAAATTTCAAGGAAATAATTTTTGTAGACGTAAGAAAAATATACTTACCTATTCGTATATCTTTCTTACATGTATACTATGTTTTCCTAACTACATTTCTGTTAATTTGCGAGCGGGAATTGAACCAGAGTCCACTGTGTAGTAGTCATGTTTTAATTACTACCTACATCTATCAGCTTATAAAAAAAACCAGGATAATATGTAAAAAAATGTATATAGTCTTCCGAATCATAACTGCTTTCTGTGTCTGTCGTTTCCGATTCACTGTCGTCGCCGTATTTATGACAAATAACTCGTCAATTATTCGATCTTTATCCCAATAGGTATTCCTCTTCAAGCCGTTTAACATGATTGACTTCCTTTCGCCAGTCATCTGGAGTTATTGACGCCAACGACTCCAACGTCAGAACTTCAATGCGACTTTCCAACTGCTCCACATTCTTTTCTGACACCCTCATCTTTACCAGATTCTAGATGTACCTACTCAATGGGGTTGAGGTCGCAGTTGTAAGGTGATAATCTAACGACTTCATGGCCATTGCCAGCTAATAAATTGTCAATTTTATAATTTTTCGGCGGTCTGTGCCGTTTAATTAATAAATACAGTTCAGGTTTTGTACTGTCGTTGGGAAAGTCTCAACAATCAACTGTTTTTTATTGTTCATACTTGGTGGCCTATTCTCATCCCTACTGTGATAAGGGGCGTTGTCCATCACAATTTTGGAGTTGCGTGGTATGTTGGGTACTATTTTGTCTGTAAGCCACTTGGTGAAATACTCAGCATTCATTTGATCATAGTAATCCCCCGTTTTGGTGTCTGCTTTAAACATTAAAAGGGCATTGTCAACAAAACCGCTTTAACTTCCGGCGTGAACTATTATCCATCGGCGGCCGGGGCTGTCGTTCCGTCTCACTCCATCGGTTGCTGTTTGCCAACATTTTTCTACCGTTTAGTGTGCATGTATCCACGTTTCGTCGAGATAAATAACGGGTCTTTTGTTATTACCAAGCGAGTCATTTTCTTTCATACGTCGTAAATATTTAGCCCTCCACGCTTGAATTTGGGGTCTTTGAATTAGGGCCAGTCTTTTTTGTAGCATCATTTAAATTGGTAGCCTAAATCACATTTAATTATTTTTCTTAATGTAGTTTCACTACCAGTATAATTAAGGTCTACTTTTGAAGCCGCCAAGATTTTGCGCATTGTGGGTATTTCTCTCCTCACCGTACACATTGAATCTATAATATTTCTTAAAGCTGTTAAGGAAAACCCGTCGAAATATTTCTTATTTTGTCTTTTTCCTTTAGTAGGAGTTCTCATTTTGCTGCCACTGGCTGTTGCTGACTCATGCTCTCGTCTCAATTTCGTCACAGTATTTTTTGCAACGCCTGTGGCACATGCCACACACTCCGTGACATTGATAGAATTTTGCAAAATATTTTTAATAACTGTAAGCAGTTGCTTCGGTATTAAAATGTCCGAAGCACTTTTTAAAGCACGGTTTATACTTTCAAGAACTAACTTACAACCCTCTTTCTCTTTAACAAAATAATTGTCCACTTTAATTATAATTTCACGAGCACGACTATTAATTAATTTCTTACTCATTTTAACGAGTAACAGTTAACAAAACTAAACAACAAAACTCAAGAACAACAATAAAACAGGAAAAAAAAAACAAAAAGCTAACAAAAATATTCGATGTGCGTAAGTGGGTAAGCGCGGACTGAACTTGCGAACGGTACCGACGGTGCGAGTTCGACTACGTCACCAAGATGGCCGCCAATCGCAATATCATCGTGCGGGGCTTATAAATGTGCCGATCGGGGCAGCAGCAGCAGCACACACATGCAAATTTTTTATTCTGCGTACATTTCACACGTTGCTACAGTGTGAGTGAGATAGGGCGCAATCTAAAGCATAGAGAAGAAAAAGATGGTTAGTGTTTGTCATTTGCGCTTAAAGGGACACAGCGCACCATTCATGACAAGTTTGCCAAAGAATAACAAAAATGCAGAGAGGAAATATAACAGAGTTAACGGTAACTAGTAATTTCGTAGGTGGTAGTGTAGTAGGTGCTCAATAGGTGCATATATTATTTTTACGAACAGTTTTACACTTCAATCAAGTATTAAAAACTTTAATGTTTGTCATTGATGTTTTGTAATACTTTATTAAAGTGTATTTAATATTTTGTGATTGTGATTAAAGGAAACCTAATGCAATAAAATAAACAATTATAAACCATAGTAATTAGTGAAATTAATTCGGTTTAATCTATATTTACTATATTTCAAATCAAATCAAATCATTTATTTCAAATAAACCAGTTACAGGCACTTATGAATTGTCAGAAGGTTGGTCAGTCAATAAGATGAAGCTAGTCGCCCCTTCCAAAGAGTAGGTACCTATGGAGAAGAACGGGCAAGAAACTCCATGGACACTCTTTTAAATTTTTAAGCTATTGTTACAAATATTTGATTACATCATTCATGTTGAAATCAACCGCGTGAGAACGATGCAGAAATATATTGTACGCTGAGAGCGTCCATTATGGAAAACACACAAAAATCAATTCAAAAATTAAAATACGCTGTGGCAGCTAAGAGATGACCAGTTAGTTCCCCCTGACGGCGTCCGTTCACGAACATGACGTATGGATCAGCATCATTCAGCTCAACCATATCGAAGGGAACCCAATGACCCAACACACACGCCACCATCAGCGAGACATTTGAGTGAGCATGACATACTCTCAACAGCCAGAGCACAATTAAGTCAATAAAAAAGACTAATCAATGCAATTATACAATACTAAGAAATTGAATCTACACAATGCTAAGATAGTTTTGTCCAAGGTTCAGCAAATCCTATTTTAATTTTTCAAATGTAAATCATTATGCAAACATTCTGTATATATTTCTATATGCTAGGCTAATTGGCGTAAGCGTAGGAAATATTTATTTATATTATTGTATACTTCATGTTCATTTAATATCGACTCACACTTTCCCATTTAATAATTTCATGTCATTTGACTCTGTTACTTAGCAACGCAAAATAAACACGTAATTTTATCAATGTTTTACTTAACTGTTGCAATAAGATGTCCATAAATTGTAACACAGGCGCGAAAACAAAGTGAAACTGAACTATAATTGTACGTATAAAAGTCACCATAAACATTATCGCTTCTGTGCAACTAATCTATGTCATATTTGTTTGCGTCTTTATCACACTCGCAAGAAATCCAATTAGCTCTCTCTTTTTTTACTTAGTATGCCAACCTAAGCAACATTTGTAAGTTTGACAAAATAATTGAAACCATTGATATAATATTAAACTAAGGTAGATAAGTCACTAGCGCATTGAACTTGAAGCGTACAAAAGATTATAATTCTAATCTCTTGCCTTAGTCACTCTCGATACACTCGTAAAAACAAACGACAAACACTAACAGCGCAAACGACAAACATTAGCCATCTTATTCTTTTCTATGCTTTAGATTGCGTTTGCGCCCCATCTCACTCACACTGTACCAACGTGTGAAATGTACGCAGAATAAAAAAAATGCATGTGTGTGCTGCTGCTCCGATCGGTTAATTTGTTAGAGCATAGCATATCTGTTTGATATTATATCAATGATTGAAACTATATTATTTATCTCAATATTTTGAAATAACTATTTATGATAAATGTGATTCCATGACTTTTGTTGTCTTTTCTAAAATAATTCGTGCATTTACGCATTACACAAAAGGGCATTTTGAAAGGCGGAAAAGGTTTTCTTAGCCAACCAGCACACACGCGCGTACGGAAAGAGAGTATCGAGAGTGACTACACTTATAAGTAATCCATACAAAGTTTCAACCCCAAACTGATAATTTGTGACACTTTCGGCTAATTTGTAATATTATTTCTGTGTGTGTCAGCTGTGAAGTTTCCACTCATAAAATAAATGAATTACTGAATACTTTTTTTAATCATCTGAAAACCCAGACCTATATTATACATAGCTACGTACGCATAGGTACGTAACAATAATATACATAGCTACATATGCATAGGTATGTAGCTATAGTATACATACTCTACATATGCATAGCTACGTATATCACTCACTAGTAGTTGTTCACCCGCCAAATGTAAGGGGGCAGCACTTTCCATACATGCAAATTTTACCACAGAGTTGTCACTCTTTAATTATACTTACTATACTCTTTGCTACTAGCCCCGCACGATGATATTGCGATTGGCGGCCATCTTGGTGACGTAGTCGAACTCGCACCGTCGGTACCGTTCGCAAGTTCAGTCCGCGCTTACCCACTTACGCACATCGAATATTTTTGTTAGTTTTTTGTTTTTGTTATCCTGTTTTATTGTTGTTCTTGAGTTTTGTTGTTTAGTTTTGTTAGCTGTTACTCGTTAAAATGAGTAAGAAATTATATTATTAAAGTGTAATATAATTAAAGTGGACAATTATTTTGTTAAAGAGAAAGAGGACTGTAAGTTAGTTCTTGAAAGTATAAACCGTGCTTTAAAAAGTGCTTCGGACATTTTAATACCGAAGCAACTGCTTATAGTTATTAAAAATATTTTGCAAAATTCTATCAAAGTCACGGAGTGTGTGGCATGTGCCACAGGCGTTGCAAAAATACTGTGACGAAATTGATACGAGAGCATGAGTCAGCAACAGCCAGTGGCAGCAAAATGAGAACTCCTACTAAAGGAAAAAGACAAAAGAAGAAATATTTCGACGGGTTTTCCTTAACAGCTTTAAGAAATATTATAGATTCAATGTATACGGTGAGGAGAGAAATACCCACAATGCGCAAAATCTTGGCGGCTTCAAAAGTAGCCACAGCCTTAATTATACTGGTAGTGAAACTACATTAAGTATTACAACAAAACTACAAAAGAAAGAATTAAATGTGATTTAGGCTACCAATTTAAACGATGCTACCAAAAAAGACTGGCCCCAATTTAAAGACCCCAAATTCAAGCGTGGAGGGCTAAATATTTACGACGTATGAAAGAAAATTACTCGCTTGGTGAAAAATAAAAGACAAAAGACCCGTTATTTATCTCGACGAAACGTGGATACACGCACACTACACGGTAGAAAAATGTTGGCAAACAGCAACCGATGGAGTGAGATGGAACGACAGCCCCGGCCGCCGATGGATAAAGAAGTTAAAGCGGTTTTGTTGACAATGCCCTTTTAATGTTTAAAGCAGATACCAAAACGGGGGATTACTATGATCAAATGAATGCTGAGAATTTCACCAAGTGGCTTACATAAAAATTAGTACCCAACATACCACGCAACTCCAAAATTGTGATGGACAACGCCCCTTATCACAGTAGGGATGAGAATAGGCCACCAAGTATGAACAATAAAAAACAGTTGATTGTTGAGTGGCTACAAGATCACAACATCGACTTTCCCAACGACAGTACAAAACCTGAACTGTATTTATTAATTAAACGGCACAGACCGCCGAAAAATTATAAAATTGACAATTTATTAGCTGGCAATGGCCATGAAGTAGTAAGATTACCACGTTACAACTGCGACCTCAACCCCATTGAGTACATCTGGAACCTGGTAAAGACGAGGGTGTCAGAAAAGAATGTGTAGCAGTTGAAAAGTCGCATTGAAGCTCTGACGTTGGAGGCGTCGGAGTCAATAACTCCAGATGACTGACGAAAGGAAGTCAATCTTGTTAAACGGCTTGAAGAGGAATATAGGAGTAAAGATCGAATAACTCACGAGTTATTTGTCATAAATACGGCGACGACAGTGAATCGGAAACGACAGACACAGAAAGCAGTTCTGATTCGGAAGACTATATACATTTTTTTACATATTATCCTGGTTTTATTTATAAGCTGATAGATGTAGGTAGTAATTAAAACATGACTACTACACAATGGACTCTGGTTCAATTCCCGCTCGCAAATTAACAGAAATGTAGTTAGAAAAAAATAGTATACATGTAAGAAAGATATACGAATAAGTATATTTTTCTTACGTCTACAAAAATTATTTGCTTGAAATTTTTAATAATGAAAGTTTGTTTGTCAGAATATGGGTGAGTAGGTAACCCTTAACCCTAATATTAATTTATACATACACTCTTTATAAAGAGTGTAATAAAATTATATAATACAAGTAAATAAACCCTTAACCCTAATATTAATTTTGCATTTAACATTCTTTTGCTAGCTGTCCTTTTGTGTGACAGGTGACGTCACAACGCTGTTATTGTGACAAGGTTCCATCGCAATATCATCGTGCGGGGCTTATAAAGCGAGATATATTTGGAATTACCAGTTTTGTACACTTCATTTTCAGTGCGCTAGTGACATAACTACCTTAGTTTAATATTATATCAATGGAAATAGTGCTAACAACCATGCATTTGGATTTTGTCTTTTCACATCTCTGTTTTAACGTACATAACCCATTGGCTACATATTTTTACTACATATACACATATACTACGAATCTACATAAGATTCGTAGTATATGTGTATATGTACGACTACGTACTGTACGAAAATGTACATACTAATGTACATTATGAGTGATTACCACAGAGCAAGTAATCACTGGTGATTACTACAGAGAAAGTAATCACTGGTGATTACTTTCTTAGTGATAGAATTGACAGAATGCGTATTGCAATTAATATAGTCAAAGAGGATGTAAAAAACCGAATATAATTAATGTAGTTTAAAACTTATATTTTTACCTACACTTTTTGTTTTATTAATTTTATATTACTTATTAGCAATTTTGTTGAGAAAAATATATGTAAAATAATATATTTAATATTTCATACAAATGGATGTAGGGAAACGGAATTTCTTAGGACCGTATTACAGAACGTCACTCAAAACTCAAGCCATTTGGTTGGATGCTTGAGTTTCCTTCTGGAATACGGACCTTAGTGTTCATCCGGTTAGTTCAGAGACAATTTTTTGTATGGGAAATCATCAAATGACCTCTTCCGTTCCGGCCAGAGCAGAAAGCGAGTGTAAAATTTTTACTGGCTAAGGTCCGTATTCCAGAAGGAAAATCAAGCATTGATCTCTGTTTAAGCATTACTTAAAACTAGTTTCAACCAATGAAATGGCTTGAAACGAGACTTAAGTAGAGTTTGAGTTTTGAGTGAGGTTCTGTAATACGGACCTTAAATCTACCTGTGTTTCTTCATTTGCCTGTGGGTCACCACGGTATCTCTTTCGAACAATCCACTGCTTTGGCAGTCGTTCAGACTCCAGAGCCATCATGCCTAATATTAAAACTTCAATTTACTATGGACTTTTGGTATGTTTGAGTAGACTAATATACCTACAACTCTTTGCATATACGTTACTAACATAACAATGATACAGTTATCACTTTGATATACATTTTGTTTTTATTCAATATAAGTACCATTTCGAATTGAATGCACAAAGTTTGCCAGGTCACCTAGTCTATTAAATAAATTTGACAGATTCCAATTTGATGTGCTGGCGTGTACCTATGTCATCATCATCCCAGCGTTAATCCCAGTCGCATCCGAAGCCTTTTCAGCTCTGGAGTCTGGGGTCCGCTTTACCAGTCCAACTGCTGAGATGGCTAAACTTCGACATTTTCCGTGAAGCGACTGCCGTCTGACCTCCACAACCCGAAGGCGACATCGAAGCATTGCAGTTAGACCAATTGTTGGACTTTTTGAGGGCTCCAACAACCCGTAACGACTGCCTCTAGATGTTCGTATGGCAACCGGGACCAACGGCTTAACGTGCTTTCCGAGGCACGACCAGACCAGTGCAAATATTCATATTCATGCATACAAATACTTGCACTGTGCGGGGATCGAACCCGCGCCACCTTGCGCAGCGGCCGCGTCCGCTACCGCTACGCCACGGAGGCTGTCAAAGGCTGGCGTGTACCTATGTATATGCATAATATGACTGTTGCATAACATTTTATATTAACACCGGAGGCATGTGTCTTGAGTCCTAACTATGGTACCCGAAACTACGGACGACAACAGTTCCTCAAACTACCCGAAACTGTGAAATATTCCCAATCAACCTTGAGCCTTAATGCTTTAGAGCAACGGTCGGCAACCTCTTAGCAGGTAAGGGCCACAAGGTAACAAAATAAACTGAAGACATGTTAGATAGACAGCAGTTATGATATTAACCTTTCTTCAGCTTATAGAGGTTCACTGCTGGACAAAGTCCTCCTCCAAGGCATATATTAACTCTAGAAGCATAATATACAGCTCAGTTTTTTTAAAATATAAATTATAAAGCAGCGCTTGACCGCAATCCCGCCTGATGGTAAGCAGTGATGCCATCGTTGATGGTAAAGCGCGCTAGTTTATTAAGAGTCTATTCACTCTAGCCTTGAAGACACTCAAATTGTAGTGTGACGGAAACACCGCCGCCGGCAAATCGTTCCAGTCCCTCGACGTACGCGGTATAAAAGAAGAAGCGAAACGCTTCGTCCGGATCGTAGTGGTCTCAACAACGTGAGGGTGGAAAGTCGCCGTACGACGGGTCGTCCGATGTTGGAACGGAGATGGGGGAATTAAATCATGCAATTCCCTCGCACACTCCCCAAAATGCATCCTATAGAACACCGAAAGGCTGGCTACTCTACGCCTGTGCTCCAGGCTTTGGAGACCGTTTCGAGTTAAATCTGGGTCGCCAATCAGCCTCTTCGCCTGTCCACTGAATCCAAAGTAGCCAGGTGACATTTCGCAGCAACAGCCCAAATGTGGCTGCAGTACTCCACACACGGGCTGACCTGTGCTTTGTACAACATTAGAAGCTACCCCGGTGTGAAGTACTGCCGGACCTTTGCGATGACGCCAAGTTTTCTGGCAGCCACCTTGGCCTTGGACTGAATGAATCACCCAAAGTTTAGGTTCGAGGAAATCTCAACTCCCAAAAGCTGAAGGCGGTCGGTGCACTCCAAGGATACATTCTGAAAAGTAGGAACTATTATCATCATTCATCATAATCATCATTTCAGCCGAAAGACGTCCAAGCTGCTGGACATAGGTCTCCCCAAGGATCTCTACGACGACTAGTTCTGTACCTCCCGCATCCAGCGGTTTCCCGCGACCGGTCGGTCCATCTTGTCGGGGGCCTACCCACGCTGCGTCTTCCGATGCGTGATCGCCACTCGAGAACAGAATCTTCTAGTCCGAAATACCGCAGTGTCTCAAGATGCAGTGTCTTCGACAAGTGTGTTGCCAGTGATACAATAGAATTGAGACGTGGTCGCTAACAATGGGCCTTATAAGAAAGCTCAAGGTCACTCAAAAGGCAATGGAGAGGGCTATGCTTGAGATTTCACTGCGTGATCAAATCAGAAATGAGGACAAGGGCGGATCCAGGGGGGGGGGGGGTCATGGGGGTCATGACCCCCCCCCTGGGCTGGGTCCAGGAGTACCTAGCACAGGAGGATTTTATTTAAGTACTTTCAATATTTAATCAATTTATATAATACATACTTTGTTTGCCGGCAAACGCATTATTCGGGAACGCAATGCCCAGCGCATTCAAAAGTTGAATTTTGCCGCGCTACCGCCGTCACGGCCGCCAATATTCAAATGTCACATTTCATTTTACTTGCGCGCACTTTGTTTATTAATTAGTTTCTTCATTATGCATTGAACACACACACACACACACACACCCCTGTTTGTAGGGAGTCCTATTAGAGGACTTTAATTTTAGGTCACCTATGCGAGGACTTTCGAAAAAGCCTGTAAAACAACATCGTACAGTTTTTTTAATAAGATATAAAGAGACAAAATTTTAAATTACGGTTGACAGCTATCTTCCTGCTCTGCTATTGCACCATTTTGTTATTAAACTCTTCTTGACCAATGCGAGAACCTTAATATACACAGCTCATGCTCCTAGCGATACCCTTCCGAGGACTTTTGTGTGAACTTTCCGAGGACCCAATCACCTGACTAGACATGACAAACTGAGGACTCACTTTCACACATATTTTCTTTAGCCATATACAGTGCGAGGACCTTGTGTTATACTTTCCAGGAACAATCTGAGGACGTTTTACCCAGTCCCAAATGTCTAAATCGAGGACTTATACCTTCTTCTGTACCTAACTTTTCTCTACATTTAATAGCAGATATATTTATATACTTAGTAATTTTAATATAGTTTCTGCATGCGCATTTCGTATCTTAAGTATTATCCGAGGACTTTGTTTTTGATTTTCTTCTGTAACAAGCAACATCAGATTAATTTATAAGGAATTTTGTAGATATTTTTAACGAATTTTCGCATTAGATCTTTACAAAGTAAACTTAAAAAAAATACCTAACCTAACAATTTTGTAGGATGGGCCAGGTTGTTCAACCACTTCAGGGCATGCCTCGAGCAGGGTCAGTATCCCAGTGTGTGGAACGAGGGGAAGCTAGTTCTGATCAGGAAGGAGGGGCGCCCCGCGGACTCGCCGTCCGCGTATCGACCCATACTGCTGCTTGACGAGGCGGGCAAACTTTTTGAGCGTATAATCGCAGATCGTCTCGTCGGCCTCTTATGCAGAGAGGGACAGAACCTGGACGACGACCAGTTCGGCTTTGGTTCGGCCCTGGCGGATGCTACGGTGTCTCGCAGTGTCTTTAGACATCTCCAACGCATTCAACACGCTACCCTGGAGCTGTGAGGCTCTGAAATACCATCGGGTGCCTCTCTACCTCCGCGGCATAGTAGGGGATTATCTGGAGGACAGATGCGTCATCTATCGGTGACGTGACGGTGCCGGTCCGCACCAAATGTCGCGCGGTGTTCCACAGGAATCGGTCTTGGGACCGCTCCTATGGAACATCGGCTGCAGCTGGGTGTTGAGAGGCGAGCTCCCGACGGGCGCCGACTTGACGTGTTACGCGGACAACACGCTTGTCGCTGTCCGGGGGAGCTCGCACAGGGAAGCGACGTTGGTAGCCACGGCTGCGGTGTCACAGGTGGTGAACCGCATCCTGCGCCTGGGCCTGAAGGTGGCCCTTGACAAGTCGGCGGCCATGGTATTTCATGGCCTCCGGCGTGCGCCAGCGCCGGGATCACATATCGTGGTCAGTGGGGCCCGGATAGCTCTCGAACCCACCATGAAGTATTTGGGATTGGTGACAGCCGTTGGGAATTCGGGCCTCACTTCTGGCGGCTGGCGCCCATGCTGATGGGTGCAGCAGGCGCGCTATCAACGTTGCTTCCCAACATGCGAATGCGCCACCTGTAGGCGGTTGTACCTGGGAATCGTGCCGTCCACGACCCTGTAGTGGCCCCTGTGTAGGCGATGGACCTGACGGCCGGAACTCTCGCCATTCTGCGTAAGCCGCAGAGGGCGATGGCCGTCAGGATCGTCCGCGGGTAACGCATGATTACTTACGAGGCGGCTTGCGTCCTGGCCGTATCCCCGCCCGGGGACCTAGAGGCGAAAGTACTCGCGTCATTGTACCGATGGCGCGAGGAAGAGCGGACACGGGGCTACAGTCCGGTGCAGCGGCAGATCGAGTTGCGCCGAGAGGAGCTCCGTCAGGTCCTGGTGGCGGACTGGCGGCAGAGGCTTATGCGACCTACCGCCGCCGGCCTCGCTACCGTCGAGGCGATCCGGCCAGTACTCGACGACTGGCTCGGGAGAAGGCACGGCTTCCTGTCGTTCAGTGTGACGCAGGTACTGTCGGGGCACGGCTGCTTCGGCAAGTACCTGCGTCGCCTAGGCAGGGAGCTGGACGTTCGGTGCCATCACTGCGTCCAATGCGGGGAGGACACGGCGCAGCACACGCTCTGCGAGTGTGTAGCTTGGGAGGAGCAGCGCCGTGTCCTCACAACTAAAGTTGGAGGCGACCTGACGCTGCCGGCAGTAGTGCGGAGGATGGTCGGTAGCGCAGAGTCATGGGACGCCGTGATGTCCTTCTGTGAGGACGTGATGTCGCAGAAGCAAGCTGCGGAACGGGATAGAGAGATCTCAACTCCCTTCCCGGGCCGCAGAAGACGCACCGGGCGCCGAAGAAGGGCGGAGACGTGGGGAAGTCCCCGTCCCCTATCTGATGGACCCCGTGCAGGAGGCGAGGCCCGGACAGACCGGGCCAGCACGAGAGTGTGGGGCCGCGGCAGAATTAACACTTCCGCGGCTCCGCGCGCACGTGTCTGGAGAGACACCGGGGTGGTTTTTAGTCAGTAGGAGTCTGACAGACCCCGTCGCCCACCCCAGGGCGGCGGACATCCATTGAGGATTTTCCACCCCGGAACGAAAAAAAAAAGGTTGTCCAACCAAGACACACGGTTCGTCATCCGGAGATAGATTGCTAAAAAAGAAAATCGGTAAGTATAAAAACCCGATGCTATTACTTCGTAATAAGTAGTAAGTTAATGCACTTCAATAACTACCCGAATCCATCGCGCGATTTGACGGTAGCAAATACGTAGTACCTGAACAATATTGTAGTGATTGCGTATCAATAGCTCTTTATAAGCAACAATGGTAAGGCCTCGACTGCGACTCGTTTGTATCGCTGAATATGAAGTCAGTAATATAATGCTGTCAATATTCTGCGGAGTCATGAGAAGTTTTAAACAAATTTAAGTAAGTCAGTCTCGCCTTGTTTGGGCGGGCAGATATCCTCGACCTTGTACAACTACCTCTACATGACCTCCGCGAATGCTTCGGCTGCCATGACGTCTGTAGCAGCCAGGACCACTGCGGCTGCTACAGCTCCCGGGACAGCCACGGTTTCCACGGTTGCCATAGCTTCGGTGTCTGCCACGACCTCCGCGGTATCCAGAGACACAGCAATTGCTACGGGCTCTCCGCAAACCAAGGCGTACACGGCTCCCAAAGTCAGACAATTCACCGTTGTCTTTCCGTGATCTTCATATTTCAAATTATAATTTGATAAAAATTTCAACAAAAATCAATGTAAGAAGCACCCAAATTTTAAAAAAAGCAATATTTAAAAATTAAATTATGTATAGATTGTGTTCTTAAAACAAGGTTCGTAAACATCATATTTAATACACAACTCGTTATAATAAATATTTATATTATAATCTACGAGATACGTATATAATAAAAAACGTAGTAGATATTTCTGAAGGAAAATAATATTTCCTCTGCGACCAAGCACCACAAAATGCTCTCTGGTGGATTTATTTAATAACTATTTCATTCACAATCGGAATTAAAATCATTTTCTTATTCCTATAGCAATTGTAATTTCAGATACAACCTGAAATTGTACCCGAAAGGAGGACATCAACACACTGACTAGTTCAAGTACTATTCCGAGGTCTTGAGTGTAACATTTTCACACTAGGTCCTCGGATAGTATTATAAACATGAGTCGTGTGTTTATTGAGTGTGTGAAAATCACTAGTGGCGCCGTCTAGTGGTCACACACGGTCGAAATGTGTACATGAATGATCACCACCAATCCGAGGATTTCTTGTGTTTTCCTTATCATATATACAGTAATGTTCAAAATTGCGTGAATAATACGATACAGTAGTCAAGTCAAATCGAGGACCCACAAAAATGTCCTCGGATAGAAAATGTCCTCAGATGTGCCTTGTGTATTCATGCCGATGTCCTCGAATGGTACTTAAAACAAACACACACGCACACCCCCCCACACACACACACACACTGTGTGTGTGTTCAAACTCAAATATTATGGTTGTAATGTTCTTAAAGTACCTCGTAGGTAGATAAGTAGGTGCCTACTTACTGATAGAGGGGGATTTATATACGGACGACAGCAGTTCAAGCTATCGGAAACTGTCAAATAATCCCAATCAACTTTGAGCCTTCATAGTTTAGCAATAAGGTTGACGTCTGTACATTCTTCTTCTTCTTCCTGTGCCTCTTCAATCCTGAAGGTTGGCCGTCAGCTTCTTGTATTCGGTCTTGTCAACCGCGAGACGGAGCAGTTTTTCAACTCTCTCTTCCACTGTCCACTCCCTGATGTTTCGCAGCCACGACTTTCTCTTTCGTCCAGCGCGCCTTTTTACTTCTACCTTGCCCATCATAATGAGTTGGAGTAGCGTATATCACTAGCGTAGACTCGGGGACATCTGTCGCCCCCCAAACATCAGGACCCGAGGTGGCGGCGCGAAGTGTTCCACGCGCGCTACTCTTAGACGTCACGGGGGGAGTCCTACACCTCACTCCCCCCCCCCTGACCCGAGGAGGCCCACGGTGGTGGGCCAGCACCAATCGGGGGTTGCGGAAGCAGTATTAGTTCTCGCAGCCCCCGGTGTAGGTGTGAGACGGATCAACCGGGTGGTTTTTAGTCAGTAAGAGCCTGACAGACCCCGTCGCCCGCCCCAGGGCGGCGGAAATCCATGAGGATTTTCCACCCGGAAAAAAAAAAGCGTATATCTATCGTGTCGGAGCATCTGGCCGAGATAATCTATTTTGCGTTTCTTTATGGTGGGCAACAACTTTCGAGGCATTAGAACGCGCTGAAGGACGGTGTCAACTCTGACCTTTTGGGTCCAGCTTATGCGCAGCATACGACGGTAGCACCACATTTCAAAAGCCTGCAAGCGTCGTGTAGTGTCCTCTTTCAGAATCCATGCTTCGCAGTGGGACATCACGAACGACAGGCCATACGTAGTACATCAGTAATCTCACTCGGAGCTTTATGTGGAGTTTACGACAGCACAGAACTTTCTATATTTTGTTAAAAGATGCTCGGGCAAGTTTATCCGGGTCTTAATTTCTTGGTCGGACTCCCATGCTTCATTTACCTAAGCACCGAGATACTTATCCTGTCGTACCCGCTCAAGTTGTTTGCCTGCCACCGATATGCTAGGACATAAGTCTTGGTTTCTAGAGACCACCATAAATATTGTCTTGCTGATGTTCATCGACAGACCGGCCTTGTCGCTGCACTCATTGACTTTATCTACAATGGTTTGCAAATCTTGTTCAGAGGCTGCAATGAGAACAGTGTCGTCCGCATAACGCAGGTTATTAACGACCTTGCCATTGATTTTCACTCCGGCTTCCAGACCTTCAAGAGCCTCCGACATCGCTGCCTCGGAATAGATATTGAAGAGCAACGGAGACACAGCCTTGCAGAGCTCCACGACAGATCTTGATTTCCTCGGTCTCCTCATTTTTAACTTTGATTATAGCTACTTGGTTCTCGTACAGATTACGGATAATCCTGACGTCCTTGCTATCGAGCTCAATATCTGTTAATAGACCCAGGAGGTGCTGGTGCTTAACCCGGTCGAATGTATAAAGCACAAACTTATTACTACTATTACTGTTCGTAATCTATAAAGCACAGCAGTGCATATCCCTGCATTTTTTACGAGGACGTTGAGGGCAAAAAGAACTTCATGAATACCGACACCAGAGCGAAATCCGAATTGACTGTTTGTTCATCACATTTCGGTCTTACCCTGTTCTGTATGATGTTTCTGTTGCTGTAAGAACACTTCGTCTGTACATACCTACGTTTTTTTTTTTTTGGTGAGGGAAATTGAAGGTCCTAAGCTTCGTAAGTCTAAGGTCTAAGCGTTTTTTTTTTTTGTTTCCTCGTTGGAAAATCCTCATGCATGTCCGCCGCCCTGGGGTGGGCGACAGGGTCTGTCAGACACCTACTGACTAAAAATCACCCCGGTGTTCCATCTCGCACCTACACCGGGGTTGCCAGAACGAACACTGCTTCCGCAACCCCCGATTGGTGCTGGCCCACCACTGTGGGCCTCCTCGGCTGAATGATGTGTACGACTCCCCCCATGACGTCTAAGAGTGGCGCGTGTGGAACACTTCGCGCCGCCACCCTGGGTCCTGATGTTTGAGGGGCGACAGATGTCCCCGAGTGTGTCGCCCCTGGACCCGTTTAGGGTGGCTGAAAGAGGGCGTTATCCGCCCTCCGCCGACGCCCGGTGCGCCTGCTGTGGGTCGGGTGAGAGGACGAGATCTCCCTCTCCCTGTCCACAGCCTCTGCGAGACGACTGTTTCGCAGAAGGAAACCACCGCATCCCAGGACTCATCACTGCCGACCATCGACTCGATTACGGCAGTGACAGCTCCCTGCCGGCCGAGATGAAGGCACGGCGCAGCTCCTCCGCGCGTGGCATACTCTGCCAGCGTATGCCGCTCCCGGCAGTTGATGCAGTAGTGCTACCGGGCGTCCAGCTCCATGTTTATGCGACACAGGTACTTTCCGAAGCAACCATGCACCGAAAGTACCTGTGTAATCCGAAACATCAGGAAGTCCTGCCTTCTCCCGAGCCAGTCCGCCAGTGCCGGCCGGATCGCCTCGATGGTGGTGAGGCCTGCGGTAGGACACGAAAGCCTGTCCCGCCTTTCTGCCACCAGGACCTCTCGGAGCTGCGACCGACGCTGCTCGAGCTGACGCCGTGAGCCGGGTGGCGGCGCCCGCCGGAGACCATGAAACCATGGCCTCCGACTTGTTGAGCGCCACCTCCAGGCCTAGGCGACGTATGCGGCCCACCACCTGTGATACCGCAGCCGTCGCCAGCAATGTTGTTTCCCTGTGCGAGCTCTCCCGGGCGGTGACCAGCGTGTCGTCCGCTTAACTCGTCAGATCTGCCCCCAGTCTGAGCTCGCCTCTCAGCACCCAGTGGTACGTCGTCTACGTTACGAAAAATCAAAGCATGGGAAAGAGCTTCAATGATTGAAGAACGTCTAACCGGACTGGCACTTCTCCACGTTCAAAACGTACCCATTGAAATAGATGAAGTGATAAAACATTTCGGCAGGAGACGTAAAAGAAAAATTGATTTCGTTATTTGATTAGGTATTTTTATGTTCAGTAGGTACTTATTAATAAAATACCTTCTTTTTAATTGTATCTATTATTATCAAAGTTTAATTAAAACTTCTTCTGACTTGACCACGATTATGTGACCCCCCCCTGGCGCCAAAGCTGGATCCGCCCTTGAATGAGGAGATCCACATAAGAACCTGAGCAACAGACATAGCTCGAAGAATTGCAACACATAAGTGGCAGTGGGCCGGGCACATTGCCCGTAGGACCGATACCCGATTATAATTGTAGGTATATACCTACGCATAATTGGTTCATCATGACTTCGTAGGAATATCATCATCAACCTTTTTATCGTCCCACTGTTGGGCACAGGTCTCCTCTCACACAGAGAAGGATTAAGCGTAATCACCACGCTTGATCAATGCGGGTTGGCGATTTCAAACCTGAAGTCCAGGTTTCCGCAAGATGTTTTCCTTCACTCTGTAATCAGTCATTGGTGTCCAAGATATATTTAGAAAGTACATATAACTTAGAAAAGTTACATTGGTACTTTGCCTGACCTGGAATCGAACCCGCACACTCATACTTGAGAGGCTGGTGTTTTAACCACTAGGCCACCACGACTATGCATAATTCAGGTTAAGCAACATGCTTTTTTAAAAGGTGTGCTTACTCGTACTTATTAATTAATATGTTTATTTCGATAAATATAACTTATTTACAGGACCGCAGCACGCTGCTTTACAGGTAAAATTGAAAATCTAATACAAAAATCTGACAGATTGATCTGCGGTCGTCTGTACTAAACCGATCAAGTCAAGCTTTACAGCAAGTCCAAAATTGGTTTACCGCTAATAATTTAGTACTAAATGAAAAAAGTCAAAGTGTATAAGATTTGCGTTACCAAATGTTAAAAGTACTTACTCCGATATAGTATTGAACAAGGAGAAACTTGAATTCGTCGAAAACACGGTTTTCCTGGGGATCACGCTTGACTCGAGGCTACAATGGGGTCCTCATTTAAAATCTCTGGACGGCTTAGTTCAGCAGCATACGCTGTCAGAAAAATCCGTCAATTTACTGATGTAGATACTGCGAGACTAGTCTATTTTAGCTACTTTCATAGTATCATGTCATACGGTATTTTGCTTTGGGGACGGGCTGCAGACATAGAGTCTATTTTTATTCTGCAGAAAAGAGCTATCAGAGCCATATACAATCTCCGCAGACGCGATTCTCTTAGGGAACTGTTTAAAGAAATAAAGATCCTTACGGTCCCTTGTCAATACATTTATGAAAACATTATGTATGTTCGGAAAAATATTGATCTTTTTAGGAAGATAAGTGACAGACACAATTTTAATACTAGGAATAGAAACAATTTAGATCAACCTCGGTTCAGACTAGTTAAAGTAAATAGTTCTTTTATGGGGTACTGTGTAAAATTTTATAATAAAGTACCGCTAGAGATTCAACAACTCAATGAGTCCAAATTTAAAACATGCATTAAACGCACGCTGTGTAAGCAAGCATATTATAAACTGGAAGATTATATCCTTGATAAAAATGCTTGGATAAATGCCAGTCCTGCTCCACAGCCACAGACAATTTTGTAGGTTTGGAAGAGATGCCATTCCCCCTTTTTGTTGTTGTCTAAATATTCCTTTTTTATTTTATTTGTTTATTTCAACGTTGTGCACAATATTTTGCTACCATTATCTTGCAATAATATTGGATAATGTAAAAGCACTTTTCAAGTTTGTGAATGTGAGGCACCATGGACTATGGTTTGTTTTTTTTTTTTAAATATATAACTTGTTTGACATTACGAGATTGGCAGTTGAGAGTTTGTCATGCTCACTCAAATGTCTTGCTGATGGTGGCGCGTGTTGTTGGGTCATTTGGTTCCCTTCAATATGGTTGAGCTAAGTGGGGCTGATGCGCGCGTCATGCTCGTGAACGGGGGCCGTCAGTGGAGACTGGTCATCTCTTAGCTGCCAGTGGGCTTAATTCATTTTTATATTTTAATTAATTTTACATTGTGCTCACATGATAGAAGCAACATAAATATGTAACGAAGAAATGTAACCCATATATTATGATTTTAAAAGAGTGTCCATGGAGTTTCTTGCACGTTCTTCTCCATAGAGATCTACGCTTTGGAACGTGCAATTTAGCTTCACTTTTCTTGGATTGACCGACATTGACTATTCAAAAGTACCAAGTGATGGTTAATTTGAAATAAACTATTTTGATTTTGATTTTGAAGGAATGTTATCTTAACAGTTTAATTTGTTTCACCGTTTTACGGGATATGATTGACGTGTATAAACTTATATGGGTGTCGCACTGGAGGAGCCGAACTTGAGGTAATTCAGAATCTTTACGTACTTATCTTTTCTTTAAAGTAATGATAACTCTGATGAGCTTGTTAAAAAGTCTTAATCTGAGTCGGATTTAAAAAAAGATGCATTCTTTCTAAGGAAGGTTTTATGCTATGTATTAACATCACGCTAGCTTGACAGCGTCGGTGGCGTAGCGGTAGCGAACGCGGCCGCTGCGCCCTTGCGTTGGGTTCAATCCCCGCGCAGTGCAAATATTTGTATGCATGAATATGAATATTTACACTGGTCTGGTCGTGCCTCTGGTCCCGGTTGCCATAAATGAACATCTAATGGCAGTCGTTACGGTTTGTTGGAGCCAAAAGTCCAACAGTTGGTATAACTGCAGTGCTTCGATATCGCTTTCGGGTTTTCGAGATCAGACGGCAGTCGCTTCACGGAAAATATCAAAGTTTAGCCAAATCAGCAATTAGACTGCCAAGCGGACCCCAGACGCCAAAGCTAAAAAACTTCAGATGCGACTGGGATTGACGCTGAGATGATGATGATAACATCACGCTAAGTTCCGTACGAGTCGGCGGCTGGCGCCCAAGCTGATGGGTGCAGCAGGCGCGCTGTCAACGTTGCTTCCCAACATGGGGGGCCCGAGCGCCGCCTGTAGGCGATTATACGTGGGAATCGTGCGGTCCATGGCCCTGTATGGGGCCCCTGTGTGGGCGATGGACCTGACGGCCGGAACACTCGCCATTCTGCGCAAGCCGCAGAGGGCGATGGCCGTCAGGGTCGTCCGCGGGTATCGCACGATTTCCTACGAGGCGACTTGCGTCCTGGCCGGATCCCCGCCCTGGGAGCTAGAGGCGAAAGTACTCGCGTCATTGTAACGATGGCGCGAGGAAGAGCGGACACGGGGCTCCAGTCCGGCGCAGCGGCAGATCGAGCTGCGCCGAGAGGAGCTCCGTCAGGTCCTAGTGGCGGACTGGCGGCAGAGGCTTATGCGCCCTGCCGCCGGCCTCTCTACCGTCGAGGCGATCCGGCTAGTACTCGACGACTGGCTCGGGAGAAGGCACGGCTCCCTGTCGTTCAGGGTGCCGCAGGTGCTGTCGGGGCACGGCTGCTTCGGCAAGTACCTGTATCACCTAGGCAGGGAGCCGGACGCTCGGTGCCACCACTGCGTCCAAAGCGGGGAGGCCACGGCGCAGCACACGCTCTCCGAGTGTGTAGTTTGCGAGGAGCAGCGCCATGACCTCACAAATGAAATAGGAGGCGACCTGACGCTGCCGGCAGTAGTGCAGAGGATGGCCGGCAGCGCAGAGTCGTGGGACGCGGTGGTGTCCTTCTGCGAGGACGTGATGTCGCAGAAGGAAGCTGCGGAACGGGAGAGGGAGATTTCAACTCCCTTCCTGGGCCGCAGAAGACGCACCGGGCGCCGAAGAAGGGCGGATAACGCCCTCTTCCACCCCCCATGAATGGGTCCAGGGGCGAGGGACATGGGGAAGTGCCCGCCCCCTATTCGATGGACCCCGACGCGGAGGCGCGCGCGAGTGTCAGCGCGCGCCTCTGAGGCGATGCATGGGGTAGCTTAACACCCCATTACCCCGTACCCGAGACGAGGACCGGACAGACCGGGCCAGCACGAGAGTGTGGGGCTGCGGAAGAATTTAGACTCCCGCGGCCCCACGCGCGCTCGTGATAGAAGAGACACCGGGGTGGTGTTAGTCAGTAAAAGTCTGACAGACAGGATTTCCACCCCGAAAAAAAAAAGGTTCCGTACGAGTCCAACAAAAAACTACGGAACCCTAAAAACGAAAACGATGTAACAATGTGTGATGTGATGCCGTAGCTCGGGGCCCTAAAATTTCATGCGGACAAAATTGCAGGCAGAAGCTAGTCTGTACGTACAGGATAGCAGAAACGATCCAAGCGTAAAGAGTGACCAATAGAAATGGGTTTCATTTTGACAGTTCAACAACAATCATTGCGTTTTTTATGTTGTTCAGTAGACACACTTTCCGAACACATGGAGTAATAGATTAGCAACGGTTTGTTTACCTCTATTCTTTATCGAATTTGGCTGAAATATAGTGTAGTGCTACTACTGTAGTGTTTGTTGAATATGTGCAAATTAGGCAAGACCAAGTCGTGGCCTAGTGGTTAAAACACCAGCCTCTGAAGTATGAGTGTGCGGGTTCGATTTCAGGCCAGGCAAGTATATTTGTAATTTTTCTAAGTTGCGTTCTGTCATAGAATAAAGAGAGGGAAGTACGTTATCTTCATACAAACGGACCGCGCGCGGCTTGTATGTGTGCGCCATAGTATCTATGCGTCGCCGCACGCACACCTAAACACAATATTAGAGTGCCTATGACTGCGCTAGTCGCGGCTAGCACGGAACGAGGTTCGCGCGTCACGGCTTTTCGGCACATTCGCTAAATCACAGATTACAGAATACTACGTAGCTAAATTAAAGAACAATGTGTGATTATCGCAGGAGAAAGTATTGTTGTTTGTTTGGGTGTCTTAAATCATCGATTTCAGGATTCTCTGTTCAGATTACCTTTTTTTTTTATATATTATAAACTAGCGCTTGACCGCAATCCTGCCTGATGGTAAGTAGTGACGCAATCGTTGATGGTAAAGCGCACTAGTTTATTAAGAGCCTATTCACTCTAGCCTTGAAGACACTCAAATTGTAGTCCGACGGAAACACCGCCGCTGGCAAATTATTCCAGTCCCTCGATGTACGCGGTATAAAGGAAGAGGCGAAACGCTTCGTCCGGATCGTAGAGGTGTTAACAACGTAAGGGTGGAAACCAGCCGTACGACGGGTCGTCCGCTGGTGGAACGGAGATGGGGGAATTAAATCATGCAATTCCATCGCACACTCCCCGAA
Source organism: Sesamia nonagrioides (assembly GCA_017933935.1). Classification (NCBI taxonomy): domain Eukaryota; kingdom Metazoa; phylum Arthropoda; class Insecta; order Lepidoptera; family Noctuidae; genus Sesamia; species Sesamia nonagrioides. The sequence continues at coordinate 2,044,067 of JADWQK010000137.1, read as the reverse complement.
ATGCATCCTATAGAACACCGAAAGGCTGGCTACTCTACGCCTGTGCTCTAGGCTTTGGAGACTCGAGTTAGATCAGGGTCACCAATCAGCCTCTTTGCACGTCTCTCCACTGAATCCAAAGTGGCCAGGTGACACTTGGCAGCACCAGCCCAAATGTGGCTGCAGTACTCCACACACGAACGGACCTGTGCTTTGTATAACATTAGAAGCTGCCCAGGTGTGACCTTTCGATCTATCGGACCTTTGCGATAACGCCAAGTTTCCTGGCAGCCACCTTAGCCTTGGACTCAATGAACCGCCCAAAGTTAAGGTCCCAGGAAATCTCAACTCCCAAAAGCTGAAGGCGGACACGAACACTCCAAGGACACGTTCCGAAAAGTAGGAGCCAAGGTGAATGGGCTCCTTTTGGCGGTGAAAAGACACGCCTGTGTTTTGGCGGCATTGAATACCTATTGTAGGTAGGTATAGTAACTACTTACTTACAGTTATAAAATCGTTATTAAAAGTAAGTAAGTACCTAATTGACAATTTGTGAATCAGATAAATAAAGTTCAGATCTTAACAACAGAAATAATTAGTCAAAGAGGCAGTTGTCAGTATTTTTATGTTGTTTTACGATTTTTAGGGTTAATAGATATGTTTGTGTTATATAAATTTGTATTAATTAAAAATAAAAATAAATATGGTCCTTTATGTGTACAAAACTACTAATAAATTACAAAATAAAAAATACAAAAAAACTGTGTATGAATACTAATGTATAAATACTAAGCAAATAATTTAAATATGAGCTCTTAGTCTATAAATATTTGTTAGCGGGTTCGGTGACAACCGAATCCGACGAAGCGTGAACAGTCGTCAACTTTCCGACCTTTGCCAATTTATAGACACTGAATTAAAATTTTGCTAAACGTGACAACCCTAAGACAGTAGGCAATTAAATCGCGGATTGGGTCGGAGATAACCTACTTCCCTCTCTTTATTCTATGGTTCTGTGTTTCTTCAAGTTTTTGGCAGCGTTCACTGCCCATAAACACTACCATATTTTATTTTATTTATATTTAATGTCTGATTACAAGGCGAAGGATAAAATCATTAGGAAACCTGGCCTTAAAGTATGATATCGCCAACCCGCATTGAGCAAGCGTGGTATTTACGCTCAATCCTCCTCTGTTTGAGAGAAGGCCTGTGCCCAGCAGTGGGACGATAAAAAAAGGGTTGATGGTGAGGCAAGACCTGCATGACGCTTATTGAGACCAGGGACAAATGATAAAATAGGCAGGCCATAAAATAAACACATACCTATATTTAAAAGTTAGCTGGACGAGATTACCAGTAATGATGATAATGACCAGTCTGAAAAAATCCATTTTGGTGTATAACATTTTTCATTGAAAAGCGGTTGTCGATGAAGATGAATTTCATACTGCGGTGCATTGTACGCACGATAGCAGGTCAAGCTACCCGAAACTGACAAAAAGTCCCAATCAATCTTGATCCTTAAGATTTTGAAATAAAGTTGAAAATTTAATATAGAAACTTGACAGATTGTAGTAGCTTGATGTCCTTACTATACAACTATAACAGTACAATGCTTTGACTATAGTTTTAGTTGACGTCAAATACTTTCTGCACCTTCATTTGTACAAAGCAAGGTTGGTGGGCCTTGATTTATGCCTCGATGCCTAATTTCTTTACACAGCCTTGTCAAGATGACTTTTTAAGTTCAAATCGCGTCATAGCCATTGTCTTTTGATTTCTATGGTGTAGATAACTACGATGGAATGATTTTAGTTCTAATAAGTCACGGTATCTAAAGGATCTAATCTTTGTCGGAAACTAGCCTGCATTGTTAGCGAACTGCGCGTCCATTGTTGCACTGCGTTTTTCGTTTCTAGGAATGTCATTGCCTTTTTATTAAAGCGTTGTTATTAAATCAGCGTGCATTTATATAACATCGAATCATATCTTGTCGAACGTATTGGATTGGATAATACGACATATTTAAGGAAATACGACTTATATCTAAATTACAGTTTGTAGACAATGGAAAACAAACTCGAAAGTTCTACTAAATCCAGGAAAACAAGGCCGCGCTTTATAGCGATGTCTCATGAAAAATCGTAATATATCGTCTGGATCTTATATCATCTTGTTCTCAAGCAATTCCTCGCCGACGGACAGCGGCTGCGGCGCGGGTGACTGGGCTAGCCACCAGCAGCGGTGAGCGGCCACACCAGACGTAATGTGCTCGCGATAGATGGCATTCAGGTCGGGCGACGTTACGGTGCGGACGCGCGGACTGATATTCGAGCGCGCTCACCTCGATCGTTATACATTTCTACCGAAAGTTTTTTGTTGTAAAGTTTTTATTTAGTCTTTACTGTTAGCCTTCATTGCGGGTGCTCCAGTACTAAGAACAAAATAAAAAGTTTTTTTTTAAGAGCTTTGTCGTGTTCTCCTTTCTCTGTTGAGCTTGCCAATAAATTGAATTTTGTTACGAGGTGATGTTAAACGTATAAACACTGTGCCGGTGATAACGGAGAATGATGTGAATAGTGCTGTGTTTATGTTTGTGATGTGCGGGTTTGTGTAGACGTGGGTTGTTTACAATGGGGTACGCATCGAGCGGCGCTGGGCGCGCGGCCCACGAGGCGCTGCTGGCGCGCCAGGACGCCGAGCTGAGGCTCATGGAAACCATGAAGCGCAGCCTCCAGGCCAAGATGAAGAGCGACCGGGAGTACGCCCTTGCGCTGTCTGCTGCCGCCGCTCAAGGCCAGAAGATGGACAAATGTGAAGAACTTAACGGTAAAAAAGCTGCGCCACTTAACAAGAATTAACCCTGTTAGCACTCATGAATTTGTGGCTGAATGGACTATTTGCATCAAAGCTTCTTTTTACAGTTATAGCTTCCGGGCGAGAATAAAACGTGCTAAATGCGTAGTCCAGGAATTAGGCACATCCTTGATTAAGAAACCGTTGCATTTAAATGTGATGTGTTAAACATGAATTCGTTTTAGGCTTAACTAAACACACTTAAGAAGTCATTAGGATATATAATTAATTGAACTGACTGCAGCTCAGGTCAAGGGAAACTTTGAGCTTTTCAACAATCTTTACTTGAGGTGGAGAGTTCAAAAACCTTTGTTGTAATGTAGATAAATTCGCAAAATTTGGCGGATTAAAAAAAAAAAAAAAGAGTTTGTTAAATATTATTGTAAGTATATTAACCTACTCACCTGTCATTTTTCAATCGAAATTCAAGCACTTACACTGATTGTTCGTCAAGAGAAGATTAAGTTTTTTTTCTAAAATACTATTAAACCTATTACGGCTAGACATTTAAAGCAACGGGTGCTGTTGCTTTCCGTTAAAATAATATACACAGATCTAAATAATTTCCTGATTGCACAACACTACCGATACTAATTCTATGACTTTAGAAGAAGGAAGAGTTATAAATTAGATGTCTACCTTAATTAAAAAATAATACTGTAGATTTGGCTACGATTTTAGATTGACCCTCACAGTATAATTCTGACAATACTAATTAGCCAACGGCAGACACAAATCTCAGGACGGCTTATTTCGACATAGAAATTGAAGGTATTTTTATAACGCCAAATCATAATTACGACATAATCAAGGTAGAACGCAGATATGTAGGTATGTAGATGGGTGTGTTTAATGAAACGGAAAATGATTCAAAGACAGAAAGATAAATATTTAATTTGGGACTTACGTAGAAACTGCAAACGATAATAAAGAAATTATATCTAAAAAAACAACAATGACTGAAGGTGAAGGAAAACATTTTGTCCTTAAGTCTGAAATCGCCAACCCGCATTGAGCTAGCGTGGTGATTACGCTCAATCCTTCTCTGTATGAGAGGAGACCTGTGCCCAGCAGTGGGACGATAAAAAGGTTGATGATGATGATGATCTAAAAAAACATGAAACCAATAAAAAAACTGAAGATTGAGGAAGCTCTGATTTAAAAAATGAGAAATCAAAACATTACGAAACAAGCAAACATACAGACAGTTTAGGCTAAAAATGCAAAGAACCTCTTCTATATTTATTATCATTACATAAGTAACCCTACATAATAAATATATTAATTTTCATAAATATTCCTCATGTGTAGTAGGTAGTAATGTGGGTGTAGTCATTGTTCTCACTTTAACTGTTGTTGGCGCCCTGGCCCTACACTATGGTAACACCATTGTTTTCAAATCATGAATAAAAAAATGTTCCGTTTCAAGAGACCTTAGAGCGGCGCAGGTAGCTGTTAAACCGTTCGGATCCACATCTTCCCTAAGTTGTTACAAAGTTCCAACAACTTGCCATACCATACTGTGTGGTAATTGCTTTGCACTTTCAGTAGTAATGGCTTACATTTTGACAATTCGTTATTTAGGTTAATGGACAGTTAAAAATTATTTTGAACGATACGTTAGCAATGAATTTACAGTAGGTATACTTTTTTTTTTGTTTTGGGTGGGAAATCATCAAATGAACTCGCCGCTCTGGGCAGAGCGGAAGAGTGTGTCAGACTTTTACTGACTAAAACCCACCCGTGTTCCTTCACTTGCCTGTGCGCCAGGGCTACGGTTTCTTTTTTAACCAACCCGTAACCCTGGCCCATGTGGCATCGGCCCTCGTTTCCTGACTGTGGCCTGGACCAGGGTTGGACGTGGGAGATCACCGCCACGAGGACGCGGCGGTGCTCTACCCAAGCCAGGCAGACCTCCACTGTATGCTCCACCGTGTCCTCAGGGCGAGTAACACAATGGCGTTTCCTCCCGCCTAATACGGAACAGAAACCTCCCGAAACAGCCGTATCCGGTGAGGACCTGCGTCAGGCGGAATGTGAGGGCGCCGTGGCGCCTCTCTAGACACTTCTCAAAGAGGGGACTTACCGCCACTATTGTGGCGTGCCCAATTTGCAATATCCTTGAAAATTATTTAGGTTGAGATTGAGTGTGCTACGCAATTAGGGTGCTGTAAAAACGTGAAGAATTATTTGACCATTAAATAAATTTAAGTCTGCTCAGCATCGCAATTGCGCAACCCACTTATGTTCGCAATCTGAATGATTTTAAATGGATATCTAATCATACATAGGTACCTAAGTTAGAAATGTATAAAGAAAAACATACATGCAATGAAATTGGCGCAGATTCTGTTGTTCACAAACTAATTTTAAGTTAAGTGCATATTCTTCATTCTATTTCATTAAGAAAAGGATAGAAGATAACATTTTAGTATAATCCTGTCAAATTAAGATATTCCATAGACAGTTTAGACAGTTTAGACAGTTTAGTTAGAGAATATTATGTTGGATAGTGTACAAGTTACATCCGGAGTTGTTTATTATACGGACCTTGTTGAAACTAGAACTAATTTCCGTGCGTTCAGGCGCTTTTGCCATACATATTATTGGAATCAATTGTAACAGCAATTACCTACTTAGGACCCATTAACTTGATCAAATGTTATTCCGTGGTGCTTGGCAATCTGGGTTTCTCCCAGTTGCAATAATGTCCCTTTGTGCCGATTGGCCTAGTTCTGTTCTGTCTCCTGCTTATTATGGAGGGAAGTGGAAAAAATATCTTTTTTCTTACTCCTCCGCTATTCTTTTCTGTTTAATTTCGTTGCGGGACCCAAGACAGTTGAATCGTTTCTCCGGGACTCGTCGAGCTTCATTGCTCGGCGTTTTTCTGGCGGTCTCCACTGTTGATTCTGGCTTTCAGGAGTTGCAGTGGGTTGGGAACAGTGTGGCGGGTTTTGTCCCAAAAAAAAAAAATAAAAAGACAGTTTAGACGCATTATAAACATGTCGACCAAAAATATATCATTTTACGTCAGGCTCGGAATAGCCTAAATTAAAATATTATTTTATGTCCTTTTCTTAATCCTTACTAATAATATAAATGGGAGTGTCGAGTTTGTTAGTTTGTTTTGTTTGTTCCGCTTTCACGCCATAATTACTCAACCGATTGCTTTGAAATTTTGCAGACGTAAAGTTAGAAGTCCGGATTAAATAATAGGTTACTTTTTATCGCGGAAAATTTGGTATTCCCGAGGGAAATCTAAAAAACGCGATATAACCGAACTCCACGCGGGCGAAGCAGCGGGCGGAAAGCTAGTGAAATATAAAGAGAGGACAAAAATTGAGGTCTGTCTACTGTTAAATAAGTATCACAGCATAGTATAGCACAATTACCCTATAATATTCCCAATTTCCCACTACTGGGACACAGTAGCGTTGCAGAGTTCTGTGAAATGAAATGAAATGAAATGGAATGAAATGTGAGAGGGAATGGGCCGTAATTTACCACGTGGGCCTAGTGCGGGCTGGTAGAGATGTCTTCCAATTTTTAGTTCTAACTAAGAGTTGTTGTTTTCTTCACCGTTTTGATTGGTATCTTTCCTGAATCGGGTAAGAGTTTTGAAAATTGTATAAAATGACGGGAATAATTGCCCCCATTCGTGCCCACCCTAGTCCTGGTGGCCTAGTGATTAAAACACCAGCCTCTCAAGTATGAGTGTGAAGGTTGGATTCCAGGTCAGGCAAGTACCAATGTAACTTTTCTAAAAGTTATATGTACTTTCTAAGTATATCTTGGACACCAATGACTGATTATAAGGTGAAGGAAAACATCTTGAGGAAACCTGGACTTGAAGTCTGAAATCGCCAACCCGCATTGAGCAAGCGTGGTGATTACGCTCAATCCTTCTCTGTATGAGAAGAGACCTGTGCCCAGCACTGGGACGATAGAAAAGGATGTTGATGAATTGCCCCCATGAAGAATGCAGGTAATATAGATTTTGTGGGATTTTGTCGGATGTTCTTCGAAGCCAATTTTAGGCAGCAGCAGTAAACCTATAGCTAAATAATTTTAGCTTTAATCATTGACTGGTTGGAAATGGCATCAAAATATCACTAATGTGTTTAAAATTGAAAACAAATACAAAGTGACTTTAACTAGATTTGTGCCAGAAATCATTCAGCGGGTTCGACATGTGTCTGATGTGGACAACATTATCGTTAGTAACCAATGTCTTAAATATTACACAAACGTGCATGGGCGTAGTCGAGTTGAGATAAATGGAGCATGTGGCCTTTGTATGAATTCTAGTGACCTCATTTTCTTCTACGAAAATTTGCCTCACTGCCCATGGGGTTACAGTTTTTGTTATTATAATTTGTGTTTTCTACAGCAATTTATTAAAGATTTAATAGTATATTGTTTACTGCTAAAAATACTCCGCGGTCATTAAGACAGTTTTTTACTTTTTACCTAAGGAATGCATTTTATTTTATTTATTGGTCTATCTACAATTTTTACACAATAAAAACAATACAAGAAACATACAAACATAGTGCACAATATAATGAAATAGACACAGCATGCAAATAAAAAAATAATGAAACAATTAAAAGTTATAAAAAGTGCAGAAATAGCTTTACCAATGTGAATTTAGCAAAGAGAGAGAGAGAGAGAGTAAAAAAAAATATTTAAAAATAAGAAAAAAAGTCTGTAATAAGGACTTGGCGCTTGAATTTTTGTAGTGTTCTGGTAAAGATATCAATCAAGTCATTTGAATTATCAAAGAGCTTGCAAATTCTAGGGATGGGCGAATTGGATCCTGAATCAGTTTTGCGGATAGGGGACCGGAATAGTTTGATAGGGTGACGTGGATTAACTGTGGGGAATGTTAAATTTAAGCATACTTAACAACTGGGGGCAGTCTATTTTACTCTGTAGTATTTTGAACAGAAAAATTAAATCTATATTGTCTTTTCTTTTTTCAAGTGAATTCATACCGAAATTTTTAAGACGTTTCATTACATTGGCCACGTTATCAACGAGAAATTTAATCGACCCTAAAAGTCCTAAGTTGTATAAAGTTTCAAGCTTGAACCTTTCATATAATTGGTATCACTGCTTGATATTTTTAAAGTAAGTTATTTCTTTATCCTTTACAACAATAGTGCACTTTGTTCTAGGTTCTGTAATAGCATCGGCCTGGCGAGCTATGACCGAAGAATGGGAGAATATCAGCCGACTTATCAGGGTCAATGCTGAGGCTCTAGAATCTAAAGCCCTCGACAGACTTACAGCCCTTATGACGGAACGACGGAAATCAAGGAAGGTGTACCAGGAGGACCACACGAAAATCAATTCGCAGTTCACACAGGTATGTTTCAACCCCGAAAGTTTTATAGATCTTTAGAATAGCATACTCTTTATTATATACACCACATAAATTCATTATCTTCTCAGCGTTAATCCCAGTCTCATCCGAAGCTTTTTTAGCTTTGGAGTCTGGGGTCCGCTTTACCAGTCTAAATGCTGATTTTGGCAAAATTTCGATATTTTCCGTGAAGCGATTGCACCATATAAATTATAGAACATAAATATGAAGATTTTACAAAGGGCGAAACAATGGGCGGGTATTGTGGGTTCCTATTGTGGGTTCCTTATATTTTCTATCATATTCCATACAGGTGAATTTAAGTATAGTGGTAATTAATGTTCTCCATGGTAGTGTTAAGTTCTGTGGTGTTATTCGTGGATCTTTCCATAGACATAATTATACTAATGGACATGTCGTACGCGTATAATCTGCAGTTATTTTTTGGTTTGAAAAGAGTGAGGGAGATGGCCGATGGGCAGTGCACATTGCTCGTAGAACCGATGGCCGATGGGGCAGTAAGTTTCTGGAGTGGCGGTCACGTACCGGAAGACGCAGCGTAGGGATCCCCCCAACAAGGTGTACCGATGACCTGGTGAAGATCGCGGGAAGCCGATGGATGCGGGCAGCACAAGATCGGTCATCGTGGAAAGCCTTGGGAGAGGCCTTTGTCCAGGAGTGGACCTCTTTAAGCTGAAGTAGAAGAAGAAGAGGGAGAGACGGCATATGCTTTCGGTTTAGCACTATCTCTTTCCTCATAGATGATTGATGATTTTGAGAGAGATAAAGATACACGAAACGTTTCCCATCTTTCTTTCGGAGTGCCATAATTCTCATTTGTAAGGCATGTCCATTATTATATGTCGATCGATCTTTCACAATCGTTACGGGTCGTCAAAAGCTTGAATGTCTGAAAACTAGTCCTACCAAGGGGTCCAGTTTTGTACCCAGGAACTAAGTTGTGGACGTCTGATAGGCAGCAGCTCCATGTAAAGATTAGTGTCGAGCAGCATCCGCTAAGATTGGATCGCCAACATAGTTGGTCAATGGCAAGAAAGGTGCTAATGATTTAGTGTTAAATTATCTACTTACTTCGTTTTACCCGTTGGCTTTTAACGTATTTAATTCATACTCACATCCTAAAGAATTATAAATGTTTGCTTTAGATTGATGTTTGATAGTCAATGCTCTCTTGTTTGTTATTACTTTTTCAAATTAGCCCTTTCCATTGTTATGTAGAATTAGGTTATTCTAACTGAACAGACAGCTGCGCTGCTGGGGAGTTTGTAACGCCACTTCTTCTTGAAGAAGGGCGGCCGAGGGGGATTGTCTTCGTGATGAAGGGCGGGAGTTTTGAGGACTGTCTTATGTAACTCTAAGATTTTAAAAAAACCTGATTCTCTGCCTAGTTTGTTGTCTTATGTGGCTTTTGATTTTATCTTCGTGGACTTCTTGTAAAAACTGAATCAACTTAGGATACATTTTTTTTTGTACATAAGTTGTTCACGAACTTACTGGTATTTACAAACTGGTTCTTTATCTGAGCCATAAGTCGTCGTAGCTTTCTTATCACAAGTGGTATCACCGTATCGGATCACGTCTGACGTCGATAACGTACTGACTCACGCACTATTTGACTATTTCTGTAGTTTTTAACTCAATCACGTACAAACTCTTTGTGTTGATAACGTTGTATAAATATTGTTTTTGCTTTAAACAAAAGAAAATATTTTTTTAAAATTGAAAGTAAAACTATTCCATTGTTTTGTTCATGCAGTACACACTGTTTTCACAAATCGGATAGTACGGTTTCCACATATTTTGTTTAAGTTTGTTTATTTTCTGGCTTGAGCCAAATAGTCAGCACACGCGGCCTGTTACTGACCGGTTCGGCTAACCGCTTAATTCCTCGTCCGCTTCCTATCGTCGATCTACTCCCAGTACCTGATCCACGTAATTAGGTCTTAGCGAACGGTGCAAACGAAAGAACCGTGTCGAGGCCAGTTTCCAACCAGATGTTAACGTTACCACTCCAATACGGCTATGCTTCGATGACCGATGTGGGCTAATCGATCTTATCCGACGATCAATGACTTGTACCACTGGTTGCTGATAAATGGTACGCCATCATCCTGGACTATAACAAATTGCGCGAATGAAGATACGACTATATCGATGTATTTACAGATGTATCTCGAGGAGGTACCTTCGTGCAGTATATTTTCGCAACCTCTTGCATTTAAATATCCTTCCAATTAAACCTGTTTATCGAGATTAAGATTTCGAAATACTCGGATATCATTATAGCCGCCATCTCGTTTAGGATTTGGATTAATGCCAATTTTTTGCCTGAGATGTAAATAAAACAAGCAATATTGGCGCCGTTGCGCCGTGCGTCGTACCCAGTCGTACCGTGTCCGTACCTACCACCGACATTAAACACGCATCTGTTAACATTTTATCTAGAACTTAAAATTAGGTTGTGATCTATTTACCAATGGTTACTCTGGTTATAAATGATTTATGTTTTCGCAGAAACTTTAGGTTTCTTTCTGGGTTGTTGGACGACTCGAGCGAGAGGTGGTGTGACTAAACGTTAGAAAGTTAGTTACGCGAGTAGTGTCATGAGTGTCATGACACGAAGCAGGCAGGAAGGACATTTGTATGCTAGGGAATGCACTCGCTTTAATGAATGACTGACATTAGACCGCGCGGTAACGTCCCCTGGAATGCGTGGGACGATACCCACGTAGGGAGAAATACAATTCCGTTCACAGATCACTGTCTACTTGAACTTTTCAGCTAACAAAGGATTACGTAAGGCTTTGGATCTAAGCTTACAACGATGACTTTGAACTTTTGGGAGAGCTAATAATTTTGTTATACGTTATAAAAACGAAAAGGAATGAACATGGAAGCTTTGTAATGTCTGAATAAGTTATGCAATCCTGATCAAGATTAATCGGTAAACAAAGCTTGTGCAAAAGCAAGACAGGTAAGGTGAGAGGTTCTTCGCCCTCCGTGTCTCTTTTTCACGCGGTATTATTTGAATGCACCAGAGAAGGATGTAGACATAATTTCGTGATTTGAACCGAGTAGCGTAAAGTGAGATTCTGTATCGGGATTGGTCGCGCGGCACCTGTCAACGTTCATTGGCCCTGCGCCTGCGCTGCGGCGCGTGCACGACTGATTTCTTTTTAGTTTAACCTTTTTGGCCATTATTTTTGCATTAGTTAAATTAAATTGGAGTTTGTAACAGGATATTGTCGGCCATTTTGTTTTTCATCAAAAGTTCGGTATTTTTGTCTTATGTAACAGGAATCTCTCTATTAACTTTAACAAGAATAGGAAAATAAGAATTCCTTTGTTCTATAATACCAATGTTTGATTTTATTCCCATAGGAATATTAATTTATATTGCGGTGTTAGGCTGGACACTAGTCATGCAATTTGTATATATAGTATATCGAAATCCGGCAGTGTGAATGATATTGTAATCACGAACTCTTCAAATTCTGCATGTTGTGCCGGATGTAGTTTTACTAGGTCTTAAATCACATTTAAAATCTGGAAGCTTGCCGTATCTGTGTTACAAAACAAATATTTTAAAACGTAGTAACTGGGGCAAAGAACCGACGTGTCTCTTGTTGCAAGTTTCCCCAGTGGCCGCGAATAATTCTCAATTTCACCTACTTTTGATGACATCGTTGATGATGGACTAAACTGCAGACTATTATCAAGTCTTCGTGCCAGTAGTATAAAAGTGTTAATCTAAACACTTTCGTTTTCAAAATCTTGAACAAATTATCTTATTAAAATCGAAACTAAACTGACATTTATTTAAAAAAAAAACAGCACTGTGATCCTTTCCCTCTCTTCCTTCAATATTTCTTGTGTTATACATAAATGTCAAATATTACCTACACTATCGAATCATATCATACTAATGACTTTTATTGCTGACAGTACCTATTAACCTACTAATTATGAGATATGTATTTATTCCATTAATTCGTCGTTAGCTTCATTGATTTCGGATGCGTAAATGTCAGTAAGTTTATTTGTATGTATGTAAATACGAGTCGGATATGATAATGTTGATACTTTGATGACATAATAAGTGTCCCAGCATTTTTTGTTATTATTAATTAACGTATCTCACATCGAAGCAATAATAACATCCTGGGAGCTGAGAGTGAATGTCAAGTTGTGCATGTGCAGGTTTGCAGTAAATTGTATAAAATATTTTTTTTATTATAAAATATTACTATGACTTAGGTATGTCAACTTCGTGAGAAGTTCTTGTGATTCAGGATGTACGTAGACAAAGTAATAATAACTCGCTGCGTAGGTTTTGTATAGTTCACGATGCTGACTTATTAGAGGTCAAAGAATAAATATTTTATTAATATTTCTACTAAATATCTTGCAGTAGTACCACATAAAGTGCGTACTTTCTGTTAACTAGGTCATGTACAGAACACGCGGAATAATTACGAAGTATTTCTAGACTATGTGTAACCTACAATTAGCCGTGTGAACATCAGTGTACGACATTTTATTTCTTATAAGTACATCTGTATACAACGTGTAACATAAAGGGTATATACATAACAAAGGCATGACATCTTTACATGATATCAAACGATATTGGAAAGGTTTTTTGATCCTATCTCTTTATGTTAGGAAATTATGAGGAAAAACACCGCCTGTGATAGGCTACTATCATACTAGTCGCAAAGAGATATTGAAGACATTTATCGGATTTTGGCAAGTAACGTGACGGGTAACGAGTAGTTATTAACGTATGTAGTGTGCTGCCACGTTTATTATGATTTTATTTTAAGAAACACACGAAACCGAAAATTTGGTACCAATTTTTTGAGTATTTTATTTTGAGTTGAAACCCTGCCGATATCGTTTGATATCATCTAAAGATGCCATGCCCTTCGTATGTATATACCCTTTTTGTTACACGTTGTATAGCTATGTATCTGGTTCGCATTACAAAATGTCCGTTGGAGCAGCAAGTCTACGGAAATAACTCAATTTGTAATAGTTATCTTTGAGGTTAATTTTTTTGTCGTAGATGTTTGAATACGTGCCAATATTGTATGTTGTTACGAACATTTCGATGTATAACAGACGTTCAGGTGCTCCCTTTATACAATATTGAATTAGATTCAGCAATAAAACAAAGTAAAATATTGTATCATAGATATATTTAGATGTATAATTCAATTAAATGATGTGTAGGTAATTCAAATTATACATGGCAAAAAATCAAACGAGTAAATCTTTTTTTTTCTCAAAAGAATAGCCGTTTGTTAGTCGATAGCAATTTATAACAGTTTGTATAAACGGCCATGAAACCATTTGAGTAAATTGTAATATAAATTGAATGGGCAATTGCTAACTGTATGGTATTACTGTTGTGAATGAAGACATTGTAGAAGTTGGAACTTGATTATCTTGTAAATGACAGCTAGACGTCGTTTCCGGCAAAGTAAAAGATTCATTCACTTTTTACATCACTCTATGATCATGATCTGTAGAGGTCGCATATTTTCAGTACAGAAAATGTTGAACCTGACAAAATTAAGAACTTCGTGTAAAATCGACAATGTCGATATACATATGAATAGAACTAGTAATTAGTAGAAACACATTTAGAAGGATTTGGGTACGTGCCTACATGTGTAATGATACAACTTTGGAGCCTATTTTAACTCACATTTGCCTCATGCAAAATATAGATTAAAACGGCATAGTTCCAGATGGCGGCATTGTTAATCAAATTCTTAGAGCTGTTTGACATGACCGGTTCTACTTCGACCCGATGAGAGGCTGCCCCTGCGACGCCCCATTGTTGCGCAAGAATCGAATCGTCTCATTAGTTGGCCGAGCGGGGAAAGTGAAATCAACTGACGATCAGTGAAAGTCTCAATGACAGTTATCTAATTTTGATAGCAGGTTGGTGATTATGACGCGTCTAGCCGTGGGTGATCTCGACCCAGTTTAGGGAAGATGAATTCGGGTCATGATAGAACTTGTCAGTGCGCCGTTTGGAGTAGATTTCCAATTTGTCTGTCATTTCCGTTCGTCAGTCTTCTATCTTCTTCCGCATTGGTTCTACTAGACTGGAATTCTCTAAACGAGACCAAAGTAGACCAGGGTTATATTGAACGTTCAAAGAAAATGTGTTCCTTGTTAGTAGTGTGAGTTCTGCACTCTAATTACGAAGACATTATTACTATTAATTGGAATAATTTTGAAGCATATTGCGAATCCATTGTCCCATTATGTTCGTAAATGTGTCTTCTCGGTGGTAGGCCATAATATCGGCTACCGGCAGAAGTTACCACCAACCAGACAAAGTCTTGCCGCCAAGCGATTCGTCGTGTTCCGGCATGATGTCTGCTGAAGCCGTAAGCAGGACGGGTCAGACCCGCAGGTATGCGTACGCAATAGTACTGCGTACGCGTAGCAGTTGTGTTGCGATGTGTGCCGGGTACGATGCGTCAAATGTTGTTGTGTCGGGAGTTTGGTCGTGGAGGGTCTCCAGATTAATCACCCTCTAGCGCAGCATCGTTGGTCGTGTTGTTAGGTTTAACATTGCATCTCCTCACTCAACTACCATCTTCCTTCGTATTCGCTAAGTTTTTTTTAAGTGAATAGACTTAATAAACTAGCGCGCTTTACCATTAACGATTGCATCAGTGCTTACCATCAGTACTAGTTTATAAAAATAAAAATAAAAAAATGTTGTTGAGTCCAAGGCTAGGGTGGCTGCCAGGAAACTTGGCGTTATCGCAAAGGTCCGGCAGTACTTCACACCTGGGCAGCTTCTAATGTTATACAAAGCACAGGTCCGTTCGTGTGTGGAGTACTGCAGCCACATTTGGGCTGGTGCTGCTAAGTACCACCTGGCTACTTTGGATTCGATGAAGAGGCGTGCGAAGAGGCTGATTGGTGACCCTGATCTAACTCGAGATGGTCTCCAAAGCCTAGAGCACAGGCGTAGAGTTGCCAGCCTTTCGGTGTTCTGTAGGGTGCATTTTGGGGAGTGTGCGAGGGAATTGCATGATTTACTTCCCCTATCTCCGTTCCACCATCGGACGACCAGTCGTACGGCTAGTTTCCACCGTTACGTTGTTAACACCACTACGATCCGGACGAAGCGTTTCGCCTCCTCCTTTATACCGCGTACATCGAGGGACTGGAACAATTTGCCAGCGGCGGTGTTTCCGTCGGACTACAATTTGAGTTTCTTCAAGGCTAGAGTGAATAGGCTCTTAATAAACTAGCACGCTTTACCATCAACGATTGCATCAGTGCTAGTTTATAATAAAAATTAAAAAAAAAAAATGAATGTTGTTGAACTGTCAAAGTGAAAACCATTGCTACTGATAGTGTGTTACGCAATTACCTTGCAGGTCTGCTCTGTCAAAAGCTATCGAATACCTAAACACATAACTAAAGCCATCTGTGCAAACTGTATTTTGACGTCAGTTAGGTACTATTGTTATCAAACATAACCATTTTATTGTCAGGCAACTTTATTGATTAAATATGCGAGTTAACAGTCGATGGAAGACATTTGCCAGAAACGAGAACGCAGATATTCAAGTGGACGATAAAAGAAGACGAAAAACAAAATCTTTCTCAACTTCCAACCTCAAAAATTTGTATAGAGTGATGAACCGTATTAAAACTGGACAAAAAGGTTTTACTCAAGAAATTGCATTCCAACGCTGAGTCAATGGGCAGTCTTTGTTATTCTTAACGAGTTCCTCTAAAGATACGAACAACTGTGTCGTTATTGAGTGGAATTTCCTTTTACCACAGATAACATTATCTTTTAACATTACAGTGTATATATCAAGGTCCTTCGAGTAAGTATAGGTACGCACGGCTACCTTCGATTATAAAGTAGGTACACTTTTCAAGCCAGCTACACATCAAGCTATAGGCGTAACAAGTATAAGTTGATTTCTGATTGTACGAAAAACCTTTACAATGCGAGGTCAGCTAAAACTGGAAATTTATAGCTTTATGTGTAGCCGCGTAAAAACGACAGCACATCAAGCTACTACAATCTGTCAGATTTCTTTATTAGATTTTCAACATTATCTCTATGGCATTAAGGCTCAAGGTAGATTGGGAATATTTGACAGTTTGGGGTAGCTTGACCTGCTGTCCTCCGTAACTACGTGATGATAATACTGATATTATTCAGTTGTGTTTACAATAATGTGATTAAGGTCCGTATTACAGAACGTCACTCAAACTCAAGCTCTACTTATGTCTCGTTTCAAGCCTTTTGATTGGTTGAAACTATTTTTAAGTAATGCTTAAGCAGAGATCAATGCTTGAGTGACGTTCTGTAATACAGACCTAAAAGTTGCAAGTTGAATAATAACTTGACTTCTTGCTTAGTGATGTATGGGCCAGACTAGGTAGACTAAAATGTAAATGCCAATGTCATTTGAATAGAGTACTGCATTTCAGTTCGCTTACCGTTTGCGGAATTCGTGCGTTTTGCGAAGTTCGTGTTGAGCTGTGATGGCTGACGATATCATTTTTTAACATAAGTTACGGCCATAATACAATCGACCATCGTAATGACGTCCATTACGATTGTCGATTGTATTATGGCCGTAGCCATATGGTGGTAGGCCATAACATCTTCTGCCGGTAGAAGATACCAACCACCAGACAGTCTTGCCGCCAAGCGACTCATCTTGTTCCGGCATGATGTCTTGTGAAGCCGTACGGAAGACGAGTCTGAGCAGTTGTGTTGCGATGTGTGCCGGGTACGATGCGCCAAATGTTGTTGTGTCGGGGGTTTGGTCGTGGAGGGTCTTTAGATCAAGCACCCTCTGGCGCAGCATTGTTGGTCGTGTTGTTGGGTTTAACATTGCATCACTGCTCAACTGCCGTCTTCCTTCCTCATTACTCTTTTTTTTTTGAGTTAATAGGCTAAGTGCGCTTTATCATCAACGATTGCATCGCTTCTTACCATCAGGCGGGATTGCGGTCAAGCACTAGTTTATAATTATAAAAAAATGGTCAAACAAATCTTACTGAGACAACATCCTCATGATTTTCACGTCATGCATTTGACATTTGACCCTATACTAGATACAACGTCATGGTTGAGTTGTATGAGCTCATACAGTCAGAGCGTAGTATATGTATGAGCTCATGTTGTGTTAAAATCAGCAGTTAACAGGAAATATCGTGACACAAACGTGGCATATTTCCAATACGACCCAAACCCAATGCGTGTCGTCATCGTCAGGGCGATGGGAGTGTTTAATGTAACTGCTACGTCTTAACCTTTAAACAAAAACGTAGATAATTGTTTGTTTTTAAACAATTGTGTCATATAATTTATTTTCTAAAGGAAAAGCTAAAGCTACTTTAAAATTTTTATTGTCATCACTTATCTGTTGAAATTGAAGGGTCAATGCACGATTAGATAAAAGTTGATATGTTTAGGAGAGTGACTACTCTCCTATCTTAATTCACGTCGATAGATTGATGAATGAATTGTTTTTGCAGAATTTCTCTTACTGCTCTAATAGCAAACAAAGAATAAGTATTCAATTAGGAAATCCATATTTCTTGAAGCATTAATCGTCAGCTTTGTATTTTCCTCTTTGATATTGAAGTACATAGATGCCTCTATCAGCTATGTATTTTTTTGAATAGATGCTTCTCCTATGCATCCCGCTAAGTAAGTAACATTTTGGGTACTACACTCTCTGAGATGAGTAAATTTTTGTTCACAGCTTGACGCTGATTTTTACGTTATACAATGCATGTGGTAAACACATTTACATAAGCACTAATTTTAACCGCATACCTAAAAGTATTTAGTCAATGTAATGGAGTCACAGGCAATAAATTAAACCAGTGTGGCGCACTGCCAGAAATGCTGTACTAACACCACATTAGATCGCTTAGAAGTTTCTGTGATTTTTTTTTTGCTCTTGTAACATAGGTAGTGAGTTTGAATAGGTTACGAAAAAAAAAAAAACATTTAAGCGATACTAAGAGTAACTAGAATCAAATCTGGAATACGCTGAGAACTGTTGGATGTTATCCTCTCGCACGCACCCAAGCGCTTGTACGTTCAGATTTTAAATTTCTACAACAATTCCCAACTGTTTCTTCTTTCAGTTCATGTGGATTTTTCTCAATCATCTTTGGCCTAATTAAGGTTCACCAACAGTTGAACTGTTGTTACCTTTTCTAATTGCACAACGAATTACAGACAAACACCAGTACCTACTTATAATACGTTATTGAGTCTACTGTATCTGCTGAATCTTTTTTCCTAATACGTTGGGCTTGGCTTTCAGCCTATCCCGATGCCTAAAAGATTCCTATATGGCTTTACCAGAACATGTCTTGACTGCTGTATGTACGGCTCGGCTAACATGGTATGTTATTATTTTATAAGAAGGGATCCATATAGCGATATGTCTACAATTCTTCATATATTTCAATAACTTGATATAATGTCAATATTCCACTAGAGCAGATTTTAAACATTGTATACAGCTATATTTTTTCGACCCTGGTCAAAGTCAAATTATACCAATTTTAAGCAAATTTAACCTTCAGGTTTGGACGAAGTTCAATTCCTACATTCGTGCGTTCGAACTTTTCGAAGTTGAGAATCAATCAGATGTTAAAGTTAGGTGAACGGAGAGTTAAGTTGGCCTAATTATGAACTGAAACTTCATTGTTTTGGTCACTTATGTAAAATGTAATCACGTTGTTTAGGAGCAGAACACTTGTACGCTTGGCTACTTATCAAGCTAGCCATAGCCAGTATAAGGTGACTTATGAATTACTAGCTTTCCGCCCGCGGCTTCGCTCGCGTAGCGATCGGTTAAATCGCGCTTTTTAGATTTCCCTCGGGATTGTAATTTTTGTCCGGGATAAAAAGTACCCTATTATTTAAACCGGACTTTTAACTTTACGTTTGAAAAATTTCAAAGCAATCGGTTCAGTAGCTACGGCGTGAAAGCGGAACAAACAACCAGATAAACTCACTTTCCGATTTATAATATTAGTAAGGATAATTGAACTAAAAACAACGCGAGGTCAGCTAAAACTGGATTTATAAGTATTTATACCTTGATATGTCCGCCTTATGGATGATTAGGTATGTATTCAGTGGTAGAATATTAAAACCACGAGTTACAACATATAGTATGATAAGATAAAAGGTAAATACAGTGTTTTTCAATCACGACAACAGTTATGCAATAACATTTTAATCATCACAGACACAGTTCACAAACTTGGTGAAGATTCGCTTGTTAATGAGAAATCTCTATACAAAAAATAATACTTATCATTAATAATAATTTAAATTTAATAATACAGATTACGCTATAGTGAAAAAAGTACCCGTGAAAGACTAACTAATATAAATATCTAATGATAGAGTTCTTATGTAGTTTGAGGTAAAGGACACACTTTTACACGTCATAGCATTGTTCGAAACTAGTAGTTCCCCGCAGACCTCGCACACGTACCACGCACACATATTATACTTAACGGGTTTTCTACTTAATCTCCTTTTCCTCGTTCAATTCCACTTCAAGTCAGTTCCAAAACATTTTAAAATGCTTTACATTCTTAATCACAGCTTTCAATGTTCTTTTCTTGTAGCTTGTTCAGCTATTGTAATGATTTGGTACTATTTCTTCGGTCTTAACGTTTTCTTTATACAGTAACTAATAAACTTCTCGAAAATCACTTTTAGGGATTTTTTGGGTTTATATTTCTTATTTGAATCAAGAGTTCTATTGGGTTCGTCTTTACTAACTTCAGCTTTTGTATCACTGTTATTACACACATTTATTTTCACTGTACTACTGGCACTGATCATTTCCACACTTCCGTAGTTGTCATAAACATCTATACTGCACTCGTCACCAATAATCGTAACACTTCCCACGTTCTTACATATCTTTATGTAGTTGTTGTTGCCTATAATCTTCAATCGATTATGGTTCTCCTCCATTTTAATCGTCAAATTGTTTCCGACCAGTGAATGCTCCTTCATATTTTTAATGTCACATGTATCCGTGAACACATAAAGTAACGAATGAACTATCAATTCAGTTGTGTTCCTCTTATATTAGAGCTCGAGCACACGGGCGGTTCGGGGCATTTGTGTAGTGAATCCCCGATGAGGCGCCGCGACCGGTATGAAATCATCGCGAGCATTTTAATATTATTATTGTTTATAATTTACGTTTCTATATCTCTTATATAATTTATCATATTTGCAGCAAACAAATTGTGGATTAAACCTCTGGCATTTGTATTGTATTGGTTGTGCATAGCACCATCTATTTTTTGGGTGGGAAATCATCAGGTGTCTTCCTCCCGTTCTGGGTGGAGCGAATTCGCGTGTCATACTTTTACGGACTCCCTTTTACTGACCCCTGAGCTACGGTATCTCTTTTGAACAACCTGAGAACCCGGTTAACATTGGTCCTAGCGGACACCATCAAATTGTGCCGATGTCTCTTTTAGGCCTAAGCCAGACGCGAGAGATCGCTGCCAGGAGGTGCCCCGCCCGAGCCGGTTAAATTTCCACAGTGTCCTCCGGGCGATCCATAAAATGGTGTGTATAACACGCTTGTATTTCATATTTCACAACAGTCAATTTGCTATGGTATTTATATTAAACCATTAAAGTAAATCTTGTCAGTGCCATATTAACTTGGGTTTGACGTGTCATTAATCGTTTCAATGTATTGTCAATATCCGTGAGCATCGGTGGCCGGATGACTCCAGATGCCACGCTATAATAGCCATCTTATGATCATTATGATCTATTGTCGCCGCCCAGACATATTGATTACATCGGCACAGATTTAGCAAACCAATAACCTGGATTACCGTCGACAGTTCCATACCCAAATAAAATGTACTGTTTTCGATTATTATTGCTGCCATCGTATTACTTATAATTACATAATTATGATTTAGAACGAGGAGTTTTGTGTGAACCTATAATAATAGTAGCGTGGTAGCAATTTGCAATCGTTATCGGGTTAATGTATTCTATTTCGTTTGGTGCAGCGATATGGCGCAAATTACTCACTATACTCGCCTTTGCTGACGACGACCATTTTAATTTGGTCGAGAATAACCTGGCTGCTCGTTAGACGATCACTGGGACCTGTTATTTGCCTCGCCGACAATCGCATCCGACTATAGGTAACTCTAGAACGCCTCTTTCATCTTCCGTGAAATTGCCTTTTGATCGTTGCTTTTAACTTGTTTTGTGTTCCGATGAATATATTATTTGGACAAAAAGTAGGTTTAGATGGAAGATCGGGTGCAGATTTGATCTGTTGGAGTGAGATGAATAGTTGGATTTTATTTTGTAATTTGAAGTAACTATATCAGCAGTAAAGGAGGGGGAGAATGGGGGATTGATTCTAGAAAACTCTAAAAACTATTAATAATTATACACTTGAAATCCTAGTTGTGAGACCCGCTTGTGGGAAGCCACTAGAATGTGCTAATCACGAGTATCGGTAGATCACGTCGGTTTTAATATACAATAGTTAAAAAGTACCCGTGATGACTAATTAATATAAATACCCAATATAAGCGTTCCCAGGAAGCTTTTCCTCCGATTACGTAAATACGCCACAGCATTGTTCGAAACAAGTGGTTCCCCTCAGACCCCATACTTGTAGGGTATAGGAATACATAACGGGTTTCGGTTTGATATCATTTTCCTTGTTCTATTCCCACTTGAACATCAGTTCCAAATTATTTTAAAATACGTAGAACATTTTCATTTTCTTGATCTCAATATTCTTTTCTTGAAGCTTATTTAACTATTGTAAGGATTATATACTACTACTTCTACGGATAAAATGTTTTCTTTATACAGAAACTAATAAACTCCTTGAAATTTGATGGAGTATTGACTATTGAATCAGACATGGAATCTAACTCCAAAAAATCTTAAATGTTATAGTCAACACTCCCAGAGAATCTAATAAAGGTTAGATTCTATGAATTGCTTCGGGGCATGACATCATGATACTTGTGTACAAATAGCAGCCCTTCTTTGCACTGTTATTGATTATATTCGAACTCATTAGGCTCAAGTCAATAATAAGCGCGTTGTTGTTGGCTGCGCGTCTGCTCCACCATTTATTATCTGGCTGCAGAACACATCAATTACGGATATTAATTCGAGACGCAGAGCAGAAATAGATCAAACTCATGCGCATCTGAGGCGTGCAATCACTGCTGCATTTACTTGTCCTTTAATTGGATTTTCATTTGATTTTGCCCATTGTAGTCCATATTTTGTTCAGTAGTTGCAGCTAGTACCTACCTGATGTCACACCAAGGTGTTAATATGAGTAATATTGGAATGAAGTATTACGAAATTATTCGAAACCTTTGTTGTTGATCTTGAACTTTTAGCTAGCTTCTTAAATGAGTAATCTTACCTATTAATAATGAAGAAAGGAAAAAATGTTATACGTACGGAGGACAGCAGGTCAAGCTACCCGAAACTGTCAAATATTCTTAATAGAGATGAATTAAAAAAAAAATAATTAGAAAAATTATTATTATTAATTATTAAAATTAGATAAATTTGAAAATAAAGAACTCTGATAGGTTGTGGTAGCTTGATCTGCTATCATCTGTACTATACTTTTAAAATAAAGAATACATAAAGAACAGAAAATCCCGTTTCCGACAAAATATGACTGATAAATAAGAATGCTGACAATGATGGCAATCAATGACAATAGATCATTGGAATTATGACTCTGAAAATATTTTAGCAATATTCACGATCTACATACGTTGACTATGAATCTCCTTACAGAATATTAAAGGCTACGTTATGTTATCGCAAACAAAGTCGTTACATTTTGTATTGCGTCACCTTTGAATGATATGACCGGTCGCTTTGATCATGCGTAGCGAAATCAATAGGCGAAATATTGTAAGAACCTTGATTTATTTGCATCGAGTTTGGAGTTCATAGCCAAGCCAACACGTTTGTTGAGAGTACGAATGCAATCACCATATGCCTAGCAAATTGTTGGCTGCTGTCACCACTATTCGATTCGTGCAACGCAAATCAAATGAGATGCGCAGAAAAACAGTTCCGCTAATAACTGAGTTGTGATAAAACTTCGGTTTAGAGTCTGGGTAACAAAGTCCGTGCTTTTAAACGACATTCGGCTGGCTCTCAGCCGAGTCGCAGACTCGCGCTTCTTGGAATTAAATGTCGCACCGCTCCAAATAGTTCGTTGCACTGTCCTCGCATCCAGCCATACTGACCTCACCCGAGACAAGACCACGTGGCTTGTTTTATATCATCGACATTATTTTAGTAGACGGTGGCCCCGATTCCCTTGTTCACAATCTAGTTGTTAAGTTCAGTCCATTTTTTTCTTTCTATTTTGTTAAGAAAAGGACAGAAGATAAAATTTTTAGTTTAGACCTGTCAAATTACACCCCTGACGTAAATTGACGTGTTGTTGGTCGCCATTGTTTATTATCGCATGTAAACTGTCTATGGAGTATCTTATTTTGACAGGATTAAAATAAAATGTTATCTGAAATAGAAAAAGATGCAGTTAACTTAAAATTAGTTTTGTTTGTGAACCCTTTTTACTTTGTCTTTATTTCCGTGTTCTATTCTAATCATCATCATCATCATCTCAGCGTTAATCCCAGTCGCATCCGTAGCCTGTCAGCTTTCGAGTCTGGGGTCCGTGTTCTATTCTAGTATATATAATTAAATTATTCTACTGTTCTTTCTCGACCTTTGGCATATCGTATCCGCTGCAAGTTATTATAGTTGATTGCATTATTTTATTATCATATCAATTACAATTTTGTTGTCAGTGCAACTTGTGGTAAGTCTATATTTATAGCGTGCAGTTACTGGTGCAAGTAATTCAATTTTTCTCGCTTCAATGAAATTATACTTAACCGCTGCAATTAGGCTTTGGTCCAACATGATTCTGTATTAGTTTATTTCTTAAAATTGAAGTACTTAATGCCTTTGTTGCAATATATGACGTTGAGATTGCTTTAACACATTTTTGTAAAGGTAAAAAGTTGCTCGCTTGATTGATTTACCGAGAAAAACTTCACAAGTAATGAAATGGAAAACGTTCGAATATTTCTATGAAACGACTAGCATGAAATAAAATATATTCCTTACAATATAATAATCAATAATGAATTTTATTTCTTTGAATATAATTTTGTAACTAGTATACACTGGTTGAACTTTTTAGTCATACAATTCAATGAGCAGAATCTGGAATAAAAGAAAAACCTTTTTTAACCTAGCCGCAATGTTGCATTCCCCACTGAGCTTTACCGTAAATTGTAATTATAAATACCACGTTCACCTTTGTTAGTAGGTAATTATTTAATAGACATTGTGCAACCTGACCCGGGTGCGAGTCAGTGGCAATGCTGACACAGACACATACCTTAGTCGTGATCATGTTAGTGACGACTGACGACCCGTTTGAATTCAATATCTAATGATTAGTGTCACTTGAGTGACAATAGACAAGTAAAAGTAGCCCAAAGAATAAGGATCGAGGAATGTATGTCATTGTGATGAACTGGCTTGTTGTCATTGAAAGTGACCATACTGTGTCCTATACTTACAGAATTTTGTAGAACTGGAGAATCTACAGTATTACGATATTCTGTTGTGTATTGTTTATATTGTATACATACAGTGTAGATATACAATATAACAAATGCTATAGTACCAAAAGAGACTATGTTATTTATATCTACTACTAGTACTTCACAAATTTTGATGTTACTATCGACATTGTTTGTAAGTCTCTTCTAAGATTATATGATTATCACCCTCCTCTTAGTTTATCTTCTACTTCTTTTCCCTTTCGTTGTTCGAGAAAATCTTTATGAACAACTTCAGCTACAACTCATAATTCATATACTTCATCTAAAACTTTAAAATCAAATTATTTAATTCTATACGGCATAATTAGGTAAGTGGTTACAACTGTAACGGTTGATGTAACGTAACAAAGTTGTTGTGAATTTTTACTTTTGTTAAGAGTAGTATGATATAATAAAAGTTAAAAAAGTGGGTTGCATTGAAGTGCCGTGAGAATACCAATTTCAATTAGTTTACGCATTTTCTGAAATATCTTTGTTACTAATGTGTTATACAATATAATGGATACCACCTCGTTTTTTGTTAATAAATTTAATAACTGTTATTTTATAGAACATGCTTAGGAAATAGACTAATATTGAAAACTGAAAATCTAGAGATAATGTTTGCAGCATGATTCTCAGGTTTAATTTTGTAAAATTATGTTACACAAACCACACAGCTATTCTATGTGGTTTGTGTAACATAATTTTATAGATATAAGATAATAGTTATAAGATAGTGTTATAAGATAGTAACTACACTAACAAATCCTCTATGATAATGTGCTATATATTCCAGTGATTACTGCATTTCATAAATACCAGTCTGGCGTCAATTTAAAGTTCAAGTAAAAGGTCAATTGCCAATTTCCTTTGAGATTGTCAGTGGCTAATTGCTTATTGAGATCTATGCTCTGCTCCAGAATTGGAATATAAGATGTATTTGTACCTAGGTTTGTATCAGGGTTGTAAATTGTAGCTTTATTTATGGAATCTCCACTACAGACCAATCAATCGGTATCGCGTATATTACCCTAAAACCGTCCGTTATATTTCGTGTTTTATTTTTAGACTCAGCAAAAGTTATTTTCCGTCGAACCGATGTTTTTATTAATCTTTTTACGCGGGTAGCGATTATTCTTAAACCAAACACTTATTATTAAGTTATATGTATAGATTTATTTTTAGCAACCAACACATTATACTAGGTATATGGTTGGTTGGATGTTACAATTTCAGAAATATTTGTAATAAGATCTTTAGATCAATAATTTCATCATTAGTCATAGTAACACATCTACTTACTTCTGAATCACCTTTGTATTCTAAATCATTCATTTACAAATTGAATAACGGTCCCGTAGTGAAAGGTTTGACACTGAACTATTTTCTGTTGTTAACATAAAATTTGTTATTAGTCTTGGGCGTTTAACAATTTATTTATATTTTATGGGATTTCACACGACGGCACCGACACCACAATAAGCTCCCACCGTAAAATGGTAGACATCACTCTGTTCAGGTACCTAACTTGAACTCGACTAAAAAACAAAATTGACAGCCAGCGTCCAACGTAATATATTAATGAAAAGATGGGATAGAAAAAAGATATTAGAATTCGAATTTTAAAAGGCGGCGCGTTCAAGCAACTGTGCTAGAGTTTATTTTGTTTGAGTGTTCGAAAAAGAAAACAAAAGTTTGGAAGTTCTTTTCTCCTATTTGCCTCTGACCTCGGTTCTTATTGACAATGGCTGCCAGAATGAAATATGGCGCGCCTCTAACGAAAAAGAGATTAGGTGGACGATATTATTTCTCGTCTATTGTGGTCTATCGGTGCAGAGCGGCACTGTTTGCCGTTTCAAATTCATTTTACCGTGTTATTTTTTAAATCACCTGTTAAGCTGTGACGAAGGTTAGATGTTTTCTTAGGATATCATGGTATCCATCATATATCGTTAACATAAAAAATATGATTTGATTTATAAACATAAATTAGGTGTCTAGTGACTCCTGCATGTTATTTTAACTGTATCATGTCGCTACCCAAAAATTAAAGCTTTTCATTTCTCTCTTATTGAGAATTGCTAATGAAGATTTTGATCATGTTAAAATTAAAACTGATGTTGGACGTCATTTGTCTCGTAAACCTATAACGATACAACATAAAAACATGGTTATCATTAATTGAATAGCAGCAAGTGATCCAAATCAGCGCATAAATATCACGGAGCGTTGGCGCCTGGGTTAGTTGACCACTAACACATGTGCGGAGGGCGGGAGGGGAGGTCTGGAGGGCCGGTAATGAAGCGGCGCGTGTGGCAGAGGGCAGACACAATAGCTGCCGCCGCCGCCAACGCGACGTGCCGAGCCTTCTCGGAACCGGTCCCGAGGGCAGCGCTCTGCCGAATTTTGCGTCGACCACCCATCGCCCCGCTCCGTCCTGGGCGATACTTATCGCGCCTGTATTTATGACTAGAAACACCATTACAGATACAGTCCCCAGGCGAAGAAATCGCAACTCGAGACCACCCGTTGTAGTTTCTGTAGCCAGCGAAATAAATCGCTCTGCGGTTGCTGCCATTTGACTTATACTCGGTAACAGCCACGCTGGGGTCATAAATTCTCTGATTGAAGGACACCCGTCCAATTCTTTAGCAGCCTGTTAACACTTCGATTTACAAATTTTTTGAATCACTTTCAATAACCAACCCTAAAGCCTTACTTTAGTGTGCGAAGGAGAGGTAAAACTGCACCGCTAGATTTAGATGCTAGGTGTGAGTGAGATGGAAAACTGCACCGCTAGTCAGTGCAACGATCTCGCCTACTTAACTTCTACTCTACTCAACCATAGTGTTGTCGTTACTGTCAATCTCAAAATCATCGATACGGTTAAAACAATGCCTACTGATGAGTATTATTGTATTGGATGTTAATGCTATCTTGGCTTGCCACCTAGAGATTATTCTGGTCTTGGATCACTCTTTTAAGACTAATCCTGGTCCTAGAATATGTTCCTATTTTATTATATTTTAAATTATGATCCAAATTTTCAATCAGCAGCAATTTTTAAACAGCTTATGTAATTGTAAATCTACCATTATATTCTAGTGAATTAAAGTACCTAATGAAACCAAATTTTAAATATCTAATCATTTAAAATCTAGGTGATAGACACAGTCTAGGAGATAGAGTGACAAAACTTGAATCGAAGTGAATTTCAGTCTTCTAGAGTTTAGAGTGACAAAACTTTAATCAAAGTCATTTTCAGTCTTCTATAGTTTCGTGACAGCACAGCAGATTTTGAATCAGATGAACCCATCCCACATGTTGTTCATTCTAACTTCTTAATTATTTTCTTCTAATAAATCATTTTCTTGCTGGAACAGTTGCCTTAACAAATGATTCTTTCGACATATTCCAGGCGGTGACGCAAAATACCGATAAATTAAAAAAGTGAGTGACATTAGAGCGATCATAAATGAACTTGCCTGTTGCCTTGTCATGGCCACATTATAAATAGATGACGCATCTACCGAAATACATACTTATATTGGTAGAGAATGTTATAATAAATAACACTACTAGTATATGTAGATAGAATAAGTTAATGATAATAATGTTGTTTCTAATGAAGTGACGCTGTTTAAAGGTATTCCGGGTTAAATAGAATAGATTTAAAATCCCTTAGATGAACTTCGCGAAATGGTGAAACTTAATAGTATTGCAATCGATAAATATAGATCGAGTTCCTCCATCCCTGAGGCGCACAGTTCATTGAGTAAACCTGTGTCCCAGGCTGCGCAGGCGCTGCGCCGCGGGCGCGCACGACCTGTCTGTGTTCGTGTGTGCGTCTGTGTTAGCCACTTATTTGTTGTGAGCACTCGTAAGTTTAGAAGCTCGCCGGCGCCCGCGCCGCTCTCCAACGTGTTTCGTTAGCTTTAACAGTTGTTATTGTATATTTATTGTTGTTGTTCGTTTCTCTGGGAATCATAAGACGGTCTTTTATAACATTACTGACTTTCAAATGAATTTTTAGATGACTTATTTATAATCTTTTCTACATTTACATGTCCGAATGTTTGGGCGTTTTCTACTATGGCTTCTGCTATCAATCAAGTGAAGTTTACTGCTTCATTATCAATGATTGTATAAACCTAAACGAAAGCTTGTTTAATAAACATAGATTTCCGTGTTGACTCCAACATCGGCAGCACGAGTGAGGGAAAGTTAAACTTTCTGAATACTGATCGATTAAAAGTAAAAGTGCCTTATATGGATGTTGTAATTGAGAATTTTAATTTGCGTAATAATATTATGATGCGAATTACGTATGAACTTTACAAACTGTGAACTGAATCCAAAGTGTAATTACACCATTTCTGATGGTGTAAAGAATATAAAATAGACCTATTAAACCATGTTCTATTGCTCAATAAATACATATATACAACCAGTGTGGCTATGTGGGTAGGAGAACATGCGTGAACGCAGCGCTGCAGAATTGATATTGCGTCAGCAGGAAAAATTGCAAATAATCCCGAGAATTTACTTATTTATGTGTTAAAAAGTAGGCTTGTCGCGTTCTTTTACAGTAATTTAATCTACCTACAATAAAAAGCAGACCAATAATTGCAAAAATCACAACTTTTGATGAGACGATGAGAGTGATAAAACGATGTTAATAAGCGTAAAGATGTGATTGAGGATTTGTTTATGGCTACGTAATGAGCTGGATTAACTTTTTTTTTTTATATAAGTTATAAGCTAGCGCTTGACCGCAATCCCGCTTGATGGTAAGCAGTGATGCGATCATTGATGGTAAAGCGCGCTAAACTTCCGGCAAAGATGTTAATATCATGAGAGACTAAACTTTCAGATATTGAAATTATGGTAATCCATCTAGAGTTCAACATGTGTAACCTATGTAACACTTTAAATGTAGAACTGAATATTTTGCGTGTGCATTAATTATTGGGTAGCGAGTGGGTATTGTTATGCTCAAAATTATGAATTAGTTTACTGAATCCATATTGATATATATTGTTAGAAAAAAGGTCCAGCCCCCTAATCGGCGAACACATTTTTGTCAAATGATTGCGACTAGTTGTAATCGTTTGGACCAAACGGACCAATGGGCGGTCCTAACGATCCTAACTAGACGCAATCATTTGACAAAAAAATGTTCGCCGATTAGGGGGCAGGTGCTATATAATATTTTGTACTTTACTTACTATTCAATTCATCAGGGTAATTGCGTTACACACTATCATTATCAATGGGTTTCATTTTGACGGTTCAAAAACATTCATTGCGTTATTAACGTTGTTGAGCAATCACATTTTTCGCAGATGTGAATCAATGAATTAGCAATATGCTTCAAAATGATTCTGAAGTGCAGCACCCTAATCACGTAATGCAATGTTATTATCGATCGAAATCAGTTTGCAGCACATTACCAATCCATGACTCCATATGTTCGAAAAATTTGTTTGCTCAAGAAAGTTAAAAAAGCAATTAACGTTGTGAATTGTCAAAATTAAACCCATTGCTATAGGATGCATTTCGGGGAGTGTGCGAGGGAATTGCATGATTTAATTCCCCCATCTCCGTTCCACCAGCGGACGACCCGTTGTACGGCTGGTTTCAACCTTTACATTGTTAACACCACTAAGATCCGGACGAAGCGTTTCGCCTCCTCCTTTATACCGCGTACATCGAGGGACTGGAACAATTTGCCAGCGGCGGTGTTTCCGTCGGACTACAATTTGAGTGTCTTCAAGGCTAGAGTGAATAGGCTCTTAATAAACTAGTGCGCTTTACCATTAACGATTGCGTCACTGCTTACCGTCAGGCAGGATTGCGGTCAAGCGCTGGTTTATAATATGTAAAAAAAAAAATTGCTACTAATAGTGTGTTACGCAATTACCCTGCGTGTTTCAATATCGGCTTCACATCTGTATTTAAGTAAATATACAACAAATTTCTTTATACGAAACCTGAATAAAGTTTGTTCAGAATAAGCAACTGAATCAATTCCAATAATGTTATATTTTTCCCAAATACATTTAGATATTGTTGCAGTGTGGTTACCGAGAGCACAACACAGTTCACGGTAGATCAAAGTACTAGGTGCGTGTGTACAGTGAGACAGGGCCCCTCGCCCCTCTGTGCAGGGATGCAATATATTCTAAGTGAAATTAACATGTTTTAAGTAAATTATTCTACATTTTATTTTATCACTTACAGATGGATTTTAAGACTAAGGTACATAATACGTAATATTTACCTAAACTTGACCGTTATGACAGTCCAAAGCCTGCAAGTGTGAGTTATAAAATCACAGTTCTACATCTAAAATCTTGAAGTCTTTTGCGTAATGCGCGTATTAGTTCGCAAATCTAGCTTTATTAAGGTTCGTCATTGCGTCATCCATATGCACTATCGCATAAGCAGTGGAAAGTTCTTGGCCCATCGTCGATGCAGGTGAGGTCGGTTTAGTTGATAAGGAAAATGATGTCTGGAAAGTTTTGGTGTCAGCGACTGCTTTTAAAGTAAAATAGCTTAAGAATAATTTAATTCTTAGAACAGTTGATAAACATCATGCTATATTGTACAATTTTTGTTTCGGTTGTATAACAGTTCGATGAAACAGACGCAGTGACGTTAGCACAACTGTATCAGAATACAACAAACAATATCCCTGTTCGACGCGAAGTTTTCTAATGGAAATAGGTGGTTTATCTGGCGCAACATCGTCATCATACTTTAATACAATTCCACCATCTTACAGAGAACCGTCGTAAAATTCCAAATTACCATTTATTGCTTCATTATTGCTCTCGAGAGGGAAGCGGGGAAGGTCTGCTTGCTTTGGATACCGATAACAACACGCAGTTTGTATAGCTGTGCAAATAGAGTCGGTTTGGTAGCAACTTGCGCGATACCAAGAACTTTCTCGTTTACTTACCGTTGTACTTAAATTATATTTATCTTTGTTATTTCTATTAAGTCACCTACGGATGAGAAGACTGATAATGTTGTTTGCTTATGTCTTTCCGTTAAAATATTTTTTTTAACGTTTATAGATACCTACATATACATTGATTGTAGGATATGGTAATGTCGTTATCGACGCAATTCAAAAACTGCAGATCGAGTTGAGATTTATTTGTTAGATTTTGACCTAGTTCCAAAACCAAAGCCGCTGTTCATTTTCATGTTTCCATTTTAAAAAAATGGTCAAGTGGACGAAATATTAACTGGAAATAACATGCTAAAATACTACGCAGTAGAGTCAGCCCACCCATGTCAAAAACAAAGGGTTCAGTGGCATACCAGTATTAGTTATCACCGACGTGCAGGCACGTATGTACAGTCAACGTCCTTACTATATTGTTTACAGTATATGACAAAGATAAATCGCTACTATAGAGGGAAATATTCAAGTCAGGTATCCTTATTGGGGTGTTTGCTATGAACTTTGATTTGTTGGTTGAACGTGTTCTGTGGCTTCTTTTTATTTTTCTACTAGCTTTCCGCCCGCGGCTTCGCCCGCGTGGAGTTCGGTTATATCGCGCTTTTTAGATTTCCCTCGGGAACATCAAGTTTTTCCGGGATAAAAGGTAGCCTATGTTCTTTCTCGGGGTCTAAAGATTATCTGTGCCAATTTTCATTAAAATCGGTTGAGAGGTTTAAGCGGGAAAGCGTAACAGACAGACAGACAGACAGACAGACAGACAGACAGACAGACAGACAGAGTTACTTTCGCATTTATAATATTAGTATGGATTATTAATTTTACAAGAATATACGGATAAAACACCAGCCTCTCAAGTATGAGTGCGCGGGTTCGATTCCAGGTCAGGCAAGTACCAATGTAACTTTTCTAAAGTTATATGTACTTTCTAAGCATATCTTGGACACCAATGACTGAAGGTGAAGGAAAACATCTTGAGGAAACCTGGACTTTAAGTCTGAAATCGCCAACCCGCATTGAGCAAGCGCGGTGATTACGCTCAATCCTTCTCTGTATGAGAGGAGACCTGTTCCCAGCAGTGGGATGATAAATAGATTGATAATGATATGGACTAAGCCTAAGCTATGCCTAACAAATATACGCCTCCTTATTACCAAACATGGGTTTAAATCACTAACAATAAATGGTTATTGAATTAACTATTAACAGTTATTTATATAAACATGACAGCTTAATACGGTACCAAAATTGTAACTTTTGTATTAAGAACTTTGGCTTAACCTTAATTAAGTTCTAAATACAAATACTGTCTCAAAGCCTAAGTCTGGAACTGAAGTTAGATTTCGTTTTGTAATAAGTAGCTAGAGTTGTTTAGACTTGCAAAATTCTACTCATATGCGTCATAATTCTCCTTCCTTACTTCTCCAGTAGTCGTGTGAATAGGCTCTTAATAAACTAGCGCGCTTTACCATCAATGATTGCATCACTGCTTACCATCAGGCGGGATTGCGGTGAAGCACTACTTTATAATTATAAAAAAATCGTCATCTCGGTCATTCTTATTCAAGAGTTACGCATTCTTTTCGTTACACTTTATCGGAACAGAACCGGAGTCACCAAGAAGATGAATGTTTGAATGTAGACCATGAAAATAGAGAGAATGAAGAAGTTTGTCATTTTGTCGACACGTTACTTAGATGTTGGCAACGTGTCGACAGAATGGCTTCACTATATGCAGAAGCTTGATTCACGGGTAATGGTAGCACTTACTAACCACTAACTAACTTTATCTTAATTCTTACTGCTAGAATTGCAGTAGAATAATACCTTACCTATAAACACGACGCCGATGATCCGTGTACAATAGTTTTAGTTAATGTTATATTATATGTATTTATAGTATTTTAAGTTTTTAAGCTAACATAGTATTTTATATGTTTATATGGGCCTTGATGCCTGAAATAAATGGATAAATAAATAAATAATCCTGCCATCCATTGCATTAAAAGGGTCAATTTAAAAAGATTCAAAGACATGGATAACATTTGTTTTTTTTTTTTTTTGCAAAATTGTAAGTGTTAAGGATTTCCTGTGTAATTAAAAAAGTGTTTGTTCTATTTTAATGTCTTACTCTGCGTAATATGTTTAATTACTTTTATAAATACCACGGCAGTTGACGTAGGTAGGTGTAAATTATAAAACAAGTAACAACACCATGACATTTTTACTAAGTTATAGCAGCATTTTTATGATAGAATTTATACATACACTAGAAATTTTTTTGGTTTTTTTATTACATAGTTGATGGATACAGATTTTAAAACTTACCGGGAGTGGTAGATTGCTGTAATCTACCACTAGGCGTGGAGTGGCGTGCGAGTTGGTAAATGTGACATATATTAGAATTTTTATTCAAGGATATGTCAGTTTCCTCACGACGTTTTCCTCCACTGTTTTGTGAACAGCGTGCAGCGGTGATGAAATTGTTTACACAAAGTAATGCACCTGTTTGAGTTCGAAGCCACGATCTACAATTCATAAGTCAGTGTCACAGTGTAATCTGTGGCAAACAAACACAATTGTTTGAAAACCAATGCAAACTTCGTACAACAATCTTATGATTCTTCTAGAATCTAGGTTGATTGTCTTATAAGATTGTTGTTTCTTAAAGTAACGCAGATAATGACTAAGAGCCTGTCCAGAAAGCGCGATTTACGCGCGAGTCCACTCGCGCGTTTTGATTTGTATTGCGTCCAGATGCGGCGAAATCACGCGCGTATGCGATGAGACGGATTTGGTCAGTTATAAAAATGGACTCGGATACTGCGGTTGTATTGTGCCTTGCATACCGTCGATGGAAACGTCGTAAACGAAGAGAAAGTCGACGATTTAACGTGCATCCCATTCTACGTAACAGAATGACCTACAAGTTTTTTTTTCTCCTCGGAATCACCAGCTTCACAAAAAAAAATCTACTATTTCTTCCCAGTTCCTACGCGTAATGGTTCTATTAGAATAATCTGACGATTCCATATCTCATATAGCTAGCTACCCTTTTCTCAATTTCGTCAATAAAAAGTCCCGTGTCAAAGTTTTCACGCTCCATTTTTATAAACGAATACGCCCACTCGCCACGGACACGCGCGTAGTACTGGACGCTGCAACGGCGCCGGAGTATCTCGACTCGCGCGGCGCTCGCGCGTAATGCGCGCGAGTCGAGAGTCCCGCTCATTGCAAGCGTTTTACGCGCGAGTGCGGTAACGCGCGAGAGCATCTGGACGGAATGTATGCAGCTCTAGTAACTCGAGTACGCGCGAGTGCCTACGCGCGAGTGGACTCGCGCGTAAATCGCGCTTTCTGGACAGGCTCTAATGAGTTTTCAAAGTAAGCATGTTGTTCATAACATCGTTAAATAGAGTAATGGAAGATAACCGGTACATTACTCTGACTTACCATTCCTCGTAACCAAAAATTCGGTTGAAAACAATTAGGCTTTGGCTGTGTGACGTTTCTGATCCTATTTAGTGCAGCCGTGAGGCACGCAACACTGGGTTTTTGTTTTGTTTTTGCGTGTATAAACTGCGTCCCTTATTTTTAAAAACGCTTATTTTCATTCTTTTTTTCACAACGCAAATTCTGCAGCAATTTTTGGTTGTTCGGCAGCAATTAACAATTAAAATACTGTAGTATTTTTAAATTACAAACACACAAAACGAACATCGATCACTAACTATGCTTTCTGACTGTGGACCAAATCACAAATTAAAAATCTCTTTTTTAGTTTTTTAAATAAATTTAAACATTTTCTGCAAATAATCATCCAAAGCGCTTTTTTACATCAATAAATTGGCACCTAAGTATAGCTTAGCGTAGGCCCGGTGTATCTAATTGGTGCGCAGGAGTGGAATCGTGGGAACCCGCCCGCGGCAGCAGGGTGCTTCAATGAACCTCAGCATGGCCGTGAATAAAGCTATTGTTGCCATGCAATTTACCTTATTAACGGCCAATTTGAGACCTCGATGTTCATTAAGAAAGAGTTTCAATTCATTCTTTGGATAGGGAATGAGTTTATTGAATCGACAAGATGTGAGTGAGCTAATAGTTAATTTCCTGGCTATATGGCATAATATTGTAAGGAAAACTGTTAAGTTCATATGTGGCGCGTTTTCTTCTGTTGCCTAAAACTGCATAGTGATGTAACTGCGAACTTTGCACACGTGAGTTTTTGAATCGACACGATGTGAGTGAGCTAATAGTTAATTTCCTGGTTATATGGCATAATACTGTAAGGAAAACTGTTAAGTTCATATGTGGCGCGTTTTCTTCTGTTGCCTAAAACTGCGTAGTGATGTAACTGTGAACTTTGCACACGTGAGTTTTTGAATCGACACGATGTGAGTGAGATAATAGTTAATTTCCTGGTTATATGGCATAATATTGTAAGGAAAACTGTAAAGTTCATATGTGGCGCGTTTTCTTCTGTTGCTTAAAACTGCGTAGTGATGTAACTGCGAACTTTGCACACGTGAGTTTTTCCATAAAATGTCAGCGCTTTTTTTTTGACGACTGATCAGAACAATAGAATGAATGCCGCAAATTTTGCAAATAGCAATAACAAATAACATAAAAGTATTGAAGTTATTACGGTATTATAATTGCGTAACACACTATTTTGAAGGATATTGTTAATCCATTCATTCATATGCTCGTTTAATGTATCAGGGGCCCGCCCTAGCCAATGTAGGTAACATCGCTTGATAACGAAACGAAATCGAAATTCGTCATCGTCTACTTTATTAAGCCTATTCACTCATTTTTTTATTAATTTTGACGAGACTTTTATTGGCAGGTAGCTGATTTAATAAGGAGTAACTTAGCCTAAGTTACTCCTTATTAAATCACTTTCGATCGAAACATAAGCGAGTGAAATCGCGAGGCGCAGTTAGTGTACATAATATAATACATCATTATTCTATTCTTAGTAAAGTTACACAATCACATGTATTTTTAATATTCATTAAACAAACAAAACATAATGCCGTCTTCCTTCCTATTCACTCAGTTCTTTTTGAGTGAATAGGCTTAATAAAGTAGACGATGTCGAATTTCGATTTCGTTTCGTTATGAAGCGATGTTATGTTGGCTATGGCCCTTGTACACCAACGTAAATACGCAATGAAAATTGTTAAACTGTCAAAATTAAACCCATTTGCTACTGATAGTGTTACGACGCGATGACCCCGGGGAAAACGATTCTTCTACACACTACTCAACTGCGATCCATACTAATATTATAAATGCGAAAGTATCTCTGTCTGTCTGTCCGGCTTTCACGCCAAAACTACTGAACGGATTGTAATGAAATTTGGTACACAGATAGTCTAGAGCCTGAGAAAGGACATAGGCTATATAACATCCCGCTATGAGCAACAGGAGCAGAGCAGTAACAAAAAATGTTGCGAAAACGGGAGCTAACGCGGACGTACTACATATTGCTCTCATTATTTTAAAAAGCGCTTATATTATATCAACTGAGCTCTTTTTAATTTACGGGAACTGCCGCGAAACAGCTAGTTTCTAATAATGTAGGAAAACATTATAACACCCCACAATTTACTTGAGCACCAGTTTATATCTGTCTACTAACAGCTATGATATAACGGTTTACTGAAGTAGTTACTTTAAATACATCTTGTTCAAATATAAATACGATGAACGCTGCTTTTCCTAGGAAAGTAATCGCGGTACAATCAGCAGTTTCTGTAGTAGTATGTAACTTTCCTATAAGTTTATCGATATCACGTATCTAATGATTAGAAGGCTAATAAATATGTATAACTAGGCAAGATAGGAAGTAGATTCTATTTTATCATTCCGCTTGTAGATTAGATACACATCAAGCCAGTGATGTCTTGATTTATATCTATTTACATGACTAGATTACTACCGTGTATCTGATCTATTTTGACCTTGCCAGGATTTCACAAGAAAATGAGATTGGTTTATGATACTGTTTGTTGTCCTTCTTCTTCTCAGCCCTCAGAGGTCTACTGTTGGACAAAGGCCTCCCTCCACGCACAATGGTCCACTGGAGGGACTGAGTGCGGAAACCAAACCAGTAACATAGAACAACATAGAACATAGAAGGCCTCCCTCAAGGCTTTCATTCTATTGGGGGGCATTGACATAATCCCCACGTTTGGCAGGCGGGTTGGGGATCGCAGTAATTTGTTATTCCACAGGAGAAGTGCTGCTGTCCGCTTCCCTGGTGAGAGTTTTTTTAGTCGCCTCTTACGACACCTACGGGAGGATATGGGATGGTAGTATTCTATGCCCAGGTATAGAACACTACCATCCCATATCCTCCGAGTCCATATTATAATCTAAATAAATCACCGATTCCTTTGATCACAAACTAAGTTAAATTTAAGTTCAATACATGTTCTACATTATGTAAAGGACAGAATATCAATGTTAGTTTAGTCCTGTTCAATTAGTCCGCGCCTGACGTAAATTGACGTATATTTAGTAGCCATGTTTTAATCGTGTATAAATTATCTATGGAGTACAGATGACAGCACATCAAGCAATCAAGTAATTTAGTCTGTCAGATTGCCTTATAGATTATCAATTGTATCTCCAAAGCATTAAGGCTCAAGGTTGACTGGAAATATTTGGCACTTTCGCGTAGCTTGACTGGTATCATCCGTACTTCAAGTTGACAGGAAAACAAACACACACACACAAAAGACACAAAAAAAACACAAAAGACACAAAAGTTTAGTTCGTGAATAAGGAAATCAGCGAAATTATCCACTTTTTAAAAAGTAATTCCGTCTGTCGCCAAGTTAGCCTAAGATTATAAAAAAAAAAAAACTGACCCAAATTACAAAATCAGAGTCTGTCATCATAAATCAACATGTTGTAGCCTTGGTATTGACAAGGTTTGGGCTAATGTGGAGCATATCACACACTTGTCAATGTCGCTGCGCGTGCGCACTGCACGTGCAAGGAACGGGCAAGCAGCTGCCTAGAGAAAGCAACCTCGCTTGCCACACCTAACTGCAAGTTTTCCGGCTGTTTTATAGATACTAAGTTTTGTGCATTCTGAAACGGCCATTCGTTTGTGTTTTTGTTCAACGTCGAAATGCAATAATATAAAATACCCACCGATACTTTATTGATTGAATCTCAGTCTGGTATGCAAAACCTCTCTCATATGTAAAAAGAGTACCTTCGGACGA
The DNA here is from genome assembly GCA_017933935.1 of Sesamia nonagrioides. Taxonomy (NCBI): domain Eukaryota; kingdom Metazoa; phylum Arthropoda; class Insecta; order Lepidoptera; family Noctuidae; genus Sesamia; species Sesamia nonagrioides. The sequence continues at coordinate 2,004,904 of JADWQK010000137.1, read as the reverse complement.
GAATACCTCATTCATATTGAGTATTAGATTATAATGCCTGTTCATTTGTTTTATAGACTAGTAAACGCCCAGTCTCCTGAGTCCTGTCCGCCTAAAGAACGAGTGTGGAATTTTAAACGCGGTGTCGTCACCAGCCCTGAGGTCATTCCTGGCGTATCCCTTCATTTACTATGTGCAAGAGCAACATATCCAACAACTGCATTCGACATTACCCGGAGACCTGGGATGAGTCATAGTTAATGTCCAATTAAAAAATGTTGTGAGACGTGTTTCAGAACATATCATCGACATTCTTGTTTGCGATGTCATTCCCTTCCTATATGGAAATGATTAATTTTAAACAAAAATGTTTTAAAAAGCAGTAATAGCAGCACTTGGGATCACAGAAATATTCATATTCTTTTATTGCATTCCATATTTAAAAATGACGTTACTAAAAGTTTTTAAATCACATTCCTTGTTTAAAAATGACCTACAAATGAAAAAGACGCTTGCATATTCAAATTAAATGTTAAAGATAGTGCTGTGAAAATTATCTAGGCAAGGTATCTTTGTAACGTTGATGCGCCCAAAAGTTGTTAGCTTTAGCTCCACAGTTCAAAGCTAGTTTTGCTGACTCAATCCGTCTTCAAGGAATCGTTCATCGATAAATAGAATAATCACATAATGATTCACACACTCAACATATTATGTATTTGTTATCAAATATCGAAATCGATGTTTGTGCGTAATAAAATGGAATTCTGTCAACCCTTTGCATGTATCATAATAAGATAAAGGCTTTGCCGGATATGATTGAAGTGAAACATAGTCAGATGGAGTATGGAAGCAATTTTAACAAAATACCCATCGCACAGTGTGCAGTAGACAATATAATGTGAAATGAATTGTTTCCCTCTCATAAGTTGACCGCAAACGTTTATCGTTCAGTGGTTGAAGCCAGTTTTGAAATTGTTTTTCTTCTTCTTGGTTTTTGTTTTTTTTCTTCTTGGTTTTAGTTCGATCGATTTTTTCACTTTTGTTTAAAGGCTAAGTAATAATAAACGGGTGTGTGGTAAATATTCTGCACATATCAACATCATGAAACTACAGTAGCTTTTTAATATGTAGTGACGAAACGAAAATTAAATACGAACACTCTAAACAAATATTCATCTTATAATCTTTCCATTTCTGGGACATAGGTCTCTTCTCATCGAGAGGGACTGGACTGTGAACTATAACGCGGGCCCACTGCGGATTGATAAAGGTCATATTTCTTCGAATTTTAAGCTCTAGGGCATTTCCTTTCCTTACGATGTATAGTGTGTCTGTTTTCAGAGTAGTAGTGAAGATATTATTAAGTAAATGAATTATGTAGACATTTACAAAAGTAAAGCACCTACAGAAACCGAACCCAGGACCGGTTATTTCTATAATTATATAAAAAACTTCCTAACGGCTCCAAAAATTACAGAAAGAAGTTTTTTCCCAGATCTCTCAATCTGTTATGTATAAATACTTTATATGTAGTTATAAACGTATTAGTTACTTTATTGGTATAACTGGATGCATAGGATTAACATACCTCTTCTTAACAATATTTTTACACTTCACAGTATTGTTTATAAATAATGAGAATTTTATGCGACATACCACCGACCTCACATTTGTTTGAAAACGAAGTGATATTGGTCATAACGCTTATAAAATCCAAGCTCTTGAATATAAATGTTGTTATTTAGTTTATTTGTTTAAACAAAGTTTGATTATATTATAAAATATTATGTAAATATATCTTGAAGCTGGCGCCGGTAATAAGCAAACATATTTTCCCAAGAGTGTCGTTAGAAGCCACTTGAAGATTATATCAAGTAGGTAGGCTGCATTGTACTACAAATATTTTGTTACCTTATATGATTACGAGCTGGTGTGAATACCATTGATAACTAAACTATGACATATCTACAGGGAAGTGAGATATTGGCACATGTTAAACGAAACGTAGTAGGAAACTAAGATTTGGATTTGGGCCAGAATTGCATTAGAAAATGACAAATTTTTCTTGAGCACTTTTATTCAAATTGCTTTAATGCTTTGTTGTTTGAGAAGCATTTAACCGGTTCCTAAAGAATCGACGTAAAAAGTACATCATGTTTTATCGTTTCTACGAAAAACGCTTTCTCTACCGTCAGCGGTATTGCTCAAAGAATCTTGGTTAACGTCATTACAACTTGGTATTGGTACAGCGGGTTTTGTCACACAGTTTTAATTTTTAACTTTTCTCTTCCACGGATTTTGAGCAATCTTCAGAGGTTTACGAAATAGCTTGCGTTTAAGTTCTTAGTGGTATTATTTACTTATTAACAAGTTTCAAGTTGTTTTCCGTTTGTTAACTACGCGTCGCCCTATTTAGATGTCCTTGGTGATGGATATGCGTTTCAACATTTATCAGGTCAAGTTTGTTTTATGAGAACTTATTTTTTTTACTTACTTTTCATTATTTATTTTTATGCATTTGCTGGGTAAAGCTCCAGGTGAACACTCAAAATATACCATAAACATTCAAAGGACCACTTAAAGTTACATGGTTACGCTGTTTGTGAAATGATTTCTGTCTGCTTTCTAGTAGCTTAGTATGGACTACGTCCTTCTTAAAACAAGAAAAAGCTTTTCCGAGACATAAACATGGTGCGGTTGGCGTCAAATATGGCAAAGCTGTTACCTTACTTGTTAACAAAAAATCATTAATAATGGCAGTTATTCGGCGCGCTTTACTTTATGCACATATTTTCTCACGGGACCAAGTTTTGCTGACGCTTCTCGGAAGTCAACCATACTTTGGTCTAATGTACTGATGTTGCCTTCATCGTTAATACCACAATTTGTCAATATTTAGTTAGGGTTTATGTTATATTTTCTTACTGTAAAGCAGGACCACATCTCTATAGATGAAGCTTTATCTATACATATAAAGCTTAGCTTTAAGGATCTCTCGTATAAATAGGTAGAATAAAAAGAAAGGTTCTAAAATATTCATGGTTTATGACCACAAAAATATCTACGACTTCTTAAAGTTAATGCATAATGTGTAATCGCAGTAGATAATATTGTGTACAATCGCAAGATTTTTGTTAGCCTCGAATTCCATTATCGTATGACGTCAATTTGCCATTCTGTCGATTAGTGTCGATGACGTGTGTCGATGGGCAACCATACAAATAAAGATATCCTCAAGTGGAGTCAAAGGCAAAGGCATGCGTGTGAGTGGCCGCGTGATGCCGCATCAGATGAATGTGGGTCACAGACAATAGAGTTGCAAGTTTATGTTTATAAATATCGACACACATTCTTGCTAATGTCTCTTAGTAACAGGAATGAAATACAGTATTCGGGATTCTATACCGACCTTATTTCATGCTTTGTTCCACTGGGGAATTTAAGTAATGTACCAACTGATGTACTTGTAAGATGCGTCGCACTATAGGAAATGCAACAAGTTATCTTAGAACGCTCCAGATCTCTCTAGCTGCAATAAACTTGTTGCCTTATGCGATAACTATAAGCTTTCTTATCAAGAAAACACGTTTATGTGGTACTTACTGTACACTCGGAACAATTGAGTGTAACTTTACAAGAACAGTTAGGTAGCCCATTTACAAATGCTCACTTGTAGATTTATTTCTATCGTAAAAGTAAAATATAGGCTTCTTATCTAACAACGTTCAGATAAAATGAGGGTTTTACGTTGTCAGACACCGTTCTTGGTAACCGTTATTTTGTCTCCTTCCGTGCAAGTGACATTGTTACTTTCTGCTTTTGTTCACGACACCTACACTAACCATAGCACTTATTTCTTATAATAGTTCTCAAGCCCCGACAGGTTTTTGTTTGCACAAGACTATTGCAATTTATTGCATTGCAACTTCTCTATTGGTAGACAGACGAACTAAAATTCTAATGGCAGTTATCTACGCGTATGTTTTTAAGATTTCACTTTTAATCTCACTTATACTATCTTATGTAAATAAGGTAAATATATGTCTGTTAAGTAACATTTTACAATTTTATTATGCTCTGTGACTCAAGATAATGCTATTCGATACACTTCGTGCTTCGCCGTTAGTCTTTACGCTGTGATTATTCCTTATTGTGTTCATAAATATGCAGAACATAGCAATTTTGGATATTTGACTTTAACCGTTATTGTTGTGTATTTAAAATATGGATACACAATTATTGAAAGTTACTTAAAATATTTAATTATGGGTACTATCATCTTTTTCCCTTTATTTCATCATCCCATTATTGCTCATTCCTGATGATGATAATGTTTGAAAATCTTCGCGAATTTACTAAGAACGAGAGTGGAAGAGTCAATGAACGGTGTCAGTGTTCGTGGTTTACCGCAGGGTTCTGTACTGGAACCTCCAACATACGTAACTTGTGTTTATTTTTTTTTTTTTTTGTTTTAACCTTCCTATACTTTCATTATTCTTTCAAGGTAGACTACATCACTGTTATAATACATATAAGCTTGTGGCATATTTTCAAATAAAGCTCTGTAAGACCATTTATATTTATATAAATAGAATTTTTGTTCTCACTGAAACTTGTTGATTTGAGTTCACCTTTTTTCACCAGATTTGAGATCCTTGTTATGAGAAAATAAATCTTGGAACTAAATATTTAAATTTAATATAAGTTTAGAACCGTTGGATCTTACCTTCTACGCAATAAAATGTCCAAGGATATTACCAATGTGATGTGTGCATAAACGTATATTATAATAAGCATCAAAAGATACCTGTCTCATTATGACAGCTCCTGCAAGATTTATTTCACTGAAATATGAGCATGACAATCATCTTGTGCAAATTACCGTATTCATTGTCCTCTTTTAACGGTAATGCAAGTCACACTCTTCAAATTCTTGTAATTATCAACGGCTTTCCGAAGATGTTCTAATAATAAAGTGTCTGTAATATTTGTTCGATTTCACTTTCTTTTCATTTGGAGTTGTATGTTGTGAAATTGTGAGGATAGAAAAACACAGAAGTGATCTTCAATCGAGAAGTGAAAACATGATGTTAGAATTCGGTTGCTATAGTAACTCGACAGAAGTAGGTAGTAGGTAAACGAAATATTAAATATTTACATAATATAATTATTGCTTCCACCTTAAGTGGTAGGTTTTACAGAATGTTATTGTAAATGTCGGGCACAACAAAATTAGGAAAGAGGAAGACACTCCAAATATTGTTCGACAGATTTAGTATTTTCCGTACCTAACAAGATTCTAAAGGATTATCTCTAATTTTGGAGTTATAAAGCAGCGCATATACATAGACTTAAATATAATAATGTTACTTGCCAATCAATTTTAAGCAGAACAACTTTAATGGAGTTCATATTACGGGTTAATTGATCGGTTTTCTCTCTGATCGCACCTATGCGTTTTAAATCTTATTTTAGATCAGCCACATGGAATGCGGATAAGTATTTATGTTTAAAAATAATAATGAATTCGTAATTTAAATTAATTTCGAATTTTAAATTAATGAATGACACATCCAAGAAACTCTTCAAGACTACGATGTGAACGTTGAATGTTATTGTATTGTAGCAATGCAAACTTTTATGTTTTTTTTTTTTAATAGATTTTGTTGGTACAAAGAGAATTATTATGTAATATTAGTATTATTATGAACAAAACCGCCATTTTTTCTGAACCAAGTCTGTTTGTTTAATATCGTTTTTTTGGCTGATATGCGAAACCAGCCACGAAATGTTGCCGTTAGCTCTCGAAATATGCGCTGACGACCGGATACTGTTATTTTGGTTTATTTTTCTTACGCAAAACTGGAGTTCTACTAGCTAGCATGTGCTCCTTAAATATCAATTTCATATTTTAATCATCATCATCATCTCAGCGTTTATCCCGGTTGCATCCGCGGCTTTCGCGTTGGAGCCCGGGGTCCGCTTTCCTGCACATTCTCCTCCATTTCGCACGATCTTTAGCGTCCTGTGGTAAGAGCTTGTTGGCACGCATGTCATCTCTTACAACGTCAAGCCAGCACTTCTTTGGTCTACCCCGCTTGTTCCGGCCCGGCGGAGGCGCCATGGCAAGACATTTGTTACCCACGTAACATGCCGGTTTGCGTAAGACGTGGCCGTACCAGCGTAGGCGACCCTCCTGCAGTTTGTCTGCAATGTCACGGACACGAAGGCTGCCCCGGATGCGGGAGTTCCTGATACGGTCTTTCCGCGTAACTCCACACATCCACCGCAGCATATTCATCTCCGTGACACGCAGCTCCTGCTTGTGTCGCTCAAGCACAGGCCACGCCTCACTGCCATACAGGAGAACAGGTCTAATGATGGTTTTATAGACCTGCCCCTTAAGCTTAACCGGCATTTTGGGGTCACAAATGACACCTGTCACCTCACGCCATTTCGCCCAAGCTGCGGAAATACGTGCCTTGACGTCGCAATCAATGTCGCCGGACGCGTGAAGCACAGACCCCAAGTATTTAAACTGGTCCGTGCGCTCGACCATGTCTCCGCCTATGCGCACAGACATGGGGTCTGTCGTGTTGTTGGCCAAGTATACGGTCTTCGACACGTTGAGTTTCAGACCTCCGTTCTCAAGCGAGTCCTTCCACGCATTCACACGCCGCACCAACCGTTCCCTGTCCGCGTCCGCCAGCGCGATATCGTCAGCATACATGAGTAGCCAGGGAGGCTGCTCATGTGAGTCCTTGATACTGGCCGACAAAACGTCTAATATCACGCTGAACAGAAACGGACTAAGGACGGATCCCTGGTGGACTCCGACGGTGATGGGGAAGGGTTTAGTGTCGCCAACAGCGGTCCTGACAACGGAATCGGAATTGAGGTACATGTCTCGAATTATGTCGACATAGGCTTCAGGTACCCCTTTGGACCTCAGTGCCCACCAGATCACCCCTCGAGGGACACAGTCGAAGGCCTTCTGCATATCTAGAAAGAGCATATGCAGAGGCGTGCTCTTCGATCTGTAGTTCTCCATGGCGATCCTTAGTGCGAAGATAGGGTCCATGGTTCCGTACCCTGGCCGAAACCCATATTGACACTCCGAGACAGCACACTCCTGCCGGATTCGGGAGTCTACGATCCTCTCAAAGATTTTCATGGTGTGGGACATGACCTTGATACCGCGATAGTTGCCACACTCCTGAACCGAGCCCTTGCCTTTAAAGACTGGAGTAATTATACTCAGCCTCCATTGGCTCGGGATTTTGCCGGTCAGGAGCACGCGATTGAAAAAGTTAGTTAGCATGCCCACACCGCGAGGACCCATCGCCTTCCAGGCCTCAATGGGGACTCCGTCAGCTCCGACAGCTTTCCGATTCCCCATACGACGAAGAGCCGTTTGGACTTCCTCAGGCGTTATCAGAGGCACTAGTCCAAGGTTCGGAGGGAGTTCCGGTGTCTGCACCTCTTGATGCTGCTTGTTCAGCAGCTCGTGAAAGTACGAGCGCCATCTCTCCTTCACCGCGAGGTCCTCGCATAGCAGGTTGCCATTTGGGTCTTTTACACAACGGCACTTGGATATATCCTGTGCCGCTTTGACCCTGGAACGTGCCAACTTGTAAATGAGCTTTTGCCCCTCAGACGATTCCAACTTCTCGTAGAGAGGTTGCAAGTGGTCTCGTCTGGCTCTGGCTACAGCTCTTTTGGTGGCACGTTTGGCAACCTTGTATGCGTCGCGATCTTCAGGAGATCCGGTCGCTTGCCACGTTTTGAAGAGGGCTTTCTTCACCTTAGTCTCCCTCTGGACTGTGTCGTCCCACCACCAGGTTTCCTTGTCACGTTTGCGGCCGCCCTTAGAGACGCCGAGTACCACCCGCGCCGCCCCCGCAATAGCTGCCTGGATCCTGTCCCAGTGGTCTTGCACAGGTTCTCCGTCGGTACCGACGCACTTGTCGCCAATAACCGACGCAAAATCCTGGGACCTGTTTTCATCAAGCAGCCACCACCGGATCTGGCGCCGACAGTCCTCTACACGTCCACGTTGGGCCTTTACGCAGAGGTCCATGACAAGGAGACGGTGTTGTGCAGTGAGACTCTCACCGGGTATGACTTTGCAGTTGGCTACTTTGCCGATGTGGTGCCTCCTAGTTAGTAGAAAATCGATCTGGGTAGCGCTTTGCCCGCTCCGGTAGGTGACAAGGTGCTCCGGCTTCTTTTTGAAGTAGGTGTTCACGATTGCAAGGTCCGCAGCCGCACACATTCGGAGAATGCTGTCTCCTTCCGCGTTGCGGCTTCCGTACCCAAAGCCACCGTGAACACGCTCAAACTCGCCACACCTCTCACCCACATGACCGTTCAAATCACCACCCAGAACGATTCCCTGGGATAACGGAATCCCGCAAAGCAATCCTTCGAGCTGGGTCCAGAACAGCGTCCTTTCGGCTTCACCGCACCCGGCCTGTGGAGCGTAGGCACTTATCAAGTGGGTTATAACCCCATTGACAAGCACCCGCACCGACATTAGCCGATCGCTGATGCGATTCACCTCCAAGACGTCATCCTGGAGCACGTCAGACAACACCACGGCGACTCCATTTCTCCCACTAGGTGCACCCGTGTAGATCAGCTTGTAGCCATTCCCAATAAGCCGGGATCTGCTGCCTTTCCACCGAGTCTCCTGCAGGAACGCCACGGCCACCCTCCGCCTGTGGAGAGTTTCGGCCAGCTCTCTCGCGCGTCCAGTTAGCGTGCCAACGTTCCACGACGCGAAACGGATTTTCATGGATTGGGCTCGCTTCTTCAGCCGTGTCCGCCTCTGACACGGTAGCCCTAGCCCACAGGTCACAGGAGTCGGGCGAGGCTCCTGCGCGCCGTTTTGCGGCGGCGCCCTAGCTGTGACATGTGCATTTCTTATTTTCCTCTCCATGATTGATTGGCTTGTTTGGCTAATTACGAGTGCGACTGCCGTCTGACCACTCAACCCCGAAGGGAAAGCCGGCGTCAGAGCCCCGTTCGTGAGTCAGCAGGTGCACCGTCTGGCAGGTGGGGTTGACTTGGGTCCCAGAGATGGAGGTGGGACCCCAAAGCACCCAATTTCATATTTTAATATAGAATATAATTTGCTTGAATCTGTTCGTCTTCTTATCTCGCGATTTGGAGGAGGTAAAATAGAGGTGTAATGTAAATATTTAGACAAAGTAGTCAGTAATTAAAAGGTTCATGGACATTCTGAAGGAAAATCTAATACATGATACTAAAAGAGTTGTTTTTGGATTTAATTATGTTATAAGTACGGAACAAATTGCTACACCGAAAGCAGTGCCGAGAATTGTAGTATGGATGACTAAGGGCTTCAAAATGTCTTCAGTCTGGCTTGATTAAGATTGATAGCAGTATTTAAAGTTTTCGCACGTTTGAAGCGATAATGTCTGTTCTTTACTTTTAATATACTTAATTTTAATTTAAAACTAAATTAATTTTGATGCGTTTTTCCTCCCGGCGATAATGGTTTATGTGATTCATCTAATGATGATTTGATGTGTTACGATTTCTTATGATGCTTTTTTGTTTAGTTGCAGAAAAAAGATAAATTTGCTTATTTTGTTTATTTGATTTTCAAATGTGTTTCATATTTGTTAGTAGGTGCATAATGACGTTATGTAATAACATAAAACCCCGAATGTTACAATAAAGGACGCGTACTTTTAACGTAGTAAACAAATCAATATTGTTGACTGTTTTGTTTGTTGTGTAATGGTTTAAATCATTTAAAACAATAACTTAACACATAACTTAACAATAGATTAACTTTGGGGTTCCTCAAGCAACAATCGTTACGTCCATCTTGGATTACTTGTAAATGACAATAATAAGTATGTCACTAATGGAAGAGATTTGCCAAACAATAATAATGATAAGAAACAAAGATCCTATCCGTTTCTTGTGATAGGCCATAACATCGGCTGCCGGCAGAAGTTACCACTCACCAGACAAAGTCTTGCTGCCAAGCGATTCGTCGTGTTACGCCTTCATGTCTGGTGAAGCCGTACGGAGGACGGGTCTGAGCACATGTGTTACGCTTGCGATGTGTACCGGTTACGATCCGCCAAATGTTGTTGTCACGGGAGATTGGTCGTGGAGGGTCTTCAGATTAATCTCTCTCTGGCGCAGCATCGTTGGTCGTGTTGTTGGGTTTTACATTGCATCACCTCGCTCAACTGCCGTCTTCCTTCCTATTCACTCTGTTTTTTTTTGTGTGAATAAAATAAATTATTGCGCTTTACCATCAACGATTGCATCACTGCTTGCCATCAGGCATGATTGCGGTTAAGCACTAGATTATTTTTTAAAAACAATATATTGTCCGGCTCGAGTGGTTTTGGTTTGTTTGTTTATTGAAGATCTCCAACAAAGGATACACATCCAACATAAATTAAAAGGTTATTTTACTATGTGCTCCTTCAACTACTAAAGATCATAGCATGCACATACAATATGTAAAGAAAACCCTGTCCGTCCCACAAGGATAATAAAGGTTAGGTAAACACATAACCAAATATAATATAAAATTTTACATAATCATCATATTAACAATACCAATGAATTTTTAAATAATATTTTTTCCGCGAATTTCCAACTTCCCCGAAATATGGTAAATTTTAAAAAAGTGACAACATCATTGTGACGGTATTATTATGAGCGATGCGACCACGTGCCGCGTACCCTGTCCCCCGTCGCCCGCACATGGGTTGCCCACCGCACATGTATTAAGTTACCTCTTTTTGCGAAATAATATTTATTTTTATTGGGGGATTTTATTTTAAGTTTAGCCCGGCTTTTTAGGCATTAGTAGAATCAGTTATCGATACCTAACAATACCTTCACGGATCGGACAGGGTTTTCTTTACATATTGTATAACTAGATAAAAACACGATAAAAATTGTTTATATTGTTTCGACGTTTCTTAGCTAAGTCCATACCAATCATGCTCATGCCCATTCAACTATGTACCTATATCTATTAAATCAAACGCAACGCAGCTAAAGCAATACCTATGAATATCGGAAACATTATCATAATTTTGCTGTAATCCATGTATCTATGATTTATCGAACCATTCACATACATATACATCAATAATGATTGAAAGCATTTTCTTTTTATATCTATTATGGCTTAGCAACTACATATTGGCATTATAAAGCCATTAATTTGAACTTCTTTTATTATTTTATCTAAAAAAAAAAACATGTCTTGTCTGCTGCTTATGCTTGACAGCTATAGTCATCTGACATTTATGCTATGTTACATATATTGGGCCACGACTTGTAGTCAGGTATATTATCTATGCTTGTAGTGATAATAGGTCCTTTGGTTCAAACGCAGAGAAGCATTTTACTTTATGTTAATTATTTCATCGTTACCTCTTTCAGAACGGTCAAGGAAAACATCGATAGGAAACCGTCCTGGAACCAATAATTTAAAGACTTGTGAAATCTACTAACCCATACCAGGCCGGCATGGTGGTTCAAACCATGGCCCACTCCCGCTTATTAAGAAGGCCTGGATCCCATCTATGGGAACATTATCGGCTTAGATTTATAGGCCACCATTGATAAAATATTAAACTAAGGTAGATATGTCATTAGCGCACTGAAAATGAAGCGTACAAAAGGAAGGAAAGTCCTGCATCTCGCCTTAGTCACTCTCGATACACTCGTAAAAACAAACGACAAACACTAACAGCGCAAACGACAAACACTAGCCATCTTTTTCTTCTCTATGCTTTAGATTGTGCCCCATCTCACTCACACTGTACCAATGTATGCCGTATAAAAATATGCATGTGTGCTGCTGCTGTGTTCGGCACATTTTTTTTTTGGTCAGTTTGTTAGAATATATTGTATCTGTTTAATATTTTATCAATGTAGGCCACATTCAAATTTTCTTAATTTTACTGAAGGCATCTGTGTCCGAATTAGATAAAGAAATATCTTTGTCCCAGACATCAGCGCTCTTCCTTAAGGTGATTCATTAAAATACTAGCTTAATTAGACATATTACTAATAAAAGATATATCATTCATCACACAGAGATAGAAAAATTAAACTTAAAACAAACAAAAGTTGTGTGGAGTGTTAAGTGTTACTAAGTTTTACTGTTCCTTCGTTATAATTCTTCGAGTAACAGGTTTTTTTTTTAAATTTCGTAGAAAAGATTGCCTTGTTTGCAAGTCTCTAACAGAGATCTCTTCCTCCTGACCATAGAATTTTACTTTGATTTATTTCCTCACTTTCTCTAGTTCCAAAACAAGATATGTATGTGTAGCTATAAATATACAAACTCCGATCTCCATAGTCAGCAACCATATATTTCAGCTATAGCAAGCAACGCATTGCATAATACGTTATAAAGCACAATACATTTGCATAAATGAATATGTACCTACATACAAATCATGTAGTAGGAAGCCATTTTTTACCTATTTCATAATAAAGAAGCAATTTGAGATTAGCATTTATTTGTTAATGGCTATGCTAAAAAACGTGACGATACCCACACAGCGCGGTCTAATAGCCGAGGAAGACAATTTCAGTGTCATTAACTCGTCGTATATTTAATTAAAGCATATATGCAACGAGTATGGCCGTGAGAAAACTTTCATATTGCAACCATTACTAGAGTTTTCTTCTCAATTAGAACATTTATGGAAGCTTTGGTTCGATAACGTTTGTTAATAAGGCCATATGTATACGCGAATGTGTTTCCACGAGAAATTACTGGTGGATAAGACTTTTATCGATAAATATTTATGATTGGATTGGTTGATTTTATACCTTACCATGTCGTAATATTTTTTGTAATGGATATTCTATTTTGCCTTTGATTGTATTTGTCTGTTTTTTAGAGTGCTGTAATAAAATTTGAACAAATGGCTTGGTGATAAATGTTGTTACCAACTAAACACCAAGGCGCTAACGTGAGGGCGCGATGAGAGAATAAATCTCGTTGTTAGCATGATTTGTTCGTCCCACACCTGCGCGCGCGCCTCTGCTGTTCCACTCATTTATTATTCAGGCGCATCTGTTTTCATTGGCGATTTATCGCTTTATTTAATAGTTCGATATAGATGTACAGATAAATAATTCCACGTAGGGGTGTATTGACGCATTTATATCAAACTTGAGAACTTGAAATGCAAAAAACTGGTTTACTTTTGGAAAACACAAATGGTTTCCTACGTAATTTTCCTGCTTAACAGGTTACTCTTTTGTCTGCGTATACGCATGCCCTTTTAAAGATATCCAGACTGACTGGTTTATCAACGGCCAGTTTAAACACCTGGGCCTTGATTGTGAAATCCCGGAAAATATATTTATTTTAAAAATTGTATTTCTAGATGATTTGAAAGGATATTCAAACCGCGCAGACTTTCTTCATCATCAACCTTTTTTTTTCAACATCTCACTACTGCGGTCTCTTTTCATATAGAGAAGGATAAGTCTTCAGTCTTTAAGATAAGATTAATATTAACAAAACAAATATTAATGTTGCTTTTTTATTGTCTACAGCTGTCAGAGGAGGTGCAGAGAAAACAAAGCGAGTACCAAAAGTGCCTCGAGTCCTATAAACAGATGAGGACAAAGTTCGAGGAGAACTACCTTAAATGTAAGATTTTTTATTAGTTTTCTAGAGTAGAATCAAATTCGTTCCTGTTCTACAAACAACGTTTGCAGTTGTGTATGTAGGTAGCATTAACTTTGTGGGTGGTCTTAGTGGATCTTAATTTGGAAGACTGGAATAATATAATTCGTGCTATTAATATACAGTTGCAAAAAACATGCTTACAGAGATACCGCATGATTATCTCTCAGTTCTGTAACAGACAAATCTGATTCAAGTTCCGCATAGTGCTGTTGTGGATTTGCATTACATGTTTATATCATTACTAGCTGCGCCCCGCGTCTTCATCCGCGTAAGATTTGATCCATAGGGAATACCGGGATAAAAAAGTCACATCCATTCCTGGTCATAAATTCTCTGTATGCCAACTTTAATCCAAATTAGTTCATTCGTTTAGGCGTGAAAGCTGAACAAAGAAACAAAGTCACTTTTACATTTAAAATATTAGTAAGGTTAAATATTTCTACAAAAGCCTCCTTCCTACTGCACCACCTTATTTTCTTACCGACTCTAACAACTTCGTCTTTTCCATCTTCCAGGTCCAACGAGTCGAGGTGGTCGCAAGTTAGACGAAACCAGAGACAAATACGGCAAGGCCTGCAGACGACTCCATAGGGCACACAACGAGTATGTCCTACTTTTGGCTGAGGCTACAGAGTGCGAGAGGGCACTACGGACTGCTGCATTACCGACGCTCATGGACCAGCAGCGGCGGCAGGGCGAGGCTACTGCGTCTTCTTGGTTCGTACAGGCTCCTACTATTTGGCACGCCTAAGTGGACCTGACAAATGCACCACTACTCACTTCAATCAACATATATAAAACAAAGTTCTATCTCGGTTATTTTCTCTCATCATCTCACAGAACAACGTTCTAAATATATTTTTAATGTTTTATGTTAGTGATGTGTCATGCAGGCGTGTCATTAAAGCTCCATTGATCTTCCATTCAACTCTTTTAACATTACTGCTAAAACAAAGGTATTCCATGCATTTGTCATTCTACCCTTCGTAGCAAATGTAGTGTTAGTGGTGTTCCTTAACACATTATCAACTGGAATAATTTTGAAGCATATTGCCATATGCCCATTGCTCCCAAAATGAATCCCATTGTTACTGATAGTGTATTACGCAATTGCCCTGCTGGTTGAATACCGTAATTACAGACACTATTAAAAAGCCATCGTTTCTCGCTTGGATCCACGTTTCACCAAGGGATCAAGTTGGATTCACGAAAGGTGACATCCGGGTTTCATGATCAGCATGTTTAGCTTATTGTAATAAAACCTGCAGACCTAATAATGTTGATGTACTACTTACGTATTTGGTTTTGAAAACAGTCTTATCAATGCCTTCGGTTAGAAATATTTTGACAATGACAGAGTAATTGGGGAGGTTGCAAAATATTAATCCGTTAAAGAAAATTTCCTCAAAAGAAGCATTAGATACTGAAATTTCAGACTTAAAATATTGTAGGTGTACATAAGACATTGTTAACTTTACGAATTATCAAGATGTTCAACCTGTCTGGTAAAGATTCTCAGGTATTTAGCGATAAAGATAGGAAGAAAAATTAATGACATACATATTATTAAACTGATAAAGTCCATGATATCTTCTCCGTTTATTATTATCATTAGTGCTATTTTAGTTAATTATATAGGTACTGTTTAACAAGTGTTAAAAAATTTGATCCTTTGTGATAAAATCAAAAGGAAATAAATTCAGAGCTGATATCGACTATGCACGTGAATTTAATTTAATGTCGATAAAATTTTTATGTGAATAACTGTAATTAATCGATAATGAAGTATACACACCGATTCATTATGATAAGTAATTGGGAACGAATATTGTAATGAAAATCAGGTGATTTAATAGCTTAGCCGTTATTTTTAACACGATCAATCAGATTTTTGGCGTTACCTTTTCATTAGATATAGTGAAGATTAGACTATTTAAAATTGCCAACAGAACTTATCTTACAGTGCAGAATCTTATGATCTCTTACAGAAAACATGAAGAATACTTTTTTATTTACATTGTAGCATAACTAACTCTACGCGATCGAAGTCGCTGGCGGCCGCTAGTCATCAATAATTCTTAAATTGTATTGAATAACTATTAAATATCCTAATACTATCCTGCTAATTGCAAAACCTGTAAGAAAATAATTCCACCATCACCGATCCATCATCGGATCCGTCGTACGGCGAGTTCCACGAGATCCACCCTTATGTTGTTGACACCGCTACGATTCGGGCAAAACGTTTTGGCTCCTCTTTTATACCGCGTATATTGAAGAATTGCAAGGGTGTTACCACACCAATCGATCGATATTCGATCGATGCCATCGATCGACGATCGTTCGAGTGGTGTGGTGACACCCAACAATTTTCGTGTGGCGGTCTTCCCGTAAGATTACAATTTAAGTGTCTTGAAGGCTAGAGGTAATAGGCTCTTAATGGCCTTGAGCGCATTACCATCTATGTTTGCATTTCTGCTTACCATAAGCCGGGATCGCCACCAAGCTTTAGTTTATAACATAAAAAAACAACAATTGCTACGAGAGAATAATAATAAAATCATGAGATATACAATGCTTTATAATAATGCGATATTCTTTAAAACAATAGCCTCAACACAATAATGAAGATGACGAATGTTTATCGACAATACTGTTTGTTCAACAGGAAAGGCGTTCTCCTAGAGGTGGTGCAGAGGTCAGATTTCAGCACAGACAAGTTCAGGGAGATCCAGACCAAAATAGAGACCACCATACAGAACCTGAGGCCACAGGACGAATACAAGGAGTTTATTGAAAAGTACAAGTAAGTCAATATGTTGATGTCTAGCTTGATTAATTTACTAAAGCGATCTGACCCGCCCCCTAATCGGCGAACACATTTTTGTCAAATGATTGCGACTAGATGGGATCGTTTGGACCGAACAGACCAATAGGACCAATGTGGTGCCGATTAGGGGGCCGCACCCGAATTGCGTAACACACTAATACCATCAATTGGAATAATTTTGAAGCATATTGCCAATCCATTTCTACATATCTTCGAAAAACTGTGTCTCTCAGCAAAGTAAATAACGCATTGAATGTTATTGAATTGTCAAAATGAAACCAATTTTCCTCTCTCTCTATCCATGTTACGCAATTACCCTGTAGGAGTGTGGACAGTAAAGAAACTTGTGTCCCAGGTGAATTATGTAGCTTTATCTTTAAATGTTTGCGAAATTTGAGAAAGTTGTAAGAATTGCTGACACGAAATAACTTTTTAAATATGTCTACGGTTGTATATGTATAATATGATGTAATACATATTGAGTTGGAAGTCTATCGATTCCGGTGTAGTTGCACCTTAAAATATTAGAGGAACCGATTTTAAAGAGCTTGATAAATAATTATTAGTCACTGCGAACAATCAAAATCAAAACATTTATTTCAAACAAATAAATTACATAACTTTTGAATTGTCAGACAAAAATATGCTGATGCATATGGAAGAAGGTGAAACCAAACCCCCCAATTAAGAGAAAATACAGGAGCATTTTATCTTAATTGGGGTTTTGATTCTTGATTTGTTCTTGGTGTAAAAGATCGCTCTTAGCTATAAGACCGCCCATTGTGTCACCTTGGTAAAATATTCATAATTATGTTCTGTAATTTATATGGTGTACATAATGAAGAGTACACTATTCTAATGCTAAGCCGAAGATCATCGAAACGTTCTTATTGAAGAAGTTTCCATGAATCTAATTGTGGAAACCTAAAAACCTAATTAGTGAAAAAATTAATGAACACGATATACGAATGACGAAAAGATGAATAGGCGCTTTAAATAATTTCGCGGATGAGATATTAAAATTTCGCAATTACATATTCATAATAGGTTTCTTTTATAAAGACTCATTCTCGAATTTCAATCATCAGCTAACTGTAAATGTGCACCATCATGAAATATTATCGACACATCGTTTGGCAAGAATGCTATAGAAAGTAAAATGATACATGTAGGTAACGCAAACATTGAACTCGGCAATGTAAGTGCAATAATATTGTTAGTATAGTCTTTAAATAAAGGTACACCTAAATGCAAGGATTAGGATTCTGGAAAAGCTACTAGACTAGAATTAACGGAAAGACCAATTAAAAAGGAGATGATACAGATTGTAAAGTATCTTTAGTAATAGTGAAAGTAGAAGAGTTTTTTGTACTGACTGCGCTGATCTCTGGAACTCTCAGTCGGTTTTGAAATAATATTTTTTTTGCATTTGGTAGACAGACAATTTTTGAGAAAGGATATAAAATTTTCAATTTTGTCATCACAAATGCAATAGCTGGCCGAAGCCAGTGTAAGTACTGTTCTTGGTGGAGTGCCTTGCTAACTACTGAATGAACGAGACAAGGGATGTCTTCCTAAAAGATTTTAACAAAGCACCTTGATTGGCGGTTTTTGTAGGAAAGAACATGCAGCTGGCTTACTTTGACGTTGAAAGTTTAAGTTTGGATCAAATTTTCTTTAAGCCACAAAGATTACGGATTTTAATAAAAAAAAAATATTGTAAGCCACCTCATTCCTCAAATAATTTCAATGGCTAATAACTCTATGGCATTGATAAAATATTAAACAGATACGATATATTCTAACAAACTGACCAAAAAAAATGTGCCGAACACAGCAGCAGCACACATGCATATTTTTATTCGGCATACATTGGTACAGTGTGAGTGAGATGGGGCGCAATCTAAAGCATAGAGAAGAAAAAGATGGCTAGTGTTTGTCGTTTGCGCTGTTAGTGTTTGGCGTTTGTTTTTACGAGTGTATCGAGAGTGACTAAAGCGAGATACAGGACTTACTTCCTTTTGTACGCTTCATTTTTAGTGCGCTAGTGACATATCTACCTTAGTTTAATATTTTATCAATGCTCTATGGTTAGTTTTTGAAAGTGATAGTTGCGACAATGAGCGATGAGTAGTGGAAACCTCGAAGGTAAAGATTGTGTGAATCAGAGGCATTCAGGAACTGACCGTTACTTTCAAAGGCTACGTTTGAGGCCATTCAAGTAAATTACGATTGTTTTATTTGTCTTTAATTAAGCCTGTCTTCTACTTTTGTTGTTTCTACGTTGTTGTGTTGTTAGATATTAAGACAATTCGTGGTACGGTCAGCAGCTGAAGTCGATTAACATGATATGATTCGAGAATTTAGTTTTTGAATTTTATAGTAGAAGCTAAGAGTGAGAAACAATCAGATTTGTTCTTTAATTAAATGTCACTTCGATTACGATTTTTAAATTTTTTGAATCAGTAATTAATTTTTGAATTTCGAATTCGGATTTCGAAAACAAGTGTTAATAGTCTTTAGCTTAAAGTTTTAGGCAATAATCAGATTTAGTCAAATACCCTATTGTTGAACTTTTGAGGGCTCCAACAACCCGTAACAACTGCCACTAGATGTTCTTATGGCAACCGGGACCAACAACGGCTTAACGTGCTTTCCGAGGCACGACCAGACCGGTGCAAATATTCATATTCATGCATACAGATATTTGCACGGCGCGGAGTTGCAAGTTACTTATATCTTTTTATTTACCTATAAACGTACGTAAACGCAATGTAACGCGTTGTTTAAATACTCCCGCCCTTGTAACGCACCGTAACGTTCTACAAGAACCCAACTTCAACGCTCCCCAACTTAAACACTCTCTAGAACAGTATCTCTATGAACAAATGAAAATATTTAAATCGGAAATCACCTAGAATACGGTCATTGTCATAGTACCTACAAACCACACGTGACGCCACTTCGACGGTTGGGCGGTTGGGCCGCATCGTGTAGGTATTTATTTATTAGATAGCTTTCCGCCCGCGGCTCCGCCCGCGTGGAGTTCGGTTATATCGCGCTTTTTAGATTTCCCTCGGGAATGTCAAACTTTTCCGGGATAAAAGGTAGCCTATGTCCTTTCTCAGGGTCTAAAGATTGTCTGTGCCAAATTTCATCAAAATCGGTTGAGAGGTTTAAGCGGGAAAGCGTAACAGACAGACAGACAGTTACTTTCGCATTTATAATATTAGTATGGATTATTATTATTTCTTTTACTTACTATATGTAAGTTTATGTATATAAATTACATTTTTAAATATTTCTATAAAAAATAAAAAAAAAACATTTAAAAATATAAAAAATAGTAGCCCACCGGTATCGGGAACAGGGTCCAAGCTACCGGCGGTCAGGGCTCCAGAGAGAGGAACTTCCTGACGATGCGAGCCGTGTCCAGCAGTACCGCTTTCTGAATCAAGCCCTTGATCCAGCCGCCTAACGAGAGCCTCCTGAGGTGTTGGTCGAGGCTCTTGGCTATTAAGCCATTGGCTGTCACGACTATCGGACAATAATTGCTGAATCCACTTCCCACATGTTGACAACCTCGTGAGCCAAGTCAAGATACTTGATTTGTTTATCTTTCTCGGCTTTCACGAGGTTCTCATCATGCGGGATGGTTATGTCAACAATCATTGCACGCCATTCTGATCGATCCACCATCACTATATCAGGCTTATTGGCAACAATAGTCCTGTCAGTGATGATGGATCGATCCCAGTACAATGTGATATGGCCATTTTCGAGAACTGGGGCGGGCATATACCTGTAGTACGGCACCTCCGATTCCACAAGGTTGTATTTCAGAGCAAGTTGTTGATGAATTATCCTGGCTACAAGGTTGTGTCTATGCAAGTACTCTCCGTTAGCTAGACGAGAACACCCGGAAATAATATGTCTGATTGATTCTCTCGGCCGGTGACATGCCCGACAGATGTTAACTGTGCCGTCTTTCACAATGAATCTCCGGTGTATTATTATTATTAGTATTGTTTGTTTCGGTTTAACACGTTTCTTGTAAAATCATCTTTTAAAAGAAGGGGAAAAAATAAAGAAGTTTTCATTATTTTCTTATTATCGTAAAGACCTATAGGCAAAACGAAATTAAGATATGATTTTTCTACACCAGATAACTTTATCGGAGGAATTATTATTGAATTTTTGACAACTGTCAAACGTCACTCTCAATCCTCGAATAAAAGTTGTTTCGAATGAAATCAGCCCTAAAATAGCTAACATCGTTATCAATATACATTTACAAATTTGTTCAAACTGAGTCACATAAACCGCAGATAAACTTTCCAACATAAAATTAATATCTTTGTAATTGGTTGATAGATAGATACCTGTTTCGTAATCCTTTTTAATGGCTTTAGTAAGAATTAGGGTTTCCAAACCATAAATATAAAACGGTACAAGATTAAATACCAAATCTTTATGACTTCTTTAGCGTCTACAGCGTGTAGGTTTGGATTGACGAAATAAACAAGCAATTTATTATAAAACATGTTTATGTTTAGACTATGGCTTTTAACACCATGTTATCGTCATCTCTGCGCCTATGCTTGTACTTATTTCTTCCTTTGATACTATAGGATGCATTTTGGGGAGTGTGCGAGGGAATTGCATGATTTAATTCCCACATCTCCGTTCCACCATCGGACAACCCGTCGTACGGCGAGTTTCCACCCTTACGTTGTTAACACCACTACGATCCGGACGAAGCGTTTCGCCTCCTTCTTTATACCACGCACATCGAGGGACTGGAACAATTTGCCTGCGGCGGTGTTTCTGTCGGACTACAATTTGAGTGTCTTCAAGGCTAGAGTGAATAAGCTCTTAATAAACTAGTGCGATTTACCATCAACGATTGCGTCACCGCTTACCATCAGGCGGGATTGCGGTCAAGCGCTAGTTTATAATTTATAAAAAAATAAAATAAAAAACCCCTCGAATTTTCGTCAATCGCTTCAAGATGACAGAGATAGAGTTATGTAAACCGGGCTTTCCTGATAAATAGGAATAGAATAGAATACTCTTTATTATGTACACCTTATAGATTACAGAACATAAATAAAAAGATTTTACAAAGGGTGACACATTGGGCGATCTTATCGCTAAAAGCGATCTTTTACAGACAACCCAGACAACCTTTAAGGAAAAAGTTAAGTAGGAGGAATTTTTTTAGGAAGGAATTAGGAAGACATGCTGCCCCAACCTCAAACAGGTTGGGATAGTGATGAAAATATGAGCAAGGTTGATGAGATTGATGAGATGATGAGGTTTCTTTGTTTTATTCATTTTAGAATTTTATAGTAATAATACGATTTTAATCATAGTTTAATTTGTTTTAGATCGCCACCTTCAACGCCAGTAACGTTTAACTTCGACGAGAGCTTAGTCGAAGACACAAGCGGGAAGCTGCAACCGAACCAGCTGACTGTCGACAACCTCACGGTAGAGTGGTTGAAGGAGAAGTTGACAGAACTTGAGAACACCCTGCAAGACAACCGGGAGAAACAGTCAGCGCTCCAGGGCCCGGAGATCATAGGGAATGGAGTCTGCAAGAACAATAATACAGGACTGAGCAATGGAGTCAATGGAATTGATAGGTAAGCTGCAAAATAATGACACCTTAAATTAATTGCAAATTTTGAAGGTCAAAAGATACGGCTCCCTAAAGCTCTCGCCCCACATCCCTTCCTAGTGATGTAGCTAAGAAGAAGCAACACATGTTTCCCAAGTTTGTTTTGCAGTGGTTTTCTTTTCCATTCTTATGGTGTGGTTATTTGTACCAGAGATGTCTTGTTAGAAGTCGTTATGGCATAAAAGTTGGTGGCATTATCTTGATAATTTTGAACTTTCTGATAATATGCACCATAAGTTTTGAGCTGTTATCTATTGTAATATTAAATCACCTTCAATTTAGTCAATACATACCATAATCTCTTTTCCAACTACCCAGGCATTCACCGCCACCACTGCCAGTGACGACGTCAGAGCCTATCAAACTCCTGGAGTTACGCGTTGCTGAACGCAAATGTGCCAAACAAGCAGAAATGATCAGGTCCGCCCTGGCTGAACTGGGCTGTGAAGAGGCGCCCAGTGGATGTCCTGATCTGTCTGCTGAGACTGTTGGAGTTGATAGTTTGGATGGTAGCTCTCCTGATCACCAGGTAGGAATGCGTGTTTTATAGTTCATTAGGCTTGTTTAATTAAGGATTTAGGGCATTTAACTTTAAATTAAACTGAATAAAAAGGTGATGGAAATTAACTAACATATTAGGTATTTCTGGTGTAGATTCTTCTATGGATCTAGCGGCATTGCTAAAGATTACATTCGATTATCAGGATCGCTCCTCAATCGGATCTAAAGCGTCGTCGGACGTGTTACGATTGCATCTCCACTCGATCATACCGCCGAGACCATTCTTCAAACTATTCACGCGGTTCCGACGCAAGTCTGCGCCTTCGAGCCCGGCGCTGCCTCCCAAGACGTACAGAAGCAGCAGCGAAGGTCCCGCTGACTCGGTAATCGTACCACATCGCAGACGAATCAGAGTCCTGAGGCGACGCTTGCGCAAACGTGTGGATATCTATGTGCATTGCCGAATTCACAACAAAACGCTCTTCAAAAAGAGGAGACAGAGCCGCATTGTACTCGATAGTTGTTCTAACAGTGTGGTGAGTGCCACTAACCGAGACATCGCTCACCCAAGCATGGCATGGCGTTTGTACGATGCATGATTTACATGAAGCTTTCGTCTTCCCAACGTCACTGAAGACGGCACGATTTCGAGACAAGCGTTACCCAACGTGTCAGTGCTAATATTAGCAAAAACACTTCACGTCACCGTGCACCGCACGAACTTCTGTCGGGAATGAGATTTCAAATAAAATTAAAATAGCACAGGCTCTCCTTAAAACTCAGTTTCAAAATCAAGGTGAAGCCGCTTGCGACGTTCCAGAAATGTATCGGTGTTTACGCGTAGACTGTGTACGTCTCAGTCGTGAGGCTTACGTCAAGTTCATCCTGTTTCTGGTAGCTATCGCTTCATGTGGTGAAATGAAAGAGATAATAAAGTAGTGTTAGTTTATTTTGCGGTGTTGTGAGTTGATGAGGTTGAGTAATGGATCCGTTTTCGCTGTACATCACACACAGCGAACTGCCCCCGCCGGTCGTAGTGCCTCGGAGGAAGAAACGACTGAAGCAGCTACAACTTGAACTTGAGCAAGAGAACGTATGTTGTCGCTTTCGTTGTTACGTTTTTTCGTGTTTTTGTAGCATTATGTAATTAAGTCGGCATGTGCATCGCGTGGAATAATGTTTTTTCTCTTGATGTGTTTGATCGTGTTACTAATTAATTCATGGCACAGTACCAGTGGGAATTTATGATTTTTTAAAATAACGTGATTATCTGATTAATGTTCAAACATCAATTAATTTACACCGTTATAACAGAAGCTAAATAAAATAATAACAAAGAACAGAAAACTTGCCTATATAATATATTCCCCAATTTCTGGGTTTTTTTGACTGCTCCAATTTATTCGCTTCTATTTTTCCCCTTTCATTGACCTCACCACCACGCCGGGTACACGTGGGATGACATACTAATTCCATGCCTTACTTATATTCCTATCTTCCCAGGTGAGTGTGAGTGAGACAGAGCGAACTCTGGTCGAGCAGGAGTGGTTCCACGGAGTCCTGCCTCGCGAAGAGGTGGTGAGGCTTCTGAGAGCTGATGGCGACTATCTGGTGCGGGAGACTACTAGGAACCATGCGAGGCAACTAGTCTTGTCCGTGTGTTGGGGACAGCACAAACACTTCATTGTACAAACGACTCCTGAGGTTCGTATGATGTATAGTTTTTATTATAAGTATGTATATTGTGATCAAAGATTAGCAAGCTGAAGTGGCAATGGGCTGGTCACATATGCCGCAGGACCGACAACCGGCAACTGGGGTAAACGAGTGCTCGAATGGAGACCGCGTCTCGGCAAACGTAGCGTAAGACGCCCTTGGGCGAGATGGAGCGACGACATCAAAAAGGTGATTGGTAGTGGCTGGAGGAGAACTGCTCAGGATCGAGCTTGTTGGCGTGCCATGAAGGAGGCCTATGTCCAGCAGTGAACGAGTAGAGGCTGATGATGATGTATATTGTTCTTTCATGCCTAGGACACGGTTTTTTTACAATATTATGTAGGTTCACTCGAAATAAATAGACCGTTTCAGACAGTGTTGGATTTTAACCGTAAAAATGTCGTATATTGTCATGTAAATATAGCCTTTACTTTACTTTAACACGTGCTGTAGAACGTAGCCTTACTGTTATAAAAATTGTGCTTAGCAACAAGGATTTAGCAGGCTTTGAATACCAAGGCTTCTGACCTTTCTAGACTCGTAAAACATTCAGCCTCAAAAAATAGTGTTACAAAAAAGATTACTAGTTACACCTGTTATGTGGAATGTTTTTTTGTTTGCTAAGTATATGGATCAAGAATCGTTCCAAACCGGTTTGAATGTTGCATGCAAATCTCCGACTAACATTCGGCAAATGGATGATTCGAACTCTAAATACAGATTCTTTAATATTCTGCAGTAATAGAGTGTCATGTTTTCCTCGATACGTTTATGCTCAAATATTATGATTCATAAATGAGTATGCATCGTGTCAATTAGTGAATCTTACGGATTCTTCGAAAAGGTCTTGTTTGAGGTGCTTCTTATGTCACGATTCGCGAATTATAATTAATTTAACGGGTTCTTAAGAACTTTGAGATCAAATCTAGTATAAGCTGTTTCGCTTTGTATTTGACCTATTTATAAATTGAATATTTTGTGTTGGTTGTTGCTGGTCTCACCAAATTTAGAAAACTAAATTGAGGAAATGGGAATATGTTAGCTTAAAGTCGTTGAACTTGGAATTCAATCGATCGATCTTTAGATTGCATCGAAGATGAGAACTAAGACTAATTTTTGGCAAAAATTGATAGTACAATATTTATACAACACACAATGACTGTTCAAGATTTTTCCTCTACAAAAAATACACTCATACAGTGCATTGAAGACCCAATTAGTACAATATTAATTAATATCATTCCTAACAATTGAGAATGGGTTAGATGCATGGGTGTATTGAGCCATTGATGTTTGTGAACCGTAATTTGGGAGTGGCATAGACAATCGTGTAAAAGTCCCTAAACTAAACAAAGAGTAAAAAAAACATGATTCTCGCGACGTAACTATATTTTTCTCTTTAAACTAATACTAGCGGCCGCCAGCGACGTCGTTCGCGTGGTTTAGTTATCCTCCGCTCCTATTGGTCGCAGCGTGATGTTATATAGCCTAAAGCCTTCCTGGATTAATGGGCTATCCAACGCAAAAAGAATTTACATTTTTGTAACAATATGTCAGTTAGGTATATCCTTCTCTGTATGAGAGGATTCCTGTGCCCAACAAAGGGACGGTAAAAAAAGGTTGATGATGATGTCAGATGGAACAACCATTAAAAATGTTTAAAAAGAAACCTTTAATTTCTTTAGGTATCACGTTGCCCATGTAAAGACAAAAATATTTATGTAAGTACATAGTGGCAAATGTTACAAAATCCCTTCTTCTTCCAGGGTCACTACCGTTTCGAGGGAGCAGCATTCCCCTCAGTAGCTGAGCTGATAGCTTGGCAGCGAACCAGTGGGGTGCCGGTTACTGCGAGATCCGGAGCACTGCTGCGTCGAGCAGTTCCCAGGGAGAACTGGGAGCTGAATAATGATGATGTGCAGCTATTGGACAAGATTGGCAGGGTAAGTTGTTATAAACTTCAGAAACTGTTTTTTGAACATTTATTATCAGTTGAGCACCCACTTGTTGATAGGTGTTAGATAAGGGTTACCGCCTTCTATGGGTACCTGAATTAGAAGTGCGTTTTCATGCCAAAGATGAAGATAAAATTAAGAGAGGGAAGCTATAAGCGCTTGTCGCACTATAGGAAGCTCGATCCTGATTAAGGGCCGTCCATTAATCATGCGAAGCTCGTAGGGGGGGTCCATAAAAAATCACGAAGTATCACCAGGGGAGAGAGGGGGGGTGTAGTAACATATCACGTGAATTTATTTTTTCAGCAAATGCGCGATACTGAGCCGAAAAGCGATGATGTACCTATATGCATATGATGGCAAGATGTTCGCTCTATTTCTTCTGCATTGGTCTCTTGAAATTACTCCAACGTATGAAGGCTTCGGCAAATTCGTCTATGGACCTGTATTGCCCTAGCCTGCAGAAGAATCGGATATGTTTGGAAAGGACATGCCAGCAGAAAGTTCAGCACAATTAAGATACTTTGTAGGTAGTTATTAAAAATACACGTGATATAGGGTAAGGAGGGGAGGGGGGGGGGGGGCTAAATCACCAAGGGGGAGGGGGGGTTAAAATTATCAGGCTGAAAGTAGATTATTCTACAAGCGTGAAAGTAGATTTAGAGCAAGCGTACGAATCAGCTTCGAGACTTTTGGGGTCAATTGGCAAGGCCGCTGAGGGTATTCGGGTCAGCAATGTCGATAGTACTCCGGCTATCTATTTCTACACGATGTCTGATAGTTAAAAGCGATAAATAACTATGACGTTTAAGTGAAATAGCTTCTGCCGGCGTGAAGTTTCCTACCCACCCCATCACATGTCATTGTGTGCCCGCAATATTAAGTACTTCGTTTTCGCTTCCTTTTTTTGGTTTGCTCGTCTCCGGAATGTCCTAGCGCAATCTCAAGCTGTCTTCAACAATTAGGCAATGAAATGCATTTTTTTTTTTTCAAATGCGTGTCAAAAAATATATTGGTTTCATAGTCCTTCCATATATAGAGACTGTGAAATAGGAGCACATTAGGTATTTTTAAATTGAAATACGAAGAGAAACCGCGAGCAAGCAAGCAAGCACTCCCAAATAATGAAGAGGTTGACTTAAAGGGGGTTGGCTGTTGGGGCTTCAGTCCTACTCCTGGTGTGCTGAAGTGAATGGTTATCCTTTCTGCTTTATTGTTGCTATAATTATGTTATAGTGTATCTGTGCTCCTTTATATTAAAGATTCAACAACTACCGTGAACTTGCAGGAATAAAACCTATTGTTCAATGTGACATTGTGACACAATCACTGACTTTAATTCCGGCTCTCCGGTCACAATAACAATGCTTGGATTTGAATTTTTGTTGCAACAATGTTGCAGTAATGCGTGACATTAAATTAGGTACTTTATTGAATAAGTAGTAGGTAGTTAACGTTCCTATTATTACGTGAGGGTTTACTTGCGTTTTTATTGGCAAGGACGAAATTTATCGTGGTAAGAATATTAGTTGAATGTGGTCATTAAAATTTGTTTTCGAAAGTGGTACAGACAGGGCCTTAAATTTAGCTTAATTTATCCTGTAAGTAGGCTCTGACAGGACTCGATAGAGAGCGGGGACTGACGGCTTACAATTTTCATTTTCCATTTAATTGTTAAGTTGGTAGGTACGTTTTATGCGTCTTGCATCATATACTCACAGTGCTCACAGATTCTTATTTTGATCGTAGTTTTTTTTTTAATTCTTATCAAGTCTGTTCCACTACTGGGCAAAATCTCCGAAACTTTAATCAGCCCTAGCGGTACCCCCCAGGTCGTCTCATTTTACAGCTATCACTCTAAAAATGGCATCTTCAACAAATTAATGATCTTTATAGGGTATTTGACTAAAAAAAAACTAATTAGTCCGTCGGTTAGATTTCCAAAAAATACTAGACACGTATTTTCTCTTTTTTCATATAAACAAAAAATGAAGACGACAGAGCGCGTTGAAAACTCATATGACGTCACTGCACGCCATTGATATAATATTATATAAATGCTGCACGCTACACTTTTTGGCGGCCAGTGACGTCACCAGCCACCACTCCTGATCTTTGATGCCTTTTATGTTTGTCAATTTTTATTGATTTGATAAAACAAAATATACCTACGTATCCAAAATTTTTCTATAATCTGAATGACGGACTAAATAGAATCAATTTTTTTTTACCGAGGAAACATCTCTATTATAAACTAGTGCTTAACCGTAATGCTGATGGTAAGCAGTGATGCAGTCCTTAATGGTAAAGGGCGCTAGTTTATTAAGAACCTATACCCACTAGCCTTGAAGACACTTTAATTGATTATTTTCCTTCACCAGGGCAACTTTGGCGATGTCTATAAGGCTCGTCTCAAGAGCACCAATCAGGAGGTCGCAGTCAAGACCTGTCGGGTGGCATTGCCGGATGAACAGAAGCGTACCTTCCTGCAGGAGGGCCGGATTCTGAAACAATACCAACATCCCAATATCGTGCGCCTGATCGGTATAGCGGTGCAGAAGCAGCCAATCATGATCGTCATGGAGCTTGTGCCAGGTACAATTTATTTATATTCTTTTTCTCTTACCTAACAGTTTAGTTATCGGTCTTAAAAAGGTGGACATTTTAGGAACGCTAATTTAAGGAAAAAAAGGGTAATTTACCTACTTACCATTATTTAGCTGGAAAATGTAGTTTTGGCTTTTGGAATACTCTTTTGTAATCGCAAGTTCATTTTATGGTTTCATGCTTATATTTCGCTTATTTTGAGAGTCATTCCTCAACTCGTGTGCAAAACATATCTATACCTACTAGGTTATTGAACCAAAGAAAAATTTTGAGTAAATGATACCTAAATAGATTTTATATCTTACATCTTTTCTAGCTCTTCATTAAAGTCGATGAGCAATGTATTTAGTTTACATATAGCGTGGGCGACCTGCGTTTAAACTAAGCTAAACATAGCATTACTCTTTTAGTTTATTTCTCATTGAAACTGAAGTTAAA
Organism: Sesamia nonagrioides; assembly: GCA_017933935.1. NCBI lineage: Eukaryota > Metazoa > Arthropoda > Insecta > Lepidoptera > Noctuidae > Sesamia > Sesamia nonagrioides. Next base: position 1,975,472 of record JADWQK010000137.1, on the reverse strand, counting down.
AATACTAATGGCACCTCTTCTTAGCTATAGAAATATGCATTTATTTTTACAATGTCTTGCGTCAGTATGGTGGGGAAAAAAACCGGTGGATATGATAAGTTTTGTTGACAGATTCATTTCCTCTCTTGACCAAATCCCTTTGTTAAGTTTTTTTTTGAAGATTTTGGTATGTACTAGGTAGTGTAGGTTTAACTACAAATATGAGTATGTTCTTTTTTATTCATAAACGCTGTGTATCACAGTAGGTATTATAATATACTGTGCCTTCAGTTAAGCCGACTGCTATGATGATCATTGCCTAGCTAGACCTACCATCACTTTAGCGAAATAACCAATTCCCTCTTTTTAATTCATTACTAAGAACCAAACTGTGTCACTAAACTTCATAGTAGGTGACGGTACGTCGATAAATCAGAACTATTGGTACCAACTAGGATTTGAGTCCTGGAAAGTCTCGTGTTTAGAAATCCCGGGACTTTTTGTAAAGGGGAATAAATATTTTTATATGAAGCCTGGTATACTTAGGTACTGTGGTGCCATTTTGTTTTATTTCAAAATGGTGGCTATGCATGTAAGGATAACTTATGTAAATCGTTAAATAAGATCTATGCAATGCAAATGTGTTATAGGACCAAACCCCATAATATCACGTGAAATCCATATACCTATTTCGCTGGTTTGTTTTAAATTTATTACAAAAGAAAAGATCTTTGATTAAAATAATTGCGAGAAATGACTATAATAGGAACACCTACTGCTACTAGATAATAATCATAAATTATTAATGAATAGTAGGTATGATTAGGTACTAAGTTTGCTTTATAGTTATAACTTAGAAAATTCCTCTCTTTTATAAAGATGGCCCAAAATGAACTCAATTCAAATTTTAATATTATAAGTCTCGAAATCCTGCGACGTCCCGGTTGGTTTTATGTTGCTTCTTGTCCCGAGTCTTCCCAAACCCTACCAACTAAGAACTGGTAGCTATTTGCAAATGCAACGTTAATGCAGAATATATACTGTCATACTCGTACATAAACATAGCTTACCGTGTGATGTGTCATTGCCATGTTTATAAAAACCCAGCGTGTCTAGACTGGTTTCATGGTGGGTGGCTACGGTAGCTTTCACTGTAAATAACTGCACATTTTGCTAATAACATGTCGCAGTATTGTAATTTATTGTCAGCTTAGCTAGTTTTGGAACATGACGAAAATAAACTTCCGTAGCTAGCTAGAGTACCTAAACCTACTATTTAAGGATCTAGTGCCACCTGTAAATAACGAAGCTACAAGACAGTATAGGCAAAAAGGCAATGTTTTATATCGTACAAGGACATGCTCGTATCAATGGGTCTTGCGCGATATACAGATATCTCTTACAAAACCTCAAAATACCGGTCTTATGACCGCTAAGCTACAAGCTGCTAAGCTTATGCTTACCTTCCTCTTTTTCTCCCCAGGTGGTTCCCTCCTAACATTCCTTCGGACGCGAGCATCGACACTAAGCTCTCGTTCCCTCCTTGCGATGTGCCGAGACGCGGCCGGCGGCATGCGCTACCTAGAGTCCAAGAACTGCATCCACCGTGATTTGGCCGCCAGGAACTGCCTCGTGGGAGACGACAACATTGTCAAGATATCAGATTTTGGAATGTCGAGGGAGGAAGAGGAGTATATTGTGTCTGGAGGCATGAAGCAGATTCCTATCAAGTGGACGGCGCCAGAAGCACTTAATTTCGGTGAGTTGATATGAGAGAATTGTCAAAAACAGTATATATTTTTCATTGGCAAAAGCTGACTCTCTTCCCTCTAGTCTACCAGTGAGACTAGTTACTGAAAGGCATCAAGAGGACTCAGGTACCCAAAGGACTCAAGCAGTACCTACGTATCAACTGCTTGGGCAAAACGAGTTTGTCTTAATTGACCTAAACAGGAAGATGATTATTAAATGAAATTATTTTTAGGTAAATACACGTCGTTGTGCGACGTGTGGAGCTACGGGGTTCTGATGTGGGAGATATTCTCCAAGGGTGACACCCCCTATGCAGGCATGAGCAACTCGCGCGCAAGGGAGAAAATTGATACAGGTATGTACGGCAACTCGCAAGCCACTCGTTCGTTCGTCAACTGATCACCAAAGAAGTGTTTAAGATTTTGTTTTCAAATTATCCTTTTTTCTTTTGTTCTGGATGGTAAATCATCAAATGACATCTCCGCTCTAGGCGGAGCGCAAGGGCGTGTCAGAATTTACTGACTAAAACCCACCCACTTAATTGTCTGTGCGCCAGGGCCATGGTTTCTTTTTTAACCAACCCGCAACCCTGACCCAGGAGGCTTCGATCTTCGTGGACCCCGTCAGTTAGTGTCGACATCTCTTTGGTGAAACACAACGCGTCGTCAACGCGCGGTCCTTACTGAATTGAACTGATTCGCCACTCTACTAAATTCGTGTGACCACACACTCGGTTCAATAACTCGCTCGGCCGAGAGCTCATATACTGACTGGTCACTGTACTCGTTAGGTGTAAACAACCCATTTGTACGTTATGTTACAATTACCCTACAGATCTGTTATCTACAGAAGCTTGTGGTTAATGGCTAAATCTATCCTAAGTCGATGCCTGCAATGCTACATCAACAAAGCAGTAACTCTAAAACTGCAATAACCAATCCTTTTGCCATGTGTGTTAATCAAAAGACTTTTGTCTAAAAATAATGATGTAGGAATTTTTGGTCGATGGTCCAAAGGCCTTTCTTGGGGATTGTAAGATTCGCCGCACTTTATGGCTGCTTACAAAAACAACCGAAATTTCCTATTTCCCTTCAAATGTCTTTGGCCTGCATGTGTCAGCCCCAGTACCTACTTTCGTCCTTTAAAAAGGTCGCCTCGTATATCATCAATACTAGTATTAAATGCGAAAGTATCTCTGTCTGTCTGTCCGGCTTTCACGCCAAACCTACTGAACCGATTGTAATGAAATTTGGTACACAGATAGTCTAGAGCCTGAGAAAAGACATAGGCTATTTATAACATCCCGCTATGACCAATAGGAGCAGAGCAGTAACAAAAAATGTTGTGAAAACGGGTGCCAACGCGGGCGTACATATTGCTCCCATTATTTTAACAGGCGCTTATCTTATATCAACTGAGCTCCTGTAAACTGAAGTCGACGCGGACGAAGTCGCGGGCAACAACTAGTAACTTAATAAGCAAACCTGACTTTTTTGTTGATCCCAGGATACAGGATGCCGGCTCCGGAAGGCTGTTCAGAAGACGTATACGCCCTGATGCTGCGCTGCTGGGAGTATGAGGCGGAAAAGAGACCGCACTTCCACCAGATATACACAATTATAGATAATATTTACAATAGGTAACACTACGATCTGAATGCTACGTGGATCAGGATTTTGACGTCGTCATAAATGTTGTTGTTTTGTAAGCCCTAGGATGGTGTATACTCAGGTAAGTAATGCGGGTAGTTGTCAATGTTACTAAGGTTTGACCCGGTTCGACCACGTTAATGTATTTAAGTTATGTTTGCAAATTCCAGAGGGGGACATTGACCCCGCTTCGCATAAGGGAAAAAAAATGCTCATAACTTGAACTTAATTCAGTTTGTGGATAACCACAAACTGAATTAAGTTTAAGTTATGAGCATTTTCTCTTTCTATTTCATTAAGAAAAGGACAGAAGAAAAAATGTTAGTTTAGACCTGTCAAATTAATCCACCCCTGACGTAAATTGTCATATTTTTGGTCGCCATGTTTATAATCGCGTCTAAACTAAAACTAACTAAATACCATCCTGCGCGTGTTGGTGGACCGCTGGGACTCTCGGATGCTGGCTCGCTGGATCAGACTGCACGCAGTCTTATAGCGATTTTCCACCATCACTGGGACTCCACTCGATCCGCCATTTATTGATAAAAATGTATCATTGTCATATTGTTACTAACACTAGTCTATAAGCTCAAAATCGTACTAACAAATATGGAGTAATCTGAAATAAATGAATTATTATTATTAAACTGTCTGTGGAGTATCTTAACTTGACAGTATTAAACTAAAATGTTATCTTCTATCCTTTTCTTAATTAAATAGAAAGAAAAAGATGCCTTAACTTATAAATACTTTAGTTTGTGAACAAGAAAATCTTCGCCATTGTGAACCTGACATATCTATACTAATATATGTATAAAGCTGAAGAGTTTGTTTGTTTGAACGCGCTAATCTTAGGAACTACTGGTCCGATTTGAAAAATTCTTTTTGCGTTGGATAACCCCTTAATCTAGGAAGGCTTTAGGCTATACAACATCACGCTGCGGCTAATAGGAGCGCTGCATATAGAAACCTACGCGGGTGAAACCGCTTGGCGGAGCTTGTAATCCATAAGCAGAAGACATCATCATCTGCCAATTCTTTTTCCACCTATGTTGGGGTCAGTTTCCAGTCTAACCGAATTCAGCTGAATCTCTTTACTCTAAATTAGAGTAATAAAAGTTACATCTACCCACATTGCAGTATATACCTGTAGACCTAACATCAATTAGGGTTTTTGATAATAATAATTTTGTAAACATTGAGATGTAATGTTCAAGTGTGTATCTACTCATTTTCCATTATGCAATAGACAACTGATTACTATAATAATTAAGTATTTGTAGAAATATATTAATATCTTTATAATATCTATTAATGTATCTACTCTATGTAATGTAAGATGTTATTGTAATGTATTGTAAAGATTTGGGAAGAGTTGAGATATCCAGAAGTGACAATGAGGACGAAAATAAATTATTTTACCTTTGTGCAAGGTTTTCGCTCTAAAAATAAAGGAGATTGGATAGTTGTGCTATTATTACCTACTCATTGTCTACGTAAGGCCCAAACGTCCTATTGTTTCTTCTGGTATACTTATGAAAGCACAAGAAAGTGATTTCATGAGTAGTGTTGAAGCGTTGATCTCTTAAGAATGGTACTTTAGCGATAGAAGGAAATGTTAGTCTCTAAGTATTAAGTACATTATAACATCAGCTCTGACTGAATATCTACGTATGTTTTACTTCAAGTACAATTGTAAGAATAATGTAGTTTGTGTCTGTAAAATTGTCTTGGATTTGTGAATTCAAATGTAATATTTTTAGATGCTGTAAGTTTTGTTTTTACTGTGGTAAAAAAGCATTCATTAGGGTTACTTTAAGAGGTTTTATCTAATCATACTTGGCATTTTCTTAAGAACGGAATCGTTGCCGACTTTTAAACTATATTTAAACATGTGTAACCAATAAATATACATTATTTAGCAAATGTTTTGACACTATTTTGACATTATACTGCGATTAATTTGACATTAAATAAAATTTCATATGAATTGTCATGGGTTTGGCGGGACAGCTAAGATGGGTGTTACGCGCATTTTTCATTGGACTTTTAAAATTATTTATAGTGTCGTTTACTAAATAAAAACGTAATAAAATTTATGTAGTAAAAAGTGCATTCAGTAAATAATTCATAAAGAATATTTAGGTAAATATCGCAGCATAATGGCCACATCATGGCTTTGATTCAAACCGGGATCATAGACTGTTCACGCGGCCGTCTTTTTCAACCGTCGTCGATATCGTTGGCGATATCCGCCATTATTGTGAAATAAAATTTTCAAAGAAGTTCTATAATTAGTTCACGTGTTATTGGCAAAATTGTGGTATCTATTCCACAGAGGCCATTGATCAAGAGTTGAGGTTGAATCTCACCTTGAAAAAATAAGAAGAAGATTGTCATATTCTGTACGAATTGATCCTTGATACTTCACATCAACTCTAAGCTTTTTTAAGATGTTTTGTTCATTCTGTTTTGTTTCTGTAGGTATGTGATAATTTTATTTAACAATAATTTTGGTATTGTTTCTGCTTATTATGTTTATATTATTTGATATTTAATGTTCAACACAAAGTAAATTGTTTATGATAAATAAATGAAATGTAAAATTGAGAACCATGTTAATTGTTTTAGAAATATTTACCTAAATCCATTGATAAAATATTAAACAGATACGATATATTCTAACAAACTGACCAAAAAAAATGTGCCGAACACAGCAGCAGCACACATGCATATTTTTATTCGGCATAAATTGGTACAGTGTGAGTGAGATGGGGCGCAATCTAAAGCATAGAGAAAAAAAGATGGCTAGTGTTTGTCGTTTGCGCTGTTAGTGTTTGTCGTTTGTTTTTACGAGTGTATCGAGAGTGACTAAAGCGAGATACAGGACTTACCTCCTTTTGTACGCTTCATTTTTAGTGCGCTAGTGACATATCTACCTTAGTTTAATATTTTATCAATGCCTAAATCGGAGTTTTATGTTACTGTTGATAAATTAAAATTGATTTAAACGAATTATAAAGAAATTGAAGTTTTCTTAAGGTTTTGACTGTGCTTCCATAATGCCTTTTGAATATTTTGTCATAAGTAGTTTATAATTAAAATGAATAATTATAATACTTATTTGAAATAATAATTCTGGCAATAAAGGACATGTTTGTGATATGTTTAATGCTTCCACAGAATTTTGGTAACAATTAGATATTTTAAGTAATCTGTTAATTCCTTGCCTAGTAAGTGCATGTTATGATTAATTGATATTTTAACACAAAGTGAGATATAAATGTATAGGTAGTCTAGTATTTTAATTCAACATCTTATTATAACTATGTAAATATATTTCGTACAATATTAAAGTGCCAGACTTTTCTGAATTTTTTATTTTCCTTTAAATTTCTTAAATTCTTTCGGTGGTAGGCCATAACATCGGCCGCCGGCAGAAGTTACCACCCACCAGACAAAGTCTTGCCGCCAAACGATTCGTCGTGTTCTGGCATGATGTCTGGTGAAGCCGTATGGAGGACGGGTCTGAGCAGTTGTGTTGCGATGTGTGCCGGGTACAATGCGATAAATGTTGTTGTGTCGGGAGTTTGGTCGTGGAGGGTCTCCAGATTGAATCTCTCTCTGGCGCAGCATCGTTGGTCGTGTTGCTGGGAAGACGGCAGTTGAATGAGGTGATGCAATGTTAAAACATTGCATCACCTCATTCAACTGCCGTCTTCCTTCCTATTCAGTCTGGTTTTTGAGTGTTTAGGCTCTTATCAACGATTGCATAGTGATGCTTATCATCAGACAGCCCCCTAATCAGCGACTAGTTGGGATCGTTTGGACCGAACGGACCAATGGGCGATCCAAACGATTCCAACTGATACCTACTAGTCGCAATCATTTTACAAAAATGTGTTCGGCGATTAGGGGGCTGGATTGCGGTTAAGCAATAGTTTATAATTTATATCGTCAGCCCCCTAATCGGCGAACACATTTTTGACAAATGACTACGACTAGTTGGGATCATGAGTTGGGATCGTTTGGACCGCCCATTGGTCCGTTCGGTCCAAACGATCTCAACTAGTCGCAATCATTTGACAAAAATGTGTTTGCCGATTAGGGGGCGGATTGCAAAATGGAGTATCAATAAGCATTCTAGCATCAAGCGAATCAACCGAATAAAATGAAACAACTTCGTTAAACTAAATTTTATTTTATAACAACACATTTACAAATACAACTTAATTAGTTCATCACTAACTGCCGATGGTGTCAATATACCTAGATCGGTAAATAACAAAGTTATGTAGGCGGGCGGAGTGTAGTCCACTAGAGGATGTTCTTTCGTCAGATCTTTGCCCGATTTAATAACGCTTGATAAGTATTTGAATTCGTTAGGTAGGTCTCGTTGGTTCAGAGGGTATATCCTAGAGAATTTGAAGCTTTCCGTCAATACATACACTGGCTTTTTAAGTTCTAGAGCTGCCACTCCTAATGAGTATGTCCCAATCTGAAAGAAAAATAAAACATAGACAGGTACAACACAAACATAAAATATTTGAAAAAATGCTTGATTTGATACATATCACTTTAAACCAGTCCTGACTATATGACAGGGAGGTAATTGGGTTTAAACATTAGTACGGAAGTAAATTTATGGTGTTTGAATAGTTTAAAATAAAACGTTGCCCCACGGTGTAAGTGCATCACTGCTTACCATCAGGCGGGATTGCAGTCAAGAACTAGTTTTTAATTATTAATAAAAAAAAAAACAGTAGGAATTTCTCCTGTATCGTAGGTGTGTTTACAAACATATAAAGTCACATACAGCCAGACCGGCCAGACTCGGTTTCAATTTGACAGGTTAACAACATTCATTGCGTTATTTAAGTGTTGTGTAGACAAATTTTACAAACTTATGAAGCAATGGTTTCGAAATTTGCTTCAAAATGATGCAGATTCCGATTAATAGTCTGTTACGTAATTAGGGCGGCCGCTGCGCAAGGTGGCGCAGGTTCAATCCCCGCACAGTGCAAGTATTTCTATGCATGAATATGAATATTTGCACTGGTCTGGTCCGTGGTCGTGCCTCGGAAAGCACGTTAAGCCGTTGGTCCCGGTTGCCATACGAACATCTAGTGGCAGCCGTTACGGGTTGTTGGAGCCCTCAAAAGTCCAACAATTGGTCTAACTGCAATGCTTCGATGTCGCCTTCGGGTTGTGGAGGTCAGACGGCAGTCGCTTCACGGAAAATGTCGAAGTTTAGCCAAATCAGCAGTTGGACTGGTAAAGCAGACCCCAGACTCGAAAGCTGAAAATGCTTCGGATGCGACTGGGATTAACGCTGTGATGATGATGACGTAATTAGGATGCCGGAATTACTACATGTAGGACACACAAATATTTGTTCCATGTGGGAATCGAACCCGCGACACGCAGCGCAGTAGTCAATCACTTAACCACTGCGACAACCGTGCCGTCAAAGTTTGCTGAATAGTGTGCCTCCTGTGTTTATAAATAATGCACCGCTTGAGAAAGTAAGGCAAGTCATATATATACTTAGGTCACATTCTTACAGCTGATCTGAAAGACGAAGTGGACTTTGAGCGGGAGCGAAGGGCGTTGTCAGTTAGGGGTAATATGATAGCGCGTAGGTTTGTGCGTTGTTCGAGGGAGGTAAAGATAACGCTCTTTAGAGCTTACTGTGCGTCCAAGGTCCAACTTCGAGAAAGAGGTCAATCGTCGTATTCAACTCGGCTGGGCTGCTTTCGGGAAGATTCTTCCCGTCCGAAATACCGCATTGTCCAAGACAAAAGTCTTCGACCGGTGTGTGTTGCCAGTGTTGACTTATGGAATTGAGACGTGGTCGGCTAACAATGGGTCTTATAAGAAGGCTCAAGGTCACTCGAAAGGACAATGGAGAGGGCTACGCTTGGGATTTCACTGCGTGATCAAATCAGGAATGCGGAGATCCGCAGAAGAACGAGAGTAACCGACATAGCCTGAAGAATTGCAACACTAAAGTGGCAGTGGGCCGGGCACATTGCCCGTAGGACTGATGCCCGATGGGGCCGACGGGTTCTCTAGTGGCGACCACTCACAAAAAGACGCAGCGTGGGTAGGCTCCCGACAAGGTGGACCGACGACCTAGTGAAGGTCGCGGGAAACCGCTGGATGCGGTAGGCGCAGGACCGGTGGCCGTGGAGATCCTTGGGTAGGCCTATGTATGTGAAATGATGATGATTATGTACGTCCCTCTACACGCCTTTGGACTGATTATACTCGTGCGGCATACAAATACAGCGCCCTCCGCGTCCAGCTCAATAACGCGTTTAAGGCGGTGCTGGGACTGCCCCGCTACTGCAGCGTGATGACGTTATGTGAGCATGTTGGCGGAGGCGCGTACCGACTACTTTCACAACATTTTTTTTTTTTAACATTGCCCTACACTAGAAATTACTCCTGTATCGTGGGTGCGTTTACAAACATATAAACACACACATACACAAACAGCCAGACCCGGAACAACTGCCTGATATAAATATTTACAATGCGCAAGCGCGTCTCTGGTGGGGCAGCGCCAACTCCGGCCTCGCGATGATTGCCAACAGACTAGATAGTCTTTATATCCAGCAATGCTGCGGCAGACATATTGTTGCCATATGGACTTGTTGTTAGTGTTTGTATGTGTTTATTTTTGTTATCGTCTTTTGTGTATCTGTTTGGGTAAATGAGTCTTGATACTTCAAATAAACTAAAATTAATTATAATCGGTAGCCATGATTTTAGTTTGACAGATCACGATCAGTAATATTCACTGTGTTATTTTCGTTGATGAGCGGTCACTTTTTCAACGTATGAAGCGATGAAATAGGAATATCCTTCAAAATGATTTAAATTATGAATGACTAGCTTTTCGTACGCGGCTTCGCCCGCGTGGAATTCGGTTTTATCGCGCTTTTTAGATTTCCCTCGGGAAAATCGTTTTTATTTTAATAAAAGGTAGCCTATGTCCTTTCTCAGGGTCTAAAGATTGTCTGTGCCAAATTTCATCAAAATCGGTTGAGAGGTTTAAGCGGGACAGCGTAACAGACAGACAGACAGACAGAGAGAGTTACTTTCGCATTTATAATATTAGTATGGATAGTATATTACGCGATTAGGGTGCTAGTTGAGGAATGGGACGCCACTTTTATGAGAAATACAGACTGAAGTGCACATGGTGTTCTGAAGGTGTGGTGACCTTGAAATATGTAGATGTGTTAATATGGTAACAAAACTATGTAGAAATAAAGTACTGGCGACATGTTTTATATTGACATAGGTTTATGAGTACATAATAAATTATCTATTGTAAACGTCACTGCGTATATTATTGACAAGGTGTGTATTTAATTCGTGCCATGTAACCAATTTAGTACCTACGACCGATTAAGTTTTAGCCTCAAATTTTCCCATGACCTAAGATATCAAAATCAAAATTGTTTATTTCAAATTAACCATCACTTGGTACTTTTGAATAGTCAATGTCGGTCAGTCCAAAAAAAGTGAAGCTAAATTGCACGTTCCAAAGCGTAGATCTCTATGGAGAAGAACGTGCAAGAAACTCCATGGACACTCTTTTAAAATCATAATATATGGGTTACATTTCTTCGCTACATATTTATGTTGCTTCTATCATGTGAGCACAATGTAAAATTAATTAAAATATAAAAATGAATTAAGCCCACTGGCAGCTAAGAGATGACCAGTCTCCACTGACGGCCCCCGTTCACGACGAATCTGTTATAAGTGTCAAGAAGGAACTTAAAACTTGTTTTTAAGATAGGAGGAAATTATAGAGCTGTAACAATATATGCGAATTCCGGTGAAGAGGTTTTGGAAGCCACTTGAGTTTTGTACGAAATACATGAAGATCATATTTGCGCGCAGTCAATATACATAAATCTTCTTTGCCCAACACTAGGAATTTCTCCTGTCTCGTGGGTGCGTTACAAACATAAAAACTCACATACACAAACAGCCAGACCCGGAACAACTACTAGGTCATACAAATATTTGTTCCGTGCGGGAATCGAACCCGCGATACGCAGCTCAGCAGTTAATAGCTTAACCACTGCGCTAACGGCGCAGTACCAAAGTAAAATACCAACATAAAAATCTTACAGTAATAAGTACTAGCGTGTGTGCCAGACATCGGGATATCACCAAGGAGTATGAAGCAAATGCAATGCCAATTCGTTTACAAAATTGCAAAAGCGACGTCCACAGGTAAAAAAAAATCAACTACCTTCATTTAAATAAAATATGTATTTACAAATACAGCTTTATAAGTTCGTCACTAACTGCTGATGGGGTTAATATTCCTATATCGGTAAACAATCCAGTTATGTATGCGGGTGGCGTGTAGTCTACTAAAGGATGTTCTTTCGACAGATCTTTGCCAGATTTGATTACACTAGACAAATACTTGAACTCGTTAGGTAGATCTCGCTGATTCAAAGGATATATCCTAGAGAATTTAAAGCTTTCCGTCAGTACAAACACAGGCTTTTTAAGTTCTAGAGCTGCCACACATAATGCGTAAGTCCCAACCTGTAATTAAAAGGAGAAGGTTGATTCTGCAATTGGAAAACGATTCGAGATACTTTAAAACAAATGCCAGTAGAAAACCTAAACTCCTTTGCTTCGGTTACAAAAAGACCAACCTATTTGTTTCAGGGGGCTTACCATGACCTCTTAGCAAAACGTTCAGTTTCCAGTCAGTTTTGATTTAGGCCTAATTTAGCGCTGCTAATAATCGTACTATGAGAGTATTAAAATTGAACGATTATTGAACGAAGTTCACCAATGTTGAATCGTCATGCTTGTCTGTGGCCTGCTGTAATGCCAATGGCTTTTTAATACGCATCGTTCAAAAACCTACATTTTCACATTACCGGTTTTTTTTAAATAATAGATACACGAGATTCTTGGGTATATACATATTTTAATTATGATTATGTGTGACTAGTTACCTAGATTAATTATCTAAAAACACTACAAAGGTAATTTTTTCTATAAAAGCAACTTTATAACTTTGAAAGATTCGACGTGATTTTGAACGTGTGTACATAAGTCATGGCTCATGCAACATAATTAAATTTTTAAATCTTTATTTATTTATCCAATATTTGTATTTTTTATTCAACATAAACTCTGCACAATGTCTTGTTTGCTTAGATTTTTAGTTGGAATGTCGCTGAGGAGAATAATTATGATTAATGTGCTGAATTTATTTTTGATACATGTACGGACGACAGCAGGTCAAGCTACCCGAAACTTTCAGATATTCCCAATCAACCTTGAGCCTTAATGCTTTATATGTAAAGTTTAAAATCGGATAAAGAAATTGACTGTGCGTCTTTGTGTTGGTATTATCAATTTTATATAGGAAATTTTATATAGTATGTAGAAAAGGGGTCAAAGGGAAAATATAGTGTACTTATTGTTCGTTTTTTTACATAAAGTCTAACCATGATCAAGATTCAGTATAAAAAAAAAGTGTGTTGATAATTATTCAATTCCCAATATCGTCGTCGTCGTATTGTCAATGTAATAAATTATTGTATTGAAACGTTATAAACGATTTTATATTTAAAAAAAAATATTATTTACCAAATTACAGTTAAAGGTAGTAAGTAAATCTACTTTTAAAAATAAAATAATTTATCGCTGACGGTGCAGTGCGTTTAAACCCAATTTTTTAGTTTATTTACTCTCCTGTGAAATGGGTAGGTAAAAATCACTTGAAACGGATTACAGTTTTCGATTTCTCGTTAGTTCGACAGTAGTGTTGTAACTTAGACATTACCAGCATTCGATTATCTCAATTATGAATAAAATAACTTAAAGTTTCATAGCAAGTTCCATACTCAGTGACATTCAATTTATTCGTCTTTGTAAATATCGTATTCTCCTACTCACATTCTATTGTGCATCTGATAATCAATGACGTTAGATTATCGATTTTAATGAAAAATTTATTTCTGTCAGTTGACTACGTGTAGAACAGACAGAACTAACTCACGGAACTGTATAATTTTCATTAAAGAAATAATTATGACGGTTAATATCAACATCGCGTAGCATTTAAGTGAAATAACTGTATAAAACCAGAAAACATAAACATATACATCAAAATTTCGTGTATTGTATCTTAATAAATATATAATATCGATCCTCTGGTTTATAATCTACCAACGTATTTAATTATAGAATTAAGAACGACAGTTATGTAGTGTGTATTGATGATATTTATTTAATTGCGTCGCACTAATTTAAACCACCAGGCACATCGATGAGATATCGAATCAAAACTTAATTTGATTAACGATACAGAGTTTTAAACATCAAGCAGCAGCACTATCTGACATTCTCAATGTCAAAATGCAAGTGTCAAATGACAACAAAACTATAACAAAATTATATTACCTATTTTCTTAAAATATTTTCATTTGTACATATTATTATTTTACTCTTAGTATTTGTACCTGAAGTTTTACGGGGCATATTCGTTTTACTCATTGATCTACCCTACTCTGGTTGTCTACTTGGTGAAGGTGCTTCGTGGAGTGGAGACAAGCAGACTCAAGCGCTGCAATACTCCCGATTGCAGCGCTTGAGTTTGCTTGTGCCGCACTGCTAGTCTGCTACCTGTGGAGGAGACTTTGTCCGCCGCTTTAACTGGTGCCTACAGCCAGAACTAATCTGCTAGCAAAGCCACCCCTAACCAGACCTGTGCACACCATTAATGAGATACGTTTACATGTGGCAGGAGTTAATTGACCAAAGTACTGCTGTTTATTCTACGTTTTACACATAATAAAAGTTTTTGTTACTAATTATGGATATTAAAGAAGTTTAGAAGTGTTTGTGCGTGTTTATATTTCGATAAATAGTATTAAGGTATAAAATGTGTTCAAATGTTTGAACAGTCACATTTAGGGTAATGCCTGTAATGATAGTTTCAGTGAATGAATAAATATATATTTTTTTATTGTATAGGATTGATATTTGGGTTTTTCTGAATGATTTTTATGAATATGGTATTTTCAAGATGGTACAGCATTTACTCCAGAAGGATGCTGTGTTAAATGTTTTAGTAAGAGTTCAATGCAATGTGCGAAGACATTGTTAGCTGTTGTTCTCATGTACTGTACCTAATATTGAGTGTGTTATGTATGTTTTTATCTGATACCAAATTGATGTAGTACTCATAGTAATAAAATATTTTGCTAATATCTGATTTTTAATTTCTTGAACCGTTATAAACAGTCTATATTTCTACAATTTTTTTCTGAACAGTGAACTATTTTACTGAATTATAAAAGTGGGTTCAAACTACACACTGCTCAGGATTTTTTAGGTTCCTTATTATAATATTTCTACAATCTAAACATGGAACACACAAACATGATCGAATCAGAAATTAGGAGATCTGCAGAAGAACCAAAGTCACCGACATAGCTCTACGAGTCGCTAAACAGTGGGCAGGGCACATTGCTCATAGAACTGATGGCCGATGGGTCAGTAAGGTTCTGGAGTGGCGGCCACGTACTGGAAGACGCAGTGTAGGGGGCCCCCAACAAGGTGAACCGATGACCTGGTGAAGGTCGCGGGAAGCCTATGGATGCAGGCAGCACAAGACTGGTCATTGCGGAAAGCTTTGGGGGAGGCCTTTGTCCAGCAGTTGACATCTATAGGCTGAAGAAGAAACTTGGAACAATTAAATAAGCGTTTAATTAATAGATAGATACAAAGAGTATAACAATATGATAGGTATCACAATTTTTGGAGGATTGTGAGAGAGCACCATACAAAAAACCTCTTACATTCTGCTGGCAAAGTTGTTAAGCCTGCACCCAAAGGAAGTATTTTTTGCCATACCACTACAATGTCCTTATAGTATAGTTTTTCCGCAATTATAAATACCCAGAGCAATGTATTACATAAAAGGCTGCTAGAAGCAACTTATGGGTTTGATTTCTAAAATATTTCCCATTGAATCCTTGTTTGAGTAGGTATATTAGATTGCTATAGAAATAAGGTACTTATTTAACATGAGGATATTAAGGTTAAAATAAAAAAAATATTCATTTCAAAAGACTTATTTACTTTCTTATAGGCATAACAGAATAGATGTTTTATTTCCCAGGTTCCCATTCATTTCGGTGGTTGTAAAATTATGGAGGTCCTCAAGCAAGACAGCAAGTCCTCATTATGTATCCCAATCGAGGATATCCCAGAGTACCAACTACCAAGGTTTAATTAATTTATATCTACTGTTGTTTTCACGATGCAGTGCCGCATACTCATCCAAGATTTCTGGGATGTTTTTTTCTAGGTTTTGTATAGGCATTTCCCGTATTCTGCGTCTGTTGTGATTTCCTTTGAGATAGGAATTGTTGTCTGATATCTTTGTTGTTTGCAATGACGCGGGTATTTCTTGACATTCTTGAAAAATCCTCCCGGTACTCGTTAACTACAATTATATGTGGTTTAAAACGAACGAATAAGGTTTTTATTTCATATAATCCTTGCATGAGTAATTTGTAATTTTGAATATAATTACACAGAAACAAAAATAAGTTTTCTATGGACACTCTATATCAAAACAATGTTGATTAAGCATCTATATTAGTAACTTATTCAAGATGACATTACAACCGTGCAATATTCGTTTTGTTGCTGTCAAATAGTAGGTCATGGTATGAAATCCTATACAAAAAAGAAGGTGAACAGTTTTTGTAAACGTCAACGCAACAGGACTGTTGCAGGCCTGCTAATAAGACGTCATGGTACGGAAAACTAAATTAGGACTGTTTCTGCCCTGCTATAAGAGCTCATGGTAAGGCCCCAGTACGTTTCTTTAAGAGGCATTGATATAATATTAAACAGATATGATACATATGCTCTAACAAATTAACCAAAATAAATGTGCCGATCGGAGCAGCAACACACACATGCATTTTTTTATTCTGCGTACATTTCACACGTTGGCACAGTGTGAGTAAGATGGGGCGCAATCTAAAGCATAAAGAAGAAAAAGATGGCTAGTGTTTGTCGTTGCGCTTAAATAGAATCGACTAAAACTAAAGCGACTTGCTGGACTTACCTCCTTTTGTACGCTTCATTTTCAGTGCGCTAGTGACGTATCTACCTTAGTTTAATATTATATCAATGGTTAGAGGTAGTTAGTTCAGAGATTACTATAAGATACGACGGTAGCTTCTACTCAATACTTAAAGGTTAATGTCTGAGATATTACGAAAAGTTAGGGAGATTAATCGAATTGCCGAATCACTCAAGCAGAGAGATTAGAATAGAATCCTCTTTATTATGTACACCATATAGATTACATAACATAAATATAAAGATTTTACAAAGGGTGACACAAAGGGCGGTCTTATCGCTAAGAGCGATCTTTTACAGACAACCTTTGGGTGGAATACTAAGGGAAAGGAGAGAGAAATAGTGTAGGTAGTCTACAGTGTACTATTTACATTGAGTAGGTATATAATAAATATATACGTTAAATGAATCATACTAGTTAAACTAAATACATCTAATTAATAAACATCATACAGGAGCAAATAAAATATAATGACATGTTTAAAGAGAGAATCAAGTTGTAGTGACAAATCTTTGGATTGAGATGGCTTAAACATTGACAAGATATAGATAGGACGGTCGCCTCTACTCAATAACGATTAATATTGATATTATGAAAGTTAGGGGGATTAATCGAATTGCCGAATCTCTCAGGCAGTGAGATTAGGCAATTTGAATCAAGTTGTAGGGACAACTCCTTGGATTGAGATGGCTTAAACATTGATAAGATATAGGACGGTAGGCTCTACTCAATAACGATTAATGTTAATATTACAAAAATTTTGACAGACTAAACGAATTGCCGAATCTCTCAGGCAGTGAGATTAGGCAATTTGAATCAAGTTGTGGTGACAACTCCTTGGATTGAGATGGCTTAAACATTGATAAGATATAGGACGGTAGGCTCTACTCAATAACGATTAATATTGATATTATGAAAGTTAGGGGGATTAATCGAATTGCCGAATGTCTCAGGCAGAGAGATTAGGTAATTTGAAACAAGTTGTAGTGACAACTCTTTGGATTGAGATGGCTTAAACATTGATAAGATATAGGACGGTGGCCTCTACTCAATAACGATTAATATTGATATTATGAAAGTTAGGGGGATTAATCGAATTGCCGAATGTCTCAGGCAGAGAGATTAGGTAATTTGAAACAAGTTGTAGTGACAACTCTTTGGATTGAGATGGCTTAAACATTGATAAGATATAGGACGGTGGCCTCTACTCAATAACGATTAATATTGATATTATGAAAGTTAGGGGGATTAATCGAATTGCCGAATGTCTCAGGCAGAGAGATTAGGTAATTTGAAACAAGTTGTAGTGACAACTCTTTGGATTGAGATGGCTTAAACATTGATAAGATATAGGACGGTGGCCTCTACTCAATAACGATTAATATTGATATTATGAAAGTTAGGGGGATTAATCGAATTGCCGAATGTCTCAGGCAGAGAGACATTCGGCTTTAGGAAACATCTAAATTAATATCAGAAATAAAACACCGTCTGGATTTTCAATGGCCGGCCTAGCGCAAAATATTGAAGATATAATAAATAGCACTTTATTTATGTTATTTTGTCTCATAAATAAAGTCCACTCCCATATTTATATAGTACGGGGCTTAGTTATAGTTAATATTATTTAGGATGCTAATATTATTATTATTACTACTATGTATGCATAGTAGTAACATGCTATACAATATGTAAAGAAAACCCTGTCCGATCTGTGAAGGTATTGTTAGGAATCGATAACTGATTCTACTAATGCCGAAAAAGCCGGTCTAAAGTTAAAAAAAACCCCTAAAAATAAATATTATTTTACAAAAAGAGGTAACTTAATACATGTGCGGTAGGACACCCTTCCGCGGGCGACGGGGGGCAGGGCACGCGACGCGTGATCGAATCGCTTAAGCGTACCGTCAAAATGGTGTTGTCACTTTTTTTTAAATTGCCAAATTTCGGGGAATTTGGAATTAATTCGCGGGAAAAAAAGATTATTTTAAAATTCATTATTATTGTTACTATGATCATTACGTAAAATTTTATAAAATATTTGGTCATGTGTTTACCTAACCTTTATTATCCTTATGGGTCGGACAGGGTTTTCTTTACATATTGTATATGACTTACTTTATTAATAATCCCGCCGCTTTCAGTGACTCCTTCAGCGCCAATCATGACGATGTCCACTTGCTCCATAATGTAGCCGATAGCCGCGTCTAAGATGAGCGTCGCGTCGATACCAGCCTCTTCTAGCTGCTTATGCATTAATACTCTGAAAATAAAATAGGGTTGTCAAAGAAAAAAAAAACTTTTTTAAAACCACTGGAACCGATGCTTGCCAGGGTTGTGGGTTTGAAAGAGTACCGTGGTCCCTGGCGTACAGGCATATGAAGGGACACATGTGGATAGTCACTAAAAGTCTGATATGCCATTCCATATGGGTTTCTTAAATAATATTAGAAGGGAAAAGATCAATATGGACCCTGTCAGGCATAGCAAAAGTAAGAGGAGAGAAAGAGAGCTAAGTGGCAATTCAAAGAATTAAATTTATTATAAACTAGCTTTTGCCAGCGGTTTGCTGGCGTGGTGGTCGGAAATAATCCGACGGGAACGTGCTACCGGGACAAAAAAACCTATGTCGTTCTCTAGCAATGCAATCATCTCTAATCTATACTAATATATAAGGCTGAAGAGTTTGTTTGTTTGTTTGAACGCGCTAATCTCAGGAACTACTGATCCGATTTGAAAAATTATTTTTGCGTTGGATAGCCCATTATTCCAGGACGGCTTTAGGCTATATAACTGGTACGCTAACAGCAACGCTGCGACCAATAGGAGCGGAGCATATAAAAAAAACATATCGAAACCTACGCGGGTAAAACCGCGGGGGCGAGCTAGTGTATAATAAATGCGAGCGATAATGTATCATAATATGAAATATTATAGTCTCTTAGTCGTGTACAGCACCCCTTAGTGAACTCCAGTGCGGCTACGTAACCTACGACAAACTTATTATTTGCGATTGGTACAGTAATCGGATCTAGCGATCGAACCGCAAAATTAAGTTTGTTTTTTATTGTATATATTTTTTCGGGATAAAAAAGGACATTGAAGAATAATAATACCAAATTTCATTTTAATCGAAGCGGTAGTTTTTGCGTAATGCCTGAAAAACAGACAGACTGACAGACAAAAAATTTCTTAAATCACACTTTTTGGTTCTGTGTCGATCTAGTAACGCCATTATTTTTTTTTTAATTTTCAATGTACAGAATTTATACTTCTACAGATTTATTATATGTATAGATTATGAAGTGGATTATGTACTACATGCACATTTTATGTGCAGATATACATACCTACTGCATGTAATGTTTTGAAATTATTAAGTCACTCATTCATCATCATTATTATTAAATTATGTTATTACTAGCTTTCCGCCCGCGGCTTCGCCCGCGTGAAATTCGGTTATATCGCGCGTTTTAGATTTCCCTCGGGAATATTAAATTTTTCAATAAAAGGTAGCCTATGTACTTTCTTAGGGTCTAAAGATTGTCTGTGCCAAATTTCATCAAAATCGGTTGAGAGGTTTAAGCGGGAAAGCGCAACAGACAGACAGAGTTACTTTCGCATTTATAATATTAGTATGGATTTATGTATTCATATTGTCATTTCTCTATTTTATATACATATTCATATTGTATATAAATAAGGCACAGGTAGCATGATTCATTTCAAAATACCAATATTTTTACCAACACAAACATCTTACCCGCTATTGTCTGGACTTGACATTGTGACATAGACTTTGAATCGTTTGTTTGCTTTCGCTGCTTCCTGCATAGCTTGCAGTACGACTCTCGATCTGGAGTGGGTCAAAATTTTCTAAAAAAAGAATAATATTTTTTTTTATTTAGTGTTTGGAAGCACAAGCCTCCTTTATGTGAGGCAGAGTGGGCTATGATTTATAAGCATGCTGGCCCAGTGTGTAAATATTATAAGTGTTCTGAAGTAACCCTCTGGTGCAATAACGTTACTTTCGTAGTAACTTG
The DNA here is from genome assembly GCA_017933935.1 of Sesamia nonagrioides. NCBI lineage: Eukaryota > Metazoa > Arthropoda > Insecta > Lepidoptera > Noctuidae > Sesamia > Sesamia nonagrioides. The sequence continues at coordinate 1,954,887 of JADWQK010000137.1, read as the reverse complement.
TAGTACAGTACCATGGGCGTACCCAGGTGTGGGCAGGGGGAGGCAGCTGTCCCCCCCTGGAAATCTCGCAGGACATGTATGAACTCCCCTTGACAGCCTCCGTGGCGTAACGGTAGCGAACGCGGTCGCTGCGCGAGGAGGCGCGGTTCGATCCCCGCACAGTGCTATTTGTATGCATGAATATTTGCAGTGGTCTAGTCGTGCCTCGGAAAGCAGGTTAAGCCTTTGGTACCGGTTGCCATACGAACATCTAATAGCAGTCATTACAGGTTGTTGGAGTCCTCAAAAGTCCAACAATTGGTCTAACTGCAATGCTTCGATATCGCCTTCGGGTTGTGGTGTCGCTTCACGGAAAATATCGAAGTTTACCCAAAATCAGCAGTCTGGTAAAACGGACCCCAGACTCCAAAGCTGAAAAAGCTTCGGATGCAACTGGGATTAACGCTGAGATAATGGTGATGATGTATGAACTCCCCTAATTACTAAACAAAGTATAAATGAGGACTTATCTCTAATTTTTAAATAAACCAAGCAGTAGACACTAACAGAATATACAGTGTAATTGCCAAAAAACCGCGTGGAATTATAGCGCACAAAGATTACCCACTCTAAAATTCTAACCAACCCCTCAAGGCCTGATTTGCCTTCCCCTACGTCTGACTTGACCAAAAGCAAAATATGTATATTTATAACGTTTAAAGAGACAGGGAGTGCTTTTTATCATAGTTTTAGTGTTCAAATATTGAGCTAACCTTACCAAGTTGGTATGTTCCTCTTGTTTTTCTTCATTGATTTGAGAGCTGTTGCAATGAATTAATTTGCACAAAGTAAGGGCCTACCTGGATTCGAATACAGAACCTACAACAACTAAGTTCCCACGAGGTCACCACTGCTCGCTCATAATCGTCATAATCACCCACTTTTGGGACACAGGCCTCCTCTCGGTGAGAGGAAGTGGACCATAATCTAACACGCTGGCCCAGTGCGGGCTGGTACACTGGTTGTTGGTACTGCTCGCTCAAAAGTACAATAATATTAGGTACTGAATTTCTATTTTCCTATATTCTATTTCCTGCCTAACTAGTTGATGCTGACTTCTTATTATAAAATAAGCCTATACAATGGGAGATCAGCTAAAACTGGAAATGCATAGCTGTGTATAAATTCCTAAAGCCTTAATATTAATGAAATTTTAGCAAATAGACACACAACTTCATAAACATTGATACTTACACATCCATCAGATATAGGCATCGTGGCTTGTTTGGCAACCTTCCCTCTTGCTTCTAGTAAAGTGTTCAGGAATATGTGGCCTCTTTGCAGCATTATTTGCTCACACTCTTCAAAAGACTGGAATTAAATGGTTACTTGTTAATAAAATGCTCATGAAGATTAGGACCAGTTAATTATTTAATAGACACACAACTAAAAATAAAATGGGAATTATGTGTCATTCTACAAAGGGGAATGGGAATGGGAGGAATTGAGATCTTGGGCTCAGCAGTAAGACAGTGTAGGTTCACTTAATATGTACTGCTGGAGAACAGTTGGCTGGTAGGCTGGTATTATTAATACTAAACAAATGCTAGCTTTGAAAAATACATTATTTTTTATTTGTGCGAAACTTGAAACACAGGTCCACTATTTTCAAGTAAAGAATCTATTTAGAAAATTTCAAAAAGATATCATATAAACCACAAAGTTATGACCTTGTTATCCTACTTGGCTGTCCCAACAAAAATATGGTCAACGCTCCGCTCGGGCGGGCGAGCGGTGCATAGACCTGTTGCATCAGCTGTTCCGCGGAGGAGCGCACTACTATGATCTATCGTAAGCTGCGTGGCGCGCTCGGTAACCACAGTGCAACAATTTCTAAATGTATTTGGGAAGAAATATAACATGGTGTAAAAATGATTGGGATCGATTCAGTTGTTTATTCTGAAAATATTCAGGTTTCGCATAAACAAAAAATCATAAATATAAACGCATCATAATCTCATCAAATCATAAACGTTGTATATGGAGTATTGTGACAGACAGACTGTTAGGCAGACAAACTACTTAATACTTAGTCTCAGAATTTATTTGGCTGGGTACATTGAGATGTACAATCGCCAAAACCTATATCTGAACATTTTCACAACAAAATCTGCTACAAATGTTTAAAACCAAACCTGTAAGGCTAATATTTTTATTTATTTATTTTGGTATACCAAGAATTGTTTACACTGGGTGTTGTACATAAAGTATCATGTAATTTTTAAAGGTGATAAAGTAGTGTAAACATTCACTTACAAGTGAACTCCTCATGCATACATAAATGGAGTTGTACAAGAATTCAACTTAAAACTAAAACTTAAACTAAGTTATTGGAAAAGACATGTTTCATTTATTGCCTGAAAGTGTGTGCTAATTTAAATCTGGAAGTCATTTGTAATATGGCTTTCAGTTTACTAAAAGAGTCAAAGTGCAGATAAATTTGATCGCTACAATTATTCACCACCTTACAAAGTCTAGCATATGGGGAATTGGTGCCTAAAATCGTTCTCCTTTGTGGTGGCAACAGTTGTGTCATTGCACGGAAATTAAAGTGTTCAATATCTGGGTGCTAACAGCATCGTTTAGCTGTCAGCGTTTCTTTAGGGAGATCACACAGTCAGTCAGTTTCAGTCTATCACTATAACAATGTTTTTTTTCTGTCAAGTCACTGGAAAACTGATATAGCCTTTATAGTGGTCAGATACAGATTTCGATGATAGTACACATACTGCAATTTATTTTTGTTATAGAACAATTATATTTGTCACTGAATTTACCTTAACATCAAGCTTAGCGAATGTGATGAACCTCATGAACAGTTCACATCCTGAAGAGATGGCGGTGACTGGTTGGTCGCTGTGCTTCATAGCATCTACTGCCAGCTGCAGGTTGAGATCCAGCTCTCTGACTGTTGCCACTGGTAAGATAAATATTAAAACATATCTAGATCATGGGACATTCAACTATATCATGCATGCTGTGTCCCTTAAAGGGTGCAACTAAGATTCTTGATCCCATATTTAATTCTGTATCGTGGGTGCGTTTACAAACATTTAAACACACATACACAAACAGCCAGACCCGGAACATCTACCTGTAGATAATAAAAATACATATTTGTTCAGTGCGGGAATTGAACCCGCGAGACACAGTGCAGCAGTCAAATGCTCAGCCACAACTTTGTGGTAAATGATTTTCTTAAAATAAATAATGAAGATGGTTAGTCTTTTGGGTATTTTTCTAGATGACAGTTATATTGACAAGTCCTTTGATACCTAAAGGTGCTTTTGTTTTAGTTAGTCATTCAATTTAGTACCTACTGTAACTACTGTAAGTAGTATTTAATTAGTAGAATTTCACTTTTTCTGATGATCCTGGTTACTTATTTGGTTAGTGTTATAGTGGAAAGGTGAAATTATCATTTTGATTATTAGATGCCGTACCATTAGTCTCAATCAAATTTTTTTTTTTTATCTCAATTTTTTACGAGGCTTCAGTACACATGGACTGACTATGCCAGCCTCATGGGGGACCTCCAATACTAACAGGAATCATCTTTCCTTCTTTATCTCTCTCCACAAACGAAATACGGCCCTTGCCGCATGTGAACATGGATTGCTTAACGCTATGTTCAGCAAACCATCCCACAGCGGCACCCCAGGGGTCAGTCAATCTTGAGACTTTCTTTACAATATTACATTGTTCACCCAATGCATATTATATCATTTCTTTTATTTAATGCACAATTGCAGATGCTAGCTGAACTAGAGTGAAAACCCATAGTTTTAAGTGAAATATATCGGACAATCAGTTACAACATTTTGATTTAAGTGTCCCAATGGCTGATGCAAGAGTGGTTTTATAAAGTAGCTCCGTAATGCATAGTACCAACCTTTATAGTTTTCTATTACAGATAAAAGGGTTCTAATAGCAGCCACTCCTGCTGATACATCTTCCTCTTCTCTCAAAATTTTGAGAAAGATTTCTTGAACTTCTGTAAATGTAAAATAGATAAAATGTTATGAAAATTTGTTCTTTGGTTTTACAATTAAGTCAATTTCAGATATGTATTTTATACCTTCTTTTTTCATTTTATTGCCAAAAAATTATTGAATTTATTTGATAAAAAATTACTTTTGTTTACGTATCACACACAACATAACCTATAACAATAATGTCACTATGCAAGCTGTCAGTCGCGTGTCAAGCTGATTCGTTTAGAAAGCGGCAATGAAAGCATTTATGATTTTGTTCTAAAAGTACTTAGTGGTAAACTAGGTTTATAAAATATCCAAAGCAGTAATGGAATAACCAGAATAATTACTGAAGTTAAACATGCAGGATGCACAAAACAAAGAAAAGAAATACATTAGGGAACATAAAGCAAAACTCCTCCTCTTTATGAGAGGAGACCTGTGCTGTGCCCAGCGGTGGGACGATAAAAGGATGATGATGATGAAGCAAAACTCGGCGCAGAGGGCGCCGCAAGTATACAGTAAATAAACCGCCACAAGGATAAGATTAAGAGATTGTGCAATAACTATCTCTTATCCTTGTGTATCTTTCACTATTTTGTGAATACCTAAATTTTCATTATCTTTGTATATTTACACCATGTTATATTTTTTTTCAAATACATTCAGATATTGTTGCAGTGTGGTTACCGAGCGCATAAGCACAACACAGTTCACGGTAGAGTACCTAAAGTACAAGGCGCGTGTGCACAGTGAGACAGCCGCCCCCCCCTCGCTCCTCTATGCAGGGGTGCAATAGGTTCTAAGTAATTTTAATATGTTTGAAGTACCTAAATTATAATACTTTTTATATTATCACTTACGGCTGAATTTACGAGTTAAGTACATAATCCACCCTACCCACTCTTACCTACCTACTCTTGACCGTTACGACAGTCCAAAGCCTACAAGTGTGGTGGAAAATGTTATACAAACACTCTTCTTTGTTCTACTACTCGCGCGAGTTAACTGTGCACAGTGTGCACCTCACTGGAATGCGATCCCTCTCCCGCTTCCCCGCGCACCGCCCCGCATTCGCCATCGTAAACCCTCCGTAGCGATAGCATCTTTGTTACAATAATTCTCTAAATACAGTTTTAAGTTTTTGCTTTGAAGTTTTTTTTGAATAAGTTTGTTTTAGCTTTTTACATTTTCAACGCGTTAGGTAAGCCTGTTAGTTGCACCAACATTATATTTCAGTCCACATGAATCAATTTAATTTCAAAATAGCACGAGTAATTAAATGAGCTAGTATTATGACGCTTTATCAACAAAACAACCTTTTTTTTTAATAATTATAAACTAGTGCTTGACTGGAATGCCGCCTGATGGTAAGCAGTGATGCAATCGTTGATGGTAAAGCGCACTAGTTTATTGACACTAAAATACCTATACATATATATATATATATATATATATATATATATATATATATATATATATAGATATCCCTTTGGGCACTTTGTTGATCAGACGTGCCGTATAGGTAGTAATTTGTTGATCCATTTTCACTTGTTGATCCGGGGGCCTTTTCTTGATCCGTTGCCATCTACCCATAAATATGTAGGTCCGTTCGGAGCCACATGTGTCACGCTGAATAATAATAAGTAATAACAATAATTAAGGGTTGTTTTATACAAATCCACCTTTTTGGCGTCTGAGCAGTTGTTGATCCAATTCAAATGGGCCAATCAGGGTGCAGCATTTGCCAAGGGCGTGAAGCGATTGGATAAGCAGCAGTTACTTTTTTATGTATGTTCACCGATAAATCTCAGACGCCTAGACCGATTTACAAAATTCTTTTTATGTTAGAAAAGGTAAACTTTCTAAATGGTCCCATAGTCAGGATCTGATGATGGAAGACTAAAGAAATAAGAGGAACTTCCAAAAATCGTAGGGGCGACTAGTGCATTTCTAAGTATCTTCATTAAGTATTTCAGAGAACTACAATTTGATAAAGGTGTGGTATAGCTGATGATGGAGCCGGGAGAAAGTCAAGGGAACTCCTCAATTATTTACAGCAGCTACCTTGAGTTTGTGCTTGATTAATTTGTGTTGATAAGAACTTTACAAAAAGATGGGTTATGACTGTCATGAAGGCTCTGGTGATGAAAAAAAAGCCCAGTTCACGGAACTCTTCAACGGTTAACAGTAGGTACCTTGTGTTTGGACTTAATTCATTTATATTGATGAGAACTTTTCACCTGTATGGGTTGAAATGAAGGTGTGCAGTATATCTGATGATGAAGACCATAGACAGTCAAGGGAACTCCTCAATGATTCACAGCAGCTACATTGAGTTTGTGCTTATTAATTTGTATTGATAAGAACTTTACAAAAAGATGGGTTATGACTGTCATGAAGGCTCTGGTGATAAAAGCAAAGGCCAGTTCAGGGAACTCTTCAACGGTTAATAGTAGGTATCTTGTGTTTGTACTTAATTCATTTATATTGATGAGAACTTTGCACCTATATGGGTTAAAATGATGGTTTGTAGTAAATCTGATGATGAAGACTATAGAGATATCGAGGGAACTCCTCAACTATTCACAGCAGCCACCTTGCGTTTGTGTTTTTTTTTTTTCTTACATATTATAAACCAGCGCTTGACCGCAATCCTGCCTGATGGTAAGCAGTGATGCAATCGTTGATGGTAAAGCGCACTAGTTTATTAAGAGCCGATTCACTCTAGCCTTGAAGACACTCAAATTGTAATCCGACGGAAACACCGCCGCTGGCAAATTGTTCCAGTCCCTGGATGTACGCGGTATAAAGGAGGAGGCGAAACGCTTCGTCCGGATCGTAGTGGTGTTAACAACGTAAGGGTGGAAACCAGCCGTACGATGGGTCGTCCGCTGGTGGAACGGAGATGGGGGAATTAAATCATGCAATTCCCTCGCACACTCCCCGAAATGCATCCTATAGAACATCGAAAGGCTGGTTACTCTACGCCTGTGCTCTAGGCTTTGGAGACCAACTCGAGTTAGATCAGGGTCACCAATCAGCCTCTTTGCACGTCTCTCCACTGAATCCAAAGTGGCCAGGTGACACTTGGCAGCACCAGCCCAAATGTGGCTGCAGTACTCCACACACGAACGGACCTGTGCTTTGTATAACATTAGAAGCTGCCCAGGTGTGTACTGCCGGACCTTTGCGATAACGCCAAGTTTTCTGGCAGCCACCTTGGCCTTGGACTCAATGAACTGCCCAAAGTTAAGGTTCGAGGAAATCTCAACTCCCAAAAGCTGAAGGCGGTCGGAACACTCCAAGGACACATTTCGAAAAGTAGGAGCCAAGGTGAACGGGCTCCTTTTGGCTGTGAAAAGACACGCTTGTGTTTTGGCGGCATTGAATGCTACAAGATTGGCATTGCCCCATTCGGAGACTGCCTGCAGTGCAACACTCGTTCGCTCAACCATGGCCTCTCTTTCGGACCGGATTGATTCCCTACTAGCCCGAGCATGATTAATGCTTGATTAATTCGTATTGATAAGAATTTTGCACCTATGCTCGGTGCCTTTGCTCGGTGGTAGGCCATAACATCGGCTGCCGGCAGAAGTTAGCACCCACCAGACAAAGACTTGCCGCCAAGCGATTCGTCGTGTTCCGGCCTGATTTCTGGTGAAGCCGTACGGAGGACGGGTCTGAGCAGTTGTGTTGCGATGTGTGCCGGGTACGATGCGCCAAATGTTGTTGTGCCGGGAGTTTGGTCGTGGAGGGTCTCCACGTCAATCTCCCTCTGGCGCAGCGTTGTCGTCGCTCAACTGCCGTTTTCCTTCCTATTCACTAAGGTTTTGTAAGTGAATGGACTTAATAAACTAGCGCGCTTTACCATCAACGATTGCATCACTGCTTACCATCAGGCGGAATTGCAGTCAAGCGCTAGTTTATAATTATTAAAAAAAAATATGTGGGCTAAAATGAATGTTTGTCGGTCGTGGTCTTCATCATCAAATCTACTACAGATTTTCATAATAATGCATATCGGTGAAAATTGCTCATCAATATATAATTAAATCCAAAAACAAGGGAACTACTGTAAACCGTTGAGAAGTTACCTGAACTGGCCTTTGTATTCATCATCAGAGCCCTAATGACAGTTACAACCCATTTAGGTGTAAAGTTCTTATTAATACAAATTAATCAAGTTCAAACACAAGGTAGTTGCTGTGAATTGTCGAGGAGTTCCCTCAACTGTCTCCCGACTTCATATCCACTCCAGATCATTACTAAATTGTAGTGCTTTAAAATACTTATTAAAAATAACTAGAAATGCACTAGTTGCCCGTAAAAGTTTTGAAAGCTTTCCTTGATTTCTCTAATCTTTAATCATCAGATCTATGGTGACTATGGGACCACCCTTTCAAATAAAACAAGAATTTCGCAAACGGGTCCAGGCGTCATACAGTAATCGATGAACATACATAAAAAAAAGATTGCGACGAATTGTGAACCTCCTCCTTTTTTTTGAAGTCGGGTAAACACTTAAATTGCCAAAAGAAAATAATTTTTCTGTTGACAACTTTAACAACAAATTTAAATTTTATAGGATTTTGACAGTGATTACTAACTTTTTTATTGCTATTGCCCGAGGTCGAATCCTTTAGTCTCAACGCCCGCGCTGCTGCCGATGACAATAGTATCATACTAAGCAGTATCCGGTGAAATCACGCAGGCGTTTACTAACTACTTTTCTGAAATAATCTGCGGAAATCAAACACATAATTTTCTTTTTTAAGTTCAGTAACGAATAATGGACAATGATATTTTTTCCCGCGCTATTATAATGTTCTTTCGTTTTTTTCAACAAACAATCTACTACTGTCTATTTGCAAGATAGTCCAAAATTTGAATAAAGCCTTTTATTACTTACCTCCTTGGTATTTCATGTTTCGAATGCAGTTTTTTTTTCGAAAGAAATTCAAACTAGGACGTTGGAACGAAACGCAAACTCCCTATTTCGAAATTGCGGCCGCTAAAGTTGACATTCCATGTGTCTAACGCGTTCCAGTACCTACCACAAACCGTTATTATTCATTCATCATATCATTATTATTCTTTGTAAGATCTGTCAATATTTACCTGTGTTAACAAATAAATGATTTAATTTGATTTGATTAGAGAAAAGCGCTTTCTTTCGCTAAAATATAACGCGACTAGGTAAGCGAAATTATTTTTATAACACACTTAGGTATGTAACTTTGAGTAGACTGAGAAATCATCCACCAGATCCACAGATCTTTATTACCTTTATTACTTAGTAAGTAGCAAATATGATTTTATTTCCACTAACGTGCGGTTGAGTTTATATTTTTTAATTTCCAAAAATATTATAAATGGTACACATGTTTATTGTACACACTACGCTAGGATATCTCAATGTTCTTTATGAATTATTTACTGAATGCACTTTTTACTACATATATCTCGCACTTTTATTTAGTAAAGAACACTTTAAATAATTTAAAACTCCAATGGAAAAATTGAAGCTCAGCTTAACTTTCCCGCCAAAACTCCTGACCCGGATTATAACATCAGGAAAACATTGTTTTATTTTGAGTACGAGACTTTTTAGTAAATTATATTACTTTTTTTTTCTTTTTCTTTATTATGTGTTTATTATTTTTTAGTATTATTATTGTAATGTGCGTTCTGTTTGGAAGGAGTAAACAATTTTTCTTTCTACCTGATTAATACCTAAAAAAACCGCCACGCAAAATTCAACGCTTAAAACTGAAACTTCAAATTTAATAATAATATCTATTCGCATACAATTTCTAGCAAAGAAGTCTATACAAGCAGTGTTAATTGCATTGAGTATAACCGAGGCCGTCCACACAATATTTTCAGCCCAAAACATGCAGCGCCGATATCGTGTTTAGACTAATTAGATTGATTTCGATGAATAGAGTTTATAAACTTAATATAAATGGTAAGTTAGAAATAAAGTATAAAAACCCCATACGCAAAATTCAACCTCTTTAAATATTAATAACAATAACTTTGACTTCATACTAAACTTAATTGATCGACCGGTACGGTATCAGTACATTTTCAGATCAAAATAAGTATTACGAAGTACGAGTAGCTACATGGATCAACATAAGAGAATGATTTTTGAAATATATTCCAAGCCAAAAAGTCTTTGTGCATTTAAAAAAAATAGTCGTTATGGATCCACTAATGCATGGAATTGTTAAAAAATATATATAGATCTTACAATGTATGGAGCATGCGAATATAAAATATCTAGATTAGCTATAATAAATTCCTATTTGATCAACTGTTACGGTATAGGTATCGGATCAAAAGATGTATTACTGGAAGTACGAGTATATAAATGGTTCAACACAAGTAATTGATTTTTGAAATATATTCAGAGCTAAAAAGTCCTCGTGGGTTCAAAAAATTTAGCCGTTACGGATCCACAATTGCATGAAATTGTTAAAAAATATATATAGATCTTACAATGTATGGAGCATGCGAATATAAAATATCTAGATTAGCTATAATAAATTCCTATTTGATCAACTGTTACGGTATAGGTATCGGATCAAAAGATGTATTACTGGAAGTACGAGTATATAAATGGTTCAACACAAGTAATTGATTTTTGAAATATATTCAGAGCTAAAAAGTCCTCGTGGGTTCAAAAAATTTAGCCGTTACGGATCCACAATGCATGAAATTGTTGAAAAAAATTTTATCGAGTATAATGTCCTATCGACGAATATGTTTGGCAACATCGCTTAATCGAATGTGACGTTGCCACTCCGCCCGAGAAATACGCAACTGGATTAAAGTTATTCCGTGCTAAAGGTGGAGTCTATTGTGTTCGGGATCGCGGCTGGATCAACCAAGTGTGCAAAGAGGTGTTTATATATATATATATATATGGTGTTTATATATATATATATATATATAAACATATCAACCAAGTGTGCAAAGAGGTGTTTATATATATATATACATATATATATATATATAAACACCTCTTTGCACACTTAGTTGATCTAGCCGCGATCCCGAACACAATAGACTCCACCTTTAGCACGGAATAACTTTAATCCAGTTGCGTATTTCTCGGGCGGAGTGGCAACGTCACATTCGATTAAGCGATGTTGCCAAACATATTCGTCGATAGGACATTATACTCGATAATTTTTTTTTTAACAATTTCATGCAATTGTGGATCCGTAACGGCTAAATTTTTTGAACCCACGAGGACTTTTTAGCTCTGAATATATTTTAGAAATCAATTACTTGTGTTGATCCATTTATATACTCGTACTTCCAGTAATACTTCTTTTGATCCGATGCCTGTACCGTAATGGTTGATCAATTATGAAGTTATTAAACCTAATCTAGATATTTTATATTCGCATTGCTCCATACATTGTAAGATCTATATATATTTTTTCAACAATTTCATGCATTAGTGGATCCATAAGGATTTTTTTTAAATGCACGAAGACTTTTGGCTCGGAATATATTTCAAAAATCATTGACTTATGTTGATCCATTTAGCTACTCGTACTTCGTAATACTTATTTTGATCTGAATAGGTACTGATACCGTACCGGTCGATCGGTCAGTTTAAGAAATCAAAGTTATTGTTATGAATATTTAAAGAGGTTAAATTTTACGTATGGGGTTTTTATACTTTATTTCTAATTAACCATTTATTTTAAATTTTTAAACTCTATTCATCGAAACCAATCTAATGAGTCCAAACACGATATCGCCGCTGTATGTTTTGTGTGGACAGCCTCGGTTACATTCAATGCAATTAACACTGCTTGTATAGACTTCTGTGGTAGAGATTGTATGCGAATACATATTATAATTAAATTTTAAGTTTCAGTTTTAAGGGTTGAATTTTGCGTAGCGGTTTTTTAAGGTATTAATCAGGCATTCTGATGAGTGTGCAAGGGAATTGCATGATTTAATTCCCCCATCTCCGTTCTACCATCGGACGACCCGTCGTATGGCGACTTTCCACCCTCACGTTGTTAACACCACTACGATCCGGACGAAGCCTTTTGCTTCCTCTTTTATTCCGCGTACATCGAGGGACTGGGACAATTTGCCAGCGGCGGTGTTTCCGTCACACTACAATTTGAGTGTCTTCAAGGCTAGAGTGAATAGGCTCTTAATAAACTAGCTCGCTTTACCATCAATGATCGCATCACTGCTTACCATCAGGCGGGATGGCGGTCAAGCGCCAGTTTATAAATAATAATAATAATAAAAAAAATAGAAAGAAAAATTGTTTACTCCGCCCAAACAGAACCCACATTATAATAATAATACACTAAAAAAATAATAAACACAATAAAGAAAAAAAGAAAAAAACAAAGTAATATAATTTACTAAAAAGCCTCGTACTCAAAATAAAACAATGTTTTCCTGATGTTATAACCCGGGGTCAGGAGTTTTGGCGGGAAAGTTAAACTGAGTGTCGCTTCAATTTTTCCATTGGAGTTTTAAATTACTTATAGTGTTCTTTACTAAATAAAAATGCGTGATTTATGTAGTAAAAAGTGCATTCAGTAAACAATTCATAAAGAACAACGAGATATCCTAGCGTAGTGTGTACAATAAACATGTGTACCCCATTTATAATGTTTTTGTAAATTAAAAAAGGTAAACTCAACCGCACGTTATTGGAAATAAAATCTTATTTGCTACTTGGTAATAGCGCCATAGCGCCGGGAAAAATATTATTGTTCATTATTCGTCATTGAACTTAAAAACGAAAATTACGTGTTTGATTTCCGCAGATTGTTTGAGGAAAGTAGTTAGTAAATGTCTGCGTGATTTCACCGTTTACTGCTTAGTATGATACTATTGTCATCGGCAGCAGCGCGGGCGTTGAGACTAAAGGATTCGACCTCGGGCAATAGCAATAAAAAAGTTAGTAATCAATGTCAAAATCCTATAAAAATTTAAATTGTCAACAGAAAAATTATTTTCTTTTGGCAATTTAAGTTTTTACCCGACTTCAAAAAACGAGGAGGTTTATTTTTATGTATGTTCATCAATTACTGTAAGACGCCTGGACTCGTTTGCAAAATTCTTGTTTTATTTGAAAGGGTGGTCCCATAGTCACCAGGTCAGGATCTGATGATTAAAGACTAGAGAAATCAAGGAAAACTTTCACAATTTTTACGAGCAACTAGTGCATTTCTAGTTATTTTCATTAAGTATTTTAAAGCAGTACAATTTAGGTAATAATGATCTGGAGTAGATATGAAGTCGGGAGACAGTTGAGGGAACTCCTCGACAATTCACAGCAGCTACCTTGTGTTTGAGCTTGATTAATTTGTATTAATAAGAACTTTACATTATATTTAGGTAAATGGGTTGTAACTGTCATTAGGGCGCTGATGATGAATACAAAGGCCAGTTCAGGTCAACTCCTCAACGGTTTACAGTAGTTCCCTTGTATTTGGATTTAATTATTAAACATATATTGATGAGCAATTTTCACCCATATGGATTATTATGAAAATCTGCAGTAGGTTTGATGATGAAGACCATGACCGACAAACCTTCATTTTAACCCACATAGGTACAAAGTTCTTATCAATACGAATTAATCAAGCACAAACGCAAGGTGACTGCTGTGTATAGTTGAGGAGTTCCCTCGACTGCCTATGGTCTTCATCATCAGATTTACTACAGACCATCATTTTAACTCTATAGGTGCAAAGTTCTCATCAATAAAAATGAATTAAGTCCAAACACAAGGTACCTACTATTAACCGTTGAAGAGTTCCCTAAACTGGCCTTTACTTTTATCACCAGAGCCTTCATGACAGTCATAACCCATCTTTTTGTAAAGTTCTTATCTATACAAATTAATCAAGCACTAACTCAATGTAGCTGCTGTGAATCATCGAGGAGTTCCTTTGACTGTCTAGGGTCTTCAACATCAGATCTACTACAGACTTTCATTTTAACCCATATAGGTGCAAAGTTCTTATCAATATAAAAGAATTAAGTCCAAAACACAAGGTACCTACTGTTAACCGTTGAAGAGTTCCGTGAACTGGCCTTACTTTTCCAACACCAGAGCCTTCATGACAGTCATAACCCATCTTTTTGTAAAGTTCTTATCTATACAAATTAATCAAGCACTAACTCAATGTAGCTGCTGTGAATCATTGAGGAGTTCCCTTGACTGTCTAGGGTCTTCAACATCAGATCTACTACAGACTTTCATTTTAACCCATATAGGTGCAAAGTTCTTATCAATATAAAAGAATTAAGTCCAAACACAAGGTACCTACTGTTAACCGTTGAAGAGTTTCGTGAACTGGCCTTTCTTTTCCAACACCAGAGCCTTCATGACAGTCATAACCCATATTTTTGTAAAGTTCTTATCAACACAAATTAATCAAGCACAAACTCAAGGTAGCTGCTGTAAATCATTGAGGAGTTCCCTTGACTGTCTCCCGGCTCCATCATCAGCTACACCAGACCTTTATTAAATTGTAGTTCTTTGAAATACTTAATGAAGATATTTAGAAATGCACTAGTCACCCCTATGATTTTTGGAAGTTCCTCTTGATTTCTTTTACTCTTCCATCATCAGATCCTGACTTGGTGACTACGGGACCGCTTAAAAAGTTTACCTTTCCAAACAACAAAGTATTTTGAAAATCGATCCAGGCGTCTGAGATTACTCAGTGAACATACTTAAAAAAAGAAGCTGCTGCTTATCCAATCGCTTCACGCCCTTGGCAAATGCTGCGCCCTGATTGGCCCGTTTGAATTGGATCAACAACTGGTCAGACGCCAAAAAGGTGGATTTGTATAAAACAGCCCTTAATTATTGTTATTACTTATTATTATTCATCGTGACACATGTGGCTCCGAACGGACCACATATTTATGGTCAGATAGCAACGGATCAAGAAAAGGCCCCCGGATCAACAAGTGAAAATGGATCAACAAATTACTACCTATACGGCACGTCTGATCAACAAAGTGCCCAAAGGGATATCTATATATATATATATAAACACCTCTTTGGGCACATAGTTGATCCAGCCGCAATCCCGAACACAATAGACTCCACCTATAGCACGGAATAACTTTGATCTAGCTGCGTATTTCTCGGGCGGAGTGGCAACGTTGCATTCTGTTAAGCGATGTTGCCAAACATATTCATCGATAGGACATTATACTCGATAAAAAATTTTTCAACAATTTCATGCATTAATGGATCCGTAACGGCTAAATTTTTTGAAGCCACGAGGACTTTTTAGCTCTGAATATATTTAAAAAATCAATTACTTGTGTTGATCCATTTATATACTCGTACTTCCAGTAATACATCTTTTGATCCGATACCTATACCGTAACAATTGATCAAATAGGAATTTACTATAGCTAATCTAGATATTTTATATTCGCAATGCTCCATACATTGTAAGATCTATATATATTTTTTTACAATTCCATGCATTAGTGGATCCATAACGACTATTTTTTTTAAATGCACGAAGACTTTTGGCTTGGAATATATTTCAAAAATCATTGCCTTATGTTGATCCATGTAGCTACTCGTACTTCGTAATACTTATTTTGATCTGAAGATGTACTGATACCGTACCGGTCGATCAATTATGTTTAGTATGAAGTCAAAGTTATTGTTATTAAAAAAGCCTCGTACTCAAAATAAAATAATGTTTTCCTGATGTTATAACCCGGGTCAGGAGTTTTGGCGGGAAAGTTAAGCTGAGCTTAAATTTTTCCATTAGAGTTTTAAATTACTTAAAGTGTTCTTTACTAAATAAAAGTGCGAGATTTATGTAGTAAAAATGCATTCAGTAAATAATTCATAAAGAACATTGAGATATCCTAGCGTAGTGTGTACAATAAACATGTGTACCTCATTTATAATATTTTTGTAAATTAAAAAATATAAACTCAACCGCACGTTAGTGGAAATAAAATCATATTTGCTACTTACTAAGTAATAAAGGTAATAAAAATCTGTGGATCTGGTGGATGATTTCTCAGTCTACTCAAAGTTACATACCTAAATGTGTTATAAAAATAATTTCGCTTAGTCGCGTTAAATTTTAGCGAAAGAAAGCGCTGTTTTCTAATCAAATAAAATTAAATCATTTATTTGTTAACACAGGTAAATATTGACAGATCTTACAAAGAATAATAATGATATGATGAATGAATAGTAATGGTTTGTGGTAGGTACTGGAACGCGTTAGACACATGGAATGTCAACTTTAGCGGCCGCAATTTCGAAATAGGGAGTTTGCGTTTCGTTCCAACGTCCTAGTTTGAATTTCTTTCGAAAAAAAAACTGCATTCGAAACATGGAATACCAAGGAGGTAACTAATAAAAGGTTTTATTCAAATTTTGGACTATCTTGCAAATAGACAGTAGTAGATTGTTTATTGAAAAAAACAAAAGAACATTATAATAGCGCGGGAAAAAATATTATTGTTCATTATTCGTTATTGAACTTAAAAAAAGAAAATTATGTGTTTGATTTCCGCAGATTGTTTGAGAAAAGTAGTTAGTAAATGCCTGCGTGATTTCACCGTATACTGCTTAGTATGATACTATTGTCATCGGCAGCAGTGCGGGCAATAGCAATAAAAAAGTTAGTAATCAATGTCAAAATCCTATAAAATTTAAATTGTCAACAGAAAAATTATTTTCTTTTGGCAATTTAAGTGTTTACCCGACTTCAAAAAAAGGAGGAGGTTCACAATTCGTCGCAATCTTTTTTTATGTGTGTTCATCGATTACTGTAAGACGCCTGGTCCCGTTTACGAAATTCTTGTTTTATTTGAAAGGGTGGTCCCATAGTCACCAGGCCAGGATCTGATGATTAAAAATTAGAGAAATCAAGGAAAACTTTCAAAATTTTTACGGGCAACTAGTGCATTTCTATTTATTTTCATTAAGTATTTTAAAGCACTACAATTTAGTAATGATCTGGAGTAGATATGAAGTCGGGAGACAGTTGAGGGAACTCCTCGACAATTCACAGCAACTGCCTTGCGTTTGAACTTGAGTAATTTGTAATAATAAGAACTTTACACCTAAATGGGTTGTAACTGTCATTAGGGCTCTGATGATGAATACAAAGGCCAGTTCAGGTAACTCCTCAACGGTTTACAGTAGTTCCCTTGTATTTGGAATTAATTAATATATATTGATGAGCAATTTTCACCGATATGCATTATTATGAAAATCTGTAGTAGATTTGATGATGAAGACCACGACCGACAAACATTCATTTTAGCCCACATATATTTTTTTTTAATAATTATAAACTAGCGCTTGACTGCAATTCCGCCTGATGGTAAGCAGTGATGCAATCGTTGATGGTAAAGCGCGCTAGTTTATTAAGCCCATTCACTTAAAAAACCTTAGTGAATAGGAAGGAAGACGGCAGTTGAGCGTCGACAACGCTGCGCCAGAGGGAGATTGATGTGGAGACCCTCCACGACCAAACTTCCGGCACAACAACATTTGGCGCATCGTACCCGGCACACACTGCAACACAACTGCTCAGACCCGTCCTCCGTACGGCTTCACCAGAAATCAGGCCGGTACACGACGAATCGCTTGGCGGCAAGATTTTGTCTGGTGGGTGGTAACTTCTGCCGGCAGCCGATGTTATGGCCTACCACCGAGCAAAGGCACCGAGCATAGTTGCAAAGTTCTTATCAATACGAATTAATCAAGCACAAACGCAAGGTGGCTGCTGTGAATAGTTGAAGAGTTCCCTCGACTGCCTATGGTCTTCATCATGAGATTTACTACAAACCATCTTTTTAACCCATATAGGTGCGAAGTTCTCATCAATATAAATGAATTAAGTCCAACCACAAGGTACATACTATTAACCGTTGAAGAGTTCCCTGAACTGGCCTTTGCTTTTATCACCAGAGCCTTCATGATAGTCATAACCCATCTTTTTGTAAAGTTCTTATCAATACAAATTAATAAGCACAAACTCAATGTAGCTGCTGTGAATCATTGAGGAGTTCCCTTGACTGTCTAGGGTCTTCATCATCAGATCTACTGCACACCTTCATTTCAACCCATACAGGTGCAAATTTCGCATCAATATAAATGAATTAAGTCCAAACACAAAGTACCTACTGTTAACCGTTGAAGAGTTCCGTAAACTGGTCTTTTTTTCATCACCAGAGCCTTCATGACAGTCATAACCCATCTTTTTGTAAAGTTCTTATCAACACAAATTAATCAAGCACAAACTCAAGGTAGCTGCTGCGAATAATTGAGGAGTTCCCTTGACTTTCTCCCGGCTCCATCATCAGCTATACCAGACCTTTATCAAATTGTAGTTCTCTGAAATACTTAATGAAGATACTTAGAAATGCACTAGTCGCCCCTACGATTTTTGAAGTTCCTCTTGATTTCTTTAGTCTTCCATCATCAGATCCTGACTATGGGACCATTTAGAAAGTTTACCTTTTCTAACATAAAAAGAATTTTGTTAATCGGTTTAGGCGTCTGAGATTTATCGGTGAACATACATAAAAAGTAACTGCT
This sequence comes from Sesamia nonagrioides, assembly GCA_017933935.1. NCBI lineage: Eukaryota > Metazoa > Arthropoda > Insecta > Lepidoptera > Noctuidae > Sesamia > Sesamia nonagrioides. The sequence goes on along the minus strand of JADWQK010000137.1, from coordinate 1,936,266 downwards.
GCTTATCCAATCGCTTCACTCCCTTGGCAAATGCTGCGCCCTGATTGGCCCGTTTGAATTGGATCAACAACTGGTCAGACGCCAAAAAGGTGGATTTGTATAAAACAGCCCTTAATTATTGTTATTACTTATTATTATTCATCGTGACAAATGTGGCTCCGAACGGAGCCACATATTTATGGTCAGATAGCAACGGATCAAGAAAAGGCCCCCGGATCAACAAGTGAAAATGGATCAACAAATTACTACCTATACGGCACGTCTGATCAACAAAGTGCCCAAAGGGATATCTATATATATATATATATATATATATATATATATATATATACAACGTGTAACATAAAGGGTATATACATACCAAGGGCATGGCATCTTTAGATGATATCAAACGATATGGGAAGGGTTTCAACTCAAAATAAAATACTCAAAAATTGGTACCAAATTTTCGGTTTCGTGTGTTTCTTAAAATAAAATCATAACAAACGTGGCAGCACACTACATACGTTAATAACTACTCGTTACCCGTTACTTGCCAAAATCCGATAAATGTCTTCAATATCTCTGTGCGACTAGTATGATAGTAGCCTATTACAGGCGGTGTTTTTCCTCATAACTTCCTAACATAAAGAGATAGGATTAAAAAACCCTTCCAATATCGTTTGATATCAAGTAAAGATGCCATGCCTTTGTTACGTATATATCCTTTATGTTACACGTTGTATATATATATATATATATATATATATATATACATATCTGTGTAATGTGTCATACTATATAATTATACATACACTATACTAGCTGGGCCCCGCGGTTTCAACCGCGTAAGTAGTAATATTTAAAACATATAAAAACATATACTCATGCCTAACGAATTTATATAAGAAATTTTATTAAAATCAGTTTAGCCGCTTTGGAGGAGTTCGAGGGCAAACACTGTGACAGGAGAATTTAATATACAATATGTAAAGAAAAAAACCTGTCCGATCCGTGAAGGTATTGTTAGGTAGGTATCGATAACTGATACTACTAATTCCCACAAAGCCGGGCCAAATTTAAAAAAAAAATCCCCAAAAAAAAATATCATTACGCAAAAAGAGGTAACTTAATACATGCGCGGTAGAAACCCATGCGCGGGCGACGGGGGGCAGGGCACGCGGCACGTGGTCGCATCGCTTATTAAATAATAATACCGTCAAAAAGGTGTTGTCACTTTTTAAAAATCACCATATTTCGGGGAAATTGGAAATAATTCGCAGAAAAAAAAGATAATTTCAAAATTCATTACAATTGTTACTATGATGATTACGTAAAATTTTATATTATATTTGGACATGTGTTTACCTAACCTTTATTATACTTATGGGTTGGACAGGATTTTCTTTACATATTGTATATATTAATTTTTTTTTATACAGTATGTTAAATAACAGAGGGCGTTCCCTTAAACTCGTTAATATATATCATTAATAGATTAAAATAAAATTATCAGCATAGAAAAATAAGCATAAAAAATCCGAATAAAAAAAATTCTAATTGGAAATAAATTTGAAACCTCCTGTTTTAAATCAAAATAGTAGTCGTCATGTATAAATAAATTGCGACGTTGCCGTCTTCATGTTCGCGTGTACAGTGTGTTTCTTTTACATGTCAATTTAAAATTTTTATTGAATATTTTCATATTGGAAAAAATTTTAAAACATTTTGTTTTCGAATGGAAATATTTTTTTTAGCATGTAGGTATGTATGCTATACTATTTCGGGTTAACGGGAACGCCCTCTGTTAGTTAACATACTGTATACTTATTAAAATTTGATTTGCAGTTTCTTTGTTAGGTTTTCACGCGAAAACGATAACACTTTGTATATTTACCTTTACCTATACATATTCTTGGAGGTATTAAGTAGAATTAACTCATAACGTAACTTACACTATGCTATAATTTTATTTTTGCTTGATAAAACCACAGTAGACAGATAAAACTTTGTTTTGAACAAATTACTTCTAGATCTTGCATTTATTCTGTTACACGTTGGTTGCTTTGATACAAAAAAATATTTTAGGGTTTTACAATTCTATGTATATTAAGCCGTGTGTGTATCTTGCGCGTGATTTTTTAAAGTAAAACCTTTTTTTATCGATTTGTTAAAGCACATTTTGAATGTATGGTCTGGATTTCATAATGTGTACAGTGTACCGTATCTGTTTGCTTATGGGTGTTAACCGACTCATCACCAAGCCTAGAAGCACATATTTAGTTTTATACTTCCATCACTTACTTCTGCCACAAGTAGCTAGATGAGATGGACACTTGGACAGAATGCGTTGATTTCGATTTTTTCTAAGGCATTTTTATGTTACTGCGATCCCGCTTGATGGTAGCAGTGATGCAATTGGTGATGGTAAAGCGCATTAGTTTATTATGAGCCTATTCACTGTAGCCTTGAATCAGACTGTATCAAATAACTTGATAGCCTGATTACGTCACCAATGTTTGCCTTATACTTTATAAAACTTTTAGTCTTTAACACTGATGATTTCCTACAGGCAATTGTATTCATGCTCCTGATGGGTATCAGCTTGGCATTTCTCTACATCGTATCTTTTGTCTGGCTAAGAACGTTAGTCGAAAGATACAATAGGAGCCGTCAGGTGCCCAATCTAGCTGAACGCGATTTCATACGCGAACATCGCGGTGAGTTCCAGCGTCAGCGCGAACTGCAACGTAAACTGGAATTGGAACGCAAACGCGAACTCAACCGTCGGGCTGGTGATGACAGCCTTGGAAGCGAGGAGGTAACCAATGTTTACAGTATTTTTCTCGTGTTTATTTACCCCACTTTGCAAAGCACCATTTAAGGGCCTGAATAATATCCAATAACTTATTGAATATTATTCAGGTTGTTAGTTGAACGTCCAACGTTTAGTTCAAAAGCTAGGTAGATATCTAAATGGCTAATCAAACTTTTGGGTCCGACTATATCTATGTCTCTAATTTAATAAAACATATTAATATTTTCTGTTCATTTTCGTATCATTTCTTTGTCATCTTTCCAGACAGAACTAAGTATACCGGAACTAACCAATATGAACACAAGAAATTAAGATTTGTACCAAACTTCCTTACCAACTATGTACTTATGCGCTATGCTGTCCGAATAAAATTCATAATTACTATTATCATATAATATTGCCTGCCACCTTAGGCATGCGTTTATAGGTAGCCAGTGAAATACAACACTGAACTGCTTCGTTCGAACTGGCTCATTTTCATTAGTCTATGACGCGGTCGGTTCACCGTCTGCGATTAATTCCCGTAGCGTGCGTTACCGTGGCGACGTATCTTTATCGGTCAGTAAGACCTTTCAGAAATCTAGGAAAATCGCTAATGATATTACTGCACATACTTGAATAACTGCGCAACCGAGGAAAGTACAAATACAAATTATGATATAACATTTACCTCGTCTAGGCATTTAAATATGTAGGTACCTAACATTTATTTCAAAATTCCCATAAAAAAGCATCTGGCTGCAATGACGTTACCGCAGCAAGGTTAGTTTTTTTTTTTTTCAAATATTCAAAAGTACAGGTACATGAATCTGGACAACTATTTACCTATAAAATTGAAATGTTAGTTTTCGATAATCTGAATGACGTAAAGTTTAGTTTAATTGCTTTATTTATCAAATTATTTTACTTTTACCGTATTCTGGATAATTGTGCAAAGTCGAAATTAAATCTAACCGTCCAAAGTGAGTCTAATTCAAGCCAAAAAAAACATACAGGTGAAGCTAATAAAAGCTTATTAAAAAGTAACTGCCAACCCTGCAGTGCAGGTTCTCTCTATACCAAAATCATTCCCTATCGACTAATGAGAACGGTTTTATTAGTACTTGTACCTATTAGTGAAACCGTTTGATATCATGCAGGCATGCTTTACAGAATCCGCCAGCAAACCACATGTGGGCCCTATCAAATAATGTAAACGGTTCTCCGTATGCGGGCTTTATGGCATTCATTTCTATATAACCCACATCCAGCATACGAGCCCTAACAACCAATGAAATTGAGCCTTCTTTCTAAAGATGCTTTGATCGATAAATCCACGCTTGTGAATCCGTTCTGGCTCTGCAAAACTTCGAGAATAATTTTGAGCACAAGAGTAGGATTTTTAGAGCGCATAGCTGTGGGACTACAGTCTGGAGACCAGACTGATTGTTGTGGGAAGTCAGAAACATATTTGAACAAACTCAAGCTTAGTTCCCATATTTGTAGCGTCAAGCTAACTAACGACCCTTAAATACAACATATCGATTCAATTCGTCACATTTCGCTATACTGCCCGGTAGACATAAGTACTTAATTACCATGTCTTAATATTACTAACTAATGTATTCTTATGTTGAGTGACCTACATGCTAGACCTACTGAGCAAAGGCCTCTGTCAATCATTCACAACCACACGATGCGCTTCCTATCGTAGGAATCTTCTAAATGGTGTTATGAGACCAACACCCGAACATTTTGCCAGTTTAAATCGAATATAGGGCAGAAGTTTTCCCGACAACTGTTAGCTGTCGGGGACAAAGTAAATTAGAGGGACAATTTTCGTAATTTTAAGAACATTCCAGTGTGACGTCAGTCTAAATCTATAAAAAAATACGTCTAGTTTCCCTACATTTTGACAAGTGTTTGACATTTGTTTGTCGCTTAGATGAGACTGCGACTAGTTTTTTTTTGTTTTAAATTGCGAGAATTGGCCTTCGGGTTCTAGATATGTGTAATTTACAGTACGACCGCCTGTCGAATGGTTGTGAATAGCTATGCTGACATCTATACCATCGCCTAGCTCCGTAAAGAATAGAGGTAAACAAACCAATTTAGGGTTATAACAACTCACGTTTTACAAATCTCCTGTTATTCACGTGATTATTGGCTTTTACATGCTAGCTATTTATTATCGATTCCTATTGCAGAATATTTCAATAGAATCACTAAAATAACATGCATAATAACTTAGTATTTCGAAAAACCATTAAAAAGTCGATATTAATTTTACGTGATAGCCCTACAAAAAAAGAAAGATGGATGAAATCCAGGTATTAAAGACATTTTGTGGAATTTAACCATTGAATAAAGTTAAAGCATTTGTCAATACAATTTTGCGTATTTTAATTACTTTCAAAGCAACTGCATAACACATGCATTGTAATACTTTCAAGTATGGACTAATTATAATATATATATGTATCAAAAAATTTAACCTATTAGGAAATTAGCTTACATGTCTGTCATATTTCATTCAAATCCGTTACACGTTCTATGCAAATCATAAATATCTAAACATAAATAAACTGTTTAGTTTAGTAAGAAGTAGGATTATTCATTTCATGAAAACCGTCTATGTAGAAAAGGTTGTTAACATCTGTCTTTTAGGTGTAAACTACTCGTTGCCTAGCAACAATTTGTTTACCTCTATTCTTTATCGAATTTGGCTCAAATATAGGTCGTATTGCCACCTCGTCTTTTGTTTATTTCTTTCCGTCAACTTATTTCGTTCATTGTCCCACTGCTGGGCAGATGTTGCCCATATTTTTCCACTATACCTATGCCCCTCTCCATATGAACATTTAACATGTATTCGATGTTTCCTTACAATGGATAAACTTGCAGGAGGGATTATTGGATTGGGATGCTGGCCAGTAAAAAAAATATCCGACGCAGACGCAAAAGATGACACGGCTTTTTACATAACGGTTTGTTACATATTAAGCTACTTAGTTAAACTTCTCTCAAATATCACAAACATTTTAAATTCATATAAATGTCCTAAATACTTACAAGTTATAAAGATATTTCATAAAAAAAAAATAGTTGCACCCTTTTAGGCATACTTACTTTTAGTAAAACGACTGACACTATGAAAATTGACGATTTGATCATTTAGTGTTCGTTAGATCGTTTAGTCTTATACAGGCTGCCCCGAAACTCAACGTCACGCAGGTACAGAACGCTAAGCTATATTACTTGCTCACTGGCATTGTATGCCGTTCCTTGTCATACTTTCATAGGAACCGACGGTACCCGACGACTCAACAGGCCTAAATAGAGCTCAAATAAGATATTACAAAATAGTTATAACCACTGTTTGATTACGTACCAAACAATTACAATAATAGCTAGTAATATTCTCTTCCCGGTTACCTAACCTCACTAATACATCTTTCTTTCTCGTTTTCATCTTTCTTTTTGTACACGAAAGTTTCATAATAGAGAGAAATCTTTTTTCGAAATAAAACAATATTATATACTGTATCACTTTATAAAGATTCTTCCGATTCCTTGCTGCCGAACATCAACTCGATTACGGCCGGCAGCAGCAGGTCACTGTCTACTCTTGAGCTGAGGGTACGGTTGCTCCCAAGCAGCACACTGGCAGCAAGCCGCTCATTTTTCTTCCGGCAGACTATTAGTATAACCTAAGCCCCAATTCTCTTAATTTAAAACGGTCTAAATCTAGTCGCTAGCTCATCTCAGTGACAAGTAGTGATGTATTTTATAGAATGATATTTGAAGTATTTTTTGACAGTCAATCTGTCAAAAAATACTTCTGAGATCTACTGAGATTAGACTGAGAACGTAAAATTAGTAGAATTACCCGCCTCTAGCTTATCGCCCCGTACTGTTTCACGTTCAGATTCGGGACATCCTGTATAATAAGAGAATATACCTATACATATATTAAATAAGTAAATGTGTAGCTTCTGATAGTTATTTTGCCATTTGTTATTTTTCTTTGGTTCTGTTTTGTTCAAAATTCATTACAAAACATTTAGGCATTAGGTATCAAAGAAAGGTTGTGATTTCTTATTGACGTTTTTTTTTTAACCAAAAGCTGTAAACAATTAAAGTAAAATAAAAGTAGTAGTGTGAGTGCTATTATATGATGCAACATTATTAAATTCATCCATAATCTGAAATCGTACAAATAATAAAAAGATAAAACTGCATGTTTTTTGTGCACAATAAATAATATATAAATAAATAAAACTGGAAAAGTGGATATTTTATTTATCGGTTTATTCAAAGTACACAGTTGAAATTATCACTATGAAATTTCAATCATTATGTTCTTAACTCAATAGTTAACAAATAGTATTAATTATAATTTTTAGTATAATTGGTCAAAACCAGGGATGTTACGGAGCTTCGACTCCGACTCCGTTAAGTTGGAACTTCCGATTACTATCATACCTTAGGTTCCGATACTTTTAAATCGGAGGTTATTCAAGCATAACATAGCAGCGGCGGCCTGTCGACTGTTACCTTACCTAACTATTCCGTGACTGTAATGAATTGTCGTCCTCCGTGGCGCAGCGGTCAATACGCCTGCCTGCGACGTGGAGGCCCCGGGTTCGATCCCCGGCCAGGTCATGATGGAAAACGATCTTTTCCTGATTGGCCTGGGTCTTGGATGTTTATCTATGTATATATCTATTATAAATATAGTATCGTTGAGTTAGTAACCCTTAACACAAGTCTCGAACTTACTTTGAGGCTAGCTCAATCTGTGTGATTTGTCCGTATATATTTATTACTATTATTTATTTAATATTATTAATGAACAGGTTCATACATATCGCGCGGGGAATTCTCAATTCAGTCCTGCTACGTGTACTCTATCGTCAATATTATTTTTTCACTTGTTATTAGTTTGTTACGCACACGTGACACGACTTTATCACGATTTAATTTGTTTCAAACCTTCTTCATTCATTTAATGTAATATAATATGCTACTTTGGGTAACTTCATTTAATTTCTTGTTAATTTGGAAACATGCCAATTTTCTATTCACTGTTTGTTTTTAATTTTACAATAAAAAATTTAAATGAGAAAATTGACTGAATAACGTTTATTGTCTTTAAATAACTTCTGACCCTGCCTCCGCCTCCGGTTCCGACTCGATAAATCAAATTTAAAAACTCCGACTCCGGTTTCGGTTCCGATGGGTATAACTACCTCCGTTACATCCCTACTATTGACCTACTAACCTATTACAAAATATAATCAAGAATATTGTAACTTTACCAGTTTTTATTAAGATTGTATAATATCATTTAAATCATTTTAGGTAAAAATAATTTTATTCAGTCTGAGTTAGCGTAGGTAGGCATAATTCCCGGCTAAAAGTGGGGATGTTGAGAACAGGGTAAGTTTACACAAGTGGGAATGAACCTTGAGGCTCGCTCACGGACTGAATTATGTAGGGTAGGTAAGTTACATTTTGCATTTAATTAATATTGTTGTACCTTAGTTAAATAAAAATCTAAAATTGTTTTGTACATTAAAATAATTATATTAAGATTATATTCTATATTTATTTTACAAATTTACTTTGTATTATATTATTTATGCTACGCCAATTGAGATAAGGCTAAATATATTAGTTAGGTACTATAAGTTCTAATCTAAATCTAGTGATAACCTCATCTCATTTGAAAAACCAGAATGTAAAAGTTCCTAAAATTACGAGAATGGCCCGTCAGATACAAGTTCCGTTGAATATTTTTTTTTTTTTTATTATTTCTTTCGAACCCGTATAACTTATACCCACCAAAATTGTCATGCTACTACTATTTTGTAAAAAGTATTAAAAAAAAAACATATATTCAAAATTTTATTGCCATTATAAATATATCTACAAATGTATAAAATTTCAGTAAAAAGACACATCCGCCATGTAAAATGGTATGGAAATATATTTTAATATATGAATAATTACATTATTATTATTATAAGCACATAAATAAAAAAAAGCAAAAATATGGGAACATAAATAGTAAAAAAAAATGATAACAATTTGTTATAATTATATAAATTACTTATACCTTTCTAAATGTACCAACCAAAATATGAGAATTTTTTGAACTTTTCTTTGTATGTTTACATAATTTACAATATATTGTCGATTTTTAAGTGGATGTCCGTCTTAGTAGTTGTCTCTTATAATGTATTTTAAGCTTAGTAGAAAAAAATGTCGTGTAATTAAATATTTTATGCTCAAGCACTCTCGACACTGATCAAAATTGTATGTTATAGAAATGTCTATATTGTCTATTAAATAAATAGTATTACTGATAATTGTGTTTGCCTGTGTGATCGGTGTGAGTCGATTATGTATAAAGATTTTATTTTATCTTGGTAAGCGACTGTCAATCTTTAAGGGGAATAAATTTCCTGGCTGAAGTGACAGCCCTTTTGCAAAAATAAAAAAATACAAACTAAATGGTGGACCGGTGTCACGGACCTTTACTTTAAACCCTTTATGTTTGTTTCACTGTGTTAAACGATAGTATTTTATTGTAATGTAGTACATTCATCACACTAGTATTATGAATATATGTTTGAATATTTGTTACTCAATTAACGAAAACGGCTGCACCATTTTGGATGCTAATATACCTAGATTAACACAATATATAATATAATGTATTCCGGTGGTACCTACTTTCCTGTTGGATAATTTTCGACCTCCATGCGGGCGAAGCCACTGGCTAGTCTTTTGTTATGCTTAAGTCCGCAGCAAAATGCGAATTTCTTTGCGGTTATTGCGATTGTACGCTCGCGATGCGATAGTATTTCATGAAATTTCAATAGCACAGTGTGACTTCAGCACATAATAGTTATTGTCATTAAAATGTATTTTGAGCAAAAAAGTTGTTGTTTTATTTCTGAAAACCGAGTTCTTTTTTTCCTTGGCACAGTGCACACAACCACGGCCAAATGACCGCCGCGCTGCTTCACTATTACTTTCAAAGCGTTTGGTTACGCCATTTTTTTGTTTTGGATGGGAAATCATTAAATGACTTCTGCCGCTCTAGGCGGAGCGAAAGGGCGTATCAGACTTATACTGACTAAACCCACCCGTGTTCACTTGCCTGTGCGCCAGGGCCACGGTTTTTGTTTTAATAAGCCCGCAACGGGGTCCACGAAGATCGATGCCTTGACTCAGGAGGCATCGATCTTTGTGGACTCCGTCACGACGTGCTGACAACCCTCTGAGGCGCGCGTGAAATACAACGCGCCGTCGACTACGGCCTGTTCGTTACCGGGCGGCGAGCTACCTACTGCTCACGGCCCGCAACCCCTGATGTTGTCTCCCGACCAGGGCGTCGCCTGCGGCTGCTAGAGGCGTGAGAGCGCTGGGATTCCAGCTCCTTTACGCGCTCCGCCTCCTCGTTTGAAAGCATCACTGAAGCAATGCACTCTCGTTCCGGACCATGGCCTGGACCAGGGTCAGACGCAGTCATTTTCAAGGTTTTCTTGCAGAGTTTTTTTCGGTGGTAGGTCACAACATCGACCGCCGGCGTAAGTTACCACGCACCAGACAAGCGATTCGTCGTGTTCCGGCATGATGTCTGGTGAAGCCGTTCGGAGGACGGGTCTGAGCAGTTGTGTTGTAGTGTGTGCCGGGTGCGATGCGCCAGATGGTGTTGTGTCGGGAGTTTGGTCGTGGAGGGTAGCGGGATCCGAAGCACGGTTCTCCGCTGGCCGACCGCAGGTAGTTGGGGGCCCAAGTAGTGTGCCAGCCACATACGAAAGGCTGCCCCGCCAACTGCGAAAAATCCCATGGTGGCCCCATCGTGCCGGTTGGCGACCGGACGAGAGGACCCAATAGCGATCCCTGGGGGGGTTCGGGCGTCCCCGCAGTCTCCAGAACAATCTCCCTCTGGCCCAGCATCGTTGGTCGTATTGTTGGGTTTTTCATTGCATCACCTCACTCAACTGCCGTCTTCCTTCCTATTCACTCAGTATATAAACTTATAAAAGGTTGCAAAAGGAAAAGTAGGTGTGCACAGCGGGCGCACGTCCTCTCGTTCATAGTGCACCTCTCAAACATCCGAGGTTTGCACTCCAATATCGATGCAGTCCATCACCACCTTGAGACTGAAAAGCCCCACCTACTTTTCTTGACGGAGACCCAGATCAGATGTCCGACTGATGCGGCATACCTCGGCTACCCGGGATACTCTTTGGAGCATCATTTCCTGCAGCGTGCCGGGGTCTGTGTGTATGTCCGCAATGACATCTGTTGCCGGCGCCTCCGTCACCTCGAAGACCCTCACTTCTCGTCCCTATGGCTGTTGGTTGACACTGGTGTGGACAAAATTGTTTACACCTGTGTCTACCGATCGCACAGCGGTGATCAGGAGACAACTCGATTATTTGACCACCTCAGTGAGGCTGCTGACAATGCGCTGCATCGGCACCCTGACGCTCAGTTCGTCGCTCTGGGGGACTTCAACGCCTGCCACCAGGACTGGCTCTTCCCATACCAGAGGACCGACCACGCTGGGAGAGAAGCGCGAAACTTCGCGCTTTCTATGGGCCTTTCCCAGCTGGTAGAGCAAGCGACTAGGGTGCCTGATGTAGTTGGCCATACTGCCAACTGTTTGGACCTTCTGCTGACCACTGATCCGGACAGATGTGTTGTAACAGTTTCCTCACCGTTGGGAACTTCAGACCACTGTCTGGTGAAGTCTGTATCGTCCTTCTCCCCACCAGATCACGACTCTCGTGGTGAACGGCGAATGTGGCGATACAGGTCAGCGGATTGGGATGAGATGCGCCACTTCTTTGCGTCTTATCCTTGGCAGCAGGTCTGCTTCTCTTCTGACAATCCGTCGAGCTGTGCGGACGCTATAACCGATGTGGTGCGTCAAGCTATGGAGTATTTTATCCCATTCAATGACGTGCCCGTCGGTGGCTCGGCTCGCCCATGGTTCAATGCCGATTGTGTCCAAGCTGAACAGCGTAAGCACACGGCATTTCTCGCCTGGGTTGACGCTCGTGACTGCGGAGCTCCGGATCTAAGCTCAAAGAAGAGAGCCTTTAACCGTGCTGCCAAGTCCTACAAGAAGGCGCTCAAGAAGGCTCGCTTCGACCGCATTACCCATATTGGCAACAAGTTATCTGCGCAGCCATCCGGTAGCAGATCTTTTTGGTCCCTTGCCAAATCGGTTGAGGCGAACTTCTGTCGGCCCTCACTGCCTCCGCTGGTTAGGCCTGATGGAACACTGGCTCATAGGGCTAGAGAGAAAGCAGGTCTCTTTGCTTCCCTCCTTGCCCATAATTCGCGTCTTGATACTGGCAGTGCTACTCCACCTAATTTACCTCATTGCGGAGCTTCAATGCCTGAGGTTCGCATTAGAAACAAGGAGGTTCTGAGAGTACTGTGTCGTCTGGACATGAACAAGGCTAGTGGTCCGGATGGTATACCAGCGATTGTTCTTAAAGCATGTGCGCCCGAGTTGTCTCCTGTATTGACGCGCTTGTATCGCTTCTCATTTAGGACTGGTATAGTGCCCAAGTCCTGGAAGCTTGCTAACGTGCAGCCCGTGCCCAAGAAGGGTAGTCGTGCCGATCCTGCCAACTATCGGCCGATTTCGATCACCTCCATACTTTGCAAAATTATGGAGCGTGTATTGAACTCGCGCCTCTTGGCATACCTGGAAGGTAACGATCTCCTCAGTGACCGACAGTACGGGTTTCGCCGCAATCGGTCAACTGGGGACCTACTAGTGTATGCCACTCACTTGTGGGGCGAGGCCCTCGAGAAGAATGGGGAAGCGATTGCTGTCTCCCTTGATGTCTCGAAGGCCTTCGACCGGGTATGGCACGCTGGCCTTTTGAGTAAGCTTCCAGCGTACGGCATTTCCCCTAGCCTGACTGGCTGGGTAAAAGACTTCCTGACTGAACGGTCCCTCCGAGTTGTTGTCGACGGATGCTCTTCTGAGCCCATGTCAACTAATGCCGGTGTTCCTCAGGGGTCTGTTCTCTCTGCAACTCTGTTCCTGCTGCATATTAACGATCTGCTGATGCCCGGTATCTATGGGTATGCAGATGACAGCACAGTTGTAGAGAGATACCTGCCGGATGCTCGGGCTAGTAGGGAATCAATCCGGTCCGAAAGAGAGGCCATGGTTGAGCGAACGAGTGTTGCACTGCAGGCAGTCTCCGAATGGGGCAATGCCAATCTTGTAGCATTCAATGCCGCCAAAACACAGGCGTGTCTTTTCACCGCCAAAAGGAGCCCGTTCACCTTGGCCCCTACTTTTCGGAATATGTCCTTGGAGTGTTCCAACCGCCTTCAGCTTTTGGGAGTTGAGATTTCCTCGAACCTTAACTTTGGGCGGTTCATTGAGTCCAAGGCGAAGGTGGCTGCCAGGAAACTTGGCGTTATCGCAAAGGTCCGGCAGTACTTCACACCTGGGCAGCTTCTAATGTTATACAAAGCACAGGTCCGTTCGTGTGTGGAGTACTGCAGCCACATTTGGGCTGGTGCTGCCAAGTGTCACCTGGCCACTTTGGATTCAGTGGAGAGACGTGCAAAGAGGCTGATTGGTGACCCTGATCTAACTCGAGTTGGTCTCCAAAGCCTAGAGCACAGGCGTAGAGTAGCCAGCCTTTCGATGTTCTATAGGATGCATTTCGGGGAGTGTGCGAGGGAATTGCATGATTTAATTCCCCCATCTCCGTTCCACCAGCGGACGACCCGTCGTTCGGCTGGTTTCCACCCTTACGTTGTTAACACCACTACGATCCGCACGAAGCGTTTCGCCTCCTCCTTTATACCGCGTACATCGAGGGACTGGAACAATTTGCCAGCGGCAGTGTTTCCGTCGGACTACAATTTGAGTGTCTTCAAGGCTAGAGTGAATAGGCTCTTAATAAACTAGTGCGCTTTACCATCAACGATTGCGTCACTGCTTACCATCAGGCAGGATTGCGGTCAAGCGCTGGTTTATATATAATATGTAAAAAAAAAAGAGTTCCAACACGGTTTTGTTAAAAACAGATCCACTTGTACCAACCTAACCCTTTTTACTGAGGAAATTACCGCAGCTCTGTACAAACCGCAGCAGGTAGATATTGTTTATGTGGACTTCAGCAAGGCTTTCGACAAGGTCTCACATTCGACACTTCTATACAAACTATTAGCTTACGGTTTCTATGGGCCCTTTTTGTCTTGGTTGGGATCTTACTTACGCGACCGAAGTTTTTACGCCGTGATGAATGGTTTGAATCCAAAGAGCATCACATCACTTCTGGCGTACCGCAAGGCTTGCATTTATGCCCCATTTTATTCATATCTTTGTAAATGATTTAAAAATCTCAAGAGTCATAAACAACCAGTAAAATGTGGAAAATTACAGAATGACATTGATCAAATAAGCAAATTATGTGATTATAATAATATGCCTCTCAACCAGGATAAATGCCATTTCATCACCTTTTTAAGGAAGCATCAACCTTATCCCTCTTCATATCGAATTGGCTGCAATGGACTTTACGAAGTAAGCTGTATTTAGAACTTGCGGAGTGCTCCTAGACAGAAAATTTACCTTCATTTCTCATATGGAGAATATCAAAAAGAGTGCCTCTAGGATGCTGGTAATTCGAAAATGTAAACCTTTTAGAAAGCCGAAAACAAGAATCTTACTATTTTGTAGTCTTGTCAGAAGTACTCTCGAGTATTGTAGCTCTGTGTGGAGGCAGTGACGGATTAAGACTACTTGATGCCCTAAGCAACCCACGCCTGTGGGCCCCCTATTGGAATGAGTTTTTTTTTTTTTTTTTTTTTTTTTTCGACTCTCCCGGATTTCATTTGGAATGAGCTTTTTTTTTTAGCCGTCCTTCGACTCTCCCGGATTTTTTTTTTTTTTAGCCGTTCTTTTCTTTTTCCTCTCTGTCGACGACGACGACGTGATGCCCTAAGCAATTGCTTAATTTGATTACGGGTTAATCCGTCACTGTGTGGAGGCCACACTATGCCACACATTCCCTAAGGCTCGAGAGAGTCCAACAAAGATTTCTATGGCACTTAAATTGCGGTACAGCTTGCGGAGGTAGAAGGACCTCGTACCATGACAAGCTGCATTTATTCGGGATGCAGACCCTTTCAAAGCGCAGAGATATCTTAGATCTTGTCTTTCTTTTTAAAATACTTCCGAGGTCAAACAGACTGTCCACAGCTTAATTCTTTTAGATTTAGTGGGCCACCGAGATATCCGCGTAAGCCAAGCCAATTCAACCTCTCTCGGCCCCTTTTAGCTACACAGAGTTCGGTAAATCATCACTTATCTCCCGTCTCTGTCGCTTATTAAACAAATGCAGTGAATCTGTCAGCCGCCTATGCCATCCAAATTATTTTTGTTTCCTAAATTATTTTGATTTTTGTAGTGGAGTATCGATAAGTAAGTAGGTACAATAGGCGCAACATAGGTCTTGTAAACAACAAGACATACCTACTTATATTACGCTTATTGAATAAGTCTCTCAATGTTTAAATACTTATTAATATTTAGGTTTATGGTTTCATTTCACGCTTAGGGTTTTAGTTTACATTACATACGGTCTCACCTTGAAAAGGGCGGCAGTTCTTTTGAACCTCAAATAAAGTATTGGTTATTTTGAACCGTAGGCGTCGAGCTGATTCTCCGATTTTAACGAACGGGATAGCCAAAATAAAACAGTTGGACAATCATTTGATTGAAAGTGTATGTAAGGTGCGCATTGAATTTTTATAATAAAATAATAGTTTGTGTGTTAGGTACTTATTGTTTTAACGTGTTAACACGATGAGTGATAGTAATCATAATAAAAAATAAAAAAAAAATATCTGGTTACCAGAATCTAATAAGGAAAAGAAAAGAAGAAGAAGAACACAATAAAAATGCAACTAAAATAAGTAAATATTTTAAGGCTCTACCATCAACTTCCACACATTAGAGACAGAAACCAGTCATGTTATCGATGAAGGTGTTATTAAATCTGATTCAAAAAAAGCTTCATGCAGTGGTATGTACCTTTTATGTGATTTTCTATACAAATAAATATAACTTTTGTTTGGGATATTTTTTAAAAATGATATTATTTTCAATTTTGAATAGCAGAATTACAACTAAACTCAAGATGACACTCATACATGGAATTAATACTAGACCATATAGACATTCATGAAACTATAGGATTTTCGCAAACAAAAAAAAACAAGAAAAGTGGAAATATTATAATTAAAGTATGTTTATACCTATTCTTGCAAATGATAGACTCTTGTTGTTTTTTTTTTAACATACTGTATACTGTGTAATAATAGTAGGTACCTATTATTATTATTAGACAAAAGTCAGCTTCTTTATTCTTTGTATTATTAAAGCGTGTCAATATTTATTTCGAGTTATACTTTTCGCAGTAATTGGCAAGCAGAAGCGAACGGGATATATCTACCTATTTAGTATCCTAATTCTTATATGTTCTCCAGTTTTGTACACTTGATAATATTATCTATGTAGGTACTGTAGAACTGGAGAACATTTATTTCAGCCAAAATTAACAATCCATACTATCCATACTAATATTATAAATGTGAAAGTATCCCTGTCTGTCTATCTGTCTGACCGGCTTTCACGCCAAAACTACTGAACTACTGAACCGATTGTAATGAAATTTTTTACACAGATAGTCTGTAGCCTGAGGAAGGATATAAGCTATATAACATCCCGCTATGACCAATAGGAGCAGAGCAGTAACAAAAAATGTTACGAAACGGGAGCGAACGCAGGCATACATATTGCTCCCATTATTTTAACAGGCGCTTATTTTATATCAACTAAGCTCTTTTTATTTATTTCGGAATGCACTACGGCTTTGGCAAAAACTACTAAATAGATTTTAAGGAAACCTTGCAGTAATGTAGGCATTTATCCTGGCATTCCCACGTATACGGGAACCACCGCGCGCTGTCAACTAAAGTCCACGCGGACGGAGTCGCGGGCAACAGCTAAGTAGTTAAAAATATTCGTTAAAAATTTAAATTCGTTTTTTTATGATGATTCGTTAAAAAAGAGGCGCTTCATAGGTTCCGCACACAGGCGCTGCCCGGGGTCGGCGCGGTCCTGAATCTGTGGACGTACACTTCAACTCTTTGTCGCAGTTCCGGAGGCAGTTGGCTAAACTTGATTTGTAGGCTCCACTTCTTCTTTTTTATTTACTACTGTTTGTCTTTTAATTTTATTACATTTAAGTATTTTTCATTTTGTAGAACAAAAGATTATTTTATCTTTAGAATCGATTAATTCTAGTTAGCTGTAATTTTATTTATCACTGTCCATAACGCTCTCTTTTAATTGTACTCTGTAACTTGGTACCTTAATATGTTGTGCAACTAGCTTAGTGTTGTAACATTTAAGTGTTGTATCAACTACTGGTGGTTCTAATAAATATAAATAAATATGCCTTTGAACAAAGCTTGGGTTTGATTTGTGCTTTAATTGGCAAGTATAGCAAAAAAAAAAAACCGTGGCCTTCAGGGGCGGATCGTGAGTTTGTGGGGCCCTGGGCTGAAACTACTTAGGGGCCTAATGGCCTA
Organism: Sesamia nonagrioides; assembly: GCA_017933935.1. Classification (NCBI taxonomy): domain Eukaryota; kingdom Metazoa; phylum Arthropoda; class Insecta; order Lepidoptera; family Noctuidae; genus Sesamia; species Sesamia nonagrioides. The sequence continues at coordinate 1,918,826 of JADWQK010000137.1, read as the reverse complement.
TCTAAGTACTCAACTAATGGCCATGTCAAAATAGTTATTTAGGCCACTGTCAAACAATGATAGCTATTGTTATATGAGTGATAGATTGTGCCACGAGGCGAAGCTGAGCGGCGCAATAGATCCTGAGTTTGTGCTACGAAGCGAAGCTGAGTGGCACAATAGATCAGCACCAGTATTACAATAGCTGTTTGCGGCAGTGGCATAGACAACTTTTTCTACGACCTTGAAATAATTGGTAACACTTTTCATATTTTTTCCTTGATTTATGTGGTAGCAATTCTTTTATGGTCTCATGCAGATAAAAGTTAACAATGGCGCGAAAATAGCGTGGCGCGCGCAATTTTTTTACTTGTTTTGTTGTTTTAATCCCACAAATGAAAGGCAAAGGCAATTTTATTCAGCCTAATAACATGCGATGTTTAGTCGTGACGCAAATAATACGCGCGCTTTTTGGCTTATGTTCTTAATTATATTGACCTTTTTGTAGCTATAGCCATAAAAAAAATTAAAAAGTTTCATTGTAGTACGGTACCCGTGTGGAAATGGTCATTGTAACACGAGTTGGCAGGAATTAGTACTATTGCGATATGACTTATAGTTGTGAATTAAGCAAATTACCAAATGGTCGTAGAAAAAACTGTGTCTATAATGATATATTCTTTAACTTAGAGCATTTTATTTATAACTTAGAGCATTCTTATAACTTAGAGCAACGTAATAGGAGGTATGACATAGACACGGAGTCATTGCAATCTGAACTTGACCATCTGCAAGATAAACTTATTTCAATGACTAATAAGTATAATACCTCAGAAGACCTAATTAGAGAATATGTGTTGGCGATGAATGAGCTGGTTAACTCACAAAAAACCAACTGTGGTCTGTGAGTGCGGTGTAACATCAGATGTGCTTACACCCGATCATTCGTTGACATCATGTAATACCACCTTGCCGCAGCCCTGTGTTGGAGTCATATTTCCTTCTGCTAATAGTGCCAATAGCCGTGATTGTAATGATCTTAATAGTCTTAAACAAAGCTTGACTAATGATGCTGTGTTGTTCTGTGATGAGATGGGTAAGGGCATGGTGCGCTTGTTGACTGATGAATGTCCGGGTCACTCAATATTGAACTACTGTATGCCTGGTTGTTCTTTATATGGAATTATGGAAAAAATTATTAAATGTAACTTTTCCCAGGATACAACTTTATTAATTTTTGTGGGTAGTGGGGGAAATTTGGGAAAAAGAGAACTGCTTAAGTGTTGTGAAACGTTAAGCAATCTGAATATTGGAAAGGTTGTCCTGTTTACATTCCCTTACAGTGACCAGTTGCTACAGGAAGAAAATAGGATTAGATTTGACCTAAATATGACAATGTCCAACTTGACATTTAATAATAAAATATTACATGTAATTGACATAAATAATTATTTTAAGAATTATTTTTATTTGACAAGAGATAGACATAACAATGTTATGTATTATCTTTCTAATTATTATAAAAGACAAATAGCTGTGTCGCTACTACGCCATGGGCGTACCCAGGTAGGGGCAGGGGTGGGGGGCAGCTGCCCCCCTTGGAAATCTCGCAGAACAATAACATGTATGAACTCCTCTGAATATTAAACAAAGTATAAATGAGGACTTATCTCTAACTTTTAAATAAACCACACAGTAAACACTGACAAAATGGACGTGGCCACCCTACGTCGCATATAGCCGTCCGCCAGGCCAGGCGCGTGCGGGCTTGACTCGGGGCATTCCCCGGGGAATGCCCCGAGTTAAGTCCGCACGCGCCTGGCCTCAGGTTTACTGGAGATCGCCGGAGCTTACGTCTTTGCGCAAGGCGTACGTGGCTGCGCGACACCGTTACACCAGGCATCGCAGGCTCCGTATTCGTCCACCGAAGACCGCCTTTAGAGTGAAGATCCAGCGGGCCAAAGGGCTGGCCCGTGAAGAGTAGCTGGGGACTCTGAACAGGGAACCGTGGGGATGCCCCTACAAAATGGTGCGGAATAAACTCCGCCCATGGGCTCCCCCGCTGACGCAGAGTCTCCGCCCTCAGCTCGTGAACGACGTGGTGAGCGCTATGTTCCCCCGCGAGTTGGACATACCCCTCCACCCATGGCTCCGTGTGACCGAGGTAGAATTGAGAGCGGCGGTACGTAGGCTAAATTGCAAAAATACCGCCCCATTACCCGACGGCTTACCTGAAAAAGCCTGGGTTCTGGCCTTAGGGGCTCTCGGGCCTCGACTACAGGGGTTACTAAGCGCATGCTCGGAGAGGGGCCAGTTCCCACTTCGCTGGAAGACGGGGAAACTGGTCTTCATAAAGAAGCCAGGGCTCCCTGCGGACTCTCCACCCGCTTACCGGCCCATTGTGCTGCTCGACGAGGTGGCCAAGCTCTTAGAAAGAGTCATTGCTTACCGCCTTGCCGGGCAATTCAGGCGAGCGGGCCCGGATTTGGCGGAGAGCCAGTTTGGCTTCCGCTCGGGGCGCTCTACGGTGGACGCCATCATGCGCGTGCGAGCCCTCACGACAAGTGATGCTGTGGCCTGGGGTGGGGTTGTCTTTTTTTAATAATTATACCCAGTGCTTAACTGCAATCCTGATGGGTAAGTAGTGATGCAATCGTTGGATGGTAAAGTGCACTAGTTTATTAAGTCTATTCACTTATAAAACTAAGGAATAGGAAGGATGACGGCAGCTGAGCCAGGTGATGCAATGTTAAACCCAAGACCAACACGACCAAAACAATGCTGCGCCAGAGGGGATTGATCTGGAGACTTCCACCTCCCAACACAACAACATTTGGCGCATCGTACCCGCCACACATCGCAAATACAATCCGTTTCAGACCTGTCCTCCGTAATAATGGCTCTTCACCAGACATCATGCCGGAACACGACGAATCGCTTGGCGGCAAGACTTTGTCTGGTGGGTGGTAACTTCTGCCATAAGCCGATGTTATGGCCTACCACCGAGAACTTGGTCTTGGCGGCGTCTCTAGAAATCGCCAACGCCTTCAACACCCCACCCTGGAGTTGCATCAGGGAGGTATTCCGGTATCACCGGACCTATCTCTGTCGAGTGGTCGAGGCCTATCTGACGGACAGGGCCGTAATCTACCCCGGTCATCAAGGAATGTGGAACTGGCGAGAGATGTCGTGCGGTGCTCCACAGGGATCGGCCCTGGGACCGCATCTGTGGAACATCGGGTACGACTGAGTGCTGCCCGCCGACCTCCCGGCGACCTATCGGCGTCATCGTAGTTTGTTACTCTGACGACACACTAGTTCTGAGAGGCGACGAGCCTTCTTGCAGGATTACTGGCATGGGATCTGGAGGCCAAAGCCCTCGCCCACATGTGGGAGTGACCCCTGAAGAAAAACGGGTGGGTTTGAGTCAGTACAAGTCTGACGCGCTTCCGCTCCGCCCGGAACGGGAAAAGTCATTTCATGATTTACAACGCAACAAAAAAAAAAGTTCGATGCAGAAAAGAAAATGCATATTTGTTGCTCTACTTAATAAAAAAAATACAATTTTAGTTGCAACCTTAACAGATTCTACACCAAATAGGGTAAGGGAATGCGCAGCACATGGCACATAATCCGCGGTGATATCAAAATACCATAAAAAAGAAAGACACGATTTATAATTATTTTAACATGGCAAATAAAAGAAGGATATCTTATATTGATTATGTACCTATTAAATCACATAAATAAATTTTAGTTATTTATATATGACTTTAAGTTATCACTTATTACTATACTTACTTATTAAACACAGTGCTAACAATCAACACATTCAGTTTGCCATTTTGATGACGAAAACAGAAGTGCGGAAAAAAACAAACCACGTCAGACGTTACATTAAGCAGCACTTAGTTTTATTTTAGATTTTTTATTAAATTTAAATTATTGCATATTGTTTTTACCGGGGTCTGGGGGCCCCTTGTAACCTTGGGGCCCTGGGCTGCAGCCCATAAAGCCCATAGGTAGATTCGGCCCTGGCTGGCCCTGGTGCAGAAGCAAGTGAAGGAAGACGGGTCGGTTTTAGTCAGTAAAAGTCTGACACGTCCTTCTGCTCCGCCCAGAGCGGAAAAAGTCATTTGTTGATTTCCCATCCAAAACAAAAAAAAGGCAAGTCTAACAAAGCAGAAGATATCTTGTTTTAAAAAGTTATACCAAGCCCAACAAGAATTATGAACCTTTTTTTTTAATACAAATAATTATAAACTAGTGCTTCACCGCAATCCCGCCTGATAGTAAGCAGTGATGCAATCGTTGATGGTAAAGCGCGCTAATTTATTAAGAGCCTGTCGTCCACCGTGACACAGCGGCCAACACGTCTGCCTACGACGTGGAGGCCTCGGGTTCGATCCCCGGTCAGGTCATGATGGAAAATGATCTTTTCCTGATTGGCCTGGGTCTTGGATGTTTATCTATTATAAATATAGTATCGTTGAGTTAGTATCCCATAACAGAAGTCTCGAACTTACTTTGGGGCTAGCTCAATCTGTTGATTTGTCCGTATATATTTATTTATTTATCCACTCTAGCTAAACTTAAATTGTAGTCCGACGGAAACACCGCCGCTGGCAAACTGTTGCAGTCCCTCGATGTACGCGGTATATAAGCAGAAGCGAAACACTTCGTTCGGATCGTTGTGGTGTCAAGAACGTAAGCATGGTAACTTGCCGTACGACGGGTCCTCTGATGATGGAACTGAGAAGTGAGAATTAAATCATGCAATAGGCTATTTGACAGTATGAATATTTTTGTGATTATTTTCTTTAAATGCATAAAATGAGAGTTCTTTATGTCATTGACATGAGTTTAAATGAAAATAATAACAATATATCCAAAAACACAAAAATATCTTTGGCATTATGTTTCTCGCGCCACTTATTGTGAAACGATCCGGATTGGCTAATGTCACGATGGCGTCATACGCTCATAAACACTTGTGGTCGTTCTATGTGTACTCAGGTGTTTTAGCGTTTTTATATATAATATTTGGAGCGATTTGTGGTATTTTTTTTTTTGTTTTCTGACTGACAAATAACAGATAAACACGAACACCACTGCCGAACCGAAAATCGTTTATAAGTTTGTGACGTCACTTACAAAGCGCGACGCCATTTTGCTAAAGAAAGCGTTTCCGCGGCTTATTTGAATTTTTATTTGCATGTTTCTTACAAAATACGCATTTAAAATAAAAAAAAAAACTTTTGGTGAACTTCTTAACCCCAACCAAGTAATTCAAGATAGAAATTATAAATCTGTCAAATAGCCTATTCTAGATACCATACATACAGTGGGTCTATAAAGCTGTGAAAATAAATGAGGGCGCTGCGGTCGTACATATAGCAACCCTGTTAGGCTGAGGCCGCACTACGGTTAAACCGCGTGAATTTGTGTCCCTAGAAGACTAATGCAAGCGGCCGCACCTGCGTTTTTTTCCCGCGAACATTTTGTAACGAAAAATCAGTCGCGGGAAAACACCGCAGCGGTTTAACCGTAGTGCGGCCTCAGCCTTAGTGTGACTGAAATCATTTTGATACTAGCACATTATTTTGTACTAGATGCAAAACTGATTTTAATGAAAATACAAATCTATGGTCCCTGGCTTTTAAATAAAATAAGTAAAAAAAAAAGAATACAATATGATGGCTTCGTCCAGCCTTACCATTTTTTTTATGAAGAATATTATTCAAGACGAGGCTGTCATGGTCTGAGATACCTTTGCCTGCTCAGTGTAATGCACTGGCAAATTGAACAGACAACATTGACATAAACTAATGGACATGCCATAAACGTTACAAAATAAAATTATGTCGTGTGCGTTCGCGCAGCGGAATGTTGTTGAATTTAAAGATTTTAAATATGCAGATATTTAGTGTATGACGTCGTGTAATTGTGTATGGTAAAAAAAAAATTGTGCATGCAGCCATTGTGGAGAAATTCACTAAAAACTGATTCCGCTGGGCGAACGTTGTCCTGGCGGAACTTTTTTTAATCCATTGACTTTAGAAAAAAGAAATGTGTCCAAAAATTAGTGTGTATTTGTGTGTAATTGTGTATGTATAAATAAAATTTGTGCATGCATAGACTTCGGAGAAATTCAAGTTTCCGCTGCGCGAACGTTTGGCCATTAGCTAGTTTTCATATAAAGCGCTTACATAGAGAGCTGTAGATTTTTACATACGTTGTTTTGAATTTGTGCATATTTGTGTACAAAACAGATTTAGAAAAAATCGTAGGGCTAAAAAGATAAAAATATAAACGTAAAACACGCTTTTAGGTCATAGTTCTTAAAGTATGCACTTTGGGGTCTAGATTTTCACGTTTATACAAACCTTGTAAGTGTCTGCAACATATTGCCAAATATCAATGATGTTCCTTTAGTAATTAAAGAGGTATAGGACAATTTACCATGACAAAATCACTGTTTACAAAGCAGTCAAATATCACGACATTCTAAAGGAATTGCATGGTAAAATGTATGCCAATAATTAGTGTATTCATTCAACTATTCACATGCAAAATTTCATCTCATTAAATTCAGTAATTAAAGAAAAACAATTAAAATACTGACGAAGCATCGCAAACCTACATAACCCGACCAAGTTCGGATAGATATAAAAAAGCGGCCGTGCAATATATTTAGGTAACATCCCAAAATTTACAGTATAATACCGGTATTGAATTGGTATAGGTGATAACACAATTGTTTCGATGTAATATAAAGGTCATTTATTTTTGTACACCTACTTTTGTAAATGTATTTGATTATGACAAAGTAGGTACTATTTACGTAGTTACTTTATTTAAGTATGCGCTTGAGACTTGAGATATAATCTAAATATATTAATTTAGGCAAATAAAATTCATACAGCTAATTTCTATTGAATATTTCACGGATCCGGATTCTTACTATAGACCCCTCAGGGAAATTAAATAATTACCACAAGTAAATACTACTGTTTTTAAATGTTGATTTATTTTTATATTAGGCAGACTCTCAAACCTAAACAACTGAATAGTCTACTTTATTGATCTGTGATTGTTAATCTGTAATTTTATTATTGGAACTAGAAAATATTAGGTATACTTAGAAATGTTGAGGTTATTTACTGTATTTGCTACTCATTTAAAAATATTTCTTGAAAATACCTTTTTTATACAAACGTTTTAGTTTATAAGCACTTTTTAAATGTTAACAACTGAATAGTCCAGTTATGTGATCGATTTTAATTTTTATTGAAGTTCGAAATATTATACTTACCCTTATATTCACAATAGTTTATTAAACCTATTTTAGTTAAAACACATTTAAGTCTATTGCTGCCGTTGCAAGCGTATGTTAACGTTATTATAATTACATAATTAAGCATTATATGTAATTAAAAATATTTTTGTACACGGATATTTAAATAGAGAAGTACTTGTTAATTCAAGATTTATTTTTGTCGTAGATAGTGGCGTTATTATAAAAAAATATATTTTTCATTCAAGAAATGCAATTGTTTTATTTTTTCCTAACGCTTGTGTACGCAACTGTGCCATATTAATAAATACTATATTGGAAGGTTAAGAACGTTCTTAAGATATATGGCACGGCCGCTTTTTATAGCTATCCGAACTTGGTCGGGTTATGTAGGTTTTCGATGCTTCATCAGTATTTTAATTGTTTTTCTTTAATTACTGAATTTAATGAGATGAAATTTTGCATGTGAATAGTTGAATGAATACACTAATTATTGGCATACATTTTACCATGCAATTCCTTTAGAATGTCGTGATATTTGACTACTTTGTAAACAGTGATTTTGTCATGATAAATTGTCCTATATCTCTTTAATTACTAAAGGAACATCATTGATATTTGGCAATATGTTGCAGACACTTACAAGGTTTGTATAAACGTGAAAATCTAGACCCCAAAGTGCATACTTTAAGAACTATGACCTAAAAGCGTGTTTTACGTTTATATTTTTATCTTTTTAGCCCTACGATTTTTTCTAAATCTGTTTTTTACACAAATATGCACAAATTCAAAACAACGTATGTAAAAATCTACAGCTCTCTATGTAAGCGCTTTATATGAAAACTAGCTAATGGCCAAACGTTCGCGCAGCGGAAACTTGAATATCTCCGAAGTCTATGCATGCACAAATTTTATTCATACATACACAATTACACACAAATACACACTAATTTTTGGACACATTTCTTTTTTCTAAAGTCAATGGATTAAAAAAAGTTCCGCCAGGACAACGTTCGCCCAGCGGAATCAGTTTTTGGCGAATTTCTCCACAATGGCTGCATGCACAAATTTTTTTTTACCATACACAATTACACGACGTCATACACTAAATATCTGCATATTTAAAATCTTTAAATTCAACAACATTCCGCTGCGCAAACGCACACAATTATGTCAACGTCAAAAAGTAAAATTATGTCAACGTCAGTTAATGACGAGCTATCAGTTGTTGTTTGAATCTACTGTTTTAAAATTAAGTTATTTATTTAAGTTGCGTATTATATTTATTTATTTTTAATGACAGCCTCCGTGGCGTAGCGGTAGCGGACGCGGCCGCTGCGCAAGGTGGCGCGGGTTCGATCCCCGCACAGTGCAGGTATTTGTATGCATGAATATGAATATTTGCACTGGTCTGGTCGTGCCTCGGAAAGCACGTGAAGCCGTTGGTCCCGGTTGCCATACGAACATCTAGTGGCAGTCGTTACGGGTTGTTGGAGCCCTCAAAAGTCCAACAATTGGTCTAACTGCAATGCTTCGATGTCGCCTTCGGGTTGTGGTTGTGAGAGTTGGTCAGACGACAGTCGCTTCACGGAAAATGTCGAAGTTTAGCCATATCAGCAGTTGGACTGGTAAAGCGGACCCCAGACTCCAAAGCTGAAAGGCTTCGGATGCGACTGGGATTAACGCTGGGATGAGGATGATTTCTTTATTTTTAATTTGCGTATTTTTATCTATAAAAATGCCAGTTGTAACGTGCGAGATATGTGGAGTCAGAACAAGCCGGGTCGAAAACAAAAAACGAACATTTATGGCTCAATTTCCACTGGATGAAGATCGGTTAGTACATTTTACGAAGTAACTCTAAATCAACATATCTTATAATATATGGAATTTTAGGACATATTTCTGAAAATAAATCTGCATTTGCAGATTAGTATTTTATTTAAATTGCACCACACTAGTTGTTTACGACGAAAAACATGTTTATGTTTTTCGTCGTCAAAGAAATTGCATAAATACCTAGAACGCTGGTGAGCCGGCAAAGGCGTTCCTAGAAAGAGAAGCGCACGAAGGACCCCTGTGTCCCTTTCTAGTAGGGTGTACACAGTTCATAAGAAAATTGGGACATTTAATAAACTTCAAAAATTTTTTTTTAGAAAAAATCTAATAACAGTAAGACGTAGCTACATAATAAAACATGAACTTTATTTATATTGTATACTAGCGACCCGGCTTCGCTAGGAATAGGAAGGATGACGACAGTTGAGCAAGGTGATACAATGTTAAATCCAACAACACGACCAACGATGCTGCGCCAGAGGGAGATTGATCTGGAGACTCTACACGACCAAACCTCCGACACAACAACATTTGGCGCATCGTACCCGGCACAGATCGCAACACAACTGCTCAGACCCGTCCTCCGTACGGCTTCACCAAACATCATGCCGGAACACGACGAATCGCTTGGCGAAAAAATAATAATAATAAAATGGTTAGGTTAGTTATTCAAGTAGGTTAAATTTTTTGTAAAAGTGTAAGGTAAGTATAGCTAATACAGATAGTTGACATACCTACACTGATACGCTGTTTGTTACATTTTCTTTAGGACATATTAGGTAAAAAAATTTCAAGAAAATATACAATTTGTTTATAGTAAGTCTATAACAAACCTATAACAAACTTAAAAAAGGTAGATGTTCTTTGTTCAGCTATCTTGTCTTTTTTACAGAACATTATACTCATCCTACACAAAATAAAATTGCATCTACCATATTGATTAATTAACGCAATATGTCATCAGTGTTGCCATTTAATAGTTTATACTATCTGCTTATATTGTTTTATTTTTATTTATTGATCACAATAAATACATTGATTAAATGTTGAGCTAAGCAATTAGTTATTTTAATGCTTAAACAATCACGAGTCACTGATAGGGACAATTCACATTGTGTTTTATTATGATCAAGGGCGGATCCAGCTTTGGCGCCAGGGGGGTCACATAGTCGTTGTCAAATCATAAGAAGTTTTAATTAAACTTTGATAATAATAGATTCAATTAAAAAGAAGGTATTTTATTAATAAGTACTGAACTTAAAAACACTTAATTAATGTTTCTTTTACATCTTCTGCAGAAACGTGTTATCACTTCATCTACTTCAATGGCTACGTTTTTATGGACGTGGAGAAGTACCAGTCCACTTTGAAATTCTTCAACCATTGAAGCTCTTGGCCATGCTTTGATTTTTCGTAACGTAGACGACGTAGCACTGGGTGCTGAGAGGCGAGCTCAAACTGGGGGGAGACCTGACGTGTTATGCGAACGACACGCTGGTCACCGCCCGGGGGAGCTCGCACAAGAAAGCAACGTTGCTAGCGACGGCTGCGGTATCACAGGTGGAGGGCCGCATACGTAGCCTATCCCTGGAGGTGGCCCTCAACAAGTCGGAGGCCATGGTTTTATGGTCCCCGGCGGGCGCCTCCACCCAGCATCGTGGTTGGGGGGGGGTTCGGATCGCTGTCGAGTCCACCATGAAGTACCTGGGATTGGTGCTCAACAGCCGATGGGACGTCGGTCCCCATTTCCGGCGGCTGGCGCCTAAGTTGTTGAGGGCGGTTGGGGCGCTTTCAACGTTGCTTCCCATTCTAGGGGGGGCGAGCGTCGCCTGCAGGTGGTTCTACATAGAAATCATGCGATCGATGGCCCTGTATGGGGCCCCGGTGTGGGCCTATAGAAAAGGGAAATTTCGTCCTCTCACCCGACCCACAGCAGGCGCACCGGGCGTCGGCGGAGGACGGATAACGCCCTCTCCCAGCCCCCCTAAATGGGTCCAGGGGCGACAGACTCGGGGACATCTGTCGCCCTTCAAACATCAGGACCCAAGGTGGCGGCGCGAAGTGTTCCACGCGCGCCACTCTTAGACCTCACGAGGGCAGTCGTACACCTCGACCTGACCCGAGGAGGCTGAGTGCTGAGTGGCTCACAGTGGCGGGCCAGGATCAATCGGGGGTTGCAGAAGCCTTATTCGTTCTCGCAACCCCCGGTGTAGGTGTGAGATGGAACACCGGGATAGTTTTTAGTCAGTAAGAGTCTGACAGACACCGTCGCCCGCCCCAAGGCGGCGGACATCCATGAGGATTTTTCAACCAGGAAACCAAAAAAAACATGCATAGACCTTAGACTTACGAAGCTTAGGACCTTCAAATTTCCTCACCCAAATAAAAATACGTAGGTATGTACAGACGAAGTGTTTTTAAACATGAAACAGAACAGGGTAAGACCGAAATGTGACGAATAACTGGGAAACAGTAAATTCGGATTTCGCTCTTGTGTCTGTACTCGTGAAGCCCTCAACGTTCTCGTACAAAAATGCAGAGATATGCAAACCGAGGTACTGCTGTGCTTCATAGATTATGAAAAGGCATTCGACCGTGTTAAGCACCAGCACCTCCTGGGTCTATTAACAGATATTGGACTCCATGGCAAGGACGTCAGGATTATCCGTAATCTGTACGAGAACCAAGTAGCTACAATCAGAGTTGAAATGAGGAGACCGAGGAAATCAAGATCTGTCGTGGAGTTCGGCAGGGCTGTGTTGTGTCTCCGTTGCTCTTCAATATTTATTCCGAGGCAGTGATGTCGGAGGCTCTTGAAGGTCTGGAAGCCGGAGTGAAGATCGACAGCAAGGTCGTTAATAACCTGCGTAAGCGGTCGACAATGTTCTCATTGCATCCTCTGAACGAGACTTGCAAACCATTGTAGATAAAGTCAATGAGTGCAGCGATAAGTCCGGTTTGTTGATGAACATCAGCAAGACAAAATTTATGGTGGTCTCTAGAACGTCAGAACGTAGAACGTCTAGGTACGCCAATACAAGTATCTCGGTGCTTGGGTAAATGAAGCATGGGAGTCCGACCAAGAAACGACAAAGAACTCCACATAAAGCTCCTAGTCAGGTGACGGCTATGTATGGCCTGTTGTCATGTACGGCTGCGAAGCATGGATTCTGTAAGAGGACATTACACGACGCTTGCAGGCTTTTGAAATGTGGTGCTACCGTCGTATGTTGCGCATAAGCTGGACCCAAAAGGTCAGAAATGACACCGTCTTTCAGCGCGTTCTAATGCCTCGAAAGTTGTTGCCCACCATAAAGAAAAGCGAAGTAGACTATCTCTAAATAGGATATTTTAAGGGTTCCGTACCCAAAGGGTAAAAGCGGAACTCTATTAGTAAGACTCAGCTGTCTGTCTGTCACTAATAGCTAGGCAGTTGACATTTTCACAGAGACACCCATAAAATAAACTTGATTTTTATAATGAACTACCTGCACCCCCTGTATACCTCTAAAGTGTGTACTATTGTTACGGGCTAGGGGTACTAAAATGCCGGTTAGGCGTTATCAAGTTAATTGGTAACGAAGATACAGTCGATGGTAGGCAATGATAAGTAGATGTAGCACCGAAGTCTTCACTTATGTCCTTGAAGTCCGTGTTGTACACACACACAATAACACTACAGAAGTCACTCAATCTAGTCCTCAAAGTTCTCGTTGCAGTTGTCGCTGTAGATGTTCTCGATTATCGCTTCGTACTTATCGCTGGTTTCGCTTCGATAGTCAAATGCAGACTGACTCATCCCCTGAGTCATACATACTGTTACGAATGGACCTTATGTCGATGGCATAAGGCTCAATATCGCGTGACATGCAGTGTGTCACTTTTAAGTCCTATTTCCCCAGATCTAGACATTTTCTAGGCACAATATAAAAACGCATTACTAGACTTAGAATGGCCTATCGAATGGTACAGGTCTCAACAGTTTAGTCAACAAAGCGTCGACATCGAAATTTCTAGAAACCCGTTTCCGGGAATTATCGTAGGTACTCACTTGGCCGGTGACCTCAAAGTTATGCAGTATTATTATTACGTCTAGAGGATTCTGGAATGTTCAATCAGCTGGCCTATATATAGCGCCGTGACGCCAGTCTACACTCGACTAGCGATACGAAAACAGCGACAGCTAGGAAGCGATCTTTGAGAATACCTACTGCGACAACTGTAACGAGAACTGTGAGTACTACGTGAAGTAACATCTGTACTGTTATTGTGTGTTTACAACACGGACTTCGTGGACATAAGGGAAGACTTCGGTGCAACGTCAGCGACATTCTACTTGTCATTGCCTACAATCGACTGTACCTTCGTTGCCAATAAACTTCGTAACCCTTAACCGGCATTTTGGTACCCCTAGCCCGTAACAATGCCTTTTTTTATCCATACTAATATTATAAATGCGAAAGTAACTCTGTCTGTCTGTCTGTTACGCTTTCCCACTTAAACCTCCCAACTGATTTTGATGAAATTTGACACAAACAATTTTAGACCCTGAGAAAGGACATAGGCTACCTTTTATCCCGGAAAAATTTCATGTTCCCGAGGGAAATCTAAAAAGCGCGATATAACCGAACTCCACGCGGGCGAAGCCGCGGGCGGAAAGCTAGTACTTAAATAAAATCCTCCTGTGTCGGGTCTTCCGGGACCCAGCCCAGGGGGGGGGGGGGTCATGACCCCCATGACCCCCCCCCCTGGATCCGCCCTTGATTATGATAGAATAGAAAATGACGATATATACAAACTTATAAAATTAAATAAATACAAATTAAAAAAAAAATAAAGCTATTATCCTAATTAAAACTAATATAGTATTGTCACTGATATAATATTGTATATCAGCGTAAATAACAAAACGAGTGGATGAAGTTTATATCAAAGTTACCAAATAGTAGTTTCATTTCACACTGGCTGTCTGCGGGAAAGGGACACAGGGTCCTTTCGATGCCGCTCATTCGGAACTTTAGGTATTTATGCGTGAGAGGTTTTGTGGCAATATAAGCTTTAAGGAGTAGGCTTTAGGTTTATTTTTGAATGTTGTTTTATAGATATTATTATTACTCGTAAGAATTCTTTTAATATAATTTCTTTGTTCGTCGTAAACACTAGTGTGGTGCATTTTTTTTATCGAGTATCGATAAATCCTTTTTTGTATCAGTGATATGTATAAGTTCATAACATCATTAAATTCAGTTTTCATTAAAAACAGTTCAGCGACTGAGTTGTGACAAATAGTTTTTGGAATAATGGAATTCATCAATTATTTTACTTTGTAGGTGCAAACAATGGGTAAAAATAACAGGTAAAGAGGACTTTGCCTATGTGCCTATAGAAAAATTGCACCAATTGAAACATATTTGTAGAAAGCATTTTCAACCTAGGGACTTTAAAGAGAAAAGAAAAACAGGAAGAAATGCTGTTCCGTGAATCTGAATTATGGCTGAGCCCCTGAGCGAATACATATTGAATGAGTTCCCGCGCCATACAGCTAAAGAAGCTGTAGAAGACCAATACCTACAATTTGATGCCCCTAATTTCATTAATAATATTCCATCGTTGTTTCAGAACTTCCAGAAACAACAGCAACACACCCGGAGTCCAGATCAGTCCGTGGCGGCGGAAAATGCGGCAGTAGTATAATTCGATTAAAATCGATGTATCAGTTTCGTAGCGTATTCAATACAAACATACTCACAATAAATTCCATATTTGATGCAGAACTTCCAGAAACAACACACCCGGAGTCCACACCATTCAGTGGAGGTGGAAAATGCGGCCGTATAATTCAATAAATATTATTCATTTTAATGTAATAAAAATAAAATAAACTGATTCTTTATTTTTTTTATTTGAGAAAATCAGAAATTATTACTAATGTTATCGATCCCATTTCATCGCTAACGCTAACATCCCTATTATTTTTTCTTCATGTTGGCGACATGATTCGTGGAAATGAAATTCTTACGTAAATTATAACTGCGGTTTTAGTTAGGTTCGTTAGGTTGGTATTAAGCCAGTCCATGTGTTTCATACATTCGTATAAGTTTTTTTTTACTAGGGAGTCCCGTCTCTTAAAACGTAGTGATTACTTACTTTCTTTGTACTGTCTATTATCTGATTTGCAAGCTTGTCAGTTATGTTCAATGATATTTATGTAAATTCTTTGTGTTCGATGTACTCTGTGCCATTCAGTGAAAAATTTATAAAGAACAGTGAAATATTGTAGCATAGTGCCCACATCATGACCTTATCCCAAACTTCTCCTTGTCGGCCTCACGCGGGAAACGAAAGGAGATAGGCTAGGTTAAGTTAAGCTGTAATAAAAGCTGTGTTAGGGAGGTCCTGAAATACCATCGGGTGCCTCCCTACCTCCGCCGCATAGTAGGGGCTTATCTGGAGGATAGATGCGTCATCTATCGGGGACGTGACCGTGCCAGTCGGCACCAAATGTCGTGCGGTGTTCCACAGGGATCGGTCTTGGGACCGCTCCTGTGGAACATCGGCTACGACTGGGTGCTGAGAGGCGAGCTCCCGTCCACGTAATATAATAAAAAATATATAAAAATAAAACAATAAGCATATTATAATGCAATATATTATAAAGTTATATATTATTCGGTATAGATATACTTATACTAACAAATGAAACAAACGTTGAAACGGCAGCATTGTAATATTTTATATAAAAGTAATCCTTGACAAACTTATGATATTGTTATGGTAAAAATACAAAAAACATTTTTGGTTGTTAGATATGAAAATTATAATATTATACGTATATTATGATTAAAGAGGTTATAGCTTAATTATTCATTTTCTTAAAGAAAAGAGGATTGAAGCTTAACCTGAATATTATTGCAATCATAAAATAATCTATACTTAGAACACATAATAGTGCTTATTACATTTATATTTTTTTTGCGTGTATAGCATGGTACTAATGCTGCCATCCTGTAGTGACTTTTTTCGGAGTTTGATGGCATGAGATTATAATCTTCAAGCGCTTTCTTAGTTCAAAAGTAAACGAACTTATTTCTTATCGAATTCCGAAATTATTGTTTTTATAATTTACCAAAAGTAATTTGTATTGAAATTGCAAAAGGCGACATCTGTTAGCCATTAAGCCAACCGAACATATTACTGTCACTTAGCTAAATTACTTTAGAGATGGTTTAGAGTCCGTTATTAAGATATTTATTGGTATATATTTAAAACACTCTGTAGGACACTTCTGCACTGTTTTTGTTATAAATAGTTTTTTTTTGTTTAGCTCGATAAGACTCCACCAGCCTCGCCAATTTATTTTTAAACCACAAATGCAACCTATCTTCTTCGCACGATTTAAAAGTTTATTCAGCGGTAAATATTGTCGTTTCGTTTCACTTGTCTCGACAGCTACCTTCGTCCTCCAACCTCTTGACCTTGACCTCCAACGGCTTACAGTATTTCTCTAAAACAATAACAATTTTATTACACACTTGCTACAAGCGATTGGTTTGCACCTTACATAAATAATAATAAAAACAACTTACACAAAAGCCGGTTTCATATGATATTTGAGATATATTGCTGCATATGCCTGCATATTGATTAAAAAGTAAAACTAATAACACAAACTGGTAACTATATGTTCACCAACCAACAACTGCTAAGTAATATTATTTGAGTTATTGTAGCTAATAATAGTTATTGTAGGTAGCGGAATATTTTTTGTGAAGTAGTGATTCAGATTCTTTTAAGTCTACCGTCATCTTTTTATAATGACTCTAATATAGAAAAAATCTTAAAAGAAAGTATCATCTTTAAGTTGCAGATCGGTATTTTTAGATATTTTTGTTGTCAGCATTCATAACTCACCAATAAACATATAAAAAATATTTTTGTAAGTTATTAGATTCGAACTCGAACCACCTTGAACGCCTATCAAGGCGAAAACCGTTAGGCCATTGAAACACTTACTGTAGACGTTGAAATTAGTAAGTAGTACCTAACAATCATAAGCGGGCAGCAAGTGTATGAGTGTGTATCAAACTTTATTATAGAAGAAGGTCGTAACTACAACTAGTATTGCTTGGCCATAGTTTTGTGAGATTGCAACTCGACTTTTGGTCTTGACTGTACCTGGGATTGGTGCACGACAGCCGATGGGAATTCGGACCCCACTTCCGGCGGCTGGCGCCCAAGCTGATGGGTGCAGCAGGCGCGCTATCAACGTTGCTTCCCAACATGGAGGCGTGGGAATCGTGCGGTCCATGCCCTGAAGGGCACGATTCAAAAGGCCCTGAAATGCCGAGCTACTAGCTTACTCGGCATTGTGAAGGAGCTGACGCAGCGTACTGCGTCAGAGGAGACGCGGCAGCTGCGGGCGAAGGTGGATCGCCTGCAAGCAGAGGTCACAAGCGGAGGCTACAGCCCCGCCTCCCAAATCCCCGACGGCAGCGATTCCGTCCCCCTCCTCCTTCAACCTTGAGGAAGTAATCCGCAAGGTGGCCATGGAGGAGAGGGCGTTCACTCGGGGCTGCTTCGCAGGTGTAGAGGACCGCCTCCTGCCCCAGCCGCGTCTTCGTCCGCCACTAGCGGCAGACAAGACGCCGACAGTAGCTTCCCAGGCCCCGAAGCCCTCAAAGGGCAAGGGCAAGGGGAAGAAGTCACCGGGGTCTCTGCCTCCCCCCGTTACGAGTGCGGGCGCCCAGCCGGAGTCGGTTGCCATCGCGGTACCCCCGCAGGTGCAGGAGGGAGACGCCCTCCTCCCTCCTCGCGGCGCGGAACAAACTGCGCCGCATTGGTCCCCCGGTTGCCGAGACCCCGAACCAGCGCTCCTGGATGGGGTGGTGCGGTCCCTGTTTCCGTGTAGGGATCCGCACTTTACCCCACCAGTGATGGACCCCCTACGGGGAGTGGCTCAACCGGAGGAGGAAGCTCCTCCTCTCCCGGTCTCAGAGGAGGAATTTGGCGCGGCGACTCTTCGTCTCCGCGCCAAAAAGATGGCTCCCGGCTCGGACGGTGCTCCCGCTCGGGTAGTGGCCATCACGGCCACCGAGGTGAAGGGAAGGTTTCGGACCTCTTCAACGCGTGCTTCGCGTCGGGGAGGTTCCTGAAACCTTGGTGGGAGGGCTAATTGTGCTTCCCCCGGAAGGAGAGACGGCCGGTGGACTCCTCCTCAGCATACCGGCACATCGTCTTGCTTGACGAGGCCGGTAAGATGTTCGAGGGGATTATCGCCGGCCGTCTCAAGCGGCATCTGCGGAGCGTGGGACTGGACCTGTCGGACGCCCAGTTCGCATTTCGAGCTGGTCGTTCGAAAGGGCCAGGTGACAGAGGCGGTGGGAGTGGGGGATGTAGTGTTGGCTGTAGCATTCGACATTGCCAATGCCTTCAATTCCGTCCCCACTCCACCATCCTGGAAGCGCTCTGGTTCCACGGAGTGCCCCTGTATTTGCGAGGTCTTCTGGCCAACTACTGCTACCGTGCTGTCCTTCTCGTAGACGGGGCTGGCCAGCTCCGGCGATACGCTGTCGGAACCGGCGTTTCACAGGGGTCCGTTCTAGGACCTCTTCTGTGGAACGTCGGATATGACTGGCTCCTGCGGGGAACCCTCCTTTGAGGCTCGAGTGTCATCTGCTACGCGGATGACACTCTCCTCACTTCCCGCGGGAGCACCTTCAGGGAGGCGGTCAGTTTTGCGTCGGCGGGCGGATTCTTAGTGGCGGGACGGATCCGCCGCCTGGGCTTGAGGGTGGCGCTGCACAAAACGGAGGCCGTGTTCTTTCACGACCCCCGGCAGCGCCCCCCGCCGGACACCCACATTTTTGTGGAGGGCATCAGGATTGGGATCGAGGCCAAGATGAAGTAAGTATCTGGGTCTCATGTTGGACAGCAGGTGGCGCTTCGGCCCGCATTTCAGCGGGCTGTCGACTCGCCTGCTGAAGGCTGCGAACGTCCTCTCTTGGCTCATGCCAAATTTGGGAGGGCCAAGGATGCGGTGCCGGCGTCTATACGCCGGCATACTGAAGAGTATGGCCATTTATGGGGCCCCCATTTGGGCGGACTCCCTCCATAGGCGGAAGAACGTCACTGCTCTTCGGGCGCCCCAAAAGGCCATCGCCCAACGGGCAGAGCGGGCCTACTGCACGGTGGGCTTCACAGCGGCGTGCGCTCTGGCGGGCACCCCGCCTTGGAAACTCGAGGCGTGGGTGCTCGAGAGTACCCTCGACGCCATCCAGTCCTTCGCCTCACTGGTTCCTCTCCTTCCGTTTGGTGCAGGTACTCTCCGGTCAAGGCTGCTTCGGCAGGTACCTGCACCGGATAGGACGAGAGAAGACGCCGTCGTGGGCCGTGCCGCGTCGCGATCTTATCGCAGCGGTAGAAGGGGACCTCTCGCTGCCCGCCATCGTCAGAGCGATGGTGGGGAGTGAGCGGGCCTGCTTGGCGATGGCCTCCTTCTGCGAGGACGTGATGTCGCAGAAGGAGGCCGCGGGGCCCGAGCGAGAGGAGGATCCCCTCGCTCCAGCGCTCCGCAGGCGGTGCAGGGGAGAAGGCGGGATTTCACCCGCTTTCTCCCTCCCTGAGGTGAGCGGCGGGCGTGAGGCACGGGGTTGCCCGGAGCCCCGGTGTGGGCGGAGTGCCTTTCCCGGCGCACAGAGGCCCTGCTGCGGAAGCCACAGAGGGTCATCGCGACACGGACCGCGCGGGCGTACCGCACCGACAGTCATGGGCCCGCCTGCGTGCTCGCGGGCACGCCCTCGTGGGAGGTCGATGCCCTGGTTCTGACTGTGGTGTGGTGTGGAACGGGGGGAACGACCCGCCTTCGAGGAGGTAAGGCGGGTCCGAATAGCGGCTCAGGGGGAGGCCCTGAGTAGGTGGAGGGAGGCACTCCGCACACCAGCTGCCGGCCACCGGACGATTGGAGCGATTCGTCCGGTGTTGGAGGGATGGGTTGGGTGCCGGCACGGCAGCACTACCTTTTATTTTTTTTATAAGTGGTGAAATCCTCATGGATACCCTCCGCCTGGGAATAACGGAAGGTTATGTCGGACTCCTACCGACTAAAACCCCACTATTCCTTCAAGTACCATGGGACGAGGGCTCGGGATATACTACTGCATTCGCCTCACCCCCGTCTGGTATGAGCCCACCATCCCTAGCGGGCGCCATCACCAAGTGCATCCGATACCACGACCGCACAGACCGCCACTAAGACGCACATACTGCATGTCCCCTCCTTGAGCCTTAGCGCTCGAGCGACGTCACGACACCAATTTCGTCGTCCGCATGGTCTTTCCTATGGTGGCCGGAGGTCGTTAGGTCGTTAAGCGCCCTTCGACGCCCGGCTGCTCTTGGTGCGAGTGGAGTGAGAAGCATGTTCTCTCTCCCTCTCCGCAGCCTCCTTTGCATGCATCACCTCCTCGCAAAAAGAGGTCACAGCATCCCACGCTTCTTCGCTTCTGACCATGGACTGTACCACGACTGGAAGCGAGAGATCACCCGCACCAAGTTTCGCGACGAGGGCACAGCGCTGTTGGGCCCAAGCTGAGCACTCCTCCACCGTATGTTGCGCCGTGTCCTCGTGGCAATTTGTGCAGTAATGACATACGGGCGTCCGCTCCCGACCTATGCGACGCAGGTATTTACTGAAACATCCATGTCCAGTAAGCACCTGCGTCAGTCGAAAACTGAGAGCACCATGCAGCCTCTCCAGCCGTTCCTCCAGAACAGGCCTTAATGCCACTATTGTGGCGAGGCCCCACCTGCGTTGCGCCAGTCGCTCCCTCCATTTAGCCACTAGAAACTAACGGAGCTCGGTTTTTCGTGCTTCGACTGCCCGGGGAACCGGGGGTTGACCACTCATGAGTTCCGCCATCTGCCTACGATATAGGGATGCAAGGATTTTCGCATCCAGATCCCAGGGCGTTGATCCGGCTAGGAGAGTTGCTGCCTCGTAGGAGATCGTACGGTATCCTCTTATCACCCTGACCGCCATCGCTCTCTGTGGCCTTCGCAATATTGCAACGTTACTGGCCGTCAGGGTGTCCGCCCATACTGGCGCACAATATAGGGCCATGGACCGCACAATTCCCATATACAATCTCCGGCAGGAGGCATTGGGTCCCTCTAAATTAGGTAAAAGTCGAGCAAGGGCAGCTGCAACGCTCAATAACCTTGGGACTAACAGCTGAATGTGCGGCCCGAAGTCCCATCGGCTGTCGAGGACAAGTCAAAGATATTTCATCGTCGACTCGACACCGATGCGGACGCCTCCTATCACTATGTGTAAATCCCGTGGTGGCTTGTTCCTAGGCCCATGGAAACAAAGAGCCTCAGATTTGTGCAAAGCCACCTCGAGACCAAAACGCCGAATCCTTTCAACAATCTGCGCAACACCTGCCGTGGCCAAGCATGACTGATTGTCGATGCGTTTACCCCCGGGCTGTCACCAGAGTGTCATCGGCGTAGCATGTGATGCTGACACCATGAGGCAGTGCACCGCGCAACACTCAGTCATAACCAATGTTCCACAGCAACGGCCCCAAGACCGAACCCTGCGGAACACCGCACGACGTCTCTCGTCGGTTCCATCCCTCCCGACCCGGGTAGACCACGGCTCTTTCCGCTAAGTAGTTCCCGATAATGCGACGAAGGTAGGCAGGCACACGACGGCAGCCTTACCTACCGCTTGGTGCAGGTACTGACCGGACATGGGTGCTTCCGTCACTACCTGCACCGAGTCGCCCGTCAGGAGGAGTCGCCGCGGTGTCACCACTGTGACTCTCTCGACGACACGGCCGAGCACACCTTGGTGGAGTGCCCGGCCCGGCGAAACGAGCGCCGCGACCTCGTGGCGGCGCTCGGAGGCGGACGCCTCTCCCTGGCAACCATGGTTCGAGCCATGGTTGAAAGCGAGAGTACATGGGAGGCTGCCGCCTCCTTCGTGAGACCGTCCTCTTGCAGAAGGAGGCAGCGGAGAGGGAGCGGGGAGAAGATAGTCTTGCCGCTCCCCTCCGACGTAGACGGGCGGGGCGGCGAAGCCGGGGGACGAGCCCCGTCTCTTTTAGCCCCCGAGTGCGACCAGCGTGTGTGGTTAGCTTCCGCACGCGCATTGCACAGGTCTGAGGATTCCTCCGGTACCCGGGTAATCCTTCCTTGGCGGGGAAACCGGCCAAAATTAGGCCGGTAAGCCCTGAGAGTGGCACGGAGTTAGGTCTTCGGGCCGATCCCGTGTCACTCCCAATGCAGGGCTCGAGGGGAACAGAGTGGTTTTAGTGGGTACTCCCGGCTCCGCCTGGGCGAGACCCACACACGCCTGTCGCCTAGCTAGCGGCGGGTACTCGTTGAAAAAAAAAAGGATAAGTTAGGATAGAAACTTACTCAAGGAAAAAACTTACTGAAGTCTAGGCTGTATGGAGTAGTCTTTGCCTTTTCCGTTCAGAAGAACGGAAAGTAATGATCCAAAAATCAAAAAAGTACTGTGTGCCCGAGGAAGCCAAGATGAGTACCACGCTCGTTTTTCATTGGACTTTTAAATTATTTATAGTGTCGTTTACTAAATAAAAACGCGTGATTTATGTAATAAAAAGTGCATTCAGTGAATAATTCATAAAGAACAGTGAAATATTGTAGCATAGTGGCTACATCATGGCTTTGTACCAAATCTTTCTCCTAGTGTCTTGAAAGGAGATAGGTTTAGGTTAGATTAAGTTAGGTTATGAGATAGGATAAGTTACAAAAGTTGAAAATTAATTAATGAAGACATGGCAGTATGGTCTCTGACCTTAGCCTGTTCCAAATAGAACAAATAAAAAAAAACTCTGTGCCCTTAACTAAAACGTGTTCATAACCTCATTAACCTCCAAAAGTCGTCACACAAATGTCGGAGTCGGACGAAAGCGAAACGTATTTTCTACCTACCGAAATTTTATTGGACATTTTTATTTCTTTACCGATAAAAGACTTAGCGAAATGCCGTGAGGTTTGTGTACGATGGCGATTAATCATCGATGGGCTGGCTAGAAGCGATTTCAAATGGTCTAAACACTGTAAAGAAGACTTCAGCAATGTATACAAAGTCGCACGTAAAAAAGCGAAACCTGGGCTGCAGTGGTACAATTTATACTGTTCTTTAGCTCTGTGGCAGAGAATAACCAAGTCTAGAGAGTATACTGACGAGTTCGCTTCAGCTTCTTCCTTGGACGAGGAGATTCAAAGTTTTGAATTACTGGGGAACGGCGTAGTAGGTGTGCACAAGAAAAGTTCCATTGTGTACTATGATGTCTTCACCTTACAGGAATCCAATCGCGGATCGATCTCCGGGGAATACTCGAGGTATACGGAAAATGATAGTGTGATAGTCATTCTGAATTACCATCTTCACTGTTTTGTGATTCGAAAAGCTGTTTCTAATAGATTTGAAGAAGAGATCAATGTTACTTTTGATCATGTAACACTTTACACTTTGACTGAAAATGCTCTGTATTTCGTTAATTGTGAAGATGAGATTTTTGTATGCAATTTTGATGATAAACAACTACAAGCTGTATTCTTGCAGCAATTTGAAGACAGTATTATCTCCATTGGGTATAGTGACGGGCACCTTAATATCCTAACTTTCCAACGTGATATATTTACAATAATTGGCCATGAACTAGTGTACAACTGCTCTCTGGGTCCTGACAGCAACTTGCTTCACCAGCTACAGAAATACAACTTTCTGGAACAATTAGATTGGCGAGTTTATTTTCAATGGATGTCTCTGTTTAACCATGCCATTCCCGATGGACCGTTACGAGATATAATCATCATACGGCCATATGGTGATGTGTACTTTGTTGGATCACACTGGGGAGTGTTACGTATTTACTATGCCCCATACTCAGGAGGAGAATTGGATATTTTTAACACACAGCCAGCGAAACAGTACAATTTTATGGAGCAGTCAGACTGTCCTGTCCTCTCCAAGTGCCCAATATTACAAGTGGATGTGTTTGAAGTGGAAGATGGGCATAAAGTACTTGTAGCGATGCCGAAAAAAATAGCAGTTCTGAATTTCACTCACAGATTCAAACGTACAGCTTCACTTGCAATGCTGCCCTTCAGTGAAATCGAAAAAGTTAAGTGCCTAAAGATAAGTCAATATAAATAGTCTAACTAATGAACCTGTCTTTTTAATCATACCTTAGAAGAATAATAGAACATTACAATACATATGACTTTTGACGTCCATTATTGAATTCATTAGCTCTGTGTTTTAAGTAAATATTAATTTGTCATATTTATGTTCTATTTATATACATATATATTCGTCACATTTTATATGATGAATTTAAGAAAGAGTTCTATTCTATTCATTACACTCAAATTTGTAGAACTAATAATATTAGTTTTACAATTTTGAGCAATTAATTACACATATTAGTTTTCAATCATTTGACAGCCTCCGTGGCGTAGCGGTAGCGGACGCGGCCGCTGTGCAGGGTGGCGCGGGTTCGATCCCCGCACAGTGCAAGTATTTGTATGCATGAATATGAATATTTGCACTGGTCTGGTCGTGCCTCGGAAAGCACGTTAAGCCATTGGTCCCGGTTGCCATACGAACATCTAGTGGCAGTCGTTACGGGTTGTTGGAGCCCTCAAAAGTCCAACAATTGGTCTAACTGCAATGCTTCGATGTCGCCTTCGGGTTGTGGAGGTCAGACGGCAGTCGCTTCACGGAAAATGTCCAAAAGTTTAACCATATCAGCAGTTGAACTGGTAAAGCGGACCCCAGACTCCAAAGCTGAAAAGGCTTCCGATGCGACTGGGATTAACGCTGGGATGATGATGATTAGTTTTCAATCATACACATTAGTTTTACAGTTTTACAACTTTATCCATATTATGGATAAAACTACAAGTGCAGACGACAGCACATCAAGCTACTACGATCTGTCAAATTTCTTTAATAGATTTTCAACTTTATCACTAAAGCATTAAGGCTCAAGGTTGATTGGGAGTATTTGACAGTTTCGGATAGCTTGAGCTGCTGCCGTCAGTACATATTATAGTTAAGTAGGTGTAGATCGCGCCAAACATCTAGTCCGCTCGGAAGTTGCTTCGCGCAATTGTATTGCAGGTTCTATGTTATTGGTTTGGTTTCCGCACTCAGTCCCTCCAGCGGACCATTGTGCGTGGACCATGGCGGCCTTTGGCGGTTAATCCAACCAGCCCACCTCCCTCCAGAAGCCCATCAGGTCTCCTAGCCTGTTGAGAATATCTGTGTAAGATCTTGGTGCTCCTATGGTTTCGTTTCTAATTTGGGTAACGCCTGTACACTCGAAGAGTACATGCGCAACTGTCTCATCAGCCTCTATGCAGGCTCTGCACAGAGGGCTGTCTGTTATGCCTATTGTGTGGAGATGCTTATTCAGCGAGCAGTGGCCCGTGATGATCCCTGTCATCAATCGTAGGTTCCTCCTATCCAGGCGCAGCAACCTTTTGGTTAGCTTGTCATCCAGGGATGGCATGGCCTCCCTGGACTGCCTGCAGCCCGGTGACGAGGACCACCAAATCTCCGCTTGTTCGTAGGTATGCTTTTGTAGCCATCTGCGTATTTGAATAAAGGGGATAGGCACAATGGGCTCCGGTCCGCTGACCAACGCGCTGGATGCCCTTCTAGCCAGCTCGTCAGCTGCGTCATTGCCCAGTGAACCGCTGTGACCCTTTATCCACTGTAGTGTCACAGTGTTGCGGTTTGGTACTGTTATCCATTCCAATGCATCGTGGCACTCAAGTATTAGACTTGATGTGATGCATCCCTGCTTTAGGGATTGGAGGACGGAAGCACTGTCAGTGAGTATGCGGACACGCGTGTCCGCAACTCTTCTGGCTTTTATGGCTAGGGCCGCCAGAGTTATGCCCACACACTCTGCTTGATAGACTGTGTTGAGCAGCCCTAGCTGTCTAGATATATTTATGTTGAGGTCTTGTGAGAACACTCCAAGCCCGTTCCTTGATCGGATTTCGATCCGTCGATGTATACTCTCAACTCCTCCGGTCCTGAGTGGTCGCACTGCTCTTCTTCAAGTACTATCTGATAGTGCTTTTGAAAGCAGTACTGTTTTGGTACCCTGTCATTGGGTGCTTGTAACATTGGCCGCCTCTCGATGGCATCCAGCATCAGGCGTGTATGTTTGACCCTGGAGTCTTTGCTCAGGGTTCCCGATAGGTGGAGTCTGAAGGCAGCCAATGTCGCTTCCTCCCTCACAACGAGGTGAAGGGGGGGGCAGTCCCAACATCGCCTGCAGGGCGGCAGTAGGCGTGGTTCTCATGCAACTGGTGATTGCCACACACGCCAACCTTTGTAGTTTCTCGAGGTCTTTTTGGGCTGTGCTCAGACTAGTTCTTGGCCACCAGACTAGTGAGCCGTATGTAATAATTGGCCTGATGACTGTGGTATAAAGCCAGTGAGTGACCTTGGGGCTAATTCCCCAGTTTTTCCCAAGCATCCGCTTGCATTGCTACATTGATATGCTGGCTTTAGTTGTGATGTAGTTGGTGTGTTTCACCCAATTCAGCTGTTTGTCCAGGTATATACCCAGATATTTTGTTTCAGCGGATAGACTTAGGGTGGTGCCAAAGAATCTTGGTAGATTTAGCGGTGTGAGCTTCCTCTTTTTTGTGAAGAGAATCAGCTCGGTTTTATCTGGGTTCACAGAAAGTTGGTGTGTATTACACCAATTTTCTACGATTTTCAGGGCCTGGTGCATTAAATTGCACAGGGTGTTTTCATGCATTCCGCTTATTATTATTGTTATGTCGTCGGCATAACCCACGGTATAGTAGCCTTTGTTATTTAATGTATTTATTAGGCTGTCAACAACCAGGTTCCATAGTAACGGCGAAAGAACGCCCCCTTGCGGACATCCCTTCGCCACGATGGCCCTTGTGGTGTCGTTCACGGTAACTTGTACAGCTCTTTGGCCGAGCATGTTAGCGATCCAGCCTCTCAGTGACGGGTCTATGTTGTGCCTGTTCAAGGCCGTGCTGATGCTTGTGAAGGTGGTCTTGTCAAAGGTGCCTTCAATGTCGATGAAGACGGCTAGTGCTGAGCATTTGTGGTTCACGGCGCATTCAAAATTGGATACTACGCTGTGCAGCGCGGATTCTGTTGATTTGCCCGTGGAGTACGCATGCTGTTGTTTGTGGAGTGGATTTGCCCGGAGAGGTCCGTCGCGAATATACCGGTCGCAGATCCTCTCCAGGGTTTTTAGTGGAAAGGATGTAAGGCTTATGGGTCGGTATGATTTGGGCTGCGTGTAGTCTGATTTGCCAGGCTTGGGTATAAAGATAACCTTCACTTCCCGCCAAGCATGGGGTATGTGTCTATACGCTATGCATGCTCGAAAGATATTCACGAGGCATGGAGCGATGTACACCAACCCCCATTGTAGTAGGGCTGGGAAGATACCATCCAACCCCGCGGACTTGTATGGTTTGAAGGTATTGATAGCCCACTTTAGCCGGTCTTCTGTTATAAGTTTGTGGGCGTTGGACCAGTCCTGCTCTGTTGGAGTCCATTCTAGTACAGCCTCCCAGGTCCTGTCCTCCAGGAGTTTACAGTCCGGAAAGTGTGTTTCCAGGAGGACTCTGCTGGTTTCCTGATCCGTTAGTGTGTAAGTACCGTCGGGTTTTTTCAGCGCTCCAAGGGTTCGGTCCTGATCAGTTGATAGTATTTTCCTTACCCTTGCAGCTTCATTGTTGTTTTCTATAGACTCGCAAAATTTCCGCCATGCAGTCCTTCTGGCGGTTCTGATTTGCTTTTTGTAGGTGTATTGGGTTTCTTTGTATGTTTCCCAGTCTTCTGTGAGCCTACTGTTTTTGGCTCTGTTGAAGTGCTTACGTAGTGTTTGACGTAGCTTACCGAGCTCAGGATTCCACCACGGACTTCGCCTGCTGTTAGCCCGCGGTGTCCTTAATTTACAGCAAGCGTGGTAAGCATCTATTAGGTATTCTGAGAGCTTTGTTACAGTGTATTTTTGTATTGTATTGCAGGTGTATTTATACATATAAAGGGTGTATCTGACATCGACGCACAAACGAGTACCATGGATCCAGTACATGATTCTGAACCCCCCAGAGCTGGAATTTTTCGTCGGCGTTTTCATGATTTAAAAAAATACTTACGTAGTTTTTTTCACTTTAGACCGATCATAATTGCTATACTTTTATAACCCCATAAGATTTTAAAGTAAAAATTAATTAATTCGCTAATTACACAAAAAAGCGCAATGAAAACAAAACTCGAAAAACTGTCACATTAGGTGATTTAATAAAGTTCACACCAGGGATCAACGCCATACCTACAAATCCGCACGGCGGCACGCTTGCAACGTTCAAAGGCCTAGCCGACACATTTTTTTAAACACTGTTTATTCTGTAACCGTTCATTAACGACATAAATGACTATCATAATTTTATTAGTTGCATGCGGTCTAGCCTTTTCGCGAAGTTTGCGTTACGATGTCAGATACACCCTGTATATGTATATACAGTATGTTAAATAACAGAGGGCGTTCCCTTAAACTCGTTAATATATATCATTAATAGATTAAAATAAAAATATCAGCATAGAAAAATAAGCATAAAAAATCCGAATAAAAAAAAATTCTAATCAATACATAGTATAAAACAAAGTCGCTTTCGCTGTATGTCCGTATGTATGCTTAGATCTTTAAAACTACGCAACGGATTTTGACGCGGTTTTTTTTAATAGATAGAGTGATTCTTAAGGAAGGTTTGTATGTATAATAAATGCATAATATAGTAGAGAAACACTGAGAAATCTAAAAAACGCGATAAAACCGAACTCCACGCGGGCGAAGCCGCGGGCGGAAAGCTAGTTGGAAATAAATTTGAAACCTCCTGTTTTAAATCAAAATAGTAGTCGTGATGTATAAATAAATTGCGACGTTGCCGTCTTTCATGTTCGCGTGTACAGTGTGTTTCTTTTACATGTCAATTTAAAATTTTTATTGAATATTTTCATATTGGAAAAAATTTTAAAACATTTTGTTTTCGAATGGAAATATTTTTTAGCATGTATGTATGCTATACTATTTCGGGTTAACGGGAACGCCCTCTGTTAGTTAACATACTGTATACATGTATATATAGAATGCGTATTTACACACACACATATATATATATATATATATATATATATATATATATATAAATATATATATTTAAATAGTATGCGCAAATGCTCAAATGCACGAAGCAACTTCAGAGCGGACTAGATGTTTGGCGCGATATATAAGTCTGTTATGGGTTTTATGTCGATTGTCATACACATCATGTACATTTTAAGTTTCACCTGCCATAAATAAAAATAGAATAGAATAGACCTTTTAAGTTTTAGGCCATTCCTTATATTTTTTGGTTCTATGTTGAGTATTTTCTTGTGATATTTTGCGACGACAGCTGGATTCGTTCCTGGATATCTGTTGTTACTGCTTCCTCGATCGATCTTGGCTTTCACGGAATTTGCATCATTTTTCGACTTACCTTAGCTACTCGCACTTTGGATCCGGATTTTGCCCTATTCCTAATTTAGAGCTAGCGTTGCACTCACAGAAGAAATAAATATCTATTCCGTGGTTGTACGGATTTTTATATAGCAGCGTTTCGTTTTTTAGGCATTTTTTTATGTTCGGATGAAATACAATGTTATAGTGTATTACTCCTCGATTGTTGACCATTATATTATCATCATAACATTGTACATGCCAACTGTATTTTGGGTCAGGGTTGCGGGTTCCGTGTGCAGTTTCTGGTCTGCCATCGGACGCGTCCCCAGGTGGCGGATAAGGGAACGGCCCCTAGATATGAGGGTTACCGGTTTACCGGCGCGGACCAAAACCAGAAGTGGGGACCGCTGCGGCGGTCACACGTGCGGCGGGTCGGCCACCACTCCAGGTAGCTGACGTGACCCGAACTCCGGATCACCGTCGAGCAACCCGGTCTCCTCATTGAGAGGAGCTGGGGGCCCCGTTTGCCTCCGGGCAAACGAGTGGGGCTAAGAGGAAGGACACCTCGCTAAAAAACCCTTGGCTGCTGCGTCTTTTCGCACTAGAAGACGTACCCAGTCCGGCCCTTCCTTATGAGGGGACCATTGTGGGCCCGCCTTTTGGCGGGAATCGCCAGCGGGGAATTGGTTGTTCAGGCTGTGCCGATTTCCCATGACCCCGCCACTCAGGCGATGTCGTTGTGCCGCTGTGGGTTTAGTGGGTATTCCGGGCTTCGGCTGGGCGAGTCCCACACACGCCCTTTGGGGTATGGTGTGTAAATGCATTACCACAGCTTCAAAAAAAAAAAAGAAAGGGTTGCGGGTTGGTTAAAAGGAAACCGTGGCCCTTGCGCATAGGCAAGTGAAGAAACATGGGGGGGTTTTAGTCATTAAAAGTCTGACACGCCCTTCCTCTCCGCCCAGAGCGGGAGAGGTCATTTGATGATTTCCCATCCCAAACAAAAAAAAAATGCCCACTGTATTTAAATGTCAAGATGTCGAGAGTGGATAATGCTGCCATACAAGTATATCATAAATAAATCAATACATATCATGAAGGAATATTTGAGAACACACTCAAAATTTTAAGGTAGGTATTTCATTCTAGCAGACATATTGTAACTACAAGTATAACATTTTAGTCACCATTAGTGTTTAGCCTAATAAGCCGAAAATAACTAAAATAAATATACAGCATTTCACTCCCATTTTCTAGACTGCATAAGCAGCTTTGTACACTACATCATGTCCACATGTGAATGCGGCGGTGGATGTAAGACGAAGCTCTGAAGTTAGGTGTTGCTTTTGCATTTGAGATTTATGGCGTTCGTGGACAACAGTTTGTGAATATTGTCTTTACTCCTGGCTTGGGTTCTAATATTGAACAGGCATTAGACTTTCTTAAAAAAATAAATAGCACACCATTGTGGTGGTGGAAGATTACCTAGCATAATTCTTCATCATTTTAATAACTATCGTAACATCAAAGACAACTGAAAGATTTCATTGGTTATTTGGATAACAAGGCCATGCCATTAGATTCGTACCAATCTATGTATCTTCTGTCTATACTACAGGATTTATAAAAAAAAAACTAAAGTTATTAAATGAAAAACTATAATAAAAATACAATTCGATCCCTGTCTGTGCGTAAAACTCCATTCTTTCCATTTTTTCGATGAAACTCGACTTATATTAAATAAAAATGAGTTGAGACCATGATAAGTATCTAAGTACATATACTTAGCATCATAATCTATCAGATGAGACCCTCGACTAATAAAACTTTATCGATCACAATTTTATAAGCACCACGAGTTACGGGCGTATATAATTTATACGCAGACTTCCCCTCTCTTAGAGCTGCTGCGTTTTCGAGCAAACTCTGATGGAGTGCAGGTGCGGGGTGTGCAGGCGTTGCTGTGCTCGCTGTCGTGGTCCGATGGAGGCAGCTCCGTCACGGGGGCACGCGGGGAGTGCGGCGAGCCTCCCGAGCCTGCCTCGCTCAGCCCTCGGGGTGGACGGCGCCGAGCTCACTAGGCTGGTGAGCTGCGTCACACCCAGAGTCACGGGCGCTGCAGCTATCATCGGCATGCCGCTCCCACCCAGTGAGGGCGACAACACCGCTTGGGCCAACGCCGTCGTCCCGGGCTGACCCGCGTGCAACGTGTTGTTAACTGCGCCACTGTCCAGTTCCTGAATTGTCGACAGAACAAGAGCACCAAGAACGGGTACTTCGTTCTGGTACCTACCCCTGGTGTGCCATGATAACGCCCATGTTTTCCATTCCCATGGCAATTCTGTTTTCGCGATCCATAATCTCCTTTGTGACGTCCGGTGTTGGTATGCGGGGCCTGTTTCGTAATGTTATTGGAACTGCGGACCCATTGCTTTTTGTCCTGGAAATGAAAATATACCTAAATATTTAAACTCCTGTGATGTGCTTCATCTAAGGCATATTCGGAATTGCGTACTCAGCAAACGCAATTCTGTAGCACAAAGCTGGGACATTGCACAAAAATTTCTGAGAAATAACATATTTTTACATGCTTTTTATTAGCTTCATTTGTATGTTTGCTTGCTTGCTTGTTTGTTTGCTCGTTTGCTTGCTTGTTTGTTTGTCAGTCTCTAATTTTTTGGACTACGAGTGAGCGGCTCATTACTGTAAAATGTCCCACCATTTTCAATACGTTCGTTCGTTCGTTTTTTTTTTTTTTTAAATAATAGCGAACTAAAATGTTGAAAATAAATAGGTACAGTTTAAAAAACTAAAAAAACATGCTTTTAAAAAAATCAAACTAAAAAAATCAAACAAAAATTATGGCACAAAGCGCCTCACGCTTTTTTTAAAAATAATTTTTAACTTTTTAGTTTGATATTATAAGGGTAGGGGTTAGGGGGATATTAGGTTTTGTAATATTAGAAGAAATATTTACCGTGTCTTGAGCTCGGTCTGTGCTGTCCGCGTCCGGATTTGCGGCCCACCAGGCGTTCATACAAAGACATCTTATGATAAAGCTGCGGGGCATCACCGGCTGCCCAGCTTCAGGACTTGAGTACACCACCGAGTTATGCCTGTTACGTCCAAACAATCCACCTGAGGAGTATGCGGTCGAAGCTGACCTCACTGATCCCATTCTTGATATTTGTCTTTGGAACCAAATTTTCCTTCTTTCCACTAATGGTGTGTCAACGCTTTCCTGGAAATAGATAAAAATCTATTACAACATCTTGATCGCTTTTTGTTCCATTTTAGGGATCCAAAGGCAAATAAGGAATGGGCATATCGTCAAGTCAAAGCTACCCACATTCTTAGAACATTCAAGAACTACAAACTAGAAAACACGAATTTAACTACAAAGTAAACCAAGGTTGTTCTATAGAGAGCACCGCCGTGTCCTCGTAGCGGCGTTTCACGCATGCCTCAAAGAGATGTCAGCATATCGTGCCACGAAGACTGATGCCTCCTGGGTCAGGGCTGGGGGTTGGTTAAAAAAGAAAACGTGGCCCTGGCGGCTGGCCGTCGTACAGGCAAGTGAAGAAACACGGGAGGGTTTTAGTCAGTAAAAGTTTGACACGCCCTTCCGCTCCGCTCAGAGCGGGAGAAGTCATTTGATGATTTCCCATTCAAACAAGCAAAAAAAAGGTTGTTCTATAGCTTTTTTAAGGTTCTGGAGTGGCGACCACGTACTGGAAGACGCAGCGTAGGGAGGCCCCCAACAAGGTGGACCGATGACCTGGTGAAGGTCGCAGGAAGCCGATGGATGCGGGCAGCACAAGACCGGTCAGCGTGGAAAGCCTTGGGGGAGGCCTTTGTCCAGCAGTGGACATCTATAGGCTGAAGAAGAAGATAGCAATTTTGCAGCGAGTGTATTACCTACTTACTTTTTATATGACTAGATTAATCAAGAATCAGGTTTTTAGATCGTAAATACTATAAGACATTGTGTTAAACTGTTATCATCATCTCAGCGTTAATCCCAGTCGCATCCGAAGCCTTTTCAGCTTTGGAGTCTGGGGTCCGCTTTTACCAGTCCAACTGCTGATATGGCTAAACTTCCACATTTTCCGTGAAGCGATTGCTGTCTGACCTTCACAACCCGAAGGCGACATCGAAGCATTGCAGTTAGACCAATTGTTGGACTTTTGAGGCCTCCAACAACCCGTAACGACTGCCACTAGATGTTTGTATGGCAACCGGGAGCAAGCATATTGTACGTTACATAAAACCTAGCTGTTATGTATATGTAGGCAATAAGATATGTATGTAATTGTATAAGAATATTTTTGTAGCTTTGATTTTACAATGTTGTGTAAGTTTTATGAATAAAGATTATTTTTATTTATTTATTATTATTATTCTCTAAAAAACTGAGTGAATATTAAGGAAGACTGCAGTTGAGCGAGGTGAAGCAATGTTAAACCCAACAACACAACCAACGATGCTGCGCCAGAGGGAGATTGGTCTGGAGACGTCAAGCGGCAAGTCACGGCCTACGACAGTAATGGTCGTGAGCATTTGCTGAGAGTTTTGTTAGATTCGGCGTCTCAAAGCAATTTCGTCACAAAGGAATGTTGTGACCGATTATGTTTACGTCAAAATAATACACAGTCCACGACTGTATGTGGTTTCGGACGCACAGAAAAACGTCGTTTGGGACAGTAAATTTAACCATATTTTCCCGCTTTAATAAAAATATCCGATTTGATATCGACTCGTTAGTAGTCGATCAAATTACGGATAAATTACCTTCTGCCTTTGTCGATATTAAGGCCTTGCCTTATTCGAATAAACTTCAGTTCGCAGATGATAGTTTCGCCACTCCAAGTAAAATTGACATTTTAATTGGAGCTTCGCTGTTCCCGCATTTACTCAAGCCTGGCGGGATTCCTGGAGGCCCGTCAGTGCCCGCCGCTGTCAATACGGTGTTAGGCTATGTGCTAATGGGAACTGTGCCTACACTTAGTAAACGCCCAGCCTGTATTACATCATGCTGAGTCATAGTCCATTCGCCTATGAATAATTATAATAATAATTAGGGTTGTAACGGAGCTTCGCCTCCGCTTCCGTTACTGCGGAAGTTCCGCAAGAAATCGTATCTTCGCTTCCGCCTCCGCCTCCGCACAATTTTATGCGGAGTTATAACGGAGGTTTATTTACGTATTTATAAAATAAATAACGCGCAAGCTGCGACGCTCGAATGGTCGAAAATCAACTAGTGCGAGGCGGGAACGCGGCAAACACAATTTGTTTCTCCTTAATTTTCATTACAAGAAGATAATATTTTTTTACCAAGTAGGTATACTACTATTAATGTACGTACCTATTTAAAATAAAAATTTTGTTTTAATTAACCATATTTTTTTTTTCTATTTGTACTTTCACCTCCGCCTCCGCCTCCGTTAACCTCCGCATCCGCGGAGGTGAGACGCGTCGCCTCCGCATCCGCCTCCGCCTCCGCTAACAAGCCTCCGTTACAACCCTAATAATAATTCTATTTCCCGCCCATTCAACATCCCGTTGATGTTGAATGTGACTTACACCATTACGCTAGTTTGCGCTGACGTGTAGGTAATTAATTATTTCCCGCTTCTGGGAACTTAAAGAAGTTCCCGGCCCGCCCATTCAACATCCCGTTGATGTTGAATGTGAATACTTTTATTTCCCGCTTCTGGGAACTTAAAGAAGTTCCCGGCCCGCCCATTCAACATCCCGTTGATGTTGAATGTGAATATTTTTATTTCCCGCTTCTGGGAACTTAAAGAAGTTCCCGGCCCGCCCATTCAACATCCCGTTGATGTTGAATGTGAATATTTTTATTTCCCGCTTCTGGGAACTTAAAGAAGTTCCCGGCCCGCCCATTCAACATCCCGTTGATGTTGAATGTGAATATTTTTATTTCCCGCTTCTGGGAACTTAAAGAAGTTCCCGGCCCGCCCATTCAACATCCCGTTGATGTTGAATGTGAATATTTTTATCGTTCAACTACGCAACGGGACCCAGTTACTGGTCGCTATACCGTAGGTCTACCGTTTGATAAAGATGTGTTCACACTAGG
This sequence comes from Sesamia nonagrioides, assembly GCA_017933935.1. NCBI lineage: Eukaryota > Metazoa > Arthropoda > Insecta > Lepidoptera > Noctuidae > Sesamia > Sesamia nonagrioides. The sequence goes on along the minus strand of JADWQK010000137.1, from coordinate 1,883,059 downwards.
TGACTCTTTCAATGTCGCTCGTAAGCGATTTTTATGCTCGGAAAGGAAGCTTGAAGCTTCACCGGGGCTGCGCGCCGCTTACGACGAGGTCGTAAATGATTACCTTTCTTAGGGTTATCTCTCGCCCGTCTCAGTTCTCCCGCATGAGACCGTAGACGTGTATCCTACTTACCGTTGGCAAACGTTTATTGCCAATCGCGTTATTAAAATCACTAATAATATTTCCGCAGATAACTTCTATCACGTAGCAGGGATTGACAATCCGGCAGACTGCCTGTCACGTGGTGTCTCTCCTGCTAAATTGTTAAACCACCCTCTGTGGTCTCAGGGCCCCCCCTGGCTAATTTTACATCCGTCACAGTGGCCTACCACTGAATGTACGGAGCCGCTCTCGCTGAACGAAGTACCTGAGCAGAGAAAGCTCGTTCACGCTGTTTTAATTCCCGCGGACACCTCTTGTGTTCGTTATACTCTTTGTCGCCTTTCGTCATGGAGTAAAATACCTACTCCGTACGACTGTTTGCATTTATATATTCATTAAATTGTTATCACGTCGCAATTCCGTACAAACAACCGCAGCTGATTTGAGTTACTCACAGAAACACCCAGTACTTCTGCCAAGGCATGACTTTCTTGTCAACTTATTAATTGCATATTATCATAAGAAATATTTACACGCCGGGCCAGAACAGCTCATGTCACTGTTGCGGCAGAAATACTGGATACTGGCTGCTCGTCGCGCTATCCGTAAGGTAGTCCACGATTGTAATGTTTGCTTCCGCGCTCGACCACGTCCAGTTTACCCGCTCATGGCTGACTTACCAGATTGTCGGACATCTCAGGCTATTAAACCATTTACCCAAACAGGTTGTGATTACGCAGGTCCTATAGCCTACACTCCCATTCGCCGCCGGGGTGCGAGGGCTTTGAGGGCGTACTTTTGCGTGTTCACATGTCTCACAACTCGCGCGCTACATATTGAAGTAGCTACAGACCTTAGCACGGCCAGTTTCTTGGCTGCACTTAAGCGATTTTTATCTCGCAGAGGCCCTGTCCAAGTGATACACTCGGATAGAGGCGCTAATTTTGTAGTCGCTAATTCTTGATTATATAACGACTTGGTCGGAGTTGGTGGGCGGCTCGCCCATTCTGATCTAAGTTGTTCGCAGCGGCATTCTTACAAAGAGCTAGTTACAGTACTCACTCAGAGCGAGTATTTGTTGAATTCTAGGTCTCTCATAGTTCTGAGTGCCGATTCCGCAGAGCTTACCGCATTGACTCCGAGCCATTTTTTTGCATACCGCACCTCTGCTTTCATTGCCCGCACCTGAAGTAGAATCTGATAATCTCAATCTGCTTCAGAGACATTCTCTACTTGATAAGTTAGTTCAGTCCTTTTGGATGTGGAGAATGGAGTATTTACACGGTTTGCAAACTCGAGAGAAATGGATACTCCGACTGTGCCAATCAAGGCTGACATGGTCGTAATCATCATAATCTTTATCGTGGCCGTTAGCGATTGTGGAAAGGACGCTTCCTTCCGACGATGGGGTGACGCGTGTAGCTTCTGTAAGAACCGCTAAAGGTACATACGTACGTCCAGTCGTGCGTTTGTGCCCACTACCTACACAGTAGGATTATTAATTTGATAAATACAAGTAGTTTAAGTGTTAGCAGTTAGTTAGTTTAGTATTATCGCAGTTATTTCTTTTATAAGTCGCAGTTTCAATATTATATTTTCGCAGTTTTCGCTGTATTTATGATTGGGTTCTTGAAGGTGACCCTTCAAAAGGGGGGAGGATGTTGACGCCATCTATTGGCGTTTATAAATGGAACTGTTTGCGCTGTAAATCTTTAGCAGTCCTTGTCCCCGTAACCCTCTACGCCACGTCATGCACCCGCTGCCCGTGAGATGGCGCTGATCAAAAACAGCGCCTTGATCATACGAGAGAAGACGTTTAGTGTCTCCCAAGGAACCTCCGCGTGTGCGCATTCCGTACCGCGCGCTAACCGCTGTTTAAAAACCCGCATTTGCACAGTTCTGCTGTGTTAATCTATCGCTGAACGATATAATCATTCGATTATAAGTTGTAACCATCCGCTCAAATTGGAGACGTGTCTTTGTGGCTTCAAGAAAAGAAACCGAAGCTGTTAAGCGGGGAACTTTATAACCACGTGTGTTGCGTTGTGCCTGGGCCGAACCTCGAGGGTGAAGAAAGTCGAAGACGGAGTGGACTGATTGAACTCCTACGAGACGACGGAACAGCCCGGCGTGAAGAGAGGTAAGGTGCGTGATATTTCCATAACCCGTTCCTAGGTTAACGAGTTTATAGCGCGACAGTGACGCCATTTTTTCTTTTCCATATAAAAGGGTTACAGTCTAGATCGAAGGAAGGTATATTAAATCCCGCGAAGCCATTTTAGCCCCTCCATTTGTGGTGACTCTCCAGGATCAAACTCCCGACGAGTTTGGTCCTGGAGAGTCAACAACATTTGGCGCATTGTACCCGGCACACATCGCAACACAACTGCTCAGACCCGTCCTCCGTACGGCTTCACCAGACATCATGCCGGAACAACGAATCGCTTCTCCAGTCCTTATCTTAAAGAGGGAGGGAAACAAAAGGAGACTATTTTAAGTAACAGCGATTTATTGCATGCTTTGCATATTTAATTATTTTTTGCGACGTTGTCCTACCTACACGCTGCACTAAAACACAAAATAGCCGGGGCTGATTCAACTCTAAGGTGCGTATTACAGAACGTCACTCAAACTCAAGCTATACATAAGTTTCGTTTCAAGCCATTTGATTGGTTGAAACTAGTTTTAAGTAATGTTTAAGCAGAGATCGATGCTTGAGTTTCCTTCTGGAATACGGACCTAAGAATCTGACCAAGAACCGGTAACGACTGCCATTAGATGTTGATTCAACAATCCTGTGTGTGAACCGGGACCAACGGCTTAACGTGCTTTCCAAGGCACGACCAGACCAGTGCAAATATTTTTATTCATGCATACAAATACTTGCACTGTGCGGGGATCGAACCCGCGCCTCCTTGCGCAGCGGCCGCGTCCGCTACCGCTACGCCACGGAGGCCGTCGACCCCTTAGCGGATCCCGGGCTCCAACGCGAAAGCCTAAAAAGGATCGTGTTAAACTGTTATGTACTCACATAATCAGCGTAAGTCTCGTCATGACTTTTTCTTGGAACCTGCACGTACGCGAACGTGCTGCATCTTCAGCCTTCACTTTGTAGTGGTCGGCAGAACAGGGTGGTTCATGCCTGCATGGCATCAGAGTATTACCATACTCTGATGCCACAGTATACGGTAGGTCCTTCGGGACCACTTCCTCCCATTACTGGTCTTTTAAAAGTTCCGGATGCTCCTCATGCATCTCATCAACTATCATATAGGCAGCCTGTAAGGTTTTACAAATAGTCTAATAATATGTCGTTATTATTATAACAAATATACTAAAGTAGTAGGACGTAGGTATGAAACGAATTTTTGAAAGTATTTTAGTAACATTATAATAGTACCAGACCAGATGGAAAATTATACTAATTCTAAGGAGGTTAACAATGTAAAGGCGAATTCGTATAATAATTTAAAACATGCAAAATTGTGTCAGTCATATTTCGGCGGGAATCGAATGTCAAAACTTGTTGAAATCTAGAGGACGAGAACGAATATTCATAAAATTCGCTCGTGGAAATCTCGTAGAACATTGTATGAACCCCTAATTACTTCTTCTTCTTTAATAATAATTATAAACTAGTGCTTGACTGCAATCGCGCTAGTTTATTAAGTCCATTCTCATGGCTTCATCAAAATCTTGTAAGTTTAAATGGTGTGCGTTCGCGCAGCGGAATGTTGTTGAATTTAAAGATTTTAAATATGCAGATATTTAGTGTATGACGTCGTGTAATTGTGTATGGTAAAAAAAAATTGTGCGTGCAGCCATTGTGGAGAAATTCACCAAAAACTGATTCCGCTGGGCGAACGTTGTCCTGGCGGAACTTTTTTTAATCCATTGACTTTAGAAAAAAGAGATGTGTCCAAAAATTAGTATTTGTGTGTAATTGTGTATGTATGAATAAAATTTGTGCATGCATAGACTTCGGAGAAATTCAAGTTTCCGCTGCGCGAACGATTGGCCATTAGTTAGTTTTCATATAAAGCGCTTACATAGAGAGCTGTTGATTTTTACATACGTTGTTTTGAATTTGTGCATATTTGTGTACAAAACAGATTTAGAAAAAATCGTAGGGCTAAAAATATAAACGTAAAACACGCTTTTTAGGTCATAGTTCTTAAAGTATGCACTTTGGGGTCTAGATTTTCACGTTTATACAAACCTTGTAAGTGTCTGCAACATATTGCCAAATATCAATGATGTTCCTTTAGTAATTAAAGAGATATAGGACAATTTACCATGACAAAATCACTGTTTACAAAGCAGTCAAATATCACGACATTCTAAAGGAATTGCATGGTAAAATGTATGCCAATAATTAGTGTATTCATTCAACTATTCACATTCAAAATTTCATGTCATTAAATTCAGTAATTAAAGAAAAACAATTAAAATACTGACGAAGCATCGAAAACCTACATAACCCGACCAAGTTCGGATAGCTATAAAAAAGCGGCGCCGCGGCATACACTAAATATCTGCTATTTAAAATCTTTAAATTCAACAACATTCCGCTGCGCGAACGCACACGTTTATATGTAGAAAAAACCAAATACATTTTATTCTCAATGAGAAACATTAACATTCCGCTTACTAACATAAACATACATATATGCACACAACTGTATTCATGCTGACACTGCTTGCACTTGTCCCACTTTAACTAAAGCTGACCATATAAAATATCTGGGTGTTACGATTGACACAAATCTCAATTTCCGTAAACATATCGAGTTACTGTGTACGAGAGTGCGTAAATTAATATACATTTTCAAAAACCTACGACACATAGCGGACTATCAGTTAACAAAACAAATTTATTTACCTTTGTGCCAATCTGTTATCACCTACTGTACCTATTACTTCTTGGGGTGGTGCTGCAAAGACCATACTGGTGCCTCTAGAACGTGCTCAAAGAGCTATTCTAAAGGTGGCAACCTTCCGTCCTTTCAGATTTCCCACCCACCAGCTTTATGTGGAATGCAAGGTTCTAACCGTACGTCAACTATTTATCTTGCATACCGTACTTCATCTGCACTCTGAGCTTCCTTTTGACCCAGTACCTTCAACCAGGAGGAGAAAAGGTATGGTTTGCACAAAACCACAGACGAGACACGCTTATGCCTATAGATTTTATGTATTTTTAGGCCCTTTCCTACATAACAAGCTCAACAAACTATTAGTTAAACAGTATGTTAAATAACAGAGGGCGTTCCCTTAAACTCGTTAATATATATCATTAATAGATTAAAATAAAAATATCAGCATAGAAAAATAAGCATAAAATAATCCGAATAAAAAGAAATTATAATTGAAAATAAATTTGAAACCTCCTGTTTTAAATCAAAATAGTAGCGCGGAATAGTATCTACCTAACGTTGCATTGCCCAACACACATCAACCAACACACATCAATCAATTAGATGTTAGATCGCCGCCGCATACGCGGCTCGTCGTTCATAAATAAATTGCGACGTTGCCGTCTTTCATGTTCGCGTGTACAGTGTGGCCTGAAACACAGGTTTAATAAACCTAACTCGGGCATGTCGTTAATTTTACATGATTCTCTGTATAATAATACGTTCTGTATGACCTTATGTATATTTTTAGTCACACATAATACCTAGCTGTTATTTAGGCAATAAGATATGTTTGTAATTGTATAAGAATATTTTTGTAGCTTTGATTTTACAATGTTGTGTAAGTTTTATGAATAAAGATTATTTTTATTTATTTATTATTATTATTCTATAAAAAACTGAGTGAATATTAAGGAAGACTGCAGTTGAGCGAGGTGAAGCAATGTTAAACCCAACAACACGACCAACGATGCTGCGCCAGAGGGAGATTGATCTGGAGACCCTCCAGGACCCAAACTCCCGACACAACATTTGCCGCATTATACCCGGCACACATCGCAACACAACTGCTCAGACCCGTCCTCCGTATGGCTTCATCAGACATCATGCCGGAAAACGCTTCTCCAGTCCTTATCTTAAAGAGGGAGGGAAAGGAAAGGAGACTACTTTAAGTAAAAGCGATTTATTGCATGCTTTGCATAATTAATTATTTTTTGCGACTGTTTGTCCTACCTACACGCTACAGTCTACGATCGACTGTACCTTCGTTGCCAATAAACTTCGCAATCCTTAACCAGCGTTTTAGTACCCCTAGCCCGTAACAATATCTTTGATATCTTGCTTATGTAAAACTTTTCACCTGATGTGAAAAATAAAAGGTTAATCCCTTATTCATAGACGATGCTTAAAGTTAACTAGTGATTAGCGATTCTTTGACCATACATTGTTGACCTTTAAACGTCACTTTAATCATCCTTTATGAATAAACACCACATTAAGGGGTTTATTTATAAGCGACTAGCTTTCAGCCCGCGGCTTCGCCCGCGTAGAGTTCGGTTATATCGCGCTTTTTAGATTTCCCTCGGGAACATCAAACTTTTCCGGGATAAAAGGTAGCCTATGTTCTTTCTCAGGGTCTAAAGATTGTCTCTGCCAAATTTCATCAAAATCGGTTGAGAGGTTTAAGCGGGAAAGCGTAACAGACAGACAGAGACAGACAGTTACTTTCTTTCGCATTTATAATATTAGTATGGATTTCTTGCTTTAACCGAATGCATCAACGGGTGAGACTTTTTTTTTAAAGATGTACGGTGTATGGTACCAGGGTAGCACAAAAGTGTAGGAGAAGTCGAAACAATGAAGCTCATTAATCATTATTAATCTAATATTACATTTATGAAGTTTTATTTTGCCTACTTTGAGGAGGTGCAACGTACCAGGGTAGCACAAAAATGTATGAAGTTATATAATGAAGTTCATTCATTAATGATAAACGCACAGGATATTGTAATCGTTTGAACTCAAATGGCATATCAATTGGGATCATAGGGATACTCCGTAACATACAAACTTCTCCTTTTGATATACCAGTTGAAATCGTAGATTCAATTAAATTTCGCAATAACTTTTTCACTGTCAATCTGGTGCCATTACACAGTTTTGTTTGTTTAAAAAAATAAAAAGAAATTATCATTTAATTTTATATATATAGAAGATGAGATGATGATCCACCGTTCATTGAATTCATTTGTGAAAACGTGATAAATGAATAACCCCTCGACGGATTTTATTCAAACTTCACACAAACCATCTACTAATTAGTCACAACAAAGCCTAAAAATTTGGTTTGGATAGGTGAGTCCGTTCCTGAGTTATAAAATTACAAAGAAAGTGGCAGCTGACCCGGCGAACTTTGTTCCGCCTTGAAGGCAATATCACATGATCCAATTTTTTACTTTTTAAATTAGGGTAACACAAAAGTGTAGGAGAAGTCGAAACAATGAAGCTCATCATTTCGGTTGAGCGTAATCACCACGCTTGCTCAATGCGGGTTGGCGATTTCAGACGTAAATTCCACGTTTCCTGATGTTTTCCTTCACCTTGCATAAATGCATCTAGCTCTGAGAAGAAACGCCGGAACAAACTCAGAGGTCATTGATGGGACATTATGATAGTACTGGCCAAAAGGAAACTAAAATAAAAGTTTTATCAATAAAGTTCCGCCTTAAAGGCAATATGGCATGGTCTTATTTACTACTTTTTAAATTAGGATAATCTATATAAATATTAAAGAAAGTCGAGTTAATTACACTATTTATAACTCAAGAACGCCTGAACCCATTTGGCTGAAAATTGGTAGGGAGGTAGCTAAGGACCGGGAGAAGGACATAGGATATCCTTTTTACCCCGTTCCCGTCGTTCCTGTGTGAATGAATGAACTTCATTGTTTCGCCTTCTCCTACACTTTTGTGCGACCCTGGTACCTTGCAACTCCTCAAAGTAGGCAAAATAAAACTTCATCCATGTAATATTAGATAGATAGATAATAATGATGAATGAGCTTCATTGTTTTGACTTCTACACTTTTATGCGACCCTGGTACCTTGCAACTCTTCAAAGTAGGCAAAAGTAATATTAGATTAATAATGATGAATGAGCTTCATTGTTTCGACTTCTACACTTTTGTGCGACCCTGGTACCTTGCAACTCCTCAAAGTAGGCAAAATAGAACTTCATCCATGTAAATAAATATTTATTAGATTATTAATGATGAATGGAGCTTCATTGTTTCGACTTCTACACTTTTGTGCGACCCTGGTACCTTGCAACTCCTCAAAGTAGGCAAAATGAAACTTTATTCATGTAATATTAGATTAATAATGATGATGAATGAGGCTTCATTGTTTCGACTTCTCCTACACTTTTCTGCGACCCTGGTACCTTAAAACTCCGAGCTTCATTGTTTCGACTTCTCCTACACTTTTGTTAGATTAACAACTGAAGTTAGCTAAAATTGAGTTTCTCGAAGCCGACCACTATTTATGTACTATATGTATTTTGAGACTATGCAATATTGTCGCGTTCGCGATTCACTTTCACTTTTGTTGAGTTTCAGAACGCGATATTAGATCCTCTAACGCGCACGCGAATTTGAACTTTATGCAGCGGTAATAAATTACAAATTGACTCTCCATTTTATTTAGAAAACGTTTGTATGGGAAATAGAAAAATGCTATTTTGAGGATTTTCCCGGCAGTTATTTGAATTTTTTCACCTTTTAAACCTTCCCTAGACCTCCACGAATAATTCAAGACCAAGATAAGATAAATCCGTTCAGCCGTTCTCGAGTTTTAGCGAGACTAACGAACAGCAATTCATTTTTATATATATATAGATATAGATGATTAAACTTACGTCTAAAATGTATTTATTTTTTATAAATTATAAACAAGCGCTTGACCGCAATCCCGCCTGGAGGTAAGTAGGTAGTGACGCAATCGTTGATGGTAAAGCGCACTAGTTTATTAAGAGCCTATTCACGTGAGTGTCTTTAAGGGTAGCCTTGAAGACACTCAAATTGTCGTCCGACGGAAACACCGCCGCTGGCAAATTGTTCCAGTCCCGCGATGTATGCGGTATAAAGGAGGAAGCGAAACGCTTCGTCCGGATCGTAGTGGTGTTAACAACGTAAGGGTGGCAACTCGCCGTCGGCGAACACATTTTTGTCAAATGAGTGTGACTAATTGGGATCGTTCGGACCGCCTATTGGTCCGGTCGGTCCAAACGATCTTAACTAGTCAGAATCATTTGACAAAAATGTGTTCGCCGATTAGGGGGTAGGGTCACCAATCAGCCTCTTGCCGTATGTTTAAACAATCGCTAATCACTAGTTAACTTTAAGCAGCATTTATGAATAAGGGGGTTAATTATTACGGACGAATTAGGCACGGAAAATGCTATTGTTAGATGGAGACGATACGATATATATATGTACAATACGATTATATATATACCTATCGACGATACGATATAGTACGATTACGAGATTGGGTCTCCCTAGACCCAATCTCAACTTTACTAGGTATTTAAAGTTGTTACGATGGAGGTATGGGGAGGTATGGATGGGTGCTTTGGGGTCCCACCTCCATCTTTGGGACCCAAGTCAACCCCACCTGCCAGACGGTGCACCTGCTGACTCACGAACGGGGCTCTGACGCCGGCTTTCCCTTCGGGGTTGAGTGGTCAGACGGCAGTCGCACTCGTAAAAGCCAAACAAGCAATTCAATCATGGAGAGGTTACTTGGAAATGCACTTGTCACAGCTAGGGCGCCGCCACAAAACGGCGCGCAGGTGCCTCGCCCGACTCCTGTGACCTGTGGGCTAGGGCTACCGTGTCAGAGGCGGACACGGCTGAAGAAGCGAGCCCAAACCATGAAAATCCGTTTCGCGTCGTGGAACGTTGGCACGCTAACTGGACGCGCGAGAGAGCTGGCTGAAATTCTCCACGTACAGGCGGAGGGTGGCAAAGCCAGCAGATCCCGGCTTAGGCCGGGACTCCACCAAAGCGGAGACGAGACGAGCGGAGAGGAGATGTTTTTTAAACAACCAATAGAATTGAGTTATTGACACGTCTCCTCTCCGCTCAGCTTCAGTGGAGATCGCTGTGCGGAGATGTGTAATATTTGTATGTCGCGATGGAAGCGGAGATGTGAGCTGTGCGCGGACGACGCGCAGTGGAGACGAGAGATGTGAGCGGCGTGCAGTGAGCGATGTCACCCTCCCCCCTCTCGCCCGCTAGCAACCCGCAGAACCCCGCGCGCGCGCCGGCCGGCCATCTTGCTAGTACCGTGCGCGCGAGCACACACTTTTATCGTGAATAATTTGTGCAGTTTGTATTTTTCAACGTAAACAATTAGTTAATTTAAATAAAACGTAATGGATGAACAATTTATTGAATCAGTAAAAAAATATCCATGTCTATGGAACACATCAATAGATACCTATAAACTTACTGACGTCAAAGATGCAGCTTGGGAGAACGTTTTGAAAGAAACTCAATTATCTGACGGTAAGTGCAATTTATTATATTAAGTATTTCGTTCAAGTAATATTGTAATACGAGTGTCTTGCCATGGAACGGCGCCCTCGTTGTTGAAATAACTACAGAATTTTTCTCGAACTTGATAGGCATCCATATTGTCATTCGATAATAGATTTTCCACGTTTGTGTCGTTAAACATAGTTGTGGCCAAACCCGTTTCATTATTATCTAGATAGCCAGGCATCTTGTCAATTAAAAAGTTGTGTAGAACACACGTTGCTTTTATCACTTTTTCCACTGTTTCTATTTTACATTCAAATTCTTTACGGTATACGTACCATTTCCGTGATAATACACCAAATGTAGCTTCCACAATACGACGAGCTCTTGAAAGTCTATAATTGTATGTTCTTTTTTCGTTATTTAAATTATCGCGTGGATATGGTCTCATTAAGTTAGTCATCAAAGGGAAAGCTTCGTCTCCAATAAAAACAAACGGTACAGGTTCTCCATTTTGGTACAAGGGTTGTGGCTGTGGTAGATTTAGTCTGTTTTCTCTCAAACGAATTCCGAATATACTATCAGCAAAAATACCACCATCGCTGAACCTTCCCATTGAACCTATATCTACCATAATTATTCTTCGGGTAGCGTCGGCTACGCACATCATTACAGTTGAAAACCTGTGTTTATAACAGTAATATGAGGACCCAGATTTTGGGGGTGCAAACATGTACACATGCTTGCCATCAATGGCCCCGACGCAGTTTTTGAATTGCCAGATTTCTTCAAATTGCTTTGAAATTTTTTTCCAATCATTTTCGTTAAGTTCTGGCATAACCAAAGGTTGTAATACTGTCCACAAGGCATCGCAGACATCTTCTATAATTCTTGGAACAGTCGATTTTCCAATCCTAAAATTTTCAGCTATTTGTGAAAATTTTGAACCAGTCGCCAAATACCTGTAATAATTATAATATAGATTTATATTTATGTGTCGTGGTTTCAGTTAGAATAGAAGGGTCATTTCAAAATAATATCTTAATCAGTGTCGTGTTGTTTCCGGAACTATAAAAGATTAGGCATTACTGAAATTATGTATTTACAGAATTTTCACTCGTTCAAAAGTTATAGCCATTTTTAAATAATAGAAAAGAAACAATTAAAAGTCTAAGATTCACACGAGCACAACACATTGAAATCAAACAAATAAAATGGATTTATCACTCGTTATTTATTAACATTTCAAATTTCGACGCCGCCGTCTGCCGCGACCACGTACGAGAGATACAATCCGTTTTGTTTGTTTGTTTGATTTCAGATATTTTTTTTTATAAATTGGTTTCCCTTGAAACTCTGGTATTTTTTAAATATTTATAATGGTTATAAATTCTGCATGAGTGATAATGCGGTAAGTATTTTTTGACTATGGCAATGTCAACATTTAATATTTATAATGATTTCAATTATTTTTATTTCAGTAAAAACGGCTAAATCTAAGTGGAAAAAGTTGAGAGACAACCACCGGGACGCATTAAAAAGGAAGAATGCCACTAGAAGTGGACAGAGTGGTAAACAAATTCGTGAATGGAAATATGAGAAGGTAATGGAATTTTTGATACCATATATGACGAATAGAAACAGGACTACAAATTATACCTCACAAACAAATATAAATGAACAGGAAACAAATTCATTGGAAAGTAATGTAACCGATGAGTTTTTTGAAACATCAAGCAATCATACAAGAAGCACTCCAGAAGATCGTCCATCTGTACAACATTCGCCGTCACCGACATCAAGCGTCTCAGCCTCGACATGCAGAAATGCAACAAGAAAATCGGATGAAATAAGTAATTTACTTATACAGCACCATGCAAACCGTGAAAGAATACGCCAAGAAAAACTAGAAATACAATCATTGATAGAGAAAAATAATACCCTTGACGAAATGGACACTTTTTTTCTGTCGATATCAAAAAGTGTAAAAAAACTTTCTCAATATATGCAGCTTCAGGCTAAACGTAAAATTTTCAATGTTCTTTTAGAATTGGAAGAACTTGAGCTACAAAACACATGGTATAACACAAATGAAAATAATTGGTATTCCCCCGGTTACACTTCAGCACCGGGTCCAAGTTCGACACCGGGTCCTAGCTCAACACAGGCACCGGTTCTTACATCAACACAGGCCGGTGGTCCTAACTCAACACAGGCACCGGTTTCTAGCTCAACACAAATACCGGGTCCAAGTTCGACACAGGCACCTGTTCCAAGCTTGGAAGATACGCACATGACCGATGAACAGATAGAAGCATTCAGAAACGAAGAAGACACATATGATAATTTGTAACTATATGGAAAAGAAAGCAATATGTCTCATGTGATTTACTGTTATAATTTTTTTGTACGTTATGTTTCTAATATAACCTTACCTTAACCTTTTTTTTGCTACTGCCAGAACGGCAGTTGATTTTTTTGTTTTCTTTATGAATAAATAAGATAATATAAAAATATATTTGGTTTTTACATAATATGCATCACTCCAGTCTCCCGGAGGGGTAGAAAGAGACAACGGATCTCGATTTCTCGTAATCCTTACATACCTCAGTTTACATAATAATTTTCATGTATTCTCGTACTTCTTGATTCTCGTTTTGAGTACTTCTCACTTAGCCCTTTTACACAAAAAAAAAACAAACACTCAAAAAAGACTGATCACATTCAAACGCAGATAACACACATAAACACAAACACACATTAACAAAAAAATAATTAGGTAGGTACTTACTTCAAACATACTGCAAGCCGCTCTTGGGTACAGATAGATCTCCTGTAGTTAGTATCTTGCTTAAATATATGCGGTTTAATTAAGTTATGTAGTTCGTAGAATATATTCCTCGGTAGTCTGTAGGACTTAGTAAAACTTTCATCATCTAACTCATTAAACAGAGTAAAAAATTCTCCATGACTGGTATGGTAATACAAGTGACTTCTTTTCCAAAACCGATGTTTTCTTTTGTTTAGGTAGTATAAAGCTATCAATTCTGCTTCTTCAGACTGTAGTTCTTCTTCAAGTAAAAGAAGATACTTTTTTTGTAATAATAGCGACATCGTCTACCTTTCGTGTCAGAATGCGTACTGAGCACTCAACGCCCCGCACCCGAGCTGAAAAACATCTCTTCTCGCACAGCACACAGCACACCGCACACATCTCCGCTTTGGTGGAGTCCCGCGAGCTGAAAAACATCTCTTCTCGCACAGCACACAGCACACCGCATACATCTCCGCTTTGGTGGAGTCCCGCGAGCTGAAAAACATCTCTTCTCGCACAGCACACAGCACACCGCACACATCTCTGCTTTGGTGGAGTCCCGGCCTTATAGGGAACGGCTACAACCTGATCTACACGGGTGCACCTAGTGGAAGAAATGGGGTGGCCGTGATGTTGTCCGACGAGCTCCAGGATGACGTCTTGGAGGTGATTCGCATCAGTGATCGGCTGATGTCGGTGCGGGTGCTTGTCAATGGGGTTATAACCCACTTGATAAGTGCCTACGCTCCGCAGGCCGGGTGCGGTGAAGCCGAAAGGACGCTGTTCTGGACCCAGCTCGAAGGATTACTTCGCGGGATTCCGTTATCCCAGGGAATCGTTCTGGGTGGTGATTAGAACGGTCATGTGGGTGAGAGGTGTGGTGAGTTTGAGCGTGTTCATGGTGGCTTTGGGTACGGTAGCCGCAACGCGGAAGGGCACAGCATTCTCCGAATGTGTGCGGCCGCGGACCTTGCAATCGTGAACACCTACTTCAAAAAGAAGCCGGAGCACCTTGTCATCTACCGGAGCGGGCGAAGCGCTACCCAGTTCGATTTTCTACCAACTAGGAGGCACCACATCGGCAAAGTAGCCAACTGCAAAGTCATACCCCGTGAGAGTCTCACTGCACAACACCGTCTCCTTGTCATGGACCTCTGCGTAAAGGCCCAACGTAGACGTGTAGATGACTGTCGGCGCCAGATCCGATGGTAGCTGCTTGATGAAAACAGGTCCCAGGATTTTGCGTCGGTTATTGCGACAAGTGCGTGGGTACCGACGGAGATCCTGAGCAAGGTCACTGGCACAGGATCCAGGCAGCTATTACGGGGGCGGCGCGGGTGGTTCTCGGCGTCTCTAAGGGCGGCCGCAAACGTGACAAGGAAACCTGGTGGTGGGACGACACAGTCCAGAGGGAGACTAAGGTGAAGAAAGCCCTCTTCAAAACGTGGCAAGCGACCGGATCTCCGGAAGATCGCGACGCATACAAGGTTGCCTAACGTGCCACTAAAAGAGCTGTAGCCAGAGCCAAACGAGACCACTTGCAACCTCTCTATGAGAAGTTGGAATCGTCTGAGGGGCAAAAGCTCATTTACAAGTTGGCACGTTCCAGGGTCAAAGCGGCACACGATATATCCAAGTGCCGTTGTGTAAAAGACCCTAATGAGAACCTGCTATGCGAGGACTTCGCGGTGAAGGAGAGATGGCGCTCGTACTTTCACGAGCTGCTGAACAAGCAGCATCAAGAGGTGCAAACGCCGGAACTCCCTCCGAACCTTGGACTAGTACCTCTGATAACGCCTGAGGAAGTCCAAACGGCTCTTCGTCGTATGGGGAATCGGAAAGCTGTCGGAGCTGACGGAGTCGCCATTGAGGCCTGGAAGGCGATGGGTCCTCGCGGTGTGGGCTGTTAACTAACTTTTTCAACCGCGTGCTCCTGACCGGCAAAATCCCGAGCCAATGGAGGCTGAGTATTATTACTCCAGTCTTTAAAGGCAAGGGCTCGGTTCAGGAGTGTGGCAACTATCGCGGTATCAAGGTCATGTCCCACACCATGAAGATCTTTGAGAGGATTATAGACTCCCGAACCCGGCCGGAGTGTGCTGTCTCGGAGTGTCAATATTGGTTTCGGCCAGGGTACGGAACCATGGACCCTATCTTCGCACTAAGGCTCACCATGGAGAGATACAGATCGATGAACACTCCTCTGCATATGCTCTTTCTAAATATGCAGAAGGCCTTCGACTGTGTTCCTCGCGGGGTGATCTGGTGGGCACTGAGGTCCAAAGGGGTACCTGAAGCCTATGTTGACATAATTCGAGACATGTACCTTAATTCCGATTCCGTTGTTAGGACCGCTGTTGGCGACACTAAACCCTTCCCCATCACCGTCGGAGTCCACCAGGGATCCGTCCTTAGTCCGTTTCTCTTCAGCGTGATATTAAACGTCTTGTCGGACAGCATCAAGGACTCACATGAGCAGCCTCCCTGGCTACTCATGTATGCTGACGATATCGCGCTGGCGGACGCGGACAGGGAACGGTTGGTGCGGCATGTGAATGCGTGGAAGGACTCGGTTCGGATGGAGTTCCGGTGTCTGCAACTCTTGATGCTGCTTGTTCAGCAGCTCGTGGAAGTACGAGCGCTATCTCTCCTTCACCGCGAGGTCCTCGCATAGCAGGTTGCCATTAGGGTCTTTTACACAACGGCACTCGGATATATCCTGTGCCGCTTTGACCCTGGACCGAGCCAACTTGTAAATGAGCTTTTGCCCCTCAGACGATTCCAACTTCTTGTAGAGAGGTTGCAAGTGGTCTCGTCTGGCTCTGGCTACATTTTTTTTAGTGGCACGTTTGGCAACCTTGTATGCGTCGCGATCTTCAGGAGATCCGGTCGCTTGTCACGTTTTGAAGAGGGCTTTCGTCACCTTAGTCTCCCTCTGGACTGTGTCGTCCCACCACCAGGTTTCCTTGTCACATTTGCGGCCGCCTTTAGAGACGCCGAGTACCACCCGCGCCGCCCCCGTAATAGCTGCCTGGATCCTGTCCCAGTGGTCTTGCACACCTGTGCAAGACCACTGGGACAGGATCGGTACCGACGGAGAACCTTCTCCGTCGGTACCGACGTACTTGTCGCCAATAACCGACGCAAAATCCTGGGACCTGTTTTCATCAAGCAGCAACTACCGGATCTGGCGCCGGCAGTCCTCTACACGTCTACGTTGGGCCTTTACGCAGAGGTCCATGACAAGGAGACGGTGTTGTGCAGTGAGACTCTCACCGGGTATGACTTTTCAGTTGGCTACTTTGCCGATTTGGTGTCTCCTAGTTAGTAGAAAATCGATCTGGGTAGCGCTTCGCCCGCTCTGGTAGGTGACAAGGTGCTCCGGCTTATTTTTGTAGTAGGTGTTCACGATTGCAAGGTCCGCGGCCGCACACATTCGGAGAATGCTGTCCCCTTTCGTGTTGCGGCTACTGTACCCAAAGCCACACCACTCATCCACATGACCGTTCAAATCACCACCCAGAACGATTCTCTGGGATAACGGAATCCCGCAAAGCAATCATTCGAGCTGGATCCAGAACAGCGTCCTTTCGGCTTCACCGCACCCGGCCTGCGGAGCGTAGGCACTTATCAAGTGGGTTATAACTAGGGCATCCAAACTTGGATACTCATCAACTCCGGAGATTGTTACGATGTTGAGCAATCAAAACCGGAACTCCGGAGTTGACAGTTTTTTTAGAGACGAATAAAAATGTCCTTGATTTTAATCAAAAGAACTTTTATTTGATAATAAATCAGTGTTTTTGTTTAAAGATGAGTACATTTTTTAAACAAAAACACTGATTTATTATCAAATAAAAGTAAGTAATCTAAAAGGCTGTCAGACAACTAATACTGATTATAAAATACTAGCTTTCCGCTCGAGGCTTCGCCCGCGTGGTATTAGATTCCTGGCATTTAGATTCCTCATTTTCGGGGATTAATTATCGTATCACAAGTTTACATCTGCAATTCGTTTGCAATCCATACTAATATTATAAATGCGAAAGTAACTCTGTCTGTCTATTACGCTTTCCCGCTTAAACCTCTCAACCGATTTTGATGAAATTTGGCACAGACAATCTTTAGACCCTGAGAAAGGCCGGGTAATTTGATATTCCCGAGGGAAATCTAAAAAGCGCGATATAACCGAACTCCACGCGGGCGGAAAGCCTTATAAAAGTATTATATTGTTTTAAACGACACACAGCGCCATCTATCACTGAACTGTTATGAAGCTAAAAATATTTTTGTTTTCCGTCAGGAATATTAAATGTTCCGTTATAAAAAAGTACCCTATTAAGTATTTCATCCGGACTTCTACTTTACGTTGGCAAAATTTTAAAGCAATCCGTTCAGTAGTTACGGCGTGAAAGCGGAACAAACTAACTCAATTTCCGATTTATAATATTAGTAAGGATAAGGATAGTAAGGGACGATAAACCAAATTGTACGTCATCCCTCGGGAATTCCTCATTTTCGGGGATTAATTCTTATCGTTTGATTTAGCTTCTAAGTTTGCATATTCGTTTACAATATATTACCTTTTTTTAAACAACACACAGCGCCATGTATCACTGAACTGGTATGAAGCTAACAATATTTTTGTTTTCCTTCGGGAATATTAAATTTTCCGGTATAAAAAGCACCCTATTAAGGTTTTAATCCAGACTTTTACTGCAAAATTTCAAAGCAATCGGTTCAGAAGTCACGACGTGAAAGCGGAACAAACAAACAAACAAACTCACTTTCCGATTTATAATATTAGCAAGGATAAGGATTAAAACAATCAAATTATGATTAAAAAAAAAAATAAACATTTGTTTAGCAAGAATCAGTCTTTTTGTTTAAAAGTTTACTATCTAAATGTTAAAACAATCAATAATCATAAAAAATAAACACTTGTTAAAGTTTACGAAAATCGGTTTCAACTCCGGTGTTCTATTTCAACTCCGGATTTGAAAATTGCTTAAAATCGCTCCGAAACTCCGGAGTTACGAAACCCCGGAACTCCGGATTGGAAGCCCTAGTTATAACCCCATTGACAAGCACCCGCACCGACATCAGCTGATCACTGATGCGATTCACCTCCAAGACGTCATCCTGGAGCTCGTCGGCCAACACCACGGCCACCCCATTTCTCCCACTACGTGCACCCGTGTAGATCAGCTTGTAGCCATTCCCAATAAGCCGGGATCTGCTGCCTTTCCACAGAGTCTCCTGCAGGAACGCCTCGGCCACCCTCCGCCTGTTTCGGCCAGCTCTCTCGCGCGTCCAGTTAGCATGCCAACGTTCCACGACGCGAAACGGATTTTCATGGTTTGGGCTCGCTTCTTCAGCCGTGTCCGTCTCTGACACGGTAGCCCTAGCCCACAGGTCACAGGAGTCGGGCGAGGCTCCTGCGCGCCGTTTTGCGGCGGCGCCCTAGCTGTCACATGAGCATTTCTATTTAATCTCTCCATGATTGAATGGCTTGATTGGCTTTTAACTGACCACTCAACCCCGAAGGGAAAGCCGGCGTCAGAGCCCCGTTCAGCAGGTGCACCGTCTGGCAGGTGGAGTTGACTTGGGTCCCAAAGATGGAGGTGGGACCCCAAAGCATCCCGATATTTTATTTCCTAGTCTAATTTAATTTAAATGTTTATTACAAGGTTGAATTTATAATTATTTTATTAAGATGGAACTCTAGTGGTGCTGTCTTTATACAAACGTATTCCGCTGTTTTCTTCGTGGATAATGCTTTTAAAGCAATTATTTTTTTTTTCTACAATTTTACATCGTGATTATACGTGCTCCTATCATCTGATTTTTTTTCGAAACTTAATCAATGAAAGAAATACGATACTTCAAAATCGCGAAAAATAACCCATTTTTACCGCAATGTTCAAATGACGATTAGACAAACGTGATAAGTTTTTGACAAAAAAGAAATTAATACGTATACTTTTGTTTAAATTTTGATACAAAACTAATTGGGATCTGTCATGTTTTGAAAAAGAAAACAGCGGAATACGAAACGTCTTTTGGTCAACATTTTTGTAGGTAAAATCAGCCTGAGGGGTGCTAGTCGAAGAGCCTCCACGTGGCGCACCCTGGGCAACGCCAGCCCCAACTGCCCACCGAGTTCTGGTGGACTCTTGGGTCTGGCGGCAAAAACTTCACACGGGGAAGGGCCAGGTTTCAATCACCGATCATCTTTGATGGTCGTTGATGGGAACCTGGCCTATAGGGGTTCGCATGCATCCGCTTCCACTCTGTTAAGCAGAGTCGAAGTGGATGCATGCTTGGGTATACCGTAATCCCTCAGGGGACCGGGGGCTGTCGGGGCGTTTGTCCGGGCCACGAGGGGACACCTCTATAAAACGGCCGAACCACGGGCGGCATATCCCGTCTCTAGGTTATTGCAGACCTGACGGACTAGTAATCCGTCGAAAATTGCAATCTAATCCTAAGTTTTGGGGGCTCGGCGAGAGGATGAATGGCTGGAGGAAGTCCAGTCGTTAGAGCTCCCCACTGTAGATACCTGCCGCCCTCTACAGTATGTAGGCTTACCTTGAGTACGACGCTCTGCTCATGTGTTGACGACAAAACGCTAATTATCGTGGGACTTGATATGGAGAACTCAAAACAAAACAACAAAAAACGGACTGACCAAAATAAAAATAACGACTTAAGGCGAGCAATAACGGACCCGATTTGCAACACGGACGGCAACGAATCGGAGAGGAAGGAGACTGACGCCACCGGTGCGACCGGATGGTCGTCGGTGATCACGGTGGCATCAAGTGATGGGTTCCGTGGGGGAAGCAGAAAGGCCACACGGAAGCACTGGTCAAGCGGCGCGTCAGAAGGTGAGGGAGCTGGATCCGGAAGCCCGGAGAGACCAGCTTCCAAGATCCTCAGGACGGGAGCTGGCAGGGGTAAGTCCCAACACTCGGTGGGGCTCTCCCAGGCCAGGCAGTTTCTGCGGGATGGACCGTCGGACTCGGAGTCCACTTTGACCGACTCCGAGACGGAATCCCAACGAAAGAAAGGACGTACCAAGGGGACTGACCTCTCGGTGGCTGCACCCCAAGACCTTCGGGGGAAGGCTGAGGAGGGGGCGGCGGCCATTGAGGGGGTTCTGAAGAAGTCCAAGAACATTAAGGGGACGTGCATCCGGGAGATTAGGGATGCTTCGAGCATTTGCTCGAAGCCGTCAGATCCCTGGCCTCCCGGAAAGAGGATGAAGAGGTGAGGCGGCTGAGGGCCGATAATAGGCGCCTGCAGGGGCAGCTTGCGGCCCTACGGAAGGAGGTGGCCAAGCTGCGCAGGGCTTTCTCCGAAAGGGGAAGCCCTTGCGGCAAGAAGAAGCGGTCACAGGACCCGGCCCCGGAGCCGGTCCCGCAGCCCCATTCCGAGGGTTTTACGTGGGACGACTTTACCCGAGGAATAGAGGTCCTTCAGCGCGAGCTCATGAACCATTTTGGGGGGATCATGACCGCGCGGCTGGAGGGCCTCGAAAAGGACGGCCGCCTCTTGCCGGCTAAGTCTCATCGCCCCTCCCTGGCGGCCGACAGGCGATTGGGTCAGCCCCCGGCGGGGGAGAGACGGGAGGCAGAGCCGGCGACACTTATGCCGCCGGCTAACATGCCTAAAAAGGTCAGGCCGGTCAAGGTCGGGGGGCCGAAGGGACCGAGCGGGCGCGGAGGGGCAGAGGCCCCCGAGCCAAAATGCGCGGGAGCAAGTCGCCGGAGGCTCCAGGGCGGTGCAGCCTCTGGTTCTGGAGGGGGAGTCGTGGGCCACGGTAGTCCGCAAAGGGAGGAAGAAGACTGCCGCTGCCCGTGCTCCCACTCCGGGCCCGAAGCCAAAGGGGTTCAAACCGGCGGGCCCCAAGAAGAAGGTCCCTAAGGTGCCGAATAGGCCTGCCGTCCTCGTGGCCCTCAAGCCGGAGGCGGTGAGAGAGGGCACCACGTATGTGGATGCCCTCAAAAGGGCAAAGGCGGCCATCAATATGGCGGAGCTAGGGGTGACGCCACAAAAGGTCAGGAGGACAATGACCGGAGCCTGCTTCCTAGAGCTCACGAAGGAGACCTCCCCCTCCCAGGCCGACACCCTAGCCAAAAAAATGGCAGAGGTGCTCGGGGAGGTGGCCGAGGTCTCCCGACCTACGAAGATGGCGGAGATCCGGATGGCAGGGCTCGATGAGTCGATAACGGCTGAGGAGCTGAAGGGCGTCCTGGCCGAGGCGGCCAAGTGCCCTCCCGACCAGATTCGGGTGGGCACCATAGCCCTAGGGGCGAGGGGCACGGGCTCGGTCCGAGTGTCCTGCCCCATAGAGGCCGCGAAGGGGCTGGCAGAGCGGGGCAAAGTGGTGGTGGGTTGGAGTGTTACTTCAATCCACCTACTGGAGCAGCGCCCCATGCGCTGCCGCAGGTGCCTAGAGGGGGGGGCACACCGCGACGCTCTGCCCGTCCAAAACGGACAGGAGCGGCCTCTGCTTCCGGTGTGGTCAGGCGGGCCATATGGCCATGGGCTGCAAGGCCCCTGTGAAGTGTGCGGTATGCACGGACAGGGGCCTACCCAGCGGCCACAGAATGGCCGGCTCTGCCTGCAATGCCCCACCGGTTCGGGGCCGCTCCGCAGTGGGACCGCCAGCGGCCGGCTCTGCGACCACCACAGCAGGAGAATCTGCGGCCACCGCAACAGAGGGGACACCGATGGACACTGCTAATGCCCAGTAGGTCCATCGGTGTCATATTACAAGTCAACGCCAACCACTGCGCCAGGTCGCAGGACCTGTTGTGCCAAGACATGGCGGAGTGGGGGGCGGATCTGGCGGTGGTATCAGAGCCATATTTTATTCCGGCGTCAGCCGGTTGGCTGGGGTCATCGGATGGCCTGGCTGCGATCGCAAGACCAGCCGCGAGCACCGGTCCCCCTATCGTTCTTAGGGAGAGGGGTCCGGGGTTTGTTGCGGCGCAGTGGGGGGGATTAGTGATCATCTCCACCTACTTCTCCCCCAATCGCAGCCGGCCCGAGTTTGAGCACTTTTTGGCGGCCGTCGAGGGAACGGTCCAGAGGGCGGCTCCACGCCCCGTGTTGGTGGCGGGAGACTTCAACGCCAAGCATGGCGCGTGGGGGTCTCCCGTCACGAACGTTTTCGGTGAGGACCTGGTGGAATGGGCCCACTGCTTGGGTCTCCAGGTCCTCAACCGGGGCAACACCCCGACGTGCGTGAGGTGGCAGGGTGAATCGATAGTGGATATCACCCTGGCCACCTCGACCCTGGCCAACCGAATCCGGAACTGGCGGGTAGAGACGGCGGTGGAGATCTCGGATCACAGGTACGTCTGGTTCGAGATCTCCACGGCGGGTCCTGCGGCCCTCCTCCACCTGAGCCCCGCGGCAGGCGCCTCCTCATTCCCGAGGTGGGCGCTTGCGCACCTCCGCAGGGACGTCGCCGAGGAGGCGGCGGTGTTCCGAGGTCATGGTAATAAAGGTCATGTTTTAAACTTTGTTACTATGCTCATTTTAAGCAATATTAAACATGTTTACTACTACATACCTCGTATACTTATTTATTTTCTGCTTTAAGACTAACCAAATCATATTGTTATATACCACAATGAAAAATATACAAAAAAAAAAAATACTGTTTTTAGATACCGGTAAAAACAGTTATTAGATTTGAACTCGAACCACCTCAAATTTTCTACTAGCGATTTTTATATCGGTAAAAAAAATCCACGATAATTGCATGCCTTACGGTGGAGGTCTGCCTGGCTCGGGCGGAACACCGCCGTGTCCTCGTGGCGGCAATCTCTCTCGTCCGGGCATGGCCCAGGCCATGGTCCGGAGCGAGAGTGCATGACAGGCCATCCCCTCCTTCTGCGAAGCAGTGATGCTGGCAAAGGAGGAGGTGGAACGCCTCTAGCTACCGCAGGAGACATTCTGGTCAGATGACAACATCGAACTCCCCCCAGCCTCAGTACGCGCGGGTTTGCGTGCGGCGAGCAGTGAGAAGCTCGTGTTTGTGTTTCACGCGCGCCTCAAAGAGATGTCAGCACACGTGACGGGGTCCCCGAAGACCGATGCCTGGGTCAGGATTGCGGGTTGGTACAAAAGAGAAACCGTGGCCCTGGCGCACGGCAAGTGGCGGAACACGAGTGGGTTTTAGTCTGTAAAAGTCTGACACGCCCTTCCGTGCCGTCCAGAGCGGAAGAGGTCGTTTGACGATTTCCCATCCACACAAAAAAAAAGCTGAGGTTGCGTTCCATTTCGATACCTTTACCGCATTGATTTTTTTTCCTATAAAAGAAGTTGGGAAGTCTGGTAATACAATTATGTGTGACTAGCATCCATCTGTTTTTGTAATATGCAACTGACAGAACACAAGGGGCATGATATTCAGAATCCTATTGTTTATTGAACAGAACCGAATTCGCACCCCAAGGCGGAGTCGTGTATGAATAATCAACAGGTTAACCATGCTTCGGCCAATGATATTTATGACCTTTTTTACTTCATACAAAGCAAACATATGACGATATTAACGTGTAGACAGACAGATATTAATGGCACCTAAATTGTAATAAGTGGGATAGTTAAAAAGCCAATATAATTATTTTGGAAACACATTTATTCAAATAAGTAATTATGAGATGAAAATACATTGAATATTGAACTATTTACAAAGAACCTGCAGACAGCTGCAAGGCTCATACACTTATTACTTTTAAAAGCAGCATTTGTTATATTTTACAGTTATGTTTATCATAATATCTGTAACATACGCACGATCGTACGAATTTAGACCATATTGACGGAACTCGGTCGGTCTCAATTTAATATGCCTGCAGGCGCATTTATTAACGACAAAATAGTCACAAGTGATCTTGGTTGTATAGGTATCCGTAAATTTTTACATCTATCTTCAGGTATCGTATGATTTCAGCATAAGAGCGAGACGGAGCTATTTAAGACAGAGACGGAGCTAACATGACCGATAGCATCATCCGTTTTCGCACTGGAATTATGATGACATTAATACTTCGTATCGCTACCCTTAATAAAAATAACAACACTAAATATAACTTGTTTTGCATACAGGGCGTATCTGACATCGTAACGCAAACTTCGCGAAAAGGATAGACCGCATGCCACTAATACTATTCTTATACTATATATTACAAAAAAGTGTCGGCTTGGCTTTTGAACGTTGCAAGCGTGCCGCCGTGCGGGTTTGTAGGTATGACGTTGATCCCTGATGTGAACTCTATTAAATCAGCTGATAAGATAGTTTTTCGGGTTTTGTTTTCATTGTGCTTTTTTATGTAATTAGCGAATTATTTAATTTTTACTTTAAAATATGATTGGGTTTTCAAGAAAAGCAATTGTGAACGGTCTGAAGTGAAAAAAACTACATATATTTTTTTTTAAATCATGAAAAAGCCGACGAAAAATTCCACCACTGGGGGGCTCAGAATCATGTACTGGACACCCTTTATAATACAATAGGGGGTCTAAGTCCTAAGCACGAAGTAGGTTTTTTTCCCGAAGTCACGAGACGTCCACTAATCCGTACCACTTACGGATCTTTTCTTACCCGTACCTTCCTTGACGGACTTACCGAATTACCTCCAGTTTATTCATACTTAAATGCGATACAATAAACACTCGGACAAATTATTCTTTATTGAGAGCCAGATCTATAACGACCAAACCCATCCAACTTAACTATCGGCAGTTTTGGCGTACTGAAAGTATCAAAAACCCATCTATTTCTAGTTTTAACGTCCCAATAACCTATGTGAGAAGCAATTTGTATGATTATATAGCAGTAGTTATAATTTGTACTGCAGGGTGATTGCGTAAGAGACTATCCTGTATCCAGTGCTTCACTGCGATTTTGGTCAGACCATCCGACCACCTAGTCGGTGGTCATCCGACGCTGCGCTTCCCGATACGTAGTCGCCATACAAGAGCCCCACCTACGGCTATGTCGGCGAAATTAGTTCTTCTACGGATCTCCTAGCATGCGACCTCGAGCTTTCTTATGGGGCCCATAGTGAGGAACCACGTTTCTGATCCATATGTCATCACCAGTAACACACATTGGTTAAAGACTTTTGTCTTTAGTCACTGAGGTATTTTGACGACATGACACTACGGAGCTTCCTGAACGCTGCCCAGCCAAGTTAGATCCGTCGAAACACCTCGTCCTTGAAGCCGGAACTATCGATCTGGATCAGCTGTCCCAGATATATAATATACTGATCATGATGATGACGATTTACCATCGGAGCTCGTCTATCATGTGTGCGAAGGTGGCTTACAGTCATTCTTCGCTGAGAATGCTCCTGCGCATCAAGGGCACTGGATAAACAATATTGTTACGAATGCACCTTATGTCGATTGCATAAGGTTTCACAACTACGATACCTCGAGACCTACGCATTGTACAGGTACAAAATAAAAACGCTTTGCTAGACCTAGGGTGGCCTATCGAATGGTACAGGTTTCATCAATATGGTTAACAAAATGTCGACATCGAAATTTCTAGAAACTCGTCCCCGGGAAGTATCTGTAGGTACTGAACGTACTCGAAATTATGCGTTATTATTATTGATTCTGTATATGTCTGGAATGTTCGATCAGCTGATCTATATAAAGCCCCGTGACGCCAACGGGCAGGCAGTCTGCATACGATTACCGAGGCGAAACAAGCGACAGTTAAGAAACGATCTTTGAGCATACCTACTGCGACAGCTGTAACAAGAACTTTGAGGACTGCGTGCCGTAACATCTGTAGTGTTATTGTGTGTATACGACCCGGACTTCGTGGACGTAAAGGAAGACTTCGGTGCGACATCAGCTACGTTCTACTTGTTATTGCCTACGATCGACTGTACCTTCGTTGCCAATAAACTGCGAAACCCTTAATCGACATTTTAATACCCCTAGTCCGTAACAATGTTTCAAAATTATTCCAATTGATAGTAAGTGTGTTATGTAATTAGAGTGCTGGTATCATCACGCTGGGTGTGGATCAGTAGCGATCTGTTAATACATTATTTGGGTTCAGCTTATTCAGTTTATAATTATATTTAGCTGTAAAACAACTATGCACCATGTTTCGTCATTGTGGCCCAGAATCGACATAGAAATTGTTAGTTAAGGCTTGAATACAAATTGTACATCTAAGGCCTGTCGGTGATGCTGATAAACTTAAGCTAAACGCTGAAAAACTAATATTTATAAACCGATTTACACTTGGCGGTACACATCATGTAAGACTATAAAGGATGTATCTGACATCGACGCACGAACGAGTACCATGGATCCAGTACATGATTCTGAGCACCCCAGTGGTGGAATTTTTCGTCGGCTTTTTCATGATTTAAAAAAAAATGTAGTTTTTTTTTCACTTCATACCGTTCACAATTGCTATACTTTTATAACCCAATAATATTTTAAAGTAAAAATTAAATAATTCGCTAATTACATAAAAAAGCGCAATGAAAACAAAACCCGAAAAACTATCTTATCAGCTGATTTAATAGAGTTCACATCAGGGATCAACGTCATACCTACAAACCCGCACGGCGGCACGCTTGCAACGTTCAAAAGCCAAGCCGACACTTTTTTGTAAACAGTGTGTATTCTGTAACCGTTCATTAACGACATAAATGACTATCATAATTTTATTAGTGGCATGCGGTCTAGCCTTTTCGCGAAGTTTGCGTTACGATGTCAGATACACCCTGTATACCATGATTATTATTAGTTACTATTTATTGTTAATTTATTCGTGTTTCATTATAGACTTGCAGGGTAATTGCGTAACTTACTATCGATAGCAATGGGCTTAGTTTTGATAGTTTACCAACATACTTTGCGTAATTTACGTTGTTGAGCAGGCATTTGAAGGCAATTGGATTCAAAATGATTGCAATTTGTATTAATAGTGTGTTACGCAATTACGGCGCTGACCCCCTTTGTAGTATATAGTATATGTATGCAAAAAAAAAAAACCCTATTTATGGAAGTACTGATATATTTTTGATACAGAATTGCCAAGAAATTACATAATGAAAATGATATAATAATACAAAGACGGTTGCGATGCTATAAATAATCACATATTATAATAATTGCGGTTTTAATCTTAATATGAAACAATTTGCCAGCGGCGTAGTTTCCGTCGGACTACAACTGAAGTGTCTTCAAGGCTACAGTGA
Source organism: Sesamia nonagrioides (assembly GCA_017933935.1). Classification (NCBI taxonomy): domain Eukaryota; kingdom Metazoa; phylum Arthropoda; class Insecta; order Lepidoptera; family Noctuidae; genus Sesamia; species Sesamia nonagrioides. The sequence goes on along the minus strand of JADWQK010000137.1, from coordinate 1,855,383 downwards.
ATAGGCTCTTAATAAACTAGCGCGCTTTACCATCAACAATTGCATCACTACTTACCATCAGGCGGGATTGCGATCATGCACTACTATCAATTTATAAAAAAATAAATACAACGAAACGCGCAGCGAAATAGATGCCGAATATTATTTAAGATGAATTCTATACACGCTCTTATTTTTTAAATATACAGTGGCAGTCGTTACGGGTTGTTGGAGCCCTCAAAAGTCTAACAATTGGTCTAACTGCAATGCTTCGATATCGCCTTCGGGTTGTGGAGGTCAGACGGCAGTCGCTTCACGGAAAATATCGGAGTTTAGCCAAATCAGCAGTTAGACTGGTAAAGCGGACCCCAGACTCAAAGCTGAAAAAAGCTTTGGATGCTACTGGGATTAACGCTGAGATGATGATGATGATACAGGGCGAGATTGTAGATGAGGATCAGGTGGCAATGCAATCATTACAGATAGGAAGAGTTGATGCATCTGAACATTTTTAGATGGATTTATTCTAGTCTTACGTATATATTTTTTTAAACTCCAAGACGCTGGCATAATATCAGTGATCTCATGTTATAGAACTGTTTAGAGAATATACACAGGGTCAAATTAAATTACCTAGAGAATTTCCGCAAATGTGTATGGATAACATTTTAGTAGATATTTGCTGTTAAAAACTGCTTGCACTTTCAAGTGTGAGTTGAAAATAACTGTTTTTATTTCTAACACATCACATATGTGAATTTACATAAATAGAAAAAAGAAACATTATTCAAATATATAATATATTTTATTACTTTACTACCAGCGATGATTAAACCCAAATATATTTCTTAATTTTTTCACCATTTCAAGAATAAATTTTAATTTAACCCTTTAGAATCGAAGAGTAATCGATGTTCTAAAAACAATTAAGAAAACATTGAAAAATGTGACATAAATATCTGTACACACAAGAAATACTATATAAAGTGATGAATATAAATCTATGAATATATTGCAATATACAATAATATTGTTATATTATATTATTTATACATTAAAGTCCATTTTATAATAACGAGTTTAATTAATATATTTATGACTATCTTACTGTCATATCTATTACATTTTGAATTATAATTTATACTATTCTTTATAGGTGTGCATCGTGCATTTTATGAATATAATCTCAAATGTTACTTTACTATACAAACTACAATACCTACTTACGTAATTTATATTGCAAACATATTTATACAAAATTTAATACAAATAATAATGAATATATATGACTTTCCAACAGAGCCAAGCTGTGAAAGCCAAGATCTACAGTTTAATATACCTTTTCAGCAAATTCAAACAGTGATAATAGACATCTAACTGTGAACCAATCAGTGATCAGGAACGCACTATGAGAGGATGTAATCGTTGAAGCCACCCACTTTGTAAACGAAGAGAGCGATAACACTGTTATGTAATAATAAGTATACCTACTTTGTAATTATTGAAAATCATTAACCATGACGCACATGGCCGAATGGTGGTTAAAGTTCAAACGAGATGGGTTATCGATACCTTCAACAGTAAGATGAGGAACGCAGGGTACCATCAATTTTTGGCAGAAACGGTTAAGCCTAGCATTGGGTGATTTTTAAAAACTATGACGGTGATTATTATCTATGAGAAAACGGTATTAATTCAGCGTCTGTATGAAATAAAAAGTTGAATAATATGTGGGTTGCGTATTTATCCTAAATGAGAGAAAAGTGCAGCGGCGATGTAGATTCGCGGGTAATATACACAAACAGGACTTCTTTTATACAAAGATGTGATGCAAAGCAAAGCAAAAAAAAAAAAGCAAAGTAGTAGTATGGAAGAAAGTGAAAGAGTGAGAGTGAGTGAAAGTGGTAGTATGGAGTAGTAGTATGTAATAGTAGTAGTATGGAAAGCAAAGTATGTTACTATTATTATTTCCCCCAAAATGCTCTTACAGGTCACATTGAACATGTCCTAACACTAGTGACGGTGAATTGTGCAAGCTATTCTGCTTAATGAACCGGACCTGTTACATTTGAAGTTGGGAAACGGCTGAAGAGATAAGTTAACACACTAACTCAGTACTTACTGCTTAACATGACATAAATATTTAAAATTTTTGTTATATTTGTTGAATATATTTTTATATAAAATTGCTAAAACGTGCATATACTATAAGCATAGTGCAAAAGACAAAATAATTTTTGTAAGTTTTTACCCTGTGAGTCTAATCAGTTGCATCGTTTCTAGAAATTTTTAAAAAGAATTTTGTTTCTTATTTTTTATTCCAAAAAAGACCTTATACATATATCATATAATAAACTTTTCACGTTAATTTTGCATAAGCTAATAATGATTAATTCTAGGTTCAAGAGCATGGTATATTGAAATAATTCTGTTTTGTAACAATAGATCAATTAATTATTCTATTACGGCACTACGGCATATATGAGACGTTTTAACATTAAGCATGAAACAGTATAATATTTTTATTAAGAATATCCTGAAATAAGCTGCCTAATAGTCTTAATAAACCTTTAATAATATCAAAACTATTATATTCATCTACACCTAGTTCTGAGAATCTATATAATGTACGATTATATAACGAGATCTAAAAATGTTTCCGTAGAAAGAGCTAACTTTTTCATTAAATACAGATTTAAATTGTGTAACTGTCTATAAAGAATATTATAGCAGATTTTTATTTTTAAAGCGACAAGATTTAGAATATAATAAAGGCTTGAATGTCTCGAGGTGATATTGATTCATGTAAGATCTAGAAATCACAACTCTGTTGATAGCTCTGGAATGCGGAGTCCTGATGCCGTGTCATGCCATTATGATTCCAGAGAGACGGAGTTATATACATGCGTTATAGCAACATACCATCTTTGGAATAATGAAGGCATTAATACCTTGTAATACTACTACTGCAGCCCCAGTAGGTCTAATTTCAGTTCTCCCAACAAATTTATTCTGCGCTTGACATTTCAGACGCCAACAATCGACCGACTGAGTATCAGACTCATGGCAATAAGCAATACTTTTGATTATGATATAATATTCTGAAATGTGTACATAGTTATTCTAAATATACACCTACACACACCGAACTTCGAGGACAGGTCGGCTATTCGAATGTGATAATTAACAATAAGCCGCATTGCCTTTGTAGTATGCAATGAGTGTTATTATTTAAAAATCTAAACATGCCCGAAGACAATAAATATTTTAATGCTTTTTTGAGGTCATTTTTTTAATGTTTTCATAATCCTAGTCAATCCCTTCGACGCGGAAGATGGTCTGTTCAACACACATACGACCTTTCAAATCTCCCTTGCATTCACATAGCAGTAACCATCTTGTCCGCTGTATACTTATAAGACGCAATACATGGATCTATTTCGGTATAATATATATATATATATATAATATGTAACAAACCCTATTGCTATCCTTAAGCACTAAAGATAACAGCTGGTATAGACTCACTATATGTATATAATTCCAACTCAAAATAAAATATTCTCAAGAATAGACGCCAAATTTTCGGTTTCATGCTTCTTAAATTTAAATCATAAGAAACGTGTCACCACACTAAGTCGGTCAAATACTTTTCACTTTAGTTGCCATTATCACGTTAAGTGATGTCTATAAATCAATGTGAAAAGTCAGATTTCTGGGACATATTAAACATTATTATAACTTTCGAACATGTAAGAGGTAGGATTAAAAATTCTTCTAATATTGTTTGATATCATTCAAGAAACCGCGCCCTTGGTATGTAATACCATTCCCGTTACATGTTGTATACATACTATATAAATCTGAAATTTCTATTCATAATAAGTTTTATAATAAAGAAAAATATAAGTACTATAACGAATGTTATCGTTACACAGCGAGGCTTACTTTATTGAAGAGCGAGGCTTATTTTATTGCGAAGTGAGGTTTGTTACTAGTGCTTAACATCGCAATAGAATTTAAACATGATAAAATTGTACCATTTGCTTTCATAACATTTGATTGCATCGAATGAAACGACCATATTACTAGCCAGTCTATGATAGCCATTATTTATTCAGAGATTTAAGTGTATTCTTCTCCACTTGTTTTATTTTGACACTCGACGAATAAAGCTATGATATAGTGCGTAGAAGATAATTCCGCACGTACTTAGGTCACTGACCTATGTTATACAAGTTCACTGGACTAAATATACAATACGAAATGACAGTTTATTTTTTTATGTCGTTTGAATTGAATGCTCGAGCGTCTCAGGAACCAAGCAACATGACGGCGATTTGAACGTTATTCTGTATTGGTATGTCTTTGATGCTGTAGACCCTACATTTCGTAGAAAAGGCTTATGTTTTGTTAGCTACGAGATGTTTAAAATATTTTATATAGGCTTCTTGAATAAATCGCTATAAAAATATTAGTTCCATAGACGTTCACGTTGTTATCAGCGCCAAAATGGCGGCAATCATATGTCTTCATTTTGTCATCGTTATTATGAAGTACAACGTACTTGTTTATAATAGATCAGTGACTAAGGCTCTTTGTACACAGCACGGTGTTTTGCGATTCGGCGTTAACCCACCTTACAAACAACGTGTATCATCAAGATTCCACAATGAGCTGTATAACACGGCCGTGCCCACACGGCGAATAAGCCCTAGTTTATTGTGGCAAGGAAAACGTGTGAGTACAGAGGGCCTTACGCTCACTGTTGCACAACTGACTAATTACGAGTGCAAGACAGAGACGGGAACATGTTATAAGTCAAAGCACCAGTCAAGTAATGTGGAGCGAGTGGTGAAATGTCGGGCCTAACAATAAGTCAGTCCAGGAATTGGAAAAAGAACTGATGACCGATGGGATAGGTGTGTTCTTGAGCGGATACCGTGAAACGGTAAACGGTATGATGAGATACCCTCAGGCTATAGGGGCGACGATCTTCGCATGATGGCTGGTAGCAGTTGGTTGAGAATTTGCGAAAATCGAGTTGCAATAAAGGGGAAGCCTATGTCCAGAAGTAGATTGCTATAGACATGACGCTTTGTACAGCTGCAGGCATTCAGCCGATAGTGATAAATGAAGACAGTTTCCAGCTCGTACATTTGACCACTCCTAACCACTTATTGTCTACATTTGTTTATCAAAACAGACAAGTAACGAAATATACACCAAGGCCTGAACGATATGTACTCGAGCTTCGACTAAGCATGTTCCCGTCTCTGTCTAACACATGTAGTTAGACAGAGACAGGTATAATGCTTAGATAAAGTACGTGCTAAATCTCATTTATAGATATTGGCCTAAGATTTCTATTTGCCAAGTTCAATTCTGCTGAAGATTTTTTTAATGGTGTTTCTCCTCAATAAGTTTCAGTCAGTTCTAAGATCTTAGATTCATACATAATACTTTTAATATAATTAATTAGTACGATATATCTTTCACTAAGTAGTGTTCTTGTCTTTCATTTGTTAGTATATTTAGCTCACGTAACCTAACCAAATCTGGTTTAATTAAGCTAAATGCTAGTAAACCTTACGTCTATATCTTACCTACTGATGATATAATCGAAGTTTGGTGATCTAAATCGAAGAGGTAAAAGGAAGTAATGACATTTTGGGACAATATTTTTTTAGTGTAGGTAAGATAAATAGGCTTGGTACCGAATCTCATGTTCCACTACCGTAACTTTAACTACAGCATGGATAGTTTTTACTAGCAGACACATGGCTCGTATAACAGATGGCCAATGCGGCCAAAAGATTCTGGAGTGGCGAGCGTGTACCGGAAGACGTAACATTGGAAGGATTCTCATAATGTGCACTGATGAGTAAAACGATGAAAGTATAAAACTGTCAAACATGTTAACGTCTCGAACTTGGCCAAAACTACACCATAATAATGGTGTAGTTTTGACCAAAATGTGATGGGCCCAGAGACTTAAATTTGTTTTCACATTTAGACTAAAAATGACTGAATCTTGAATGAAGTCCTTAATAGAATATATCAGTTTAAAGTCTAAGTAGTTCCATGAATAGATGCAATATGAAAATATCTATATCTATCGAATAAATGACTTTTTTTAATCTACTGAACACTAGATATTAAGCAACAAGTATAAAAGACACGGCTGTATACGATTTTATAAAAGTTATGTAATATGGTAGACAATTTTAAAATGTATACAAGTTTAATAATAGGTACTTACATGCATATTTTTTTAGTTTTTTTTTGGTTTTTGTGGTTTATGTTATCGTGGCTTTGTAGAACTTATTTCTCTACTTGTTTATTGGTATAGATAGTTATGCTACATCAAAATATATTTATCTGTCCTCGAAGTATCGAATTTATGAATACTTTTTGTCTACCTTCATCGAAACGCGACGTAGCAAGTGAAGGGCCCAGGTTTATATAATTTGAACAGGAGTACTTTAGCAATTATGTAAAATGCCTTCTTCTATATTTATAAACGAAATTAGCTTTCTTTCATTGACAGCAACTATAAGACAATCATTAATCCATTCATTATAAATGCGAAAATAACGCTATCGGTGCATAATCTTTTCACGTTTAAACTACATATATAGACCAATCGTTCTGAATTTTCACAGAGACGGAATGTCAGACATATATGTACATACATTGCTTTCATTCAGGATATGGGTATTATTTATATTGTGAAGAAATTCCCGTAGAAAATAACTAAAAATATTTACTTTCCACATACCACCTCTTTCAACTTTTTAGTCCAACATAAGTTGGATTACAAAAGTTTGCATGACGGTAGTTGTGTGACATTTTAATAAATACAATTGTAAGTTATTTAAAGTTATTACAACAGATGTTGAATAATTTTGAATAAACGAATAACGCACATCCTATTAATATGAATGGATATGATTGTATTTTTTTTTTGACATAAAAGCCCCATTACTACCGCTACTCTCTATGGGCAAAATGTTGATTGTTTTAGTCAATAGTACCATCCATAACATCGATGATTTTACTAATATTAATCATTTTACATGTCACATTGTTGCTACCTTACCTACATCTATCTACATAGAAACCGGGGCCCGGTAAACGTTTACCTTAGTCTAGCTACGCCACGGATGAGGTATGAAGTGGGTCCTAGTTCAGCATCGTGTGCCTATCGTATATGTTGCGGCGCTGCTCCCGGACCTGACGCTTCCACTTGTCCTGTTGGTGCGTCACTCTATTGAGCACGTTGCCACGCGCTCCCATTTGCTGTGATGGCCCACCGAGGGTGCTCTCGTCCTGAAAACCAAACAAGTTCATATTTAATGTCGGTTCGACAAGTTCTTGCTTAAAGTATAAACAAACACTGTTCAGTAGGCCTAGTATGATTTTCATTAGGAAACTCGATTGTCGATATCGGGCGCGTTTGACTCATCGATTGGCCCGCTTCAAGGTTGTAAGAACTCTCAATTAAAGAGAGCGCTAAACGCACTCGATATCGACGATCGAGTCTCGTAATGAAAACTCATACTAGGCATACAGCACATTGCGAAACACAATTTTATTCTCAATCTAAAAAAAAAAAATTAAGAATATTGCTAAACCATTGCTTTACCAAGGGTGTAAAAAGACCCATTGCATAGCCTCATCTATGATTTTCGTACATTAAACTAAATATCATTGCACAAAAATAATGTATTTGATGGCCAACCACTTTTATTTATGGTGTAAAGGACCAAAGGGTTAGAAGTTATAACATTAGCACAGCTTCAAAATCGTTCCCAGGTATGGTCCAGGAATCACAGAGAGAAAAAAAAGGAAATCCTGAAGGTGACTCGTCTTCGTTAAGTGCTAGTTTACAGCCGTTGTAAATATTCAGCCAAACAATATAACTGTTGAACTGTCGAAATGAAAGTTAGGTACCGATAATTTACTTAATCACTCACTACAGGGAGTTAGTTACACATTTACCTGTACCATAATAAGCACTTCCTCTCTCTTTAAATATTAACATTATATTTACTTTGCTCTTGATTTACGTTTATTATTGGATATATTTATTCTATCATAACCTAAATAAATAGTACACCATAGACTATCTGCAGTATTTAATACTTTCCCCTTGGTATTCTATCGAAAAGGTTGTCTGACCGAAAGACATCTTCAAGGTTAAGTTAAGGAAGGTTTAAATTTTACATCTCAACACATTTTCCAAAAAATTTAGTTTGAATAACATTATAATAATGAAAAGTCAACTATGAATCCTTAATTTTCCACATGAAAAATATCTATAAGTTGATTTTAAATTAGAATTTTGGGGTCAAATATGTATAAAATAATATCTCTCTCGTCTGTAATTAAATAATTTATGGCATATACAATATGTAAAGAAAACCCTGTCCGACCCATAAGGATAATAAAGGTTAGGTAAACACATGACCAAATATAATATAAAATTTTACATAATCATCATAGTAACAATATTGGATTTAGAAATAATCTTTTTTTCCCGGAAATGAATTCAAATTTCCCCGACATTTGGTAATTTAAAAAAAATTACAACACCGATATTATTATGAGCGAATCGCGACGCGACCGCGTGCCGCGTGCCCTGCCCCCCGCCCCCTGCGGTAGGGTTGCTTTCCGCACATGTATTAAGTTAGCTCTTTTTGCGAAATAATATTTATTTTTTTAGGGGGATTTTTTTTAAGTTTTTGCCCGGCTTTGTACCCATTAGTAGAATCAGTTATCGATACCTAACAATACCTTCACGGATCGGACAGGGTTTTCTTTACATATTGTATAATAGAGATTATTATAATGTATTCTAAAATGAACATACGCATTCAATTTGTAAGTGGCACTACAAATTCGTTTTCTTTGTTTATATGTATTTTAAACAATACGTTAGGATTAGACCATAAACACTGATGACAATTATCAAAGAGATAGGTATTGACAAAAAAGAATAACATTAAAAGCGTCGGAACTTTATCTTTTCTGAAATTTTGCTATTGTTGTAAAGCGTAGTTATCTGCAGTGGCACATGTATCTTTTTGAAGGTCGAAATTTTATACCCACGCAGAACTCACGAGAAAAGCCGAATTTTGTCTAAATGAACTAAATTGAATTTTGCATAACTGTCACACGTTCCCGGATGATCGGTTGTAATGATTAGTATCCATTCCAAGAGCAATTACAGAATCTTAGTCAAAACTAAAGAAACACGAGTTTCAACCATTCAAATGGCTTTAAAAGAGTTTAATGCTTATTAATAATGCTTGAGTATTGACTGACGTTCTGTAATAAGAGCTTGAAGACCCTTTTATGGAGGTACAGCAGACAACTATAAATAATAAGTGGCATGATCATTACTTGAGCGTTTATTTAGAAACATTTTGTTGATTCGATTATTTTGCGTCAATACTAACAATAAAGATAAGTTTGTTTATTTGGCCTCGCTGAGATCTGGAACTACAAGTCGCATTTACCTAATAGCCCAATTCTTAAAAGAATTTTATTAACATTACGCTACTATCCCTAGGAGTCGAAGAACAATAAAATCAATTAAAAAGGTAAAGTACATGAGTACGAAGCAACAAGGCGAGCGGGCGCTGCTGAAGGGATGGGTCAGGGAACAAAAAAATCACGCGGAGTTGCGGGTAGAAAGCTAGGGTAGGATAATATGCAGCAGACTACACGCCTGAGTGGCTGAATTTTCTACTGTTGTCGTTTCAGTTTTTCTAATAACCATTCGCAATTTAAATAAGTATCGCTTACTACAGACTTGCTCAAGACGGTACGATTCGACAGTCCGGCTGTCCAAAATCGTACCGACCCAAACAAGTGTTACGCATTTTCTTTATCCTCCCTCTCGAAGAGAGGAGGCCCGAGGCCCAGCAGAGGGCACATTATAGGCTGATTACGCCACATAATTATTACCCGGCAGACTCAGCTGGGATTCTGGCTGCGCGCTCCGTAGCGGAGCACGCAAGAGACCACTCCAGCTCCGCGACGGACGCGACACAGACGGACCGTCCGCGCCGCGATCCGCGCAACACACCGCTTCAAGCGCCGCGCTATGCTCCGGGACTCCATTACCGAGGCCTAAGATAGGAAACGGCCTCATTTACATTAAAACCATTTCAACATAACCTGCGTATTTTAATATTTTGCTGAGTCGCTTTGTTTTTTTACAAAATACTTAAGTTTTATTTTTCGTAAATTTGAGGTTAACGATTTTGTATAAATTCAAATTCGATTCACCCACGTATTTAAAAGGTGACTATTAAAATATTCATATATTTGTGCTATCTTAGCTAGCTGACAAGTTCAGTTATACGTAGGCAGTCCGATTTGAAGCGTTCAAAGTGTATAACACAACTCTTTGTTACATTCTGATATTAAAAGTAATAAAAGCAGCTTTGCTTATTTAGACCAGATAAGTTTAATTGTTGAAACGGAATCAATAATATGCACTTTCGACTTCCATGATCAAGAAAACTAGCTTCCATAAAACCACCTTTACAAATAAGAAACTAATAAACGATAGCTGTTGGTGCGCAAATGGTACAAAATTTTATGAAACTTAATTTTCCGGTTTACATTTACCCGTGCAAGACTTAAAACAATATAATGTATGGCTATACTATCTTTTAGTATGGCAGCAAAGGTATAGGTCCTACCACCTACCACCACCTACCTTATTGGCATTCTTCATTTAAAAAATATGTATAGTGACTAACAATGCATAATTTATATCTCTAGACTTTTTCACAGAGTACGGAACTGGAACTGTCGCATCATGATGCCAAATTTGCGTTGACCACTAAACTCCTGTGTCCCCTTCATTCAGACGAATGATGGAGATGTACCGCATTATTTTAGCCATGGCCTAATGTTGTAGGATAAGTGAAACTGCCTCTTCTTTTGAGCAGATTTGAAAATGATTCAATCTCTTTCCCGCGTGATATCGCCTACCAGTTGCAGAGGTTTAACTGACTATGCAGGGGTACAGCACGTTATTTTGTAGCGGTACTACTTTTGTTTCGCACATACATAACCTCGACAAGTTTATAAGTTTTTTTTTTATTTAAGTATATTGAATTTTGAGAAAAACTAATCTACACGGCGATTTGCTTGGATTTTATGGAAAGTGGCCGCTGAGGTTGCCTTCTGTACTATAATAATGTGTAATGTAATGGTGAAAGGTCATTGATCGGTATAGCCATCCTTAAACTCAAATAGATCTCAGTACACTTACATCTTCATTGGTGTGCTCCTGGTACGATGCCTTAGCGCGCTTGTTGATAAGCGGGTCCAGACAGATGAGGAAACCCATGTACACCACCAGCAACATGATTACCCAAATTACGATAATCACCACCACCTGAAATTGTGTCAGATTTTAAATATTATACCTCAATATGTATGTAGGTATGTCTCGACTAGGTCAATAGGGATGTATCCAAGGTATGAAAATCAAAAAAATAATTTGTCCGTCTTATAGATAATAAAAAAAATTTAGACAGTATTTTTTATTTTGTCGAAATTACCAAAACTACTAAGATATAGCGTATTAAAGTTACGAAGTAGGGGCTAATTAAACGCATTTTTTTTTACTTAGTAAGATATATCGATTAGAAATGTCACATGAAAAAAAAAATGCATGTTCAATATTTTTTATAAATCTTTCTGATGGACATTGCATTATTTTTTAGGATACAACCCAAGTTGATGTCTCAGTAGGTCATTCATAGATCTTTAAAAGTCATTCCGGGCGGTCACATTTTCGTAATTTCCCACCAATCTCACAAAGGGGTCTCATGTGACACATGGTTGGTGGAGGTGAAATAGGCTGTCGCTCCACGCAACTGCAAAAGCTTACAACAAAAGCCAAACCCAATATAATAACCTTATTGATGATGTTCTTTTTAAGGCCAGGCGCATAGCACTCGCGGCCGGCGAGTGTGTATGATCAGATAGATATATTAACTTTAACGAGGCAAAAATAATCCTAGTTGAACTAGTTTTGTAGTTTCTGCCTATTCTATTAGGAGGACGGCGTGAGTAACTTAGTACATTCACCCTAGCACCAGGATTTTATCTGACAAAGACCTTTACTGAAGATATCTCGAGACGTCTGCACAACTACAGGTCCTGCTTTGCCAGTACCCCGTGGATTTCCGTGACCCTTACTATTCTCCCTCTATCACCTCTTTCTGGACAAAGGCTAAAAGGTCTGTCTCCATTTTCCGTGCGACTACCATTTGGTAGGAGTCAACTTGCTCATTTTTCTTGATATGCCGCGATGTTGCATTGGAACCAATTATTATTTTAGTATTATTCATGTTAAATAACGCGTAGAGGCTTTAAATTTACCAAAAGTGTGATGTATTACTCTCAGTACGACGGTTCGAACCTTTATGACGATAGTAGGGTTGCAACGGTTTCTTGAAGATGATTGTTTACCTATGAACCAGCAGCCTAATCGGCGAACACATTTTTGTCAAATGATTGCGACTGTATCATTTGGGATCGTTCGGAATGCCTATTGGTCCGTTCGGTCCAAACGATCCCAACTAGTCGCAATCATTTGACAAAAATGTGTTCGCCGATTAGGGGGCAGTTCTAATTAATTAATGCTCAACGATAGAGGGTAATGCAGCTCGACAACGCGCTCAAATACATAAATACCAATTTGTGTATTTGAGCGCGGTGCTTATGAGTAGCATGTTCTCGCGTGTAGGTATAGTACGGCCAACGAATCGTGAGGGCTCTTAACATCGGCCGAAAGGTTGTACGTAGGATATAAATGATAACCCAAGGCGAGTGAGTGAGAGAACATGCGCGATAGTACGCAAATAGAGCATATCTTCAGACTCCCATGATTCATAGACCGTATTGTAGGCTAAGTATGCCTACAATACGGCCTATGAATCATGGCGAATCTTGTCCTTAAGGGGATTTTGAAACCACCATGGTTCAAGTGTCAGACAAAGATAGAGCTATACAGAATGAATAGCGATATCCCTTTTTCACAACCGTTTAATGTTTATTTTAACACGTCATAGTAGCCCCCCCAAGTCACCAACAACGATTAGACGAGATTAAAGGTCCGTTGTCACATAACGACAAACTGTCATATCGTGTATGCAGCTACTGTTAGATTCAATAGAATGCAGGATATCAACGTACCTTGATAATGGTTGTGTTCCTGTTCTCATACTTGCACTCACAGCGGGGACAGAACTCTTGCTCGCGACCCTTGATCTGGTCAGCCACGCGCGGTAGGATCACTGATTCACAGTTGCTGTCCGAAAAAAGATAAATAATACGGATCAATTTGCGTTTTAACAGGCGCAAACAATAATAACGCAACTAATCAAAATCAAGTCATTTATTCAAATTAGGCTGAGAATCAGCACTTTTAGAAAGTCAATATTACATAAGACAGTCCCTCAAAACGCCCACCCATCGACACTTCCTAGTGCTTTCGCTGGGAAGAAGAAGTGGCGGAACAAACTCCCCAGCAGCACAGCTGTGTCATTTAAAAAAACACATGACTTTATACAATACTATGTATACTAGTAATGAACACAATGACATCATATACACTGTAAGTAAAATAAAAGACAAAACATCATGTGCATTATGTAGTAGGTACATCTCTTCCGTTCCAGTGTACTTGTGTAACACACTATCAATAGTAAGCACTTTAATTTTGACATTTCAACACCATTCATTGCATTATTTACATTGTTGACTAGATAATTTTTTCGCACAAGCAATGGTCTGTTCAGTGTAGCTACCATGAGTTTTCATTACGAAACTCGATCGTCGATATCGAGCGAGTTTGGTCTCATGGATTGGCCCGCTTCAAGGTTGTAAGAACTCTCAACCAATGAGAGTGCCAAACGTGCTCAATATCGAGTAATGTAAACTCATGGTAGCTACACAGAAGACTAAAGATACAAAGACTTTGTATAATATGACGACACGGCCCAATCACATTGCTAAGCCATGCATAACACAGAAAGATAAAGATCCACATACAACAGTTGCACATTTGAAGCGCCCTATCTGTTGAAATTACACGAGTGCTGTGAAAAGTGTGACCCATCGTATCCCGTTTCGTGCTGCAATCAACTAGAAACTAAACGATTATATTTGCATTATGCTGGCATATTAACCCATGTTGATTTGAATTAAAATCCTTTTTTTTTTAATTTGTAAACTAGAGCTTGACTGCAACCCTGCCTGATGGTAAGCAGTGATGCAATCGATGACGATAAAGCGCGCTAGTTTATTAAGCCTATTCACTTAAAAAACCTTAGTGAGTAGGAAGGAAGACAGCAGTTGAGCGAGGTGATGCAATGTTAAACTCAACAACACGATCAACGATGTTGTGCCAGTAGTCCGGGAGGCAGCGGCTATTTTGATTAGTGTTTTTATGCCGATCTTTACTTCACAATACTAGTGAAGAAGCTGTTTCTGATTACGAAAGTGAAGGTCAGCTGACGCACCTGCGGGGGCGCTTGCTATGAGACCCCAAAGAACACGTAAAAAAAAAAATAATCTGAAAAATATTTTATACCACATGAAATTTTTTTCACGTGTTATTGAGATTGATTACAATTAAAAGAAAGTAGTCAGCTGCACGGCTGAGGGTGGATTATGCGTCAGCTGAGCGTGCGAACTAGCCATAAAAATAAAAAAATAAAATTATTTTATGCCGATTGAAATTTTTTTACATGATTTTAGACATCTAGTGAAACTTGATATTGATAATCAGCTGCATATACATTGGGGGAAAACACGTCAGCTAGAGCAGGAATGTATGACTGCGCGCATATATCTCTATGGTCCGTATTACAGAACGTTACTCAAGCATTGATGTCTGCTTAAGCATTACTTAAAACTAGTTTCAACCAATCAAAAGGCTTGAAAAGAGAACTAGAAAGTAGAACTTGAGTTTTGAGTGACGTTCTGTAATACGCGCCTATGACTCGCGGAATTTTTAATGCTCCGACTGACACCTTTCCCCCCAACGGACAATCAGCTGACGAATATTTTCTTGTATCTATATATTAACACTCTAATATTTATACATTTCATGTCGTCCTTTAACAATTTACCCAAGATTTACCTTACAGCTTATTGTCTTCCGTACACAGGTATTTTACACCTGCGTTCCTGCGTCCCTCTCCCCAAAAGGGACAGCTGCGTTTCGGCTTTATTCCTTCATTTATACCCAACAGTTGAAGTAAGACATTCAGTTGAAGTAAGACATTCTGACAGCCTCCGTGGCGTAGCGGTAGCGGACGCGGCCGCTGCGCAAGGTGGCGCGGGTTCGATCCCCGCACAGTGCAAGTATTTGTATGCATGAATATGAATATTTGCACTGGCCTGGTCGTGCCTCGGAAAGCACGTTAAACCGTTGGTCCCGGTTGCCATATGAACATCTAGTGGCAGTCGTTACGGGTTGTTGGAGCCCTCAAAAGTCCAACAATTGGTCTAACTGCAATGCTTCGATGTCGCCTTCGGGTTGTGGAGGTCAGACGGCAGTCGCTTCACGGAAAATGTCGAAGTTTAGCCATATCAGCAGTTGGACTGGTAAAGCGGACCCCAGACTCCAAAGCTGAAAAGGCTTCGGATGCGACTAGGATTAACGCTGGGATGATGATGATGAGTTGAAGTAAGACATTCCTACTAAGAGAACGTGTGGTGTTATTCGAAAAGAAAATAACGTCAATACAACCATTTTGTGTGTTTTGTAATAAAAAAAGTCTGCAAAACTGATTATTTTCACTGCTGATACAATGCAGAAGTGTAAAAACATATTAGAAATACGTCAAACTATAGATTTGGCAATGAGTGATGCGAAAGTGCTGTCCGTATGGCAATACCGATGACTGCAATCCATTGAACTTGCAAAAAAGAATCGATGGTTCGTTGTTCCCGCCCTGTAAAGCTGAACTGCAACAACATTTTTTTCGAACGGCATACAGAGTGGTGCTGACAATACGACAATAAATGAAAACACAGACCATGCTGGTTCATAGGAATAATCCTGAACCATAGAAAAAAACCTAGCATCAAAAATAAAAAATGAAAATCACAAACTAAATCTCATAAAATTGCAAACGGAATAGAACATCCTTTAAAACATTGGTTCAATGACCTCCAATCAGCGGGCGACAGCGCGTTACTGTATCGACTTGCTTTTTCGCGCCTTTAATAAAGTTAGTACCGCTGGATGCGGCGGTCATCAACCTGTAAGCGCTTCCTTATCAACATGTACATCATGTAGAAAATGTGAAAAATGATTTCCTGTGACTAAACTAATGGATATATTTATATATTTTTTATGGGTACACTGATAATGTGTTGAGGTACATGATGTTTAATTTATTGTCGTATTGTCAGCACCACTCTGTATATCGCCCACCTTTGGAGCCATGCTCACCGTTCCATGCCAACTGACCTGTTGCCAACTGAGTATGGATGGGAAGAATCTGATGAAAAACATTATTTTAAATGGTTTATGGGTGATCAATTGCCGCTATCCATCACTAGCATCACTAATCTCGACATGAACCCACATGGTATGAAAAAAATATCTTCTTTTGATTTCTGGCAAATAATATTTACCTACATGATTTTGTTAATTAATTGACTGATATTTTTACAGAGGGCGACGAAACCGAGAACGATGGAGTGTGTGACATAAGCATCGATAATTGTGATGACGACAGTGATGCAAAACGAAGATGATTCATAAAAAAATATTTGTTTGATGTATATTACGATTTTTATGTTAATTGTAATAAAAATAATCGAATAAAATTACGTTTAAATTAATCCGAATATTCCAAACTAATAGAAATCATATTAATGTTGTTACCGCTTCACTCCCATGAATCTTGGGTAAATTGTTAAAAGACGACATGAAATGTTTGTTATATTATACTGTTAATATATAGATACAAGAAAATATTCGTCAGCTGATTATCCGTTGGGGGGAAAGACGTCAGTCGGAGCATTGAAAATTCCACGAGTCGTAGAGATATATGCGCGCAGTCATACATTCCTGCTCTAGCTGACGTGTTTTCCCCCACTGTATATGCAGCTGATTATCAATATCAAGTTTCTGTAAATGTCTAAAATCATGTAAAAAAAATTTCAATCGGCATAAAATAATTTTATTTTATTTTTGGCTAGTTCGGACGCTCAGCTGACGCATAATCCACCCTCAGTCGCGCAGCTGACTACTTTCTTTTAATTGTAATCAATGTCAATAACATGTGAAAAAAATTTCATGTGGTATAAAATATTTTTTAGATTTTTATTTTTTAACATGTTCCGCAGCTTCCCAATCTCGCATCCACCGCAACTGGAACAGCTGACGATCGATTTCGTCATAAGCCACATGCATTTTGTTTTCTATATTAATATCAGCCGGCATAAAATGACTTGTTTAAAAAGCCGCTACCTCCCGGACTACAGAGGGAGATTGATCTGGAGACCCTCCACGACCAAACTCCCGACATAACAACATTTGGTGCATCGTACCCGGTACACATCGCAACACAACTGCTCAGACCCGTCCTCCGTACGGCTTCATCAGACATCATGCCGGAACACAACATTATAGATTCGCGCTAGCAGTGACAAAATTAAAAAAACATTTTCATCTAATATAATAGCATCATCTAACTAAGCAGTCTATTTGGCATAGGTCTCTTTAAATAAAAGTCGAATTAGTAGACTCGCTGATAGATATTCATTCGCTGCTACCAGTCTCACCAAATCCAGGACATCCGACAAAATATCCAAAACACCGATTTCATTCGCTCATCTAATAAGTATAAATTACAGTATGTACTGTTGAACATAATATAGCTTGGTCTTTGACAAGTTATTAATGTGTATCATTAATGACTTGTCAAACTGTTTGGTTCAATCGGATGGCTGTTTTTAAAAGACTATAATAATATTGTTTTTCTACTATGTGGTATTCAAAAGCAAGGAAGGGTTTCACTACTGATAATACACCCAGCGGCCTTTTACGCCCGCAAATTAGCATACTGATCTCTGTCAATACAGAGATCAGTATGCTAATTTATTATTAAAAGAATACTTAATTTCCATAATCAAATACGCTTAGCAAACAGTTAGCTAAATGCAGCATAAATAGAGAGATCTATAAACTTTACCTACTTAGCACGCCTTTTGGTTAAGCGTTATGTGTCAAGTTCGAATACGAGCTAAGTAATGTTTATAGACCTGCGGCTAAATGTGGCAGTTATAAAAGTAGTCATATAATAAAAATAACAGTAAGCAAATTAGAACACAATTGCAAAATGCAACAAATGAGAACACAATTGCAAAATGCAATCAGGCCAATTGAACCAATAGTGTGACTACAATGGCATAGGCAGTGCATTGCTGATTGAGAGATCTTTTGAGCCATTAAACTATAGAGTTGCCTCAAGCGCAGGAACGTTGGACATAGGCATATTATGTTGTTAACTCATTTTATTATAAACTGACTTGTTGCCAGCGGCTTCAACCGCCGGATTGTTGGAACATATCCATGGTTACAACAAGTGTTTTTACATACCTCTATTGTTTTACTTAAAAGCAACCACAGGAACCCATGGTAATAGGCTACACCATGTACATAATATACCCTCTTTGTATCATAAAAAGGTCTTGCAAGTAAATAGGCTGTGTGACCTCTGTCTACATTTAAAAAAAAAACCTTATTTAAAAAATATAAAAACTTTACTTGTTATTTGAGGGAAGAGTTAATAAAATTGATGTAACATACCATTTTGAACAGATTATATTTTCACATAAAGTTTTCATGATTGAAAAATCAGCACTAGATATTTTAAATTATTTCCTTACCATTTGTTTGGTGGTACATTGGCTGATTTCATGAAAGGGCTTCGGTCAGCACCTGCAGTGTTGGACAGCACAGCCGCTGGGCTTGGACATACACATTTGCAACGGTTATCTTCATAAGAATGTCCCTGTAATGTGGTAATCAGAATAAAGTTAGGTTTTGTTATTGTGCTCATCTACATACATAAATTAAGTTTAAAAAAAAATATATGGAAGGGCCAATCCTATTTATATATGACCTTTGATTTGTTGTATTTGATACCAAATAACTCAATGCCTATTAAAAACATAAAAAATCCAGGAGAAAAAAAAAACAAAGGTGGTTAATTTTCTCATAAATATTGTATAAAATGCTCTTCTACACTGACGGACTCATAACTGCATCAAAGTAATAGACTACTTTGAAATAAATATTTCAACCAGGTATGCAAACTTTCTATACAGATTTAAATTGAAACCTCTAGATTGGTTCGTGAACTTTAAAACAGCTTAGGGTCATATTCTTAACTTTAAGTTTGTGTACTGGAAAGGACCTTAAGACTTTTTTGATTGTGAATGCAAGTTTGAAACTAGGCAAGTACGGCCTGTGTGGTACCGGGGTTAGAATAGTACTAACCCATATTGTCCCATGGGTGTTGTAAGAGGCGACTAAGAGAATTCTCACCAGCCTTAGGTCAGCGTTGGACCATCTATCTATAAGCTGAAGAAGTACTAATCCATTATTCTGTCTAGTTTTCTCCTATCTATATTGGGACTGGTTTCCAGTGTAATTCTAATCATCCGAATAGCAATATTTTGAATACAAATATAGCAAATTGTCCTTGGTAAGAATGGTTTTCAGACATATCCATAAGAATTGTCAACGCCAAACAGTCAGGAAATGGAATGATAGTCAGGACCAACAGATTAAGATGCTTTCAGAAGGGTAGGTAAAATATGGTCAACTATCTACAACCCACCTCAGCAATTGTATCTTAACCTGATCAATTGCGCTGTTACTGCTTAGCAATATCAAGCCCTTTATCAAAGTGATAGTAATAGCCCAGGCTCGTTATTTTATTGTTCTGTTTCAAACAATTGAAAGGTTCCAACACAGAACACAGTTCACATTTGAAATGTGTTGACCTCTGACACAGTGTGATTTTTCAGATTTGAAAATGCAGTGTGATTGAGATTTCTTGGTGGCATACAATCTTGCTTCTAGGTTTTCCCAATTAATAGAAATATGAAAGAACAGTTTAAGATTTCAACTTTCTTTTAAACTTTTATAAAATATATGAGGAATAAGGATCCATACAGGATGCAGCCGCTTTTTTAACAATTAAATAGTTTGGATATCTGTTATTATGGAATGTCATTCTATTTCCTCAAGTTAATACTGTGAATGTGATAAGCTAGGACTGTAACTTTTGCAAAAATGAGTTAATGCATAATTAGTGTTCTGAAGCAATGTTTTATTTGGTGCGATAACTTTACTTTTGTAGTACCTACACTACACATAGTTTACATATGATGGTAATGATGTATAAATCTTGAAGTATTATTAATTATTGAAAAGTGTATACAGAAATAGCGAATATTTCTAAACACCTACATGTTTAGAAACATTCCCTATTTCTGTAAAGTTAACAATGCTAACAATGCAAACTATTAAGATTGAAAATAATTAAATATGTAAATACAACTAAAGTAGTAAGATTTAACCAGTCAGATAAATGAAGGAAGAACATAATATGGGTCGTTCTGAAGAAGTAAAGAGACAAAGGTTGAGAGACTCATTAAAAGTAAAAGATGAAAGAAAGGAGCGAAGATTATTGAAAGTTGCGCAGAAAAACGACACTACGTTACCAAGAAAATATCAACACGATATGTAGCCTAGAGTATTTCAACATTTCAATAAAACGAATGTTACAAATACTGATAAAAAACTAGTTAACTAACTCAAAACAATAAACAGAAAATAGCACATCTGACAAATATATTTTCCATACTTACAGACACAAAAACGGCACAAGTCGCAGCGAAAATCAGCCCGATCAACTTGAAATACATTTTGAATAACTCAAAGCCCAAATTATACAAAATGACGATTTTATATCAAATATTAATTAAAAATTATTTAATATGTCACCACAACAGGAGTCAAGACTAACCGCAGCCATTGGCACTATTGGCAGCCATAATTGTATTTTGATCAGATTTCAGTGTTGCCGTTCTATAAAGAAAAGCGACCTGAAAGTTCCGCCAGGTATGAAAAAAAAAACAGCAATAAATCTGCAAGTAAGCGCTAAACTATTTTAAATGTGTAACGCATTCTGTTTTCGCAACAGAATAACACAAAATCCGCCAGTACTAACGGGAAAATTGCTAAAACTAGATTTGGAATTTTGGATGATAATAAAATTCTAGTAAAGTAAGTCAAAACAAAAACTAATATCTATGGTTTTGAAGAGGCTGAAGTTTTTTTTTTTTTATCGTTCTTCGAGGAACTTTTAACTAAAGTGGAATGTGCACTAACGATCAAAACGCGGTCCGAGGGAGATAGCTTCACAGTAGCTCTCTGTTTTTGTTGTGTAGGGTGACATAAAATGGGGGCATTATAAGGAATGTACAACAACAATAATAATAAAACCATTTTTTTTTACTTATATTACTGAGATTTTTGGATGCGAACTTTTTAATTCCATTATTCTAGAAATGGATAAATCAATTGAAGATATCCTTTTTCTATCGACACGAATATCAAAGAGTATCATCACATTCATCTCATCACAAATCTGTGGTTTTTGAATACTGGAAATATCTTACATTTTTAAATTGTTTTCAAACATTAAATAAATAATAAATGGTACGCAGCACAGGTTCAGAAGCGGCAGATTGGATCACAATATTGCTTGGGACAGTAACTATTTTTTCTGGTGGTTTAACCTAAAACAAAAAAATCGTAATTTTTAAGTTATAATATATAGCCACGTGAAATGTTAGACATACGTAGACCTACAGCGCTCCCATCATGACAAAGATGTAAATAAACTGACTGACTGATTGATACTAATATATCAACGCACAGCCTAGTCTAGAGGATTGAAATTGTGCACATACTTACTAACATTTACACACCTGGAATACACGCCTCCTCTTAGTGAGAGGGAGTGGGCCATAAACTACCACGCGGGCCCAGTGCGGGTTGGTAGATATCATATGTCTTCGATGATTTGCTTCTAGAACATGCCGGTTTCCTCACGATGGTTTCCCTCACCGTTTGAGAGCAGCAGTGATAAAATAATTTACACAAAAGTAGAGCGCCTGGTGGGGTTTGAACCTATGACCCACATTTTGTACCCACTGCTCCACACTTACACACTCACTAAGAAATAATTTTTGGAAATTCATCCCCTAAGAAGTTAAACCGAAGTTTAAAAGTTAGAATTTCTACGCGGACGAAGTCCGTTAGTATTAAACATTAATATTAAATTACCACAGGGAATATTGACACACTATAACTTTTATAATATAAAAGTTATATGATAACCGCAAAAAATACTTACTTAAAGAATGATATTCCGCATCCAGGGTATGACTCACTATTGCAGCCATTAATGGAACACTTTTTCACCATCATTTTCTAATAGAAATTGTCGGTTTCAAACAAAATTAAGAAAAAAATGCAACCCCTGGATGACTGATCAAATTAAATATGTGCCGCCCTTTTATCCAGGTAAAGGTATTGCCATACTTCGGATGAGCAATTACTAATAATCGTTATAAATTTGTCTGTGGAGTAAATACGCAGTTATCACGAACCTGTGTTTACTAAATTATAATATTAGCAATAAAAAATCAATACAAAAATATTAATATAAATGAATGCATATGACTTATTATTTTTTATGCTTACATCAAATAGATTTAATATTTTTCCGAACCTGAATTATATTTTATACGGGTATCACCTAGAAAGAGACAGAGGGCTACTGGACAAAGAAATTATAATAAAAGAATTCTTATCTAAAATATCTAAACAATACCATTCAAAAATAAACCTAAAGGCTACTCATCATTCTCCTGCCCTTATCCCAATTTATTTGGGGTCGGCGCAACATGTCTTTTTCTTCCATGCATCCCTATCAGAAGCCATCTCGGCAGTCACCCCCTTCTTAGCCATATCATCCTTCACACATTCCATCCATCGTTTCTTTGGTCTTCCCCTACTCTTATAGCCATCAACATTAATAATTAAGACTCTCCTCACGACATTCTCCTCAGTTCTCCGTAACACATGCCCGTACCATGACAACCGATTTCCACACAACTTTTCAGCTACCGGTGCCACTTTCAGAAGCCATCTCGGCAGTCACCCCCTTCTTAGCCATAGCATCCTTCACACATTCCATCCATCGTTTCTTTGGTCTTCCCCTACTCTTATAGCCATCAACATTCATAATTAAGACTCTCCTCACAACATTCTCCTCAGTTCTCCGTAAGACATGCCCGTACCATGACAGCCGATTTCCACACAACTTTTCAGCTACCGGTGCCCCTAAAGCCTACTCCTTAAAGCTTATATTGCCACAAAGCTTACGCATAAATACCTAAAGTACCGAATGAGAGGCATCAAAAGGACCCTGTATCCCTTTCCCGCAGATAGAGTGATTCAAGATAAAGTTATATATACCTAATACAATACATTTATCCGAGCGAAACCGAGTCGGGTCGCTAGTATACAACGTGTAACATAAAGGGTATATACATAACAAAGGCATGGCATCTTTACATGATATCAAACGATATTGAAACGGTTTTTTAATCCTATCTCTTTATGTTAGGAAGTTATGAGGAAAAACACCGCCTGTGATAGGCGTCTGTCATACTAGTCGCACAGAGATATTGAAGACATTTATCGGATTTTGGCAAGTAACGTGACGGGTAACGAGTAGTTATTAACGTATGTAGTGTGCTGCCACGTTTGTTATGATTTGATTTTAAGAAACACACGAAACCGAAAATTTGGTACCTATTTTTTGAGTATTTTATTTTGAGTTCAAACCCTTCCGATATCGTTTGGTATCATCTAAAGATGCCATGCCCTTGGTATGTATATACCCTTTTTGTTACACGTTGTATAATATAAATAAAGTTCGTGTATTATTTTGTAGCTACCTCTTACAGTTATTAGATTTTTACTAAACAAAAAATTTTGAAGTTTCTTAAATATTCCAATTTTCTTATGAACTGTGTACACCCTACTAGAAAGGGACACAGGGGTCCTTCGTGCGTTTCTCTTTCTAGAAACGCCTTTGCCGGCTCGTCAGCGTTCTAGGTATTTATGCAATTTCTTTGCTACTGGAACGCTTTCTCCCTCGGACCGTGTTCTCTCCAAATAGGGTTTTATTTTCGATAGACCTTATTGTTCTTGCAATAGAGTCTCCTTTTAAACAAAAGACTTAAGCAAGTACTCATTCCACGTTAGATATAAGCACAGTCTAAAAAATCATCAAGAGAGATCAAAGGCGTCGACCTACTGTATGATTTTTATACTGTGATATAAGTTTTTTTAAATATATATATATATATATATATATATATATATATATATATATATATATATATATATATATATATATATATATATATATATATATATATATATATATACAATATGTAAAGAAAACCCTGTCCGACCCTTAAGGATAATAAAGGTTAGGTAAACACTTGACCAAATATAACATAAAATTTTACATAATCATCACAGTAACAATAATAATGAATTTTGAAATAATCTTTTTTTCCCGGGTATTAATTCCAATTTCCCCGAAAGTTGGTAATTTTTAAAAAACTGACAACACCATTTGTGACGGAGCGAATAGCGATGCGACCACGTGCTGCATGCCCCGCCCCCCTTCACCCGCGCATACATGCGCGGGTGAAGGGGGGCGGGGCTATCGGGTTGCCTACCGCACATGCATTAAGTTACCTCGCTTTTTCGAAATAATATTTATTTTTTTTGGGGGATTTTTTTTTAAGTTTAGCCCGGCTTTGTAGGCATTATTAGAATCAGTTATCGATACCTAACAATACCTTCACGGATCGGACAGGGTTTTCTTTACATATTGTATATATATAGTATGCGTATTTACACATATATTTAAAAATATATATATGTAATATATATAAATAGTATGCGCAAATGCACAAATGCGCGAAGCAACTTCAGAGCGGACTAGATGTTTGGCGCGATCTAAAACTCCTTCTGTTCAAGGCAAATAAGGTATGAAAATCAAAAAAATAATTAGTCCGTCTTATGAATAATAAAAAAAATTAAGACCCGTATTTGTTATTTTGTCGAAATTACCAAAAACTACTGAGATATAGCGTATTAAAGTTACGGAGTGTGGGCTAATTACGTCACGCCGTGGTATATTTTCTACCACAGCGTGACGTCATGCGACATTTCAAATCAATATATCTTCCTAAGTATTTGAGTGAAAGAAACAATAAAAAATACGTGTTCAATATTTTTTATAAATCAATCTGGTGGACATTAAATTATTTTTTACGATACAACCCAATACCTACTCTATTATATTGTTATACTCTTTGAAGTGAAATGAGAGTAATAGTATCTGAAATAGAAAAAAATAAATAAACTTAAACCTTCCATCTTCTTAAAATGCAGCTTTAAAATAATAATGGGATCCACTTATTCCCGCAGCGAATTCGACGAATGTGGTACGAAATCTACCTCTAAAGGTAGTACACACAGATGGCGTCTTATGTTTCATG
The DNA here is from genome assembly GCA_017933935.1 of Sesamia nonagrioides. Classification (NCBI taxonomy): domain Eukaryota; kingdom Metazoa; phylum Arthropoda; class Insecta; order Lepidoptera; family Noctuidae; genus Sesamia; species Sesamia nonagrioides. Next base: position 1,829,676 of record JADWQK010000137.1, on the reverse strand, counting down.
TTGATTTGCAACTGACTTCCATCACTGAGCAAGTAATCACTATGTAACTTCTATTTGCTATTTTGTCCATAGATGTCGCGGACCCTGCGACCCCTGAATTTTGCGCAATTGCACAATGAGATGGCGCCACTGATCTTAATTTTAACTTTAAGTATGCTGTGGAACTTTAAATTTTATAATAAACTAGCTGACCCGGCGAACTTTGTTCCACCTTAAAGGCCTGACCTGACCTGACCTGAGACCTGGTAATTCACATGATCTTATTTTTTACTTTTTAAATTAGGATAATTAGGGTAGCACAAAGGCCTATGGCTGATGATGAAGGGTAGCACACAAGTGTAGGGGAAGTCGAAACAACGTTTCCGAGATCACATGCTTTTTCAAGCAATCAGCGCCATCTTCCGGGCTGATTTTTGAATCTAAACCACCCAGGGTACCACTCAAACGCTGGCAGAGAACTGCACCCAGGATCGAGCTTGATGGCGCGCAGTGGACGAGTAGAGGCTGATGATGAAAGGTAGCACAAAAGTGTAGGAGAAGTCGAAACAAATAAGCTTATCATCATCATCATCAACCTTTTTTATCGTCCTCCTGCTGGGCATAGCTCTCCTCTCTCTCATAAGGAGAAGGATTGAGTGTAATCACCATGCTTGCTCAATGCGGGTTGGCGATTTCAGACTTAAAGTCCAGGTTTCCTTAAGATGTTGCTTCACCTTAATCGGCTTATAACATTTCATCATTAAATCACAATTAATACATAGAAGAAATTTCATTTCCTCTACTTTGTGGAGGTGCAAGGTACCAGGGTAGCACAAAATTGTAGAAGTCGAAACAATAAAGCTCATTCATTCCCACGGGAATGACGGGAACGGGATAAAAGTATCCTATGTCCTTCTCCCAGTTCTTAGCTCTAGCTCTCGCTACCAATTTTCAACAAAATCGGTTCAGCTGTTGTTGAAAAATAAGGAAGAACTTTTATTGTGCCTAGTTTGTATAGGTGCAAGGTACCAGGGTAGCACAAAACTGTTTGAGAAGTCGAAACAACGTTTCCGAGATCACATGCTTTTTCAAGCAATCAGCGCCATCTGCCGGGCTGATTTGTGAATCTAAACCACCCAGGGCACCACTCAAAAGCATACAGAAAAAAACATTTAAATCGGTCAAGCCGTTTAGGAGGAGTTCAATGACATACACACGTACAGCAGAATTATGTAGACGCTGGAAAGCGATTTCGTCGTATCTCGAAAAACGGCATTTTTTTATTGCATTACTAGCTTTCCGCCCGCGGCTTCGCCCGCGTGGAGTTCGGTTATATCGCGCTTTTTAGATTTCCCTCGGGAACATCATTTTTTTCCGGGATAAAAGGTAGCCTATGTTCTTTCTCAGGGTCTAAAGATTGTCTGTGCCAAATTTCATCAAAGTCGGTTGAGAGGTTTAAGCGGGAAAGCGTAACAGACAGACAGACAGACAGACAGACAGACAGACAGACAGACAGACTGACAGACCGACAAACAGACAGACCGACAGACAGACAGACAGACAGAGTTACTTTCGCATTTATAATATTAGTATGGATTGAATTCAGAAAAAATATTGCGTGGGATGGTCTGATCAACGTATTCCTACGATGGTTTTCTTTATGATACGACGTTGACTTTTTCTAAACTTTTTAAAGAAATCATACTTCAAAGTGCTGTAAATAACATAAGTTCAACTGTTTTTGAATAATACATAGATACAACAAAAATGTTAGTATTTTTTTCCGCTGTCAAGATTGCGTGCGTGTAAGTCACAAAATAATGTTTTAATATTGAGATACATCAATTTCACCGCCTCAGTATATTATGTCAGCTAGAAATACTACAATTCTATCGCTTAGGTTTTGAATGTGATTTAGATTTACTACGTTTTATTCAACACATTTTAAAATAAACATTGTCGATAAATCATTTAAATTCGCGCAGGACGAAAAAGCATACTCCCACCCCTGAGTCTTCCCTTGGATACGCCGCTTCCCAATCGTATTGCAGTTTGCAGCCGATGTGCGAGCGCAGAAGTTAGAACGCGAATACGTACTTAGTCTGCGAAATTCGTTTTGATATTTCGTCCAAAATATCGCTAAGGATATTTTATTTTTATATTATTAATTGTAAACAGGCAATTAATAAAATAATCGCAATCCCGCCTGATGGTAAGCAGCGATCCAATCGTTGGTGGTAAAACGCGCTAGTTTATTAAGAGCCTATTCATATGGTGAATTGACTGTGACGTGTGGAACGACGTATCTTCGGGAGAACGAAAACGATGACAGAACACTATTCTACTGCAATGTTAATTTTGTTCTTCAGGCAAATTCTTCCTAATCACTTACTTACCTATAGAACGCTTCATTTTGCCTGGTCCAACACGCGCTTGGCCAGTTTCTTTAAGGATCCGTAGCAAATAGAACACATGAAATCTATATTTTCATTCATGATTAATCTATATTTAAAACATTTTCAACTTTCTCGCTATTTAGCATTAAGGTTCAACAACCTTGAACCTTAATAAAACCTTTAAAAAGAAAAAGTTTTTAAAAAAAAGAGGGAGATAGGCAAGATACCTACTGTCAAATTTTCCTAATCAACATTGGAAAAATTTCACAGTTTAGTGCTTTTTTTTATTTTATAGTTAGCTAAAACGGTACAAAACCAATTACATTAACTAACATAGAGACAAACAAATACATTAATTAACTTAAAAACTACCACTAAAACTAACATGGAATAGTGGACTCTCTCGCATACTTTCTTTCACAGAAGACCAAACATACACGCATAAGTTTCTTCCATTCATCCGCAAACACATCACATTCAGGGTTGGCCATCAGAAGGGCATTCAGCACTTTTAGGGTACGACAGACCGGGGATTCAGCTCTGGCTACCGTTTTTGCGGGGAGTTGGGCAAAAAGATTGTGCCTGCGGCTTTGACGATGTCCGACATATTTGTCAGGCACAAATAGTCGGCAGAAAAAACCATGGAGCTCTGGGCAGTCTATACGTCCCCGTAATGTCTTACAAGCTACGGTAAGCTGGTCAAAGCCTCTTCTCACTTCCAAAGAGTTAAATCCCAACATCCTTAAGAGATAGTTGGTGGGGTACATAAAGGGAAAAAAATGGTATAACCTCTGGAAGAGGTATCTAAGGAAAATTTTCTGTACCTTTTCCAGCATTAGTGTTTGGGTTGCGTTATAGGGGTGCCAGATACAGGCACTAGATTCGAGTTTGCTTCGAACAAGAGAAGTGTACAACAACCTAACGACATTAGGTTTACGAAAGTCACGTACATTTCGCAAAACAAATCCCAAGCGCCTGAAAGACTCCCTTGCAAGAGTAGAAACGTGGTCCCCAAAAGTCAAACAGCGGTCGAAAGTTACTCCTAAATCTTTGATTTTGGTAACACGAGTAATTACTTCACTACCCAAAGTATAGTTATAATGAACTGGCCGCAACCCCCTGCCGTAAGTCATGACGTAGCACTTACTAGTATTAAAAAGTAACTTGTTCGCAATACTCCACTCATAGATGGCATCAATGTCCCTTTGTAGAAGTTTGCAGTCTTCGTCTGTTCGGATTTGTGCGACTAGCTTAAGGTCGTCGGCATATAGCAGGCATTTGGCACTCTTAACGTTAGTTATAAGGTCGTTAATCATAATTAGAAAAAGAAGCGGGCCCAGCACAGATCCCTGACTTACTCCCGAGGGTGTATTATAAGGCTTGGACTCGAAACAGCCATGTCTTACAAACTGCTTGCGATCACGCAGGTAGTCTGAGAAAAAGTTAAGGAGACCGGAAGAGAAGCCGATGTTTCCCAGCTTATTTAAAAGCACATCATTATCCACTCTGTCGAACGCTTTCCGAAAATCAAAATACAGAGCGTCAACCTGCCCACCTATGTCCAAGACACGGGATATGTATTCTACGTGAATCAATAAATTCGAATTTACTGAGCGACCCGGTCAAAAACCGTGTTGGGCATCGGATAAAGTCATATTTACGCTTTTGTAAATGAAGGCGTGGAGTATATACTCGAAGACCTTGGCAATGGTTGGTAGGATAGCGATAGGTCTGTGTTCCTCTACTAACGTTTTATCTTTGGTTTTAGGGATAGGAATGACCCGCGAAGTCTTTAACTGCTCAGGATATACACCGGACTGAAGGGCTAGGTTAAACACATGACATAGAGGGGCCGCCAAGATGTCCTGACATCCTTTAAGGACAAAAGCGGGAATGTTGTCAGGGCCCACCGAGCTACAGGGTTTGAGTTTAGCAATCGCCTCAATTACGTCCCGTGGGGTTAAAACGGGAAGAGAAATGCTATCTCCCTCACTACTGGCATCAAATTTCGTAGGATCCAATTCAAGTGTGTCAAGTAAAAACACGCTAGAAAAATACTGAGCAAATGCCTCAGCCGCTTTGATACCCGAACAAGTCCGACCATTGTATACCACGTTAGGTTCGAAGCCGCTCTTTGATCGCAGGCTTGAAATATGTTGCCAGAACTGTCGGGGTCTTTTTCTTATATTATTTTCTAGTGTATTGCAAAATAATCTGTAAGCGTCCCGAGTTCTTACTTTAAGATCTTGCCGCAGAGCACTGAACTCTGCGTATATGAGATCACAGCGTGAAACTTTAAATTTATGATGTAGTTTGATTTTGCGCTGCGTATCGTTTATAATGTCCTTGTTAAACCAAACTGGATACCGTCTATTTCCCGCAGTCATTCTTTTCTTCTTAGGAATGGAAGAGTCAAATAATTCATAAATTATTCGGTAAAACTCACCAGCAGCTGAGGTTGCGTCATTGCACTGAAGAACGTCTTGCCATGGAGCAGAACGAATTAGACTGCTGAGATGTGCATAGTCTCCTTTTTCAAAATTCCAGTCCCTTCTACGATCAATGTTGCTGGGGTCCAGTTTCTCACTCTCCCAGTGCGATGCGATGGCGATCGTAATATCTAACGGGGGGTGATACAAGTCGATTGGAACCAGCTCTGTACCTTTGACATGTTCGCAGTTTACTTCGGTGCCCTCCCGAACCAACACTACATCTAACTTACTCCCACGCATATTCACCACTTCATTCATCTCAGTCAGACTACAAAAGCTTAAAAAATAACAGTAATAATTATTAACATTCACAGACGCACTTCTTAAGTTCAGGTCGCCTAAAATTATTATGGTTCCGTTCAAATTGGAGATGATACTCTCAACTTTACAGAACCAAGTCATGTATTCATCGTCCGTTGCTGTGGGCTTTATGTAGACAACACAAACAGACGTGTTAGAGCCGTAGGTTGAAATTGTAGCCCATAAATCTTCGCCACGGTCGGTCTCGAAATCATGCCTTCTTTTCAAAGTAACGCCCTGCCGCACAGCAAGCAAGACGCCGCCACCCAGTGTTACTCTGTCTCTACGCAGAATTCTCCAATCGCCGGTTGCTATTTCAGAGTCCTCAACTGAGGAGTCCAAATTTGTCTCCGTTACGGCTATTACATCATGCTCTGAGAGTAACAGGCTTGATCTCCATGTAGGTAGTTTGGTTTTAAGCCCACGCACATTCTGGTATAACAAACGCAGATATACATTGCGATCAGTAGAGGCAGGTAAGGCAGGAACGGTCAAACGCTCACGGAGTCTCGTTACTTTGGGCACGAAAATTACGGCGCCATGGTTTCACGCAAATATCTTCTGCCCAGTTTTGAGCTGCCATTACGCTTTCAGCCAATCTCGAAGGCACACCCAACTTGAAGGAGGAGTATTTTCCGCGGGATTTTAGCGTTTCCACCGTGCATACATTAGTGCCACAGATGGTAATTAAGTGGTCACGTACCTGGCTATCAGAAGTGCCCTGCTTCACGTAAAAAAGGTGAAGGTATCTCCATCTTTCGGATGCCTCTAAATTAGTGGTGCCAGGTGCCGCAGTCCCACGGAGAACATTGCCGAACGAACGCCGGGAACGCCTGTGTCCAACTTCTGTCCACCCCTCGGTCAATTGCGCATCCAAGTCTCTGAGACCCGTTGTACCGCTTGCTGTAGTAGCAGTCATCGGCAGGGAGACACGGGCCCTGGGAGCAGGACGGGTTCCTGATGTTACTGGTTCATCTTGGTGGTGTATATCCCGCAGTTCTTTCTCCCGAAATTCTCCATGCTCAGCTTCTGGGGCTAACAATAGGAGATCACCCACTTTCTCAATATGGTTAGGTGGGGCGGTTAGCAGCTGGGATGGTACCGAGCGTGACTGGAGATCTTCCTTACGAGTCTCCTGATGACGTTTCTCCGGATTCTTCCCCCTAACCTTTTTTTGAGCATTAGTCGACCTAATATTGACTTCCAGGTCTTTGGTAGTTTTTTGAATGGCGGCACATTGTATTTTGACGTCAGAGACATCCTTAAGCAGGATGGACAGCATTAAATCATGTTCAGCCTTCCATGTAGACAGCTTAAGATCGTATTCGGTCCTCCATTTAGTCAACATCTGCATTAGTTCATTTTTCCATTCCTGCATGCATGCACAGGACGGGGCCTTCACTGAGTTGTTGGGCGAGTCGTCGATACGCGGCCGCTTACCTCTAACGGTCACATTCACATGTGACTCATTTGCGTCATCTCTGGAAGCCAAGGAAATATCAGGAACAGATTGTGATTGTCCTGGTCTAGGGGTTTTCGGCGATTGAGGAAGAGATTTTGGAGGAGTTCGCTGCATTTTAGGCATTTCTATTGAATGGAGATCCAATGTTAATGTCAATGGGGGCCAGTTAGAACCTCAGTCGCGCAGACGTAGCGTAAACAGAAACAATCCAACAACAACAAACTAATGCTCAACAACAAACCTTGTTATTTTTATTTATGTATCTGGAACGTTTACGTCAGATTTCTTCGCAGTATGTTGGTAGCACTGACGACAACACCGAGAGAAATAATTCACGCCGTAATAGCACTTAAGCCCCGCACTCAACCACTAAAGTCCGTTGCACACGCGTTTAAGTCACGATGATAAGCACTTTATACAGTATTCCGTTATTGTTTCAATTTGTTTCTATTTAACGTTTTGAGAAGGCTAAACGTTTTACGATTAAGTTAAAGCTGAGTTCATTCAAGGCACATTTAAACTTCCAAGACAAATGGTTGAATAATCAGTAAAATTAAAAAAAAAATGGACTCGTAACTTGCTCTATTTCCGGGAGGGCGACCATCAGTCCCAAGGTGGTGTCGGGGTCCTCGTCCACAGGTCCCTTGTGGACCACAATGTACCACAATGACGTCTGACAAATGTCGATATTGAGTCAGCGTGGTCGTCAACCAGCAGCCTAATGATATTATTTTACACTGAAATTATATCAACTGCGGTCCAAATGATCCCAACTAGTCGCATTATTTTGACAAAAATGTGTTCGCTGATTAGGCTGCTGGTCGCTGCGTTCGTTTACCAGATTGCTTATTCGAGGTACAGGTGAAATAGCACCAGAGACTGTATGGTGAAGAGGTGAAGCTAAGTGTCTTTAAAGGTATACGAGGTGGTCTACGTGGTACTCTGAAGTTGAACCTACATACCAATTGTGGCCAGTCGATATAACTTGAAATACTAGTTGAATATAGTCCCGTTTGCATAGGTACCTTTGTATGCGCGCAAAAACATACTACTTGTACGCGCGCTGGCATTGCTGTTTGATGACTACCGATTTTTCACAACAAAAATAAAACCCGTTAGGTTTATGTATAATGTTGTTTAAAGATGTAGTGTGTAGAAACTAAAAGTGATTCATGGCACACACTCGACCTCTTGATTTAGTAGGGTTATCGTAAGCTGTGGGCACATTGATAGATGAAGCGGATTATGCATCTATAGATTATAGATATACACATGGCACAATCAGCCCATAATATTCTCACTGCTCGGAGAATAGGCCTTCTCTTCGATTTCGTATCTATCTGTGTAAGCAACTAGATAAAAATTTAGAAAGAACGCTGAGCGAAAAGAAGATGCAATGCGACAGGGTGCGTTGGGAACAAGAACTTTGACGCGTGTAGAAGCTAATAATGTTCATCGTCAATTTAACCTTTCCAAAGGGTGCAAAGTGTCTCCTACATATAGGATACATTTATGTCGTATGAATGGCTACTTACTACAATTGAACAGCTCGCTATGTTCGCTCTCAGTTTGTAGGTATCCTGAATTCTCTATGTAGGTTTTTATACTTATCTCGCACAGGCGTAGAGTAGCCAGCCTTTCGGTGTTCTATAGGATGCATTTCGGGGAGTGTGCGATGGAATTGCATGATTTAATTCCCCCATCTCCGTTCCACCAGCGGGCGACCCGTCGTACGGCTGGTTTCCACCCTTACGTTGTTAACACCAATAAAATCCGGACGAAGCGTTTCGCCTCCTCCTTTGTACCGCGTACATCGAGGGACTGGAATAATTTGCCAGCGGCGGTGTTTCCGTCGGACTACAATTTGAATGTCTTCAAGGCTAGAGTGAATAGGCTCTTCATAAACTAGTGCGCTTTACCATCAACGATTGCGTCACTGCTTACCATCAGGCAGGATTGCGGTCAAGCGCTAGTTTATAATATATAAAAAAAAAACAGGTCGTGACGGCTATTATACAACATTATTTTTTGTTTATGCGAAACCCGAAATACGTGTCCAGTATTTTTAAGTAAAGAATCTATGTACAAAATTTCAAAAAGATATCATGAAAAACCACAAAGTTATGAGCTTGTTATCCTACTTGATTGTTCCAACAAAAATACGCCATAGGTCAACGCACCGCTCGCCCGCCCGAGCGGAGCGTTGAACTGTGGCGTCAGCTGTTGCACGTACTACGATCTACCGTAAGCTGGTAACCACACTGCAACAATTTTTAAATGTATTTGGAAAATAATATAACATGGTGTAAAATTTTTTGGAATCAATTTAGTTGCTTATCACTACATATTATAAAACAAAGTCACGTTTACTTTCCCTATGACGCTTTGTATGATTCGAAAAAAAAAAACAGAAATTTAAGGAAAATTAGTTTAATAAAAAAATTGTTTTCAACAATAGGCACAAACTTTATGCAAGGGTTTATTTATGATTTAATAAGGTGTATTACCTCCACGTGCCCATATTACGGATTCGATTATAATCGGTTCCGCAATGATTCAAGCTAAAAGGAACTTTTATGCCCTAACTAGAATATCCAAAGCAACTTGGGGTCTATCATTCCTAACTTTAAAAACTATATATGGAGCTACCTACTTAGGATGTATGTGCTACGGTGCACCTGTTTGGGCCGATAGGGCCAGCATAGGGGCGGCGCGACGTAAACTGCTTCAAAGCCAACGTTTGGCATTGATATTTTTATGCAAGGCGTATAGAACAGTCAGTACTGAAGCCTTACCCGTTCTGGCAGGTGTACTTCCAGTCGATCTTGAAGTACAGCGACGTGCTTCAATGTACTACTCCGCGAGGGGGGAGGCCATGGACACTAACTTTGTTACACAACGCGACCTCAATAGAATTTCTAGATTATTTAAACCTCAGACTGACGTCTGGGAGGACCTCTTATCCGAATGGCAAAGTAGGTGGGATAATTCCATCAAGGGCCGGCACCTCCATCTGTTCTTTCCATCCGTTGGCGATCGGCTGGCTAAGACATGGCTGGAGGTTGACCACTGCGTTGCCCAATTTCTCACAGGTCATGGCAACTTTAAAAGTAAACTGTATTCTTTTAAACCTTCGCTTTTGTGTCAGTGTTCTACATCGAACTGTGAATTTGAACAGTACGCACATCACATCTTGTGGGAGTGTATTCTTTGGCAGAATGAACGCAATATTATGTTGGATAGTGTACAAGTTACATCCGGAGTTGTTTATTATACGGACCTTGTTGAAACTAGAACTAATTTCCGTGCGTTCAGGCGCTTTTGCCATACCTATTATTGGAATCAATTGTAACAGCAAATACCTACTTAGGACCCATTAACTTGATCAAATGTTATTCCGTGGTGCTTGGCAATCTGGGCTTCTCCCAGTTGCAATAATGTCCCTTTGTGCCGATTGGCCTAGTTCTATTCTGTCTCCTGCTTATTATGGAGGGAAGTGGAAAAATATCTTTTTTCTTACTCCTCCGCTATTCTTTTCTGATTAATTTCGTTGCGGGACCCAAGACAGTTGAAACGTTTCTCCGGGACTCGTCGAGCTTCATTGCTCGGCGTTTTTCTGGCGGTCTCCACTGTTGATTCTGGCTTTCAGGAGTTGCAGTGGGTTGGGAACAGTGTGGCGGGTTTTTGTCCGCAATGATTTTATTTTTAAAACCATAATGATACTCACGCCATTTTGAAACTATACGAAAGTAGCGTTATGCCACTAAGCAAAGGGTTGCATGAGGATACTTATTAGGCAATTATCTATTTTTATCAATTTTTGCAACAGTGATGGTCACGCATCGAGGCGAGGGTGCGATATTACATTACAGGCTACGCTTTTTTGGCCAAATAACCCCAACTTTCTGGTGACATGAAGAGTCAACAAATAGCTTGACTATTAATATTACTACTTGAACATATAAATTCCAAAAATATAGAAATTCCACGTGAGCCGATTTGGTTTGTGGTTGTAGTAAGCTAGGGCCCGCCGACCAAATGGGGTGACACAGCAAGTTTATTTATTTAATCAAGCCTCAATTTTTTAAGCAATGCTCTCTAAGCAATAATCTCTGTGTCAACTGTTTTATGAGGAAAATATAGAAAAAAACCTAGCATCAAAAATAAAAAACAAAATTTCAAAGCTGATAATACTGTATAAGCTACACACGCAGACAAACGTACACTGGCATATACAATCATCGTATCCGCTACACGACCATTAGACCAGCACTCTATAAAAATATTTTTGTAAAACATACTTCATAGTATGTTTTACAAAAATATTTAAAACTGCCTTAAAAAATAATCCCTAAAAAAATATTCAGCGATCCAAAATGTAATGTAAACTAATCATGGAGCGGAGCAGGCTGAATCCTATAATCCTGGCCACGGTCTCCCGAGGTACGTATCTGCGACCTAAAAATAACACACAGCATTTGCACAAGCCAATAGAGCAAGCAATAAAAAATTAATTATATTTTTAATCTGCAAAAACGTGAGCAGAAGATGGATTAGAGGGATGTAAAGTTACTGGAAGCGTTAAGGCGATCCTTTGTAAGGTGCGATCCAAATTATTAGTGGGTGTGATTACTAATTGAGATTTAATAAAGGTATCTACTTACCAGAAACTTGAAATGAAGTTATCGGGTAATGAACCGGAGTAGTGTCTAAAAAAAAAAACAAAATTAAGTCATTTGCGGAGTAAGCATGATAATAAAACAGTAGGTTGACCATGTTTGACGAGTCATGCAGTGCTATTTTGTAATCAAATTTGTCATTCAAAGCTGCAATTCCAATTAATGCTACTAAGTGATCCTATTGACAGCTCACTGTAAGCTCACTTCACCTATCTTTTCGTGGTGAGATTCTTACAGAATAGATCGACTGAAGGAAATACCACCTATCGGTATGCGTAATGTGGAACACCTCTTATCTAAATGGACCGACGACCTCAAAAAGGTGGTTAGATAAACTGGAATCGGAAGACGTCAGAGGACAGGCTTTTGTGGTACAGCCTTGGAGAGGCCTGTCTTCAGCAGGCTGAGTTAATTGATCAGTTTACCTATTATAAAAAATATTTATGCATTTTGTATTGGGTACTTTACGTTATACGATTAACTAAAAATCGTTTTATAACGTTAACGAACGACCCGTTCTCATCTTCGGACGGTTTTACAACTTGAGTAAATGTTGAGATTTCTTTATTTCTATATCATTTGGAATAAAATATCTAATCTCTTCACCACGCGTGGTAGAGAATGCCTAAGGCATTAAGTCCGCCTCTTTACAGTTCATGTGCGAAAGTTCCAACAAATAAATAAATCTTGAAAACCGCATCAATAATGGTGGTATTTTAAGAACGCGGCCAAACTGACAAATATAGTATAGCTATTTCAATTTATAATATCTACTATACCTCAATGCACTATTTTTATATGCTCATACTAATTTAACTTACCCATAGTCAACCGCCAGAACTACGAACAAAACTCATCGATCTAATGTCTCATCCAGCGCGATTTATTGCTGCGCCCGCCGGCCCTCAGTAGCCCCGAGGCGAACACATCGGCCCTAATGTGATTTTATAGAGACCATAGGATGCCGATTAGATGATACTTGATGGGGTCATGGACTCACTAATTTAATTTTATAATTCAATGTAATATATCTTCTGGTACAAATCGGTTTTTAGCTTATATTCGACAGTGCTCAATTTGATTGGAGTGTGTTTGAATTAGCCATCGATAATTGGATGGGAATTTTAAGTGGTGCTTAATAGGAAATCGTTCGCAATTACATGCTTGTGTTGGTATCTACTTGTTCTTTGTGTGAGGTAGGTAGGTATCTACTGAGTTTAAAGTGAAGGAGCGGCGGAAGAGTGGCGGTCCAGTGGTAACAACAATGAGTTTTAAGTCGATGGTTAGGACACAAAATGGGTAACTTTTAACTTTAACTTTGTACATTATTTGATTAGCACTTATCTCAAAACGGCGAAGGAAAACATCTTGACGAAGCCGAAATGTCCTGCAAACAAAAATTTGAAACCTAACAATCAACCCTTGGCAGTGTGAGTGCACCGTATTCCATTACGTAGACCGAGGTCTGCGAGGTGGAATACGGTGCACGCTCTCTCACAAGGATGAGACCTGTGTCCCAACAGCGGCAACATTAAAGGCTGAGCAGTGGTGGCCTAGTGGTATCGGCCGCGACTTATAAGTTGTAGGTTGTAGGTTCGAACTCCGTCAGGTGCTTTACTTTGTGTAAATATTTCTTCACCACTGCTCTCCAAAGGGTGAAGGAAAACATCGCGAGGAAACCGGCATGTCCTAGAGACAAAACTTCGAAGACATGTGACATCTACCAACCAGCACTGGGCCCACGTGGGCCCAGCGCTGGCTGGTTGGTATTTCCTCTCACCGAGAGGAGGCTGCCATTTTATCATAATTGGTGTCTAAATTACATGTAGGTGTTATGAAAATTGGTTCCCCCAGTTTGCGCTCAAAATCTCGTCAATGTCCAGGCTATCGACGCGGAAACCGTAGTTATGTATAGCCCAAATGAATTTAAACACCCTACCGTAAAATAAATTGGTCACTCGCATGGAGCATATTTGCTCCATGGTCACTCGTCAGCGCTTTTCGGGTGTTTCATAAATAAACTGCAATACATACACAGTGAAAATGTACGGAAAAGTAATCGTATGATTATTGATGAAAAATTGTAACGCTTGGGAATTCAGAATAAAGTACTGAATACATGCTAACAGGTTGTGCGTCTAAGTCCCTGATACACTACAGTGTATACTTTGCTGTAACCAGTAGGTCAGCATACTTGAAGATACAGACGACAGCACATCAAGCTACTAAATTCTGTCAGGTTTCATTATTAGATTTTCAACTTTATCTTAAAAGCATCAAGGCTCAAAGTTGATTGGGACTATTTGATAGTTTCGGGTAGCTTGACCGGCTGTCGTTCGTAGCTTGAAACCCAAAAGTAACCCAGACTCGAAATGACCTTGTAAAGACTTTTTCAATAATTACCTAACTAAAACCTTGCAAGTTTGTTATGATGGCTCCAGTAAGAACTCGATTCTCATGCGCAAAGCTAAAGGCGAAAATAAAATACGAGTGAGTAGTTAAGTAGGTACACATATGGTTCAATCGATGCGAACTTTTTGAATTTATCTTGATGTCATTATTGACATTTGTGAGTTACGTTACGAGGTAACGTTGTGAGGAAATACGGAAACATAGGTATGCCAACACCTCTTGCTGAACATCAACTGAGATCAGAGTCATATGGTACACCTTGTGTTATTAGACATTATATTGAGTTTCAGCTCTTTTGACATTATAATCATTGTACTTATTCTGGTTTTTTGCAGGTCTAAGGCGTATTTTGCTGTCTTTTTTTATCTCCTTTGCAGTGGGACAATAATAGGCTGGTATTATAATGAAAAACTTAATTTTTCGGCCACACGGAGGCATAGACAATACTTAATACTTCCAGCTCACCTGTACCGTCCAAGAAAGTTAGCTAACGGCTCCCGAGGCGGCCTTTCCAATGTAACTCCGAGCGAGTTACCACCTCACGGTACGTGGTAGCCATTGTAATATTAATGCACATTTGAGGGTAACTGTCACGGGCGGCTGCTGTACGTACTTGTGCCCTTAATCACAATAACAATAACACGCGCGTACAGGGTGCTGCCGCGGTACGTCCTGTTTGTCCTTTGTTCGGGATTTGGTTCAAATGTCGCGCAGTACTAAAATAACCTGCCTCCTTTTATTGTGTTCAGAACCCTAATTGGGTGACGCCATGACGCACTAACGGTAGGATTGGCTTTAGTTTTGACAGTCAACTAACATTCATTCCGTCATTTACATTGTTGAGCAATCATATTCCTCAAACACTTGCAGCAATGGATTAGAAAAAATCCTTCAATAGTATTCGTATTGTGTACGGTAACGGTTTACACAGTTAGGGTGCCGTCTATAGTATCCGACTAAATTAACAGTTTTGTACAGACCTGTATGTTGATGATTGATATGATTGTTCCAATTAAAAAAAAACGGCTCCATAGTTTGAACCATGTCAAGAGAAAAACCTTGTTTAGTATACGACCGCTACATTTTCTCAGCCCGCAGATTTGAAACATCCTATAGGCATGCCTCCGCAACCCTATCCCACAGGCAATTATGAAGGCGAGTGAACTGCAATCAAAAACGTAACAAAACCAAGTTTAGCCGAGAAACACTCGTTAATATTTCATAAGCTATCGAATTAGGTGGCATGTTAATCACCAGATATTCAACCCCTTATAATTACGGCAAAAACAACGGCTTCTAAACGAAAAAGCTTAATCTAATTTTAATTTTAATAATATCAAACCGCCAGGGATGCTGCTTTTCCTCTCGCTTTGTTGTCATGATGAAGATTACTAGTCAATTTATTCTGTAAAAATCTTACCGTGGAAGGTGAAGGTGAAGGGAGCATAAAGTTTTGTCTATATTGTCAATCCGTAGCCAGCATCAGGTGGTAAGCAACAAACTTCAGGTTCGCGTTAAGCTCTCTTGTCTCGGTGATATTTTTAAGGGTTTTTTTGCTCATACTAGGAATGTAAACTCCTGTATCGTGGGTGTGCTTACAAACGTTTAAGTCACATACCCAAATATCCAGACCCGGCACGACCAAATATTTGTGCAAATATTTGTTCCAAAACACGCAGCGCAGCAGTCGAACGCTCCGCCATTGCACCAAAGGTTTTGTCAAGATTGGCTGATCCCTGGGATTGGTTGGTCACTATTGACATAATTCACCTATGTTTTTGCCAACCGGCTGCATCTAGATAAACTCATGGTTATTATCATCTCAGCGTTAATCCCAGTCGCATCCACAGTTTTTCAGCTTTGAAGTCTGGGGTCGGCTTTACCAGTCTAACTGCAGATTTTTGCCTAGTCTTCGATATTTTCCGTGAAGCGACTGCCGACTGAACTCCACAACAAGAAGGCGAAGGCGATATCGAAGCATTGAGAACCTGATTTGAGGGCCCAAGAACTCGTAACGACTGCCACTAGATGTTCGTATGGCAACCGGGATCAACGGCTTAACGTGCTTTCCGAGGCACGACCAAACCAGATACGCATCTAGATAAACTAGCTAGGTAAAAATAAGTACTTACCTACATCAACATTTCTACACTGATTTGGTTTTTCACTTAAAGGGAAATTGACTAACTTATTTACCGATACTTTTTCATTGAGGCTTATTTTGGGATTTAGAACTGGCCGAATTAATTATTTCCAGTGTTGAAAGCTTTCACGTTTTTTAACCGGGCATAATGAGAAGAAACTCACCGCAAGTCGTTTCCAACAATTTCGAGTTGATTACAGAAAAGTGTGGAGCTATAAAAACTTTTCATGATCGTAAAAACAGCTAACTAACACTCCTCAGTACTCTTCAAACAAAAGAAAACACCTCTCCCGCTCAATTTGTGTGACGTCATTCAATTACCTCCCACTTAGCGCCGTCCACCATCTATCTCAACTCCAACTTTAAATGAACATAATATTTTAAGAGGAAACAGATCAGTATAACAATCTATCTCTTTTCTCAGCTGCCTAACACACTCTATTGTTGTGGCAATTTGTAAAAGTTAACTCACTGAGTGCCAAACTTAGGGAAAACCGACTATTTTAGCCTGACACCTCAAAGACTAAGCTCCTACATCTGAAGGTAGGAATAATTGGTGCGCAGAGGGAAGCGTGGAGGGTCTAGAAAGCCTGGTTAGAAAGAAATGATGATTAGAACCATTTATCATTTTAATACGAATCCCGCCCTTGTTAATAGGGTGTTTGGGGGATTAATAGATGTAACATTATTTTCATTGTTAATTTTGCGGGTTTGTTATATGTAATTTCGCTGTGTCGGTCATTCGCAATGAATTTATTATGAACCTATCTTGTGGAGAAAGGGTTAATTTTATTGTTACTGTTTCGGTTTTAGATGAGAGTTGGTAATGACGTCATGTATATTGTCATATTTAAAATCTGTATAATATGTGTCTCAAGTAATATGTAGTATACAAAGTAGGTATACATAAAATATACATAATATGTGATATGATACCTACTTTTCAGTCTACGGGATCATCATCATCCCAGCGTTAATCCCAGTCGCATCCGAACCCTTTTCAGCTTCGGAGTCTGGGGTCCGCTTTACCAGTCCAACTGCTGATATGGCTAAACTTCGACATTTTCCGTGAAGCGACTGCCGTCTGACCTCCACAACCCGAAGGCGACATCGAAGCATTGCAGTTAGACCAATTGTTGGATTTTTTTTAGGGCTCCAACAACCCGTAACGACTGCCACTAGATGTTCGTATGGCAACTGGGACCAACAGCTTAACGTGCTTTCCGAGGCACGACCAAACCAGTGCAAATATTCATATTCATGCATACAAATAGGTACTTGCACTGTGCGGGGATCGAACCCGCGCCACCTTACGCAGCGGCCGCGTCCGCTACCGCTACGCCACGGAGGGCGTTTTCAGTCTACGGGATGTGATATAAAAAGTCAATTCAAGAATCATGCAATGTATAAATATCTGTACTTATCCATACTATCCATACTAATATTATAAATTCGAAAGTATCTCTGTCTGTCTGTCTGTGTGTCTGTCTGTCAGGCTTTCACGGCTAAACTACTGAACCGATTGTAATGAAATTTAGTACAAGATAGTCTAGAACCTGAGAAAGGACATAGGCTATAAAACATCCCGCTATGACCAATAGGAGCAGAGCAGGAACAAAAAATGTTGCGAAATCGGGAGCAAACGCGGACGTACATATTGCTTCCATTATTTTAACAGGCGCTTATTTCATATCAACTGAGCTCTTTCGGTTCGAAACTTACGCGAGTTAAACCGCGGGGTCAGCTAGTAGATAATAAATTGTAAAAATTTTGTACATTGAAAATACCAAAAAATAAAACATGACAGCGAACCCAAACATGTGATATTTTTTTTTATCTATCTGTCTGCGTGTTCAGGCATCACGCATAAACCACCAGTTATGTCGATTACGATGAAACTTGGTATAATTATTATTCTTTAATATCCTAGGCACCACGCTGGGTACTTTTTATCCCGGAAAAGTAAAAAACGAATTTGAATTTGCAGTTGGATCACTAGACACTACTACTGTACCAACAGCAAATAATAACATTGTCATAGGTTACGTCACCCGCAGTGGAGTTCACTAAGGGGCGCTGCACACGGCTAAGATTTTATCTTAAGGTACAATATTGCTTGACGGGGTCCACGAAGACCGATGCCTCCTCGGTCAGGGTTGCAGGTTGGTTAAAAAAGAAACCGTAGCAAATGAAGAAATACGGGTGGGTTATATTCAGTAAAAGTATGACAAGCCCTTCCGCTCCGCCCAGAGCGGGAAATGTCATTTGATGATTTCCCAACCCAACAAAAAACACACACTACGAAGATAATAAACAATGGGGCCGATTCTGTTGTTTACAAATTAAACTAATTTTATTAAGTTAAGTGCATTTTTTTTCTTACCATTTCGTTAAGAAAAGGTTAGAAGATAACATTTTAATTTAATCCTGTCAAATTAAGATACTCCATAGACAGTTTAGACGCGATTATAAACATGGCGACTAAAAATACGCCTGTTTACGTCTGGAGCGCACTAATTTGACAGCTCTAAACTGACATTATATCTGCTGTCCTTTGCTTAAAGAGATGGAAAGAAAAAGATGCACTCAACTTAAAATGAGTTTAGTTTGCGAACAACAGAATCGGCGCCATTATCTTATGTTTTTGTATCTTAAGACGAATTTTTACAGGGATATTGTATCAAGAAGAATCTACTAATTAAATTATCCGAGAGAATTTTCAAATTCATTAAGTGTTCCTGGACTTTCATCAAATACAGACGACAGCACATCACGTTAAGCCGTTGGTCCCGGTTGCCATACGAACATCTAGTGGCAGTCGTTACGGGTTGTTGGAGCCCTCAAAAGTCCAACAATTGGTCTAACTGCAATGCTTCGATGTCGCCTTCGGGTTGTGGAGGTCAGACGGCAGTCGCTTCACGGAAAATGTTGAAGTTTAGCCATATCAGCAGTTGGACTGGTAAAGCGGACCCCAGACTCCAAAGCTGAAAAGGCTTTGGATGCGACTGGGATTAACGCTGGGATGATGATGACAGACGACAGCACATCAAGCTAGTATTATCTGTCAGGTTTCTTTATTCGATTTTCAACTTTGTATCTAAAGCATTAAGGCTCAAGGTTGATTGGGAATATTTGACAGTTTCAAAAAACGGTTCCTATAATTATTCTTCGTAATTTAAGTTCTTCGTAATTGTGCAATGATACTTGATTAAAGGTCATAAATCTACAACCTAACAATCGAGGCAGTAATTTTAACAGGTTGTGGTGTCGACGAAAGTTTTTTGATTCCTAGAATTTCTTTGATTCCGAACAATTTCCCATTTCAGTTTAAGAGAGTACAGTTTCCAGTAGCTTTACGTTCAAATCAAATCAAATCATTTATTTCAAATAAACCAGTTACAGGCACTTTTGAATTGTCAGAAGGTCGGTCAGTCAATAAGATGAAGCTAGTCGCCCATTCCAAAGAGTAGGTACCTATGGAGAAGAACGGGCAAGAAACTCCATGGACACTCTTTTAAATTTTAAGCTATTGTTACAAATATTTGATTACATCATTCATGTTGAAATCAACCGCGTGAGAACGATGCAGAAATATATTGTACGCTGAGAGCGTCCATTATGGAAAACATACAAAAATCAATTCAGAAATTAAAATACGCCGGGGCAGCTAAGATATGACCAGTCCCCTCCGACGGCGTCCGTTCACGAACATGACGTATGGATCAGCATCATTCAGCTCAACCATATCGAAGGGAACCCAATGACCCAAAACACACGCCACCATCAGCGAGACATTTGAGTGAGCATGACATACTCTTAACAGCCAGAGCACAATTAAGTCAATAAAAAAGACTAACCCAACAAATAAATGCCTTACAGCACATTCGTACATTGTGCTCACACATTTGCCATGCAATTATACAATACTAAGAAATTGAATCTACACAATGCTAAGATAGTTTTGTCCAAGGTTCAGCAGCTCCAACAGTGTTCCCGAATCTGTGGAAAGTTTAACTCCTGTGCAGCTGTACAAGTGCCGAACACCTCTATCAGCGATACAATTCCGTAACGTACAATATGCTTGGCTACATAGTGTGTAATACAGGCTTTGAATAAATAACATAAACAATTACATATTAAAACTACAAGAGGAAAAATCAAAGAACAATCATTGTATAGAAATCGAACGCAGCTCAAGCCCAAGCCTTTTTGTCCTCAATATAATCCTTCACACTATAAAATGCTTTCTGACTTTTTTATATTTTTATGAGCATACAAAAGGTTTTCATATACATATTGAGACGGTACGGTCAGTACATTAATCTCTTTAAATTTTTCTCTGAGAGAGTGTCTCGGACTTAATTTATAAATTGCACGAACAGCTCGTTTCTGCAAAACAAATATTGTTTGAATATCGGTGGCATTTCCCCACAACAGAATGCCGTACGACATTACGCTATGGAAATAGCCAAAGTACACTAAACGGGCCGTCTCAACATCAGTCAAATTACGAATTGTTCTAACTGCGTATGCAGCAGAACTTAGCTTTTTTGACAATTTTTTCTATATGTGAACCCCATTGAAGCTTAGCATCCAGAGTTATACCCAAGAACACTGTGCTGTCGTCAGATTTCAATTCTTCGCCCTTTATCAACACTTTAGTTTCCACCTGCCTCACGTGAGGTAGAGTAAACTTAATGCATTTGGTTTTTTTCTCGTTTAAGAGTAAATTATTAACATTAAACCAATGGACTACTTTGGAGATCGCGCTATTTACATCATCAGTAACCTGCTGCTGACGTTTCAGTTTAAATAAAAGTGAAGTGTCATCTGCAAACAACACTATATCGTGGTTATCCTTTATTAGGTACGGCAGGTCATTGATGTAAATAAGAAACAAAAAAGGACCAAGAATTGACCCCTGTGGGACTCCCATTGTTACTAAAGATCCAGAAGATCTTTTTCCATTAACCTCAACGCTTTGAATCCTACCACTCAAGTAAGATGTAATAAGATCCAGTGCAGAGTTCCGGATCCCGTAGTGGCGGAGTTTCCTGATTAACGTATCGTGAAGAACGCAATCGAATGCCTTGGACAAATCACAAAAGATGGCCAAGGCATCGCATTTATCCTCCCATGCATTATATATATGACCTAGAAGTTCAACACCGGCATCAGTAGTTGAACGACCCCTTGTAAAACCGAACTGTTTGCTATGTAATAATTTATGTTTATTAAAAAAATTAAGCATTTGGTTTAAAATTAATTTCTCAAAAATTTTACTAAAGGTAGGTAGTACAGAAATAGGTCTATAATTTGTGGGGTCTGATGTACTACCAGATTTAAACAAAGGTATTATTTTACTATTTTTCATGAGATCAGGAAACTCTCCACAGTCAATACAAGCATTAAAGATAACAGCTAGAGTAGGTGCCACAATATCAATAATAGACTTAGCAACTTCCACCGAATGACCCCATAGGTCAGCAGTCTTTTTTACATTCAGAGTGTGAAAGATTTTAATTATATCTCTACTGATAAACATGTTCAAAATGAAACTCCGAATCACAAACATTAACATTTTCTTTAAGCAAAGACTCCGCAACAGAAGGTGATGAGTTTAGGGATTTAGTAGTTGAAACAGGAATATCCGAAAAGAAATTTTCAAATGCCTCAGAGACTTGCGAGTCTGATTTAATTATGTTGTCATTAATAGACAGGCTATAGTCAGTATTTCTATCACAGGACCTTCCCGTTTCACTATTAATAATTACACTATTAATAGTTACACTGTGACCATAAATAAAGCACAAGGTCAGGCTCTGGGCATTGCTGGCGCGGATCTTACTGTCAGTTGTCTTTCACATGGTCAGCAGGGTAATTGCGTAACACACTATCAGTAGCAATGGGTTTCATTTTGACAGTTCAACACCATCCATAGCGTTATTTACGTTGTTGAGCAGTCACGTTATCGGACATTTGGAGCAATGGATTAGCAATATGCTTCGAAATGATTCCAACTGATAGTAATAATATGTTACGCAATTAGGGTGCAGCTTAAGCTTTACGTCGCTCTTTCCCGAGTGTGTAGTCCAAGGAACCTTTATGTTCATATTCCGGACGGGCTCACTGACAATGTCATGTAAGTATGCTCTCAATTGATGTCGTACGGTGACTATTTGTCCTTACCATTCTCTTTGAGAGCATTCGTTGCAACGAATGTCAGCTTCGGTATCGATTATTCTACTAAACAGGCACCGAAGTAGAAATCTTCTAGAAAAAAAATTTACAGAACGCACGCAGAAGCAATGCCGCGAGCAAAGACATCTGAAACACAATTGGTTTACTATTGTAATAAGTCACTAAGGGCTCGCCCCGGACAGAAGTATTAATATTGGAATGCTCGATAGATAAAGTTCTACGCATATGGCAATTTACACAAAAATGTCATTAATAAGTTTCGACGTTCAAGCAAAAGAAGACGCGGGTACAGCTAGTATTAAATAATTCAATTCAATTCAAAACACCATATTACAAAATTGATTGTTAATTAATTATTACAAAACATTACAACGAAATAATAGGTAACTATTAGTTCAGGTGAAATATTTATTGCAATAGTATACATATAGGTATACTTCACTATTGCATTGTCAGATTTATGCATGTATTTGGTTTATAAAGGACGCCTACGTTACGACTGTCTGACTATCTACATGTGTCTGTTTTTCTACACTTAGGTAAGTAACTTATTACGCTCTGATATTTAAATAATGACTACCAGCTGCAAAACAAAACTTACCTTATACTGGACATCCTCTCTTTAGTGTAAAGCACCTGTCCACTCAAATACATAAAAAGTGGCTTATTATATTGGCTTGGGCGCTTATTTGGCAGTCTGGGCCCACAGGGAAGACTTGGTGTAAATTTGTACTGCTTGTGGTACACATGTGTACTATCTCCTCGTCCTAATGAAGTTATAAAACGCGTGTTGTTATAGCAAAGCCAAATCCATTAGCCACAGCTGCGGTCTATAAACAGACCCATGGAGTGTATCATGCTCGCCTTACAGGAGGAAAGCGTATTATGGAACTCAAGTGAACCTTGGCAGTACACCCGGCTAGGCGTAGTACAGGTAGGCGTAGGCGAGATAAAGGTTAAGTAACACCGTGATACAAAATCAAAAGTCATTTATTCAAATTAGGCAGAGATTGAGCACTTTGTGAACGTCAATATTACATAAGAGAGTCTTCCAAAACACCCGATCTTCCAAAGGTGCTGGATTAAGACAAATGACTTCAGTTGCTTGGTGGCGAGAAGTTTGTAGCCATTGACGCATCGGCGTCAATTGCAACAAACTTCAAAATTAGTTACTTAAATTAGTAGTTCTAAATTAGTTAGTTTTGTGATCAAGGGAATCGTTTCTTGATCACAAATTAAACTAATTTTAAATTAAGTGCATATTTTTCATTCTATTTCATAAAGACAAGGATTGAAAATAACATTTCTGTTTTAATCCTGTCAAATTAAGATATTTCATAGATAGTTTAGGCGCGTTTATAAGCACGGCGACCAAAAATACATCAATTTACGTCAAGCGCGAACTAATTTGACAGGTCTAAACTAACATGTTATGTTCTATATTTTTCTTAAATTAGAAAGAAAAAGATGCACTTAACTTAAAATTAGTTTAGTTTGTGATTAAGGGAATCAGCGCCATTGTCGACAAGACTAGCCGATCGATTCAATAAAAATCTCACCCTGAAAAGTAAGGTGAAGAGAGCTTAAGACGCTGTGAATAGACAACTTTTAGGTATTTGAGGGGGTGAAGCAGACGAAGTGGGACACGACTAGCCCCGCCCACTGCGGGGCGCTCCGCGCGAGTACATCGATGCGTGATGCGTCGTGCATCGAGAAATACACGTTCTATTAAATCTATACCAACCATTCTCTATTCCATCTACATTTAGAAGCGTAATTTCACAACCCAACCGCGAAGCATGATTGGCTCTGTTCGTCACAGTCCCGGTTCGCATTAGGCATCCGCGGCGAGCACCAGGTTCGAATCCCACATCCCTTTACTTTACCTTGCGATTTTCGAAAATGTATATTTTTTACATATTTTCATTTTTTATTATTACTTTTGTTTTCTTTTTTATTTTTATAATGCGCTTTGTCCGTTCTGCTTATTTTTTTTGTTTTATAAATAGTAATTTCTAGAAATGAAGTATATATCATTTCTAGAAATTACTATTTATAAACAGCTGTCTAAAGTAACTGTTAAAAAAATACATTTTCGGATATTTAAAAAAAATAAATAAAAAAAAATTGTAGAAAGAAAATTATAACGAATTGATTTTAAATATTAGTTTGCATTAAAATTGTTACAAAAAGAATATATTTAAAAAGATGGAACAATTACTACAAAAAATACAGAAAATCGGCTAAATTAAAATAATTAAAAAAAAAAGCTATTGCAAATACGAAATCCAACAAAAAGCATACAACGTAAAGCTGGGGTTTGAATCCGAACACATACAGGTGAAGAAAACTTTGCCGCGAAAAAGTAAAAAGAAAGAATAATTACAGAAAAAAATCAAATAAAATATCGGCAAAAATACAACAGTAAATTAAAAAGCATTTATTTCAATTAAAACCTACAAAAAGCATATAATGTAAACCTGGGGTTTGAACCCGGGCAAAAACGAAATGTGATTATTCATCAACAAACAGACACGTAAATATAATTATTTTCTGTGCGGGGTAAAGCAAAAACTGACATAGGTCCGTCAAGCAGCGCGCCTCAGCGGTCACTGTCGCTAAGCATAGAAGTGAAAGAGAAGGCAATGGACGCCGCGATGGAGCGACGTTTCGTTCACGTTATTTATCATTAAATACATTATTTATTTTAGAATATCTTAGTTAAATCGATAAACAAAAACAATGGTTTCATTTACTATTATATTTTACATCGCTCTTCTCAATTTTATCAAGATTTGATGATTAATAATACAATTACAACGGTTATAAATTCAATTTTAGTGGTTACTTTAGGATATTTTTCTATCGAGAAAATTAAATCAACACGTGTTTTGAAAACAATGGTTTCCTGCTACATATAATCAAGATTAACATATAAATTTTTGGCTGCTCTGAAATGTATACATTTGGCTAAAAAACTGTTTTTCGAAGCCTAGTTTTACTGAACACAGGGCCTTAAACTAAGCTGTCAATAGTTAGACAGACTCTTCTCATATGTCAGTATCTTTTTCTCTGTGAAAACACTGGTATACATAACACGAGTTAAAACTCCGGTAAATTGAAAGTACGCTAGTTTTATTATAATTTGTAGTGCAATATTTTCTATTAGTGTTCTTGTACAATAAATTATCTATTGTTATTATTGTTCCGTTTATTCCTAATATTTCTATATTGAAATTCATTTTTTTAAATATTTATTCAAATAGAAAAATATTCAAAAAAATAGTAGTTAAACCAATGTCTGGATCAATGTCCGGAGCAGGGTCCAAGCTACCGGTAGTTAGGGCTCCAGAGCCTCCTCACTATGCGCATCGAGTCGTATTGACTTTTGAATCAGGCCCATGATCCAATTGCCTAACGAGAGCCTCGACCGATGTTGATCGAGGCTTTCAACTATCAGGCCATTGATTGGCACAAAAAAGTGGGGATCAACACAAAAATTAAGGCACTGAACTCAAACAATATAAAATATCAATAATACCATCAGCACAAACAGATGAAGAAGCACAAAAAAATAGAGAGCCATTGGACGCAGTCTGCTAGCTAAAAGACAATCTAAGTAAATGAGTTAAATAGAACTTTAATTAATTAAATCTCCCAAACACCGTCCCGAAACAAATATAGATTCCAATCCTCTTACAAATACATTCCGAGAATAGGTAGGTACTCTTTACTCGTAGTGTCAAAAAAGCGACTATACGAAATTCTAAAGGAAAAACCGTAGAAACACTAAACACATATTTCTGATGGTCTATGAAACATGCAAAACGTATCCGTGCCTTGTATTTTATACGACATTTTGTCATCTGCCCACCCTTGCAAGACGTGGTTTGGGTGCGTAAAACGCTGAACATCTAGTAACTTATGCATTTGTGTTAAAGTTTTGTTTTTTGTACATTGCGTCTGTTTTTTACGTGGAGCTGAAAGGGAAAATGAGCAATAAAAACAATGTTTTAGAGGAAATTTGAGGCAGGCTTAAAATGTCTAGATTATGCTTAATCATAACTTGAAGAATAATCAGAGTGTCTGGCTGGGAATGCAATAAATACCACGACTTGTCTTGCTCAATACTAAGAAAAAACCGGCCCGTTCGATTCGGACTCGCGGAAAGTTTTCGTACGATCCCGTTAATCCTACTTTTTATCCTACTAATATTACTATTTTTTTTTTTTTTTTTTATAAATTATAAACCAGCGCTTGACCGCAATCCTGCCTGATGGTAAGCAGTGACGCAATCGTTGATGGTAAAGCGCACTAGTTTATTAAGAGCCTATTCACTCTAGCCTTGAAGACACTCAAATTGTAGTCCGACGGAAACACCGCCGCGGGCAAATTGTTCCAGTCCCTCGATGAGTCCTCGATTTATTTATATAGGTAAAAAAAACTTAATATGCTTTACAAAATATGAGGGTTACATTTTTTATGGCCTATAGGTGTCTCTGTGTAATTGGGATGTATAATAATTATAAATACGTAGGTTTGTGAAGATGAAAGAAAGAAGGAAGTGAAAGGAAGTGAAGGAAGTTTGTTACTCATTCCCGCAAAAACTCCTAAAGAGATTTGGATGAAATTTGGCACACTGATAGTTCACGACCAGAATTGGGTTGTATCCTAAAAAAAAATATTTAATGTCCATCAGATAGTTTTATAAAAAATATTGAACACGTATTTTTTCTTTTTTCTTTCATTCAAATACTTATTATTATTATTTATTTTCTTAATCTAATGTACAATACATTGGGATAAATGCTATGCCCCGCAAAACCGTTTTCACGGTTTGTCTGTGGGAACGGAACAAACAGTGCATCAACAATAATTAATTATTACTAGCAAAAAAGTTACATCAACAATATCAGGTCTTACAGAAATGCTTACAGACTACTGAGTCAGTGACGGATTAACCCTTAATCAAATTAAAGCACAAAAAAAGTCTGTCCTTAGGGCATCACGAATCACGTCTCATTCTCACGTCACCAAAAACCAGACCAACAAAAGTTTCTAGGATCTAGAGTCATAACCCCGCTCCCGCTTGCCCACTCGCTGCCCGCTGGTGCATTCGGCAATTCGAATGTACCGGAATTAACACCGAATTAATAACAGAAATTCAAAAGTTTCATTCATATGTCAGAAGTAAAAAAAAACTTTTTTACACAAAAACAACCGACTTCCAAAACCACTACAAAGTGAAAAATAACTAATTTCGGACGTCGGTGTCAAAAACGAATATACAAAAACCAAAGACACAGTTCTTGGAAGTCGGTTGTTTTTTTGTAAAAAAGTTTATTTTACACTTTTTAGCTGTGAAAAGTACTATTCATCCGGTCAGACTGGAAGCTGATGCAAATATAGTTGGGAACCGGGTAATTTTATTTACTTTACCCTCGACTGCCTATGGTCTTCATCATCAGATTTACCTACTGCAGACCATTATTTTAACCCAATGGGTGTAAAGTTCTCATAAATATTAATGAAGTCCAAATACAAAGTAACTACTGTAAACCATTGAAGAGTTCCCTTAACTGCCCTTCGCCTTATCCTAATGACAATCACAATACATCTAGTTGGAATCAAGCACAAACACAAGGCAGCTGCTGTGAATCGTTAAAGAGTTCCCTCGACTGTCCCTCGGCTCCATCATAAAATCTACTGCAGACCTTTATATTAACCCTCACGGGTGTTAAGTTCTCATCAGTATAAATGAATTAAGTCCAACCACAAAGTAGCTACTGGAAACCGTTGAGGAGTTCCCGGAACTGGCCTTTGTCTTCATCATTAGAGCTCTTATGAGAGTCGCAACCCATCTAGGTGTAAAGTTCTTATCAATACAAATTAATCAAGCCCAAACACAGGGTAGCTGCTGTGAATTGTTGAGGAGTTCCTTCGACTGTCTCCCGGTTCCATCATCAGATCTACTTCAGACTTTTATTAAATTGTAGTGCTTTAAGATACTTAATATAAACACTAAGAAATGCACTAGTCGCCCCTACGATTTTTTAAAGTTTCCCTTGATTTTTCTGGTCTTCCATCATCAGATCCTGATGTCCTTATCATGGGACCACCTTCAAAATATCTTCTTTCCAACAAAAAAAGAATGATCAAAATTGGTTCATAAATGACGAAGATATCCGCGAACAACGTAAAAAAAAATATATATACTGTCGAATTGAGTAACCTCCTCCTTTTTGAAGTCGGTTAATAAGTTCCAGACCCAGTGATTCGGCTCGCACAAGTTTACGTCAAACTCACGCACAATTGTATAAAATAATACAAACGTACATACATGATGTTAGAATTGAATCAGCTTTCACTAATGTGGAAACAGCCCTGCGTATATTTTTATCGCTTAAATGATTACAAATTGCTCAGCGGAACGATCTTTTTCAAAATTAAAAAATATTAAGAAATGAAAAAAGGACAAAGATGATACAAGAAAGGCACGATAATTTATCGATATTATACATAGAGTCCGATATGTTATAGACATTAGAGGTTAATACTATCTTGCGTGAATGCAATGCCCGAAAAAGCCGCAAGGTGCATTTCAATCCATACTAATATTATAAATGCGATAGTATCTCTGTCTGTCTGTCTATCTGTCTGTCCGGTTTTCACACCAAAACTACTGAACTGATTGTAATGAAATTTGGTATACAGATAGTCTAGAGTCTGAGAAAGGACATAGGCTATATAACATCCCGCTATGACTGACAGGAGCAGAGCAGTAACAAAAAATGTTGCGAAAACGGGAGAAAACGCGGACGTGCATATTGCTCCCATTATTTTAACAGGCGCTTACTAAATATCAACTGAGCAATAACTCAAAATGTAGCCAGTGGCTGACGTGGTTTGTTCTTTTTGGATGCCCCAGGAGGAACACGCAAAACCGATATTTTAAAATTATTATAAGCTCAAATCCGGAACGATAAAGGAGTTGCTGTTGCAGTTGCTTCTTCGGAAATAGCTGCTATATTACTTAGCGGGGGACGAACAGCGCACTCAGTTCTAAAGTTACCATTGAACTTAGCTCATGAGGAAATGCCGGTATGCAATATTGGTAAAAGCAGTGAGGGCGAAAGAATGTTACAGCAGTATAATTTGATGTGATTAGTAGGGGTACGCCGGCAGATGAAATAAATGCCTGTTTGAAAGCATCTTCATTATGGGTTCACGTGAAAAAGTATTGTCTCACAACGAATAAGCGAGTACAACTTCACCACGATTCTCAAACCGGGCACCATGCCACTACTCTTCTAAAAATCGGAGAAGATCGTATGCCAACTAACAGGAACGGTATGATTACACTGAACCATGAGTTCTGTTAAATCATGGATAGCTCAGATGACCAATCAAATAATGTCTATTCGGATCTTCAAACAAATATGGCCAACCGAGAATGGCTATGCGAAAGGGCAATTTTGGCGCCGACAAATGAAATAGTTAATAAAATAAATGAACTGAAATGTTCAGGGAAATGTTGTCGAATACCTCTCAGTGGACAATATTATGGACAATGAACAAGTTACATCATACCCTATTGAATTTCAACTCTTTAGAATTATCAGGAGTGCCATCCCATAAGTTGATACTAAAAGTTGGTGTTCCTTTCCTATTATTGAAGAATCTTGACGCCGCGCCCCAACGCTATGCAATCCAATCGACCAAATGTGTTATTGTACTCGGTTACAAATAACACATTTGGTCCACAAAATTGTAAAGGCCACAATCATTACTGGAATGGCAAATGGATAAAATGTCTTGATTCCCCGTATTCCCATCTTCCCGACTGATTTGCTATTTCAACTTAAAAGAGTAAAGTTCCCTCTGAAAGCAGCATTTGCTATAACAATTAACAAGGCCCAAGGTCAGACGCTTAAAGTTGGAGGAGGTTATTTAGAAACAACATTTTTTCTCATGGGCAACTCTATGTGGCATGCTTACGTGTAGTATCAAAGAAAATCTTTATATTTTGGCAAAAAATAGCAAAACATAAAACGTTGTTTATAAAACCGTACTTACTTAAATGTGCTCATATTTTATCAAGCATAATAATTTTTAACCCTTATTTTCATAACATACTAAGCATATCCAAAACACCAATCAACGCAAAATAATTAAAAGTAGGTATAATATATATTCCTTTGCTAACCTTTAAACCCGGTAAAATTAAATCCTACTAATATCAGAAACGCGAAAATTTGTGAGGATGTTTGAATGTTTGTTGCTCACGCAAAAACTACTGCATGGATTTTGAGGAAACCTTGAAGTAATGTAGGCATTTATCTTGGCATTCCCACGGAAACGGAAACCACCACGCGCTATATGCTGAAGTCCACGCGGTCGGGGTCGCGGGCAACAGCTAGTAGATAAATAAATTATGCTTTGGTTTTTATTGTTGTCGCACCTACTCCACTTCTAAGGTACGTTACATCATCATATTTTACAAAAAACTAATGTTTTTAGACGGTAAAGGTTTAACGACCGGATAGAGTGAATAGGCTCTTAATAGACTAGCGCGCTTGACCATCAATGATCGCATCACTGCTTACCATCAGGCGGGATTGCGGTCAAGCGCTAGTTTATAACTTATAAAAAAAAAAGTAGGGGGGCCCACAGGCGTGGATTGCTTAGGGCATCAAGTAGTCCGTAACTGTACTGAGTAAGAACATTTTAAGTGACCTGGCAAATTTTCTTTTTGGTTCTGACCTCTTATATCAGCAGGCAGTTGGTTGAGCCAGTATGATACTATTTTGTGCAGCGTTCAGTCGAGAAAATAATTACTAACTCTTGGTACATTAAATTTACCTGCTGACACCGTCTTAGTTGCGTAGTTATGGGTTACTAGCGAGTGACGCTCCCAGCTGCCGTAACTGCTAACCAGAACTAGGTATTTATGCTTTAGGCTGACAGGACACTCCAGAGTGACGTCATGATCATCACTCCCGCAAGCTTCATCGGCGAATCAACCAGCCAACCAGCACCCACGGCTTCAAGGGTTATCCTGACCACGAGCCTGCAGCGACCGCGAATACCTGGTCATCACCCTCAGCCCTATCAGCAACCGCGGCACAGCACACTGCAATTTCGGCCGGTCAACGAGCAGAGCCCTCTCTCCTGGTCGACGCAGCAGTCAGCCTCAACCCGGCGCTATACTGGAGCATAACGCAGTGCCACCACCCCGATTCAGGGGGGAATCTTCGAAGTCCGAAGACAGTTACATACATCTCGCAATCAGAGTTTACCGCGCAACTAGCATTTAAACAAGTTCTCAATTTCAAGCATTGGGCAAGTGCCCGTCAGACATAACACCCGTCTGGTCGGAGGAATCTCCCTTTTCTATGGAGGTTGAGTGAACTTTACTCCCTATTCCTCATGCCTCCACAATATCTTTAATTTTATAAAATAAAAGTTGTTTAGTTTCACTCTTTGTTACATCAGCTATCTGCCAGAGATTGTCCCGATCAAATCAGTTTCGGATATTAGCAGGAACAAATAGACAGAAAGACAAATAAAATGTTATTTAGTTATATATAGGGCACCGTTTAGGCACTGCCTGTTTTAGAGGCACTTGTCCAGCAGTGGACAACTTTCGGCTGAAATGATGAATGATGATAACGACAATGATGATGAGGGCACCGTATAGGCTCTTATATGTTTTTAGTATAAAACTGTTATTGTGACCTTACAAACCGACACTTTAATTTTATTTATTTGTATCAATGCGAGATGTAAAGCAGCGATGTACGATATAACTCAAGGGTTTAACAAAACTGGAGTAGCCAATGAGACATGACCAATAAGATATTCCAAAGCCGTTCTGTTTACCATACGACATGTATTGGAGATCGTGTGGTGACTGAGATGTCAACGGTACTTATTATTTATGGCTATAAATATGTAGCGTCAGGGTGTAATAAATGAGATAACATTGTATAACATAGAGGAGAATTTGAGAACGGTTGGTTTGTATTATATAAGTTGAAATTGTAGGTATATTGGGCCTCTTTTGACGAGCAACAACCAAACAGCAACTTTAGTAAAATGAGAATAAAGATCATTGTGATTTAGACAGTGATGCATAAGCACAGGTACCTACATTACTGTGAAAGGAACGTAGGATGTTTTGTTTGTTTTTGTCCACCTTCATGGAAAACTGACATCAGTTTTTTAGAGTATTGACACTAATTTGAGAGCCTAATAAAGGTTGATAAACATCTCTGAAGAGAAATTTTTCAAATGGCCTTGAAATGACATGCACATAAATACCAAAGAGATCAAATATAGGTAAAAGTAAATAATTTATTGTCTTTGGTACCATCGAATCATGACGAAAACTGACAAAAATATTGATTTTTTTAATATCGAAGCGACATGACGGATTATTGCGTGAACGAAGGCTTTTGGAAATTGATCTACAGTACTCTTCAGGAGACCAGCGGGGAGATTGCCCAGAAGATCAGATAACTGATGACGATGACGTAAACGATGTGACCGTTCAACAACATAACGCAGCTACGTTACTTATGTTCTGACAATTTTTTCCATAATATGAAGCAATATAAGTATTTGCAATATTCAGATTAATCTCAATCTGTTTGGTAGGGGTTTTAGCGCGCAGTTAGATTACTTCGTAGCGTTATAATCATAATTTGCCTATCATGTTCCCACTGTTGGGTCACAGGCCTCCTTTCCGTGAGAGGGCCGTAATCTACCACGCTGGCCCAGTGCGGGTTCGTAGCGTACTACGTCTTTTTTGTTGGTGCGTCCGTCCTGCCAAAGAAATATAAACATGTGTTGTCCTACTAGTTGTACTTATCTCGCTTATAATACAAACAACAAGCTGGAATAAAGACATATCCTGTATCATTGACATTTCACTATACTTTATAGACAAGTTTGATTAAACCCAAATATGCGAAACCAAACTGGTCCGTTCTTTTGCAACTAAAATATCGTCCACACTTTGTCCGTAAGTGTAATAAAACTTTCCTATAAGCTTGTTTACAAGCATACGTATTTACTATTTATGTACTGTAAACGGGAGTACAAAGGAAGTAGCCACATAGGAGTGAACCGCTGCTATTCAAACTTGGGTTCGTGCCCCGAACTATGACAATGCTTCAGTGTACGCCAATGTGAATACACCTTTAGGTACGGATGTCGGGGAGTTAAAATAGCGCTCGCATTTTTCTTTTGTTTTTGGCTACTGCATAGATTAGTTTCATCTTGAGTGCTTAAGTAACAAAGTTCTTGAGTTAATTAAAGTGAGCGAAGAAAGTTAGGATTTACGGGAAAGTGGAAAGGTTCCATAATTAGGAGGTATGGTCTGAGAGCTGGTTTTAGCATCGAACAAGCTTGTGGGAAATGTTTTGTGTCATGCAATTTCGGGGTAACATAAACTATGTTCCCACTGCTAGCCACCGACAGGAGTCGACGTTAGCTATCAACAACGGTACTCAAATACGGTAATGAAATAAACGAGCGGGACGGGGTCGACGGCAGTCGCAGACTGCTGAACCGCGTCTACGGAGTCCCATTGACGTGTGTCGATGGATGCATTTCCTTCTGGCGTAGTCGCGTGCCGCTCATAAGTATGTGTAAACATAGGTCTATCTTATATTTTATTGACTTTTTCACCAACGTTAAAGCTCATACAATGTAATTTTGTCTAGACCCTCTGACAGAAACAGGCGGCGAAAAACCAAACGCTAAAAGGAGATCACCTCTCTAACATTGAGATGAGTTATTCGAAAATATGCTTGATTTGTAAGTGTTTGTAGAAATCTATCACACAGAAAATAAAACATTTGTCTTGTCAAAGTACACAGAAGAAATAGAGAATTAAAAAGGTATATATGAAACAAAGCATTAACTCCTTGATTAAAACGTTCTTACAAGTCAACATTTTGTTGGTCCACATTTTAAAATGAGATGGCGTTGGCATTTCCCAGTTAACTGATCCTTCAGATAAAATGCAAACACAAACCCAGAGGTCATGGCTCTTTCAAACATAATATTATTAGGATTTTATGTGTCTAACAATGTAGGGCCATTCCGCAAGTGGCACGTTAAAACTTAGGTAGTTGGCAAACTTACACTGCTCCGAGGCGACGAGAGGCGTTTGCCTTTTACAGATGGAAGTTGTTGATAAATATTGTGCAATTCTTTGTGAAACGCATTGAAAAACAAAATGGCAGTATTCGCTTTCTTGTTTTTTCACACGCCTAATGTTGGCAACATATCAAGCTATGGATTTCCAGTTTCAGCTGACCCCTCATTATAGGTATAGGTGTTAAATACAGTGGAAGTTTGGCTTATATTAGGTAACTAAGTATAGCTTGATATGTTTTCGTTTGTAGAACCATACTTCATTTTACTTGTTACATTGTTATGCTTGGAAGAAAGTTTTCAAGCATGAAAGTACATTCAGTTAGGTCAGAGCCGCAGCGCGATCTTATCGCCAGCGCCAACCGTTATTGTTCCCAGCGGAGCGGCGCGCGAAATTCAGCGCACTACGCCGACACACCTACACTTCGCAAACTTTATTGCTCACAAATTGTATGCATTATTTATTTAATTTGAAAGCGAAGAAACCCAAGCGCGATCATACGCCTCTGCGCGGAATGAGGGCGAGAGAATGCAAAAATATAAATAAGCTCGCCGTGGCGTAGAGGTAACGCCATATTGCTTTGTTTCTAGTGATTTTTAAGTGTAATATGCAGCTATAATCCCATAGCCATATTTGATACAATATGGCTTCAGTAAGTTTTTGACTGGATATGAGCTTCATCGTACCTACTTACAACCTTTCGTGGTCGTCTTTTAATAAGTGACTTTCTGGTTTTGATAATTGAAAGTATTTAGTTAAGTCGCATTACTTAATAGGTATGTAGAACAAGTAATCGTATTTATATGTTTACTTAGCGTGGATTGTCTTGTGAATTGTTTTTTTTAGATATTTCTAGAAAGAGCTTACAAAACCATTTGATTCGATACAGAATCTAAAAAAATACTTACTAAAATTCATCGTACCCAAACATTCGTTGTACTTCCTATTTTAGTTTTGTACCCCTGTCTACCTATATTAAGTGAAATTGCGTCGTTACCAACAATAATGAGTTAGTTAACCGCACGATTGTTTTAATATAAGCTTGGAGTCGGTGTAATGATCGCTATTTGTCTCGGTCGCACCGCCGCGGTAGCCATCTTGGAGGGAAGAAAACCCTGATGGATGTCATACGTATTTGAGCGTATTTGGAGAAGTGGTAAAGTACAATACCCTAAATAGTCTAATCCTTTAAATATATTCGATAAACATTTATCCTTTTAATACTTATACTCAATTTGCTATAGCATTAGACAGAAGTTAAAAAAGGTCGTTTTTCGGGTACATTTTGTAATAAAAGTACAATATATGTATGTATATTGTGCTTTGTTACAGTTAATGTTGATACTAAATTTCTAACAATAAACCTATACACTAACTGATATAGGTATTAAAACCAACTAATTTGAACTACCTAACTATATTATTCTGAATTTAGAAAGCTTTTAATTAAATACATTATTTAGTTATTACTTAAACTACCTACTGTTGTCCATATTAAAAAACCTAAGGGAATCAGGAGTGTTCAGTGCCTGGAAAGGACGAAGTTTATTTACCTACATTTTGCTACAAGTCTAACAAATGTGAAATGTTTTGGGTTATACTTAGTTGCTTCCGGCAAAATATGTACCTAGCTGTTTGATTGTCGTTCATTTGTCTTGTGAATGCTATATTACCTGATTTCTGCGTTTTTTTAGTTATTTGTGTGTTATAGTTTTGTTATAGTTGTTTTTAACACCCTTGCTCGTAAAGCTGATGTAATCCCACCGGTTTTAAATATGTAAAGCGGGCCATAACAAACGCGTGTGTTATCAATGCAAATAGTTAAGTTATAGTCCATACAAATTCCATAACAGCATTATTTGTCATTTCAAATAATTATGGAACTGATCGCCGCCGCGTGGCTCTAGCCAGTGAGCAGCGCGCTGTTCCATATTTGAAATGGCAAATAATAATACTAATGGCAGGAAAGCAACAGTGAGCATTCACAGATTGAGTTTATTTAAAATAACTGATGTTCTATTTGAAATAAACAAATTTGTATTTGTTTGTATTTAAATGAGTATTTGTAAAAAAAAAAAAACAGTTTATTCGGTATTTTAAAAACTTTACTGCATGCTCTAGCATCTTTGCCAACATTTTCACGCAGCTACGGTAGAAAATAAACCTCGCGCCATTTTTCTCAAATTTTCTTTTCTTTGTACTTGTATTCTGAATATCTATTTTTCTGTTTCCTCGCAAGTGTGTTAAAAAACGTCGTACGATATACGTGCGTATTGGTTATAACATGCTCGGCTCAATTACACCCTCGCCTTCGGCTCGGGCTGAAATTCCGCCTCGCATGTTATAACCATCATTACGCACTAATATCGTAATGTACTATAACGTTATAATCTTTCGAGTTGTTAAAATTTTTTATTGAACTTTTATATTGTACCTACTAGCTTTCCGCCCGCGGCTTCGCCCGCGTGGAGTTCGGTTATATCGTGCTTTTTAGATTTCCCTCAGGAATATCAATTTTTTCCGGGATAAAAGGTAGCCTATGTTCTTTCTCAGGGTCTAAAGATTGTCTGTGCCAAATTTCATCAAAATCAGTTGAGAGGTTTAAGCGGGAAAGCGCAACAAAGAGACAGACAGACAGACAGACAGAGTTACTTTCGCATTTATAATATTAGTATGGATTTAGGTTGTAAGGCCGCTGCCTCGAATCTTGCGGGTAGCGGGGCGGCAGCGGCTGCGGCGCGGGGGCCGGGCGGGCACCGAAGACCCGTTCTCGAAACTAGCGGGCAGATCGCGCGTCACTATAACCGCGTAGTGCGTAGTGTTGTGTTCACGATTGTGTCGACGAGATATTTATTTTTATTCGCGAAAGAAATGTCTGAAAAATGGCGGCAACATCTTTTTGATTCAAATTTATTCCTAACGCTCGATCACCGCTAGCTGCCCGCCCGCAGCCCGCAAGATTAGAGCGCGAGAAGTACACTGCACGCTACACGCCACCGCCCCGGCGCTGCCACGCCGCTGTTTTCGAGAACTGGTTCGTTTGATTTTACGCATAAAATCCTGCCGCTCACTCGCCGCCGCCGCCGCCGCCCCGCTGCCCGCAAGATTCGAGGCAGCGTCATCATTCTCCTGCCCATAACCCAATTTATTTGGGGTCGGCGCAACATGTCTTTTTCTTCCATACATCCCTATCAGAAGCCATCTCGTCAGTCACCCCCTTCTTAGCCATATCATCCTTCACACATTCCATCCATCGTTTCTTTGGTCTTCCCGTACTCCTATAGCCATCAACATTCATAATTATCCTAAAAATCAGAAGAAGATGTAAACTAAATAAGTTGCGAAATCTAGCGGCAAATGGTGGAATGAATTAATAATCGGATCCAAGTAGGTTCGTATAGATAGCGTTGCTTACTAATCGATTTCTTTAAGATAATAATAATTTAAATTAGAAGAAATGCACAATGGATGCATAATGTAATAATAGAAAAAACTAAAAAGTTTTTTTCTTGACAAGTAATTGGTTTTGAACTTTGATATTGTAAAAAATATAATGGTCGTTAGACAAATGACGTTTAGAGACTTTGAAGAAAAGCAGAGGGCTGCAGTCTATCTTTTGGAAGAGAAGTTTTTTAATTTAACTTTGATCTAATAATTAAAATATATTAATATTTCGCGTGTGAGGAAAGAAAGCTGTTCAAAAATGACAAAACAGTGCTTGAGATTGGACCGCGATGTGTACGTATAATGTCGATTTAACCCTTAGCGTCATGCGGTTTTGAAACATATACATTGGGAAACTCACCTATGATCTTTTCTTGTTAATAGGGTTCAATTAACTACTATAATAGTTTATATTAATAATTAAAAGGAAAAGGTCTCCTCAATAATGCTATACGGCTGCGTATCCAGGTATATCCAGGTTCCAGGTTTCGGACAAATCACACAGATTGAGCTAGCCCCAAAGTAAGTTCGAGACTTGTGTTATGGGATACTAACTCAACGATACTATATTTTATAATAGATACATATATATACTAATATATAAAGCTGAAGAGTTTGTTTATATGTTTGTTTGTTTGTGCGCGCAAATCTCGGGAACTACTGGTCCGATTTGAAAAATTCTTTTTGTGTTGGATAGCCCATTAATCCAGGAAGGCTTTAGGCTATATAACATCAAGTTGCGACCAAAAGGAGCGGAGCATAACTAACTCCACGCGAACGAAGTCGCTGGCGGCCGCTAGTATATATATACAATATATATAAACATCCAAGACCCAGGCCAATCAGGAAAAGATCGTTTTCTATCATGACCTGGCCGGGTTCGAACCCGGAGCCTTCACGTCGCAGGCAGGCGTCTTGACCGCGTGTGTGACACGGAGGCCGACTAGAGTATAGGCCTATTGATAGTTTGCTGCATTGAGAGCCAACAGGCTGTGAATACAGGCACATGTAAAATCTATAAGAATCACACAGGCTGGAGCTGCTGTCTGCGACGTCGAGTCCATGGATTGATCTACATTGCGGCAATGTAACAAACGCATTGCAAGTGTTAACCTGAACCTTCTTATGAACTGTTAAAATCATAGTGTCACACTATTGTACGCCTACTAACCATTAAAATTTTTGAAAAGATCAAATCCATCAATCAAAACCTCATGCGCAACTCTCGAACGATTCATGAAAGTGCTCCGATGAGCCAAGCCGGTGGTAACTAACCCCGAGGTTGTTACAAGATAATAAAAAAATATCGAAAATTAAATATTGTACAGCTCTGTTTTTATGAACCTCTTTTCTCTAAAGCTAAACTAAACGGAGTACCTATAAATTGCTTTGAATAACAAAGTAACCAGGACTTAATACTTATCAGAGATTTCTCAGTAGCAGCTCGGAGTCTTTGTTCCCGGTGGCTAGCAATAAATAGACTTGACCTTTATAACATGAACTAAAACATATCTGTTGAAATGTACTTTAAGTTCACATTTAACCTTTTTTGGATGATAGATATAGTGTTATGTTATGAAACTTCAACCACCCAGATCCAGCCATTCAAATAGGTATTAGTCCACACCTGCGAGCTATTACGCAGGAGCAATAATCAATAGC
The DNA here is from genome assembly GCA_017933935.1 of Sesamia nonagrioides. NCBI lineage: Eukaryota > Metazoa > Arthropoda > Insecta > Lepidoptera > Noctuidae > Sesamia > Sesamia nonagrioides. The sequence goes on along the minus strand of JADWQK010000137.1, from coordinate 1,790,340 downwards.
AATAATATGTACTAAATTCTAGTACTAAAATAATGTCTAGCATTTTTAGTAATTTGGGCCTTTTTGCTGCAGCCACGAGGTACACGCTCCGCTATTTTCTTAGTTTACTCTTCATACTTACTAATTGATTTTTATTTGTAGCTATCTAATGTATGTATATGTTACCGGCCAAACCTGATTTCAGGACAAACTAGTTTTGCCTAGGCTAAACTAGTCCTTCATATACTCGATAGGATAAACCAGTTTAGGCTAGACCAAACTAATATGTCCTAAGCCCGATAGGATAGACCAGTTTAGGCTAGGCCAAACTAGTTGATCCTGATATAAATACGCACACTGTATGATAAAGTGGTATGGCCTACTCTAAACATTATAAGTATATCCAGAAAGTCAAAATAAATAGATAAGCTGAATGTAATACTCCTTAATTGGAAAAATAATAAACCAGGAAATTGAAAGTCCTACTCTGGGTATCTATTAAAAAAAAAAAAAAACAAAAACAAACACATTTTAAACATATACATGGCGTCATTGATATAATATTAAACATATATGATATGCTCTAACAAATTAACCGAAATAAATGTGCCGATCGGAGCAGCAGCACACACATGCAAATTTTTTATTCTGCGTACATTTCACACGTTGGTACAGTGTGAGTGAGATGGGGCGCAATCTAAAGCATAGAGAAGAAAAAGATGGCTAGTGTTCGTCATTTGCGCTGTTAGTGTTTGTCGTTTGTTTTTACGAGTGTATCGAGAGTGACTAAGGCAAGAGATTAGAATTATAATCTTTTATACGCTTCATTTTCAGTGCGCTAGTGACTTATCTACCTTAGTTTAATATTATATCAATGCATGGCGTATTAAGTGTCTTTTAGTCTGTGCTAGATAAGTAAATGTATTTTGTGTCTTTCTTTTCTTCTTTTTTATCATTCTAGCCCTACGGGGAAAATAAAGTTCAGGGAATTTTTTTAAAATATTTTTATTATTTATTTTATGAAATTTGCTTTACTTTTGCTGCAAGATACAAGATATTCACGATCAGCTGACAGCCTCCGTGGCGTAGCGGTAGCGGACGCGGCCGCTGCGCAAGGTGGCGCGGGTTCGATCCCCGCACAGTGCAAGTATTTGTATGCATGAATATGAATATTTGCACTGGTCTGGTCGTGCCTCGGAAACCACGTTAAGCCGTTTGTCCCGGTTGCATATACGAACATCTAGTGGCAGTCGTTACGGGTTGTTGGAGCCCTCAAAAATCCAAACAATTGGTCTAACTGCAATGCTTCGATGTCGCCTTCGGGTTGTGGAGGTCAGACGGCAGTCGCTTCACGGAAAATGTCGAAGTTTAGCCTTATCAGCAGTTGGACTGGTAAAGCGGACCCCAGACTCCAAAGCTGAAAAGGCTGCGGATGTGACTGGGATTAACGCTGGGATGATGACGATGACCATATTCACGATCACTTCTTACTTTACCAAGTGGGGAGTAGGAAAAAGAGGGCTCTAAGCAGGGAACACACCAATCTGCGAATACAAATATAATATCTGATTGTCATGACAGCCTTTTTGCATTAAATTAAATGGCGTTAGTCAGTATATCTACTCCTAACACAATAAAACGATATTTCTTGAAATTGTAGCATTTTATTAAATATTGCTACAATTTCTATTTTTATGTTTCTATGTCTTTTAAATGCTTCTACTCATTTAACTAACCCGCGACTGCATTGGCGTGCATCTTGTAAAAATAATGAGATTTCATGGGTTTATGAATCTTGCGCTGAACCCTAATTATTTTTTCTATAATAACAGTAGCCTAACGTTACTCCTTATAATATCACCTATCTGCCAGTGAAAGCCCCGTTTTCGGTTCATAGAGAGAAATTCACGAATTAGACTAGACGTTTTCACATATGACGTAAGGTTGACTGAACAAACCTTTTACAAAACACATTATCTGTTTACCAAAAGAACAAAAGTTTCATTGTCTCACAAACAAGCAAATAGCACATAGTGCCCAAATGGCTAACTATACAATATGTAAAGAAAACCCTGTCCGACCTATAAGGATAATAAAGGTTAGATAAACCCTTGACCAAATATGATATAAAATTTTACATAATCATCATAGTAACAATACTAATGAATTTTGAAATAATCCTTTTTTCCCGCCAATTAATTCCAATTTCCCCGAAATTTGGTAATTTTTAAAAAAGTGACAACACCGGTATTATTATAAGCGAATAGCGTCGCGGGACACGTCACAGGTGCCGCGTGCACTGCCCCCCGCCGCCCGCGGAAGGGGTTACTAATCGCACATGTATTAATTTACCTCTTTTTTCGAAATAATATTTATTTTTTTAGAGGGATTTTTTTTTAAGTTTAGCCTGTCTTTGTATACATTAGTAGAATCAGTTATCGATACCTAACAACACCTTCACGGGTCAGACAGGGTTTTCTTTACATATTGTTTAAAGGAACAAGTTTCTGACATAAAAATCCAGCAACATAAACAATCGATGTTAAAAAATCAAAGCCAATGATGCACAAAGCCTTGAAAATCAACGATGCACATCATAAATATCACACTGTACCATAAACAATAAGTTCGTACTTAAATGAATAACCCTCGCATATCAAAAACTCCGAACAAAAATAATACTCGTAATAATCCATCGAAATATGATGGAGAATGCAAACCCACAAAACAAAGCTGTTGACAAAACAATAGCCAAGCTATTTCATACTTTATCGCAAACACAAAAAAGATGGCGTTCCAGTTTATTAACTGTAGAAAGACGTAGGTAATGCATGGTATACATTTCTGAACATATGGATCCATTAAACAGGTTTCGGATCGTTCGCAAATTAATGTAAACTATACTATAGTTAGCTAAATTTAACTGAAAAGGATATTTAATACCTATTGTATTTTTGATATTTGGAACATATTTAGTGATTCGCGTGGAGGAAGAGGGTAGTGACAAGCTGTCTCAACTTTAAGCAGAGTTTTGGTTAAAACTATTGAATTTTAATTATTTAGAGACAATGCTTTAATTTTCCCTGTACCATAATAGAATTTTGATGTTGAAGCGAGGTGTTAAAGTTACTGACTCGATTCGACGTCGGAGTGCACGCGGAATTGACTTCACCGGATTGATACCTATTATTAATAATTATTCCTTTTCCTTCACGTTTTCCTGGAAGGTAATAGCGTCGTAACACACTAGTCACTAAGCCCTGTATTAGAAAACCTCACTCAAACCTCAAACATTACAAACTATTTTCAACCAATCAAATGACTCTAATAATATATTATGATATAAGTGCTGTAAGTCTAAAATTGCAGCCGAGGCGATATTGCTATTATGGTGCAATTAGGGCGTTGGCTTAAGACACATACAGACATTGTAATGTCTAGTCGTGTACGGCGAATGGTAAGCCATAATATCTACCTTAGGCTGAGGCATCTAAAATATTAAAAAAATAATTTGCGGAGCATGCCCAACGAAACTTTCTGTTTCTAAAACAGATTAACTAAATAATCCAATTCGTGCTGTAAACAGCTGGGTGTGCTGTATAAGTATTCCAAATTTAAGAATCACTTAGACGAACCCTGAGTCTTTAGTTCTTCTTAACGAAAAATTTATGGATTTATTTCTAGAAACAGTTTATTTTTTTTATTTATACGCCTTTTACTCTAAAATCGCCCATTCTGTCACTATATCTAAACTTTTCTATATTATATCTACCTAGGCAATGCCCAGCGTGTGTTTTGTGTGTCAATTTTTAACCCGTCTTCGGCGCACAATCAATATCTTTTATTATCATAATCAATCGATCCATTTTCCAGTTTTTGCTCGACTAATTCACGGCGCTTCTATAAAAATATATGTTTATATAAATATAAAGTAGATAGGTTTTTATGGTGTACACATGGATAGAGATTAGTTATTTTATTTCACTTTTCTACACTGACCTATCTCAATGAAAATTAAACATTCAAAATGTATTTAACGCAATTTCAATCAATTCAATCAATTACTTCTTTCAGTTGTACCGTGACAAAAATCTAAGAATACTTTGCATTCATTCATATATTAAACATGATGCTTCTGTATCTAATGCTTTTCCCGTGTTTTAGGTGCGCCTCGGCTGTTGTGCTATATTTAGGTAGAAGACGTGCTTGTGTTGACGCGAAAGCCTTTTTAACCGAGCATATTGTTATAATTGAGGAGAGATTTAAAAGGCAGATGTAAGTAGAAACATCGGGAAGGCCCTAGGAGGATATAAAGTGACTTTTTTGAAAGTTCAGCCAGCATGTGTTTATGGCTAGATGTATGAATGTAAACGGGTCAAAACTAGTGTGTAAGGATTGTAGCAGGGGTTCTGTGTTTCTATCTATTCCTATGGGTGGGAAATTGTAAGTTTATATACTTACTTACTACTAGATTGCCATCGACACGTCGTATACGTAGCATAATCGAAGATATTGCCTCTGTTTTTCTAGGAAAGTAGATTCTTTGTTACTCGTAATCAAATTTTTAAGCTTAAGTACAAGTTTAATTTTATTATTGTATATCCAGGAAGAACTTCCATCACCAGTGTTTTGTATTGCAATAGTGTAATAGTAATATAATATTCTTGTAACATCAGCGTAGCAATTGTACTACGCCGTAGACTCGTAGAAAGAAGAATTAGGTACAGCGCAGATCCGTAACCCCATTCGACGTAGCAGTTCGCGCCTTCTTACGCCGTAGCACGTACGAGATTTCGTAGTGCTTGAGAAATTAGGGTTCCATAAGCACAGTATTCTTCAATCGGTTTAAACAAATCCGCCGCTCATCCGCCTAAAGGCAAAAGCGAAACGTCACACGTCCGCAAACAGGGTAATCAGATCAGGGGCACATCAAGTGAAATTGAATCGGCACCGAATTGACCCATTGCGAGTAGACGGTTGGCCCAAATATTGCCTTAATTCTCTTTCTGTAGAGTGTAAAATCCGTTGAAAAATTATTTAATCACGCATCAAAAGAAATTTATCCTTACCACTAAACATCAAGGTTGATATTTCTATGGGAGAATGTAGATGGGTGCTTAAATAGGGGTGACCGGTAGATCAATGCTTATTTGTGTCTAATAGGAAAAAAACAACAGATGTAGGCATTTCACGGGTATAATAATGTACTTAGTTGGATTTTTATGGTGCCTTTGATCTGGTGCGGTCTCAGTTGGGTTCTGCGCGAGTAGCCCCCGTCCCCAGTCCCTAGTCCCCAGTGGTTGTATTGTTTGGACAAGGATTGTATGGGCTTAGAGTTAGACGTGTGTTTTTTGAAGGTTCCCATTTTTTTTGGACATTTGATGTGTACTTAAAAAGTACATATAACTTAGAAAAGTTACATATTGTGTATATGTTCAATGATGATCTATGTATATTGCAAAATGAATAAGAAATATTTAGGAAGGATCTAGATTTATACGTTTTTTATTGTAATAAAAAAACCAGGCAGAGAAGTTTGCTAGTCACTTAATGCCATAAAAACAATTTTAATTCAAATTACAAAAATAAAGAGAGCGTTCCCAAATATTGTTACCCAATAAAAATAAAGCAAAACAAATTCTAATTGAATTCCAGCCGATCATATCTTTCCCTCTGACAGCCGCGAATCCTTTTTCAATCTGGCAACTTTATTAAAGACGGTAGCTTGCCATCATTTTGACATAACGCTGTGTGACGTGACATTGTTTATAAGGATCACTGAGGGGTCCTATGATCCTATTTAGCACTCGGTACTTACAACTTTGTTATATAAACTTTTTGGTTTGATTATATTGATCTTTGAAGCGATTTAAAGATTGTGTTTTATTAATACTGTGTATAGTGCTTTTGTTTATATAAAAACATTGCTTGTTGTACTTACATAAAAGATAAAATAGTTATGGGCAAGTTCAACACATTTGCTTACTTAGAATAACGACGATTAAGCAATGTTGAATGTTGCCAAGTTAAATAAAACTGTTTTAGAAGAGGCTTCCAAGAACGAAGCGTCTTAGGAATTAGAATGTTGGTGGTTGTAGGTATTTGAAATGTTTTTAGGTTAATGGTATAATTCCTGCGGATATGTTTACTATTTGTTTTCGACATCTGTTAACTTTATTCGAGGAATAAAATTTGAAATTCTGTGCCGAACAAAACAGGCGGTGAAAAATCAGTCTTGAATAAATCAAAGTGTAAGCTTTTACAACACAGAAAAAGCCGAACGAACTTTTTTATGGTTTGTTGGATTTGTCTCCGGTCCGAGACCTGACTATTGTATAAAATCCACGGTAAAAATGAAAATAGTTCATTCAGTTAGTTGATTAAAAATGACAAGTGTACCTAATACATTTTAAAACATTAACCTATTTAAAAGTACCCTTCACAACAATTATGTTAATTTTAATCACACAAAGCTCCACTACTAATAGTTAAAAAGTACCCGATCAATTAATATATTTAAGAGCATAAAATTAACACGATCAAAAACAAATAATCGCGACCTTTCTGCTCACCCCTCATCTCATAACGAGATATAATAAAGCATAATCGATTATACACCCTAAAACTTATTTTTGTGTTAACCCCACCAAATGTTAGTTATAATTATATGGACTCTAATTTTAACGCAATAGAGTTTAATTTGGATTGGACATTTGTTTTTGGCACATTTGATGTGTGACGTGCGAATAGTTGTACGGACTGCATGGCCATTTGCTGGTGCATTGGATTGAACAAATGTGGATATGAATGTAAACATTCATCTAAATATCCGAAAAGTTTTAGTCAAGAGTTTAATCATCATCATCTCAGCGTTTATCCCGGTTGTATCCGCGGCTTTCGCGTCGGAGCCCGGGGTTCGCTTTCCTGCACATTCTCCTCCATTTCGCGCGATCTTTAGCATCCTATGGTAAGAGCTTGTTAGCACGCATGTCATCTCTTACAACGTCAAGCCAGCATTTCTTCGGCCTACCTTGCTTGTTCCGGCCCGGCGGAGACGCCATGACAAAGTTGATAACAGAATTAGCGCTTTTATACAACAAAATATACCTATTATAATACGTGCATGTTAGTCTGTGTATCAGTGACCATTATTACTTACCGAAAACCCTTCGTGCCTCGAATAGCACGTTAAGCCTTTGGTCCCGGCTGCCATTTGTACATATTTGACTGTCGTTGGAGTTTTGGAGGGAAAGTTAAGCTGGGTGTCACGCTCATTTTTCATTGGACTTTTAAAATTATTTATAGTGTCATTTACTAAATAAAAGTGCGTGATTTATGTAGTAAAAAGTGCATTCAGTAAATAATTCACAACGAATATTGAGATATCGCAGCGTAGTGGCCTCATGCCCCAAACCTCCCTTGTAGACGGTTCACGGGGCGTCTTTTTCGACATGAACAATTCACTAAGTGACTTTGGCTAAATTCACAAACCGTGCGAAGCCAAAAAAGAAAGAAAGAAAGACTGTCGTTGCGGGTAGTGAGTAGCCCGAAAGAGTAACAACCAGTCCTGTCGAGGAGCATAGTGTTAATGAGTAACTGGGAGTGAATGGCGGTAAGGTGGGCAGTTAGTTGCTCCATGTAAAATACTGATAACAATTCAGCTAAATCCGTTTAGACATGAATCGGGGTCAGCTTCCAGTCTTAACATAGCTGGGGTAAAGCTAGGCGGTTGATGAATACCTGCACGTTATAACGTTATCTCGGATGGAAATTTAGAGGCGAGTTTTCGTGATGTCGTGGATTGCCACGATAATATTCAGTTTAAAAATAATGAAAGGGCACAATTATTGGCTTCGAAATAAATAGTAATATAAGAATCCTACTTAACAGAGTAGAAGTTCATAATGTGCTCCAACATTTAATAATAAATAAGCAGGAAGTCCAATGAAAACATCATTGTAAGCGTATTTCTAATCGAAGGCTAGATCAGAAAATATTCTGAACTAATGTTAGAAATGGTCCATTACGCTTTTACACGTTCAAAAACTATACAATTCCTGTAATTCGCATCCAAGAGGACCACACAAACGGTAGGGCGGTGCGCGTCTAATTTCATTGTTATTAGTATTACATATACCATTTGTGAGGGGTGAATTTTTTGCTAATCATCATTCGTTGACATACATTGTGCGCGGACGTCGACGGTTGCATTCAATTGACACCGACTGACAGTTCGGAAGATGCTACGAAATGTTTTCATTGTTTAGATTATTGTTGCATGATTTTGATTGATTTTGATTGTCCTCCGTTGTGCAGCGGTCAAAACGCCTGCCTGCGACGTGGAGGCCCCGGGTTCGATCCCCGACCAGGTCATGATGGAAAACGATCTTTTCCTGATTGGCCTGGGTCTTGGATGTTTATCTAAATATTTATCTATTACTAGCTGCCGCCAGCGACTTCGTTCGCGTAAAGTTAGTTATGCACTGCTCCTATTGGTCGCAGCGTGATGTTATATAGCCTAAAGCCTTCCCGGATTAATAGGCTATCCAACGCAAAAAGAATTTTCAAATCGGACCCGTAGTTCCCGAGATTAGCGCGCACAAACAAACAAACTCTTCAGCTTTATATATTAGTATAGATAAAATATATAGTATCGTTGAGTTAGTATCCCATAACACAAGTCTCGAACTTACTTTGGGGCTCAATCTGTGTGATTTGACATATATATTTATTTATTTTATTCCCTACTCAGAGTTACAGAGATTACTGCAGCCTCAACGAAATACTTAAAATTATTTGTAAGGGGTCTATTTTTCAATCGATAAATAATTGCTTCAATCGATAGATTTAAAATATATTCATTATTAATTATAATTTTTTTCTTAAATATATTTATGAAATGTTCTGATTAATTAAAGTGGCTCCAGGAAATGACGTCTGGAAGGATATGTGGGAGACCTTTCCTCAGTGGTGGGCAGTGTAGGTATTTTAAAAACAAAAAAATAAATATATTTCGTACACAAAAAAAAAAAAAGTATTTTGCTTTGCGGTTTTTCTCTTTGTGGTTTACGAGAGGCAGCTTTGTTTAAATATTACAATAAAAGGCATTTTTATTTTATTTTTTGTGATAACGCCATGAGTCTATTAATCAACAAAAATACACATAAAATATGCAAATAGATTTATAATAAATAAACAAATATTGCACCCCGTGTGGTACCGGGCCTAGAATTGTACCAACCCATATCCTCCCGTGGGTGTCGTAAGAGGCGACTAAGGGAAATCACCAGGGAGGCGGGCAGCAGCGCTTCTCCTGTGTAATATCAAATCACTGCGATCCCCAACCCGCCTGCCAAGCGTGGGGATTATGGCAAACCCCCCCAATGATGCACACGATACAGCCCAGGCCCCTAGTCCCCGGCAGCTCCGCTATTCCAGTCTACGGTAGCGAACTCGGTTACGGCGGAGCAAGGGGTGCTAAGAATCTCCGGCAGAGGTCCGGCTACCATCACAAACGACGACCTTTGGCCCTGGCAACATTTAACACGCGCACACTACGGACCGATGAGAAGATTGTCGAACTGGAGGAAGAACTGAGCCAGTTGCGCTGGGACATTGTGGGGTTATCTGAAGTCCGAAGAGAGGGAGAGGACTCGATAATCCTGAAGTCTGGCAACCTGCTCTATTTCTGGGAAGGCGACCAGCTGTCCCAGGGTGGTGTCGGGTTTATTGTCCACAAGTCCCTCGTGAACAACGTGGTTAAAGTCGGGAGCCTTTCGACTCGGATGGCGTACCTTGTACTGAAAATAACAAAACGATATTCGTTAAAGGTTATACAGGTCTACGCCCCGACGTCTAAACACTCTGACGATGAGGTGGAGGCCATGTATGAGGACGTCAGTAGAGCCATACACTCCTCCAAAACCCACTACACCGTTGTCATGGGGGACTTTAACGCAAAACTGGGCATGCGAGAGGCGGACGAGACGAAAGTGGGGCAATTTGGAGTTGGAAATCGGAATCCCAGAGGTCAGATGCTAATGGATTTCATGGAAAGGGAAGGACTCTTTGCGATGAATTCTTTTTCAGGAAACCATTGCACCGCAAGTGGACCTGGCTCAGCCCCGATGGTCAGACCAAAAACGAGATAGACTTCATAATGTCAACGAGAAGGCAAGTGTTCAACGATGTCTCCGTGATCCATGCGGTAAAAACCGGGAGTGATCACTGTATTGTTAGAGGCATCTTGAACCTCAACATTAGGCTCGAACGCTCTCGACTTATGAAGTCTACGCTCCGTCCAGCGTCAACACAACTCCAAAACCCCGAGAGCTTTCAGATCGAACTACAAAACCGCTTCGAATGCCTCGGTGAATGCGTAGATGTGGACGACTACAACAACAGGTTTGTGGAAACTCTCCAAATGGAAGGGTCTAAGTTCTACAAAACCCTCCGTTCAAAAAGACAGAAGAAGATCTCCGGTCCCACCCGCCGGCTAATGGAAGAAAGACGGGAGGTGATCTTAAAATCCCCTGATGACGCTTCGCGCATCAGATGCCTTAACAGACAGATCTCAAAGTCTCTGACTCGCGATATACGCCAATTTAATACAAATTGTATTAAAGAGGCTATCGAGCGGAACAAAGGCTCCAAAGTGTTCGCACGAGAATTGTCTGTTGGACAGAGTCTACTTGTGAAGCTGAAGACTGGGGATGGTAGGATCGTCACTTCCAAGCCCGAGCTTTTGGGTGAGATCGAGAAATTCTACGGAGAGTTATACACATCAACACACGCACCTGTTGTAAGCCTGGCTAATGATCCTAGAGCCAGACTAACCCGACACTACACGGACGATATCCCGGACGTCAGCCTGTACGAGATTGGTATGGCCCTGAAACAGCTCAAGAACGATAAGGCGGCTGGAGATGATGGAATTACGGCTGAGCTTCTGAAAGCGGGTGGCAAACCGGTTCTTAAAGCGCTTCAGAAGCTATTTAATTCCGTCATTCTTAAAGGCGAAACGCCTAAGGCGTGGCACAGGAGTGTGGTGGTTTTGTTTTTCAAAAAAGGTGACAATACCCTCCTGAAAAACTACAGACCGATATCCCTCCTGAGCCATGTCTACAAGCTGTTTTCTAGGGTCATCACGAATCGTCTCGCTCGCAGGTTTGACGTATAACAAACCACTATGCTTGGCGTTTGTGGACTATGAGAAGGCCTTCGATTCGATTGAGACTTGGGCGGTGCTACAGTCTCTCCAGCGGTGCCAAATTGACCATCGATACATTGAGGTGATAAAGTGTTTGTACAAAAACGCCACCATGTCAGTCCGTCTCCAGGATCAGGACTCGAAACCGATCCAACTGCAGCGTGGAGCGAGACAAGGAGATGTCATATCTCCTAAATTGTTCACTGCTGCGTTGGAAGATGTCTTCAAGCTCCTGGACTGGAAAGGACTTGGCATCAACATCAACGGCGAGTACATCACTAATCTCCGTTTCGCAGATGATATCGTGGTCATGGCTGAGACCTTGGAAGACTTGGGCAAAATGCTCAATGACCTCAGCAGAGCTTCCCAACAAGTGGGTCTAAAAATGAACATGGATAAGACGAAGATCATGTCGAACTCTCATGTCGCACCCACCCCAATTGTAGTTGGTTGCTCTGCACTCGAAGTTGTTGACGAGTATATATACCTGGGACAGAAAGTCCAACTAGGTAGGTCCAACTTCGAGAAAGAGGTGTCTCGGCGAATCCAGCTCGGTTGGGCAGCGTTCGGGAAGCTACGCTACATCTTCTCGTCGTCCAACATACCACAGTGTCTCAAGACTAAAGTCTTTGACCAGTGTGTGCTGCCAGTGATGACTTACGGAACTGAAACATGGTCGCTCACAATGGGCCTCATACGAAGGCTCAGAGTCACACAAAGGGCAATGGAAAGAGCTATGCTAGGAGTTTCTCTGCGTGATCGAATCAGAAATGAGGAGATCCGCAGAAGAACTAAAGTCACCGACATAGCTCTGCGAGTCGCTAAACTCAAGTGGCAGTGGGCAGGGCACATTGCTCGTAGAACCGATGGCCGATGGGGCAGCAAGGTTCTAGAGTGGCGGCCACGTACTGGAAGACGCAGCGTAGGGAGACCCCCAACAAGGTGGACCGATGACCTGGTGAAGGTCGCGGGAAGCCGATGGATGCGGGCGGCACAAGACCGGTCATCGTGGAAAGCCTTGGGGGAGGCCTTTGTCCAGCAGTGGACATCTATAGGCTGAGGAAGAAACAAATATATTTCCGCAAACACTTTATACAGAAATTGTCTGGATGAATGCGTAGGTATACATGAAGTCGTAGTAAAGAACATGAACCAATAAGTAAACGACCTCTCACTGCGTGCAACGAACAGTGCACTGGCCTCTGTTTAATTTAATCCACGATACAAACAAATACACCTCGAGGAGCCAACAATAGTATCACCACCCACCACCCGCTATCATTACCACCCTAGTTTCATATTTTCCGAGAATGTTATGCGGTAGTGCGCCCGCTTTCGAACAAGATACTGGTCAATTACTTCTACAACAACTTCGTTTCTATTGCATTAAAGTAGTAGGTACTTAACTCTTATTCCACGTAATTATCTACTACATGTGTGTCTACATGTATAGTAATTGTATTGTGGACCTAGACAATGCAATATCCTATAGCGGTGCAGAGTGGAGGAAAATTGGATTTATAAGATTTACGTAAGCTACCAAAAACACTTTTGTATTTCTACAACGACTTTCAATACTGATTGAAAGTCGTTGTAGAAATACCAAAACGAGACAACATCAATATTTACTTGGTACTAGTTGTGCTCGCGACTTTGTTCGCATAGATTTTGGGTGTCAATACTATGTGGTCCTCAAGAACAATGACCGGGTTTTATACTTTATATACCCTTTTAAATTTATAATCAAAATCAAAAGTTATTTTTTTAAATTAGGCTGAGAATCAGCACTTTTTGAATCATGTTACATTAGGCAGTTCCCTAATACGCCCCCTCTGCGTCACTTCTTAGTGCTTTCGCTAGGAAAAAGAAATGGCGGAACAGACTGAAGTTAGAGTGAGTGTCAATTTCTAAGCTTTAGTTGTACTTAAGGACTGATCACTCCACGCTCACTTTAGTTGTACTTAAGGACAGATCACTCCACGCTCACTTTAGTTGTACTTAAGGACAGATCACTCCACACTCACTTTAGTTGTACTTAAGGACAGATCACTCCAGGCTCACTTTACCTATGTTTTCACAGTAACAGAATCGCACTGTAACTTCGAATTCAACTTTATTCTTCGCTTAATTCTATGACTCATGTCAGGCGCCCTACATGTCAGGTTAAGCGCTCTACACACTAAAAGCCGGCCCGACGGCTTATGTCGGCAACATTTTGTCGGCGGGCTAGGTTGGCAGCTTCAGTTATTGCAATTCGTAAAACTTTGCTGGCAGCATGTCGGCGGTTCGACATCAGAAACTTATTCGGCAGTTAAAATACTAACAGGTACAGCTGAAATGTCGCCGGGCAACTGAGCGCTTGCGTACGCTAGCCGTTGGCAAGTCGCCGACGTGTCGGCGGGCAACACGCGCGGGCTAAGGTTGCCGAAATGCTTCTTTCAATATAAGCCGCCGCCGGGTTGTGTCGGCGGGCTGTGCCGCCGGGCCTTTGGTGTGTAGTGCGTAGTGCATTCGTTTTACATTTTACACGGCACGGCCTAATAACGCCGCGGCGTGGATAACACCAGAGTCAAGCGAATTACTTTATCCTCTGTTATTGCTGCTAAATAAGGTCGAAAGCTACTAGACCTAATTAATTTATAACTGCCCAATAAGGCCTAAGGCTACAAGACCTTATTTAGCAGTAGTAATAGAGGATAAAGTTGAATGACACAGATGCCATCCGAGCGGCGACGGTTTTATGTCGTGGCGTTAGAGGTTTCCGATCACCATCAAACACATGAGGTAGTGACTAGATTCTGATCTTTTCTTATTTTTATTTTATTTACGTTGAGACTAAACACGTGAGACTATATATGATCTGGACTGATCTGATCTGGTCTTACCACCTACGTTGGGGTTGGCTTCCAGTCTAATTGGATCTGCATCTGAATATTAATATATTACACTAGCGGCTGCCAGCGACTTCGTTCGCGTGGAGTTAGTTATGCTCCGCTACTATTGGTCGCAGCGTGATGTTATATAGCCTAAAGCCTTCCTGGATTAATGGGCTATCCAGGGTAACAACAATTTTTCAAATCGGACCAGTAGTTCCCGAGATTAGTAAGTTCAAGGAAACAAACAAACTTTATATATTAATAAAGATGAAATTTACCTATCTGACCCATGCAACCCAATTATCGGGTAATACGATACCTTTTGTTAAGACTGGTATGTAACTAATGTATGTAAAGTAGGACACTGATCTGATCCTGACCTGATCCGCAGAAAAACACGGCAATAGTAGTTTAACTTTAAGCCAGACAAAGTCTTGCCGCCAAGCGATTCGTCGTGTTCCGGCATGATGGTGAAGCCGTGCGGAGTACGGATCTGAACAGTCGTGTACGATGCGCCAAATGTTGTTGTGTCGGGAGTTTGGTCGTGGAAGTTCTCCAGATCAATCTCCCTCTGGCGCAACATCCTTAGTTGTGTTTTTGGATTTAACATTGCATCACCTCGGTCAACTGCCGTCTTCCTTCCTATTCACTCAGTTTTTTTTTTCACTGAATAGGCTTAATAAACTAGTGCACTTTACCATCAACGATTGCATCTCTATCAAAAAAAGCTGCACAGTTAAATCTATTACCTCGACTTGTGTAGCTAATTTTAATTAGCCACGGGACCCTCTAGTAGTCCTCTTATAACAGTCTCTATTACTACTCTTGTAATATATCTAATAGTCCTAATATTGTAGGTATCATTTCAAGCATTGCCACAAATGTAATGATAACAACAAACGACACGATTGACACAGTGGCTGAGCGATCTGTGTTCGATTCCTGCACGGAACAAATATTTGTATGGCCTACAATTAGTTGTTCTCTGTCTGGCTGTTTGTGCATGTGACTTTATATGTTTGTAAAGGCACTCATAATACAGGTGAAATTCCTAGTGTAAGGCAACGTTTATTTATAAAATATATAAATAAAATATGTAAAGAAAACCCTGTCCGATCCGTGAAGGTATTGTTAGATATCGATAACTGATTCTACTAATGCCTACAAAACCGGGCGAATCTTAAAAAAAAATCCCCCTAAAAAATGAATATCATTTCACAAAAAGAGGTAACTTAAAACATGTGCGGTAGGCCATACAGGCGCGGGCGAAGAGAGGCAGGGCACGCGGCGCGCGGTCGCATTGCTATTCACTCAGAATTATACCGTCAAAAATAATGTTGACACTTTTTAAAAATTGTCAAATTTTGGGGAAGTTTGAATTAATTCGCGGGAAAAAGAGGTTATTTCAAAATTCACTAGTATTGTTACTATGATGATTATGTAAAATTTCATGTTATTTGGTCATGTGTTCACCTAACCTTTAATATCCTTACGGGTCGGACAGGGTTTTCTTAACATATTGTATAAAAAAATGGTTACGTGACTTCAAGATTGGAAATTCAGCTTAGCCCTATAAGAGACACGTAGCCCTATACGCAATAGACTTATAAAGAGTCGTAACTCGTAAAAGACGGCACAGGGATAACTAAGCAGCTGTAATCTGAAGTTGTAATCTCTTCTTAATATTGAAAATCAACGCGAATTTTGGTCACGTAAAGGAGATTTACTTAGTTTCATGTCCTTGTATGTGCCGAAGTAAGTGCATTGGCATTACGGTGCAAGGTGTAAGGTGGAATGGAGAGATTTCAATATTATTTTTATAAACTAATATTTTTTTTAATAATTCATTCTGGGCCACGTCTTTGGTATCATTTCAGCCGAAAGACGTCCACTGCTGGACATAGGCCTCCCCCAAGGTTCTCCACCACGACCGGTCCTGCGCCTCCCGCATCCAGCGGTTTCCCACGACCTTCACCAGGTCGTCGGTCCACCTTGTCGGGGGCCTACCCACGCTACGTCTTCCGGTGCGTGGTCGCCACTCGAGAACCCGTCGGCCCCATCGGGCATCGGTCCTACGGGCAATGTGTCCAGCCCACTGCCACTTTAGTGTTACAATTCTTCGGGCTATGTCGGTTACTCTCGTTCTGCGGATCTCCTCATTCCTGATTCGATCGCGCAGTGAAACCCCAAGCATAGCCCTCTCCATTGCCCTTTGAGTGACTTTGAGCCTTCTTATAAGGCCCATTGTTAGCCATTGTTAGTCTTTAGTATACTTTATATGAACTAGAGGGCCAATTCTCTTAATTTATAATTTAAAACGTTCTAAATCTTGTTGCTTTCTCATTTCGGCGACAAAAAAATGTTAAACATTTGTCAAAATGTCCTTACATTTTCCAAAATTTTCAAAGAATACGTTTAATTTCCTTAAATTAGACATATTTTCTGAGATTAAACTGTGAACATTCCTGTTGCATATATTGTATGTATATCCATTAAATGTTTTGTGTATATGGTTATAAACGCAGCTTCTTAGTAAAAAAAAATTGTAGGTACATAATGTAGAAAATGTGAAAAATGAAAAATAATTTCCTGTGACTAAACTAATGAATATATTTATAGGTATAATTTTTATGAGTAGACTGAGCATGTAATGAGGTACACTATGTTTAATTTATTATCGTATTGTCATCACCACTTTGTATAAAGCTGAAGTTTTTGTTTGTTTGTTTGAATGCGCTAATCTCAGAAACTACTGGTCTTATTTGAGAAATTATTTTTGCATTGGATAGCCCATTAATCCAGGAAGGCATTAGGCTATAAGGTTATACATCACACTGCGACCTATAGGAGTGGAGCATATAAAAAACATATCAAAACTTACGCGGGTGAAAACGCGCGGCGTAGCTAGTTTTAGGATAAAATTTCACAGTTGTGGATTTTGTGAACAAAAATAAATAAATAAATAATACACAAATTACAAAAAAATAATTACAAATATAGGTACACAAAATTATTATTATTGCTCTCCTGTTGACACGTGCCGCCCGTGTGCATATATGTACCTACACTTGGATAGTAGGCCTCCAACCCAACACTGCTGTCCGTTATTGTATGCTGCTTTCTACCGCTTATGACTTACCCCACATATTCTTATAAAGCGGCGCGACCGACCACGTGCTGCGGTTATTTGTCACTGGCTACCAGACGGTGCAATGTCTCACATAAAACATAGCGCTAGGTTAAAATTTAAATAACAACACTTGTATGCAGCCATAAGTGGATTAGATTAAAGTGCAATAAGAGTGAGACGCTCATGCATGTATGTAAGTAGGTTACCAAGTTCTTGTGTTGATACATTTTTTAATTGGAAACTTAATATATTTTATCGTAAAATAATTATCCATACTTCCATACTAATATTAAAAATGCGAAAGTTTCTCTGCCTGTCTGTCTGTCCGGGTTTCACGCCAAAACTACTGAACCGATTGTAATGAAATTTGGTACACAGATAGTCTAGAGCTTGAAAAAGGACATAGGCTATAAAACATTTCGCTATGACCAATAGGAGCAGAGCAGTAACGAAAAATGTTGCGAAAACGGGAGCAAATGCGGGCGTACATATTTTAACAGGCGCTTATTTTATATCAACTGAGCTCTTTCGGTTCGAAGCTTACGCGGGTGAAACCGCGGGGCACAGCTAGTTTAATATAAAGTTAATTCTACCAAAAACAACTTTCCATTCATAAGGATGGAAAGTTGTTTTCGTATTGTCTTGTTGTAGTCTTCAAAGAGAAGCTCAGTAAGAAGACGACGATGGTTTTCGAATCAAATTTATTTACTAAAGTGAACTATATTTTTTCTTTATTTAATTTAGGAACTTTTATATAAAATACACATCAGTCCCATCGTACCTTATTATTACAGCTACGATATAAAAAAAAAATATACATACAGGTATTAATTTCTTAGAATATATAAATTCCTTAATTTCATTTAAAATGTAGGCTTACAAATTCAGACTTTTAGCAGCATCAGACATTGGCATAGACATATTTGCATAAAGAAAATCCAATGTTATTTTTTTTACATGCAGGTCTTTTATCAATCTTTCTCTTTCAGTCTGAAAGCAGACACATTTTTTTTAAATAATTATAAACTAGTGCTTGACTGCAATCCCGCCTGATGGTAAGCAGTGGTGCAATCGTTGATGGTAAAGCGCACTAGTTTATTAAGCCTATTCACTTAAAAAACTAAGGAATAGGAAGGATGACGGCAGTTGAGCGAGGTGATGCAATGTTAAACCCAAGACCAACACGACCAAACGAAGCTGCGCTAGAGGGAGATTGATCTGGAGATTCTCCACGACCAAACTCCCGACTCAACAACATTTGGCGCATCGTACCCGCCACACATCGCATCACAACTGCTCAGACCCGTCCTCCGTACGGCTTCACAAGACATCATGCCGGAACACGACGAATCGCTTGGCGGCAAGACTTTGTCTGGTGGGTGGTAACTTCTGCCGGTAGCCGATGTTATGGGCTACCACCGAGAAACAAATGTACGACGTCTTCTTCTTTACCACATGACTCGCAGTTTGGAGAGTAGCACTTTTTCTTTTATATTAATTGCTGCTTACTTTTACTAAGCTGTTGATCTTTTTAGTTACCGTATTTCCTTCATTGTAGCTGGGAGACTTATTCTAACTTATAAATCTAACAAAGACAGTAAGTCTATATGTATCTCTCGGTGGTAGGCAACAACATCAGCCACGTATAAGTTACCACCCACCAGACAAAGTCTTGCCGCCAAGCGATTCGTCGTGTTCCGGCATGATGTCTGGTGAAGCCGTACGGAGAACGGGTCTGAGCAGTTGTGTTGCGATGTGTGCCGGGTACGATGTGCCTAATGTTGTTGTGTCGGGAGTTTGGTCGTGAAGGATCTCCAGATCATCCTCTGGCGCAGCATCGTTGGTCGTGTTGTTGGGTTAAACATTGCATCACCTCGCTCAACTGCCGTCTTCCTTCCTATTCACTCAGTTTTTTGAGTGAATAGGCTTAATAAGCTAGTGTGCTTTACCATCAACGATTGCATCACTGCTTACCATCAGGCGGGATTGCAGTCAAGCACTAGTTTATAACTATTAAAAAAAAAAAAGTAACATCCAGCAAACTTAAAAGATGAACTTCAAATGATTTGTGACATTCTTGAAGTTCTAATATTTTAATACTTCGATTACAATAAAAATTTGGTCTCGTTCAATGTCCTTCAATGGCTTACCTTAAACTAAAAGTCCTTAAACTTACCTACCTTAATTTTCCGTTCTTACGAAACACCATTACTATGAATAATCGTATTTCAGCGATTATAAATAAATCAAAAAACAAGTAAAAGCCTTCATCATCATCATCATTTCAGCCGAAAGACCACTGTTCTACTGTTGGACATATTCATCCCCCAAGGATCTCCACGACGACTGGTCGTGTGCCTCTTAGTTAGCGGTAGCATTAAAATTACAAATCTAAAACTGTACATACTTCAGAATAAATCTTGATTAAGCAACTACATAGTTGATGAAGTAGCTAAAACAACTGGATTCCCAAATTACTCTTTTTTTACCGCCACATACACACAAGTTAACCAAATTCCCTCCCCAGTGTCCCTACCTACCCAACTCTCGCATATCATTGCAATTTACAAGGAAAACTTTGCTTCCTAATTTGTTGGAAAAAAAAAGCTAAGAATGCGTCAACGGTTTGTTCCTGCCAGTTCGGAATGGGATCATAAACTGGCATAATGGGGGGAACCATCTAACGACCTACAGAAAGAGTCTTAATCTCCTAAATAAAATATCAAGAAGAAATCACGGGGCACGGGTACGAGGAGCGCAAGTTTATAGCAGAGAGATTGGACACATATTACTTTCAACTTTCCAGTTGCTTTTATTTTGCGTTGTAAGTTTTTGGGCTGTAAAATTTTTCGGACGCTCGTCCGTTCTTTATTGCGGCGTTCGCGAAATTTGGACTCCTATGTGCTTTTATTTTGTATTCCATTTTGTTAGATAACTTACAGTGTTTTGTAGAATGGAATATCTTTTATTATGTACACCATATAAATTAAAAAACACAGATATGAAGACCTTACAAAGGGTGACATAATTGGCGGTCTTATCACTGAGAGCGATTTTTACAGACAAACAGACAACTTTTGTATAGAATACCAAGGGGAAGGAGATACAAATAGTGTAGGTAGTCAAAGTGGTACTATTTATAATTTGCAACAAATATATGAATTATGTTTTAAAAAGGTATTAATTGCAATAAATATATGCATCTATAATAAAGACAAACCAAGGGCGAATAAAAAGCACATGTAACGTTTAAAGAGAGAGGAAATGCCTTTCTATCATACAATGTTTTTAAAAGTGTTTCAAGATGAGATGTTGTGCTGTCATTGTAGATTTGGTGAAGATTAAAACAACAAGACTTTCGTGTATATGCAGTATAGCAGTTTATTGAATCCTTTCATGCAAAGCAAAGGAACTGCGGGGTAATTGCTTAATACGCAAACGCAAACAACATTCATTGCGATATTTACGTTGTTGTGCAGATACAGTTTTCGAACATATGAAGAAATATAATAGCAATAAAAAATCATTCAGACTATTATGGATCTTGTGTAAAGCAAATAGAGTTCCTTTTTTTGGTAAACTGTTTCTCTCTTTGTATTTGACTCAAAGCCTCACAGATCACACAACATTGTTAATAATTATTATAAATGGGATCTTAATCCATCTAAAAGTATAATTATACTAACAATAAAATTCTGTATCTTGTGCCATCACGATACATGGACCTGTATTTCTAATGTTTTTTTCTAGTTTTGAATATAAGGGATTCTAAATATTCCCCAAAAACTTGGTATGATTCTAACAATATATTCATGTTAACTTCGAAATTATTCGAAAAACTTTCTTTGTTCAGCTAACAAAAACACTTATCAATCGCTTTTAATATTCAAGAGCGCAAAGAACTCGACCCTTCGCCGCAATAGCAAGCTTACCAACTTCTGTACTTATTCAGTTAGTCAGCCTTCCTTCTAGTGATAACCTCGCCTCTCAGGACCTCCCCAAGGACTATGAAATATTCCTTTTTTTCAACCACAAAGACATAATTAAACCCCAAGGATAACAAGTCGCTGCCTCGTACAGTATTCTCCTTTGTGCGCGGATTTTGAATTTTAATGCGCGCGAGTTTTGATCCCACCACGCCCGGTGATCGTGGAAAAATAACTACTTATTCAGTATCCAATTAGAATAGATAACTTTCATGTAATTTCTTGATCAATATTAAATCCCTGAATTTTGTAATGGGTTTTCTACACGAATTGATCAATTTCTTCCACTAAAAGCCCGAGGATATGAAATTATCGATAAACTAATGACTTAACAAGGCAGAAGACATGGGCTGACTCCTTGTTAAATATCAGGGTTAGGTACGGTTATTTCTTTTTTTTTCCATCGCCAATTTTCCCATAAATTGTTTCTTGATTGCGGATAGTGGGTAATATTTTTAATAAATAAGTACGTAATAACCTTATACCCTATGCACTTAGGCTAATATTAAATTGTATGCAAAAACATTACCTTTCTCCATAACGAAAAACCTTGCAATAGAAAGGCAATGCTCCGTATTTAAATATCGAGAGAAAAAGCTTTATAATATGTTAATCATTTTTATAAAATGTTAATAGAATGAACATTGAAACAATACATCAAAGCTGACAAAAATGATAATCCATCAAATAGGCATATACTTTAAATCTGTAATTTGAACACCCTCACCCATATTGAGTGCAACATTGTAACCAATAAAAAGTTATACTGATTGTAGCATAGCGCATTTTAATATTATTTCATGTCAAATATACTGCAAGTTGATGTTCTATTAATAGAAAAAAGTATAGTTAAATTTACCCGTTTCCTGAAACAATTTGTAAGCGCAATATGTTTTAACGCGCCTATCAAGTTGGCTATCAACGAAAATTTGTTCAACGCCAAAATGTATGAAGTCTCAAGCACTCAACTGCCCCCGAAAATTACAACAATAAAGAAATAACAGATAAGTGCTCTTACATTAAAGTTCGAGTACAAAGTACCAGTATAACTTGAACAGTCAAGTGCCACAAACTTCCATTTTTAAATCCAACTTGTACTGTAGGAAGGAAGCGGGGGAGCTCTAGAAAATTTGGCAGAGTTGAGTAGGGTAAAAGCCCCAAAATTTGGGCGCGTGGCTTACGCGTGCCTCTGAATTTCCCCCTCCACTGCCGAAGTTTACATCACAATTAATGTCACCTCACTAATTGGTGATAGCGGTTTGACAGTTAGGCACAACACTAGACCCGTGGTAAACTTTGTTCCCTTCACTTAACTGAAATTGTTTAATTTTGGACATTAACGCAATCTTGCCGAATTGAGGTATTAAGTATTGTTATTGTAAGATTTAGATCCTATATACAGTATGTTAACTAACAGAGGGCGTTCCCGTTAACCCGAAATAGTATAGCATACATACATGCTAAAAAAAATATTTCCATTCGAAAACAAAATGTTTTAAAAATTTTTCCAATAAGAAAATATTCAATAAAAATTTTAAATTGACATGTAAAAGAAACACACTGTACACGCGAACATGAAAGACGGCAACGTCGCAATTTATTTATACATGACGACTACTATTTTGATTTAAAACAGGAGGTTTCAAATTTATTTCCAATTAGAATTTTTTTTATTCGGATTTTTTATGCTTATTTTTCTATGCTGATATTTTTATTTTAATCTATTAATGATATATATTAACGAGTTTAAGGGAACGCCCTCTGTTATTTAACATACTGTATATGTGATATCTCGAAGTTGTATAAATGGATATTGGTTTCTAAATCCTGAGCTGGCACATACATAAATACATACGAAAACAAACTAAAGGCGCATTATTGATATTATAAATTTTAAAAGTAATAACAAAGGTTGTTTAATTGATTATATATTTCTTTATTTAATAGACAGACACATTAGTACACACAGCTACACGTAAAGTCAGTATAAGCTGACTTCTGATTGTATGAAACACCTATACAATGTGCTTTCAGCTAAAACTGGGAATGTTTAACTTGATGTATAGCCGCGTGCACTGAATAGTAAACACAGCTATAGTCCCTACAGTAGGCCCATATTGTGTTGAATCTAATAGGTATACAAATAAGTTTCCGCCGTTTTTTGAACATGCGGACCAGCATTATCATGTAGGAGAATAATTTTGTCATATTTGGAGTAGATAGTTCACTGGCGCGGTTTTCCTCTTCCTTTTATCTTCCTCCAAAAATGCTTCTAATTCCGTGTCTTCGTACGATTTCGGTCTTCCACTGCGTTATTTGTCTTCACAGTTTCTAAAATTTAGAAACCACTCACGACAACTTATCTCTCTTTAACCAGCTTCACCTTAAGCTTCTATTAGCAATCCATGGGCCTCAGCTGCAGATTTCTTCAAATTAAAGAAGTAACAAAAGTTTCCACAAATGACGCTTATTCGGCACAAAACTAGACATTTTTACACCAAAATAAATATGTGATAGGTACCGATACCTACAGACTCACTAATACTCTAATTGTATGTTATTACCAGATAACCGAACTTACGATATCACATTTTACATCTGACATTTTTAATGAAATCTCTTAGTGAGGACAACTTTTGTTAAAAGGCGAAAAATTATTTTTACACCTAAATATTATAGGTAATAACATCTTAAACGATGTCACTACTTATGAAATTAAATTTATGCTCTTCATACGATAAAAATGTATTTTAGTTATTGAGAATTTCTGCCAGAAATAATCAAATCATTCGTTTCATCAAAAAATGTGGCCAGCAATTTCCCATTAGTGTTAGGCCTCTCAGTCCAACCGTCTGCAGCTCAGTACCAGTATTTGCCGGTTACTGTCTATCGGTCTACCAATCACTAAAATCATTTAAAATTCTAAAAATAAATTCTAAATAAAAAGAAATTTTAAAAGTAATTAATGGTCGGTAAAAATATACACGAAAACCGATCCCTTCTCGCAGTCTTTTAATACTAAAAAAAAAAATACAAACATAATCATTCACGTCCCATCGAAGGGTGAAAAATACTAAAACTTGAATGTAGGGTTAAAGAAAAAGGCCGTATATAGAAAACCGATATCGTCTGTCCGTTCAAAATGCATAATCTAATCTATTAGCTATCGGATCGACGCGTGACTCATGACACTCGATCTCAAGGGACACCACAGACATTTTCGCGTTTTATTTCATGAGCTAAGCGAGGACCGAAATTTGGTGTTTTCACCTCGATGCCCTTGGAATCCAAAATGTTATTTATATAGTTTGCATAGTATAATCCACCATATGAAGACATAAGACTAAGTAACCTTATGTGATCAAAATCGCCTTGAATTTTTATATTACTTTGTTACTTAGACACACTAGCAGATAATTAGCTGATTCGTGTGTATCGTATTGCTTAGCTTTATTACGAAGAGATTAATTCTTCAGATTACAACTGCTTAGTTAGCACGGTGCCATCTTCTAAGACTTATAGGACTAGCAGGACGGTAAGTAGCAAAGCTGTCTGTCAGTGCCTTTGTTTAAGAGGGGGTATAAAGGTAAATTGTTGATTTTAGATTTGATTTTTACAGTCCATAATAAGCTACAAATAATTTGGTTTTTCAAATATAGATATTACATTATATTTGAGAGAGACTGGTCTGAGTGAAAACATGAAATTATTATATTTTCTCGATAGAAAAAAATCACAAAGTTGCATCTAGTTTTCAACTAAATTCAATTTATTTTCAAAATTATGCCTATTATTGAGTCAATATTTTAATGCACAATATAAAATTATATTACCGAGGGACTGTATTAGGGATTTCATAAAATATTGTATATTTTACGAGTAATTATAAAAAAACTGGTTTGCCGCTTACTACGTTCTTATTCCGCGCAGAACACTCTCGTTCTGTTTCGCCTGGTACATGCGTTACAAGCATGTTTTGTTTCATTGATCAGTTGCGATCGCTCCGTTGAGACGAGAGGACTGTGCTTCTGTGCTCCGTACCCGTGAAAATACTTTGACGAAATTATGGCAAACAAAAAAAATCAAAAAACCGCTCTAAAAGAGAAAATAAGGAATTAAAACGTCAACTCATGGCTAATTGTCAAAGGTTTGTTTATTAGTTTTAATTTATAATGTATGTGTAGGTTTTAATACGCACTGGAGTAATGGTGGCCAAATAGTATATGCAAAATAAATCGATACCCTGACCATTCGCTTGTTGAGGGGAGTTTACTTTGCGGTTTGTTTGGTTTATATGTGCTCAACTACAAAAAAATATATTTTATACTAAGTATTTGTATGAATTCGAATTATTTTTGATGTATAAATATGAACGAATAGACATAAACGGAGCCATAGTACGCGATATAGATAAAAAGGAAAAAAGTAGAAGATTCTCATAAAAATACTAATAAATTAATTTGAATAAAAATACTTACAAGTATATGAAATTAATTATTTGAAACGTTTTTAGTGAGATAACCCCTATATTAAGGTAGCCATGACACTTTTGTATGACGTTTGATTGCAGGCGACTTTGACAGTTCTATTTTCCCGTTGTGTTCGTGTCGAGTGTTGATATGAGTTTATTGTGTTTATTTAATGGGCCGTATGTTCGGAATTCATATTTTGTTTTTTTCACAGTCATATGGTAGATAATATAAATACAATAGCCTTAGATACACGACACGTCAATCAAATGTCACTGTCGAAATCTTATTTCGCTTATTGCTGACCACCATATTTATTAGTAGTAGTGTTGCACTCCTTGACCGAGTTAAATTGAATCTGTATAAAAACTAAGCCAAAATATAGGAAATTAACATTAAAAACAGTTAACTATAGCGTAACTATACCTAGCATTAAGTGTACAATGTGCTGACCCAGGCTCCATACATTTCTGAAACATCTCCATTAAAATTCCCAATTTAAAAAACTATCGAGTTATAATAATCTCACTTTCATAGGTAAAAATGCAAAATGTGCTTTATCTTAAAAGTTATAAAGTTCAAGGCATGTATCATCTGGCTACTTGTTACGAAAATCTTAGCGGAATATAAAAATAGATTTTTACACTTATTCCTTATCAAAACGGGCTTATAATAACTCGGAAACTGTAGTTATCATATAAAAGGTGAATACATACCAGTTTTACATGTAACTAACATGTTCACTTCAAAATACGATCTTTATAAGGTTTGTTTTCATTTCATTTTTTAACAGATCTACCTTTACGCCTTTGAACGAACTTGATCCGAATTGTGATGAACTTTTGAACCAAAATGGTACGTAATTATGCTATTTTAATATTTTTTGTTATGGGTAAAATATTATAAATATAGTTGGTAAGTTATCTGTAAATATGCCATTTCTCAAAAGCACCTTATGGAAAAAAATGTTACCCAAGCAAACTAAGTAAAGACTTACATCAGTCATAGTTACATTATACATAACACCAGTACATCTAGATCTGTGGAAAGCTTAGTTCATACCTAGTTTTTTCTGAGTTTAGTACCATTATGATATAACAAACATTTGATTCCACAGTAAAAGTCACACACAATGATAAACTGTAAAACCTAATCCATACATAATTATGACAATTTTCATTTGATTTCAGACATATTGAACCACCGAACCACACCAAAGTTAGGTACGAAGAAAAAGAAAACTAATGAAAAAACAGCGGAAAATATATATGACGTTAGTGAACGACTCGTAATAAACAAAGTGTATTTCTTTGAAAGACTTAAAATTATTTCAAATCATGCTCCTTAATTTGGCTATTACCTATCCAACATTAAAATCACTGGCGAAACAAAAGTTGGTTTATATTCTAAATTGAAACTTTTTTGTAATATATATAAAGCTACTTACTTTTATTATAAACACAAAACCTTCAACTTAGATATTAATACAGCAGCAGTTTCTGGTATCACAAACGCTGGCATTGGTTTGGAACAATTTCAAGGACTGTGTACAGCAATGAATGTTTAATAAACATCATAATCAAATTTCTGAAGAATGGGGAAAACGGCTAACGAAACTATCATAGCCGCGGCTGCAGTGGAAGAAGGCAGGGTAAAAGATGGCATAGCGGTAATCGATGTAATTGCTGATGGTTGCTGGTCTAAGCGGTCTTACAATATTAATTATGCGGCACTATTTGGAGCAGCAGCTATAATCGGAAGACAGTTCGTAGAAATTTTATTTTTAGAAGTAAAAATCAAATAATGTTGTATCTGTAGTCGTGCACAAAATAAAGGTAGAGCAGCAAAAGAACACGTATGTGTATATAGATCAATAAATAACAATAAATCATAAAAAAATAAAAAATAACGAACGTGAATATTGAAAGTAACTAGCGCGCTTTACCATCAACGATCGCACCACTGCTTACCATCAGGCAGGATTGTGGTCATGCGCTGGTTTATACTTAATTTATAAAAAAAAATATTTTACAGTATATAAATAAATGATTATTAACTTTTCGTTTTATTTATGCACCACAGTCTACTACTAAATTTCCATAGTGATTTTTTTATGTTTGAAGTAGGTACATACACATTCTTCACCTCATCCATCATCATCATCATCATCATCTCAGCGTTTATCCCGGTTGCATCCGCGGCTTTCGCGTTGGAGCCCAGGGTCCGCTTTCCTGCACATTCTCCTCCATTTCGCACGATCTTTAGCGTCCTGTGGTAAGAGCTTGTTGGCACGCATGTCATCTCTTACAACGTCAAGCCAGCACTTCTTTGGTCTACCCCGCTTGTTCCGGCCCGGCGGAGGCGCCATGGCAAGACATTTGTTACCCACGTAACATGCCGGTTTGCGTAAGACGTGGCCGTACCAGCGTAGGCGACCCTCCTGCAGTTTGTCCGCAATGTCACGGACACGAAGGCTGCCCCGGATGCGGGAGTTCCTGATGCGGTCTTTCCGCGTAACTCCACACATCCACCGCAGCATATTCATCTCCGTGACACGCAGCTCCTGCTTGTGTCGCTCAAGCACAGGCCACGCCTCACTGCCATACAGGAGAACAGGTCTAATGATGGTTTTATAGACCTGCCCCTTAAGCTTAACCGGCATTTTGGGGTCACAAATGACACCTGTCACCTCACGCCATTTCGCCCAAGCTGCGGAAATACGTGCCTTGACGTCGCAATCAATGTCGCCGGACGCGTGAAGCACAGACCCCAAGTATTTAAACTGGTCCGTGCGCTCGACTATGTCTCCGCCTATGCGCACAGACATGGGGTCTGTCGTGTTGCTGGCCAAGTATACGGTCTTCGATACGTTGAGTTTCAGACCTCCGTTCTCAAGCGAGTCCTTCCACGCATTCACACGCCGCACCAACCGTTCCCTGTCCGCGTCTGCCAGCGCGATATCGTCAGCATACATGAGTAGCCAGGGAGGCTGCTCATGTGAGTCCTTGATACTGGCCGACAAAACGTCTAATATCACGCTGAACAGAAACGGACTAAGGACGGATCCCTGGTGGACTCCGACGGTGATGGGGAAGGGTTTAGTGTCGCCAACAGCGGTCCTGACAACGGAATCGGAATTGAGGTACATGTCTCGAATTATGTCGACATAGGCTTCAGGTACCCCTTTGGACCTCAGTGCCCACCAGATCACCCCTCGAGGGACACAGTCGAAGGCCTTCTGCATATCTAGAAAGAGCATATGCAGAGGCGTGCTCTTCGATCTGTATCTCTCCATGGCGATCCTTAGTGCGAAGATAGGGTCCATGGTTCCGTACCCTGGCCGAAACCCATATTGACACTCCGAGACAGCACACTCCTGCCGGATTCGGGAGTCTACGATCCTCTCAAAGATTTTCATGGTGTGGGACATGACCTTGATACCGCGATAGTTGCCACACTCCTGAACCGAGCCCTTGCCTTTAAAGACTGGAGTAATTATACTCAGCCTCCATTGGCTCGGGATTTTGCCGGTCAGGAGCACGCGATTGAAAAAGTTAGTTAGCATGCCCACACCGCGAGGACCCATCGCCTTCCAGGCCTCAATGGGGACTCCGTCAGCTCCGACAGCTTTCCGATTCCCCATACGACGAAGAGCCGTTTGGACTTCCTCAGGCGTTATCAGAGGCACTAGTCCAAGGTTCGGAGGGAGTTCCGGTGTTTGCACCTCTTGATGCTGCTTGTTCAGCAGCTCGTGAAAGTACGAGCGCCATCTCTCCTTCACCGCGAGGTCCTCGCATAGCAGGTTGCCATTTGGGTCTTTTACACAACGGCACTTGGATATATCCTGTGCCGCTTTGACCCTGGAACGTGCCAACTTGTAAATAAGCTTTTGCCCCTCAGACGATTCCAACTTCTCGTAGAGAGGTTGCAAGTGGTCTCGTCTGGCTCTGGCTACAGCTCTTTTGGTGGCACGTTTGGCAACCTTGTATGCGTCGCGATCTTCAGGAGATCCGGTCGCTTGCCACGTTTTGAAGAGGGCTTTCTTCACCTTAGTCTCCCTCTGGACTGTGTCGTCCCACCACCAGGTTTCCTTGTCACGTTTGCGGCCGCCCTTAGAGACGCCGAGTACCACCCGCGCCGCCCCCGTAATAGCTGCCTGGATCCCGTCCCAGTGGTCTTGCACAGGTTCTCCGTCGGTACCGACGCACTTGTCGCCAATAACCGACGCAAAATCCTGGGACCTGTTTTCATCAAGCAGCCACCACCGGATCTGGCGCCGACAGTCCTCTACACGTCTACGTTGGGCCTTTACGCCGAGGTCCATGACAAGGAGACGGTGTTGTGCAGTGAGACTCTCACCGGGTATGACTTTGCAGTTGACTACTTTGCCGATGTGGTGCCTCCTAGTTAGTAGAAAATCGATCTGGGTAGCGCTTCGCCCGCTCCGGTAGGTGACAAGGTGCTCCGGCTTCTTTTTGAAGTAGGTGTTCACGATTGCAAGGTCCGCAGCCGCACACATTCGGAGAATGCTGTCTCCTTCCGCGTTGCGGCTTCCGTACCCAAAGCCACCGTGAACACGCTCAAACTCGCCACACCTCTCACCCACATGACCGTTCAAATCACCACCCAGAACGATTCCCTGGGATAACGGAATCCCGCAAAGCAATCCTTCGAGCTGGGTCCAGAACAGCGTCCTTTCGGCTTCACCGCACCCGGCCTGTGGAGCGTAGGCACTTATCAAGTGGGTTATAACCCCGTTGACAAGCACCCGCACCGACATTAGCCGATCGCTGATGCGATTCACCTCCAAGACGTCATCCTGGAGCTCGTCAGACAACACCACGGCGACCCCATTTCTCCCACTAGGTGCACCCGTGTAGATCAGCTTGTAGCCATTCCCAATAAGCCGGGATCTGCTGCCTTTCCACCGAGTCTCCTGCAGGAACGCCACGGCCACCCTCCGCCTGTGGAGAGTTTCGGCCAGCTCTCTCGCGCGTCCAGTTAGCGTGCCAACGTTCCACGACGCGAAACGGATTTTCATGGATTGGGCTCGCTTCTTCAGCCGTGTCCGCCTCTGACACGGTAGCCCTAGCCCACAGGTCACAGGAGTCGGGCGAGGCTCCTGCGCGCCGTTTTGCGGCGGCGCCCTAGCTGTGACATGTGCATTTCCTATTTTCCTCTCCATGATTGATTGGCTTGTTTGGCTAATTACGAGTGCGACTGCCGTCTGACCACTCAACCCCGAAGGGAAAGCCGGCGTCAGAGCCCCGTTCGTGAGTCAGCAGGTGCACCGTCTGGCAGGTGGGGTTGACTTGGGTCCCAGAGATGGAGGTGGGACCCCAAAGCACCCGCATTCTTCACCTCATCCATCAAGCAAATAACAGGATTTATAGTAAAAACAAAAAAAAACAGAAACAAATTAATAACAACTAAATAGTCATCATCATCATCATCCCAGCGTTAATCCAAGTCGCATCCGAAGCCTTTTTCAGCTTTGGAGTCTGGGGTCCACTTTACCAGTCCAACTGCTGATATGGCTAAACTTCGACATTTTCCGTGAAGCAACTGCCGTCTGACCTCCACAACCCGAAGGCGACATCAAAGCATTGCAGTTAGACGAATTGTTGGACTTTTGAGGGCTCCAACAACCCGTAATGACTGCCACTAGATGTTCGTATGGCAACCGGGACTAACGGCTTAACGTGCTTTCCGAGGCATGACCAGACCAGTGCAAATATTCATATTCATGCATACAAATACTTGCACTGTGCGGGATCGAACCCGCGCGACCTTGCGCAGCGGCCGCGTCCGCTACCGCTACGCTACGGAGGCTGTCAAAATTAATTGTTCAAAATAACAACTAAATAGTAAAACGTTTAATAAACCTAACTGCTGTCTGCGACTTCTTACGCCATGACTTTTTGAATAAAACCATGACATATTTTATTAAAAATTTATATCCGCTATTTCGGATTTCAAATTGTATGTTATGTTCGTAATCAGCACCCTAAATACCTCGGCCATTGGGTTGTATCTTGTATCCTAAAAAAAATAATTTAATGTCCATCAGATAGATTTATATAAAATATTGAACACGTATTTTTTATTTTTTCTTTCATTCTAATACTTAGGAAGATATATTGATTTGAAATGTCGCATGTCATCACGCCGTGATAAATTTTTTACCACGTAATTAGCCCCCACTCCGTAACTTTAATACGCTATATCTCAGTAGTTTTTGGTAATATCGACAAAATAAAAAATAAGGGTCTTAATTTTCTTTATTATCTATAAGAGGGACTAAATATAAAAATAAATAATATAAATTTTCATACCTTGGATACATCCCTATTACATATTTTCTAAAATCTATACCCTCCATCTTGAATATTTTTTAATGTCATCTATAATTTTTATCATAACTATAGAAGACTAGCAAAAAATACTATTTTAATGAATGCTTTGAGTTGCGCTTAGCCAAGTCTTACCAAAAAAATAAAATTAACAGTATGATTACATTACATACCTTTTCGTTATAATTTAAAAAAATATTTTGTTTGTTGTTTAGTTCAAAGTACAGACGGATAATCCGACTCGCACTTTGCCAATTTTTATCTGACCTTTTTGCGTTTACTGTGTACTCGTAAATCAAAACATGGCGCGGGTAACGTTTTCGATGCGTTGGACGAGTGCGGGGCGTGTGAAGCGCGCGGGTGAAATCCGATTTTTTTCTAGCTTTATACGCCCTCTTAAGTCATATAACGAGTGTTTTAGGAGTACCTATCTACTCTAAAAATACTCGTTAGGTTAGGTTAGATAGCTGGAAAGAATGCATCAGTGCTGCTACACAGTGACTGTAATGCAAGAAGTTGTAATATGGAGTTGTAACACAAATCGGTTAATTTATTCAGTATGTATATATCTGTGGGCGCATCTGACAACTTTGTCATAAATTGTTACCTAGTTAGTTAACTAACAACATTTTATAGTAACAATATCTCTCATCATCTTCATTTCTTTAATCAATATAATAACTTGGCCATTGCACACAGCATTAATATCTTATTCCGTTGGTCATTTATGAAATGTTCTTCGAAGAGACTGATTGAACCGGCTTGTACATTCAGTGGATTAAAACATCGTCGCCTGTGTAATTCCCGTCTAGAATAATTGCGGCTTTGATGAAATTGTTCATTAATTTTTCTACTGATATTACAAAGACCTGGATATTCCATTTTTCCATTTGTTATTGGTTGCTATATATTATTATTCTCAAGTTTATTTGTTTAATTTTTAGGTGTCTTTATGAATAGGTTAGTTGCCATACCAACAGATATGCCAACACAGGATAGGCGACATGGAC
Organism: Sesamia nonagrioides; assembly: GCA_017933935.1. Lineage (NCBI taxonomy): Eukaryota > Metazoa > Arthropoda > Insecta > Lepidoptera > Noctuidae > Sesamia > Sesamia nonagrioides. The sequence goes on along the minus strand of JADWQK010000137.1, from coordinate 1,757,328 downwards.
ACCACTAGCCTTTTGAAAAACATGAATATTCAAGATTGATGCAATGGAACACTTGGTCACTGCCCTTGTGTTTTATTAATCGCCATTGCAAATTCTAGTCGTAATGGAAGTGGTAACGGTACAAAGAATGGCATGTCATTCGGAATCAAAAGAATACGTAGAATTAAAACAGCGTCGCCTGTGTAATTTTCAAAATAAAAGTGGCTTTGATCAAATTGTTCATTAATTTTTCTACTGCCATTACAAAGACCTGGGTAATTCCTATTCCGCTATATAATTGTTATCGACCCGATTTAAAGCAACATTTATAGCATTTTATTGCAGACGTTGAGGTTTTTTAATCTATTCTATTATTTGTACTTACACTAGCAAGTGAAGAAATTTTGTAAGAATTCCAATTGTAACTTTATAATCGTATCTATTAATATATGATTACAAACTTATTTAAACAGTTCGTTTCTAGAAAAAGGGATAGAAATCGAGGTTTCTTTTATTTTTCCTTGCTGTGTTACCTAAACAACAAGGAAAAATAAAAGAAACCTAACTGCGGGCCAAATTTGAAGTTTGTGTGTCTGTTTGAAGTAAATTAGATTTGATGATTGGAGATTGAGTGGGCGTGTCACTGAAATTAAGCTATTAATGATTAATTATATTTTGCAAGTAGCTTTGTACAAACATTTTATATATACACACACACACACATATAATCAGCCTATATTGTTCAAACTGTTGGGACACAGGCCTCTTCTCGATGAGAGGGAGTGGGCCGTCGATACGATCGCCGTATACGTCGATTATATTTTAGAACTAGAAGACGGCGTTTCCTATCTGGCTAGTTTGAGAACCAATGTCGTACAGGCCGACGTCCGGGATATCGTCGGTATAGTGTCGGATTAGTCTGGCTCTAGGATCATTGGCCAGGCTTACAACAGGTGCGTGTGTTGAGTTGCCAGTGATGACTTACGGAATTGAAACGTGGTCGCTCACAATGGGCCTAGTACGAAGGCTCAGAATCACACAAAGAGCGATGGAAAGAGATATGCTCGGAGTTTCTGTGCGTGATCGAATCAGAAATGAAGAGATCCGCAGAAGAAGCAAAGTTGCCGACATAGCTCATTAAGTGACAGTGGGTGGGGCACATTGCTCGTAGAACCGATGGCCGATGGGGCAGTAAGTTTCTGGAGTGGCGGCCACGTACTAGAAGACGCAGCGTAGGGAGGCCCCCAACAAGATGGACCGATGACCTGGTGAAGGTCGTGGGAAGCCGATGGATGCGGGCAGCCTCTGGGCTGCCCGCTAGGTTTTTTTCTATGGTTTAGGATTATTCCTATGAACCAGCAATGTTCGTGTTTTCACATATTGTCGTATTGTCAGCACCACTCTGTATAGATCTACATAGTTTTCATGTGATTTGACCATGATTATGTTAGAACTTTAAAAAGTGACTGTGATCTCTGAGTTTGTTTCAGCTTTTCTTCTCAAACTTCTTCTTCAGCCTATAGAGGTCCACTGTTGGACAAAGGCCTCCCCCAAGGCTTTCCACGCTGACCGGTCTTGTGCTGCCCGCATCCATCGGCTTCCTGCGACCTTCACCAGGTCATCGGTCCACCTTGTTGGGGGCCTCCCTACGCTGCGTCTTCCAGTATGTGGTCGCCACTCCAGAACCTTACTGCCCCATCGGCCATCGGTTCTACGAGCAATGTGCCCTGCCCACTGCCACTTAAGTTTAGCGACTCGCAGAGCTATGTCGGTGACTTTGGTTCTTCTGCGGATCTCCTCATTTCTGATTCGATCACGCAGAGAAACTCCTAGCATAGCTCTTTCCATTGCCCTTTGTGTGACTCTGAGCCTTCGTATGAGGCCCATTGTGAGCGACCACGTTTCAGTTCCGTAAGTCATCACTGGCAACACACACTGGTCAAAGACTTTAGTCTTGAGACACTGTGGTATCTTGGACGACGAGAAGATGTAGCGTAGCTTCCCGAACGCTGCCCAACCGAGCTGGATTCGCCGAGACACCTCTTTCTCGAAGTTGGACCTACCTAGTTGGACTGTCTGTCCCAGGTATACATACTCGTCAACAACTTCGAGTGCAGAGCAACTAACTACAATTGGAGTGGGTGCGACATGAGAGTTCGACATGATCTTCGTCTTATCCATGTTCATTTTTAGACCCACTTGTTGGGAAGCTCTGCTGAGGTCATTGAGCATTTTGCCCAAGTCTTCCAGGGTCTCAGTCATGACCACGATATCATCTGCGAAACGGAGATTAGTGATGTACTCGCCGTTGATGTTGATGCCAAGTCCTTTCCAGTCCAGGAGCTTGAAGACATCTTCCAACGCAGCAGTGAACAATTTAGGAGATATGACATCTCCTTGTCTCACTCCACGCTGCAGTTGGATCGGTTTCGAGTCCTGATCCTGGAGACGGACTGACATGGTGGCGTTTTTGTACAAACACTTTATCACCTCAATGTATCGCTGGTCAATTTGGCACCGCTGGAGAGACTGTAGCACCGCCCAAGTCTCAATCGAATCGAAGGCCTTCTCATAGTCCACAAATGCCAAGCATAGTGGTTTGTTATACTCCTCGGACTTCTGTATAACTTGCCGCAGCGTATGAATGTGGTCTATGGTGCTAAAGCCTTTTCGGAAGCCTGCTTGTTCGGGAGGCTGGAAGTCGTCGAACCTGCGAGCGAGACGATTCGTGATGACCCTAGAAAACAGCTTGTAGACATGGCTCAGGAGGGATATCGGTCTGTAGTTTTTCAGGAGGGTATTGTCACCTTTTTTGAAAAACAAAACCACCACGCTCCTGTGCCACGCCTTAGGCGTTTCGCCTTTAAGAATGACGGAATTAAATAGCTTCTGAAGCGCTTTAAGAACCGGTTTGCCACCCGCTTTCAGAAGCTCAGCCGTAATTCCATCATCTCCAGCCGCCTTATCGTTCTTGAGCTGTTTCAGGGCCATACCAATCTCGTACAGGCTGACGTCCGGGATATCGTCGGTGTAGTGTCGGTTTAGTCTGGTTCTAGGATCATTAGCCAGGCTTACAACAGGTGCGTGTGTTGATGTGTATAACTCTCCGTAGAATTTCTCAATCTCACCCAAAAGCTCGGGCTTGGAAGTGACGATCCTACCATCCCCAGTCTTCAGCCTCGCAAGTAGACTCTGTCCAACAGACAATTCTCGTGCGAACACTTTGGAGCCTTTGTTCCGCTCGATAGCCTCTTTAATACAATTTGTATTAAATTGGCGTATATCGCGAGTCAGAGACTTTGAGATTTGTCTGATAAGGCATCTGATATGCGAAGCGTCATCAGGGGATTTTAAGATCACCTCCCGTCTTTCTTCCATTAGCCGGCGGGTGGGACCGGAGATCTTCTTCTGTCCTTTTGAACGGAGGGTTTTGTAGAACTTAGACCCTTCCGTTTGGAGAGTTTCCACAAACCTGTTGTTGTAGTCGTCCACATCTACGCATTCACCGAGGCATTCGAAGCGGTTTTGTAGTTCTATCTGAAAGCTCTCGGGGTTTTGCAGTTGTGTTGACGCTGGACGGAGCGTAGACTTCATAAGTCGAGAGCGTTCGAGCCTAATGTTGAGGTTCAAGATGCCTCTAACAATACGGTGATCACTCCCAGTTTTAACCGCATGGATCACAGAGACATCGTGGAACACTTGCCTTCTCGTTGACACTATGAAGTCTATCTCGTTTTTGGTCTGACCATCGGGGCTGAGCCAGGTCCACTTGCGGTGCAATGGTTTCCTGAAAAAAGAATTCATCGCAAAGAGTCCTTCCTTTTCCATGAAATCCATTAGCATCTGACCTCTGGGATTCCGATTTCCAACTCCAAATTGTCCCACTTTCGTCTCGTCCGCCTCTCGCATGCCCAGTTTTGCGTTAAAGTCCCCCATGACAACGGTGTAGTGGGTTTTGGAGGAACGTATGGCTCTACTGACGTCCTCATACATAACCTCCACCTCATCGTCAGAGTGTTTAGACGTCGGGGCGTAGACTTGTATAACTTTTAACGAATATCGTTTTGTTATTCTGAGTACAAGGTACGCCACCCGAGTCGAAAAGCTCCCGACTTTAACAACATTGTTCACGAGGGACTTGTGGACAATAAACCCGACGCCACCCTGGGACAGCTGGTCGCCTTCCCGGAAATAGAGCAGGTTGCCAGACTTCAGGATTATCGAGTCCTCTCCCTCTCTTCGGACTTCAGATAACCCCACAATGTCCCAGCGCAACCGGCTCAGTTCTTCCTCCAGTTCGACAATCTTCTCATCGGTCCGTAGTGTGCGCGTGTTGAATGTTGCCAGGGCCAAAGGTCGTCGTTGGTTTATAATTACTAAAATAAAAAAAAATTGAATTGCTTCGAAAATTAATTTGATCTTTAGTATGTTACGGCGGTCGTATCCTGTTTTTTTTTAAATGACTCCTGTTTGTTTTAAGGATAATGCTATAAAGTGTCTTGTAATCATATCAATGAAGGTCAGGTCGCTTTAACTAGCATAATTTAAGTTAATATAGTGAAAGAACTAATTTCTTATCTGGTGAAGTGTAACTATGGTTACCAATCTGTAGAATCACAGTTTTTCTCTGCATTTTATATAAATTATCATCACATTTTTTATCATAAGCTTAAGAAGTCCAGCGAAATTCAATCCCAGCTAGTAAAGTTTCACTCACCCTACTTCGTATCCCAAACATAAATTACGCGCCAAATTGGCGTATAATCCTATTTGCGTAAGTCTCTATGTCCCGCCCGTGCAGTAAAGATCCCCTAAACTTACTTGGCCACGTGACCAGCAATCAGACAAATAGAGACATGCCCGTTTGAACTTGAAAAAAAATTATAATCAAATGTGAATTTGGACACCCTTGTTGAGGGTGTCTCGAATTATAATTATTTGTTAAGTGTTGGTTTTTTGATGTTAGGGTGAGACTTTTAATCGGTAGGTATTGGAGTTACTGTCATTCCATTGAGCGATGATATTGGAATTTGAAATCGGCATAAGATTCATTGTTTTAATAAACTTTGGTAAACTTTTATGTTGACAAACTGTATCTCTATATTTATTTCATTTTGTTTAATTATCAGAACACACAAAGCTACTAAAATCTGTCAAAGAAGAGGTCAACAATGGGATTGCAGAACAACTTTTGAACATCAGTGATATAACTTATTAGAAAGCTTATTTCTTATAGGTACTTATAGTCATCATCATCATCTCAGCGTTAAACCCAGTCGCAGCCGTAGCTATTTAGCTTTGGAGTCGGGGTCCGCTTTACCAGTCTAACTGTTGATTTTGGCTAAACTTCGATATTTTCAGTGAAGCGACTACCGTCTGACCTCCACAACCCGATGCCGATATCTAAGCATTGCTGTTAGTCCAATTGGTATACTTTTGAGGGCTTCAATAACCCGTAATGACTGCCACTAGATTTTCATGTTAAGTTATGCATGAAAAAATCAAAATAATTATGCTCTTTCAGCTTATATATGTCAAATTTTAGTACCAAGCCCAATACATTAGTTGAACGTCTTCTTTCTTTATTAAGTTTTAACTTTATCGCTAACGCATTAAAGCTCAAGGTTGATTGGGAATGTTTGACAGTTTCGGGTAGATTGACCTGTCTGAACAGTCACCAAAGGATGTAAGTATTTGCCAGGCTTGCTGGATATAGTAGAAATTTAGGAAGAAAACGGTGAATGAACGGTGGTGAATTTTATTTTATTTATTCGAAAACATCCATCGGTTTGTCCAAAGTGCAAGTTAAACAGTCCTCTTATTACTTGAAATGTCGACCAGATGTGAAATTTCCTAATACAAACCTTATACATAGATGTCATCATCATCAACCTTTTATCGTCCCACTGCTGGGCACAGGTCTCCTCCCATATAGAGAAGGACATACATATACATACACATACATAAGGATATACATAGATGTAGCTTCGTATTTTTAGCAGTAAATTATACAATATGTAAAGAAAACCCTGTCCGATCTGTGAAGGTATTGTTAGGCATCGATAACTGATTCTACTAATGCCTACAAAGCTGGGCTAAACTTAAAAATGCCCCTACAAAAAATAATATTATTTCGCAAAAAAAGGTAATTTAAAACATGTGCGGTAGGCCATACAGGCGCGGGCGAAGAAGGGCAGAGTACGCGGTACGCGGTCGCATCGCTATTCGCTTAGAATTATACCGTCAAAAATAATGTTGTCACTTTTTAAGAATTACCAAATTTTGGGGAAATTGGAATTAATTCGCGGGAAAAAACACTATTTCAAAATTCACTAGTATTGTTACTATGATGATTATGTAAAATTTCATATGTTATTTGGTCATGTGTTCACCTAACCTTTACTATCCTTACGGGTCGGACAGGGTTTTCTTAACCTATTGTATATATTATATATTATTTGGGTGTTTAACAAGAGTAACACTTGGTATCTTACAGACAGATGACGATACCTAAAAATACTAAAATTTTATCTATTGAATATACTTATATGTATTAAACATTCAAATAATTATTAATTGTAGTAACATGATTATGCAATTCCTATGGAAGCCGAAAAAAAAAAACAAAAACTTCTAAAAACCTGGTTTGTATTCGTGGAAATATTAATATTTATCTGTTTGTCTGACAAAACAATGTTGTTACTGCAAATGTATAAAGTGAGATAGTAGATTTTTTAAAGTTATTCAAGCACTATAAAAGAGAGGAACGAATAAATACCCTCCACAAACAAAACGAAAATTAAAAAAATAGATAAGACAAAATATGCATTTCCGTTAATGTTATCTTTTTTAAACCAGCTAAAGCAGTAGTCTACTGGTTGAGCAGATTTAATTTATCCTAAAACAAGCATTTATACCTAGGTATTCGTGGTGTTAGAAACGGGTCACCAAATGAGGCTTTTCCGCAGGAAAGCTTTCAGGTAAAACAAATTTGTGCAAATGCAAGCACTTGAGAGGACGCCATTAGTGAGTAATTTCAAGAATTACTTATATAAAACTAGCTGACTTGAGAGACGTTGTCCTGAATTAGCTTTGAACATTGAATTCGAATTAGTATAATTAATTAAAGAAATATTGAAAAATATTAATGTTTATTTTTGTGATGCTCTATGAGCGCAGTGGTGGCCTAGTGATATCGGCTGCGGGTTAAAAGTTGTAGGTCGTAGATTCGAACCCATTAGACGCTTTACTTTGTATAAATTCTTTCATCACCACTACATTCAAAACGGCGAAGGAAAACGTCGTAAGGACACCGAATTGAGAGCCAATATTTGAAAGGCATGTGACATCTACCAACCCGCACTGGTAGATTACAGGCGAAAAGACGCCTGTGCCTCTCTCGGTGAAATCGGCCTGTAATGTACCCATTCCTGGGACCTGCATCCCAGTAGCTGATTATGATGATGATAATTACGACTCTCCGTTTTTTTTTGGTACGTATATGATTAGATTTGTTGGTATTTAGAATGCAGGTACAGGCGACATAAAAATGGATAAGTGCAGAACATTTGCCTTTGCGTCTCTCTGGAATTCGTAACCATGCCGTTTGGAATCAAAGGAGTCTGTTAAATTAAAATGTGTGTGTGTCGTCTTTGAGCTTCCCGTCCAAAATTGTGGCTTCAATGACATTGTTCATTAATGTTATCACTGCAAGTTGAGTGTCGTTATAAGACGTGGCTGGTTTATATTCCGTAATATAATTTTTACCAATCCGATTTTTAATTATAGATTCATTATTAGATGTAGATATAGAATCAGGGAAACTGTAGTGAATTTAATAATTCCGTGTATACCTATGTCATCAATTCGCTATGTCACTTATTTTGAATTTGGAAATTCATTTCGTTCACAGCAACGTTTTTGCACCTAATTATACTCATGATAGTCGTGGTGAGGCAAATACCAATGTAACTTTTCTTAAGTTATATATACTTCCTAAGTATATCTTGGACACCAATGACTGAAGGTGAAGGAAAACATCTTGAGGAAACCTGGACTTTGGGTCTGAAATCGCCAAGCCGCATTGAGTAAGCGTGGTGATTACGCTCAATCCTTCTCTGTATGAGAGGAGACCTGTGCCCAGCAGTGGGACGATGAAAAAAAGGTTGATGATGAAATGACGATACTCATGCTATATTATTATATACATGCGTTTGTTCAAATAAACATTATAATTTTGAACAATATTTGGAAAAACCTTACGGTTCATCCATAAGGTTTTCGATCTTTGATTCACCAGTTATAAAATTTTGTAGGTAAAGTATTGTATACAGATGGTATAGCCATTATCAATATCGAACAGTTGTTAAGAAAAAAAGTTCTGCAGAATTGTCGTTCTGTAATTTGACTCACCTGTTCATATTTAATTTGAGCGTTGTAACGTTTTTCCATAACTATACTTTTATACTCGGCACTAAATTGATTATTGCTACTTATACTTAAACAATATGTAAAGAAAACCCTGCCCGATCCGTGAAGGTATTGTTAGGTATCGTTAACTGATTCTAATAATGGCTACAAAGCCGGGCCAAACTTAAACAAAATCCTCAAAAAAATAAATATTATTTTGAAAAAGCAACGTTACTAAATGCATGTTCGGTAGGCAACACGTTAGGCATACATGCACCGGTGGAGGGGGGCAGGGCAGACGGCACGTGGTCGCATCGCTATTCGCACCGTCACAAATGGTGTTGTCACTTTTTTTTAAATTACCAAATTATGAGGAAGTTAGAATTAATTCCCGGAAAAAAAAAGATTATATCAAAATTCATTACTATTGTAACTATGATGATTACGTAAAATTTCATATTTTATTTGGTCATGTGTATACCTAACATTTATTTTCCTTTCGGGTCGGACGGAGTTTTCTTTACATATTGTACATAATTATTTTACATAAGCGTAAATTTTGGCGGAATACCTTGCTGGTAATTATTGTCGAAAATCAGCTGCCAAAAAAAAAACCCGGTACCATCGTTAACTATTTTCATAATCGTACCTTATTGCGGGCATATTTTTGCTGTTCATCTAAAATGGGGACGTTTCTTAGAACCGTTTCTTTTAATGCTCTGGAATTATTATTGGGATAAACAATTCTGTTATTAATTTTATAAGTTATATACAATAATATGTACAAGGATACATAACAGGAAGGGAAAGAATCTGAGGGAATCAAATAATTCATCCGAATTGCTATCCGAAAAGTCAATGGCAAGGCAATGTTGATTCCTTGGCCAAAAAATAGGCCAGCTGGTCACGTGATTTGAAATTCTTGATTCGAAATTTGAAAGTCGATTAGGATTTGTCATTCTTATAAACTGTATTCATGTTTTATTGGTAAACTCGTGTCAAAATTAAATCTGGATTAAAAATAATTAATAATCTAAGTCGCTTCTAATTCTAGCAATTCCAAACCATGACATCTGACCATGACTCTGTATGGGCTGCCTAATACACCATCAACAATTCGCAAAAATTGGAATGATATCGCGCCACATACTTATATTCGCTAATAGAACACTCGTCAATGTGGTCAATGTTGCCAATTTTTTCTCATTTTTGCCTCATTTTTCTTAAATATTTTTTTAACGTCCACTCAGCTTTATTTTTTTTTCTTTCATAAGAACCTCACCGTGACAATAGTAAACACAATTGTTATATCCGCTCACGCGTGATGCCTTGACTAAGCTAGTACCTATGCTAAAAATGCAGGAACTATTAGAGTAAAACAAAAAGTATTGTAGTACCTACTTTTAAAGTTCTCATTGTTAAAAAGATATCAATATAAATGTTTACTTATATTGATTTATTTTTCAAGGATTACAAGATTTCATTTTTTAAAAATTCGTGAACGTGACTCAATGGAAAAAACCACGAAAACAATAGACTCTATAATTACAAAATTTAACCGGTTAATAAATACATAGCCAATACAAACAGTTCTTTAAAAAATGATTTCTGGGAAATAGAAAATTGTAACCGAAATGTAACCCCTAAAAATTTAATACAATCATTTAAAACAATTTCCTACCACAATTGTGGTGTCGGCATGTCGTTACGGACACGTGCCGTATCCGAATCGTATCCGGGATCGTTCCGGTTTGTGACTCTAACGGCTGACATTAGATAGAAGTGTTCCATTTATTGTTACCCCTCGATGTATTTAGAATAGAAGAAAGTAACAAAAACATTTGAATGTAAATAGCAAAGGGGAACGTGTTCAGTATTTTCTTTGGGAGAAATATCTGTTGCGATCAAAGAGAATTTATTATTGATAGGTGAGTGTAACGATATAGTTATATTGATATCGTAGGTAGCAAACATGTTTCTTGGACTTATATCATTTAATGTTAATAATTATTCAAATAAAATATTAGTTACTAGCTGCGGGTTCTTTTTTATATGCACCGCTCCTCTTGGTCGCCGCGTGATGTTATATAGCTAAAGCCTTCCTGAGTTAATGGCCTATCCAACGCAAAAAGAATTTTTCAAATCGGACCAGTAGTTTCTGAGATTAGCGTGTTCAAACAAACAAACTCTTCAGCTTTATATATTAGTATAGATTACGAAGGTCTCATCTAGCCCTTCACAGTACCTAGTCTGTGTACTGTTTATAGTTAGCCAAATGTTGCATCACACAGCATAACATTATTAGTGGGTAAAACCTGCCAGCTCTGTAATTGGGATTAGCGCTTGCTTTAATACGGAGTTAATTATGATTTTAATTGGGATACGCGAATAACATATTTTCCCCAGTCCGTGCGAGCGAGCGCGGGGTCGGTAACGTTTGCAAAAAAGTTTGTTTAGAACATTTGGAATTTTTGAATATTTATATGTTTTTCGTTAAACTCATAAAACAGTGTAGTTACTAAAGGGATCCGATTTGCTGCTCCGTACTCCTTACCTGATTGATAATATGATAAGAATCATTTGGTTCTCAAAGTGTAATTTTGATTCTCAGCTTAATACACTTTTCAGTAGTGGTGGTTTATTGGAATTGGCCGCGACATTGACAAGCTCTTGGTAGTAGGTTAGAACCCCGTCAGGCGCTTTACTTTGTACAAATTATTTCATCACCACTACTCTTATAACGTTGAAGGGAAACATCGTGAGGATAAACGATAAACTAGTATAAACTAGGGTTGTAACGGAGGCTTGTTAACGGAGGCGGAGGCGGAGGTGAAACTACATATAGAAAAAATTGAAATTTATGGTTAATTAAAACAAAATTTTTATTTTAAATACGTACATTTATAGTAGTATACTTGGTAAAAAAAATATTACCTTCTTGTAATGAAAATTAAGGAGAAACAAATTGCGATTGCCGCTTTCCGGCCTCGCACTATTTGATTATTGACCATTTCGCGATCAAACGTGGCCGGACGGTTGTCGAGCGTCGCAGCTTGCGCGTTTTTTATTTTATAAATACGTAATTAAACCTCCGTTATAACTCCGCAAAAATTGTGCGGAGGCGGAGGCGGAAGCGAAGATACGATTTCTTGCGGAACTTCCGCAGTAACGGAAGCGGAGGCGAAGCTCCGTTACAACCCTAGTATAAACTAGGCTCGCGTAGTAAATTACGACTCAATTACGACATTAGAAACTTACCCATTAAACGATTTAAAAACTATCTAATGGACAAACATTGCAAATAGGGGTATTATAAAATCATAGATTATTTAGAACACAATAAAGCTTGGGACTGAGTTGCTCGCTCTGTTAAGCATTGTTATTAAGCAATATGTTTAATTATAAAGTAAAGTATTGTAAAAATTTTCATTTTTAATGTCTGGACTTGAAAAAAAGACGATGATCCCTGAGTTTGTTTCGGTTATTTCTTCTCAGAGGTAGTCAGGATATGCCGGCTCCATCTAGTTTAAAAAATATGACGTGTAAAAGTGATCAGTAATCCTACTTGCTTAATAAACGATTTCATTTCATTTCATTCCATTCACGGAGAGAAGCCTGTGTCTTGGGAAAGAAACATTTTAGGCTGATTATGTAATGTTTTTTGTTTCTCGTTAAACTGATGGAACAGTGGAAAAGGGACCTGATATGCTCATCGGTACTCCTCACGCAATTGATTGTTATGACAATTTTGGTTATCAAAGTATTTTTGATTTAGTTTTCCAGGTTAACACTCCCTACGTCTATTTAACAACTGTCATAAAATAATGTGTTTTAATGATAATGAAGAAACAAAATAATACTACTATCTATGTGATTAAGTCTCAAAAGCGTAGGCACTTATTTTATAACTTTATAACACGAATGTATTGTAGTGGTTTAGAGAAATGGAAAGTACAAATCGCTTAGATATTTATTTTTTCTTTTTTTTTTTTCGTAAATTATTTTCCAAATAAAGAAGAAAAATACCTGTTAGAATTTGAAGGAGGATTTAGAATTATTGGGTAAAGCCAGTAAAGAGAAACGAAGGTGATTGAAATGATATGAAGGTTTTATTTACAATCTCTAAGATGTTTTATATACAGAAGGTGTAATTGTTCTAAATACCCATAAACAACACCTTTTCCTGCGGACGCTACCACCTTTTGCGTTTGTCGGAAGGGCTCGGTCGCTTCCGGCGGGAGTGGGGGCACCCCGCCACATCCTGCGGAAGCTACAAGCCTCCCCGTCCCCCGCAGCCTCACTGTCTTGCTCGTCTCGTTCAAACCTTTCCTGCTTTAACTTTTTCCGTTATGTAATACCTACCTAATGGTACCTATTGTTGATGTTTAGCCTTTCGTTGGAAAATAATCAAACGTCATCATCAGTAGTTATGAATTTTCTGTATTATATTGAGTTTTTTTTCAACTAATGGTTTTTGATTAAAAGAAAAAAAATGTGTTAGATTAACTTGTTGACTCTGTAGTGTATAGGGTTGTTATTTTTAGGTACAGGGCAGCGGGTGTAACAGGTAGGTAATTCGGCAAATCACTAGTGTAGGTATGCTCGGCTTAAATTCTGGTTTGTTTCACTCAACAATCTAAAATTACCTACCTTAATTTGTTTTACATTCGTGTCCACGTTAGTTAGCCACACCGCGTTCATATTTCGGTATCGTTTTTTTTTACAAAGACCTTACTTCAAAATATACAACAAAATCGTCGAAAACGCCGCCGTACGAGTATAAAATTAGGGTATTTTGTGTATCCCAAGGGAAGTTTTTCGACTCACCCTTTTTACTGACCTGGACATGTGGTGTTTTTCCAACATAGTACGTTGTGCACTGGGGATCGTGGCTAAATAATACCAGGCATACGGGTTGGTAGAAGGTTACACTATGCTTGCTGAGATCGGTACGTGGACGAGTAACCATTTATTACACATAGAAATACATCCGTGGCTCGGAAAGGATGTTATGCAGTTGGTTCAGGCAGTCTTTTATAGATCTTTCACGATTACTGGAAGTCAGATGCCCAGAAGTTTGACAGCTGCCCAGAGGTATCGTGTTACCCAGTCAACAGGTATGTAACCTGGTGTTAGATCAGGTTTTCACTCTTCATCTCAATATACAACGTTATTTTTTTTTATACGGAACCTGAATACAGTTTGTTTAGAATAAGCAACTGAATCGATTCCAATCATTTTACACCATGTTACATTTTTTCCCGAATATATTTAAATAATGCTGCAGTGTGGTTACCGAACGCACAACACAGTTCTCGGCAGCAAGACGAGGCCTCAGTCTCATTTTGCAGGGATACAATACGTTTTAAGTAAAATTAACATGTTATGAGCAAATAACATTACATTTTATTTAATCACTTTACGGCTGCATTTACGTATAAAGTACACAATAATAATATCTACTGACACTTGACTCTTACGACAGTCTAAAGCCTGCAAGTGTGATGGAAAATAATTACAATATAAACAGAAATCTCTCGGTGGTAGGCCATACATCGGCTGCCGGCAGAAGTTACCACACACCAGACAAAGTCTTGCCGCCAAGCGATTCGTCGTGTTCCGGCATGATGTCTGATGAAGCCGGTCTGAGTTGTGATGTGTGCCGGTACGATGCGCCAAATGTTGTGTCGGGAGTTTAGCCGTAGATGGTCGCCAGATCGATCTCTCTTTGGCGTAATAACGTTGGTCGTGTTGTTGGGTTTAATCTTAGATTAATAACACCTAGATGGATAGTTCGGTACTCAGCGCAACGATAAAAGTGAAGCAAAAATGACACCGCTGTGTGCAGTTGGTTCCACGCGACACACGCACACTACTGTAAAATATAATGGTATAATATAATATAATAAAATGTGTAATATAAGTTGTGTTGCGATGTGTGCCGGGTACGATGCTCCAAATGTTGTTGTGTCGGGAGTTTGGTCGTGGAGGGTCTCCAGATCAATCTCCTTCTGGCGCAACATCGTTGGTCGTGTTGTTGGGTTTAACATTGCATCACCTCGCTCAACTGCCATCTTCCTTCCTATCCACTAAGTTTTTTTTAGTGATAATTTACTTACGGCTTAATAAACTAGCGCGCTCTACCATCAAGGATTGCATCTGTGATTACCATCAGGCGGGATTGCGATCAAGCACTAGTTTATAATTATATTTAAAAAAAAGAAATTCGTATCAATAAACGCATGACGATGCCCCGCCGCTACATGCGCGGGTTTGCGAGCGGTGCGTTGACCATATTTTTGTAGGGACAACCAGGTAACACAACACGCTGATAACTTTGTGAATTTTTCATGATAGCTTTTTGAAATTTTGTACATAAAAATACTGGACGCATTATTCGGATTTCACATACCTATGCAAAAAAAAAAATGTTTCATAACATGCCACGTGTTAGCGCATACCTTTCACAGAAGCCCAACCTCCTCTGATTGATCCAGCCGTTGGACCCAGCAGCACCATATTGTCAGATGACTTAACTTATTGGTGCTATTGCCATCTATCATCAACAACATCAACTGGTTTCCTTCTAATTTCAACGATCACCTGAATCAAGATCATCTTAGTTTAGCAGACGGGGCTTAAATTGTTTGTCTTGACTGTACTATATCCATCTCTGTAACTTAACTAATTTTGTTCTTTATAATTGTTCTCTGTAAGCGATAAGTTAAGTTGACAGACAAGTAGATAAGTATAATAAACACATTATTATTATTATTATTATTCACATAACGGTTGAAGAGCTCACGTGAAGTCAACCCTTCCAGTCTCACCTCACACTTCAACCTATACGCACTAAAATAGACCGCCTTCCCAACGAACTTGGTGTAGCATATGAGCCTACCAGTGTTGTAAGAAACCCGATAACTCCTGACCCTAACACCCATCTTATGTCATAACGTCAACAGCTTTGAGAGATCAAGGAAGCAGGCATACAACGCAGTACCTCCCCTTGTAATCATCTGCTATAGAGAGAGGATAGCACTCTTTTGTCACACTTTTGTCAAATTCCTTGCAAAGATCATTCAATACTTTGGCCATCACATAGGCCAAGGATATTGGTCTCAAATTTGCCATGTCCGACATATCCCTATTCTAATTCACGATCGGTACCATACTACCACTATTGTTTTAACATATCAGATAGTACCTAGGTATAAATGTCTAACGTAAGCATTAAAAAAGCAGCACTAGCACTCTTGAGGTGCCCGGCGATGAGACCTTCATGACCTGGAGACTTCCCCATAGCCATTCTTTTGATTAACTCGGCTACATGCTTGACAGAGTAACGGATCAGTTTATAATCACGACTAGTCTCAACATCGATCATCTTCCAAGACGGTCCAAGTGGAGATGATACCGTAAATCGATCTTTGAACATGCGGGCTATGTCCTCCGGCGAACCACATTCCCCTACACTCACAAGGCGGTAAGACCCAAGCCTTAACTGATTGGTCGACGTTCAACATTCTAAAAATATGGATTAGATAATTATTAGGTATGTACAGGCCGTAATCATGTGCAAACAGAACCGAAGTACTCATAATCCAAAACGTTGTATTAAAACTTGCAAAATGAAAACTGTTGTTAAAAAACCTATACATAAACAAACCACTAACAGGTTTTCCCTTTTTCACTATTCTCCAGCTTAAAGCAGTTTCAGCGAACAGTGAACTCAATTAAAAACAAAAATGGCTGCTTTATACGGAAAATCGGAACATTTGACCGAGCTAGTGATAAAGAAAACGCTTAATTACTGGTCTAATTCGCGATAGAATTGTTAATGGACAGCTAAGTATGGCACAGAACAGGCCAGGCGTACTTCCGTGCCTAGCTGTGGTACCCTAAAAAGGGTACGTGGTGAATGTGTGGTCCAAAACATAAGAGTTCATTAAACAATTTACTGTAATTTTATATTGGTTATAACAACACGTGAACCCAATCAATAAGAATTACTGCTGTACATAGAAAATGTATCCTCTATTTGCTTCTTTAGGACATTATACCCCGAGAGAGTTAGCTCAAGACTTCGCTCAGATAACCGTGGCAGAGGCGCCGATGGTGAAAGCAATATCAGCTTCTAAGAGCTTCTTCCAGGATGTATAATCCTTAATTATTTTGGTTTTTTTTTTTATTTTAGAGAAGGAACTCTGGTGCAACATATGCTTCTGGCGTCACCAGCACCTGCTGGCTGCATGTTGTCTTTAAATGAATTTAAGATTTTTATTATCCATGCTATCGTAATTTGTAAATTAAGTTATTGTAAAATAAACTGTAGGTATAGTTAATCTGAATTCTGTTATAATCTATATCTTGGAGTTTTGATATTATTATTATTTTTTATCTTTGTGAAATCAACTATTGAGGACGTGAATATTAAAAATGTCTGCATTATTATAATTAATAGGGGTTGAAGTATGAAATTGCCAATTTGTACTAAAAACCTAAATTGTTTTTTTTTAAGTTATTATTTAATCTCTTTATTAAATAATTTATTTTATCAAAATAGTTACCATTATTACATTGCTGCCATTTAATAGGAAGGTCATTTATGCCTTTGCGATAGAACTCTAAGGATCTAGACTGCATACAAACTATGTGAAGCATTTTGCACTGCCTCCTGGGAAAAAAACTTCTTGTCACGTAGATAATTGTCCAAAACACGAAAAAAAATGGTAGTCCGTTGGATCAAGGTCTGATGAATACGGAGGATGACGAATGGTTTCTAACTGCAGTTCCTGAAGGGTCAAAATGGATTCTCGTGCTGTATGAGGTAGCAATATTGGTGAAGATCGATTCATTAGTCGGAGTTGGTTTACTGCTACTTTGCCAGCATTATTCGGAGTTCGGCACAACAGACATTTGCCGTTATTACTTGACCAGCTCTTAGAAAACTATAGTGAATAACACCACGCTGAGACCACCAAACAGCGTTAAAAAATATAATACCTTATTATTGGTAAGTTTTGCTTTAGGACACTGTTGTAGCGTTTGACCTGGGGTCAGCCCATGTATTTTTCTTTGTCGGTTATCGTCAAGAATCCACATTTCACCACATGTCACAATTCGATCCAATATTTCACTTCTGTGCCGATTCAACAAGGCACCACAAGATTTTTGCAGTATCCATCCATCTTGTCTAAGTTGAATAACAAAAACAATTGAAAGTCCGTATAAGTATCATAGAAACCATGTGAAAAAGTTTCATTCGAAAACCTCACACCATCAAGATTCTCTATCAATTCAAAGAACCTACTAAAACAAACCGGCAATTTCTTACTTTAACCCCCTAATATTATTTTTTTGTATGAAAATCCTGGTTGAACAGCAATCAAGGAGACCACTTCATAACTATTTCATATATACAAATGTAATCCACCTCAAGGTTGCGAAGAGAATAAATTAAAGTCTTGTACCAGTTTGGTTTTATAAGTTATTTTAATAACAATATCACTTTTACTTAGTTTACACTTTTAACAAGTACACCTGTGTAGCCTGCGACTGCTCAAGCTCGAATACCGTGTTCCCAAATGAGACCACCCACGTTGACAGCTATCTACTTGCTGTCAACCGACAAAAGTCATTTTAACAACTATTGAAATAGTCTCTCTTGGGAACACGGTTACAATTTGAAATTAAATAAAGACATTATATTGATTTAGTTACATACATACTCAAATAAATTTAAAACGCTAACACAAATAATACCATGCTGCTTACCGGGTCTCTTAATTTAATAAATCCGGATTTTAATTCAGGGCATTTTTCGTACCATGTTAGGTAACTGTAAGTAGCCTTCGTTTTGCCGATTATAATATAAGAACGCAACCGTGTTTCCCTGAAATAATTTGTGAACACTATGTTTCCAAAGCAACGGACAAAAGCTTACGTAGTAATAATTTACAAAAAGTCGTGAACTGTTGTCGCTCATTACTCGGCCCCGAGTTCATGAATCCCCGAAGGAGCCGCGGTGGCGATAAAAGCCTCATGCATTATACAGGCTGGTCCGAAATCGAAAAATTAAAACTCCCGCCATCTGTCGGGTGAGAGCGTAATTACTGGGGCGTTTGATACACCGGCACTAATTTATCAGCATTGTGATAAAATGGGATGAGTAAAAAGAGTACATGGTTGTATCGTGGAGGTATGTAGAAGTATGTTTTGAACAAAAGGGTGCATTGATGATGCTTACAGTTTGTAGTCAGTGGTAAAGGGTTGAGTATGGTGAAATGTCACGAGTATGCGATTGTTCTGAAGCTTTATGACAAAGCCTGTTTTTGTTTTTAGTGGGGGTACTATATAGTACCCCACACACGCACATGGAAAGACTCAGTTTAGGCTTAAGTTCTATTTAAATCCTCAAGTATTATACGCAATATTCAAATATTGTACGGTGCCAGTAGCTTCAAAAGATTCTGATATATTCAGAATCTTGGTGTTTTGAACCAAACTTTAGAAGCTGATAAAATAGTAAGTGATACGATAAATGCTAAATAACTATAAATTTTTTAATTATTTTATACCTAGTTGGGAAAATTAATAATTTAAAAAAATATATAGGGGGTTGTTTGTTACATATAAACTGGCATTTCATATGCAGAAGTGACAGCTATGTGATGCACTTACAGCCATTAAGTATATTGAGTATAAAGATCATTGTGATTTTGACGCGATTATAAACATGGCGACCAAAAAATACGCAAATTTACGTCAGGAGCGCATAATTTTAAAGGTCTAAACTAACATTTCTTCTGTACTTTTCTCAATGATATAGAAAGAAAAGATGAAATATAAAGAACAAGGAAATCGGAGCCAATGTCAAAAATTATTGTAATATAGGCAGATTGAGACTGACATTACACTGTGAACGTACTTTTTTTTTTCATCCATTTCAGGCATCAAAGCCCATACAAACACAACAATACAATATTAAGATAACATCCAGAAATACAAATAAACATAAAGCGTAATCAACTACAATGTACAAATATATAATGTAAAATTTTAAACATCAAAAATACAGAAATAAAAGAGAAAATAAATATTTAGTAGCACGCCTGCCTTTGAGTCATTTGTTTGTTTGTCAGTACATTAATCATATAACAATGGTTAATATACTGGCAATCAAACCTATTCGCAAATACGCTCAGGATAGTGCTGGACGTGACCCGGAGCCTGCGCCCCAGAGACGCGCACCGCTTTCGCATCGTCGTGTAAAAACAGGCGACACGGGCATCGGCAAACATTCCAGAGGCGCTGCAGTGCCGGGGCAGCCCCAACAACACCCTGAACGCATTATTATTCTGAACACGGAGAGCGCTGTATTGCTTCTGGGTATATGACACCCACAGGCCCGCCGCATACAGGGACATACAAAACGTTCTGAAAAGAGTTATTTTGACGGTCCCCGAGCAACGAACAAATTTGCGGGCGATCATATTTATTATATGTATTAAAATTACGGGTCCCTCTGATCAAAGGTTAACATTATAACCGACTATGTCGACTTCCTCAAAATAAACTTCCCTTGGCCGCTTTTCTTACTAACAAATTCCACTCTGTTTGAAATGGAAACTTCAAAACTAGGTTGAACTAGAAACTTTCGATGTTCCTACCTTGAACTATAAAAAGGCCCTTCTGCGATAGCTTAAGAACTATTTGGGAAGGAGTTACTAGAACTATTTGCTAGCTATCTGGAAGCATGCATATTTCTTTCAACTGATTTTACTAAGCATCAATGGTGGGTTTCAATTCGAACAAAATGTATTAGAAGATTCCGGCTTTGTTTATAAAGGATCTGTGATAGACAATTGGACACATATATCATTGGAGTTGTACACGTGGAGATGACGACTTATCATCAAATACTGCGTGAGTGATAACCAAATCCGGACTCCGGATAGCTGCTGAAGAATTTCTAATGGAGACACTACAAAATATTTTGTCCGATCTAGCATTTGAAATCCGAAATCCAAGTTCAGCAGATGTCCTTGTGACTACTGAGCCATCAAGGCTGTTCCGAACAACGAGTGCTAAAATGGGCATTCAGACATAATTTGTTTCTTTAATTACACTAGCTGTTAAGTATGAGGTTTTTTTATTCATTGCTTATGTGTAGAACAACTCATCTGCCTAGCCTTACCTGTTATGTCTATACTCGTATATTAACGTAACGTATACATCTGAATTTCAAGGAGCGGCTGACCATCTAAAATCCTCAAATTAATCACTGTATATGAAGATATTTAATGATAAGGCTGCTTGTCAGAATTTCTGACTACTCGTTACTACATAATGTGAGAAAGTTCATTCCACAGAGGCTCAAGACTTGAGGTTGAATATCGCCTTTAAAAAAGAAGAAGACAAAGTTCAGTGACGACACATTTGATAATTCAAATAAATCAAATATCAATCAATTATTTAATTCAATTATTTTCTTTTTTGATTATTGATTACTAATGTAATCAATAATCAAAAAAGAAAATAATTCTTTGTCATATTGCAGTCAATATGTCAAAGAATTAATTTCTTTTTTAATTAGCAAATCATAAGGATTTAATTGTTTACTAATTGAAAATATTCTCAGTAGTACTTGGTTCTAGTATATCACTTTTAAAGCCGTATTTAGTATGTACCTACACTTTCGACATTATAAAATGTCTGTTCTATTTCCTCGTTTCCAGTCACTATTTACCTATTCGGTGTGAATTAGTCTGTAGTATCTTAATAGTAAAATCGCTTTCAAATCGCTTTTTTAGTTAAATTCTGTTAGATTATGGTACTACTAGACCTGCATACGTTTTAATCCCGTAGGAATTAGCATATAAAAACAACTGCTGCTTTTCCGATACAGCATTTATCCGGTGATCCTGGTGATCTATGTGCCTAATTTTATTCACAGCCATTCAGTACTTTTTTGCGTAAATAGTTACATATTTACAAACTTCCAGACGTATTTTTTTTGGTTTCGCATGGTTTGTGCATTTACCCAATGTCACGTAATTATGAATTATTATTCATGGCGAAAAAGACGGCCGCGTGACCTGTCTTACGAAGGAGGTTTGGGACAAAGTCATGATGTGGCCACTATGCTACGATATTTCACTGTTCTTTATGAATTATTTACTAAATGCACGTTTTACTACATAAATCACGCACTTTTATTTAGTAAACAACACTATAAATAATTTTAAAAGTCCAATGAAAAACGAGCGTGACACTCAGCTTGACTTTCCCGCCAAAACTCCCAACTTCCAGACTTAATTAGCACGATATATATTACAGTTTTTAATGAAGAATAGATACAAATTTAAAGAAAAAACAATGCAATACTACATTAGAATATTTTTGTTTAAATTTTTGAGTTTAGAACACGCTGGTTTCTCCGCCATGTTTCTTTTTATAATTTTGAGAGGTACCTATTCTAGAGTAAGATCCCAGAGCGATCAGACGTAACTTATTTTCACATGGATGAAACCTTAGGTTCGTAGTATTGCCTCATGTACTTAGAATACCTGTGTGTTTGTGGAACTTGCCGAGTGACACCTGGGCAGGTACCAGGTGAGAAAGGTAACTAAAAATTAGAGTTATTTTACTTAAATTCTGATGGCTGATATTTATATATATTATGTAGAATATTATACTAAACTAGTATCATAAAGTGTCAGACACTTTTCATGGACCAAAACTTTTGTCAGACGCTTTAAAGCTCCATAAAAAATAAATGAACTTATTTTCACATGTCTGACTTTTACATATGTTATAGAGGTAACTACTACAAAGTTATATTTCATCAGTCAGACAAATTTGACTGACCAAACATCCCTTAAGACAAAAATTATTCGACTGGGAGTGCGAGCGCGTAAGCACTATGCATGCATTGAACAGCAAGTGAGATGTCTATAGCAACTCGGTTCCCCTTCTTAAACTTACCATCTGCTCCACTCTACTGTGTGTGTGTATGTGCCTAGTACGTGTCACGTAGTATAGAGTTTAGATCCGTAAAGAGCACATGTTTTTTTTTTTTGTTTATGCCGTGTATTTTTTTACCAGGGTTCGAAGGATATATATCAATTGATATATATCATGATATATATCCGATATATATCTGATATATATCAAACCATTTTTTGTGATATATATCAAAATTTATAGTATGTTGCATCTAAGTGCTTTTACCGACGCGCTGCTGGCATATTCTATAGGGTTCTGCAATCAATAGTAATAGTGTAACGTAAAAGAGCCAAAATAATTTTCAATTCTATCATCTACAAACATACCTACTCCTTAAAAGTGAAGTGTAGTGTTAATCCTTTAGGAATGTCAACAGGCGATTTGACAGTTCTAGCTGACTAGAAAAAGACTAATTTGTTATTTGATTATAACTCGACTAAGTACAAATATTAGGATTTTTAAGATATTTTAATTTTGTTTCCCTAATATTTATAGACTTTGTTTTCTCAGAAAAAGATAGTTATTTTATTATCTTATTACTACCTATACGATTGCCACAGGTACATGACAGTTTATTATTATGAATTTATTACAATATAAAAACTAAAAATAACAACATAAAAACAACACATTTTTAGTTTTTATATTGTAATAAATTCATAATAATAAACTGTCATGTAGGTACCTGTGGCAATCGTATAGGTAGTAATAAGATAATAAAATGGCAGTCTTAAGAAATGGATACAAATATCGGATATATATCCGATTTTGGATATATATCGGATATATGTATATCATAAATATCCGATATTTTGATATTTATTATAAATATCGGATATTTTCGAACCCTGTTTTTTACTGATATTAAGTAATTTGTGATAGTGAAAAAACCATGGAAGACGGAAAATTTAAGTGTGTATGTGTACCTCAATAACATATGTAAAAGTCAGACATGTGAAAATAAGTAAAGTTCATTTATTTTTTATGGAGCTTTAAAGCGTCTGACAAAAGTTTTGGTCAATGAAAAGTGTCTGACACTATAGGATACTAGTTTAGTATAATATTATACATAATATATATAAATATCAGCCATCAGAATTTAAGTAAAATAACTCTAATTTTTAGTTACCTTTCTCACCTGGTACCTGCCCAGGTGTCACTCGGCAAGTTCCACAAACACACAGGTATTCTAAGTACATGAGGCACTACTACGAACCTAAGGTTTCATCCATGTGAAAATAAGTTACGTCTGATCGCTCTGGGATCTTGGACTATTCGTTATTAACGGTACAACTAGAAATAAAAACTTCATGCAATCGGACGGCGCTTGTTTTTGACAACGTTTTTCCTTTCACCATTCATTATGCAGCAGTAAATCAAAGAAATAAAGTATGAAGCACAGACAGGAAACGTCACACTACTGCAGTGCTCGTGAAAATACCTATGTAGAATAATGAATGAATATGCTCGTGCAGATATAAAGGGCCAACAAGGACTTCCCTCATATTACCCGTATGAGTGCAATCTAGCTTCAGCATTGTATCCAAAACACTGAACAAATAGCCATTCAAAGCGTTTTCTATATATGTACATAGATTTTGTTCATTTCTTAACCCAGCAGGCGTAATTTGATTTTTTTTTGATTCTTGAAGAATTTTTCAAGTAAATGAGAACAGTTTTATTTATTTCCTCATTTTCAGTCACTATGTATTCGTAGTGAATTATTAGTTTCTAGTCATTACTTGGAAACTTAAAAAAAAAAGAAAAAAAAAACACTTTTATTCTATTCCATATCATATCTACTTTTTATTTTTGAATGATTGAAAGTAAAATGTCATGAGTACCCAATGTCATGGAATAAAAACAAATAAACTAAAGTTCGTATAGAGGTGTTCATCTAAAATCAAGAATCTAAGTGATTTTGATACATAAAAGTTTAGAGTGGGCAGTAATGCTAAATAAATATTTACCCAGTTACTGTTAACACACCGGTGCGGTACTACCTACGTACTTAGATGAAATTAAACACGTGTTTATACAATAACTTGGTTAATAATTCGCAATGCTTTTGGGGGTTTTTGGCGGGAAGCTGAGATGAGTGCCACGCTCATTTTTCATTGGACTTTTAAATTATTTATAGTGTCGTTTACTAAATAAAAACGCGTGATTTATGTAGTAAAAAGTGCATTCAGTGAATAAATCATAAAGAACAGTGAAATATTGTAGCATAGTAGGCACATCATGGCTTTGTACCAAATCTTTCTCCTAGAGTTCGGTTCGCGAGGCCGTCTTTTTCGACATGAATAATATTCATTACGTGACATTGGCTAAATGCACAAACCGTGCGAAGCCATAAGAGAAACAAAGAAGAACTTTTGAAGATTTTTATCTTACTTGAAATTGGCCCAAAGACATAGTCACTAGTGCTACACTACAAAAAAAAATGCTTCTGTCACACTTATCAATGACAGTAACCCAACACCTACCTTATTATAACCCAACACCTACCTTATTATACTAAGATCACTATGATTTCGACAGTGATAATAGGGATGTATCATGGGTAAAAAAAATTGATTCTATTTAGTCGGTCACTCAGATTATAGAAAAATATTGGACAGGTACGTATATTTTGTTTTATCCAATCAATAAAAAATAAAAAATATAAAAGGAATCAAAGATCAGGAGTTGTAGCTGGTGACGTGACTGCTTGCTAAAAAGTGTAGCGTGCAGTGACGTCACGACGTTTTCATTTTTGTTTATATGAAAAAAGAAAAAAAATACGTGTCTAGTATTTCTTGGAAATCTGACTGATGGACTAATTAGTTTTTTTTTTTTAGTCAAATACCCTATTATACTATGAATTTAAAAACTATTATTCACAAAGATTGCATGGTCAAATTATTTAGGCCATTAGCTCCTGTATACTCGTTACGTACTGTACAGGAGCGTTACTGGAACTACGTAATAAGTAAGTTTACATAATCAGCCAATAATAATCCTTCTACTAGGATACAGGCCTCCTCTCAGTGAGAGGGAGTGTGCCGTAATCTACCACGCGGGCCCAGTGTGGGTTGGTAGATGTCACACGTTTCCTCGCAATGTCTTCCTTCACCGTTTTGAGAACAGTGGTGATGAAACAATTTACGCAAAGTAAAGGGCTTGATGGGGTTCGAACTTGCAACCTACAACTAATTGTAAATCGCGGCTGATACCACTTATAGGCTACCACTACTCAGTCGCATTAACAGTAGGTAATAAGTATGCGTGAAGAGTTTTTGCGGGAAAGTCAAGCTGAGTGTCACGCTCATTTTTCATTGGACTTTTAAAATTATTTATAGTGTTGTTTACTAAATTAAAGTGCGTGATTTATGTAGTAAATAGTCCATTCAGTAAATAATTAATAAAGAACAGTGAAATATCGCAGCATAGTGGCAACATCATGACTTTGCCTCAATCCTCCCTCGTAAGACGGTTCACGCGGCCGTCTTTTTTGACATGAATAATTCATTACGCGACATTGGCTAAATGCACAAACTGTACGAAGCCAAAAAATAAAGTAAGAAGGAGAGTATTTTTGTGAGTTGTGAGTCGCAGAATTTCGGTGCAGAAATTCTGCTTGGCAGAAATTCTGTAGGTATGCCAGTGCATTTTATTCAGTTACTATCGAACGTTTATAGCGGATATTTGTGTCGTGCAAAGGAACCGTTGAAAATTTTGTACATTTACGAAGCATGTTTAAA
The DNA here is from genome assembly GCA_017933935.1 of Sesamia nonagrioides. Lineage (NCBI taxonomy): Eukaryota > Metazoa > Arthropoda > Insecta > Lepidoptera > Noctuidae > Sesamia > Sesamia nonagrioides. The sequence goes on along the minus strand of JADWQK010000137.1, from coordinate 1,731,187 downwards.
GGACGAAGAATTACATAATGCTGGAAAAGGATGCTGAGTAAATCCGCTTACCTAATAGTGAAAGACTGATGCTTGGACAGTCCACACTTTATACGGATGTTTATGTGCAAATGCAAATATATTTGAAAAGTACTGTCATTTGCCATTACATGTTTTTCAAGAAAATGTATCTGACTGACACTTTACTCGGCCCGCATCGACCCGGCCCCCACGCCCTCCGCAAACTCAATTCAATCCAAATAATGCGTGTGAGATTTTGTGTCGCCGTGTGAATGAAACAGGACTTATGTATGGAACCGAATGCAGCAGAAATGAGACGACCGAAATTACGCAACTCAAAACTCAATAATAGCCTTACAGTGGATGCACATTGTTTACATCAGGCAGACCGTGACAATCAATATAAGCTGATTGAATCGGGTATCAATTTTAACATATAGGATAATAGCCGTTTTTTTTTGTTGGTTCAGAAATAAATTCAAATTCATCTCTGTGGCGGTAATAGGTATACAATCATGGCGGACCCAAGAGAACACTGGCCTCTGGCTGTCTTGTGTGATCTCTGGCTATGTTGGCTCTATAAACGTCATCTGGGAGTCACTCCACCTTCACCGTGGTCTACATCGATAACGATGTCTTCCCTCAGGCGTTGCTCAGAGTGTCGCTCTGTTTGTACATTCGAAGCATCTAAAAACAAATTTGCATATTGCACACCAAATTACTGGAACAGAAATTCAAGCCTAATGTTATAGATTTTTAATTGTAATATTATGTTGACACGCCATCTTAATTATTTAATTTTAATTTTCTACGCCATTAGCAAACATTGTGCCACATATCTGTTTATAGTAGGTACTATCTGTAACCATACCTACGTTCAACTAAATAAATGATTGATTAAAAATTACGATTTTTTGTAAGTTAACCAATATAGCAGCCATGATCTCATTCACACCTTTGCATAGTAGACCTTCCAGGAGTAAAATTAGCTTCCGAATCTATATAGATTTTTTGTTTCAAAACTAGACATATGTCCAGTTTGGTAATAAAAACACCTACCATTGGAAAGCCATTCGATTCGATTTTGTTTTGCGTTAAGAGGATTCGATGGCTGGCGTTGCAATTTTTTTTGTTAGTTTATCTTTCAACTAGCGACCCGCCCCGGCTTTGCACGGGTGCAATGCGGATACTAAAAATATGATACAGAAATACTGTGAACGTTGTCAAAAAAACAGCGGCCTGCTGCTACCGTCACGGCCCGGTTGGCTGATACCGCCGTAAACGCGATGCCTCGCAATTTTTAAATCTGTAATATCTTCGAAAGTATTCATTTAAATCATATGAGGTAAGGGGTGATATAGATCTATATTAAATCACCAATGTATTTAAGGTATAAAAATTCGATAAGGATTAATGCTGTATTGGTAAAAATCGTTTCGAAAATTAGCCGGTATTTTTCGTAAAAAGTAAATGACAAAAAATGTTATTATGGGATATCCATACAAGATAGACATATACCATTGAGGTTAAAAATTTTAAAAATGTTTGTTAAAAAAGTCGATAAACTGACTCGACTTTTTAAATTTCTTTGCATTGATCATCATCATCTTAGCGTTAGTACCAGTCGCAGCCGAAGCTTTTCCAGCTTTGGAGTCTGGGGTCCGCTTTAACGGTCTAGCTGCTGATTTTGGCTTAACTTACATATTTTCCGTGAAGCGACTGCCGTCTGACCTCCACAACCCGAAGGCGATATTGAAGCATTGCTGTTAGACCAATTGCTGGACTTTTGAGGGCTCCAACAACCCGTAGCGACTGCCACTAGATGTTCGTATGGCAACCGGGACCAACGGCTTAACGTGCTTTCCGAGGCACGACCAAACCAGTGCAAATAAATTCATGCATACAAATATTTCCATTGCGTGGGGATAGAACCCGCGCCTTCTTGCGAAGCGGCTGCTTTCGCTACCGCTACGCCACGGAGGCTGTCAGAAAATTTATTTCCATAAATATTGTACGTAAAGCAGAAAAGTGCCGCATTAATTTCAAATAGGCACATAGATGCATTTTGATTTTAATATCTTATTTAATTCTAGTTGCCCATTCCAAAAGGTACTTTCGAATGGTCAAGAAAATACGAGATGATTTTAACTCATGTTGAAACTAATAGAATTACGTGGGCAGGAGCTATTTATATACTGCGCATTTCCTACGGTGAAAAATGATGCCGACTTTCGAGGAGCGTCTGCGGTCTGGTCGGTGCATTAATGCCGCACGACCTTGCCACTGCGCTGATCCTAAGTTCATCTGACGTTAGGTATACTTAACTAAGTTTTTAAATAAACTACAGCCTCCCCGGGTCAACTTGTTGTACCGTTGAGAATATAAGTAGCGGTCGATGACAGCAAAATAATATCTAGGTAAGTATTTCGTTCAAAAAGTTTGACATGTCACCGTAACAAAATTACTTCAGTCATAAACTTAGCGCCTTCCTTGAAGCAACCTAAATAAAATTAATCAATAATAAATCTAATCATATAATAACAGTAGTAGTACCTAGGTACCTATCTCGTATCATTAAATTATATTATCCACTGAATCAAGAGACGAAAAATAAAATGCCTCAGTAAAAAAAAATTAATGACAGAATTGACGCTCAACCCTTACGGTAAACGACTAACCTCGCTATTCACTAGACCTAGAGGCGGCCAAGTACCAACTGTATAACACAATAATGATAGTCTGTCGACCGCCACGAGTTAGCTCCCTCGAGTATCGATTGTCGCACAATTAGCCCGCGTCGATCGTCGCAGGCCATCCGTCAACCTTTTTAGAGAAGCGTGAAAAGGTAACAAGCAGGAGAAGTGAATGGACCAATTAAATAATTCAGTAATTCGTGAACCCGCCGCCGGCGACGTAAACATGCGTGAGACGGTGAGGGGGGCGGTAGGCGGGGGCGAGTGGAGGGGCGAGGGCGTGGCCCGTGACGTCACCGTGTTCCTGCTTCAGTCGGTCACTACCCGGCGAAGCGGACGGTCGCGGAACCGCCGCCATTTATATACCCGAAAGTACGATAAAAATCGCCAAAATTTTCGACCGGCAGTATCACTCACCTTCCAAGGTGTTGAAATTGGAGGACGACCCGTGGGGGTCATGTGCGATGTACTCGCCGGATAAGATGAAATCCGGCGGGGGGCTCATGGCGCCTCCGGGGTGCTTCCCGGGCCGGTACAGCCCGACGTACCGGAGTGCCGACCCGCGCCGGTGCGTCCCCAACCCGTCCGTGAGTACTCTGCTTTATACTACAGCTTTACTACTAGCACTGTAGGTATTACGGCCGCCCACTGAAGGTCTCCATTGTTGACGTCGTAGGTACACATGGCCGAGTGAAACCGACAACAAAACCTTTTTTAATCTTTATACGGATAAATCTTTAACAAAACACCTGTAGGCTCTTAATGTTAAATATTAATAAAATATTTTTTCAGGAGGTTTTTTTTTCAGTGGATTATATATAGGTATTTATATATTGTTGCGAAGCGATGTGTATGTGATCCCGCTTGCGCATGCCGTGGCGATTTCATGGAGCTCCATGGGGGGATTGTTATTCAGCGAAATTGTCCGTGTGTTCATCTTGTGCAGTTTTCAGTGATATTTTTCTTTTTATAAAATAAATGGCATGACAATGGGTTTTGTTCCAACCAATCATGACATACTATAGGCTTACCTACTTAAATGACAATAGAGTGGTTTACTAGTGAGAAAAATAGATTAATATTAAAATTTTACTTATAGATAGGTACGGAAATGTTAACGGTAGCTCACAATAATTAGGCAGGTCTGTTTCACTGATAATTTTTTAATCACATCTAAGTCAAAGCTATATTATAACGTTAAATAACAGTAGATAGCAATTAACTTTGTATTGACGTAAAATTAAAAATATAACTGCAAATATATTTTATACCTAGTTAAAAGATAATACCATGAAAATCTATTAAGAACCAGGTCACGTTTGGTAGTTTCTTTAATTTTTTATATAATATAGTATCGGTACCTATCAATTATATACCTAGGTATCCAAAAATTCATAAATAGGTACATCCCACCATCATCATCACCTTTTTTCTATCGTCCCACTACTGGGCACAGGTCTACTCTCATACAGAGAAGGATCGAGAGTAATCACCACGCTTGCTCAACACGGGTTGGCGATTTCAGACCTAGTCCAGGTTTCCTCAAGACGTTTTCCTTCACCTTCAGTCATTGGTGTCCAAGATATACTTAAAAAGTACATATAACTTCAGAAAAGTTACATAGGTATTTGCCTGACCTGGAATCGAACCCCCGCACTCATATATGAGAGGCTGATGTTTTAACCACTAGGCCACCACTTCTTCTTCTTAAATACATACCGAGTTAATAAAATGTACAAAATCAAATGACTGTAGATTAGTACGGGTTCAATGTTTTTAACTTAGATTCCTCACGACTCTGTGTTCACAGGGGGTCTCATCAAACGTGCCGCGACGGGTACAGCCCTCTCATTACACTTTAAATTGTTACAAAGTTTATTATCAATTGTCTTGTTATTTTAATACGATTGTAGGGGGCTTCGAAACTACCTGTTTCAAAAACGTGAAAAAGTTTTTCCGACGGCCGTGGACCGTTAGCAAAATTGTTTTAATAGTTACTGTATTACCTCAAAGGTACCAAAATTTGTCTATTTCTACGCAAATAACACGTTTTATTTTCGAACTATTTCATGCAATAACCTACTAACTGAAAGTCAAAGCATTTTCAAATAATCGTTTGAGTTATCTTCATCGATTAGCAACGGCTGCCTACAATTTCAATAATAAGCTACAATTTTGTTCACAAATTACTGTAATGCGAGCGATTTAAGTAAGCGGCCGTCGGCTACGCCGTAGCCCGTAGCGACGGCCGTAGCGTCGTAGCGGCGTACTCCGCCTACGGTCGACCGACGCCATTATGAAGGCGTTGCTTCGCAGAACAATTTTTCATCAAATAAAATATTTGATTCTTTAAAAGTTTTACACAAATGTGTTTTCTCAATTTGTTAAATTGTTGGAGAGATTTTATATCAAAATAAAAAATACATATTAACGCATTTAAAACTTATTGGAATTACAAAATGGTAAAACCTTAATCCTCGTTAAATAATTGAATTCGTTTTGAAGTAAAGCGTTTACTGTGTTTCATTTATTTTTGTTTGGTTTAATTATCATGCCATTTAAACGAATTATTGGCTGAAAACTATGCAAGTGAACACTTATAATTATGATTGGCGTAAATTATAATGAAATTTTTCAGGTACCAGCCGGCGGGAGGCGGCCTTTTAAATGTTGACACGTCGCTAATTGCTACAAACAGAAATAGCCTTCAGATACATTTGAATTCGCATCAGATATCATTTGATTTTACAATATTTTTTTTTCTTTTGTGCTTTTACTAAAACCATTTCGATAACGATTCTCGTGGTTGAGTGAAGAAGACTGGATTAATAAGTTAAACCCGTTAATAAAATATACTTAAATATTTAGAAAATTTTACACAAGTTCATAAGATTAACTCTGCCATTTACAGTAACAATGCTACTTAACATAACTAATCTTTATAATGTTCTCACTGTTGGTATACCTTACCGAAACCCTTATCGAAAGCAACCTTTCCCGTGGTTAGTGAACAAGTCTAAACATTTTTGGATCTAATTTCTGCTGGTTTCCGAACGATGTTATTTTTCACTGATTTGAGAGAAGTGGTTATTTACACAAAGTCGTAGTGACCATACCACTGCTCTTATAATATATAAACAATAATCCGATTAGGCTTAAAATAAAACTGAACAAGCAAAATCAAACTCGAATATTTGGCTAAATAATTAATACACGAATACTCGAATGTTTTTGTTGAAATATACGTTAGAAATTTATGCTCGGTTCAATTTAACGGATTACGGACATCTTGATTTGAGAGAAGTGGTGACAAAATTATTTACATATAGTCGTAATGATCTTAACTCTGCTCTTATTTGACTACATATTTATTGAATGGTAAAAGAAATATAAAAATAATATTTAAACAATAATCCGATTAGGCTTTAAATAAAACTGAACAAGCAAAATCCAACTTATGCTCGATAGAACATTATAATAAGCTATTAGCAGATTACGGACATCTTGTCTTTTATGTTTTTTTTTTGTTCCAGTATTTAAAGAGACAATGGGAAATGGGGATTTTTGTGAACTGGTTAATACGGAATAAAGATAGGTGGTTTATTTTATTCTTTGTATATATGTTGAGAATTATATCGTATCAATCTTATTGCTTTAATATTTCAGCTTTTTCTGTCAGGTTTTTTTTTGTCGCAGATGTATATTTTTCCAGTTAAGCGGTATGTTTTTGTACCACCTTGAGTCATAAATTAGGTATTACGTACGCAGGTAAGTTTGAAGTAAGTAAATAAAGTTTTAAATTACTATGAACAATATTGACCCAATAATAATAAAAAAGTATTTAGATAATACCTATAGTAATGGTAACGAAGTGTATGATTCTCATTTAATATTTTTGAAAAAAAAAAAACAATTGTAAAGGTCGATGACCAATTCTGATATAACAGCGCTTGTTTTACTAATTATATTATAAAAATAAAGTGGCTTTTAGTAGTATGTCTGTGTTGGGTATTCACCTTAATTTATGAGATTTGAAAAATTAATGGTGCACCATATTATATGGCGGGACAATAGCATAATGATGCACTTTATATAATAGACTACTTTACGATCTGGCTTAACCCTTCCTAGGCATATAATCAAGCAATGTAGTGACCTACATTGCTTGATTATATGCCGCCTGAGGACTAACGTCCTCAGGCGGCGTGGCAAGGCACCTAAGGGTTTTCCGGAAATATATCGTTTATTTACGATTGAAACATGCTACTTATGATATACAAAATGATCTCGAAAACTTATATTTTGTTCCAAGAATGTTCCGGAAGACACAGCGTAGGGAGGCCCCCAACAAGGTGGACAGATGACCTGATGAGGGTCGCGGGAAGCCGATAGACGCGCGTAGCACAAAACTTGTCTTTGTGGAAAGTCTTGGGGAGGCCTTCGTCCAGCAGTGGAACTCAATAGGCTGATGAAGAAGAATAAGAACAAGTTTCAAGAATGAAATACAGGGCTGTCCTCCTCAACCTTCTAAACAGACCTAGATGTGCTCTTCCTCGCCTCCACTAAGTTAAAGCTTCAGAAAACAGGGACTTGACAGCAATTCTATAGTCCTCTGTGCCTTCCAGGTAGGGAATGGTCGTTCTTTTTTATATGAGAACGTTGTTGCCTCAATAAAAGAAGGCCTCCACCCAGGACTTAAAATGCCCTGTGAGGGACGTCGGCTTAGGGTGTCGCTAGGAGAGTTCAGCAAGGGATAGGTTGGACTGGATTAATGTGGTCTTTCCTTCATGGTTTATTTACCATTTATAAGGCAGTCAGCTATAGGCGCACCATTCCGTATGTTATGCTTTCATATGTGTTGCAATCTTCCCGTATGGTGTAGTAATGATGTCGGTAATCGACACTTCACATTATGTATGCTGTATATGTCGCTAGTTGTCTGTACTAGTACCATTTTCAAGTACATTGCTAATCCATTGCTCCATATGTTCAAAAAACATGTCTGCTCAACAAGGTAAATAATGCAATGAATACTATTGAACTGTCAAAATGAAATCCATTGCTACTAATAGTGATGAGTTAATGGTAAAGCGCACTAGTTTATTAAGCCTATTCACTTAAAAACTAAGGGATAGGAAGTATGACGGCAGTTGGGCAACACGACCAAACAATGCTGCGCTAGAGGGAGATTGATCTGGAGACTGTCTACGACCAAACTCTCGACACAGCAACATTTGGCGCATCATACCCGCCACACATTGCAACACAACTGCTCAGACCCGTCCTCCGTACGGCTTCACCAGACATCATGCCGGAACACGACGAATCGCTTGGCAGCAAGACTTTGCCTGGTGGGTGGTAACTTCTGCCGGCAGCCGATGTTATGGGCTACCACCGAGATTTTTTTTTTATAGCTTACCTACAGTATAATATTACAAATAGTAACTTAAATAAAACTGTTATAATACATATGTTCCACGAATCACTTTATGATATTCATACGCGATTCCGGTAGGCGTGTGAAACGATTAAGTAAATTACAGTGAGGCGTAACAAATATCGAAACTATTTAAAGGGAATATCAAAAAGCCCTCGATATTATTGAAGCTCGGTAATTCTGCAATTTCTCTGTCTCATTTTGCATTCATATACGTTTGATATTTTATTACCTCCAGTGTTCGAATGCTTCTCGTAAATGTCGCTATAATGAACAGTTGCAGAGTCGATATTGTTAGAAATATATCAGACAATTATGGTTGATAAGTCGTTGGAGTAGGTCATTCACGTTCAACTTCCTAGGTTAGTTTATAAACGCTTCTGAAAAGTCAACGTCCTTTATGCTAGACTTTGTTCAGGGATTGTTGGATAATTTTGTTGTTGAATTTGATTGTTGGTTTGATATGGAATATAAGTATATAACATCATCATCATCATCAACCTTTTATAGTCCCACTGCTGGGCACAGGTCTCCTCTCATACAGAGAAGGATTGAACGTAATCACCACGCTTGCTCAATGCGGGTTGGCGATTTCAGACTTATACAGTCCAGGTTTCCTTAAGATGTTTTCCTTCACCTTCAGTCATTGGTGTCCACGATATACTTAGAAAGTACATATAACTTTAGAAAAGTTACATTGGTACTTGCCTGACCTGGAACCGAACCCGAACACTCATACTTGAGAGGCTGGTGTTTTAACCACTAGGCCACCACGACTTAGTATATAACATATGTATATGTGTGTATATAGGTACACTACTATTTTTTCTGCCTTGTCACATTGCAGCGGTTTTATTTCATCGTCTTTTTAATCATTTGTCTTTTTAAGTAGCCTATAGCCTCCGTCATTGGTTTGGCTACCAAATGCAATAAGAGAGTTTTTTTAAGTCTCCGTTGCTAAGAATGGCGCATAAAAACTCACGGGTATACAAACTTTTCATCTATCTTTAGGTATTTATTATCAGTAGATATTATTATACCTAAGTCATACAGACTTACACCTATAGCGGTTGTTAAGGCACAATTGTAGATTTTTTTACTTGAATGGCTACCTCATACCTAATGTAATCTCTATGAATGTTTGATAATTTAATGGTTAAAAAAAAGTTTTTTTGGAGAAAATCGTCAATCTCTTAAAGTATCTACATATCAAAATAATATTAAAAAGAGGTATTAAGTAGATACAATTTAAATAAAGTAGGTACCTACTTCGTCTGCTTATCCTTTTTCCAGCTATTTAGAGTCAGCTTCTAATCTATCATGCATGGGATGCAGCAGCTATCACAGGACCTATCTATACTGACACCTAGGTATATAAAGCTGAAGAGTTTGTTTGTTTGTTTGAACGCGCTAATCTCAGGAACTACTGGTCCGATTTGAAAAAATCTTTTTATGTTAGATAGCCCATTAATCTAGAAATGCTTAAGGCTATATAACATCACGCTGGGACCAATATGAGCAGAGCATAGCTAACTCTACTCGAACGAATTCGCTGGCGGCCGCTAGTATTTTATATGTTTTTTATCTGTCCATTCTTTAGTTGCCTGGAAGAGATCGCATTAGCAATAAGGCCGCCCATTGTATATTTTATTGTGTTGATTGTTTTTGTTCGATATTTGTTTGGTACAATAACGAATATATAAAAAATAAACTGCGTATCTGACTCCTATAACACGTATAAACCTATGTAATACAAAGATGATCACCTATCCATGAACTAACCGCGGCAAGAGTAGCTTAACCTGATCGATCGACCCGTACGATTGTTATAATTAAGCCCCCCTAAAAGTAGGTACCTACTCACTGTATCAATGACGTAACTAATGGCGAATCATAGACGATACTTACCTACGTAGTCGCGGGCAATTCGCCGCCCGGTACGGATCAGCACCCTAATTGCCTAACACCTACTATCAGTTTCAGTGTGAATAATTTCAATCAATGCTCCATGCGTTCGAAAATCTGCCTGTCCAACAACGTAAATTACGTATTACGAATGTTGTTCAACTGTCGAAATGAAACCTTTTGCTACTGATAGTGTGTTAAGGTAAACGGCCCAGTAACCGTTAAGTTATGAACTTCGCCGAATTTGCATGAGCACTAGGCTAAAACTAGAAGACTTACAAAAATAATTTTTACTTGACTGTTTAGATAATTTAATATACTTTTAGTATATTATGATTCTATTAAACTAGTGTAAAATTTAATTAACTATAAAACAATAAAACTACAAAAAGGGCCAATTGTACCAGTACCCGGTAGAGTTGTACTAGTTAACGTTAAATTGTCCCGGTAACCGGTAATTTTTGCCGCGAAATTGTACTCTATTGCTTTACGTTAAAGTTCATAGAAATACAATATATTCAAATAAAATATTACTGAAAAACATTAGGGTCCGTATTTAACCAACAAATAAACACGATTTGTTTTAACTTTTTATAATGTATGTTTTATAAAGTACCTATACCTATATAAAAAGAAACAAACAAACTCTGTCCGTCGTGGATTGTCATTCCTTCTTCGAGATGTGCCAATAGTCCATCACTTCTTTAAACCACGCCCTTAAACTGCTTTCCTGAACTATAAAGCACGGGTGTGCATCAGATTTTGAGACACTTGCTGGCCTACTACAGGCGGCAGCTTCAACCAAACGACCGAGTCTGCCATTATTAAAAGCATTTTCTCGCTTAATTTTTTTAATAAATAAACTAACACTATCCAATAACTGCTCCTTAGTGACATCTAAAATTATTTATTTATTTATTTTACCATTTAATATATTAACAAAAAGAAAAAACAGAACAGATAAAAGGTACAGAGATGATTATATCATAAAAAATCTCTTTCGGCATACCTGCAATAAGGAAGCGTGTAAAAAGTAAAGGACAGAAGACGTGCACTCTGAAGGAGTAGGCGTAGAAATCGGTAGAGTGGGGAGGCGACTTGAGAAGGTTTTTAAGATGCGACCTTTTGCTTTTTTATCGTGGATAAATCCAATAAAAAAAGTTTGCCCTTATTTCGTCTGGGAATAAGGGAGGGTTATGTCGGCCTCCTACCATCTAAACGTCCACTATTCCTTCCAGTACCATGAGTCGGGGACCCTGCAAATACTTGTGCATTCGCCCCACACACGTGGGGACCAAATGCGGCCGATCCCTCGACCACACATCCTTCCACTAAGCTGCGCATACTGCATGTCACGCTCGAGCGACGATACGGCCCCAATTTCGTCGCCCGCATGGTCCTTCTTATGGTGGCCAAAGATCGTGAAACGCCCTTCGACGCCTGGCTACCCTTCTCATGCGAGTGGAGTGAGAGTCATGCTCTTTTTCCCTTTCTGCAGCCTCCATTGCATGCACTACCTTCTCGCAAAAAGAGGCCATAGCATCCCCCACGCTCCTTCCTTCCTCGCTTTCGACCATGAACTGTACTACGGCCGGGAGTGAGATATCACCGGCACCAAGTGTCGCAACTATGGCACAGCGCTGTTGGGTCCAAGCTGAGCTTTCCTCCAGCCTAGGTGGCGCTTTGTGCTCAATTATTTAAAAAAAAAGTCATATGATGTATTCTCATCCAAAAAAAGTCCACATTGAGCGGAGCGGAAGGGTGAGGGTCTGTTTTAACCCACGTGTGTCCCTTTATTTGCCTGTGCTCCAGGGTATCTCTTATTATGGCGGCACACTCAAGCAAGCAAGTCAGCTCGAAGGTTTTTACGGCACCAGAAGTTTGAAAACATGGAATGAGTTAGGTCTTTCGAAAAATAATTGAAGGTAGATAAATATGCAAAATAATTACCTTTAAATAATAATAATCTCTAGAAAGATTCAATTATGGCAAATCAATCTTCAGTACTTATCAATGATTTTTTAACACCTGTTCTGACTCAGACTTGCCCCCAAATCAGAACTCACGTGAGTGACTTAATGAGTACAAATGAAAGCCGTGCTGGAAATATGGGAAAGTACGGGCGTAAGAATATGTAGACGAGAGTTCCAATTAATGAGGCATAGTCATCAAAAAATAAATAAAAGAAAGACATATGTTAGGACTCGAACTGCATTATGTAAATGAAATAGCCAAGAGCTTTTCGCCCTTGCTTCAGTTTCAGCTAGGAACTACCATTTTCTCCATGGTACTCTAAACAGTACGGTATACTACCATATATCGTACTGTTTGGAGTACCGTACGGTATATCGTACCAATACTACCATATACCGTACCTACTGTTTGGAGTACCATGGAGCAAATAGTAGTACATGGTAGGTGTACCACGGTGTACGTTGCATGACAAAATGCTTGGCCACTATGCTGTTAAATCCCAAAACCATGTTTAAATAATTAAATTACCATCTGCTAAGATATAAACGTGTTTAATTTTATTAATTTTCCAAAACAAATTATTCACATTCTAGTCGCAGTAGGCTTTTTTATATACTTCATAGCTGATTCAAGAAAAGCTTGTAACGCAACCAGTACAAAAAGTGGTATTACCAAAAATTGGTACCAAATTCACGTGGTACCAAAACAAACTAAATGTCTAGTAACTACATCCTTTTGATTCAAAGGAAAATAATGCTTAATTCAAGACAATAAGGACTATAAACGGATTTAAATGCAGCTGTTAAGGCATGTCCCAGTATCCGGCAGAAAATATTTAATATAATCTACAGTTTCAAAGGAAAATGAGATCTATTGCAAAGCAATAAGATTAGAATAACGGGTTTTGGTGCAACGTATGTAACTGGTTTGATAGTGTACCAATATCCGGTAAAAATCGCACATTTTTACCGGGTACTAGGTCAAGTAGGGGTTTGAGTGTACCAATAGATGTAACATGTAAAATTATTTACTTTTTGATGAGATTTACCTCAATTTATAGATTAAATCGTTAAATAATATACACAATTTATTAAAAAAATTAACACTTTTACCTTAATTTTATCCGTCGAAGTATGGCTAGATAATTTCTGCGACCGGGTGGGTTCGTAGTTCACTGACAGAACTTTGTACTTATAGATAATTTTACTATACCATACTTTTATTTTCTCACAGTTTTTACATTATTAAACTTTTTGGTGAGTGTCGCCATCAGAATTGTATAAAATAGTACCAAGAATAAATTGCTATTTGCAAATTTTAATTTAGTTTTGCTAGAAAGACGCTAATATTAAAAAAACTGACTAGTTAACGGCTACCGGGACATTAACGGAAATAGGTACTTTTACCTTACCTACGCAAAAGGGATGTATCCAAGGTATGAAAATCAAAATAATAATTAGTCCGTCTAATGTATAATAAAAAAAAAAATTAAGACACGCATTTTTTTTTTGGAAATTATCGAAAACTACTGAGATATAGTGTATTAACGTTACGGAGTGGGGTCAAATTACGTCACGCCGTGGTTTATTTTATACCACGGCGTGACGGCATGCCTAGTAGTAGTAGTAGGCATGTCTAGTATTTGAATGAAAGAAAAAATTAAAAATAAGTACGTGTTCAATCATCATCATCATCTCAGCGTTAATCTCAGTCGCATCCGAAGCTTTTTCAGCATTAGGAGTTTGGGGTCCGCTTTACCAGTGTAACTGCTGATTTTGGCTAAACTTCGATATTTTCCGAGAAGCGACTGCCGTCTGACCTCCTCAACCCGAAGGCGATATCGAAGCATTGCAGTTAGACCAATTGTTGAACTTTTGAGGGCTCCAACAACCCGTAACGATTGCCATTAGATGTTCGTATGGCAACCGGGACCAACGGCTTAACGTGCTTTCTGAGGCACGACCAGACCAGTGCAAATATTCATATTCATGCATACAAAAATTTGCACTGCGCGAGGATCGAACCCGCGCCTCCTTGCGCAGCGGCCGCGTTGCTACCGCCGCGCCACGGAGGCTGTCAGTGTGTTCAATATTTTATATAAATCTATCTGATAGACATTAAATTATTTTTTAGGTTACAACCCAATTACCCTGATGGCCGCGGTTGACAGCGCGTTGTGTTCACGCTTCAATGAGACATCAGCACCCGTGACGTCATCTAGTACCTAGGACCGATGCCTGCCAGGGTCACGGGTTATTCATATGAGACATCATGGCCACAGGCAAATGTAGGAAAATGGGTTCTGCTCAGTAAAAGCCTGAAACCCCCTTCCGCTCCGCGAGAGAGGGAGAGGTCATTTGAAGATTTCCTACCCAAAAAAAGGGATCAAGTAGATACCTATAAATAGCGTTAAGTAGGTATATAAAAATGACCAAAAGAAATTCAAAAGGAAAAAGTTTAAAATACAATCGCAATATCTGTCTGTTTGATAATGAATGTCAAAAATATAAGAGATCATAAGTATATTTGACAGATTCAGATTGTGGACGTTTTTAAAATTACGTAAATCACTGTACCTAATCACCAAACATCGTTTTTGGAAGGGCAAAATGGACAAAATCTCAAAAAAAAAAAAAAACAAGAATAATTTTCCACATACAGGGAAAACTATGAAAATTGGGTAAACAGTTTAGGTAAAATCGATTCAAGCCTTAATGTGACAGCGTTCAGTAGCGTGACTGCTACTGACGCAAAATTGATTCACCATTACAGGCGGCGCGATGCGACCTGTTATTGTTCGATTACCGAATATCTGCTGGCTGCCGTGATTTTATTCAATACTGTAAACCTGTCTCGTTGACAGGGAGCTTTATTTTTTACCGAAAAAAGTATTCGGCTATCGTTAATGATTTTTTCAACGTCATTTGAATGGAAAAATAATTTTGAATTTTTGACAGTTTTATTTCACGAATGAAATTTTCTGCCAATTGAAAAATGAGCTTTAAGAAATAAAAGCATACGGCTTAAAGTATTTCAAAAGTAGGTATACTATAGGTACAATGGTGATTAGAAATTGGGACATCACTCTTCCAAAATTGAAGGTTGTGTTTTGTTTTATTTTTATATCGTCATGATTATGAATGGCGATGTTCTAACATCGCCATTTATAATTCGAATGTCTATTTTTGAGTATTTTGTGTATATTTCATTAGTTACTACATTATTTTGGAAAATTATTCAATAGTTGGTATAAGGGTCCTAAGCATTTTTCTGTCTGCGTGTCTTTGCCTCTATAAAGCCTAGTCCAGATGTGGACATTTCATTTTGAACAACTGATATTTCCATGAAATGCCGTGTAGGTTATTTGCTTTAAGTGACGTAGGTAATGCCATAGAGTGGGCATTCGTAGACGAGTTATAGATTCTTGACAGCCAGTGTAATACCTAATACCTATAGTTTTCTGTGAGTCAGAAAATTTTGCAGAATTCTGTTTACCTCTTTTTTATTTATATGCATATTCAGCACAAAGTTTTCATGAACTTGGAAATGCACTTAAGTTAATGTCAGCTGCATACCTACATAGGTACTTTACCTACTTACACCTACTTTACCTTTACTTTTAAATACCTACTTCTTGTGGTAGGTACTTTTGTCCTGGGGCTGACGCAAATTATCTACTTACTTCTCGATCTCTCGCTATATAGGTAGGAGCTACTCCGATTTTAGTACCTACTTAGTTATATAAAAATATGAAAAAGTACGGCGTATATTTTTCATTTAGTCAAGCAATTTCAAAAGATGACTGAAAATTGTTTAAGTATTCGATGAAGCTGCGTTATGTTCCTTTTTACCGTCATCGCGTCACAGAAAACCTTAGGTACAGCCGTTAAAATGTGTCATATAAAAGTTAAGTACTTCCTACCCACCATTCGATAATAAACATAACAGATCATTTAACATCCGCAAATATAATTCGTAATAGATTTTTACCACAGAATTCAAATAAACAACATAATTGTAGCAAATTAAATGGAAATTAACACTTCCAAACGGATTCTCTTTAGGCAAATAAAACAACCACGCATGAGAGAACTATACCGCTGTATAGGCACAAATCTACCATGGAGGCATCTCTGTTTTATTGCATTTCTACCCTCACTCACTGTCCCTCTCACACTTGTTCGAAAACCCCATAAAAGAGCGAGACAGATAGCGACCGGCAGTGTTACTTAATTCAAGTTTGCGCCGACGTAACGAGAGACAGACGTAGCCGTTTTACAATGGGAGAGAAAAGGACGGGTGAAGTATCTAAAGGCCGTCTCGGAACAAACGCGGGCGAAGGGAACGCTACCGATTGTTATTCTTATATACGTCTACGGTCGTAAAGGAGGCTTGCTTATAATAAAAAAAAATGCACTTATTGAATCGTAACCTTTGAAGATATGTAAACAAGTTATTGTATTTGTATGTTCGAATGCTGTAAGGCAATAAGGAAGGATATATGTTTTTATTGTTATGTAGTTATGATGTATTCATCTAGTCGTCCTCCGTAGCGCAGCGGTCAACATGCGGCCAGCGACGTGGAGGCCCCGGGTTCTAACCCCGTCCACGTCATGATGGATAACGATCTTTTCCTGATTGGCCTGGGTCTTGGATGTTTATCTATATATGTATCTATTATAAATACTTATAGTATCGTTGAGTTAGTATCCCGTAACATAAGTCTCGAACTTACTTTGGGGCTAGCTCAATCTGTGGGATTTGTCCGTATATAAGTAGGTATATATTTTTTTTATCTAAGTACCGCATGTCCGATACGAAGCAACAGAACTTAGCCTTCACATTTTCCCCTTAAAGCTGAAGTGTCCATTAGGACACTTACAGTCGTATATTATACTGTACCTAAGTAATCTAGTAGCTTCCACGGTCTTGTATCTAAGAGTGACCGCTGTCGCTTGAACATTCGGACAATTTATGTTAATAGTCAATGTTATATAGTTTGACAATCTCCGTGGCGTAGCGGTAGCGAACGCGGCCGCTGCGCAAGGAGGCGCGGGTTCGATCCCTGCGCAGTGCAAATATTTGTATGCATGAATATGAATATTTGTACTGGTCTGATCGTGCCTCGGAAAGCACGTTAAGCCGTTGGTCCCGGTTGCCATACAAACATCTAGTCGCAGTCGTTACGGGTTGTTGTAGCCCTCAAAAGTCCAACAATTGGTCTAACTGCATTGCTTCGATATTGCCTTCGGGTTGTGGAGGTCAGACGGCAGTCGAATATCGAAGTTCAGCTAAAATCAGCAGTTGGACTGGTAAAGCGGACCCCAGACTCCAAAGCTGAAAAGCTTCGGATGCTATTGGGATTAACGCTGAGATGATGATGGGAGTCAATGTTATGTAGTGTTTAGCATTAATTTTCTCTGAGGTGACTAACTCTCAAACGCTCTTTGACATTCCGCTCTATCTTTGACCAGTTACTAAGTTACTATACCTATAGGTAGGCATGTAAAGCACAGTTGTAGTACCTACGAGTATATATAATTATACCTATAACATTTGAAGGCTAAATTCAATAATCATCATCATCATCAACCTTTTATCGTCCCACTGCTGGGCACAGGTCTCCTCTCATACAGAGAAGGATTGAGCGTAGTAATCACCACGCTTGCTCAATGCGGGTTGGCGATTTCAGACTTATAAAGTCCAGGTTTCCTCAAGATGTTTTCCTTCACCTTCAGTAATTAGTGTCCAAGATAGGTATACTTAGAAAGTTGTGGTGGCCTAGTGGTTAAAACACCAGCCTCTCAAGTATGAGGGTGCGGGTTCGATTCCAGGTCAGGCAAGTACCAATGTACTTTCTAATTCAATAATCTTACTCGCTAATTCATCTCAGCCAAAACCGAGGTCTAAATCTTGTCAAAAAATGTAGAAAAATTTAGAGACTGTTTGAAGCAAGTCTTTAGTAATTTAGATCAGAAACTTTATTTTTTTATGCTGGTAGAACTAAACTAGTGACCTTCTGGAAGAGAATGACCAGCACTTGAAGGTCTAAGGCCGCATTCTTGTAGTTAACGGACCTTTGTGGTTAAAAATAAAACTTTTTTATCTTTCTAAAACAAAACTGTCATATCCCTCATATTTGGAGTTACCTGTCATAGGCAAAATTAGCTGTAAATCTAATTATATGCCCATTTTAGCAATCCTTAAGTACTAACATAATAAATCGGAAAGTGAGTTTGTTTGTTCCGCTTTCACGCCGTAACTACTAAACCGATTACTTTGAAAATTTTCAAACGTAAAGTTAAAAGTCCGGATTAAATAATAGGGTACTTTTTATCCCGAAAAAAATAATGACATTCCCGAGGGAAATCTAAAAGCGCGATATAACCGATCTCCACGCGAGCCAAGCAGCGGGCGGAAAGCTAGTAAAATATAAGTAGCTAGAAACTGCAAAGTGCTTCGTTTTCGTTTATAGAACTTAAGCATTAGGTACTTAGGTAACCGTAGAGTATAGTGTCATAATGTCATTAATTCTAATTGGGTTGAGAATCAGCTTTTTTCGAACAAAAGGCAGTCCCCCAAAACGACACTTTCCTTCTTAGTGCTTTCGCGGGGATTAGAAAGAGGCGTAGCCTCCCCAGCAGCACAGCGGTCTTCTCAGTTGAAACTTTTTTTTTTAATAGATATATTTTATATTTATATTTGTAATTTACAAGGTGTTCCTAGTAAAGAGTAGATACCTACCACTATTTTATTCTATTCAATTAATAGACAATACTACACACGGAATAAAAGAAAAGTTTATCCAAAAAGAGAGAAAAGAAAATAAAGGGTTGCACTCTGGGAGTGCCGGGAGAAATAAAATAAAATGAACAACAATGTAGTGCATTACAACGCTGTAAAAAGAGAAGGGGATATTACTTCCGCTCCTATGTCGGTCTACTCTTCCGCAGTCTTACGAGATTTCGATCAGGTCACGAGTCCTGGTGAAGTCGTGGTGGCCTAGTGGTTAAAACACCAGCCTGTCAAGTGTGAGGGCGCGGGTTCGATTCCAGATCAGGCCAGTACCAATGTAACTTTTCTAAAGTTATAAGGAAAACATTTTGAGGAAACCTGGACTTTAAGTCTGAAATCGCCAACCCGCATTGAGCAAGCGTGGTGATTACGCTCAAACCTTCTCTGTATGAGAGGAGACCAGTGCCCAGCAGTGGGAGGATAAAAAGGTTGATGATGATGATGATGACGAGTCCTGACGTGAGTTTAACATTTTTTACCCATCATATAAAAATACAGACACATTTTTTTACTTAAAAAATCGACGTTAAAAATATTTACCTAAAAAATTTACGTTTTTACTTATGAAAATCCTCAACATCAAGCCTAAAGAACGCGATAGCTTACATGTTGGACCTAAAATTAAAATTCTATTATAGTACATTACGATATTAGTGCGTAATGATGTTATAAACAATACGCACGTATATCGTACGACGTTTTTTAACACACTTGCGAGGAAACAGAAAAAAAAGTATTTTATATTTTGTTCATTTTAAATAAACTCAATCTGTGAATGCACACTGTTGCTTTCCCGCCATTAGTATTATTATTGACATTTCAAATATGGAACAGCGCGCAGCGCGAGTCGTGCGGCGGCGATCAGTTCCATATTTACTTGAAATGGAAAATAATGCTGTTATGGAATTTGTATGGACTATAACTTAAATATTTGCTTTGATAACACACGCGTTTGTTATGGCCCGCTTTACTTATTTAAAACCGGTGGAATTACATCAGCTTTACGAGCAAGGGTGTTAAAAACTATATAATTATATCATCATCATTAACCTTTTTATCGTACCACTGCTGGGCACAGGCCTCCTCTCATACAGAGAAGGGTTGAGCGTAATTATCACGCTTGCTCAATGCGGGTTGGCGATTTCAGACTTTGAGTCCAGGTTTCCTATTAGGTTTACTTATACTATCATCAACCTTTTTTTATCGTCCCACTGCTGTGCACAAATCCATAGATGAGTAGGTATGTGTCTAATTTATGTTAGGCACCTAGTTCCTTAGTCATACTTATATGTATATAAGTAATGCCAGAGATCACTTAGTCGATACTTGAACAATAGCTAAACCAATTAATAGTCGACTAATCCACTCGTGTATAATTCTCATAATCGATTCTACTATCGTCGTGTTGAGATTTGAAGGTCAACTTCAGGCGATATTGACAGTCGAAATTGGCTTAACTAGTTAATTTCAGTTTCATTCAGCATTTTAAAGGAATTTTCAAGCACCTAGTCATTTTGACGAAATAGTTAAGTATTTATGTCACTGTCAGGTAATGGTAGCTATTGTAATATGACTGATAGTTTGTGCCACTCAGCTTCACTTCGTGGCACAATAGGTCATCACGATTATTAGGTACAATAGCTGTTTGCGACAGTGGCATAGAAAACTTTTTCTACGACCTTGAAATAAATAAATACAAAAAATCGTCAATGTTGGACTTTGGCGCGGCGCGTTCAAATTTGTTTTGTTGTTATAATCCCACAAATGAAAGACAAAGGCAATTCATCCATACAACCTAATGATATGCGATGGTTAGTCGTGACGCAAATACGCGGGCTTTTTGGCATAATCATATGTTGGTTTTTTGATGGAAAAATTAAAGGAAAAATTAAAAAGTTTCATTGCAGTACAGTTTACACGTGTGGAAATGGGCACTGTAACACGACTTGGCAGGAATGGGTACTATTAAGATATGACTTATGGTTATGTATTAAGCAAATTACAAATGGTCGTAGAAAAAGATTTTTTCGTAGGTTATGTTAGTTTCTAATGTACAGACGTTTCGTTATTAAGTTTTCAGATTTATTGCTAAAGTATTAACGTTCAAGATTGATTGGGAATATTTGACAGTTTTAGGTAGCTTGCTGTCGTTCGTACCTAGTCATCAGCAAATTTCTGGGGATATTTTTATTTATCCTCCATTATATTTATGAAAGATTAAATCCAACAATGATTGAATGATTATTTTGCCGCTTTTTTTCTCGTTATTAATTATGGTAACAGCACCCTAATTGCGTAACTATATGTTTTGAATTGATAAGAGAGATAAACACATTATTACTAGATATCAGTTGGAATCATTTTAAAGCATATTGCTAATCCATTGCTCCATGTGTTTGAAAAGCGTGTCTGCTCAACAACGTAAATAACCCAATGAATGTTGTTGAACTGTCAAAATGAAACCCATTGCTACTGTTAGTGTTTCGCGATTACCGTACAAGTAGACCCTTGTGTCATGGTGGCCTAGTGGTTAAGACACCAGCCTGTCAAGTATGAGTGCGCGGGTTCGATTCCAGGTCAGGCAAGTACCAATGTAACTTTTCTAAAGTTATATGTACTTTCTAAGTATATCTTGGACACCAATGACTGAAGGTGAAGGAAAACATCTTGAGGAAACCTAGACTTTATAAGTCTGAAATCACCAACCCGCATTGAGCAAGCGTGGTGATTACGCTCAATCCTTCTCTGTACGAGAGGAGACCTGTGCCCAGCAGTGGGACGATAAAAAGGTTGAGGTTGATGATGATGATGATGAGACCCTTGAAATTTTCATAAAATATGATGTATTTCAATAGCCGATATAACAAACAATATTTTAGTATCTGTTGTACAGATGACAGCAGATCAAGCTACTACAATCTGTTATATTTCTTTATTAGATTTTCAACTTTATCGATAAAGCGTTAAGGCTCAAATTTGATTGGAAATATTTTTAATAAATATTGGGGCTCTCAAACAAAATACGTGATCTTTATTGATATAGGGTACGGGCCAGTGACACCGCTGTAAGTCTGTCTGTTTCTCTCAGCGTGTGTATCTCATGAACCGTAATTACTTATTCACTTGATTTTTTTACAGAGTGATTATTAATTAGACCGCTATTACAACAGGTACCTATTATAAATAAAAAAAAAATACTTTAAGTCTAATTCAAAGGGTGTCTTTTTAATTTTAGACCATATACGAAACCTGTTTAAAAATGTGTAGCGTTATGACATAGAAGCCTTCTTTTGGGAGCCGGGCTCGTACATGACTTGTTCTTTCATAAACTGATATCAAAAGTATCTATTTTTGATATCAGTTTATGAAAGAAGTCCAGGGTTTGGTTATACATAAACTACCACCTTCAATTGGGTTGTATCCTAAAAAATAATTTAATGTCCATCAGATAGGTTTATAAAAAATATTGAACACGATTTTTTTTATTATTTTTTCTTTCATTGAAATAAGTACTTAGGAAGATACATTGAATTTAAATGTCGCATGACGTCACGCCGTGGTACAAAATATACCACGGCGTGACGTAATTAGCCCCCAATCCGTAACTTTAATTCGCTATATCTCAGTAGGTTTTGGTAATTTCGAGAAAATAAAAAATACGGGTCTTAATTTGTTTTGGGCGGACTAATTATTTTTTTTTTTATTTTCATGCCTTGGATACATCCCTATTCTTCTAGAAGAGAATTAACTTCTTGTTTCAATCAAATCCCTTGAAAACATAAGAATTAGTAGATATTTTATTTTTACAAATGGTTCACAAAAGTCAAACATTTTTTATCGCAAACTAAAATCATCTTTGCATATTTGTATTAGAGTCCATTATTGTCTTCCAATATGACCACACAAGCCTTTTTTATCGTATACCTGCTATTGTTTTGGTTTATAAGGTCGACATTTCTTTCTACTATTAGCCTCACTTTCCTTTCTTTTAGGCGAGTTAGAAGGAAATACGCTCAATGAAATTGAACCTTATAGATTTTATTAAATGGGGAAGTATTTTTGAGAAAGGCATTTATAAATTATAGATGAGTGTTTATTTGATGGGTTAAAAAAGCCTTTTGTAGGTCTTTTTGAAGTTTCACTTGTTTGTCGGTTAGAGGTATGTATTGTTTAGTGCTGTAGGTACGACAGTACTGCAGTGCGGATGACCGGCTCCTTTTGCATTAGTTAGGTAGTTGATTTATAGAACTGTAACTCGTTGTCTTTAAGAACGTCGAGTGGATTCTGCTAGTAAAACCGTATGGGTCGCTTTAAAGTTAAGATTTGTATACGTATCGTGGTCGGTTCGTGGATGGAAAACCAAACATTAGCTCCCGTACGTCCCTCCGTGCTTTGAAAACCATTTCAAACCGTTAGTCCCTGCTGTGATAATATTGGTAGTCATCATTATCATCTCAGTCACATGAAGTCCACTGCTGGACATAGGTCTCCCCCAAAGATTTCCAAAAATAAAAAACGGTTGGACGCGGCCTGCATCCAGCGCTTCCCTGCGATTTTGGTCAGATCATCTGGCGCCCGACGGTGCGCTTGCCGGTACGTGGTCGCCATTCAAGAGTCCTTCTGCCCCATCGGCCATCAGCTCCTACGAGCTACATATGTGCCCCGCCCACTGCCTCTTCAGAGAGCTAACCCGCTGGGCTATGTCGGTGACTTTAGTTCTTCTACGGGTCTCCTCATTCCTGATTCGATCACGTCGAGTAACACCTAGCATAGCCCTCTCCATATTGTCAATCATTCTTTAAGTACTTACAGAATAAATATGGAACAGTATGGAAACTAAGTCGAGTTGGTATAATAATTACCTACACTCCATTGAAATGATAGGGTTGTCACTTTTGATGTTACGGATATTGTATTTTTCTATGAAAATATATTTATAGTACCTACATGTTCCGTAGTAATTAGTCAATCGATGAAATAACTATAAGTAACTAGTTTACAAATAAATAGGCCTAATCCCATGGCGTCACTGTTAATCTCAGCAAACAACAATAGTATAAAATACGGGAAATATAAGTATGTCAGTCGACTCTTCACGTGACCAGAGGGCTGGGCTATTTTTTGGCCAAAGAATCGGCATCGCCATACGTGGCAATGCTGCCAGCCTTTGGGCACGTTTCGATGATTTTTTTGATACCCTCTAGTTATTTCCATTACCTACTCTTTTACATACTTGTACATGATTTTATTTTTTAAACTTTTTAAATTATGTAATTATTAGCCATATATATCGCAAATAAACGAGTTTAAACAAAAATAAAAAAAGTGTACGGAGCTTCTATTAATGTTTAAACATATTCTTTTTTTTAATATGGTAGAGGAAGTAAGTTAGTTTTGAGCTTATTGCGATAAGTTTTTAGAGTTATAGCTTTGTGGCGGTCTGTTCATCAAATGTTTTCAAGATATGAAGCGAAGCCCTATGAATCTCTGAAAAAGATAACAAAATATTATTTTTGTCTCAAAAACATAAAAATATTATTTTTGTCATTCATCAGAAAATATAGGGATTAATATTGCTATAGGTAGGTACATAGGAAAAAAAAAATACAAAAAGTAAAAAAAAAACAAGAGGTAAAAGAAAATACAGGCATGTTTTATTTACATTTTGACACCACTATCGGCTTCAACACCCTCGAAAACTCCAATACCGACACCCGTGACGAAAGGGTTCATAATGTATTGCAGCCGCCATCTTCATTTCCATTTTGACACAATCGGCTTTAATGCTCTCGAATATCATGATCGAAGCACTCAAGAAGAAAAAGTCGCAACTGCCATCCGCCGCTTAGCCGCCGCTTAGTTTTACATTATGATAATCGATCATACTGATTTAAGTTGTGGTGGCCAAGTGGTTAAAACACCAACCTCTCAAGTATGAGTGTGCGGGTTCGATTCCAGGTCAGGTAAGTACCAATGTAACTTTTCTAAGTTATATATACTTTCTAAGTATATCTTGGACACCAATGACTGATTAAAAGGTGAAGGAAAACATCTTGAGGAAACCTGGATGTTAAGTCTGAAATCGCCAACCCGCATTGGGTAGGTAAGCGTGGTGATTACGCTCAATCCTTTTCTGTATGAGAGGAGGCTTGTGCCCAGCAGTGGGACGATAAAAACATGATGATGATACCCATTTAAATAAAATCCGAGAAAATTTGTTACTACAACATATCATTCTTAACTTCCCTAATTATTAGGAAGTTTAAAAAGCGATAGCTCCTATTTTGATGAAGCCGAGTTCAAGCAGCCATATACTACGCAATACGCTCGTGGCTTTTTTGACATGTATGTACGTGACTTTAATACTCCTCTAGTTGCGGTACGCACTACTGATAGCAACGCGAGGCGCGTTCCGCGATCTGATAGAGAGGCATGTTTGTGTAAGTGTGCCATTTCGGACGTCTGTAGGTAGTTTCCGTACTGTTCCATATTCATTCTGTGCTTTAGGGGTATCGTGTTATCCAGTGATTGGGTTGCGAAAGTCAGATAGGCCATCCCTTCATGTAAAATATTGTACATTATTCAGCTACATACTGTTCGACAAGATGATTCCGAGATAGTTGGAAAAAAGCTACGTAGATTGACTTTAGGAGAATCCAATGAGTTTAGTTACCTTGGGCTAGCCTAGGAAATTCGATAATGTGCTTTTTGTAATTTATAACAGAGACTTAGAGTTAAAGAAGAGAGTGAGAAATCAAAGTGCTGTTTCTTAATTAAGTATCACTTCGGTTACGATCTTAATAAAATATTTTGCTAACTAAATGAGATTTTGGAAAACGAATGTGTTGTGCATTTGCTTTTATTGGTTATTGAATACCTACTTATTTCCACAATTGGATAATTCTTAGGTCAATTAACTCTTCTACCACTGAGAAGAAGAGAAGAAATCAAAGTTCCGTTAAAACTAGTTCAGCCGTTTCGCATATTTATTAATCGCAACAAAACAAATAAAAATTTAAGAATGTTTTTTCTTGTTATGCTGTATTTTCAAGCATTTAGTAAAAGGCTGTTATTTTGATATTCATATTTCTATGGGCTGTTAGCTGCATTTTTACCACTGAGAACAATGGCGCCGATTCTGTGATTCACAAAGTAAACTAATTTTAACTTAAGTGTATCTTTTTCGTACCATTTCGTTAAGAAAAGGATAGAAGATAACATTTTAGTTTAATCCTGTCAAATTAAGATGCTCTATAGACAATTTAGATGCGGTTATAAACATGGCGACTAAAATACGTCACTTTACGCCAGGAGCGCACTAATTTGATAGGTCTAAAGCGACATTTTATCTTCTGTCCTTTTTTAATGAAATAGAAAGAAAAAGATGGATTGAATTTAAATTTAATTTAGTTTGTGAACAAGGGAATCGGGGCCATTATCTCTAAAATAAGGTTTAAGAATCAAGAAGAAGAAGAATCTGTTGACTAGCAGGGAGGATGTACTAAAGCGCTGGGCGCAGCACTTTAATACTCTGCTGAATGTGGATCGTTCAACTGACCTTCAAGCCATCGGCTTAATGCCTCAACTCCCTCCTGTTCTTGAGTTGGACGAGCCACTATTGATTAATGAGGTTGTTACTGCCATCAGACAGCAGCAAAACCAAAAGGCGGCTGGCATTAACCTTATACCAGGAGAGCTGATCAAATACGGTGGAGAGGGGTTGCATGAGTTGATATGGAAGCTGCTTGTTCGTATATGGGAGGAAGAGCGCGTTCCTGATATGTTTAAAGTATCGCGTATAAGAACACTATATGTATAAGAACAAAGGTGACCGATCCGACTGCAACTTATACCGTGGTATCACACTTTTATCAACTCCTGGAAAGGTTTTTGCTAGAGTTCTCTTAAACCGCCTAAAGGTATTGTCTGAAAAGATCCTGCCTGAAAGCCAGTTCGGCTTCCGACCGGACCGAGGCTGTGAAACGATATTTTCCGTGCGTCAACTACAGGAAAAGAGTAGAGAACAGGGTCATAAGCTGTACCTCTGCTTTGTTGACTTGGAGAAGGCTTACGACAGTGTGCCTCGTGAAGCCTTATGGTTACTTTTAGGTAAGCTGGGATGCACTGAAAAGTTAGTGAGACTTCTTAGAATCCTACATGACGGCATGCAATGCTGCGTTGCTGTAGACGGTGCACAGACAGACTTCTTCCCCGTTACCTGTGGGGTGAAGCAAGGATGCGTCTTAGCACCAACTCTGTTCGCCTTATACTTTGCAGTGGTAGTGGGAGAGGTCTTATAAAATGTTTCACAAGGAGTTCGCGTCCGCTTCCGCACCGGCGGCGTTCTTTTCAATCTGGCTAGACTTTAGGCTCGCACCAAAGTCTCACATGCACTGATTACTGAGATCATGTATGTTGATGATTTGTGCTTCTTAGCAGAATCCCCAGACGGCCTACAACAGCTGTTGTCCGTTTTTCATCAAGCCTGCCGTAAATACGGCTTCAATCAGCGTCAATAAGACGGAGGTGATGTCCCTAGACATTCACGGTCACGAGACACTGAATATAAAGCTTGGTGAGGATGTGTTGAAGCAAGTAGACAAGTTTCGTTATCTGGGGAACACTATAAGTTCTAAGTGTGACCTTGATGCTGAGATCAACAGCTCGGATCGGAGCTGCAGCTGCAGCGTTTGGCAAGTTGTGTTTCAAGGTCTTCTGCTCACATGACCTTAAGCTAGCTACAAAAATATCCGTATATATGGCAATTGTGCTGCCAAACCTTCTATATTCCGCTGAGACATGGTGTGTGTACCGCCACCACATACGTACTCTAGATCGTTTTCACCTTAAATGTCTCCAATCCATTAAGAAGATCAAATGGTCTGATAGAGTGCAAAATACCGAAGTCCTGCGACTAGCCAATGTTGGTGGCATTGAGGCTTATTTACTGCGTCGACAGCTTCGGTGGTGCGGACACGTATCACGTATGGCGGACGAAAGAGTGGCGAAGCGCATCTTCTTCTCTGAGCTGGAGGAGGGCAAGCGACAGCATGGCGGACAACTGTTCCGGTTCAAGGATGTCTTAAAACGACACATGAAGAGATGCAATATAGTACCCTCTGAATGGGAGTGTTTGGCAGCAAAAAAAGGCAGAATGGCGCGGAGTGGTGTACAGACAAGTACGCGAGTTTGAGGAGCAGCGCAAAGCTGACCTCGATGCCAAACGCGACCAATTAAAGGCCCGCCCACCTGCTGCCATCACATACAACTACGTCGACGGCGTGCTTACGTGCCTCCAGTGTGCACGAAGTTTCGCCGCCAAGATAGGCTACATAAGCCATCTTCGGGCGCATGAGTGCCAAATCATCGGCTAGGAGTCGAAGTGGTCGCCGTGGCCGAAATCGGTCGATAGCATCATAATCAAAGAATCAAAAATGTTCTAAGTATTATTTCTCTCTCCGTCATCCAAAGAGCTACTTATATCATATTATAGTATTCAGTTACCAAAAAAGCACAAATGAGGTAAACTTCAGCTAGGATTAGATCTCATATTATAGAACATAAATAAATAAATACGGACAAATCACACAGATTGAGCTAGCCCTAAAGTAATTTCGAGACTTGTGTTATGGGATACTAACTCAACGATAATATATTTATAATAGATACATATCGACGCTTGAAAGGCAATTATATCTAAGCAACAAAAATTCGTAAATTGAGTTATATACACCAAACGACGCAGAAAAATCTGGCGGTTTGAATGGTGTATATACCTAACACAATTTACGAATTTTTGTCGCTTAGATATGATTGCCTTTCAAGCGTCGATATATAGATAAACATGCAAGACCCAGGCCAATCAGGAAAAGATCGTTTTCCATCACGACCTGGCCGGGGATCGAACCCGGGGCCTCCACGTCGCAAACAGGCGTGTTGACCGCTGCGCCACGTTTACGCTTCCTATAAATACAATTCTTTAATATTGTGCTTCGTTAAAATCAAGGCATCCACTGCTAAGATTCTTTCTGTTTAATTGCCATCCAAACTTAGATTTATTCTCCACCCCCCTTTAAGGCATCCCCCCAGTATACATGCACCTGATACACCTTGTTTTTCTCTAATCCCCAGGTCAACATGGAAGCGAACATACACACTTATGTAAGTACATATATACCTACACTCTACTTTCTATAGTTTTCAAGGCTGTAAATAAACAATTGTCCTCATTTTTTTCTGATTTATTCTGTGTAGGTATGCCATGTTTGGTCAATGTTAAAAAAGCATGACATATTTAGTAGGTATTGTAACAAAATTAATATTTTAACTATTTAACTAAATAATAAAATATACCTAAACTACATAAATTATAAAAATATTATCAATTTTATTTCCTTCTAAAAGCAGGTATTAATTTAAAATAAAATTATTTATTATACTTAATAGTAGGAAAATAATATTAGCTTTTGCCTATGGATTCACTCGCGTGGTGGTCGAAATTATTCTCCAAGATTTCGGCCTCTTGGGGAACTTAGACTTCTTCAGTCTAAGTTCTCCAAGAGGCCATCAATCTTTCTCCCAAATTTTATTGAAATGCGTTCAGTGGTTTAGGTGTGAAAAGGCATGAAATTGATTTCATGGATTTTAAAGCAAAAGTTGTTCTCTAAAATAAAAAAATTGTTAAGTACTCCTAACATTCTTTAAAGTATATGTGAGTATCGTCCCGTCAAATCTAAGTTTAGTCGTTACGGAGATAAATCGGAACAGAGACACAAAAAAAACGTTTAAGTAACACAAATACTTTCTTAAGCCTTAAGTAAACAGCATTCTAACTTGACATAACGAAGAGACACTTAAATTTATCTATTGGAGACACAAACCATTCAACCATAAAACATACCTATACGCAACCCAAAACAACACACATTACAAATTAAACACACGTTAACATAATTTCTCTGACAGTTAATTTGTCAAACCCAATGTATTCGTCAAATTGCAGTACAAATGAATACATAGACACAACACATACGCTTCAATACGTCACGGGTATAAATTATACCCGTGATGTATTAGATATGTAGACGATGCTGTACGGATTATACAGTATAATCCGTACAGCTTAGTCTACAATGACGCCGGTTCCCTTGTACAGACGACAGCACATCAAGCTACTACAATTTGTCAGATTTCTTTATTAGATTTTCTACCTTATCTCAAAAGCATTAAGACTCAAAATGGTTTGGTAATATTTGGCAGTTTCGGGTAGTTTGACCTGCTGTCGTCCGTACCGTACCGTAAAGGAAAAGATACTCTTTAGTTTACTTGCTTACAATTAATTTACTTTAGTAAATTAATTATTTAAAATTTTAATTCAGTACATATTATTCTTTCTGTTTCATTAAAACAAGGAGAGGTGATAAACATTAGTTTAGTTCTGTTATATTAAGACATATCATAGACTAATTAGACGTCATTTAAAACATGGCTACTAAAAATACGTCAACATCAAGACTAATTTGACAGGACTAAACTAATATTTTCTTCTGTACTTTTCTTAACAGAAAGAAAATAATGCAGTAAATTTAAATGAATGAAATTTAAGTGAATAAGTGAACCGGCGCCACATGGTTCACTACCACAGTCACACTAATCTAGTCCTGGTATTAGATCTCAATATAAATATAACTGGGGAAGCCATAGCTTGGTGTATTAAACAGAAGGCCATTTCATCTAAGTTTTCCTGCTGAGATTATAAATATTAAAAAGCCCTGTAATAATAACAAAATTAAAAAAATAATAACCATAGGTATAGTCCAAAAGGCAAGGTGTTAAACTCCTTTAATTAATTTTGTTTACACATTATATATTTGTAAAATCTCTTAAATAACTATTTCAGCTCAGTTGATATAAAATAAGCGTCTGTTAAAATAATGGGAGCAATATGTAGTAAGTCCGCGTTAGCTCCCGTTTTCGCAACATTTTTTGTTATTGCTCTGCTCTTATTGGTCATATCGGGATGTTATATAGCCTATGTCCTATCTCAGGCTCTAGACTATTTGTGTACCAAATTTCATTACAATCGGTTCAGTAGTTTAGTCGTGAAAGCCGGACAGACAGACAGACATACAGACAGAGATACTTTCGCATTTATAATATTAATATGGATATTAGTTTCCAAACAACGCACAGAAAACCTCACACGCAGACAAAATGCCTAACCTCCATTCACACTTTTTTCGGTTCAAAAAGCTACGTTTGTGGTATCTAGTTAGTACGTTCAATTATGTGCCAGCAGTAACTGTAGCCAATCACAGCATAACTGGCTCAGTCGCTAACTGCACCTTTAATATTTAACGAGCGATGTGTTGTGTGAGATCACCACACGTAGCCATTATTTGCAGAACAAATATTGTCTACTATTGCAAGGAGTAATTGATCCATTTGTTTAGAATGCCCACACATGACACTTAACGTATATACAATACGTAAAGAAAACCCTGTCCGATCCGTGAAGGTATTGTTAGGTATCAATAACTGATTCTACTAATGGATACAAAGCCGGGCTAAAGTTAAAAAAAAATCCCCCTAAAAAAATAAATATTATTTCACAAAAAGAGGTAACTTAATACATGCGCGGTAAGCAACCCTTCCGCAGGTGGCGGGGGGCAGGGCACGCGGCATGTGGTCGTGTCGCTATTCGCTCATAATAATACCGGAGTTGTCACTTTTTTAAAAATTACCAAATTTCGGGGAAATTGGAATTAATTCGCGGGAAAAAATATTATTTCAAAATTCATTTGTATTGTTACTATAATGATTACGTAAAATTTTATAGTATATTTGGTCAAGTGTTTACCTAACCATTATTATCCTTATGGGTCGGACAGGGTTTTCTTTACATATTGTATTTATTGTATATTCTACTTAAATAATACACTGTAGACTACCTACATTATTTCCAACTCCTTCCCTTGTTGTCTGTAAAAGGTCGCTCTTAGCGATAAGACCGCCCATTGTGTCACCCTTTGTAAAATCTTTTTATTTATGTTCTGTAATCTATGTGGTGTACATAATAAAGAGTATTCTATTCTACATGCTTAACAAGCACCACACTGCCATGTTTGCGTACTATGATGAGTACAATGATATATCTCTGCGGTTCTCTCGGTGGTAGGCCATAATATCAGCTGCCGGCAGAAGTTACCACCCACCAGACGAAGTCTTGCCGCCAAGCGATTCGTCGTATTCCGGCATGATGTCTGGTACGGAGGACGGGTCTGACCAGTTATGTTGCGATGTGTGCCGGGTACGACCCGTCAAATGTTGTTGTGCCGGGAGTTTGGTTGTGGAGGGTCTCCACGTCAATCCCTCTGGCGCAGCATCGTTGGTCGTGTTGTGGGGTTTAACATTGCACCACCTTGTTCAACTCTCGTCTTCCTTCCTATTCACTAAGGTCTTTGAAGTGAATGGGCTTAATTTAATTGCATCAAAGATTGCATCACTGCTTACCATCAGACGGGACTGCAGTCAAGCGGTAATTAAAATAAATGTGTAAAAGTGTTTTTTTTTAGTAAAATGGTGTCATCATAATCAACTTTCATAGAGAAAAAAGTAGGCTGTAGCCCATTGATATAATATTAAACAGATATGCTATGCTCTAACAAATTAACAAAAATAAATGTGCCGATCGGAGCAGCAGCACACACGTGCAATTTTTTTATTCTGCGTACATTTCACACGTTGGCACAGTGTGAGTGAGATGGGGCGCAATCTAAAGCATAGAGAAGAAAAAGATGGCTAGTGTTTGTCGTTTGCGCTTAAATAGAATCGACGAAAACTAAAGCGACTTGCTGGACTTACCTCCTTTTGTACGCTTCATTTTCAGTGCGCTAGTGACGTATAAGCCCCGCACGATGATATTGCGATGGAACCTTGTCACAATAACAGCGTTGTGACGTCATCTGTCACACAAAAGGACAGCTAGCAAAAGAATGTTAAATGCAAAATTAATATTAGGGTTAAGGGTTTATTTGTATTATATAATTTTATTACACTCTTTATAAAGAGTGTATGTATAAATTAATATTAGGGTTAAGGGTTACCTACTCACCCATATTCTGACAAACAAACTTTCATTATTAAAAATTTCAAGGAAATAATTTTTGTAAACGTAAGAAAAATATACTTATTCGTATATCTTTCTTACATGTATACTATTTTTTTCTAACTACATTTCTGTTAATTTGCGAGCGGGAATTGAACCAGAGTCCAGTGTAGTAGTCATGTTTTAATTACTACCTACATCTATCAGCTTATAAATAAAACCAGGATAATATGTAAAAAAATGTATATAGTCTTCCGAATCAGAACTGCTTTCTGTGTCTGTCGTTTCCGATTCACTGTCGTCGCCGTATATATGACAAATAACTCGTCAGTTATTCGATCTTTATTCCAATATTCCTCTTCAAGCCGTTTAACATGATTGACTTCCTTTCGTCAGTCATTTGGAGTTATTGACTCCGACGCCTCCAACGTCAGAGCCTCAATGCGACTTTCCAACTGCTACACATTCTTTTCTGACACCCTCGTCTTTACCAGGTTCCAGATGTACTCAATGGGGTTGAGGTCGCAGTTGTAAGGTGGTAATCTAACGACTTCATGGCCATTGCCAGCTAATAAATTGTCAATTTTATAATTTTTCCGCGGTCTGTGCCATTTAATTAATAAATACAGTTCAGGTTTTGTACTGTCGTTGGGAAAGTCGATGTTGTGATCTTGTAGCCACTCAACAATGAACTGTTTTTTATTGTTCATACTTGGTGGCCTATTCTCATCCCTGCTGTGATAAGGGGCGTTGTCCATCACAATTTTGGAGTTGCGTGGTATGTTGGGTACTAATTTTTCTGTAAGCCACTTGGTGAAATTCTCAGCATTCATTTGATCATAGTAATCCCCCGTTTTGGTATCTGCTTTAAACATTAAAAGGGCATTGTCAACAAAACCGCTTTAACTTCTTTATCCATCGGCGGCCGGGGCTGTCGTTCCATCTCACTCCATCGGTTGCTGTTTGCCAACATTTTTCTACCGTGTAGTGTGCGTGTATCCACGTTTCGTCGAGATACATAACGGGTCTTTTATTTTTCACCAAGCGAGTAATTTTCTTTCATACGTCGTAAATATTTAGCCCTCCACGCTTGAATTTGGGGTCTTTAAATTGGGGCCAGTCTTTTTTGGTAGCATCGTTTAAATTGGTAGCCTAAATCACATTTAATTATTTTTCTTAATGTAATTTCACTACCAGTATAATTAAGGTCTACTTTTGAAGCCGCCAAGATTTTGCGCATTGTGGGTATTTCTCTCGTCACCGTATACATTGAATCTATAATATTTCTTAAAGCTGTTAAGGAAAACCCGTCGAAATATTTCTTCTTTTGTCTTTTTCCTTTAGTATGAGTTCTCATTTTGCTGCCACTGGCTGTTGCTGACTCATGCTCTCGTATCAATTTCGTCATAGTATTTTTTGCAACGCCTGTGGCACATGCCACACACTCCGTGACTTTGATAGAATTTTGCAAAATATTTTTAATAACTATAAGCAGTTGCTTCGGTATTAAAATGTCCGAAGCACTTTTTAAAGCACGGTTTATACTTTCAAGAACTAACTTACAGTCCTCTTTCTCTTTAACAAAATAATTGTCCACTTTAATTATAATTTCACGAGCACGACTATTAATTAATTTCTTACTCATTTTAACGAGTAACAGCTAACAAAACTAAACAACAAAACTCAAGAACAACAATAAAACAGGATAACAAAAACAAAAAGCTAACAAAAATATTCGATGTGCGTAAGTGGGTAAGCGCGGACTGAACTTGCGAACTGTACCGACGGTGCGAGTTTGACTACGTCACCAAGATGGCCGCCAATCGCAATATCATCGTGCGGGGCTAGTATCTACCTTAGTTTAATATTATATCAATGCTGTAGCCCATGATGTCATATAAGTTCGAATTTAATTTTAGATTTTAGAACATGCTGATTTCCTCACAATGGTTTCCTTCTGTTCCTCCACTTCTAGCATTGTCACCAATTTTAATCCCAAAAAAGCGTGAATAATTTTATTACAACACTAGCGACCCACCCCGGCTTCGCATGTGGACAAATGATATAAGTATCTAAGCCTTCCTTAAAAAACGGTGGCTCTTCAATAAAAATAATATCTACTGTGCCGCCAATCAGCCAATATCTGACTCTGCAAGATACATCGACCTTATTGTGCATGGATAGCCAGTTCTACCACCTTTAAACAGAATGGTTCAGTCAGCGATTGCAATGTAAGCTCAAAAAAATGGGTTTATTTTGCGACATGTTTTAGAAACCTCAAAAAAATATCAGTGTTCCTCGTATGTATTATACATGTTATATACATAAAAACCTTCCTGTTGAAGCACTCTATCTATCAAAAAAAAAAAAAACTATCAAAATCCGTTACGTAGTTTTAAAGATTTAATCATACAAAGCGACATAGGGAAAGTAAAAGTGACTTTGTTTTATAATATGTAGTCATCATCATCATCATCATCAACAACCTTTTTTTTTATCGTCCCACTGCTGGGCACAGGTCTCCTCTCATACAGAGAAGGATTGAACGTAATCACCACGCTTGCTCAATGCGGGTTGGCGATTTCAGACTTAAAAGTCCAGGTTTCCTCAAGATGTTTTCCTTCACCTTCAGTCATTGGTGTCCAAGATATACTTAGAAAGTACATATAACTTTAGAAAAGTTACATTGGTACTTGCCTAACCTGGAATCGAACCCGCGCACTCATACTTGAGAGGTTGGTGTTTCAACCACTAGGCCACCACGACCACTAATAATATGTAGTGATCAGTCAATATCCCATAACTAATGACTATGGCGAATCCATTTAACTCAAAGCTGGCTGACCAAATACACATGTATTAACAGCTTATTATTAATAATGTACAGGTACAGGTAGCAGACATTCAACAATCAGCCGAACACACGCGTTAGGGATTGAGACCGGCCGTACTGTCGTTAAATAAACCAACGTTATGTGACGAGATGTTTAATCGTTTCTATATTAGGCTGTCTAGACGCAATGAGCCACGGCCATCAGTCAGGGCGGTTTGGTAGCAAAGCCAGGTGTCAAGCCGACTTACATGCATTGATGATTTGGGTCACAACTGTTAGCGGAGCTAGTGATAAGCGCGAGCGGGTTTGTACACAATATCGAAGAGATTTCAGTGAGATAACGGTTTGTTAGCATTGGAAGTTAAAAATGTTTAAATGATGAATGATTTTATTTCAATAAGTGAATACCATAAATAAACCAACACTTTTAGGTACACTTTAATCATATTTTATCAAATCATGTCTTTAGAGTGCACACTTTTGGGGTCCACGAAGACCGATGCCTGCTAGGTCAGGGTTGCGGGTAGGTTAAAATCGTAACACGGGTGGGTTTTAGTCAATAAAAGTCTGACAGGCCCTTCCGCTCTGCCCAGAGCAGGAGAGGTCATTTGATGATTTCCCATCCCAAACAAAAAAAGGGAGTTCACACTTTCAACATTTATTAACAGAGTGACTCGTAATGTCCAGGAATACTAAATATGTTTGTCGAATAAAGGAGACAGTGACTGCATTCAGAAAGTCTTGCATTTCCTATAATTATAAAAGTATAAAGGAAAATAAAAGGACTAGACATAAATGGAAGTGCTTGGTTAATGATTAGATCGCAGTTCTGAGTAAAGCCTCGTGAATTTGATTAAAGTGCTGTGTCCTTTAGATTATAACATTAATGAAGGGCTATTTTAAGAACTTGGAGCGCCCCGCGGTGGGAATTCCGGGAAGAATTATCCTAATATTATTACATTTCATTCAAATCTATTCAATAGTTTTTGCGTGAAAAATATTCATTATCAATTTTCGTGTTTTTATTATATTCTGCCCGCGACATCTTCTTCGTGAAATTTCTAGCTCCCCGTAATCGTATCACCTATTCATGCTAATGTTCGTTTGCGACCTAGCTTAGTGTGTCTACAATAACTTTTTTCAGAAAAATATTATAAAAATCTAGTACATCCGTTCCATAAAGCCAACCATGCGCCTGAGCCGCTCGTTTCGCTCGCTAGCCCGCCTGCCACCGTCTTCTCCTAGCATATCATGATAGGTACCAACATTGTTATGAAGTTATTTTAAAATAATGATATCTCCTAAAGTCATCATCATCATCTTAGCGTTAATCCCAGTTGCATCCGAAGCTTTTTCAGCTTTGGAGTCCGGGGTCCGCTTTACCAGTCCAACTGCTGATTTTAGCTGAACTTCGATATTCGACTGCCGTCTGACCTCCACAACCCGAAGGCAATATCGAAGCAATGCAGTTAGACTTTTGAGGGCTCCAACAACCCGTAACGACTGCGACTAGATGTTCGTATGGCAACCGGGACCAACGGCTTAACGTGCTTTCCGAGGCACGTACCAGACCAGTGCAAATATTCATATTCATGCATAGAAATATTTGCACTGCGCGGGGATCGAAGCCGCTCCTCCTAGCGCAGCGGCTACGTTCGCTACCGCTACGCCACGGAGGGTGACAATGATATCTCATAAAGTGTTCATAGAAATCAAATAATTTTAAAGGCATTTTTGTTCACAATTAAATATTTGTAATGAATACATATGCTGATCTTTTAATACTTTTGTTTTTGAGTAACATATGGAATGTGAGTACGAAGTACGGATCTTTATTTAGAGTGATGGGGTCCATCCCATCCATACTTACCGGTGTGTCTTCCACCTCAAAAACCTTTCTGATTTACCTTGATATTTATAACAGCTTGACTCTCATAAAGCAATGTTTTGTAATGTCAAAATCCTAATATAAGTAATATAATAATATAATAGTAATAGTAGTAAATATAAGTAATCACTTAGAAGTACGCACATAAGTTTATTTCAAGGTTAATTCAAAGGTCTTTGACATCCCGTCTCTCCGCATTTATCCCTGAAGACTTGTGGTGTTTCCAAATTTTAATAAAACATTTTATACAAGGTTACTTATGTAAGGACATTAGCATTTTACTCTCCGTTTCAGCGTCTGTTTGTTTGTGTTAAATTCAGTGTGTATAATTTTCTTTTTTAACAACTTGCTGAGTCAGCGTGTATTTGAAGTCGTTATAGCTATAAAAGAATCAAGGTACTCTTAATTATCATATTATTTTGATTTCACAACTGGACACTATCATGATCTTTAGTACATAGATAGATAAAGCATAACGTCATCAATTAGCTGCCACGGCGTATTTTAATTTTTGAATTGATTTTTGTGTGTTTTCCATAATGGACGCTCTCAGCGTACAATATATTTCTGCATCGTTCTCACGCGGTTGATTTCAACATGAATGATGTAATCAAATATTTGTAATAATAGCTTAAAAATTTAAAAGAGTGTCCATGGAGTTTCTTGCCCGTTCTTCTCCATAGGTACCTACTCTTTGGAATGGGCGACTAGCTTCATCTTATTGACTGACCGACCTTCTGACAATTCAAAAGTGCCTGTAACTGGTTTATTTGAAATAAATGATTTGATTTGATTTGAACGTTAACATGTTTTTCTTATTAATCAAAATTTCTTTAAAAAAAAAAATGCAAAACTGGGAAGGCGGTAACGCTTTTGTCACAAAAACCTAAATTAAATATTGTACGGATTAGATATTTTGTATGTATACGCTTTTTTTTTTATTATATTATTAACTAGCGCTTGACCGCAATCCTGCCTGATGGTAAGCAGTGACGCAGTCGTTGATGGTAAAGCGCACTAGTTTATTAAGAGCCTATTCACTCTAGCCTTGAAGACACTCAAATTGTAGTCCAACGGAAACACCGCCGCTGGCAAACTATTCCAGTCCCTCGATGTACGCGGTATAAAGGAGGAGGCGAAACGCTTCGTCCGGATCGTAGTGGTGTTAACAACGTAAGGGTGAAAACCAGCCGTACGACGGGTCGTCCGCTGGTGGAACGGAGATGGGGGAATTAAATCATGCAATTCCATCGCACACTCCCCGAAATACATCCTATAGAACACCGAAAGGCTGGCTACTCTACGCCTGTGCTCTAGGCTTTGGAGACCGACTCGAGTTT
This sequence comes from Sesamia nonagrioides, assembly GCA_017933935.1. Taxonomy (NCBI): domain Eukaryota; kingdom Metazoa; phylum Arthropoda; class Insecta; order Lepidoptera; family Noctuidae; genus Sesamia; species Sesamia nonagrioides. The sequence continues at coordinate 1,692,215 of JADWQK010000137.1, read as the reverse complement.
TTTACTCTTTCATGTTATAACGACAATATATACCTATATTAGGACACAGGGTACTTTTTATTCCGATATTCATCCGGCATCTTGACTTGTACGTGTGAAAACCGCAGAGCGCAATTATTTTTTTTAAATCAAATACGTATCTGACAATCATTTACCTAAATGCCCTGTGATTCTGTTCCTACCTATTTTATTTAAATATACGTACTGGCAATATTACACTAAATTTCAACAGATTTAATGTAATATTGCCAGTACGTATATGTAAAATGCTGGATACAGGCCGCGTCCAACCGTTCTTTTTGGAAATCCTTGGGGGAGGCTTATGTCCAGCAGTGGACTTCATGTTGCTGAGATGACGATGGTGATGATGAAAGTTTCATGTTTACAACACGTTAGCGTGTATAATTATTCCGGGGTACCTCTTATCATCATCATCAACCTTTTATCGTCCCATTGCTGGGCACAGGTCTCCTCTCATACAGAGACCTAACTTGGAATCGCCAACCCGCTCAATGCGGGTTGGCGATTCCAAGTTAGAGTCCAGGTTTCCTTAAGATGTTTTCTTTCACCTTGTAATAAGTCATTGGTGTCCAAAATATACTTAGAAAATACATAATTATGACTTAGAAAAGTTACATTGGTACTTGCCTGACCTGGAATCTAACCCTACACTCATACTTGAGAGGCTAGTGTTTTAACCACGACTGTTATTATGTAATAATTAACTAATATCAAATCGGCATTACACGCACACGAGCATGTTCCTCAAATCGGCTTAAGCAAGCATTTCCGCTGTCAATGGAATCGCACCCTCATTAGCAATTCCCAGTGATGTGATGTCAGCGATGCGACGTGCCGTCTACGGTCGGTTTAGCCTTTGAATTAGACTAGCGGGCTTTATTATTGCGTACAAAATGCTAGATTATGTGCGGTAGGCAAGCCTGCAATTAATTATAATGTATTAATGTAACATATAGATTGGAGAGAAATCTCAGGAGGCGCCCTGATTTTTCACAATTTGAATTTAACTCGTGGAATCAGGGAATTATTTGTACCGCCAGGGCCACGAAAGCCAAAGTGAAGGTGACTGGGTTTTAGTCAGTAGGTAAAAGTCTGACATGTTATCTTCAATCACCTCGCCCACATCATTCATTCATTTTCAGATTTTTTTAAAATTTTTTTTTCTTAATACATTCTTTATCCAGTTTCATCTCTCCTCCTATTTTTTTTTTCTTGTCGTTACGCTACAGTTTGGCAGTTCCGCTTAGCCCAGAGCGGCAGTGGTTGGATTAGTTCACATCCTCAAAAAAAAAGGATTTATTTTTAGAAAGTAGATACTGAGTTGTATATCATAGATGTACAGCTGGTCACTGGTATTTAGTATTATTTTCTCTTTACTTTACTGATTGTACATTATTACAATCAGTGCTAATATTTTATTGTAACATAGCATTGTGTAGCGCTACGCGGCTACGCCGTAGACGTCGTAGAGGGTGGATACTAAAACGATTTCTCTGCTTAAGTAGGTATGCACTTGTATTTTGGTTAGAGTAACACAAGTTTGTGATACTCATTACAGACAGACATACACTGACAGACAGACAAACAGTGTGAAGTCTCAGAAGTGGGAGTACGTTTATATCTAATGACTTTTACTTAGAAAAATAGTTGATTAACCCGTTACATTTTCAAGCCCCAATTAGGATTGTTCTAATATTTAAAGAAACATAACGACCTTTATTTAAAAAAAAAGAAACAGATACTGGGATGTAAATAAATTTCCAGTTCCATGAACGTTGTAACACACAGACATATAAGTACCTAATCCTATAGTAACATCATTAATAGAAAATATCATAATATTTCATTGTGTTTTGATTCCAAAATCTATATATTTATTGGAAAGCTTACAAACTCAATGCAAATAAAACACGAACGAAGCGTGGGTGCTAATGTGTTTTCAAAGTTTTATTAATTCATTAAAATATTAACTTCCAATAATGTATATTTTTGCTTTATTCAAATGGGTTGCCTGAAATTTGTCGAAAACAGAATAGTACACATTAACGACGTACATATAACGTAATGTAATTACCTATTATATGTAATACGTTTTATTTATATTGAGTCTATTGAGTCTAGTTAATTCATGTCAACGTTTTTACGTTTTTCAGTGTTTTATCTGTGTATATCATCATCAACCTTTTTATCGTCCCACTACTGGGAACAGGTCTCCTCACATACAGAGAAGGATTGAGCGTAATCACCCCACTTTTTTTTTTTTAAATTGGGACAAAACCCGCCACACTGTTCCCAACCCACTGCAACTCCTGAAAGCCAGAATCAACAGTGGTGACCGCCAGAAAAACGCCGAGCAATGAAGCTCGACGAGTCCCGGAGAAACGATTTAACTGTCTTGGGTCCCGCAACGAAATTAATCAGAAAAGAATAGCGGAGGAGTAAGAAAAAAGATATTTTTTCCACTTCCCTCCATAATAAGCAGGAGACAGAACAGAACTAGGCCAATCGGCACAAAGGGACATTATTGCAACTGGGAGAAACCCAGATTGCCAAGCACCACGAAATAACATTTGATTAAGTTAATGGGTCCTAAGTAGGTATGTGCTGTTACAATTGATTTTTAATTTCCCAATTGATTCCTGTTACAATTGAATCACCGCACTTGCTCAATGCGGGTTGGCGATTTCAAACTTAAAGCCCAGGTTGCCTCAAGATGTTTTCCTTCACCTTTTAATCAGTAATTGGTATCTCTGTGTATATGATACGGTTCTATGGTATACGTGGCAGCGCCGTGCCGTATGGCTGCTGTGTCGTCAACACAACTTTCATTCATTGTAAGAACAAGGCTGATTATCGTAGACAAGCTAGGTAAAGTTTATCCTTTTACACGGTAGAGGGACAGTTCCAGGACGACTCTAATCGGTTCTTGGTGCTATTTAAATACAGATGTAGATACACATAATTTATGAAAGTATTAAACCTTCTTTCATAACCATCATTTCACTCTAATAACAGCCAGCTATTTATTAATACGATTATAAAAATAGAAAGTCTGATTGACAGAGGTCATTGGTAGTAATCTAACAGTTAAGGGTTTTCTTTTTTTTTTTTTGACGGGAATGTTAAGATGAGTGTCACGCTCATTTTTCATTGCACCTTTAAAATTATTTATAGTGTCGTCGTTTACTAAATAAAAGCGCGTGGTTTATGTAGTAAAAAGTGTATTCAGCCAATAATTCATAAAGAACATTGAAATATCGCAGCATAGCCACATCATGACTTTGCCTCAAACCTCCTTCATAGACGGTTCACGCGACCGTCTTTTTCAACTGCCATTGGCGATATCCGCCATTATTGTGAAATAAAATTTCCAAAGACTATATATGAGGTATAACCATTGATAGCAAACTAACATGGAAACCTCATATTGAAGAAATCTGTTTTAAATTAAATAAATCGGCTTATGCACTGTTTCAGCTGTCGAGAAAAGTGAATACACAAACACTTTTAATAGCGTATCACGGTTTGGTTGCATCGGTTCTGAGGTTTGGTATTATTTTTTCGGGGCAATCTACTGAAAGAGAGACTGTTTTTAAAGCACAAAAAAGATGTATTCGTTCTATGTGTGGCTTGAAAACTACCGAAACATGTGAACCTCACTTTAAATCATTAAAACTATTGACTATGCCAGGTATGTACATTTACGAAACTGCTTTGTTTGTTAAGATCAATTTAAACTTATTTCAAAAACTATCTGAAGTAAAGAAGACCCCAATGCGTTCTCAGTATATGAACAAACTGTGTAACAGGAAATGCAGAACCGCTTTAATGAAAAAAAGCTTTTTTTGGGATGGCCCCGAAAATTTATAATAAAATACCTGACAGCATAAAAAATTTGCCCCAATCAAAATTTAAGAAAAGTCTCCACTCTCTATTAATTAATAAATGTTATTATACTGTAGAAGATTTTTAAGAGATGTTTTTTAATATTTTACATGCATGTAAGTTTCCTTTAATATTAAATTTATAAATATTTCTATGAAAATGTAAGATAGTATGTTTTTATTTTTATTTTATTTTTTTGTGATAGTTTCATTTCTGTTAAGTACTTTATTCATTTTTTTAGTTGTTAATGATTTTACGATCTCTATATTTGTATGCCTTCACGGCAAAACATAGCGCTCATTTATCTAATTGTAAGACCTTCATGTATGCACCTATGTTTTACAAATAAAATTCTGATTCTGATTCTGATTCTGAAAGAATTTCTATAATTTGTTACACGTGTTATTGGCAAAATTGTGGTATCTATTCCACAGAGGCCATTGATCAAGAGTTGAAGTTGAACTTTATAATGCCAACGAAAATGAAAGTCACTTTTATTGTGTCAGACATGTAAATGGCAGCCTAAGAGCAGCGTCTTATGTAACAGGAACCTTACAGCAACATTTTCGGAACGAAAATAAAGATCAGTGTGATTTTGACAGTTCAAATAGGACATTGTGTAGATGAAAGGGCTGTTGCACACATTCTAAGAAGGTTCTAATGTACATAACTTCAATACAAATTACCTACAGCCGGTTATCACGCACCATCGAAAAGCAGCGCTTAGCGACTCACAAGGCTACAATGGCGCCTCTGAAACCCAAGTTCCGTTGCAACTTCAAGAACTACAGTCTACTGCCTCCAACAATGGCTCCATAGTATGCGGTACCGTATTCATAGCTTTCATACAAGTCCCAAGGGCGTAAAGTTAATTTCAAGTTGGGAGAATTGCCGTGACGTTCTCTCATTTATTAAAATACCAACGTCTTGAACTTAATAGGTTTTGGTAACTGCGAAACTTGATGGAACGCCAGACTATTGTGCGACGGAGTATTATGTTAGGGCTTGTAACGGTCTTATACAGTCTCGAATTTATTTGAAAAAGTGTAATGCAATTCACTCAACTCAGAGTTGATTTTTCAACAGCCAGATGTCTGTTACTTAAGAGTAAATAAATAATTATTGCTGTTTGTCAGCTTTTGTATAAAATATAAACTGTCATATTTAGTCTTCAAATAAAAGTTCTCTACAACACAAAGCTCTCTACAATCTCATCAACTTCGATACATTTATATAAAATCCAAACATAGTAGTCTTACTTTGGAGGATATTAGAGCTTAACTGAAAACTGCTTGTTATCCACTTGATAGTAGATCAAATTTTAATAATACACGGTAATAATTGTATAATAACTGTACAACGCTGTAAATAGCTTACTATAATACTTTGATGGGAATCAAAATTGTTATACCAACAAAAACACAACATTATTCTTTATAAATAGTAAACCCAGAGATCAATCGGTGTACAAATCAAATAGGTGTTGATTTAATCATTATTTATTTAATTTGGATAGCCAGCTTCACCACTACCCGCGAAATAAATGTAATAAAGCCACGGTTTATGATTAAATATCTCGTTAAAGGGAAACTAAAATGAGCAAAATATTTAGAATTATTCATATCGAAATCACGCCTCGACCGAACCGCATATTAGCGTAGCAACATATTTTTTATGACTGTTTTACGAGTTATCATTTTTACGAGTTTCGCTCCTCGCTTCGAAGGGCGTGGAAGGGTTTTGACCGATTTCTTTATGTAATTCTGTGGGGTTTTATGTATTGAATATGATTTTGGTACCTGCGTTATTTATTCGTGTGTTCTTTTTTTGATTCTAGCTACGTATTTTTTAATTAAAAAATATTTTTTTTTGCGTACTTAAGTCATCTTTAAATCCAGAAATCACCAGTAAGGCGCTTAAGACACGGCACCACGCACCGCCGCGGTAGGTAGTGAAGCGGATCTCCATTGACCTTTACTAAATCCATAGATGCATAACAATCCTAACATACATACACCGGCCGACCGCGCGGTCGAGCGGTACTCTCGCCGCCACCGCCCCTCTGCGCCGTTGTCTGCACGGTGGAGCGGCGCCTCACACACGGGGCGCCGCATAGCCGCGCGGGATATCGTGGGTGCAGGACGAAGATCAGAAGATTCTTTTTTTTTAATAATTATAAACTAGTGCTCGACTGCAATCCCGCTTGATGGTAAGCAGTGATGCAATCGTTGATGGTAAAGCGCACTAGTGTATTAAGCCTAAAAAACTTAGGAATAGAAAGGATGATGGCAGTTGAGCGAGGTGATGCAATGTTAAACCCAAGACCAACACGACCAATGATGCTGCGCCAGAGGGAGATTGATCTGGAGACTATCCACGACCAAATTCCCGACACAACAACATTTGGCGCATCGTACCCGGCACACATCGCAACACAACTGCTCAAAGCCGTCCTCCGAACGACTTCACCAGACATTCTTGCCAGTGTCTGTGAACAAACTGGTCAAAACCGTGTTAAATCTATCCGCGCGGATAAGCGCGTAATCCGCCTTACCGCGCGGAACACCGCTACGTAGTTCGCTTTAACGTCGCCGCCCTCCGCGACGGTACGCGGTGCCGTGTGTAAACCGCCTCACATCCCAATGTCAATCAAAGAAATAACAAGTGGTGAATCAATAAACGATCCTGTTGTACAAGTTCAAATTGGTTCAATAACTAATTTGAACCTAAATGCATAAGGAAATATACGTAGTAAGCGATGACTATTAGGGCCGACATTGTACAGAAATAACCTCTTACATACTGACCTACTTTATATTCTACTGTAAGTTCTGTTCAGGCCTTCTTGGGCAAACGACTTCTCATTGTCACATGCAATGTCAACGTTCGAAGGCCTTTAACATTCTTAATGGAAAGCAAGTAGAGGTGAAGGTTTTGTTGCAGTTATATCGTTTATTAGCCATAGTTAAATATCAAACATGCAGATCGGTTGTTAATAAAAAAAAAAGTAAAATGCATTAGGTATCATTAGGTTACCTTATATCAAGGTTGGATATGTTTTATCTGTGGAATAACATTTGATGGTGTGTAAAAATACTGACAAAAATTCTATTTATTTTTCTCACTTATTCTAGGTATATTAAAAGTTTGACAGAATTCGCCATAAATCGTGTCTTGGTCCTCCCATTTTATAACTACTGTGTACTTTTCCTGGCTGGAACGTTACCTATATTTATCATTAATTAAACCAAAAACTTCCACTACTGGACATCGGCCTCAAGCACCACCACAAAGACTGGTTCTGTGCTTCTCGCATCCAGCGGTTTCCTGCAGTCATCATCAGACAGCCTCCGTGGCGTACGGTAGCGGACGCGGCCGCTGCGCAAGGTGGCGCGGGTTCGATCCCCGCACAGTGCAAGTATTTGTATGCATGAATATGAATATTTGTACTAGTCTGGTCGTGCCTCGGAAAGCACGTTAAGCGTTGGTCCCGGTTGCCCTACGAACATCTAGTGGCAGTCGTTACGGGTTGTTGGAGCCCTCAAAAGTCCTACAATTGGTCTAGCTGCAATGCTTCGATGTCGCCTTCGGGTTGTGGAGGTCAGACAGCAGTCGCTTCATGGAAAATGTCGAAGCTTAGCCATATCAGCGGTTGGACTGGTAAAGCGAACCCCAGACTCCAAAGCTGAAAAGGCTTCGGATGCGACTGGGATTAACACTGGGATGATGATGATGATCATCATCAGATCATAAATTCACCTAGTTCCTTCCAACGCTTTATTATGTTAAAAAAGGCCATTACAAAGGACGCTGTAAACGTTTTCAATGTCTCTTTTCTTTATTTCTATCGTGGGTTCAGGGAGTTTACGTAACATGCTATTATTTTTTCTATGAAAATGTTTCGCCCTGGAAAGTGCAACTTAAATAAAATTAAAATCAAAGCATTTCTTTCAAATAAACCAGTACAAACACTTTTGAATTGTCAGAAGGTCCGTCAGTCAGTAACATAAAGCTAGTCGCCCATTCCAAAGAGTAGGTACCTATGGAGAAAAACGGGCAAGAAACTCCATGGACACTCTTTTAAAATTATCAAGCTTTTGGTACAAATATTTGATTACATCATTCATTTTGAAATCAACCGTGTGAGAACGATGCAGAAATATATTGTACGCTGAGAGCGTTCATTATGGAAAACCCAAAACAAACAGTAATTAAAATAACCCAACAAATAGATGCTTTACAGGAAGTACATTCTGCTCACACTTGTGCCATGCAATTATACAATACTAAGGAATTGAATCTACACAATGCAAAGATAGTTTTGTCCAAGGTTCAGCAGCTCCAACAGTTAAAAACGTTTTTAAACTACTTGTTACAATTTTATCTTTGCTGAGCATCACATTTACAGACCATTGGAAGAACCTAACCAAGGGAAGTTAAGGCTAGGTTAGTCTGTCGTGTGTTAACTTAGTCATGGATTACTGACCTCTTGAAGTGTTTCAACAAGACAATCTCACTTCGTTCTCGAATGGAAAACAATGGTAGCTTAGCCACGGCGTGACCCCGTCATTGTTCCTTAACCTCCGTGATCGATCCAACGGCTTGTGTCGTTACCTCTAGCCATGATGCCTTTTCTCATTGCCTTATTAATATAAAATAGACTGTTAAGTACTAAATATTGCTTCTGCATGTGTGCAGATGCTGCAATATAACATCTGGTAGCTTTAGAATCTGTTGAGAGGCTAATTAGTGATTTGGTTATAAACAATTTCAGATAAGAACAATATCCTTTCGGTATTCTATAGGATGTATTTTGGAGAGTGTAGAGTGAGGAATTACATGACAATTCCGCCATCAGCATTATCGGACGATCCGTCGTACGGCTAGTATCGACCCTTACTTACTTTTTTGACTTCGCTACGATCCGGACGAAGTGTTTCGCCTCGTCTATAATGCCAGGTACATCGAAGGACTGGAACAATTTGCCTGTGACGGTCTTCCCATCTGATTATAATTAAAGTGTCTTCAAGGTTAGACTGAATAGGCTCATAATAAACAAGTGCTTTAATTAAGATCACCAGAAGCTCTTAGGTCTTATGCAGCCATAATGGTAACAACAGATGGTGACAAGCAATTTAAAGGCAAAGGAATCTTTGAAATGGGAAGTGGTATTCATTTTCTTTTATCATTTTACCCATACAGCTTGACCAAAAATTGGGCGTAGCATGTCATATCGATTGCACATACCATGTCCAGTGGCAAATTATCGGGCGGTGTTGTGATTATAATAGTTGGCTTAGTGCTGGCATATGTTATATCCCACGGTTTGGTCACGCACACCCAGCAATTAGAACTGTTTGCCGAGCCCTGGAGAAGGGTTCAGTTTTCGTGGATTACTATAATTTTATAATTAAATAGTAGGACCCCGTGGTTTCAACTGCATAAAGTTCAATCTCGTGCGAAATATAGCAATAGAAAGTATCCCAGTTTCATTCAAATTCTTTCAGTGCTATTTGCGTGAAAGAGTAAGAAGCATCCATACATACTTAAAAAAAAATACGTTTAAGATATTAATAGAATTTACAGTTTCATTTGGGTTCTATTGAGCGGGCAGTGTTTACTGGAACTAGTTCTGCTGTCGAAATGAGAATCGATCAATGCATCTGGATCTGAATTCACATATTGTGAGCATGAGAGCTAAGAGAGAGCGCCTTTTTAACTGTGATTTGCTCCGGTTAACTTTTCCACACTGCTAATTTTTATGCGCCATTTTACTGCAATAGAAAGCCAAAATAAATGAAATGAAATCGTTTATTAAGCAAGTAGGATCACTGATCACTTTTACGCGTCATGTTTATTTTTTATTTTATTTTTTTAACTAGATGAAGCCGGCATTTCCTAACTGACTACCTCTGAGAAGAAATAGCCGAAACAAACTCAGGGATCATCGTCTTTTTTCAAGTCCCAATATAATTTATCCTAATTATTTTATTGTATTAATCGCATAAATCGAAAAGACTTGAGAAAATTAGATGACCTCTATTTTTTTTAATTTGAATAATTAATAATTATATATAATTAATATTTTTTTAAAATTTTTACTACTTTTATTTTTATTACTTTTATATTATGCCTACGTCTTACCAACTATTAAAATTTTTGCTCTCTCTTGAAAAGTTTATATTTTTGAAATCCTGTCAGAGCCATATTTTTATAATTACCTCTCCCATGTTGCACTTTCTTCACTCCCTTTGATAAAGCAGAAAATGTCGGTTGACCCGATTTCATATCCCAAAAAAGTTACAAATCTCCAAGCGCCTTTAACCGTCCGAATTGTCTACTACTTAGGTCTGCTATGCGTAACAACTAGCTTGGCTCTCAATGTTATTTACTTGTATTCGATCTCTAAATGTTATTTACCTGTCCACTTTATTGGACAAACTTTTATTCGTTTGTTGCTTGAAAGTTCCCTTGGCGTGCCTGCCAGTCATTGTTGTTCACTCTGAAATATAGACTCTATTTTTATGTCAAATAGCGTCCATTTTAAAATGTTTGAAATATTTTTTCTTATTGAGTGTGAGAGTTAATACACATAGGTAATGTACTTTGAGGATTATTGTGTACTGGAAAGTTTGTGACTGTTGTGATTACTGCTTATGTGCAGTGTGCTGGAGCGCAGGTGAAGAGTAGCCAGCCTTTCAGTGTTCTATAGGATGCATTTTGGAAAGTGTGCGAGGGAATTGCATGACTTAATTCCTCCATCTCCGTTCCATCATCGGACGACCCGTCGTACGGCGAGTACCCATACGTTGTTAACACGGGTAACACCACTACGACCAGTACGAAGCGTTTCGCCTCATCTTTTAAACCACGTACATCGAGGGACTGGAATAATTTTCCAGCGGCGGTGTTTCCGTCTAACTACAATTTAAGTGTGAATAGGCTCTTAATAAACTAGCGTGCTTTACCATCAACGATTGCATAACTGCTTACCATCAGGCGAGATTGCGGTCAAGCACCAGTTTATAATTACAAAAAAGTGTGCTCAAACCACATATTGTATTCTATTTCTTGGAAAGATTCACTCTGAAGTTTCGTTTACACTTCCATTGTACGTAGAATTATCAGTAGTAGTTGAAATAATTTTTAAAAATTTGGTAATTTTAAAAAACTGACAACAGCGTTTTTGACGGAATTATTATGACCGATGCGACCACGTGCCGCGTTCCCGGCCCCCCTTCGCCCACGCATGTATTGTCTACCACACATGTATTAAGTTACCTCTTTTTGCGAAATAATATTTATTTTTATAGGCGCAAGCTTTTTTTAAGTTTAGCCCGGCTTTGTAGGCATTAGTAGAATCAGTTATCGATTCCTGATACCTTCACAGATCGGACAGGGTTTTCCTTACATATTGTATAATATTTTTATACCATAACTTTTAGAATATATAACACTAGTTATTAAATTAAACGAGTACCTAACTAACTATACAAATAAGTAGGTACTATAAAACAATAGGACAGTTATGGGTCTTCGTCAGTATCAATGGCTCCCGGAAATGCTACCTAATTCTTACCTATTCTTACAAAAACTTCCTTAAAAAGTAGACTCACGTTGTGGCCCCATAATCCGACCGTTATTAATATTATTAATGGAAAAGTAACTTTCTCTATAGTTACTATTTTTTACTTTATCACGCCTTAACAGCTGAATTGATACATCATGAACTTGTTTAGGACACAGTATACTTCTTATGTTAGTCGTGTTACTGTGGGATGATTCGGACTTCCACGCAGGCAAAGTCATGCATAGCAATTACGTATATTTAAACCAAGTATATTTTAGCTAAGTCAGTAGTTGTAGGTATAGTATGTTCTTAAAAGATACTTTACTACTTACTTTTAAATGTTCAAAAGTCGTTGACTCTAAGTAGTAATAGGGTAGATACTTCACGAAGTTTTAGAAATATGTAATATAATTCCTGGTTCTATGAAAATGTTATTCAACTTTAGTAAGAACATAGTTTGATACAATACATGAGGGGCTCATTAATAAATAAACACAACCGCTCTTGCACGCGACTTCATATACGTGGACGTTTCGGAGATTAGGTGGAACAAACATAAAGACAGCTAGACAAAAACTAAAATAAAAATATTTTTCAGTGTATACTCTCATATGGTTATTACTCTAACAATAAATATTTTCACAGGATAAACACATATGCGTACAATGTTACAAGCTGTTTCAAGCTACTAAAACAACAAAATTGTACACATATTCAAATAAAGCGTCGAAAAATTCATCCCCATCGCTGTCAACTGGTAATATACCCAAGAGATTGGCGATATTGCGCTCGTCCTATGGTATCGCTTAGCCTCTGCTAGCCCTGGAGTCATAGTCAAGTGTCAAACAGTCTCTTGTTTCTTTACAAGAAAAGCTTTTAACCCCGAACGTCTCGAAAATATAATTAACAATAAGGTTATTATATTTAGCCGCTTGAGATTGGCCGCAGCCGCAGCAACAGCACTAGCGCAACAAGCTAATCCTGGAAGGTCGGGTGTGTATGTGGACATAAGTTTCATCCCACATCCCCCTTCCATGGAAATAATGACATGCTGCCCCTTGCCTTATTCTAATCAAGCTGGAACGCTGAGGAAGACAAGAGCTCGTTGAGGGGACCCTAGTGACGCTTTCTCTATACAAATATAATCACCTGTTCTTTTTTCGTGGATGAAGCTTTTAGAGCATTATTTTTTCCAAAAGTTAATAAATAAAATAAATATGGTTTTTCAAAATCCCAAAAATAAGACCCATTTTTACCGCAGTATTAAAACGACTATTAAACAAATGTGATTATTTTTTGACAAAAAAGAAAATAATAGAAGCATAGGTATACTTTTTCTCTAAATTTTGTTATAAAAATAATTGAGATCTGTCATGTTTGAAAAAGAAAACAGCGGAATACGAAGCGGCTTTTGGTCAACGTTTTTGTAGGTAAAATCAGCCTGGGCTGCAACTGTCCCTTTATCACTTTACGGGGAGAGGTTGGAAGCGGCGCAACGGCAATAGTTTCTTCAAATACCTATTTTTCAAATTCCTCGACACTAAAGTCCCCTCTTAATGTTTGCTAAGCGACCCATATTTCGCCTGCAAGAGAGACAGTGGTAAGACTGTTGACAACTTTGCCACAGTAACAGCGGTTAGGAGAACATCAAAGTGCTTCGTTGTCAGGCAGCAGTGAGGCAGAAAGTATTGTTCTCGAACAAGGCACTTTGTTCGATCATGGCAGTGCATGAAACAAACTTTCTTAAGCATTTTGTAATAAATACTTTAATATCATTTATTGGTATTGTATGTGTTCGTAATGTATGTAGGAATATATAAAGAAGAAAAAATGGTACACACTTGTCCAGTACCTACTGTTGCATTTCCTACTAAACCGGACAATCCATGCATGCTATGCATATCGCACAGCATACAGTCGTGGGCTAAAAGTCAATAATAAAAAGATCAAAGTCACAATCACTGTTTTCCTATTCTTATCCATATCGTGACCAGCTAGATGATCATACGGGCTGTCTGAGCATTTCACGTCGATTTGAAATGAGTATTTTTGGTGTCCGGGTTTAATACTTGAGTATAGTTTTGATTGTACTTGTTGATATATTGGTGTGGCTACCTGATTTGGGGTCGCTTGTACATGAGTTTTTTCTATCATACTTTTCTATTATTTATCAGCTGGGTAGTTACCCCCTTTCTTTGGTCTTCCCCTACTATAGCTATAAGATAGCTATCCACATTGATAATCAAAACTTGTGGTTTCCTGACATGTGGCTAATAATATAATTTGAATTCATATACTTATTATTTATAATCACACAATCACCCTATGTATCACACACGCTTTACCACCCACACATACACAACACACACACCTATCCATGATGGATATACTACTCAAGCAAAACCCCTTAAAATGCAATCTCTTCTTCTCATTAATACATAATGCACGTGTTAAATTACACTTCTTTTGGTAGATCAATACGCATTCCTTCTCTTGAAAACATTACTAAATGAACTGTTTGGCCAAACACTGTCTCTTAAGACACAGGCCTCCCAGTTTAAGAGGCAGGGTTTATAACTTTTGGTTACATAGATTTAGTTAAATAATTTGTATGTATGACCTACCACCTTATGTCTAATCTGTTTAATTACTTTTTGGTAAATAAATTTTTCTTTTATTATTATTACTGCACCTTGTTACGTACTTTGCAAACCTGCTTTTGTAAGGACAGAAGAGAATAGAACATTCTTAGGGCTCCGAGCTCTATCAGTAAGACTCTGTAGTCGTTTTGTCTGTAGTTCTGTGTGTTACCAGGCAGGTTATGAATCGTGATAACTAAACGGTTTGGAAATTTCTTAAATGATACGTTTTAGTTACCGATATAACAACAAAAACTGAAAACAGTATGTTTTGTATACCTAGATCATTATCTGTACAGTCTAACTTCACAACTGTATTAAACGACTAGGAAGTGGTAAAGCGTGGTCGATTTGGGGGGCTATCCGACAACGCTGCGGCAGGCATATTAAAATCTGGGGTCCATGAAGACCAATGCCTCCTGGGTCAGGGTTCCTTCCTCAGCCTATAGATGTCCACTGCTGGACAAAGGCCTCCCCCAAGGCTTTCCACGCCGACCAGTCTTGTGCCGCCCGCATCCATCGGCTTCCCGCGACCTTCACCAGGTCATCGGTCCACCTTGTTGGAGGCCTCCCTACGCCGCGTCTTCTAGTACGTGGCCGCCACTCCAGAACCTTACTGCCCCATCGGCCATCGGTTCAACGAGCAACGTGCCCTGCCCACTGCCACTCAATTTTAGTGACTCGCAGAGCTATGTCGGTGACTGGTTCTTCTGCGGATCTCCTCATTTCTGATTCGATCACGCAGAGAAACTCCGAGCATAGCTCTTTCCGGAACCGGGCTTACCCGGGCTTTTCTTTTTGGTCAGGGTTACGGGTTGGTTAATAAAGAAACCGTGGCCTAGGCGCACAGGTAAGTGAAGGAACACGGGTGGATTTTAGTCAGTAAAAGCCTGACACGCCCTTCCGCTCCGCCCAGAGCGGGAGAGGTGATTTGATGATTTCCCATTCAGAAAAAAAAACGCATATTGAAGCCTTCTGAATTTGTTGTCTGTGCTAGTTAGGTATCTTGTATATTTACTTTTATGTATTTGTTTGTTTAATATGTTACTTGAAAATAAAATCTCGACCTTAGAAGCATTAAGTCGTATGTATCGCTCAACCTTAGAAACAGTAGGTCGTATGTGTAGGTCGCCGGATCTAAACATCATCATCATCATCACACACATAGCTCACATCCATAGCTTTTTCAGTTTTGGAATCTGGGGTCCGCTTTACCAGTCGAATTGCTGATTTTTGCTAAACTTCGACATTTTCCGTAAAGCGACTGCCGTCTGACCTCCACAACCCGAAGGCGACATTGAAGCATTGCAATTAGACCAATTGTTGGACTTTTTTGAAGGCTCTAACAACCCGTAACGACTGCCACTAGATTCGTATGGCAACCGCGACCAACGGCTTAACGTGCTTTCCGAGGCACGACCAGACCAGTGCAAATATTCATATTCATGCATACAAATAGGTATTAGCACAGCGCGGGGTTCGTACCCGCGCCTCCTTGCGCAGCAGTCCTACCGCTGTCGGATCTATACGACCTAATACTTCTAGGGTCGAGAAATAATTGATCTAATTATGACATTGGGTAAGGGGTGATTCTTTTCTTAATTTGAATAAATTACTTTTCTTTTTATTTTAATAACCCTGTGTAATAATAATGTTAATACACATTTCTCTAAAGAGTTAAATATACTTACACTTTTACGCATCAATCATTATTTAAAACTAAATGAGCTCAGTGTTTCTTATACTCTCAGAAGAATGACTAAAACAAACTCAAGGGTCAGATTCGCTTCTTAATCTTGGTCATGATAAATAAGAAACATAGAGATTAGTTTCTGAGCTGGTCTTTTGACAAAAGAACCACAGATTTGAACGGACTTATACAGTCAGTGGACGCATTTGTCAGCAGTATTGTTTTGTATGTCACAATAATAGCTTAGGTGAAGTAAGCTCCGTGGCCCTGGCCATCGCACAGGCAAGCGAAGAAACACGGGTGGGTTTTAGTCAGTAAAAGCCTGACACGCCCTTCCGCTCCGCCCAGAACGGGAAGGTCACTTGAAGATTTCCCACCCAGAACAAAAAAGAAGGCATATTGAAGCCTTGTGAATTTTAACCTTGTGGGTTTTAGTCAGTAAAACTCTGAGTCCGGGAGAAGCCATTTGATGATTTCCCTTACCCACAAAAAAAAAAAAATTGTCATTCGTTGTGCGCAATGCTAGGAAACAGTTCGGTACAGTGAAATTTTCACAGAATCAATCGGCTGTCACATGTCAGTAAGATTTCAACAAACTGTAATTGTTCCAATCAGGGGGAGGGTTTTCCGAACCCTTATAATAATTTATTTGGGGTTGTTGTAGGATATGCTTTTTTTTGGATATCAAAAACAAAATCACTTATGATTATAATAGGTATAAGTGATTCCTTTTCATTATCATGATCATCAACCTTTTTATCATCCCACTGCTGGGCATAGGTCTTTTCTCAAACACAGAAGGATTTAGCGTAATCACCACGCTTGCTCAATGTGGGTTGGCGATTTCAGACTTAAAGGCCAGGTTTTCTCAAGATGTTTTCCTTCACCTTGTAATCAGTCATTGGTGTCCAAAATATACTTAGGAAATACATATAACTTTGAAAAGTTACATTGATTGGTATTTGCCTGACCTGGAATCAAATCCGCACACTGTTACTTGAGAGGCTGGTTTTAACCACTAGGCTACCACGACTGCATTTGGTGATATTTTTTAAATGACTAAAATAGTTTGTTAGTAATCACAAAATTACTACATTGTTTTTGGTGTATTCTGAACGCTGACATCCACAGGTGAATTTTCAGCTTTGTTTATGTTTACGTATCTATACTAATATATAAAGCTGAAGAGTTTGTTTGTTTGTGCGCGCTAATCTCAGGAACTACTGGTCTGATTTGAAAAATTATTTTTGCGTAAGATAGCCTATTAATTCAGGAAGGCTTTAGGCTATATAAGATCCCGCTATGACCAATAGGAACAGAGCAGTAACAAAAATTTTTGCGAAAACGGGAGCTAACGCAGACGTACATATTGCTTCCACTATATCTATACTAATATATAAAGCTGAAGAGTTTGTTTGTATGTTTGTTTGTGCGCGCTAATCTCAGGAACTACAGGTCCGATTTGAAAAATTCTTTTTGCGTTGGATAGCCCATTAATCCAGGAAGGCTTTAGGCTATATAACATCACGCTGCAACCAATAGGAGCGGACCATAATTAATTCCACGCGAACGAAGTCGCTGGCGGCTGCTAGTTAAATATAATATGATTCGCCAGTTTCCACGTGTTCAAAAGTCGTGGAATCACAAAATATCGGAGATACTTGAAAATGAAGCTAATTTATGTAATTTTGACGTACCTACCAATTTGAATAAATAATATTTTATTTTAATCAATTAACTACTTTAGTGAAATGTCTTGTTGTTGATTAAGTTGATTTTTGAGTGACCATTTGTAACAACAAGTCATAGAAAAGTTTTGATTTGCAATGTAATTTGAACTTTGTATATAGGACTTGAAAATCACACGTAATCAAGTTCAGGTACTCTTATTATAATTTCATTTTAATTTAAATTCATTCATAATTTAAAATAATTATATAACTTGAAAATTATAGTTCAAATTCTTTTTTGAACTACAGATATTACAGAGGCCCAAACTTTGTTTTAGGTACTAATACTTTAACTATAGGGAGTAATATGGAATCATTATGCCATTTCTTGGGAAATAAAGTTTCTTTTATCACAATCGGTCGCAAGCAATATCATCGCAATGTATGTTAAGCATTTTTAAGGCAACAACAATTTACAGAGTGCTATTGCTTTTAGGTGTACAATTTTACTCAAACTATAAAAAAGAAGTATAATTCTCTAGTAAATATACAAACAATTCCAATATTAAATTAATG
Organism: Sesamia nonagrioides; assembly: GCA_017933935.1. Classification (NCBI taxonomy): domain Eukaryota; kingdom Metazoa; phylum Arthropoda; class Insecta; order Lepidoptera; family Noctuidae; genus Sesamia; species Sesamia nonagrioides. The sequence continues at coordinate 1,674,164 of JADWQK010000137.1, read as the reverse complement.
AACAAACAGATTACGAATCTATTTAAATAGAGTGCATACGTTAAGGATGGATTAGTTATTTTGAATTACCTTGCTTACAACATTTCAAATATGGAATTACATATAATCAGTCGCACAGCAGGGTGATTGCGTAACACACTATCAGTAGCAATGGGTTTCATTTTGACAGTTCAGCAGCATTCATTGCGTCATTTACTTTGTTGAGCAAATATATTTTCAAACATAGAGAGCAATGGAATAGCAATAAGCTTCAAAATGATTCTAACTGATTGTCATGCTCTGTTACGAAATTAAGGTGTAGCAGCCTAATCATTTTTGTCAAATGATTGCGACTAGTTGGGATCGTTTGGACCAAACGGACCAATGACCGGTCCAAACGATCCCAACTACTGTGGGACCTCGGTAATCCGGATTCCCGTTTGTTCGGTGATCGCTGTAATTCGGCCGGGCAATGGGATTCGAGGGGAGGCCGGCGAGGATAGGTGCGGGCTGTCCGTCAGTGTTTTGTTTGTCACTTTTGGTGATTAGACCAAAAGCGATAACACTAGACGCTTTAACGTATAATGTCAATATAGCGCGCTTGCTAACATCATGATGCCGCCAAGTAAACATACGACATTGACATTAAAAGACAAATTGTGGATTATAGAAATGTTAGATAAAGGTGAGAGCTACCCTGTCATTGTTCGGAAGTTTGGCAAAGGCAGGTGAACTGTAGGCGTTAGAAAGAAACTAAGGTTAAAACTGTGTTTTATTAACATTTAATATGGCATACTATCTTGTTTTTGCTTCTCCGGATACTACTACTACTGTATTTGCAATTATTTGACAAAAATGTGTTCGCCGATTAGGGGGCAGGTCTAACGATCAGCTTAAGCTTCGGCGGCCACGGTTGGTCTGAGGATGGGTGACCATTTCTACATACACCTTACGGAGGTGTATGTAGTGTGTATGTGTATATTGAAAGCACGTTAAGATGATAGTCAAGGCTGTTATTCATACATAGAACTTTGAGAGTCCTTATGAGTCGTCAGAAGTCAGAAAGTCAGACCACCAGTCTTACCAAGGGGTATCGTATGACCCAGTAACTGGGTTGTTCAGGTCAGATAGGCGGTCGCTCCATATAAAATACTGGTATTCAACAGATTCCGGTTAGACTGGAAGCCGACCTCAACTTAGTTGGGAAAAGGCTAGGCGGACGATGAAGATAAATGTTGAGTCATCATCATCATCATCAACCTTTTTTATCGTCCCACAGCTGGGCACAGGCCTCCTCTCATTCAGAGGAGGATTGAGCGTAATCACCACGCTTGCTCAATGCGGGTTGGCGATTTCAGACTTAAAGTCCAGGTTTCCTCAAGATGTTTTCCTTCACCTTTAGTCATTGGTGTCCAAGATATACTTAGAAAGTACATATAACTTTAGAAAAGTTACATTGGTACTTGCCTGACCTGGAATCGAACCCGCTCACTCATACTTGAGAGGCTGGTGTTTCAACCACTAGGCCACCACGACTATAAAAAAACTGAATAATTATTTATAATCAGTCTATAATTTCCCTATTCCTGTGAGTCTCAGAAATAAGGAAATTATAGACTGATTATATATATGGTTGGTTATGATTATTGGGAAATTATGGCCTTCTGTCTTAGAACATGTGGGTCGCTTCTTCTTAGTCGTATCAATGACTCCGTTTATTTATTTATTTTTCAAATATCGACTGCGATCAGTTTTCTGCCACTTCGAAGTCTCTTTATTGGCTTCTCAATATCTTCCATGTCGCTTTTAATGCAGAGAGAGCATGACACTAAATACTTTGCAATGTGGCTTCATAGCTGCACCGTGGATAAGCCTCTTATCTTTGCCTGTAGCGGTTCTGGTATGGCACCCGGTGGCCTCTAGAACCCATTCTGCAGGCTCAGAATTTTAAATAGCCGAGAACGTAGTTTGAAGAACCACTGTTTAAATAATGCGTTTGCACTGTCAAAATCACACTAATCCTTATTGCTATTTAAATAAGGTTGCTGTTGGTTTGCTTATTGATATTCACAGGTTTGTGAAATTTACTGATATTTTTATAATCATTGCAATAAGGTTGATATTAGGTTGGTGCTGTCATAGGTTCCAGAACAGATTAAGAAAGTGCCGTGCTCGGTTTTTATTAGATTATATCATGTCTTTAAGATTTTGCGTTTAGGCCATATGAGTTACTACTTAATTATAGTGTCAATCCCTGTGAACACAAAGTAAAAAATACGGGTTGTGTATCGGGAAACATACACAGCTGGAGCTACGGTCTCTTCATAGTTCGCCAAGCCACTAGCAGCCTTATAGCAACGAGAATAAGGATCACTGTGATGCAAAATCAGGGGTGAAATAATTGTGAATGATTAAGGCGAATACGGACTGTATGCATATAATTAAGTTAAATTGAGAGAAGAAAAAAGAACCTGACTGTGCTGATTTTTGTTTGCCTCCTTTTTCTTTGTACGTTAGATAGAGAGAAAAAATAAAAGTCTAGACATTTCTAATTTTAGATCAAGTTGTGACACAGAAGTTTACATAAACTAGTCTTTGACATTTCACATAGGCATATTTTGACAGCTTTAAACGGTCATTGCCCTTTTGCCGTCCTTTTTTCTGTCGATATAAGTACGAGATAGCAATATTCTAAATTTAATTTTCTTGTTGCATTAAATTTCAGCAAATAACTGTGAATAGTGTTGATAAATATTTAATACCTATTTTAAGAATTTAAGAAACTATTAGAGCGGCTCAGGGGATCAGCTAAGAGCGATAGAATTGTAGTGTATAGTTTTAATAGTTTCTCTTTATTATGTACACCATATAAATTACAGAACAGAAATATGAAGATTTTACAAAAAATTACACAATGGGTGGTCTTATCACTAACAGGAATCGTTTACAGACAACCTTTAGGGTGTTACCTCACCAATCGATCGATCGACATCGGTCGACGCTGATCGATTGGTGTGGTAGCTTTAATTGATCCACGGATACCGGTCGACTAACCAATAGTCCAGTCTAGTAGAAAGTATCGATCGACGTTGACCAATCCAATCTACCATCGATCGATGGCATCTATCGACTATCGATCGATTGGTGTGGTCACAACCTTACAGATAGCCGAAACTATGGATTATCGGCCAAAGTTACGAACCATCTCTAACCACGTATCACATTCGGGCATAAAATTAGTTTAGGTTCCAAACTAATAATGAGATCACTATTTCACAGTGGTCTTTACTCCTTACGTGTTTTTGCCGTCCAACATCGTTGGATTGGTTCCCAATTGAATTCATTTTATATTTTTGATTGAATTTGGTTAGCCTTCGATCGAATGATGTCATGTGAACACAAATTGAAACTGATCTTAGAATAAACCTATAATGCTCATAAGGCCTCCTGCTATCTGTAAAATTGAATGAGCCGCGCGGGCTCTTTGCTGGTCTTTCATCTCTCTCACTCGCCATACTTAGAAGTCACTTCTTCACTCAAGACTTAAAGAAACCTAAGTAACAGCTATCGTTAACTACATGCAAAGAGATCCACTCCATAAAAATGATCAAACAACTCAAGACGGCACAATATAAAATCCTTGAAAACAACATAATAACGATTAAGTTTCTAGGTACAATATTTCGCCCCTGACACCGTCGTCATTTGAAGTGCCCTTCAGTCGATAGGATCGTTCGCCGACGCGACAATTAGTCGCACGTGTGTCATGTGCTTGATTTGTGGATGTAACTTCCGGTGTCACGCACGCGATCGCACGCATCACACACGGATTTCTGTTTTTGCTTTTATATCGAAAACTAGGGTAAAGTCTGTAGAAGTAGGGCTTGTTTTTAATTTATGTTCTGATAATTTAACAGGTGTTATTGCTTGTAGTACTTGCAATTCAAACTAGGTCACATCGATCACATCGATTTTCCTTCACCTTCTAGGTTGCTGTAAATAGCATCTGACGTTATTAGAAGTTACTAAATCAATCATGCCCTGGCGGGCATGACTGATTCACTATTCGGGTGAGGTACTTCTGACTAGTCTATTTCGGAATTACTTGCACCTTTGACGACCGCCACTGAAACCGCAATCAACGTGGAACTGAAATTATTGTTACTCTAGTAGTCGGTTTTTTCACTTAAATGTGTTTTCGGTTATGTTATACAAAGGTTTCTCCAACTAAAATAATCTTTTTAGTGACTTTCTTTTTTTTTCTCTAACCTTATTATTGTCATGTATAAGAATAATCAGCCTATATCGTTTCCACTGCTAGAACATGGCACAGAAAATGGTGATCTAGAGATCAACGCTATGTATAATAATCGACTGGCAGTGACTTTTGACTGGCGAGAAATTTGGCGCAAGCTAGTTGCAACTAGTCATTGCAGGATTTGTCACTGTCTAGGTCTATGAGTGAACAGCGTATAGTTGACAATATGGTGCTGTCCGTGTTCTATTGTCTTCAGCTTATTTTCGTCAAGTATGAAATTAGTTATTTATTCTTCCGTGGCTTTTTAGCCTGGACAGTTCATAGTTTAATCGTTGCACCGCAAAACCGAATCCTCTGTTTTATCCCTACACTGCAATGGCCACACGTTTAATATATGATGTCCGCCTCCCATGACGTATGTATGATGTCCTGACCACGGATATGGTTCCTACTAGATTATTACCAGCGAGCGGTAACCGACGCTACCGTTGCCCACGTCCGGTTGTGCGCACGCGATACCGGACACTGTATTAATCTAGTCAAACGTGGTCGAATTGGTTGCATTCATTTCTGCAAGTACTATTTGTTTTCTGTGTGTGTTGTTTATTTTTTTTTATCTGGTGGAACGGTTTTGACGAGTTTGAATTGAAAATTAATTAACGATTAAAACAGTGTATCAACTTCTAGTTCAGTGTTGCTGATTCTGATTTGTTTTGACCAAATATTTAATGTAAGTTGTTGTTAGTTTATTTCGCATAAACAAAAAGCATATTACAAATTAAGAAAATAAAATAAATAAGCGTCACAACACACAGGATACACATTGATATAATATTAAACTAAGGTAGATACGTCACTAGCGCACTGAAAATGAAGCGTACAAAAGGAGGTAAGTCCAGCAAGTCGCTTTAGTTTTTGTCGATTCTATTTAAGCGCAAACGACAAACACTAGCCATCTTTTTCTTCTCTATGCTTTAGATTGCGCCCCATCTCACTCACACTGTGCCAACGTGTGAAATGTACGCAGAATAAAAAAATTGCATGTGTGTGCTGCTGCTCCCATCGGCACATTTATTTTGGTTAATTTGTTAGAGCATATCATATCTGTTTAATATTAATTATATCAATGGCCATACACATTATAGGTACTCAAGACTATAAAAAGTTGGCAGGTATATTAATTACTTGATGTCAGGACGAGAGACAACACACATTAATTGACATTATCAATACAAAATAATGCGTGTTGCGTCCGCGACACTGGCAGATCAAAAATAAAATGCCAATTACGGACTGAAAAAATAATTACTTTTTTATTAAAACCAACAACAATCAAGCTATGCTCCTCATTTATGCCAGCACAGGAGGCCTCTATCTCATCTCAGCGACGAACAAATGTCAAAAACTTGGCAGAACGTTAAGAAAAAAAAAGAAAAAGCAAAGTTATTTTTGACAGAATGACACGGATATCAAACTGCAAAAGTTTTTTAAATTACTAGAATGGCTTCCATGGTCATTGCTCAGCAAACTGCTTCGAAGGAACCTAACATCACCAGCGCCAAATTTCAGTAATTACCTTTAGAATGATGTGATGATGTCCCACCGTCATCATCATCATCGACCTTTTTATCGTCTCACTGCTGGGCACAGGTCTCCTCTCATAGAGAGAAGTATTAAGCGTAATCACCACGCTTGCTCAATGCGGGTTGGCGATTTCAGACTTAGGTCCGTATTCCAGAAGGAAACTCAAGCATTGATCTCTGCTTAAGCATTACTTAAAACTAGTTTCAACCAATCAAAAGGCTTCAAACGAGACTTAAGTAGAGCTTGAGTTTTGAGTTACGTTCTGTAATACGGACCTTAAAGCCCAGGTTTCCTCAAGATGTCCTTCACCGTTTAACCAGCCACTGGTGACCAAGATATACTTAGAAAGTACATATAACTTAGAAAAGTTACATTGGTACTTGCCTGATCTGGATTCAAACCTGCACAGTCATACTTGAGAGGCTGGTGTTTTAACCACTAGGCCACCACGACTTTACTAGGTCCCACCGTGTTACATAATAATCGGGTAAATATTGCCAGTCATACCACTGAGATCAGAGTGAAAATTATGATCAGCTATGATATCGTACTCCGGCAGAAGAGATTTCGACTCCTACAGTAGACGTGTTAAGCCAGCTGAGACTGAAGACTCGGTTGACACACTTTCTTGGGGTTGTCCACAAAAAGTTTAAGCCATCATTTGTATTTTTTTTTCGTATTCAACTTAAATGTTATGTATTATATTTCACTAACTTCCAATTTTCTATAAAATACCACAATACTTATTTATTCATCATCTTAATTAATAACTCTATTTCTATATATAGCAAAACATATAATAAACAATACATATAATATTGATACAGAAAAGTAAAAAGATCCTGGCACATCACTCAAGATTCTCTAACGAACTTACATCACGTCGACAGGCTGTAAATATAACCAATAAACTTGTCCAAACTTTTATAACTAGTCGATGAACGAAATATATCGATTTAAGACATTTGCCACCCCATACATCACTTAGGGCTGATATTGATAGTCGGTGACAAGACCGGCTTGACATCCCCTGCTACACGATCACACGCTTCTATCAACCAGTGAAGACAACACAAGGAACTTTCAACCTTATCTATACTGCAATAGGTTTAGTTTAATTTAGTTGAGTACAAACATAGGGATGTCACAAAACTTGTGCGGTATCTAAGAAAACATTTTTCTTTGAAAACGTGCCGAGGTTTTCCGGGAGCAGGCTTACGGGCTTTTATTTTTCTTCTCTCAAATGCTGCCTTTTCATAACTGTCGGGGTTGGGATCGATTCGGTCAGAACTTCAGAAGATTTGGTTTCCTAATCCGGTCTGATCCGTTACTGCGGTCGTCCGTCTCCGTTATGGTTTAAACCGGTTTAGATCTTTGTAAACTTTTGATTTTAAGTTTATTTTCTTGTTGCTTTATGGTTTTATAGGGTTTTGGAATATCTGAGTGGTAGATGGGATTTCAAATGATAGGGCGACGTGGACTTACCTATATTTCAACTGATTTCTTTTGAGTAATTTGTGGTTTTTTGATGATAGCATTTTGGTATATTTTGTTTGTGGTTTTCAGGAATAATTAAATTTTAATTTAATTATGATCTGCCCTTTTTTCAACTATGTTGGAATCGGCGTCCAGTCTAAACAGATTCAGTTGAATACCAGTACTTTCGACGGTAGACTGATCTCCACAACCCATTTCTTGGGTACTGTTTGGTGACCAGTTCTTATCAAAGATCATCTCCTTGATAAGAACTGGTCACCAAACAGGAGACTGGGACCAACGGCTCAATGTCTTTCAAATCAAATCAAATCAAAGCATTTATTTCAAATAAACCAGTTACAGGCACTTTTGAATTGTCAGAAGGTCGGTCAGTCAATAAGATGAAGCTAGTCGCCCATTACAAAGAGTAGGTACCTATGGAGAAGAATGGGCAAGAAACTCCATGGACACTCTTTTAAATTTTCACGCTATTGTTATAAATATTTGATTACATCATTCATGTTGAAATCAACCGTGTGAGAACGACGCAAAAATATATTGTACGCTGAGAGCGTTCATTATGGAAAACACACAAAAATAAATTCAGAAATTAAAATACGCCGTGGCAGCTATGAGATGACCAGTCCTCTCTGAAGGCGTCCGCTCACAAACATGACGTATGGATCAGCATCATTCAGCTCAACCATATTGAAGGGAACCCAATGACCCAACACACACGCCACCACCAGCGAGTCACTTGAGTGAGCATGACATACTCTCAACAGCCAGAACAGAATCAAGTCAATAAAAAAGACTAACCCGACAAATAAATGCCTTACAGCACATTCGTACATTGTGCTCACACCTTTGCCATGCAATTATACAATACTAAGAAATTGAATCTACACAATGCTAAGATAGTTTTGTCCAAGGTTCAGCAGCTCCAACAGTGTTCCCGAATACTAAGTTTAGCTCCTGTGTAGCTGTACAAGTGCCGAACACCTCTGTCAGCGATACAATTCCGTAACGTACAATATGCTTGGCTATATAGTGTGTAATACAGGCTTTGAATTAATAACATAAACAATTACATATTAAAACTACAAAAGGAAAAATCAAAGAATTATCAGTGTATAGAAATCGGACGCAGCTCAAGCCCAAGCCTTTTTGTCCTCAATATAATCCTTCACACTATAAAATGCTTTCTGACACAACTTGCGTTCAATGAAGGATTTGAATATATTCAGGCTCAGATCTTGAACCACCTCTGGAAGCCCATTGTAAAAATGTATACTTTGGCATCTCCGTACCGTACTCTATACCGAGGCAAAGGTGGTAACCCAACTACAGATAAATTAAATTTTAATTATTTCGGTGATATTCATTTCTGGCTATTCTTTGGAAAATACGTTATGCTATAGGTACCAGTTGTCATCCGTAGATCTTGAACTGTCGTTACTGGTAGTCAGACGCACAACCACCACCAACAGTGTTACCAAGGGGTAGGTATTGTGTTACCCAGCAACCCTGGGTATCACAATACTCCTTGTTTGTATCCTCCATCCTCCATCCGCCTTATCTGGAAGAGGAACATCCCGAAACAGCCGGTATATCCGGTGAAGACCTTTGACCGGAAAGTGAGCCGGAAGGTGAGGATGCCGTGGCGCCTCTCAGCGACTGTCTACTGGCAGTATCTGTTAAAGCTTACAAATACGCCAACGATTGCTGAAAACTACTGACTTGCTGCGAAATACTAAAAACGATACAGTGTCCACTATAAAGAAAACAAAAAAGCAGAGAATCAATAGAGCGGCTGTCCAAATGTTTGCAAACAGTGCGCCCGCACCGGAAGTACGTAGTTAAACAAGATGGCCGCCAGCCGGTCACGTGACCGCTACCCGGATTCACCCCGACTTCCGGTGCTCGAAACATTATGTCAAGTGTATTGCAGGTAGTTATGGTTTGATAATTATCTATGCCATTATAAGCACCCCTTGGCTTGGATGGCACGCATATGTTATGATTTTTTGGTGGCCGAGTGGTCAGTTATCAATGTTATCGTATGGTCAAGTAATTAATTTGTTTTGTAGAATGCTGTTTAATTTTATTAAAACTGAATTAGGTGTGTGGTGAAAAATGGTTTTGGTTGATTATACGCCTTTATAAGTTTGATCTCGATAGAAAGGCGTAGAAACGCGTTCTGGCTAGTTTTACCGCATTCCGTATAATCTCATTTTTGAAGTCAAAAACGCATAAGTTGGTGTTTACTTTTGTTTTAGAAAAACTTACTTTTATCGTGGCATCGTTTTCTGTAACACTTTCTCTTAGACTCTTGTGAAGTGGTCGATCGAAAATAAATACCATTGGGCACACAGTTTCAACTAAAGAGTTTAAATGACTGAAGGATTTACCTTCTACTAAAACGAGAACATGACCCTCTGAGTGTTTCAGCATTTCTTCTCAGAAATAAGTGTGCTGGAAAAGCTTTTTAGTTTTTTAAATATTGCTCAAAATATTTACTCGTAAAAGTGACATAATATCACGCCTGGAAGAGGTTCAATAAAAAATCAGTGTAAGGCACTTGTTGTCTGACATTTTTGCTGAACTGAGCCTTATTCATGCAGCCGCGAGGCATTGTCCCTTATTTTTTTTACCGACCGATGTAAAAAAATAGCGGAGAGAGTACAATGCTACTACTATTTGATTTTTATTTATTTTTATCCTATGTATTTTTCTGGTGTGTCTTTTAGTCTGTGATAAATAAATGTATGGATTACATATAATAAGAGGGAATTCTAGTGGTGCTTTCTCTATACAAACGTATTCCGCTGTTTTCTTCGTGGATAATGCTTTTAGAGCAATTATTTTTTTTTACAATTTTACGCCGTGATTATACGTGCCCCTATTATTTGATTTTTCAGAAACTTAATTAATAAAAGAAATACGATAATTCAAAATCGCGAAAAATTACCCATTTTTACCGTGATGTACAGATGACTATTAGACAAACATGATAAGTTTTTGCCAAAAAAGAAAATAATAGAAGCATAGATAAAACTTTCTTCAAAATTTTGATAAAAAAATAATTCAGATCTGTCGTGTTTATTAAAAAGAAAACAGCGGAATACGAAACGTCTTTTAATCATGGTTTTTGTGGGTAATAGCAGCCTGAGCTGAACTGTTATTTTCGCACTTTACCGGGAGAGGTTGGAAGCAGCGCGACGGCAATAGTTTCTTCAAATACCTATTTTCCAAATTCCTCGGCAGCTTAGATTCCCCTCTTAACTAAACATCATACGTATACATAATATGCCTATAATGTTCCCATTTCTTGGACACGTGCCTTCTGTCGGTGAGTGGGCTGTAATCCAGCACGCAGGTTCAGAGCAGTCTTTGTTTTTGAACTGTAAGTTTCTTTAGCATTGCTGTGATTAGATACTAATGCTATGGGATTGATATTTAGTATTGTAAGCTCACTCTTAGCTATCTTTACCCAAATTTTCACGGTGAGTCTTTACAGAATTGATCAACTGAACTAGTCTGCTTCACAAGCCATCGTAGCTACGACAAACATGGCCAGCCCTCTAAATAGCTTGCAGAGTAAGCGCATTGAAGTGGCAGCAGTTTGCTTACTCTGAAAGCTATTTCGGTAAGTTCGTATAATTCTATTTCCTTTCACAAAGAACGTGCTAATAGGTACAAGATAATTTCCAAGCAATTGAAACTAATTATAGTAGGCGGTATTCAGAACGTGTCAGACATAATTATATTATGAATGCAAATGGAAAATCGACACTCGTATTGGAATTTATATTCTGCTTGCATGTGAATTGCGTGCTGTCTGTCTAATGGCCGTAATCAAACCACACTCAATCGTCTGCCATATTATTAGATAACGCTTTACTAATAACTGAATTTTCATTTCAAAAAAGGAACAGGCCACCGAATTTTCAAGCACTGTCAGGGATATTCATTGTTTATAAAATATACACAGTACAAAATTTGTCTTGTTTGACTGACAAAGTCAAAAGCTTTTATTTCAAATAGCTATTTATAAGGCTATTCTGAACGTCAACAACTTCAAAACATATTATTGATTTTAGTCACCCTTTCGAAAAGGCAGTTTTCGTATGGAGTGTGTGAAAATGTTTGCAATAATTTGCATAAGTTAATTTAGCTCAAGACTGTCCCCAAAGCCTAGAGCACAGGTGAAGAGTAGCCAGCCGGTCGGTGTTCTATAGGATGCATTTTGGAGAGTGTGCGAGGGAATTGCATGATTTAATTCCCACATCTCCGTTCCCTCATCGGACGACCCGTCGTAGTGTTTGTCGTCCTTTAATTTTAATTCCACCGTAACGTTGTTAACACCACTACGATCCGGACGAAGCGTTTCGCCTCGTCTTTTATACCGCGTACATCGAGGGACTGGAACAATTTGCCAGCAGCGGTGTTTCCGTCGGACTAAAATTTAAGTGTCTTCAAGGCTAGAGTGAATAGGCTCTTAATAAACTAACGCGCTTTACCCTCAACAAATTTTATAACTACAAAAAAAAAAAAATTAGAAACCTGCAAGGTGATTACGTAAGGCACTATCAGTGACAATGGGTTTTATTTTGACAGTTCAATAACATTTATTGCGTTATTTACTTTGTTGAGGAGACATATTTTTCGAATATAATTATGGATTAGCAAAACGCTTCAAAATGGTTCCAATTGATAGACACCTAGTAATAATGAATGATGCAAAGGCAAGGTGGTTTCAGGTTTACTACGGTAAAATCAGAGGTTTCTACTAACATTATTACTTAATAATAAATTATTCCTAACAAGCTATGGACTATCAAATGTCTGAAAAAAAAGCAAACTTAATATCGTACTTTCCAGGGAACGGAGGAATCTTTTATATAAAGATGGATCCCATGTTTTTATGTATTTTTTATATGTTATTCGTATATACCTACGGATAATTTAAGTTAGGATATCAAAGTACGTCAAGACTAAAAAAAAGCTATGACTTTATTAATTTTCAATAAAATTTTTTGATAATCAGTTTTAATTTATCACTGTTGGGTTTGCCTTCCTATTCACTTTTCAGCTCTCCAGAACTGCTAAAGATCATGATTTATTAAAGAAGTTCAGCTCATTCCGTTATCTCCGTCTAGTAGATAATAGTTATAGTTACCGTATGTTTTAATTTTTCTAAGGGTGTATCTGACATCGACGCACAAACGAGTACCATTGATCCAGTACATGATTCTGAACCCCCTAGTGGTGGAATTTTTCGTCGGATTCTTCCTGATACCAAAAAAAAAATTAATAAATAAAAGAAATGCAGGTTTTTTCACTTTAGACCGTTCATAATTGCTATACTTTTATAACCCAATAAGATTTTAAAGTGAAAATGAATTAATTCGCCAATTACACCAAAAAGCGCAATATGAACAAAACGCGAAATACGATCCTATCAGCTGATTAAATAGAGTTCACATCAGGGCTCAACGACATACCTACAAAAACGCGCGCCGGCACGCTTGCAAGGTTCAAAGGCCGAGCCGACACTGTTTTTTAAACACTGTGATTTGTGTAACCGCTCATTAACGACATAAATCATTATCATAATTTAATTAGTGGCATGCGGGGCAGCCTTCCCGCGAAGTTTGTGTTACTATGACTATTCGACACCTTATTTATTATACACCCTGTATAATAAATAAGAATATTCCAAAATCTTGCGTTAGTGTTTTTTGATCGACCTAGCCAAACTATCAATCAGTCAAATCTATGTTACTTGATTATGATAATTCTGTTAACTGAAAGGGCTCTTGGGAGTGTACAGACAAGGATTTCATAGGTCCATATCTATACTAATATATAAAGCTGATGAAGCTGAGTTTGTTTGTATGTTTTTTTGTTTGTTCGCGCTAATCTCGGAAACTACTGGTCCGATTTGAAAAATTCTTTTTGCGTTGGATAGCCCATTAATCCAGGAAGGCTTTAGGCTACATAACATCACGCTGCGACCAATAGGAGCTGAGCATATCTAATTCCACGCGCAGGAAGTCGCTGGCGGCCGCTAGTTTACAATAATAGTGATGTATCAAATATATGATTTTATGAACGTGCTGAGGTTTAAAAAAACTTGGAAAAGCACGTACCTAGGTTAGGTTTTAGGCGAAGAAAATCTATTTGTGACTGTGAAATAAAAAAAGCATAACTATTAATCCGATGTCAAATATTTGGCTCTTAAACTAATTGTCACCCGACTTAAATTATTGTCTGTACCTACCTATATTTCTCATTGTCATTTCTTGACAGTTTTATGATAGGTACCTCAAATTGAATTGAAAGTTAGAATGTGGTTGTCAGTGAACAAAGTACAGTCAACAGAAATTGATTGGCCACCATGTTAAGCAAATTTTATAAAGGGTTGATTTTTCCATAGTCAGATAACTTTGATTCGACGAATAAAATTGACTTTTAACAGTTTTTGTATGAGATAACTGTCAAAATTTTTCCTCAAATAATGTAATTAGACGATTAATAATCAGCCTTAGGTAAGAGAGCAATACGCTCCTGTAGGTGTGGATTTTAATATTTATATGAATTATACCGTTCAGCGTTTATTGAGTATTATTCTTAAAAATTTACTCATATTAATACTACACTATAAAGACTTATATTAAGACTATTATAAATATACTTACCTATATATTATTTATAATTAAATTATTGCCTTTTTGATAAACATGCGTTACTTAAAACATTAAAAAATAAACATAGACCCCTTACCAATTTTATAAAATATTCCAAAATTACTAATTCACACCTGATAAAAAAAAAATCAGTAATTTTAGACAAGAAACGAAGTAATAAAAACAGAACAAAAAAAGGACGAAAACAAAACACTCCTGTCTAGGTACTAACCCTAAAAAGTCTGCGTGGAAATTAAATCCAGTGGTTCTGCAATAAAAAGCCGAACGCAGCGTCTGCCCGTCAGTTCGTTTGTGTCAATCAATTATAGCAGGGAGCGCAGATGAGGCACGCAGCGTCCTAGGCCACGCCTTCTATCGATCGAGCCCGCCCAAACGCGCTGAATTGCTCCGTGCGCCGAACTTACTCCTGTTTCTGTACTAGCTTCGAGGACGTGATTTTTTCGGAGCTTTCATGTTATTTTTCATACGGGCATCAACTATGAAACTGCTGTTTCTCGGTTTAAAGAACGTATACACTTCATAAAAAGCTTGATTTTGCGCTTTAAGGTAATTTAATTACTCTGCTATTCGGTTAGTCGGTAGCCTTCTGAAGATTTTTTTCTTTACATTTAGAATGATTCAGAACAAAAACTTTTTTTTTATATAGTTTTTTTTTTTAAATTTTGTTTAACAATATCTGTATATATCTATGTATCTATACATTTTAAAAATCAACAGTTATAAAAGTGACGTCATCATTTTTTAGTTGAATTACAACGTCTTATTAGGTACTGCTTTTGATAGACAGCTTCATATCATGCATAACGGTAACACGCGAACCTAATAACACTATGAGGCGTAAAAAAATAATTATACGTAATCATATACGTTGTAAGTGTAACCTGCGTTGTCTGTGATAATGACATTTTTATGTCTCTTCCTTTTATATTAAATAGTTATTGATATACCTACTTGCTATTAAGTTGTATAAAAAACGGGTACGCGTCCTATCTGCGTCAATCCTTCTTGGTTTGACCGAAAGGTACAAACAAATTCCTAGGAATCTTTGTTGAAAGTTTGTTTCTTTATTTGTTAGTTTGAACGCGCTAATCTCAGAAACTGCTAGACCAATTTTAAAAAATTAATTATTCCCTGTACGTTACTTTAATGTACCTATACCTAAGCTATAATAATCTTTATAATAAAACGTTTACTACAGGCTACAATGGCCCATAGATATAAACATTACAAGCTAACATAATGTATAAAGTAGGGGTATATAAAAATTACCGATGTACTAAAGACATAGTTTTTTTTTTTGTATGAAATGAATCGAAATGGGAATTTGATCATGCCTATATTACTGTGAAATTTCATAAAAATCCGTTCAGTAGTTCTTGCGTGACACAGTAGGTAATACCTAATCTCAGAAATGAGGAAATCAGCAGTAGACAAAGTCACCGACATAGTTCTTCGTGTCGCTAAAATTAAATAGCAGTGGGCGGGGCATATTGCTCGTAGAACCGATGGCCGATGGGGCAGTAAGGTTCTGGAGTGGCGGCCAAGTGCCGGAAGACATAGCGTAGAGAGGCCTCCAACAAGGTGGACCGATGACCCGATGAAGGTCGCGGGAAGCCGATGGATGCGGGCAGCACAAGACCGGTCAGCGTGGAAAGCCTTGGGGAGGCCTTTGTCCAGCAGTGGACATCTATAGACTGAAGAAGAAGAGTAACAACCATGAATCTGTTAACCCCACAAATACTCGCGTTTACTTAAAATAGTAAGTAGTACTTACTAAAAGCATTGGTTGTTTAGTAGTTAACTGTCTCTTTCTTCTCTTTAGTTTACCTCCTCCTAGTCGGTAGTTGCGTACAAAGGGCATATTTAATAATACGCCTTTGTTATTGGGCCTTGTTGAATAGAGTATGATTAAATTCTTTCCCTTCTTAAGTTATAATTTCAGTATTTTTGTTGTTTTTCCCACAGTGTAACTGTTCAGAAAAGAGTAGGTACATAGCTATGTAGACTGTTATAATTTAGGAAAAGGGATTTTTTGTTTATGCAAAACCCAAAACACGAGGCCTGTATTTTTATGTAAATAATCTATGTAAAAAATTTCAAAAAGATATCATGAAAATCCACAAAGTTATGAGCTTGTTATCTTAATTGGTTGTCCCAACAAAAATATGGTCAGCGCATCGCTCGCCCGCCCGCGCCATGAGGACTCCTAATACTATGATCTACAGTCAGCTGTGTTGAGTGCTCGGTAACCATACTGCAACAATTTCTAAATGTATTTGGGAAAAATATAACATGATGTAAAAATTATTGGTATCGATTCAGGTGTTTCTTCTGAACATGCTATATTCGGGTTTTGTATAAAGTTATAAATAATAACGTTGTAGATGCTATATCTCATATATGTATGTTAATTTTTATATATATATAGACGTCAGAAAAATAAAATAGTTAAGTACCTATATTTTTTTTATTTTGTGCTATAATTATATGAAGTTAAAAAATCTCATATGATTTATGTAACTACATATATGTATACCTAATTATTATTTTACATGTGCCTAACTGACAACACATAATTAAAATCAAACATATATTATGCAAGTGACACTAAAGCAGGAAACATTAAATTAACTTAATTTTTGTATTGCTGCAATTATGCCTGTAGTAATTGTAGGGTTATTACAAATACAGAGCAAACGTTATTCAAAGGGTTATAGTGTCAATGGAGGATATTACTATAACTTTGTTAAATACAAATTATTATCAACAATATTTTAATTATTGTAGGCTTACTATGGGTAATTTTTTTTTAAATAATTATAAACTAGTGCTTGACTGCAATCCCGCCTGATGGTAAGCAGTGATGCAATCTTTAATGGTAAAGCGCGCTAGTTTATTAAGCCCAATCACTTAAAAAAACTTAGTGAATAGGAAGGAAGACGGCAGTTGAGCGAGGTGGTGCAATGTAAAACCCAACAACACGACCAACGATGCTGCGCCAGAGGGAGATTGATGTGGAGATCCTCCAAGACCAAACTCCCGACACAAAAACATTTGACGCATCGTACCCGGCACACATCGCAACAAAATTGCTCAGACCCGTCCTCCCTACGGCTTCACCAGACATCATGCCGGAACACGACGAATCGCTTGGCGGCAAGACTTTGTCTGGTGGGTGGTAACTTCTGCCGGCAGCTGATGTTATGGCTTACCACCGAGGAAAAAAACAATTTAAATATAAATTTACGTTTACAGAACAATTGTATTTGTTACAATTCGCAAATCTAGATTCTTTTACTCTTAAAGTGAACAATTTTAGAAAATTGGCTTAGTATACCTACAATATGTAAAGAAAACCCTGTCCGATCCGTGAAGGTATTGTTAGGTAGCGATAACTGATTCTACTAATGCCTACAAAGCCGAGCTAAACTTTAAAAAAAAACCCCTAAAAAATTAAATATTATATCGCAAAAAGAGGTAACTTAACGCATGTGCAGTATGCCATACAGGCGCGGGCGAAGAGGGGCAGGGCACGCGGCACGCGGCCGCATCGCTATTCGCTCAGAATTGTACCGTCAAAAATGATGTTGTCACTTTTTAAAAATTACCAAATTTTGGGGAAGTTGGAATTAATTGGCGGGAAAAAGAGGTTATTTCAAAATTCACTAGTATTGTTACTATGATGATTATGTAAAATTTCATATTTTATTTGGTCATGTGTTTACCTAACCTTTATTATCCTTACGGGTCGGACAGGGTTTTCTTAACATATTGTAGATTTACTTTCACGTCTTCTTTGATGATGCTGCTTCTTGATGATGTTATGGTATGACATTGTTTGGCCCACGCACTAAACCTAATCTGGGCGTGTTTTTATTTTTTTAAATTTACTTATAAACTAGCGCTAGACCGCAATCTCGCCTTATGGTAAACAGTGATGCAGTCGTTGATGTTAAAGCGCGTTTGTGTGACTTTTCAGATTTACTTTTTAATATTTTCATACTGTCCCTTTCTTTAGACCTACTATACTTACGTCCGTTTCCTTATTTGGCAAAGAAAATGGTACTTCAGGGTTAGGTATTTGCTTGTTTACTGTTATACCTTAGCTGACTTCTTCTTCTTCAACCTATAGAAGTCCACTGCTGGACAAAGGCCTCCCCCAATTGCTTTGAGGGAGTTTGGCATAATCCCCACGCTTGGCAGGCGGGTTGGGGATCGCCGTAATTTAATATTCCACAGGAGAAGCGCTGCTGCCCGCTTCCCTGGTGAGAGTTCCCTTAGTCGCCTCTTACGACACCCACGGGAGGATATGAGTTGGTAATATTTTAAGACCGGTACCACACCTGTTAGCTGACTATTAATGTTGTATTGTTGTTCCGGCATGATGTCCGGTGAAGTCGCCGGACGACGCAGCTGTGTTGCAATGTGTGCCGGGTACGATGCGCCAAATGTTGTTGTCTCGGGAGTTTGGTCGTGGAGGGTCTCCAGATCAATCTCCCTCTGGCACAGCATCGTTGGTCGATTTGTTGGGTTTAACATTGCATCACCTCGCCCAACCGGCGCCTTCCTTCCTATTCACTCAGTTTTTTTGAGAGAATAGACTCTTAATAAACTAGCGCGCTTTACAATTAACGATAAAATAAAAATAATTAATAAATAAAATAGCACAATAATAGCATAAATTATAAATTTTTGAACAAGTTAGTCACACTAGCGAATCGCACTCTGAAGGTACTCAACTCAATGATACGGAACGGTCAACCTACCCGTCAAAAATTCCCAATCAACCTTGATCCTTAATGATTTATAGATAAAGTTGAAAAGTAATAAAGAAATCTGACAGATTTTAGTAGGTTGATGTGCTGTCGTTTCTACCTCGTATCGTCATCTGAATGTGTGGCATCGAATGTTTCGATTTTCCGGAGAGCTCAACTCACACAGCTTAGTAGCTGTAGTCTCGGCTGTCCCCACGTATGTATGTAATTGTATTCTCTAAATTGAATAATTAATAATTATTTTCTAAGTAATTTGAATTTAAATAAGTTACATTTTTTATTTAATTACCCAAGATAGTATTACGAAAAATTTAGGTAAAATTTTGTTAAAACAACGTCATAGGACACGTCGAATCAATTTACAGTATATGGAAAAACTTGGCCTTGATGTGAAATTTGGATCGATACTTTTCTGGGCCGATGATCTTTGAAATCAGCAACTGGCTAACCACTATGAATTTCCATTGAATTGTTTTAAAGGATATTGTGTTGTTAATCATACACTCTCTCACTGGCCGACAACGCGCAACAGATAAAGTGCTTGAAGCATGAAGGCACAAGAGTTACAGCACTAGAGATGGATTTATGAAAATTCAACCCCTAATGAGGTTTTAAATAAGAGATGCATGTTTGTATGCATATCACACCTATGTATACAGTTAAATTAATTATAATTAGACTTTTTTCCTTCTTCTTCTTCTTGTAAGAAGCAGTTTCCCTGTAGCAAAAAAGAAATACTTAGTTTATTTTTTGCTACAGGGAAACTGCTCGTGGTAATTGCATAGGTAAGCCACTGACAGTCAAAATATCTTTCATTTTGACCGTTCAGTAACATTTATTGGGTTTTTTACGTGGGTGAGCAGCTATTTTTCTTATTTTTACATATCATGTATTGGTATAACAATCCTTCAAATTTATTTACGCAATTCGAGTGCAAGCTTCTTGGTATTAACATTTTAGGTACCTCTAGTGAATTCTTTATGTCGGTTGGGTTCCGCCTAGCATAACATTTCCTAATTAGTATAAGAAAGGCCTTACACACAAACAGGTGGTGTGGTAGTTACACTATACCAACCATAATTATTAACAAAATACATAGAAGAAAAGTGTAAAAGTACCAAGATAACACTATAAGTGCTGTAGTGCCAAACAAGGCACCAGTAACGGCATCGGCAATAACAATTACTGTAGCATTAACCGTTACAGTTAACCGCTAATGTAACGTTATCGCGTATCGTAAGGCGGGACACTCAAGCCGCGATTGACGATTATGCGACTAAAAGTCGGGAGGAAGTAACCCGTAATTATTAGTGTTTTTGGGGGACTGGTTCAGTTTGTATTTAATTCGATGTTCCGTTTGGGGTATGGGGTATTGTTTGGTAAAATGTAACCAACCCGCTAGTAAGTAATACCTACGACTAGTTTTGGACGCGTCCAAGCCAGATGGACAGACGACCACAAAAAGGCCTGGGGACAGAGTGTGTCCAGCTGGGCTGTGATAACTTGAGATGTTGATTGAACTAATCCTTCTAGTTTTGCGTGTTTCGATAGGTAGGTGTTACTATAAGTAAGATAGTTAATTTACTTAAAATCTTCTTAGCATATCGATGGCAAATATTGATAAAAAAGAATTCAATTTACATACCTACTTCATTACAGTTTCAAGTATTTCAATGTGTCGCAGACTTTTGACCGCCATAAAGGGCAATTAGAAGCCCGTCAACCGGTCTTATCAAGGGCTGTCTATTACCTTCGCAGCAACTCGGTTATAGAGGTCAGTTAGGAAGCTAACTCAAACATGAGTGGGTAAAAGGTGGCAAAAGTGGAAGTGAAAAAAGTTTTTTGTATGTACACTATACTGAATAATAGTTTCAACCTATATTAACAGTTTGCACCACACATACCAGTTATTGATTTAAGTATTTTGTCGACCGATATGCGTTGAATAGTTAATCTCGGCTACTTCAGTGTAAGTTCAAGGTTTGATATTATTATCTATACTTCTGCAACTGAGCTAATAATTATTATACCTATGTATACTAATTTATACTAATATATAAAGCCGAAGAGTTTATTTGTTTGAACGCGCTTATCTCAGGAACTACTGGTCCGATTTGAAAAATTCTTTAGCGTTGGATAGTCTATTAATCCGGGAAGGCTTTAGGCTATATAACATCATGCTGCCACTAAAAGAAGCGGAGCATAACTAACTACGAACGAAGTCGCTGGCGGCCGCTAGTTGTATATAAACGTGGTTTAGTTAACATTTTCATTGTTGTATGTGGCTTTAAATTGATAAGCTTATGCTATAAACTGCACAGAAATAAGGCATTGTGTATGTGTCTCCGTTTTTAAGTTAGATTCATCACGTATCAATCCTTATCCGAATTATTTTTGGAAGGAAATTCCTCTCAAAGTGTTAAATAAAAACACAATGTTAGTAAAATCCTTCAAAATTACTTCTATTATAAAGGGTGGAAGGGACATCAACACTAACCCCGTTACCGTGGATTCGCTACATGTAGATACTAAACTTCGACCCGTTGATATGAAATTCTTTGCCAAATGTAAAAAAAACTCTAAGGCATTCATTTTGACTGCGTATGTATTGGACTTCTTTTTATCAAACAGTTGACTAAAAATTTCTACTCTACTTCTAGAGTCATTTGCTGAATTTATAACAGCAGTTCGCGGGTCGATACCAGCCTGTATGAACTCTAATTTGAAATTAACGTAAGTAAGTTGGCTAACAATAACAGTGTTTTAGCAACATCATGTTGATAAAACATACATATATTAAAAAGTTGAACTCAAACTTGCAATAAGACACAATATGAATTGCGTCTTTTCGCGTCTCGCAACTCATAGCCGAGAGCGAGTACATTAAATATTCAATGAGCACATCGGATCCCTCTGTTAGCTAGGATTTCCGTTATTGATATTCTTCGCCACAACAATAACAATGCAACCTTTGATAGTATTCGATACAAACATTTCGAGGAATTGATGCAAATTGTTAACTCGGGTAGGTATTTGGGTTTTAAGAGATGAATGCTTTCGGTTTTGAATGACATCCGAAGACTGTTGCACTTCGAACTATGCAGCAAAATAAAGTCACTGTCAATTGCAAAGTAATAATAAACTGTGCTTGGTTGTACTTATTCACACATCAATATTGTATAGCGGGCTACTTTAAATCATCAAGATTTAATGGTTTTGTCGCTAATGCTTAGTAATTATATCAAAAGTCAAATGATCTATTTAACAAAATCGTTTTGATTTTGTTAAATAGATCATTTGACTTTTGATATAATTTTCAACCGTAAGCAAACCTGAGTTTTCGGTTGTTAGTTAACTTTTATCTCTAAAATATAGTTTCACACAACCTATACAGGTTGTTAAAGAAATCTCGGATATGGAGCTGAGAAATCTATGAAATAAATATTTTGATTTTAAGTATGGACTTAATATATAAATATTTTATTTGACATACCTACAGTTACATTTTGTATGGCATTTGTTAAATCAATTAGTCGTTTGTATGGAGAAGGGCTAACAAGACAGTTAGCAGGACAGAAAATTCTTTTAGAAATTAAGTAAAAGTTCTCATTTTAAAGTGTTAAAAGGCATAGGTAGGTAATAAAACGTGAAATGGTCTACCAATATATAGTCTAGGAACAAGACTAAATCCACTCACTAACTAAAAAAGTACCAACCAACTCCTACCTAGAAAAAAAAACATTTAGCCGCGCCGCGTGTGGGAAGCTTTATCCGCAGAAACCACGACTGTATCGCGGAGTGAATGGCGCGTCTCTAATGAAAGTCATTAACCGTTATTGTTATAGCTTCCCTGCTGATTACCCGTTCGCATTAACCAGGGAGGATATAATAGATATGTACACTGTGCATCGCAGTATCCGTTTGATTTCGGTAAATGCTTGCTCTAGTAAACAGGGGAACGGACTATGTACATGTGGGTAGGTAGTAGGTATTTTAGGTTGTTGTCACTAAAAAGTTTGCGTAATAGTATGTTTGAAGAGCTTTAATAATTTATGCACACTAATTAATCAGTATCTTAAAGTAACAAAATATTTAGTGGAAAGTAGATATCATTTTATTTAACCGAGGTGAAAGATTAAATGAGTTTTGACAGTTTTAAAAAGAAACTGATAGCACCTAATCATGTATTTATTTGGAATTGACACTGCAGTTGACCTCGGTGGTACGCCATAACATCGGCTGCCGGCAGAAGTTACCACCCACCAGATTAAGTCTTGCCGCACAGCCATTCGCCGTGTTCTGGTATAATGTCTGGTGAAGCCGTACGGAGGACGGGTCTGAGCAGTTATGTTGCGATGTGTGCCGGGTACGATGCGCCGAATGTTGTTGTGTCGGAAGTTTGGTCGTCTCCAGATCCATATCCCTCTAGCGCAGCATCGTTGGTCGTGTTGTTGGGTTTAACATTGCATCACCTCGCTCAACTACCGTATTCCTACCCATTCACTTCGGTTTTTTTTTGAGGGAATAGGCTCTTAATAAACTAACGTGCTTTACCTTCAACGATTGCATCAGTACTTACCATCAGGCGGGATTGCGGTCAAGCACTAGTTTCATCATCATCATCATCATCATCATCAACCTTTTTTATCGTCCCACTGCTGGGCACAGGTCTCCTCTCATACAGAGAAGGATTGAGCGTAATCACCATTCTATTTGATCGGATGTAGCTGTATGCTGTGTGTATATATGTATGTATGTATTATACATAGAGCGACTGCCCAGTTGCTGGCTGATACGATACCTATGGTGAGACCGTACTCAAATGAACTGAAGCGAAAATTTCAGAAGTAGTCAAAGCACTACGAGTAATAAAACTAAATGAAAACCCCTCTGTGTAAAACATAAGTAAACATCCTGTACAAAGTACGACGAATTTCTGTACACACGGAATTCGAAAAATAACCCTTCGCTACCGACTAAAAGCCTAACTAAGTTCTCACTCGACACGCGAATAGGAAAATCCCTAAAAACCTAAGCGATAGAGTGCACACCAATTATCAATTCAAATCCCTCTTATACCCCTCCCAAAACTCCGCTCCTAACATTAAATACATATCTTTAAATTGGTCGTAAGTACCACCACCCTCATCGGGCATTTTTATCATTATCATAATCTTATAGTCGTCTCCTTCGCTCGTATTGGATTTCAACAGCTTAAGTATTCCTATCTCTGTCTGTGTTAAAGTCCGTCGAATTTAAGGCTCATTCTGTCGTGTCAGATTGAATTCTCCGAGACTATTATGTTTCTGTAATTGTAGGATGAGTTTCGAGAGATACTTTTTTATTGTTTCGTGTGAAAAATCGCAGATGTTGTTCAGGTGATTCTTTTTGTGTGCTTTAACGACGGAATGATTTTAGTTCATTCATCTACTTTTATATTTTATTATGTACTAGCTTTCCGCCCGCGGCTTCGCCCGCGTGGATTTCGGTTATTATTATTAATCTATTTATTTCGAGCAACCAGACTACAGCACTCTGAATATCGCGCTTTTTAGATGTCCCTCGGTAATATCAATTTTTCCGGGATAAAAGGTAGCCTATGTTCTTTCTCAGGGTCTAAAGATTGTCTGTGCCAAATTTCATCAAAATCGGTTGAGAGGTTTAAGCGGGAAAGCGTAACAGACAGACAGAGTTACTTTCGCATTTATAATATTAAGTACTAGCTTTCCGCCCGCGGCTTCCCCGCGTGGAGTTCGGTTATATCGCGCTTTTTAGATTTCCCTCTGGAACATCAAATTATTCCGGGATAAAAGGTAGCCTATGTTCTTTCTCAGGGTCTAAAGATTGTCTGTGCCAAATTTCATCAAAATCGGTTGAGAGGTTTAAGCGGGAAAGCGTAACAGACAGACAGACAGACAGACAGACAGAGTTACTTTCGCATTTATAATATTAGTATGGATGGATTTTATGTAATGTAGCATTTTCGTTATGACTTCAAATCAATTTACTTACTTATCCTTCTCTCAAGAGAACGGCTTTAAGTTCTACCGGTTCCAGTAGAAGAGGGAGAGTTCTTTTGTGGTAGAATGATAGGATTTATTTTGATAAAGAACATAGATCTGGTACTTGCTTTTCATCCGTTTTAAAAGCAAAGTTATACAGTCTAGGTCTAGGAACACGCTTACAAAATTTACCGAAAAACATTTAATAGAGTTTTCATAACTAAAAGTGTAACTATTTCTTCAAGTCAAAACGAAGCTTCATAAATAAAAGAGTAGGATCCATTTTTGTGAATTATCAGTTATTTCATAAACGGACGTAAACGGCGGTAAGACCTTGACGCCTATGTTGGGGACTGGTTTAAATTTGGTCAGGATCGAGTAGAGTAGTAAAACGAAAGGCTCTGCATTTTGACAATATATGTATTGTCCCAAAGCCAGCCTATAATATTCAATCTTCTGAGGTATAGCCCTCCTCTTTATAAAAAGGTGAGCCATAACCCACCCCGCGAGTCACGTGTGGACTGATAGATGTCAGATGTAGAATTTTTAGTCAAGTTAAGACAGGCAGCTTTTTTCACGGTGATTTCCTTCACCGTTTCCAGAGCAAGAAATGAAATACCCAGAGTAAATATCTGCTTGAGTTTGACCCACGGCCTGCAACTCATAAGTCCAGGTCGCAGATATTACCAGAACACCACTGCCCCAATAAAAACATTATTATCATAAGTTATTAAAACACAACACTTATCTCTAAACTTCTAATGATGTACAAAGCACAGATCCGTTCATGAGCGGAGTACTGTAGCCACACTTGGGCTGGTGCTGCTAAGTATCACCTGGCCACTTTGGATTCAGTGGAGAGGCGGGCGAAGAGGATGATTGGTGATCCTGATTTAACTCAAGACGGTCTCCAAAGCCTAGAGCACAGGCGTAGAGTAGCCAGCCTGTCGGTGTTCTATAGGATGCATTTTGGGGAGTGTGCGAGGGAATTGCATGATTTAATTCCCCCATCTCCGTTCCACCATCGGACGACCCGTCGTACGGCGAGTTTCCACCCTTACGTTGTTAACACCACTACGATCCGGACGAAGCGTTTCGCCTCCTCCTTTATACCGCGTACATCGAGGGACTGGACTACTTCAAGGCTGGAGTGAATAGGCTCTTAATAAACTAGTGCGCTTTACCATCAACGATTGCGTCACTGCTTACCATCAGGCGGGATTGCGGCCAAGCGCTAGTTTATAATTTAATTAAAAAAAAATCTTTTCTATCTCAAAAATTTCACTCACAAAAAGATATTAACGTAAAACGGAACTCATCCATCGATGGTCTTTGATCTGCACTCAAAATTGCCCTAAAACAAACGTTCAGTATTAAAAGTTTTCAGTGAGGGGAGTGAGGGGAGGGTCGGCCTCCCTTATTTAGTCACGCCATTAGACAGCCGAGGCAAAGGGCTGGGTATTAATTATTTAAGAGCCTTGTTACAACAGGAAGATGTCACTCAAAGTGTTAGATGGTCATATTTCGCGATACAACCTTCGTTGATACTTTCACTTGATTGAGACTGAAGCCTTTCTATTGATTGCAGCTGTAATTATTATAAGTTATTTATGCTTATGATTTATTTGTCATAAAGATAATTATAATTTAAGTAAAACATTATAAAGTCATTACTATATGGTCGAGCGGGTTTCACCACTTTTTCAACTTCATTAGATACATGAACCTACATAAACTTAAATCATATTTTATGTTTTTATATATATTCGGAACCACAACGCCATTTATGTTTTCCAATTTATCATTCGAACGACTTCGCTTATAATCTGATGACCGATTGATTGATATAATAATTTCTTAAATTGAAAAATCCAATTTTTATTAAAATTATGGTCTGTCTAGCATTTTCCCGACTATATTGGGGTAAGTCTCCAGTCTAACCGAATTTAGCTGAATACCTATTTGTATAAAATAATTATGAGTTTTTTTTTTTAATAATTTTTGCCAGCGACTTCGTTAGCGTGGAGTTAGTTATGCTCCGCTCCTATTGGTTGCAGCGTGATGTTATATTACCTAAAGCCTTACTGGACAAATGGGCTATCCAACGCAAAAATATTTTTTCAAATCGGAGTAGTTATTGAGATTAGTGCGTTCAAACAAACAATCATACAAACTCTTCAGCTTTATATATTAGTATAAATTGATACCAAATAAGTACCTACAGACGACAGCGCATCAAGCTACTACAGTCTGTCAGATTTATTTATTAGATTTTCAACTTTATCCCTAAAGCATTAAGGCTCAAGGTTGATTGGGAATATTTGGCAGTTTGGGTATGACCTGCTGTCGTCCGTACATACGAGCCTGAATGGAACATACATAGTTTTCAAACCGATTATGCTCAGAAAGATATAGAGTAAAAATGATTAAATATTTACCAAACATTTTTTTGAAATGATAATTATTCCACACGTATAATGGCCTGGAAGGACTAAGTGCGTAAACCAAACTAGAAATGGAACATAGAATACCTCACATCCAACTATCATCACATCACATTAAACCACCGCCATTGTGTGCAGTCAATACCGAGGAATTTCAAAATTAGGTATTTGAAGAAACTATTGCCGTCGCACCTCTTCTAATCTCTTCCTGTAAAATTCGAAAGGGACAGGCTAATTTTACCTACAAAAAAGTTGACCAAAAGACGTTTCGTATTCAGCTGTTTTCTTGTTCAAAGCACGACAGATCTCAATAATTATTATATCAAAACTCAGAGGAAAAGTATACCTATGCTTCTAACATTTTCTTTTTTGTCAAAAACTTATCACTTTTGGGTAATAGTCGTCTGAACATCGCGATAAAAATGGGTTATTTTCAGGATTTTGAAATATCATAGGATTTTTCTTTTGAAAAATCAAATGATAGAGGCACGTATAATCAAGGTGTAAAATTGTAGAAAATAGAATAATTTCTCTAAAAGCATTATCCACGAAGAAAACAGCGGAATACGTTTGTATAGAGAAAAAGCCACTAGAGTCCACTCAACAGAAACTTGTATAAACACAATTATTTTTTTAAAAACATCACAATTATTGTCTCCAATTTTTTCGTACGGATGACATTAAATTATACACCAACCGTTTTGTTTTCATAATTTCTTAGTATACTATTTACACTAGACACTAAATTGAAAGACTTACTATTTAAAAAAATATAAAAACAAAAGGATATTTAAGCTTTGAAGTACTCTTCCGCATTGCTGTCATATGGAAACGTGCCCAGAACGCTTACACGCCTGCAACGCTTTGAATATGAAATTATGTTGAATTTCATTGTATAAAAGCAACACGTTTCTTGCTTACTTATACAAACTTAAAATCAATCGAATATTATGTTCATTTTGAACATTCTTTAAGGCCTACGTGACAGCGCCGTCATCAATTCTTGAGTTAAACCCCTATGTACATAATATCGATGGCAATTTGTCGTTGGCCACTTAAGCTAGCAAATATAAGGTCTCAAACAAGTTACGGTAAATGCTGTGTGTCCTTTTTACCTTGACAGTATGCAATCAATCATGTTACTGTATTACGTCATCATTACGTGTTGTTTCATTGTTCAGGCGTCATTTTTGTGTGGCATAGCACCACAGTACAGATATGGCACAAAGGAATATTAGCCCGTATTTGAAAACAGGCTATTACAGAAATTCCGCTAGTCAATAAATTATTTAAGAACCCTTTGTTTTTAAAGGACATTAGGGTAACTGCAGATAGGTTTAGGCGATTGAACGACGAACTGTCATTAGAGTACTAGATTATTCGTGAAATGATTCCGAACTAAATTGTATTGACATTACTCTAACAAGTTGCACTAATAATGCATAGTATGATGAGCTAAACGACTGAGTAAAAGGACGATGTTGGCTTCACAATGTTTTAGTCCATTAAAGGGAGTATTATATAGAGGTTATATGTACCTATAGAGGCATCACAAGCAAGCTGCATTAAAGAATGGATTTTTAATGTAGCTTTTGTGTGATTCTAGACCTGCCCCCTAATCGGCGAACACATTTTTGTCAAATGATTGCGACTAGTTGGGATCGTTTGGACCGAACGGACCAATGGGCGGCCCGAACGATACCAACTGATCCCAACTAGTCGCAATCATTTGACAAAAATGTGTTCGCCGATTAGGGGGCTGGTTCAAGTCAGCAGGAAGCATAATAATACTACCGTTTGTTACCTCGTCACTATAAAGTCAAACATATGTGCCGATGACTAACAATGTATAAAAGTAAACTCGTTGATTATTTAAGAGAATAAACGAATATATTGGTCCAACAAATAAACGTTAACGACGGGCAGCCATTACTCACGTATTGAATGCAACCAGACACGCCTGTTAACCAAATGAAAATTTAAGCAGCACTAAGTTGGTCATTTAATTCTCTAATTTTTATTTTCAGTGCGACCGCGCTGTGTCGATGCGGCCCGAGCTGATTAAACTATTCAAGTTGCTGATTAAGCGTTTCATAGTATGTATTTAAAGGAACAGTTACAAAATACTCTATTGTTCGATTATGGTGTTAGAAAATAGATACAAGGATATCTCAAAACACAAATAATTAGTAGTACTTAGTACATTTCATTACAAGGGAGGAGATAGTTACCGCAGTTTTCAGTACCAATATTTATTTATTTAGCACATCTATATCAAATACATTAAAGTTATGCTAGAATAATCTTATTAACTAAAGGACTAATGCACATTACAATTACGGCGTACATAGCATTGATTTATATATCTTGCTGCTTTGAAAGACATATTACGTTAAACTGATACTAATACAAAGATCTACAACCTATCGCAAAACATTGAGGAAGATAACTGGCAGCACTTACAGCTTTTTATGGAGTACGGACGGGTGGCGAAGGAGGACATCGAAGGCAAGCCCTTCCAGCGGCTACAGTTCCTGGTGAGGGACTGGTCCTGCCCCTCACGGACCGTAAGCCGTTTCTTGAGCAGCTGCCCGCCAAGTCATCTTCCTCAATGTTTTGCGATAGGTTGTAGATCTGCGCGGAGGAGAGCATCGTGGACAGCGCGAACATCGTGGCATTGTCCATTTTTTTTTAAATTCTGTACTTACATAATATTAGCTCACATATGAAATTAGCGTTTTGTCGTACTGGCCACTTTGAACTCAAATATCTCCTCTTTGGTTTAGCATTCCAAATTCAAATTTATATAGCTATTTTTACTCATCAATTTGTGTCTCGAAAACCGAAGTTCTTTTCTTTTTTTTCTTCTGGTTTTTTCTCTGCGTCATTGGTTTACAAAATGGAAAATTTAAAATTTACCGTGGCACCAGTGCTGCAGAAACGGCTTGAAGAATTAATGATGTGTATGGCAGTGGTGTAGCTAGAGAAAGCACAGTGCGTTTTTGGTTCCAACGTTTTCATTTTGGAAATTTCAACCTACAGAACAATCCCCGTGGACGGCCGGAGACTAAAGTCGACAATGATGAATTGAAGGCTATTGTGGAAGCGGATTCATCGCAAACTAAAACTATTTTAATCCACTTGTCACAAATTAGGAAGATAAGAAAGCTCGAATGGTGGGTACATCATGAATTGAGTGAAGCAAACCGACAAACGGGCGTCGACTGTTGCGTTACATTACTGAATCGGCAAAATAATGAAGGGATTTTAAATCGAATCGTTACTTATGATGAAAAGTGGATACTCTACAACAATAGGAAGCGCACATTGCAATGTCTGAACCCTGGTGAACCATCCAAATTCTGCCCCAAGAGAAAATTCACTAGAAAAAAGTTATTGGTCAGCGTTTGGTGGACTAGTGCCGGTGTGGTGCACTACAGCTTCCTTAAATCTGGCCAGACGATTACTGCAGATCTCTACTGTGAGCAGCTCCACATAATGATAGATAAACTGGCCGCTAAACAACCGGGACTCGTCAATCGCACAAGGCCACTGCTGCTTCAGGACAACGCGAGACCACACACTGCACAACAGACTGCTACCAAATTAGAGGAGCTTCAATTGGAATGATTAAGTCATACAACGTACTCCACGTACCTTGCTTTTTTTAGAAATTTGGATAACTTTTGCCGAGGAAAAAATTCAACTCCAATGAGGCAGTCCAAACCGCCTTCAAAGATTTTATCGATTCCCATTCTAATATTTTTTTTTAGAAAAAGAATAAACGATAAATAGCAATGAATTATACTTTGATTAAATAAATATATTATATTAAAAAAATAAACGACTTTTATTCCTCCCATACAAAACGCCAATTTCATATGTAAGGACCTAATATGACAGCTACCCGCACTGGGCGCACGTGGTGGGCCAATCCCACTTATAAGGGGAAGACCGTGTCCCAATAGCGAGAACATTATCAGGTGTATAATGTATATAATATGTTTTGTTCATGGTACTGTGCTAAATTAACATCTCTTTCTTTCTTTTACAAGCGAATCTTTGACGTTTAATCAAGAAACATTTCGTTTTAGATGTTGTGTTGAATACTCTTAGCAGCTCTTAGCAGTCTTGTTCAAACGGATTAACAGAAGGTGTTGTTTGTTTATTAGGTCACCGAGTGTTTAATCTTGTGTAGAGTAAATCTAATCCCGAGCGACGGCAGTAAATTTTCTTTTAGTAGTTGTTTTTCGTGCGCGCTCTTATATTTTCTGTGTCGGATACTGAACAGCGCTGTAATCGGGTTTTGTACCTCTGAGTATAGTTCTACCTATGCTGGGTAACGTGGCTAATATACAATGTGGAGATATGAATACGATAACAATGAAAACAATTTCAATATTCGGAACCATCTTAATAAATCCTGGTATCAATCTTAAAGAAGTATGTAATTTCTTTAAACAAATTAGATAATAAGCTTTGCCAAACTTACTAGCTAGGGTGACAAAAATAATATGTTTAATTGACTGAATTTTCGCATTGAAACTGGGAAAGGCATTAGATGAAAGTCGTTTAATTTACTATCGTATTGACTGATATAGATTATCCCTGCTTTGTATAATGTATTCTTATGTGCTTGGCAAAGTCGCATCAGAATATTTTCAAAAGTTACGATTTGCGATCTTTGCCGTTGAAAGGAAACTGTGATTTTAATTTTCAATAGCATAACAAAACAATTTTTTTTTTAATAAAATGAAAACTAACCCGAATACTAACACAATTGTAAACTTAATAAAATCAATAGGCAGAGAATCAGCACTTTTTGAAAGTCAATTGTACATAAGATGGAAGTCGTACGGAGGACGGATCTGACCAGTTGTGTTGCGATGTGTGCCAGGTACGATGCGTCAAATATTGTTGTGTCGGGAGTTTGATCGTGGAGGGTCTCCACATCAATCTCCCTCTGGCGCAGCTTCGTTTGTCGTGTTGTTGGGTTTAACATTGCACCACATCGTTTAACTGCCGCCTTCCTTCCTATTCACTAAGGTTTTTTTTAGTAAATAGGCATAATAAACTAACGCGCTTTACCATCAACGATTGCATCACTGTTTACCAACAGGCGGGACTGTAGTCAAGTGTTAGTTTTTAATTATTAAAAAAATAGATGGTCCCCCTCAAAACGCCCGCTCTTATGAAACGTTATATTGCGACATTCAAAACAATTAAATTACGAAGAATAAAAACACCCTAATTAGTAAAACATATTATCAAACTAACCAAGTGAAATTTGTATACTTTACGTTTAAAATGTTTTTCAAATTAAAATGCATGCATACCTACACTTTATAAAATATTTCGGTTTTGAGTAATTGGTGATGTCTACAACTAAAAGGTGCATGCAAAAACACGTGTTTATTTAGAACGAAGATTTTTCTTTTCAGAGTCGCATATTGGAAGATGCGTCGTTGATGTGCAACTCATGGTCACCGAGGCATAACGTAAGTCCCAAATTCCCGCCAAAAATTCAGAATATTTCCTATTTGTCTAATTTCTAGGGTGCATTGTTGCGTGCCTAGCGAATGCGCTTGCGTTCATCTTTGGCCAAAGATGTCTCAAACTTCTTCTGATTTATTCTTGTTTTGCCAAGCGATTACAAGCATTTTTTTTTTATACAGAATTGTAATTTTGTGCCCACTTTGATATTTGCTTTCCTCTGTAGATTAGAACGCGCAATTTATAACCTGTTTTCGTAGTACTAGTCTGATTTAAACCTATATTTTATTTTATAGATAGTTGATTAGACTTTGGCGTGAAATTGTCACGTGTATGACGACATTACTAACGTAATACCACGTCACTCGTACTAAAGTAGGTAAGTTTCTTTAAAACTTCCATGGATATGGAATAATATCGATTTCAGTTTAATGAGTGTGAATTACCTACGTAACGAATCCATTGTGTGTAGTTCTTTTTTTTAAAGAAACGTTTAAACCTACTACCTTCTTTAAAACTTTCAAATATTATTTTTTGTTGTTTATTTTTTTACATGTTTTTTATAAACTACACATTTAAACGTTAACGATCGATCACCTTCTCGTTCGAAAAAGAAAACGTTAATTTTGCCTTTTATTCGTAATACATGCGCGCGTAGGATCATTACCATCAACTTCTTTATCGTCCCACTGCTGGGCACAGGTCTCCTCTCATGTACAGAAGGATTGAGCGTAATCACCACTCTTGCTCAATGCGGGTTGGCGATTTCAGACTTAAAGTCCAGGTTTCGTCAAGATGTTTTCCTTCACCTTCATTCATTGGTGTCCAAGATATACTTAGAAATGTTTTTCTTCACTCTTTGGTGTCCAAGATATAACCACTTGGAAAGTACATATAACTTAGAAAAGTTGCATTGGTACTTGCATGACCTGGAATCGCTAAGAAGCTGGTGTTTTAACCACTAGGCCACCACCACTGTGTACAAATGATACTTATAAGGTATTTAGATATTACTTAACCTAATGTTACAGGTTTGTACAAATACTTTTACAAGTCAATTATATTTTTTTCAAACTAGATTACCTCTGCGTTTTATATTTGACTACTCTGAGAAAAGGGTTCAAAACAAATTCAAGGTCACATTTTGTTTTAAAGCACAGCCATAAGCTTCGTCAGATCGATGTCGGAGATGGTATTTTTTAAGAAAGAACCGCACTAGTCTTAGTGGAAATTTGGATTTCCGGACACACCTATTTTCCTTCATCGTTTTGAGGAAAGTAGTGATGAAATTCTTTACACAGGTAAAAGTGCCTCGCTCGATAAATAAATCATCTGAATTATTTAAATACAGAACGTCATCCGCCTAGCGTTTTAATTATAGAACCTCAGTCGTCAACTTAAAGTCCAGGTTTCGTCAAGAGGTTTACCTTCACCTTGTAATCAATCAGTCATTGGTCTCCAAGATATACTTAAAAAATACCTACATACCTATAACTTTAGAAAAGTTGCATTGGTACTTGCCTGACCTGGATTCTAACTTGCACACTCAAACTTCGAACTCGAATCCGAATTCCGACTTCGAATTCAGCCAAATACCAGTATTTTACATGGAACGATTGGCTATCTGACCTCCACAACCCAGTTGCTGGGTAATACGATACCCCTTGGTCAGAGGGGATACTTGTGCCGAAGAATTTGAAAAAACTGGTATTTGAAGAAACTATAATTGCCATCGCACCTCTTCCAACCTCTTTCCGTAAAGTGCAAATGGGACAGTTGTAGCTCAGGCTGATTTTACCAACAAAAACGTTGACCAAAAGACGTTTCATATTCCGGTGATTTCTTTCTCAAAACAAGACTGATATTAATAATTTTTATATCAAAATTTAGAGGAAATATGTATCTATGCTTCTTTTATTTTCTTTGTTGTCAAAAACTTGTCACAGTTCTCTAATAGTTGTCTGATTATCCCGTTAAAAATGGGTTATTTTTCACGATTTTGAAATATCATATTTCTTATTAATGAAGTTTTGGAAAATATAAAATGATAGGGGTACGCATGAACAAGGTGTAAAATTGTAGAAAAAGAAATTATTGCTCTAAAAGCGTTATCCACGATGAAAACAGCGGAATACATTTGTATAGAGAAAGTGCCACTAGAGGACTGGTTGTCAGACTATCGCGCTTCTGAGTATCCGTAACGACTGTAAAAGTTCTACAAATGACAGCCGAGACCAACAGTTTAACGTGCTTTTCGAAGTATGGAGGGGTCTCGATATGTAAAGATGGACCCATCCACAGTCCAACCTTGGCAAGCGTGGCTTAAGGTTAAGCCACGCTTGCCAAGGTCGATCGACCAGGTGGTCGATCGACCTGTGCGGTTATGATGTCAGCCACGAGCCCCTACTTAAAAATAGTTACGTTACATAATTATTGGGAAGCCCCAAATACTGCATTTAATTTCGTATAAACTAATTTATAACAGTTCGTGCAGTCAGTAGTATCTAACATTATAATTAAAACGGGCATTGATTTGTGAAATATCTCAGGTTTGAATGGCTGTTCTGAAATTAGGACCAGTTAAATAGAATATCATGTTTATTTAGTTTCGTATATAGGTCAAATGGGAATTTCAAACGACTTGAGCCAGTATGGGTCACTATGAAAGCTCGAGGACTAACGCGTTTTAGACCATATCGTAAAGAAACCATGTAAATTTACAAGAGGCCGAAAGATTTTTTTTTTATAAATGTTCTGATAGATAATATTTACCGCTTACGAAATGTGGTGCTAGAGAAAGATGCTTCAAATTCCTTGGACTGCATTTCGCACAAGTCAGTCAACCCTTCGAGAGCTGGGTGTCACAACAAAACTCTCCTTTGTCTACCTTCGAAGAATTTCGAAATATTTTGGCCGTATAGCCAGAAAAGATTAAGACAACCTCGAACATCCGATGGTTACGTCGACGATGGACGATGTTCTAGAGGTCGCAGTCCAATAAGGTGGACTGACCAAATCCGTTTTTTTCTGGATGGCCTGTATGATGCTATCTATACTCATGGCCAGGGATTGTAACAGATGTAACTATCATAAAGCAGAAGATAATTCCACAGGAACATCACTACCCTCGGTAATGAGGAGAAAATCTTGAGGAGGAGTAGTTAATATTAAAGTCCTAAGTTTCAGGTCATTAATGCGATGTCCCATTGTAGGGTGAAAGCCTCTCAGTAACGTTCTCTCTGTGTTACGTTCAGCCATTCGATTCTGTAAAAATCTCATCGTAAAATCTCACCGTTTGGCTGCCTAGAAGAGATTGCATTAGCGAGAAGGCAGCCTATTTTATATTTTCTAGTTTTGAATATATTTTATAATCATTTTCTTTGTTCTCAAAAACTTATCATGTTTGTCTAATAGTCATCTGAACTTCACGGTAAAAACGGGTTATTTTTCGCGATTTTGAAGTATCGTATTTCTTTCATTAATTATGTTTCATGTAACGACGACTGATGACGATGACTTATCAAGCTATTACAAACTCTAAAATTTCTTTAATCGATTTTCAACCCTAGTGCTATATCATTAAAGCTCAAGGTTGAATAGGAAAGTTTCGGGTAGCTGGGCCTGCTGTCGTCCGTACCTACATAACTACGTCATCATTAGCATCATCGTCTAGGTACATAGCCTTTACTCAACAATATTGGAGTCGAGTTGTAGTGTAATCAAGCGAGCACAGCTGTATTCTGTATTTAGTGTGTAGTCTGTATTTAGCAATTGTCTGTCCTACCTTTATAACCCAGTGGGTTACCAGGTGGTACCTCGGTAATACGGAACTACTTGGTTAGACTGGTAGTCTGATATTCGGGCTTGTGTCGACCAGCGACAACTGTCAAATATCCACGAGTCATTCGTGGGGACCAAAGTCAATAGAGTCCGTGCAAACTAACTCCGCGCTATCAAACTCTAAAATAATCGTTTGCCGCCATCTCGGCGTCTATTTCAAACACAATGTGCTCTGTTCCGTGTTGTACAAAAAAATATTTGCTATCATTATGCCGATTGTGATTACACGCATGGGCACGGATCTTGAGGTTCAAACACGTGTGCTTGCTTGCGCACACTCCGTGTGTGTGTCAATGTACATGCTATAAAAACAACCAACCTAATAACAACCAGTAAGAGAGCAAGCCTCTCTAGAATTCCAGTTACTGTTAATGCATCGTTGCATAACATGTCAGTATGATTCGATGATTATCCCTTTCAATGCGAACCTCAGACAGTTAGTCAGGTGTAACCTAAAAGTAATATGAAGCAAATCATGAGATTTCATGGAAGCAGTTTAAAATAAATTGACCTTAGTACATGTCGTGATATGCCAGCTTGGAGAACACACCCGAACTGCGGGTAATAAGACATTTCGTTATTATACCACGAATCGCCTGACAAAAACCGGACAAGTACGAGTCGAACTAGTGCACAAAAGGTTCTGTACTCCTATACAAAAAAAAAATAATTGTTGTTATAGCGGTAACAGAAACACATCACCTTGACGTAAAAGACGAGAAAAAAATAAAACTAAGGAATCAATTTAAAAGAATACTTACAGCAAATGTTTAGAATAAAAAAAGAGATTACAGGTGTAGTCTAGGGGAAGAGGAAGCGAAGAGATGGTGTGATGATAGTTATGATAATGGAGTGATGAAGGTATACCGAAGATAACTGAACTAAGGTATCGTGGGGAGGCCCAGGCAACAACAACAGGACTTCGTTGGCGGGTGACAGGCACAGTGCGGAAGAAGATGGCGGGAGGTTACGTAGGTCCGCCGACAGACACCAGATGAGCCCAGGCGGCAACAGCAGTTCAGTGTCTTGCAAGCGGTGCCCCTGCATGGATTCCGG
Source organism: Sesamia nonagrioides (assembly GCA_017933935.1). Classification (NCBI taxonomy): domain Eukaryota; kingdom Metazoa; phylum Arthropoda; class Insecta; order Lepidoptera; family Noctuidae; genus Sesamia; species Sesamia nonagrioides. Next base: position 1,636,544 of record JADWQK010000137.1, on the reverse strand, counting down.
CGGCAGCAGCCGCTCGGTGTGCAGAAGAGGGACCCCTAGAGGGGCTCAGGCAGCAGTGGTTCATCAAACAGGTGATAGTACCTTTAGGCAATAGCAGTGAAGTCTGGAGACTCAGGTCTCTTCGATGTTTCTTTTTTTAGAGGACAAACCTGAACTAACTAACTATAGCTCTGTGGGATTTATAATGAAATCTCACAGAACGTCTTTTAAGTTGAAAATTGAAAAGCTTTAGCCAGAAAGAATGCATAATTTTGGGGGAGTTTGGACGTCCAGTCAGCTATAAAATAACAAGCCATCTTTGAAAGAACGGTTGTTCTGGTGACGTAATAAACAGCGTTGTTAAAAACTGTCATTATAATATAATAAATATCCTTGAAATTGTATCAACGATATTTATTATACAATCTTTATATATATAATTCTGCTGTACGTGTGTATGTCATTGAACTCCTCCTAAACGGCTTGACCGATTTTAATTAATTTTTCTGTATGCGTTTGAGTGGTGACCTGGATGGTTTAGATTCACAAATCAGCCCGGCAGATGGCGCTGATCGCTTGAAGAAGCATGTGATCTCGGAAACGGCTCTAACGATTTCGCTGAAATTTAATATGTGGGGGTTTTCGGGGACGAGAAATCGATCTAGCTCAGTCTTATGTCTGGGGAAGCGCATGTTTTCGAGTTTTCTCTTTCGCAATATTTCACGCATAATATGGGCGCTCATTTCGCGCGGCTTGACATAGCGGCTGTGGTGTAGTAGATAGTGGTATGGTCTACTCGCAATGTCTGGTGTTCCTCGGTTCAAACCCGGGCAATCACGAGTTTTTTTTTGTTTTTAGACAAGTTTATAGTTTTTTAAAAATTTTTTTAGTTACTTAAAAAGGAAATTGTACTTATGAACTAAAAGGAAAAAAATAAATAGAAATAAATATTTAAGATTTTTTATTTAACTTAAAGAGACTGAAACAAGAACTCTAGGGGTAGAGAGAGGTATGATATCTTTGTTACAAATGTATTTATGTAATGGGTATATTCCTAAATCTGCTGTAGGTACGTGTTACGTCACTGAATTCCTCCTAAAGGGCTGGTCAGATGTGAATGAAGTCTATGTATATAAATGAAAGTCGTGTTAGTTACTCTATTTATAACTCAAGAACCGCTTAACCAGTATGGCTAAAAATTGTTAGGAAGGTAGATAAGAACTGGGAGAAGGACATATGACATAGGATACTTTTTACCCTGTTCCCGTTGTTTTCGTCGTTCCCGTGTGACGTAACATAAGACATGGTATAACAAAACGCAACTGACATGGAATAATAAAACAACTTAGTCAAAATATAAGTTAGCGATTCATTTGTTAAAAATGGTACAAACACACTGCTGCACTACTCAGCATATTAAGAAAAAAGTCTTACCGGTTTAATGTTGATGCATCCATTTAAAGCAAGGAATATAAATACTCTGTGTCGGTTTAATTGTTTTAATAAAAGCCCCAAAGCAAACTTCAACTTACAATTTCTAATATTGTATTGCTGTGCCATTTACCACTTCACTACATACTATAAAACAAAGTTACTTTCTCTTTCCCTATGTCCCTTTGTATGATTAAATCTTTAAAATTGCGAAACAGATTTTGATGAGGTTTCTTTTAATAGATAGAGTAATTAAAAAGAAGCGTTTATATGTATAATAACATCCATTAAATTGTGGAGAAACACTATCCCTCGCCCACATGTGGAAGTGACGAGAGGAGGCATAACTCCGTTGCCGCGAAAAATCGCAGTACAGTGGACAGAGCTCTGGCGGGATCTCATGGCGACATGGAAAGTGTGATTGTCACAACCACCAGCACTGAGCACGCCATAATAGCGGCGGTAAGTCCTCTCTTTGAGGAGTAGCTAGAGAGGCGCCACGGCGTCCTCACCTTCCGACTGACGTAGGTCCTCACCGGACACGGCTGTTTCGGGAGGTTCCTGTTCCGTATAAGGCGGGAGGAAACGCCAGGGTGACCACTGTGTGCATCGCCCTGAGGACACCGTGGAGCAAATGGTGGAGGTCTACCCGGCTTGGGTAGAGCACAGCCGTGTCCTCGTGGCGGCGATCGGCGGCGATCTCTCGCGTCCGACCCTGGTCCGGGCCATAGTTCGGAGCAAGAGTGTATGGCAAGCTTTCAACTCCTTCTGTGAAGCAGTGATGCTGGCAAAAGAGGAGGTAGAGCGCGTGAGGGAGCTGAAATCCCTGAAATCTGAAATCACCACCATAGGCGCGGGCTTGCGGGCGGCGAGCGATAGGTACCTAGCCTCCTGGTAAGAACCAGGCCCGAGTTGACGGCGCGTTGTGTTTCACACGCGCCTCAAAGAGATGTCAGCACACCTTGACGGGGTCCACGAGGACTGGTCCACAGGGTTGCGGGTTGGTTAAAAAGAAACCATGGCACTGGCCGTTGCACAGGCAAGTGAAGGAACACGGGTGGGTTTTAGTCAATAAAAGTCTGACACGCCCTTCCGCTCCGTCCAGAGCGGGAGAGGTCATTTGATAATTTCCCATACATAACAAAAAAAAAAAGAACTGAAGAAGACCAAGAAATTGCACTTGAAGAGCGCAGCCTTAGTATGGCTCGACTTCGTGCTTCTCACTCACTAGAGCAAAGGGCCTCCCTTTGCTCTAGTGAGTGAAAAGAGAGCCCGTGAAAAGGCTCGGTTGGCAATGTGAAATCGTCGAGCAAACCTCAGAGATCAAGCGCTAGATAATTTACGAATCACAAGAAGAAATTCATCAAATACTGATTTGAATCGGGCAGCGTTTCTATACGCATATAATATAGCGCAATGGCGTTCGCATTGGACCAATGGATGTTGTTTGCGAGTATTGTAGCACATTAAAGATTTCCGGAGAACCGCCAAGATTGTGCTCCCAAATAAAGAATCATTGAATAATAATATTTATTTATTTAAAATTATCTTAATTTAAAAAGTAGTCATGTGATATTGCCTTTAAGGCGGAACGAAGTTCGCCGGGTCAGCTAGTATATTAATAAAACCCTGTCCGACCCGTAAGGATAGTAAAGGTTAGGTAAACACATGACCAAATAACATATGAAATTTTACATAATCAACATAGTAACAATACTAGTGAATTTTGAAATAATATTTTTTTCCCGCGAATTAATTCCAACTTCCCCAAAATTTGGTATTTTTTAAAAAAGTGACAACATTATTTTTGACGGTATAATTCTGAGCAAATAGCGATGCGACCATGTGCCGCGTGCCCTGCCCCTCTTTGCCCGCGCCTGTATGGCTTACCGCACATGTTTTAAGTTACCTCTTTTTGCGAAATAATATTTATTTTTTCAGGTGGATTTTTTTTTAAGTTTAGCCCGGCTTTGTAGGCATAAGTAGAAACAGTTATCGATACCTTACAATACCTTCACGGATCGGACAGGGTTTTCTTCACATATTGTATAATGACAGCTTAGAAATCGTAAGTTACATTGTATTAAAAAGTATTGCATTTTAAAGGACAAAGTATTATAATCCAACGAGGGTACAGTTCCCAACGCTGAGATGTCACTAAGTCGTCGGAACTTAGCCTTAAACTTGACGGCGTGTCTGTTTGTGAGCTCACTGTGAATGAGTAATGAGTCCTGGAGGTGTCTTGGAAAATAATCAGAACAGCGCCTGTTAGGCGCTAATATAGAATAATGAAATGCTTGGTTACGGAAATGGTTGGTAAATGGTTATGGAATGCTTATCGTGACCTGCTGGAATGAATGCAAATAAATGGAACATTCATCATCATCAATTCAGCCGAAAGGCCTCCTTCAAAGATCTCCACGGCGACCGGTCCTGCGCCTCCCGCATCCAGTGGTTTCCCGCGACCTTCTACCGGCCTCCGGTTCGTCGGTCCACCTTGTCGGGGGCTTAACCCCCTTACGTGTATCGGTCGCCACTCTAAAACCTGTCGGCCCCATCGGGCATCAGTCCAACTTCGTTCGATTTCGTTCGGCCCACTGGCCGACAAGTGGCAGTGGTCACTTAAGTGTTATTGTTACTCTCGTTCTTCTGCGGATCTCCTCGTGTGACATTACAATCTGTGAAAATTTAAACTACGTGTATTATAACGCGAAGCAGTTTTGGCCCAGACTTTCTATGCTTTTTGTAACGGGTATGGTTTCAGCACTTTTGGTTTCCTTCTAATGGATCATTGTGCGTGGGCTATAGTGGCTATCAGTGGTTATTCCAACCAGCCAAACTCTGTATCTTCACAGCTCGTGAGATAGAACCTAATGGCAGACAGAAAATCTTAGTAATAGGGTCCCGTTTTTAATATTTGGTTACAGAACCCTAAAAGCTAACGACTATTTCATTTTTTATTTGATTGATTAGTGATATTAAACATTTATATTTTGACAGCCTCCATGGTGTAGCGGTAGCGAACACGGCCGCTGCGCAAGGAGCCGCGGGTTCGATCCCCGCGCATTGCAAATATATGTATGTATGAATATGAATATTTGCACTGGTCTGGTCGTGCCTCGCAAAGCACGTTAAGCCGTTGGTCCCGGTTGCCATACGAACATCTATTGGCAGTCGTTACGGGTTGTTGGCGCCCTCAAAAAAGTTCAACAATTGATCTAGCTGCAATGCTTCGATATTGCCTTCGGGTTGTGGAGGTCAGACGGCAGTCGTTTCGCGGAAAATACCGAAGTTTAACCAAAATCAGCAGTTTGACTGTCAAAAGCGGACCCCAGACTCCAAAGCTGAAAAGCTTCCGATGCGACATGACGATGATGATGATGATTAAATATTTATATTTTGTAACTATGCTGCATATAAATAAGATTAGGTTTTATATTTCTATTTTCATAGTTTGTTACTTGTCAAATTTTTCAATAGTCAGATTACATACTTTACATTACATGAACTTTATATTTAATTCATTATGTATAGATATACATAATGAATTAAATACAAAGTTTTAGAGGACCATTCGTGTTAAAACAGATGTTTTAACACGAATGGTCCTCTAAAAGCGGTGAAGGACGACATGTATTTTTAAATTTTTCTAACTTTAATTTTTCTAACTCAAATTTAATTGCCATCATAAAGTAATAAACTAAAAGAGGTAACGTTGATGCAGAACTAGACTTTGCTGCGCCAGGTGTTCGTTCTGCTAAAATACTTAAGAAAGCTCCTTGATCGTATTTATTTATTTTAAATTTATACATCAAAGCCAAAATAACTATCGAGGGGAGGGCTCCTGTCGATATTAATCTCATTCTGCAAGATTGTACTGCACATAATTCAACCTATCGTATATGTAGAACCACCCTTAATAAAGGTAGCGGTAGTATATGCGGCAATATGGCAAATTAACAAAACCTAAACTAATACCTATAAGCTCTACAGTCCCTACGACCCTAAGACCTATAAGCCCTACAGCCCACACCTACCATATAATTCGTAATAAATAAATATATAAATAAGTGCGGGATGTCTGCACCAAGAGACCTAAGGTAACAGACGGATAGGTAGTGGGTAGGATTTCCAGGTAAGGGTGAAGGGTAAACTCACTGCCAGTCCAGCAGACTCACAAGCAGACCTGTGAGTCTGCTGGGTGTCTTGGCCACAGTGAGGGGTAATGAGACAAGAATAAATTCTAATCTGATTTATTTACACAATATTACAGCTTATATACTAATTTTTCCCAATACACACAAATGTACAAACGTCTTGGTATTCTGCGCGTGGAATCTGCAACTTTCACAATATTTGAAGTAGGCCGCGCGTCAGCTGCCGAAATGCTGAATCAATGTTCAAAGGTAGCATTGAATACACCACTATTTGGGAAATCAATTCTTCCCGATTAAAAAGAAGGAATAAACATTGTGGGGATGAAGCCGACATGTGCTATATTGAAGACCTGTGACATCTACCAACACGCACCCTCCTGGTTTTTACCTTACTTGGTTTTTCCTGGGATTACTTCCTAATTCTTCTCTACCGCCGCCGGGAGATTTGTGTTCCAGCAGAGGGAATATCTACTCATATCTTCTCTGTGTTGGGAGATACCTGATTATATTTATTATACCAAAGATGCGTACCTCTCATATTGTGGTAAAAAAAATATGAACCAGTCAGCAAAGTACCTACTAGTAGGGTTATTACTCTGAAGGTCTGGAATCTACCATCATCCTCGACAGTTGTAGAAAACGTAAAATTGACACCTGTTCTTATGGATAAATTACTTTCAACGTGACCCGTGACTACGTTCACGGAGTCACACAGACACGTGAACCCTGTAGAGATGTACAGGGTTCACGTGTCTGAATTAAATGAGCTCTGGGGTAGATACCCCAGAGCTCATTTTCATTAAGGTTTCGCCACATTACAAGCCCAGTTTGGACCCCATTCAAATGCCACCTACCTACATTATCTTTTCAATATTACATAGCTTTTATTTTTGCACAAAATAAGTATTCGTACATGTACTTCTGTAATTTTCAAAATGCAGAACGCACACAATAAATACATGAATAATTCGTAATAATTATCAAAATAATTTGTATATTTTACGCCGGGACCGGAGTTAGTCTCCCTCCGAGTTCCCCCAGTGATTGAAGTACTAAGTGCAGAACGCGTAATCCCAGACGTAACGACTGATGAACACTCGACAAGTAAAGTGCTTCCAACGAAAATGGACGGATTTTCGCGATATGTAGCAAAAAATTGTGTTTCATACCGATTTTCACAATAGTGTACTTTTTTTTATTGTTGGAGTAATCCTATTTTAATCTAGTGATCTGGTAGATAAATGTTCAATAAAATACTTACAAAATAATTCACGTAAAACAATATTTTTTTTTTATATTTTGCCGAAAGATTAGCGTTTTAAGAAAAACAGCTGTTTAACTAAAACAATATTATGTTTGAATAGGTAGGCAATGAATAAATTTTACAATAATTATTACTTATTTGCGTTACACATGAACATGAAGAGAGATAACAAATTTAGGTTAGGTAAATATGAAACCCCGCCACAAAACGTAATTCACTCAGCGTGATTTCATGACCCCAGAAAAAGCCCCAGTACTGGTTAAAAACAGCGGATAATAAGACTAAAACACGAACAACTTAAAAATATTATTGCTAATAGTGATACTCTTGCTTCTACTTACAAATCAGCACTAGCATATTACCTTATAGAAATGCTTGCTGCGTTTTTAGCGCCAAAACCCGTCTCAATGTCAACTCAGTGAAATTGTAATAAAAAAATACAGTTTAAGATTGGAATGCCAGAGTTATAAAAAAACATTTGTTTCGTATAGAAAAAGCACACATAAAAACAAATAAAAAAGAGTGATGAATAAACAGGAAAGTATGACGAGAAAGTGTATGGGAAAGTGTGACGAAGTGTGGGGAGTATGGTGGCTATTCCAAAAGGACCCTGTTAAATTCGAGACCCTTAACTGTTGTGTCCCCGACAGTACTCGGGCGGTGTAATCGACCGGTCGCGATATCTCTGTGACATTTGATACAGTCAGCCGGGATCACACCGCCTCTTAACCCTTAAACGCACTGCTGAAGAGTAATAATAGCGAGGATTAGACCGGGACTAATGCGTTCAGCTTTTAGTGATCAGTTGGTCGGTCGCATCTGAGGATCTGAGGGTTGAAAGAGGGATAGATTATTTTCTAAGTATTTGATTTTCGTATAGAATTTAATCTGCCCAAATTTTTGTAAAAGATTTCATACTTAAATAGGTACATACCTACAATAAATTAATTTAGGTATGTTACGTAAATGACATCCATAGGTACATAAATAGCTCATATTGTCTAGGTAATAGGCTACCTCTTGCTATGTATTATCAATAGTAGACATCTAGACATCGTATTGTATAATGAAATTAAATTACAATCAATTCTTTAGTTTTGTTGGTCGAATCTCTGAGCTATTTAAGTTCTGAGTTGAGTTGCACGATTTCTGACTAATGCACGCACTGACTGGACAAGAACTCTCAATTTGAGTGGTTCTTTCTTGAAAAGACATACATTTGTGACATCGTTCCTACGTAGTCGTAGTATCTGAACTGTAAAAGAGACTGTAATCTCTGATTAGGAAACGATAAACTAAACTTGTTTTAAAAGATAGATAGTCTTGTACAAGTGTTTGTACTTATAAACCTATCTACGGAAAATCATTTGTTAATAAATTTAACAAAAAACAGACCGTTTTGTTTTTAAATAATAATAATCCATACTAATATTATAAATGCGAAAGTAACTCTGTCTGGCTGTCTGTCTGTCTGTTACGCTTTCCCGCTTAAACCTCTCAACCGATTTTGATGAAATTTGGCACAGACAATCTTTAGACCCTGAAGTAATAAAAGGTAGCCTATGTCGCCTGTCGCCTATGTTGCCTATGTGTAGGCTACCTTTTATTGAAAAAAAAAATGATATTATCGAGGGTAATCTAAAAAGCGCGATGTAACCGAATTCCACGCGGGCAAAGCCGCAGGCTGAAAGCTAGTAATAATATAAGTCTTTATCCAGACACAATATTTACAAAAAGTAACTTATGCTAGTGACTTTGATAAGTCATTGACACCGACTACTTGGTCTGTTTGACTTTTGGCAAAGGCCTTCTCCATTTCCATTCTGTTTGGTTTAAAGCTTTTCTAGTTCATGTAAAAACATGAACTAGGAAAGACGATGGGAAGGACGATGGGAAGGACGATGGGAAGGACGATGGGTTGGACGATGGGATTGACGATGGGAAGGCGAATTAAAACAAACGGAAAACCTGCAGTTGCTTTTAATTCGCCTTCCCATCGTCGCACCTGTCTGCCTCGTTTTTTTTCCGGTTTCGAGGGTAACAGAACACTATGTTTTTGTTCCATTTCAGGATACCCCTAATTACATATATGACCTGTCCATTGCCACTTAAGTTTCCTTGTTTTCTTTGTGCGGTTTACTACTTATTTTTGTGCGTTTTGTGATGGTGGTGTTACGTACTCTGCCAGTCTACCCGTTTAATTTTTATTAAAGTTTGAATAAGCTTTAATAATAGAACCGAATTAATTTGTATGAAATTTACTGACCGTTTAGTGAACACGAACATTGCCAATGGTGGTAAACTAATAAAAAAAACAGTTATAAATTAAGATGCTGTAAATAAAGCAAGCAATTCTCACAACAAGTTTTATACAATACTAGCTTTCCGCCCGCGGCTTCGCCCGCGTGGAGTTCGGTTATATCGCGCTTTTTAGATTTCCCTCGGGAACATCAAATTTTTCCGGGTTAAAAGGTAGCCTATGTTCTTTCTCAGGGTCTAAAGATTGTCTGTGCCAAATTTCATCAAAATCGGTGGAGAGGTTTAAGCGGGAAAGCGTAACAGACAGACAGACAGACAGACAGAGTTACTTTCGCATTTATAATATTAGTATGGATGTAAAGAAAACCCTGTCCGATCCGTGAAGGTATTGTTAGGTATCGATAACTGATTCTACTAATGCCTACAAAACTGGGTTAAACTTAAAAATAAATGTTATTTCTCAAAAAGTGTATACTGTATATACAATATGTAAAGAAAACCCTGTCCGATCCGTGAAGGTATTGTTAGGTATCGATAACTGATTCTACTAATGCCTACAAAGCTGGGCTAAACTTAAAAATAAATATTATTTCTCAAAAAGTGTATACTGTATATACAATATGTAAAGAAAACCCTGTCCGATCCGTGAAGGTATTGTTAGGTATCGATAACTGATTCTACTAATGCCTACAAAGCTGGGCTAAACTTAAAAATAAATATTATTTCTCAAAAAGTGTATACTGTATATACAATATGTAAAGAAAACCCTGTCCGATCCGTGAAGGTATTGTAAGGTATCGATAACTGATTCTACTAATGCCTACAAAGCTGGGCTAAACTTAAAAATAAATATTATTTCTCAAAAAGTGTATACTGTATATACAATATGTAAAGAAAACCCTGTCCGATCCGTGAAGGTATTGTTAGGTATCGATAACTGATTCTACTAATGGATACAAAACCGGGATAATCTTAAAAAAAAATCCCCCTAAAAATGAATATTATTTCGCAAAAAGAGGTAACTTAAAACATGTGCGGTAGGCCATACAACGCGGGCGAAGAGGGCCGGGCACGCGGCACGCGGTCGCATTGCTATTCGCTCAGAATTATACCGTCAAAAATAATGTTGTCACTTTTTAAAAGTTACCAAATTTTGAGGAAGTTGGAATTAATTAGCGGGAAAAAGAGATTATTCCAAAATTCACTACTATTTTTATTATGATGATTATGTAAAATTTCATACGTTATTTGGTCATGTGTTTACCTAACCTTTATTATCCTTACGGGTCGGACAGGGTTTTCTTAACATATTGTATATTGAGCGCCCTAGCAGGCAATGGCCCAATCTGGCCCCAATATCGTTATTAATAATTAATTGACATTAAAAACATAGGTGCATATCTTTTTTTTTTTTTCAATGGTCGTGGTAGCCTAATGGTTAAAACACCCGCGTCTCATGAGCGTTCGAGTTCCATTCCAGGTCAGGCAAGTACTAATGGCTTCTAAGTTATACCTATGTACTTTCTACGTATATCTTGGAGACCAATGAGTGACTACAATGTGAAATAAAACAACTTGAGGAAACCTGGTCTTTATGTCTGAAATCACCAACCCGCATTGAGCAAGCGTGGTGATTACGCTCAATCCTACTCTGAGAGGAGGCCTGTGCCCCGCAGTGGGACGATGATGATGATGATGATGATGATGATGATATACATTTTGACACTAAGCTAAGCAAGCTAAGCTAAGCAATTTTTATGGTTTTTATCTTTTTAAATGTCACTAATGAATGTTTGTATGTATTAGCAGATTTAGTATTTAATCTCAAAATAACCTCCATAACTTATAAAAAAAATTTACCTAGTAGGTACTCAGTTTCGCACACCAATGTATATCGAAACGAAAACAAATCCACTTCATTCCCAAAGTGTCTTATATCAGAGTAATAAAAGGCAATTTCTATTTAACATAAGCTCTCAAGTTCCCTCTCATTAAATCTACTATGACAATCACAATGGTTACTGCGACAGTAATAATTGTTGTTTGACAAGGGCTCCTACTGTACAATTGAATTAGGCCTGGACCCCTGCCTGCTCCCCTTTGAGCGTTGTGTCTAACTGATTAACTTATGCTAGTTCATCAGTTTATTTTATAATATGAGTGAGCATTGAATGAGTGAACTTTTGTCGATTAAATTATGATACCTAATACTAGCTTTCCGCCCGCGGCTTCGCCTGCGTGGAATTCGGTTATATCGCGCTTTTTAGATTTTCCTCGGGAATATATTTTTTTTCAATAAAGGGTAGCCTATGTCCTTTCTCAGGGTCTAAAGATTGTCTGTGCTAAATTTCATAAAAATCGGTTGAGAAGTTTAAGCGGGAAAGCGTAACAGACAGACAGACAGTCAGACAGAGTTACTTTCGCATTTTTTTTAGTATGGATTATTATTATTTCAATAAAATATGTTTGCTTTTTTACTTGGTCAGTTATTTATTATAATAAATAATTGTTAAATAGGAATATCATTTGTCAATATAATTAAATACTAAAATAGAATCTAGCCTCTCTATACATATTTTTGCGTTAATCGATACTAATATATAAAGTTGAAGAGTTTGTTTGTTTGTTTGAACTCGCTAATCTCAGGAACTACTTGTCCGATTTGAAAAATTATTTTTGCATTGGATAGCTCATTCATGCAGGAAGGCTTTAAGCTATATAAAATCACGCTGCGACCAATAGGGACCGAGTATAATAACTAACTACACGCGAACGAAGTCGCGGACGGCCGCTAGTCATCATCAACCTTTTTATCGTCCTAATGCTGAGCACAGGTCTCCTCTCATACAGAGAAAGATTGAGCGTAATCACCACGCTTACTCAATGCGGGCTGGCGATTTCAAACTTAAAGTCCAGGTTTCCTCCACGGCAATACGGCTGCTAGTAATTTATAATATTAGCGTAAAGAACTAACTCAAACTCTTACTCAAACTCAAAGTATTTGTTATAGATGAAACAATTACAGGCACATTTAATCCTGAGGGAGTGAGGGTCTCGGAGTGTATTTATAAATTGATCAAAATGCTCGCTTCTGCAATACAGAAGTAATCTAAATTACAGCAGCATTTATCGACAATAGAATACGGTACGACATTATAGATACTATTAAAATAGCCAAAGTACACTTAACAGGCTATACAAAGGTTAAAAAATAAACTCCTACGAGAATAAAAATCTAAGAAAAATACCTTTTTTATTCAAAGCCGGCCTTTGGCTTCCGTGAAAACATTGGATGTCACTACAAATTCATTGGTCATTTTTATATTATTTTTCAATATATTTTTTGTTATTATGTAAAATTAACTTCAAATAAGCAATAGTATTTATTGGTGGTCATTTTAGGATTTTGAAAAAAAAAATAAGAGTTTTTTTACAATAAGTTTCTACTCTGTTAACCCAAAAAGTAGGGATGTACCATACATGTATAGATTATTACACTTTTCAACGATTATTACGTTACTTCTAAAGTATTTTTCCCAAAAATATCATAAAAATAATACGTCATTCAAAATATTTTTATTTGTTCATAGCATCGATAACTTTAAAATAGCGATCACAGCCCGTATAGTGCCTCAAAGAGTATTTATTTTTGGCAGTCCAAATGAATACACCAAATGTAGCATTTTGTATTGTCTGTTTCGACGACGGCTATCTAGGGCGTTTTTATTATAGCTTTTAATTTATTAAGAATTGATTCGTTTATTATTAAATTGGAATGTGACATTCGAGCCTTAGTAGTTTAAAATTGAACAAATTTTATTCTTTCTATTGGTTTCTTCTTTAATTCTGTGGTTCGTAACAAAAATACTTTATAACATAAGGTGATGATCACGATCCTCCATTCCAAAATGGAGTAGTAAACAATAATATAACCCTAATATCATTAGATTTATTAGCCAGCTAACAGCCTAAGTAGCGTAGCGGTAGCGAACGCGACCGCTGTACAAGGAGGCGCGGATTCGATCCTCGTGCAGTGCAAATATTTGTATGCATGAATATTAATATTTGCACTAGTCTGGTCGTGGCTCGGAAAGCACGTTAACCCGTTGGTCCCGGTTGCCATACGAACATCTAGTGGCTGTCGTTACGAGTTGATGGAGCCCTCAAAAGTCCTACAATTGGTCTAACAATGCTTCGATGTCACCTTCGGGCTGTGGAGGTCAGACGGCAGTCGCTTCACGGAAAATATCGAAGTTTAGCGTAAATCAGCAACTGCTCATCCACAGCACAGTAACTACTCTGAGACCAGTAACCACAGTGAGTGTAACTACACTGGTAAAGCGGACCCCAAAGCTGAAAAAGACGGATGGAAATTCGGATGAGACTGGCGTTAACGCTGAGATGATGATGATAATCACTAGATTTATTAGCATGAAAACCTACAAAATTATTAAAGGTACAAGGGTCTACATTTTTTTTATACAATTAGAAAACACACGGAGCATTGTTTTCAAATAGTATAGAATTCAAACAAACATTAATTCCATTTTTGTTCCACACCTAACCCTTCTCTCTGCGACAAGTTCCGCGACGCTCCATGTATCAAATGAGCACTTGTTAGCAATTACAATGAGGGGTTATGCGATGTAATGGCTTCAGCGAGGGCATGCGAACAACCTTTTATTCCCACGCTCAATTGCTTTGGATTATATTTTAGATGTCGAATTTCAATAACTTTTTATATAGGTACATATTAAACCAAGATTAAGATTTTTGTGAGTTAATGGTACCTGAAGCATTCTGTAAGTGTTTTATTAGGTAACTTCATGTTCAACTAAATGAAGCGGAAATACATTAGATTTTCGTCCTCCGTGCCGCAGCGGTCAACATAGGCCTGCGACGTGGAGGCCCCGGGTTCAATCCCCGGCCAGGTCATGATGGAAAACCATCTTTTCCTGATTGGCCTGGGTCTTGGATGTTTATCTATATATGCATCTATTATAAATATAGTATCGTTGAGTTAGTATCCCATAACACAAGTTTCGAACTTACTTTGGGGCTAGCTCAATCTGTGTGATTTGTCCGTATATATTTATTTATTTTCGGATAACGAATCTCAGTTACACGTCCACTGAAAACTAAAAAAATCTAGAACAGTCTATTAATTCTGTAAAAATCTCGCCGTTAAATTCTAAGTGAAGTGAGCTCAGAATGAACTGTCAAAAGTGTCAAAGCCTACTTCCAACTAATACCATTAGTTGGAATGTCAGATCACTCCACTCTCAATTCATCAAAGTTTTCACGGCTACAACATCGTAGTGCAGTATTTTGAAGTAAATTGTCGAAATATAGTTTTTGTTACTTTTTTACTTCTTTTTCATACGATACTTCCTCATTTGGAACAAGGCAATAATTGAATATATTATTACAAGAAGTAAAAAAAGATATGAATGAATACGCTATATCAGGGAAAAATCATCATCATCATCAACCTTTTTATCGTCCCACTGCTGAGCACAGGCTCCTCTCATTTGACAGAGATTGAGCGTAATCGTCACGCTTGCTCAATGCGGGTTAACGAGTTCAGGCTTAAAGTACAGATTTCCTTAAGATATTTTCTTTCACCTTGTAATCAGTCATTGGTGTCCAAAATGTACTTAGAAAGTACATATAACTTTAGAACGACTTACCTTAATTACCTTTAATAAGCGTTAAAATTTTCTTGAACGAAATTTACATTTTTTTTTTTGCGGAGGTATACTAGTTATTTAAGTTTTCTTATAAAAAACCACCCATCCATCTTAATTTAAGAAAGACAACATACCTACAACTTCCATCAACCTTTTATTTTTCCCAAAAAGGCACCACCCTATGAACCTACCTACCTACCACTTCCATTATCGCATCAAAACACGGAGAGCAAACAGAAAACCGAATCGATTTAAGCCCACAAAATTCCAATGCAAACAAAATCACCGGGGGCCTGCCAAATAAAACTAGCAGACGTGCTTGCGACTGCCAAACGTGCTGGCATTGGCAAAGCGGAGAACTAGCGGCGGTTAAAGAGGTCTGCCGCCATAAAACTGCCTGTTTGGAAGTCGGGTCGCGCAGCGCGCATCTATCGGGGCGCCAGGCTCAAGCTACATGTACACTTGACTAATGGAATAGACTCGAACTTTTTAATGTTAAATGGTTTTAAGGGAAATTGTCTGGGATCAAGTTAATTTTGAAGATAGATTTTATAGAGGCTTACTTTTATTTTGTTACTATACCTAAATGCGTTAATTATTTACCCTGACCTTAACTTATACACTGAAATTTTAAAACTTATTGTATTTATAGTTCTTGTTGTTATTTTGACTATCATCTGAACGTGGCGGTCAAAATATTTCAACAAATAATTATTCATATTATTAAAGCAAAGTTGGTTTCGCATCACGTTCAACGAAAACAGCGCATAAACGTGATTAAAAACGATGCCACTTTATTTAAATACGCATATTTGCAATCAGCAATCCATTTAATCCTACAAAATAGCATCCGTATTCAACAAATATCAATTACGCTGACCAATTGAATTTCAAGTCCGGGATCTGGGGTCCGGGGTCTGGGCGAGTGTAAACGCGGCGCAAAATAACAAGTCTCGGAGTAACTCATGGGTCAGAATTTCTCATAAATTATTTAAAATAATCCGGGAAAAACCCCTGTCCGCGGCCGGCTTAGGTACTTGTATTTTATTTATTTATGTACCCACATATTGCGTTCCAAATTAGTACCGGTGAAGGAGTCTCTATATTTTGAGTGTTAATTTTTGTTGTCTCGTGACGAAATTAATTTTCTGTGTAATACAATTACAGAAGGTCTGCTTGTTTTTTAGTTTACACTAGTATAGAATTTGGTAAATTATATTATGCATGAGGAAATTACTTAACTTAGCAAAACGTTGGGTTGGAATAGTAAATGTTAATACATAATCTGTTCGAACGATTCAGTTGCAGTACTAAAAAACTTTTTTACAAAAAAAGTAACCGACTTCCACAAAAAAAAAACACTACAAAGTGAAAAATAACTAATTTCGGAAGTCGGTGGCAAATATGAATGTTCATGGTCATGGTGCCTTTGGTTTTGTATTTTCATTTTTGCCAACGACTTCCGAATTTAGTTATTTTTCACTTTGTAGTGTTTTTTTTTTTTGTGGAAGTCGGTTATTGTTTTTGTAAAAAAGTTGTTATTTTAGAATTTTTTGTTGCAAAAAGTACTGTTCAGCTGCATCCGGTCAGACTGGACGCTGCCGCCAACATAGTTGGGAATAGGCTAGCAAGCAAATGACACCTTATTTATATTAGAATTTTTACCCGTAATTTTGGTTCAAATACCAAACTACTGAACCGATTTTTATAAAATTTCTCTGGGACCGGACTGAATGTATAAGCATTGCTAGAGATGACACAATTACGCGATTTAGTTTTAGGTCCGTATTACAGAACGTCACTCAAGCATTGATCTCTGCTTAAGCATTACTTAATTCTAGTTTTAACCAATCAAAAGGCTTGAAACGAGACTTAACTAGAGCTTGAGTTTGAGTGACGTTCTGTAATACGCACCTTAGTCTCTTGATTTTTTTGATGGTCGCATCAGCATGGCGAATAGCAGTGGCTAGTGGTTGTCCTACGTTAAGCTTCAATGCTGTAAATGGTTGAGGAGTTGGGAATAGGCTAGCAAGCAAATGACGCCTTATTTATATTAGAATTTTTACCCGTAATTTTGGTTTAAATACCAACACTACTGAACCGATTTTTATAAAGTTTCTCTGGGACCGGACTGAATGTATGAGCATTGCTAGAGATGACACAATTACGCGATTTAATTTTAGTCTCTTGATTTTTTTATGGTCGCATCAGCATGGCGAGTAGCAGTGGTTAGTGGTTGTCCTACATTAAACTTCAATGCTGTAAATTGTTGAGGACTTCCCTCGACTGTCTATGGTCTTTATTATCAGATCTACTGCAGACTTTTGTTATAACCCACATGGTTGCAAACTTCTCATCAATATAAATTAATTGATTCCAAACACAAGGTAGGTAATTATTGTAAATTTTTGAAGGGTTCCCTGAAAAGTCCGATTAAGTAACTACTTAACCGCCGTAACTACGGCCTCTAATGGCCACCTACGAGATGCAATATCAAAAAAAGGAGTTCCCTGAACTGACCTTTGTCTTCATCATCAGCTCCATAATGACAGTCACAACCTATCTAGACGTTTTTCGGTTCTAATCAATACAAATTAATCAAGCACGAACATAACGTAGCTGCCGTGAATCGTTGAGGAGTTCCCTTGACTGTCTCCAGGCTCCATCATCAAATCTACTGCAGACTTTCATTATAACCCATATGGATGCAAAGTTCTCATTAATATAAATGAATTGAGTCCAAACACAAGGTTACTACTGTAAATCGTTGAGGAGTTCCCTGAACTGACCTTTGTTTTCATCATCAGCTTTCTAATGACAGTCACCACCCATCTAGGTGTAAGCACAATAAATTATTCAAGCACAAACACAGGGTTGCTGCTGTGAATCGTTGAGGAGTTCCCTCGCCTGTCTCCCGGTTCCATCATCATATCTACTCCAGACCCTTATTAAATTGTAGTGCTTTAAAATACGTAACGAAAAAAAACGTACAAATCCACTAGCCGTCCCTACAAATTTTGAAAGTTCCCCTTGATTTCTCTGCCACCATCAAACCCTGATGTCCTTATCATGGGTCTACCTTGGGAATGTCTTCTTTCCAACAAAAAAAGAATTATCAAAATCGGTTCATAAACGACGAAGTTATGCGCGAACAAACATAAAAAAGACATATACGGTCGAATTGAGTAACCTCCTCCTTTTTGAAGTCGGTTAAAAAGAAAATTCGCGGTGTTGAATTAACTACTTGCTAATATCGACGGTATGAAATATACATTCGAAAGTTGAAGAAAAAAAAGGCACTTAATCACAGCTTCATTTCTAAAAAAAAAAAAAATATAGATTCTACTAGCAAACCCTGCGAACTCCATTTCCCCACCAGATGGCTTCATTTTATGTAACATTCGTTTGGTGATTAAAAGATGAAAAATATATATATTTTTTTATATTTGAAAATCAAACATTTTATTTCATTTCACAACAGTAATGAATTCATTTCGATTACAAACATGAAGTGTTATTTAGTTGAACTTCTCTAAGTAAATGAAAGTGAATCCAAAGTAAATACTGAATCGAAGCATTATACGTGTCCGCAAATTATCCGTTTCATTGAAGTGCTCTTTGGTAAATCACATTTTTTGTTTTTTGGTCTGACGTTAACACAAACAAAGCGGATGCTTTCCCAACTCGTGAACACGCAACGTATAACTGCCCATGTGAAAAACAATGACTTTCTAAATTTATCCCGCAAACACTAAGCGATTGGCCTTGTGACTTGTTAATATTGTCTTTGCGAACGCAAGGCGAACTGGAAATTCCAATCGTTTGAAGTCAAACGGAAGATCAGTCGGAATCATTGGCATTCGAGGAATACATACATTTTCACTTGCGTACTTTCCATTAATAATGGTTGCTTCAATCAAATTCGGCATAAGTTTTTTTACCGCAAGTCGAGTAGGTACCGTTACAAAGTCGCGGTGGATTCAAATTACGCAATATCATAATAACTGTACCAACTTTGAGTTGCAAGTTATGTGGTGGAAATCCTGGTAACTCCAAAGAGTTCAAAAACTCCGTTGGATATATTACCTACTACATCATCGGAATTTGTTATGGAATCAACGGATTTGTATGTCACCAAATCACCACCAATTTTTGATTGAATGGTGAAATTCAGTGCGTGTACGTCATTATTCTTTGCGGCAAGAATTGCTCGTTGATTTAACCAAGCTTAATTCTGATAATTCTCACTAATGTTTGGGAAAACCAATTTCAATAAGAGCTAATTGAGAGTCTACAAATCGGCAAAAGTCGTTGGTAAGAGTAATTAATCCAGATGTCGCATCAACTGTTAACAATTGTTTGGAAAATTGTGCAGCACGTTGATCATTTTGAAGTTGAACTCTCATATTAGTGGTTAGCGATAATGTTTTTACGTTATTCCATAAAGGTGATGCCTTCAGGCAAGCATTCAATTCATCTGCAGGCGTTCCAAGGGAATTACTGGCAACGTCTGCCTGAAATCTCCTGCCAACAATATCATCAAGCCGCCAAAGATGTTGTTATTTCGCCGAAGATCCTTCAGTGTGAAGTTAAGTGCTTCAAGTGATTTCTTATGTACCATTGTGCACTCATCCCAAACAATGAGCTTGCATTGCATCAACAATTTTCCCATTGCACTGGATAGGGAAATATTGCATCTTGGAGTATCAATTGTGTTTAAATTGAGTGGCAACTAAAGCGCAGAATGTGCAGAACGACCGCCATCTAGAAGAGTCGCCGCAATTCCAGATGATGCTAACGCCAAAGCTATGTCACATCTTGATCGAATAGTGGCCAAAATCAATGAAATGACAAATGTTTTTCTTGTTCCTCCAGGTGCGTCCAGGAAGAATAGACCACCAGTATTATTGTCTACCGCTTGCATTAATGTTTCGAATACTGGTTTTTGCTGTTCATTCAGCAACGGCACATTATTTCGAACGAATTCCTGCAATGTATCAACATTGTATTGCAGCTCTCGATTTAATTCTTGGTTGAACGCATCGTGCATCGATCGATTTGGCGCAATCATTCCTACTTTTCTTTGCTATAAACCTCACGGAGCCCGAGACCTTACCAACAAACGCAAAACCGTGGAAATCGGTTCGTGCGTTCTGGAGTTATAGCGTCAGGAAGGAAAACCCGACTTATTTTTATATAGTAGAAGATTTTGTTATTGATAATGGAAACGAATCGGTGCGAAACAAGCCACGATTGATCACCTACTAATAAGCATAGGCTTATTAATGATGGTCTCCTGTAAATGGCTGAAGCTCAACTTTACAGTCGAGGACAATATAATGTATTTTCACAAAAAAAATAGCCAAGAGCATATCGGGCCACGCTCAGTATAGGATTCCGTTGTTTACCGTCCGTCACAATAAGTGTACATAACCTAATCAGCCTATAATGTTCCCTGCCTGAAGAATTTTTACATTCTGCTCTAGTACACAAGCCTCCTCTCGGTAAGAAGGAGTGGACCGTGATCAACTACGCGGGCTCAGTGTCGGTTGGAAAATGCCACATATCTTCAAAGTTTGGTTTCTAAGAGAAGTTTCTTCACGATATTTTCCTTCACCGTTTTGAGAGCACTGGTGATGAAATATTTTACACAAAGCAAAGCGCCTGACGGGGTTCAACCCTACAACTTGTAAGACGCGGCCGATACCACTAGGCCACCGCTGCAAATAGGTATTTCAAGAAACTATTGCCGTCGCGCTGCTTTCAACCTCTTCCGGTAAAGTGCGAAAAGGACAGTTGCAGCTCAGGCTGATTTTGCCTACAAAAACTTTGACCAAAAGACGTTTCGTATTCCGCTGTTTTCTTATTCAAAACACGACAGATCTCAATTATTTTTATATCAAAATTTAGAGGAAAAGTATACCTA
The DNA here is from genome assembly GCA_017933935.1 of Sesamia nonagrioides. Lineage (NCBI taxonomy): Eukaryota > Metazoa > Arthropoda > Insecta > Lepidoptera > Noctuidae > Sesamia > Sesamia nonagrioides. The sequence goes on along the minus strand of JADWQK010000137.1, from coordinate 1,615,838 downwards.
TGCTTCTATTATTTTCTTTCTTGTCAAAAACATATCACGTTTGTATAATAGTCATCTGAACTTCATGGTAAAAATGGGTTATTATTCGCAATTTTAAAGTATCGTATTTCTTTTATTAATTAAGTTTAAAAAAAAAACAAATGATAGGGGCACGTATAATCACGGTGTAAAGTTGTAGAAAAAATATAATTGTTCTAAAAGCATTATCCTATAGTACTATATAGTTTGTATAGAGAAAGCACCACTAGATACACATGGAAAGTTCGAAAAAATGTTGTCTATTTGTGTCCCACAACGAGATACAAGGGATATGAGGGATTGTAACATGGATTGATAATCATCGTCATTTAATTATTCTCCGTGTCTTCGTCCAACAAACACTTTTTCGCTAATTTATTTGTTAACTTGTTCTGTTCAGTATGTATTTATTTATGTATATGTATGTAATTGTGTATCTATCTTAGTATACAATATTATTATAGTAATACCTAATATTTGCACCAACGACAGTCCCATTTGTGGTTCGGAAAAATCTGTCCATTCTTTGGTTGCCTGGAAGAGATTGCATTAGCGATAAGGCCGCCCATTGTATGTTTTTACCGTAGTGTTGCTGTTACTAAGAGTCTTCATTAAAATCTCCAAATATGTACATATAATAGAAGAACCACTATGTGGCAGTAAATTATTTATAGAAACTACTGTATTTCCTTCACATTGTTTACATCACTGCTTTACAGAGTACTGCAGTGAGTAATTACCGAAACAGAGTACAGTTCTGGTAATTTCTTGTTAGTTCGGGGGTTGGAATATTCTACATTTTGATTTCTAAATCAAAATGTAGAATATTCCAATCCCCGAACTAACAGAGAACAACACGTATGAGATTCAACACGTATGTTTAATTTTGTATAGTGTTCTAACACTACACACCGGGGCTTGAACAAGGCCTGAAAACTGTTTCAGGCACTTCAATCGGACTATTTCTTCAAAATTATACATACGTGTTGAATGAATTTTGAAGGCTACTTCTAGTTTCTACGGCTAAATAAATGTTGCACGCCATTGTACTTTATGAACAATGAATAAATTTATATGACAATAATAATAACGAGAGACCAACCGCACAATTCGACAATTTAATAGTCAAACCCCTCAAATCAGGAAAAATTTCAACAGGCGAAGTAGCCTAAAGTACAGGTCCGTCTCCCGGAAAATTGGTTTACTAATTAATACAAACTACACGGGCTATGTATGTTGGATTTCCGGTGGTAATTTTGAAATGCGTGATCCGATATTAATAATTCTTTTTTATTTGAAAGAAACTTATGTTCTTTGATTTATATATTTGATGATACTTCAGGTTAATAAAATATCGATACCAAGATAACTATAAAACTGTTCGGGTTGAACAGTTTTTGAAAAGTTGTATAAAATAATTTCTGAACTAAGCAAGAAAGCATTTTTGTATTCAATCATAAAAGCATTAAATTCAAAATAATTTTCCTAATAAGTCTTTTTAAGGTTGTACTTTTGAGTGTCTTTTTTATATTTTTTAAACTTATGGTTCAGTAGTTAAATCACACTTTTTTTTAGTTATAGAGTTATTATTTATAAAAGAAAGAAATAAAAAGCGAAAGAAAGAAAAAAGGAAGAAAAAAAGAAAATGCATTTATTCAGCATAGACCTAAAGACATACAATACATACATAAGGTAGCAACAAATAAAAAGCAAACACCCCGAATAGCAGCAAAGTGTGCCTAGCGACTGCACCAAAAAGGTTCGGTTCAGCAAGAATTACAGCCAACTAGTGCCTGACGCTGGTTTTCAACTGAACCAGTTCAAATCAGTTTTACACTACAACGTAACCAGGACGATTTTAGTAAACCTAAACCTATTCATCTTTGAATACCTATCCAACATTATATCACACATTAGGCTTGAAATGAAAAAAAAAACACTCTTGTAGCGTAATAAAACATTTTTTTGCCACTTTTCATTTTACCAGTTTGGCGTGACAGATATAAATTTTGCTAGCAAATTTCAGCTTTCTAGTGCTAACGCTCACTGAGATTATCCGCGGACGGACAGACAGACAGACTTGGCGAAACTATAAGGGTTCCTAGTTGGCCACGGAACCCTAAAAAGATGAATAAATGAACGTAAAATAATTGTCGCAGGGCGCGCGTCGCTTTACCGACGACTCTATTAACCTTGTACAGGAAACCCATGAATTAAAAACCACATTACATACGATATTTACGTAGAATGCATGTCACACACATATTAGTTAAACTAAACGGGTACACTTGATAAAAGTGGCCGAATTTCTACTTACATTTAAATAAAATATTCCTACATTAATGTAACCTTCTGTAGTATAGCAATTTTTTTTTGTTGGTTAGTGTATTGTACAGACGACAGCATATCAAGCTAGTACAATAGATTTTCAACTATATCCCCAAAGCATTAAGGCTCAAGGTTGATTGGGAATATTTGGCAGTTCAGGGTAGGTTGACAAGCAGTCGTGTCCGTACATACATAAATGTTTTGTAAATAAATACCTATGTTTTACATTTTTTTTTGATTATTAATTATATATATATATATCCATTTTAATTTCATGTTGTTACCATTTGCATATATGCCTGCAGTAGATTCAACAGGTGAATTGCTCAATCGGGTTTGAATAGATAATCCTCAATGGTACCTACATGAACCAAATTTTGGGAAATTCACAGCTTTTACTAATAATTTGATTGCTTTATTCTTCTTACATACTTTATACCTACATTATTCTACATTATCTAGGCTTAGAATTATTTTCCGTCTTAGTAATTTAATTTAAATGAAACTTAGTTATTTTAGTACTAGAAATGAGTCGCATTACTAGAAAGTTTATTTAACGGTTAAATTAGCGGGATACATTCTGTAGAAATAGCCTGCAAGGAGACATGTTTAAAATAAAAGATTTGCATGCTTAAAACACGTCCTACGGTCACGGCGGTAAGCGAAAAGTGAGCACAGATGGCAATTAGAAGTTGTCCTATTTTCATTGATAGCTCTTTTCGCTGCGGCAAACCAGTGAAGAGACAGTCGCTGGCATTGTGAACAGTCAGTGATCAAATATCTCTCAGGATCTCAGTTGCCTCTGACACGTGACGTAGGTCACATGTCATATGTAATCTGTGGTACGTTTTTGAACCGAAATATTCTATAGCTAGTCGCTTCTCGATACTTAAGTATCATTCTAGAATACAACCTCTAAAATCACACGTACCAGTCAGACTCAAAGTACGACTTTCTCTATCCAGGGTGACCTCTTTGGGGGCCTCAACGATGGTCTCCTGAGCAGGGCTGAAGCGCTAGCTGCGGTGGACATCAGCAAGCACCAATCAGGGCCGCAGCCGGGGCCCCCACTGCCGCAGCTGAAGCATGACATGGTGTACCATCATGGTGTTGGGGGCCCTTCACCACACAATGCCAGACCACATCAGGTGGGTTATATCTAATTGATCATAATGGATTTCTCTTAAAACGGTAAACATCTTGAGGAAGCCGTGCCGCGCCGAGTGCATGTGCCGAAACCGAACATTCAGCAAATTGCATTGGTCCACGTGATGATGCTATGTAACTCCACTGACATAAAGGAGACTTCTATTGGACTGAGGCCATTGTTATAAGCTTATTATTCTGTGAATTGACCTTCTACTTTTTGCTTACAAGGATTTTTTTTTTTTTAAATCCATGTTCCTATCTTCGGCATTCATGTTCGATCTGAGTTGTTATATGTTTTAATTAATATTTTTGTTAATTTATTCGAAAGAGTAACAGAGGTACCCCTTAATTAATTTTAATTAAGGTTCTTGATATACCAAAAACTTGAATAAGTGAAAGGACTCATTTGGGAAAATCGGAATATCGTGTCAATGACAAAAAAGAAATGAATGTTCAAAACAGTAAAACTTCCGCAGTTCTACCAACCGACTCACAGAAGATATCCCTTGACGCCTTAAACTAACGCCCTCTCAATAAAATCCATACATATCATACAAAATCGAGTTTAACATCAATAAAAATGAGTTGGTATCATAAAGTCGTTGAAACTCTTCGCAAATTCGGCCGCTCCTCGCCTGCACACCCTTCATAAAACACCCTAGCTTCCAATCTTCATGGTGATTTCAGCAATATGCATTATATTTTAGAATTCGGTTGATCAATGGCTAGGTGCGGTTCAGTTTAATCTGCTTTTATCTCGATCTGTCCATCGGTGGGTCATTTTTATTTACCGAGACGTGTCTCGTGTCCTTTGATAGTCAGTACGGGTAGTCAGAAATTAAAAAGCCCGACAACCAACCATGCCGAAAATCTTATTGCATTACACAATAACTAGAGTGTGAAGATCGATATGTCTTTTTTGATTAGATTAGTTAAGTTAGACTGGAAGCCAATCCCGTTGAACGAAGTGAATTTTACAGACTGTTGCTCACCATACCTGATTTCGAAATTTTTTAGCTGTTTCCCAACTGGGAAACTAGAGCTGGAGCTAGGCAGATGACGAGTTCAGTTAAACGAAATAACTTAGGTACTTGTAAAGTTCCTATAAAAAGTGAAGAGTGAGGAACAGTGTGTAAAGTTCACTTATTCTCCATAGAAAAGGGAGGATTCTCCGACCATTTGCCCGACGGTTCATGCTGAAAAGTTTTGTGTTTCGTGGCCATCTGCGCGGTAGACTCTGCTTACAAGTTGCAGGATTTTCGTGACGTCGCACGTGTTCGCATGTGGCGTTGTTGTAGTTACAACTACAAGCACTTCGCAAGTGCTCTTTCTTTCTCTGTTCTAAAATGATAACCAGTTTTTTTTTGTGCAGAATAATAACATACAGAAGAATACACAATTTTTATTTTTTTTCTTTCTATACCATCTCAAGATATATTCACAAAAAAAGTAAGACATCAACATAAATAATAATAACAAATGCATTTCTGTATACGTGTAGGAAATCTTCGAACTAATGGGGCTCGATCCTTGGGGACCGGAGGGGCTGAGGACGCAAGAAATATGTGCCTTGTGCTATAAAAATGAACTAATATTATGCACTATTCGCTGTAATGGCGTATGGAATTGCATGTTTTGAGAGTAATAGGAGTCGGATTATTGTGATTAAGGGTGGAGTCCTTGAGTTTCACGCCCAAACTTATAAACGTTACTTGCACGTACCTACCTGTCTTTGTCTTGCTGTTCTAAATTGACAGTGACCGAACTAAAGCTTAGCCAAAGTACTAAGTAACGTTTATAGTTCTCGGTCTTAGGGAGTAGTTTCACGTTGTAGGCACGGTGACGACAGAATATCATCTTGTCCAAACTATCGTAGCGTGGTGTGATGTTAATAAAATAAGCGATTCGAATGGCTAAATTATCCATCAGCATCCATCAAGCAATACCCGTAGCCACATTTTTTTTTCTTTAATACTGCTACCTCCAACATAATTGGAGCCTATACTAAGCTTCACTTTCATTCAAGTTCTCGCGTTTATGCCTCTTGTACTTTCATGCCTCATACCTTAATCTTTCTATCATTCCTCCTCATTCGCGTCTATACTGGGTGGGATTCCCATCTATGATATCTATTTACTTATCCCCGTAGCCATATTCAGGCATTTCAATATGTGGCGGGGTGTCTGATTGATCAACATATATTATTTCTCCAAGGGTCTGAAACTGTTTTCTCCCTTTTTCTCTCTTTCTATCGAACCAATCTGAACGTCCAACCCACCAATCGACAGATATTCGTCCCTGGTACCATGGAATACTATTTTCAAATTATTCCTTTCTTTCCCCTCAAGCGGTTCTGTTAGTATAGTGCGAATTTTTCGCATGGGTCAGCTAGTATTATTATATTTTAATGGTTACTGTTCCTGTCATCCCACAGCTGGGCATACAACTTTCCCTATCATAATTTCAAGCTTAATGTTTTGAATTTTCGAACTTTTTTGGGGATTTGAAAGCAATGGCTCTTATTTTTCTTGAACCCTGCTGTTCCTTTTACTTTTAAGTAACTCCCCTTTTAGCAACAACTTAATCTTTTGGGCGAAGAAAACAAGATTTATAGATTAAAAGCAGATGAAACATTTTTGAGTGGTAAAATATTAGAACGGAGAGGATGTCGACCTCATAAATTATTTACTATCATTTCCTGCTCAATGAAAAATAGTTGCGCCTTGGCAGATAAAAGTCCTTTTATAGGTACTTAGAAATACAGTGTTGGTAATATTTGTTCTTAAAACTTCTCGTCAAATGTTTACATACTTAAATTTATTTTGTTCGATATTTCGATATTCAATCGCCTGAAAACGATTGTGAAGCTTTGTTAACCTTCATAGGCTGGTATAATGAGTTGAGGACTAAAATAAACACTATGTGCAGCCGTGGCTTTAGCCAGATCCAGAGATCCGGTGAACGATGGCTGGACGGGTCGGAGAAAACAAACGACCAGTCCCACGTTAACCATAGATAGATAGATCTGAAATCCGACAGCCTCCGTGGCGTAGCGGTAACAGACGCGGCCGCTGCGTAAGGTGGCGCGGGTTCGATCCCCGCACAATGCAAGTATTTGTATGCATGAATATGAATATTTGCACTGGTCTGGTCGTGCCTCGGAAAGCACGTTAAGCCGTTGGTCCCGGTTGCCATACGAACATCTAGAGGCAGTCGTTACGGGTTGTTGGAGCCCTCAAAAAGTCCAACAATTGGTCTAGCTGCAATGCTTCGATATCGCCTTCGGGTTGTGGAGGTCAGACGGCAGTCGCTTCACGGAAAATGTCGAAGTTTAGCCATATTAGCAGTTGGACTGGTAAAAGCGGACCCCAGACTCCAAAGCTGTAAAAAGGCTTCGGATGCGACTGGGATTAACGCTGGGATGAGATAGATCTGAAATTCACGTGGAGAAGCTTTTGTAATAAGATGTTGCAGTAGAACTAATTTAAAAAATGATTTACATTTGACACATGTATGTAGAAAACTGGTGATGGTTATAGATGATACAACATTAGAGTTGAGTTAAGTGACAAAGCGTCATTTTCGCCTCGAAAGTGTTGAAAAGGATATGGAGTAGCATAAAGTTGTTTTATAACCGCACTGCAAAGGCACCATATTGTACTGGACAAACTAAAAACTAAAATAATTTTATTGTATAATTGCATGACACACGCGTAAGCACAATGTACTTGCTGTAAGGAATCTATTTGTTGGGTTAGTCTTTTTTATTGACTTGATTGTGCTCTGGCTATTGAGAGTATGTCATGCTCACTCAAATGTCTCGCTGGTGGTGGCGTGTGTGTTGGGTCAATAGGTTCCCTTCAATATGGTTGAGCTGTATGATGCTGATCCATACGTCATCTTCATGAACGGACGCCGTCAGAGGGGACTGGTGTTCTGAATTGTTGTTTTTTTTTTGTGTTTTCCATAATGGACGCTCTCAGCGGAAAATATATTTCTGCATCATTCTCACACGGTTGATTTTAACATGAATGATGTAATCAAATATTTGTATCAATACTTGATAATTTAAAAGAGTGTCCATAGAGTTTCTTGCCCTTTCTTCTCTATAGGTACCTACTCTTTGGAATGGGCGACTAGCTTCATCTTACTGACTGACCGACCTTCTGGCAATTCAAAAGTGCCTGTAACTGGTTTATTTGAAATAAATGCTTTGATTTTGATTTTTAACAAAAACTGTAACAGCTTTATGTTACATATCATCATTACTTCTGTGAAACCACCAAATGCCAATGGGCTTTCTTCAGCTATGAGTGCAATCAATACAATTAAGCATTTCCCCACACATCAAATTACACTACTATACAACAAGGAAATTTATATCTAAATAATAGAGTTAACATGATAAACTAACGCACAACAAATGTATTTGCAATTTTTCTCGTTCCCCTCCCAAGGAGGGTTGTATGCCACGTAATGCGTTCTTTATTGCTCACGGAACCCAAACGGTAGCCGTTTGGGGTTCCCTGCATGTCTGTAATCTGTAAATGTAGTTGTTTGGGGTGTTTGGGGCCTTGTAAACTGGTACCCAGTAGATCTGATGATGTATTTTATAGATATTTATTTATACTTAATTGGGGTGAGATAATTTTATATAATTTTAAAGGACTTACATACAACTCATCATTAGTTTAGTCGTGTCAAATTAAGATGCTCCATAGACAGTTATTTACTAATTTCTTTCTTCTTTGGCTTCGCATGGCTTGTGCCTTTAGCCAATGTCAGGTAATGAATTTTCATTCATGTCGAAAAAGACGGCGGCGTGAACCGTTTACGAGGGAGGTTTGAGGCCACTATATATACTAATTCCTAGTGTGGGGCAACGTTTAATTTATACTTATTTAAATAATATATCTTTTGACCTTTTCGAAATTTAATAGAAATATAAAGATGGACTGAACTTAAAATTAGTTTGTGAACAGGAGAATCGACGCCACTACCTAATTAATTGTATGATAAATTAGTCAATATCTACTTAGAAAGAGTTACATTTTAAACCTCAGAGGGACAATTGGGTTGTATCATAAAAATAATTTAATGTTTATCAGATAGATTTATAATAAATATTGAACACGTATTTTTTATTTTTTCTTTCATTCAAATACTAAGGAAGATATATTGATTTGAAATATCGCATGACGTCACGCAGTGGTACAAAATATACCACGGTTAGTAATAGTTTTTGGTAATTTCGACAAAATCCATACTAATATTATAAATGCGAAAGTAACTCTGTCTGTCTGTCTGTCTATCTATCTGTCTGTCTGTCTGTCTGTTACGCTTACCCGCCTAAACCTCTCAACCGATTTTGATGAAATTTGGCACTGACAATCTTTAGACCCTGAGAAAGAACATAGGCTACTTTTTATCCCGGAAAAATTTGATGTTCCCGAGGGAAATCTAAAAAGCGCGATATAACCGAACTCCACGCGGGCGAAGCCGCGGGCGGAAAGCTAGTAAAAATAAGGGCCTTCATTTTTTTTTATTATCTATAAGACGGACTAATTATTTGTTTCGTTTTCATACCTTGGATACATCCCTATTCTTTCAATTTTAAAAACTTTACACGAACAACGAACATTGAGATCTGTCTCAATGAAGTGTTAATCTGTCATAAAATCCTTGAAGTTTATTACATTTTTTGTCGCAGAGATGAGTCTGGGATTAGAATTTGAACGTTTTATCACTAGAATTTACACAGCTGTCAGTGTCAGTGTCAAAAATGAAGTAGTCAAAACTTTTGGAGATCACTGTTGTTTTTTTTTTTACGATTATCAATTAATAAAATTCATTCATTCTGTGATAAGTTTTTGCCCCTCCCAAGATGTCAGGGCGACAATTCGGAAATTAATTAATTGTAGATTATTTACTAAGGGGATACCTAAAGCGGTGTCTTTTTGTTGAAGTTCCAAATTCAAATGCTATTATGCATCAGCGGCTTAAAAGAAATATGGCTAGGCTTCAATTATTTAGCATTATATCGGTTATTACATGTGAAGGCAGATTCAGTGTTATGCCACAATCATAAGACCTAGAAGGCGGCATTAAAATATTCATTCTTAATACCTTAACCATTGTTGAATTGAGTAAACACCATTATAAAATGTTTAAAATGTCGGAAACCGTTCTGGGAATCTAAACCTAATGCAGGGTGGATTTAAGAGTATTTTTTCAGTGGGTGGAGAGTCATTATGTCCTCTGAATATATAGACATTCTAAGGTTTTATAAACTGTAGATGTAGCTGATTGGACTAATGCCGGGTAGAGTGCGGCAGTTATCTTCAGTTTGTTGGCATAACGTCATGTATTGGGCGTATTGTCCTACGAGTCGTTACTCAGATTAGTACCGCATTTCTCTTCATTTGAATCAGGCTGGTGAGTTGCATATTGATCATTAATCGACTGCGGGATAATTAATTACGGAAAGTTTTATTACGCCTTTCGATGAGAGAATGCGATTTTCTTTTAGATCTGACAGCAGTCATATTACCAAAGACAATATGATACAAAATTACTTTGACATTTAGTTGGTGCAAGTCAATGGCGCTGATTCTCTTGTTTACAAACTTAACTAATTTTAAGTTAAGTAGATCTTTATATTTCTATTTTATTATGAAAATATAGAAAATAACACTTTAGCTTAATCCTATCAAATTAAGATGTTTCATAAACAGTTTAGAAGCGATTATAAACATGGCCACCAAAAACACGCGGACTAATTAGATCTTAATCTTCTGTCCTTTTCTTAATCTTAGTAAGAAAGAGATGCACTGAACTTATATTTAGAATAGTTGGTGAAAAAGGTAATCGGGGCCAATATGTGATTTACGAATTAATATTTTATACCTTTTATTACATTACCAAAAAAAGACTAAACGGGGTTTTCTTTAGACCTAGGTAATTGAGCCTTTTTGGAATGAACAACTACGCGCGCACTATCTTAAAAAAGTTCTGATTATAGGTACAAACTGTTGTCAACCCCATGACTTAAAGTTGTCAAATTTGTATTCAGAACTTTAGCAAACTCTGAATAATAACTGGCTTGAAAGTTTAGGATTTAAAGTTTTACATTGTTTTGCCTGTTTTCTTTTCTTATTTTTCCTTTTTTAGCTAGAACTGAATTTTTTTTTTTGTAATGAGACGGAATACTTTCCCAATCGTGTCCATGACAAGTGACAGATGTCATTCCGTCCTTGATTAGCAGTGTTCATAAGCGAATTTCTCTTAGATCGTAGTGAATATTTTATGACTATGCATATGCACATAATCCTATTATCCCACTTACTATTAATCCTACACCTACTAATGTATGAATGAATGTATGTATACTTAGATGAATCCATAATTGTGCTCTTACAGGCATAAACTGTTGAACGGGTTTGGATGAACTTTGATATTATAACCAAGATTAACATATAGGTGACATTTTATCCCAACATTCTCTCTACCGTAGACTGGAATGGTTGGCTCCCAACAAGGTGGACCTATGACCAGCCCCCTAATCGGCGAACACATTTTTGTTAGATGATTGTTGGTAGCAGTTGGGATCGTTCGGACCGCCCATTGGTCAGTTCGGTCCAAACGATCCCAACTAGTCGTAATCATTTGACAAAAAAGTGTTCGCCGATTATGGGCCTGGTGAAGGTCGCGGGAAGCCGATGGATGCGGGCAGAACAGGACCATTAATCGTGAAATGCCTTTGGAGAGGCCTTTGTCCAGCAGTGGACCTCTAAAGGCTGAAGAAGATCCTCTCTGGATCGAAATTTACGCGGGTGAAAGCGCGAGGCGCAGCTAGTACAATCACAATTTCAATTAATTTTTGACGACACGATTGGTACAGTGGCTGATCGATCGACTGCTGCGCTGCGTGTCGCGGGTTCGGTTCCCACACGGAATTAATATTTCTATGGCCTACAAGTCGTTGTTCCGGGTCTGGCTGTTTTGTGTATGTGAATTTACAAGTGTCAGGAGAAATTCCTAGTATGGGACAATGTTTCTTTTTAATATTAAAACAAAAAAAAAAACAATGAAGAAAATCGTTGTTCAAACGTGCAAACAGATACGTAGGTAAGTTTGAATATTATAAACATGTCTTTTCTCCGAATCACGGGCCTAGTTTAAAAAAACAAACATAATTACAAAAACAATAATATTTATGTGCATGCGTGCATCTGTGCAGTGTAAGACTGAGGTCTTACACTGCACAGATGCACGCGTGCACACGTGTATGATGATATGTGTATATTTATGTAAGTAAGTACATAGGTCTTCAACATTATACCCATAGGACTAAACAGAAACCACTCATAAAGCAGAGTGACAGGCCTTTGAGGGTTTATAGAACGTCCTTTTAGTTTTAAGTCTGTTGCAGTATATAAGTTCCCATTGATAGGAATTTATCATCATATAAAGGAGATTTTCGTTTTAGAACCTCAATTACGATCACCAAATATTGTAGCGTTCAATTAATAAAATGCATATTGATTTATTGCTTATGATTTCTAGACACAGTTGTTTATATCACTATAAGATTATAAGACTATAATGTGACACAGTTATGACTGGAACTGTTATTTAGATAAATAACAGGTCCAGTCATAACTGTGTCATATATTTTACATTACACACGACGACCGACACATCATATATCTTCAAACTATCATCTGAACTAGCACTGTGTAGTTTTTCGTACAATATAATAATAATAAATAGAGACAGCATATAAATTAGCAACAATCCATACTAATATTATAAATGCGAAAGTAACTCTGTCTGTCTGTCTGTCTATCTGTCTGTCTGTCTGTTACGCTTTCCCGCCTAAACCTCTCAACCGATTTTGATGAAAATTGGCACAGACAATCTTTAGACCCTGAGAAAGAACATAGGCTACCTTTTATCCCGGAAAAATTTGATATTCCCGAGGGAAATAAAAAAAGCGCGATATAACCGAACTCCACGCGGGCGAAGCCGCGGGCGGAAAGCTAGTAATATATAAAAAGGATTCATTCCAAAATAAAAATTGTGGAAGTAACAATATTAACAATAAAAATAAAATCGAAATTGTGTCAGAATTAGAATTTATTAATGTATCAAATTTAATTTTAAACAACAAATTAAAATAAAAACAATACAATAACGTTAAATTTAAAAATTTAATTAAACGTCAGTCAATAGAGATTATGCATTGCATGATGTGTAGCCGTACATACAATGTTGTCTATTGGCAATTTTATTATTTCTTAGTAGGTAACTAAGAAATACGGTCAAAACCAAAAAATCCCAAAGGAGTTATTTTTCTAACGTATACAATATGTAAAGAAAACCCTGTCCGATCCGTGAAGGTATGGTTGGGTATCGATAACTGATTCTACTAAAGCCTACAAAACCGGGCTAAACTTAAAAAAAATCCCCTAGAAAAATAAATATTATTTCGCAAAAAGAGGTAACTTAAAACATGTGCGGTAGGCCATCCAGGCGCGAGCGAAGAGGGGCAGGGCACGCGGTCGCATCGGTATTCGCTCAGAATTATACCGTCAAAAATTATGTTGCCACTTTTTAAACATTACCAAATTTTGGGGAAGTAGGAATTAATTCGCGGGAAAAAAAGATTATTTCAAAATTCACTAGTATTGTTACTATGATGATTATGTAAAATTTCATAATATATGTTATTAGGTCGTGTATTTACCTAACCTTTACTATCCTCACGGGTCGGACAGGGTATTCTTAACATATTGTATATAAAATAACGTCTGAATCACTTAAAATGAAATAGGTAACAGGTCAACAACCTAACTTTTTAGGGCTTTAAGAAAGTTTTAGAATTTACGCCCTTCCACGTTTCACGATTCACTTTCATTACAAGTCCGCTGTGGCACGGCTCTAACACAGCCCACCCTCTAAGATATAAGAGTGAAGATAACCCTATTCGTGCTGCAAACGTTGGAACTTAAACAACTTGTCCAAAGGGTAAACAACACAAGGGTAAGTTCAGCATTTTAGTGCGCAATTGTCGCTGTGGTCACTAGGGACCTCCATGACAGTTTTTTTTGTACTTTTGTTTAAAAATCGACCGTGTAATGTGGAGGGTTTATTGCTTGGGGTTAAGCAGGAGTGCGTTGTAGTGTTTTTTTTTTCTGTGTACAATCTACTGAGTTTGATAGACGTTCTTACTACCTTTACCCGACAACACAGCGGAGTCCTGGAATATTTCACGCATATATTTGTATATCTGGGTTTCTTTTTATATAAACGGTGGTCACCGACTCGTCTAGCTTGTGCGCTGGTTTAATAATATATAATGCTTGGAACAAATAATCATTTCCATACCATCGTTCATCGTGTACCTTTGTTCTTGCTTTCTCTTTTATCATAATGAAACGGGCTCGAAGAAAAGAGCTCGTTTGGTACCCAAAAACAATAATATAATATGACGACCTCCGTGGCGCAGCGGTCAACACACCTGTCTGAGACGTGGAGGCCCCGGTTCGATCCCCGGCCTGGTCATGATGGAAAATGATCTTTTCCTGATTGGGCTGGGTCTTGGATGTTTATCTATATATGTATCTATTATAAATATAGTATCTTTGAGTTAGTATCCCATAACACAAGTCTCGAACTTACTTTGTGGCTAGCTCAATCTGTGTGATTTGTGCGTATAGTATATTTATATATTATTATTTATATAGTGACCGACGAAAAATCTAGGCAGGTGCTCATGAGCGTTGTTACAAAAGCAATTAAACTTATTTGTGCAAGGCCATTGTTAAAACTCACAGTACTTACGGGCAGTCGGAAATGTGGAAAGTCTAAATATTAGTCTTACCAAGAGGTTTTTTGAAATAGCATGCAGTTATAAACAACCGATAATGTTGTCGTTAAGTCGTGGTGGCCTAGTGGTTAAAACACCAGGCTTCCAAGTATTAGTGTGCGGGTTCGATTCCAGGTCAGGAAAGTACCAATGTATCTTTTCTAAAGTTATATGTACTTTCTAAGTATATCTTGGACACCAATGACTGGATTTTAAGTTGAAGGAAAACATCTTGAGGAAACCTGGACTTTAAAGTCCAGGTTTGGGTTGGCTTGCTCAATGCAAGCAAGCGTGGTGATTATGCTCAATCCTTCTCTGTATGAGAGGAGACCTGTGCCCAGCAGTGGGGCAATAAAAAGTTGATGATGATGATGATGAATGTTGTCACTAACGGGACAGAGGCCTATCGCATACTGTACCACAACACCCTGGCTTCCGCATACTGACTATCCCAGACACCTTTTCGAGGTGGCGGTCCATCTATCGTTCTATCGATCTATATACCATTAGGGGGCGTCCCGCACTACGCTAGCCGATAAGCAGTCCTGATTCCAGGACTCATCGGCTGCACCATCCATCGGTTGTTCGACATACACGGCCACCCCACAGCCACTTCAGCCGATCGGTTCTGTCAAATCTCACAGCGAAAACTTAGATGAAGTGAGCTGTCAATATTAACCCAAATAAAGGTAGCGGTAGTACCTACATGCGCTTATATGGCAAATTAACAGAACCGAAACTAAGACCTATAAGCCCTGCAGTCCCTACGACCCTAAGTCCTATAAGGCCTGCACCCCTGACCTACCATATAATTTGTAATAAATAAATACATAAATAAGTGCTGGATGACTGCACCAAGAGACCTAAGGTAACAGACGGATGGTGGGTAGGATTTCCAGGTAAGGGTGAAGGGTAAACTCACTGCCAGTCCAGCAGACTCACAGGACTGATTAGAGATGGCTAAAGGTCTCTTGGCCACAGTGAGCGGTAATGAGACAAGAATAAATTCTAATCTGATTTATTTACACAATATTACAGCTTATATACTACTTTTTCCCAACACACACAAATGTACAATCGTCTTGGTATTCTGTGTGTGTAATCTGCAATTATAACAATATTTGAAGTAGGCCGCGCGCCAGCTGCTGAGCTGCTGAATCAATGTTCAAAGGTAGCATTGAACATCTAGTATTAGTTGACATTACAGCTCACCTTAGTTTTCACAGTGAGCTGGTTATAGAATCACAATGCAGTTTGCTTACTATGCAGGTTCAATGTCTCGGAGTTTCTCTACCCGATCGAATCAGAAATGAGGAGATCCGCAGAAGAACCAAAGTCACCGACATAGCTCTTCGAGTCGCTAAAATTAAGTGGCTGTGGGCGGGGCACATTGCTCGTAGAACCGATGGCCGATGGGGCAGTAAGGTTCCGGAGTGGCGGCCACGTACCGGAAGACGCAGCGTAGGGAGGCCCCCAACAAGGTGAACCGATGACCTGGTGAAGGTCGCGGGAAGCTGATGGATGCGGGCAGCACAAGATTGGTCATCGTGGAAAGCTTTGGACAAAGGCCTCCCGCCTTTGTCCAGCAGTGGATCTCTATAAGCTGAAGAAGAAGAAGAAAGGTGGTTCAGTGATGGACTGTCGAAGAAAAGGGATGCATTTCTTTGAGATAGAAAATTGATTTGCGTAAAAGATAGGAACTTGAACGACTGTGATATCCCAATCGTAAGTTAATATAAGATTAGATAACTCAACTTTGATGTTATTGAAGATACTTAAGCATTTTAAACATTTACAAGTTATCATCTGACACGGCAATGTACTTACTACTTGCGGCGATAAAATATAAACTATAGAATCCAGGCCCTAATCTAACTGAGTGTTTTTGTTTCATTCTAAGCTATGCTAAGCTAAGTATAATAAGGTGTGATTAACTAACTTAAAAACAAACAAAATTATTTTTCTCTCTACTTTTTAAACTTTTACATATGACGTAGAAGGATTACTAGGATCCCATAATCGTTTTGCAGAATAAAAATAAAATTCAATGACATTTAGGTCAAATCGAGTTCAATTCAAAATAAATTATGAATCTTAATAGTATAAATTTTAAATCGATTGATTATTTTTGGCTGACAAATAGACAGTCCACGGCCAAATCCGCTGAGTCTAAAACCATAAGACATGAACAAGAATAGAATGGAAAACACTTTATTTATTTATTTTTTATGTTCAGTAAGGGTCAAAAGGGGAGTACCACTTTTGACACTTATTGTTAGTGCAATAAAGTTCAAAAGAGGTAATTCACTTTTGGCCCTTTATGTACATAATATAAAATCATCATCATCATCATCTTAGCGTTCATCCCGGTTGCATCCGTGGCTTTCGCCTTGGAGCCCGGGGTCCGCTCTCCTGCACATTCTCCTCTATTTCGCGCGATCTTTAGCATCCTGTGGTAAGAGATTGTTGGCACGCATGTCATCTCTTATGTATGCCCAATCCTTCTCTGTATGAGAGGCGACCTGTGCCCAGCCCTGTGTGTGTGGGACGATAAAATAGGTTGTTGATGATGATCATGATGATGATGATGTTATCTCTTACAATGTCAAGCCAGTATTTTTTTTCTTACCGACGTAACATGCCAGTTATCGTAAGACGTGGCCGTACCAGCGTAGGCGACCCTGCAGTTTGTCTGCTGGGTCACACATCATATAAAATACAGAATATAAATGTGACGATTTTACAAAGTAACAATGGACAGTGTTTAAGCTAAAAACAATCCTTTACAGACAAATTTTAGATGTAATGCCTAGGGGAAGGAGAGATAAATAGTCTACGTTGTACTATTTGGATTAAACAATTAATACATACGTTACTGGTCGTGCCTCGGAAAGCACGTTAAGCCGTTAGTCCCGGTTGCCATACGAATCTAGTGGCAGTCGTTACGGATTGTTAGAGCCTTCAAAAAAGTCCAACAATTGGTCTAACTGCAATGTTTCGATGTCGCCTTCGGGTTGTGGAGGTCAGACGGCAGTCGCTTCGGGAAAATATCGAAGTTTAGCCTAAATCAGTAGTTAGACTGGTAAAGCGGACCTCAGATTCCAAAGATGTAAAAAGCTTCGGATGCGACTGGGATTATCGCTGAGATGATGATGATGATGAATAATTAATACATACGTTAAATGTAGCTTGTGTAGCTTTATAATCTAAAAATAACTTGGTAGGGATTGTCAGAAGCGCGAAAGTCTGACAAACCATTTTACCAAGAGGTAATTGACGAATTTGAAAGGACAATTTCGTCAAATCGCCAAGCGATTCGTCATGTCGCGGTATGATGTCTGGTGAAGCCGTGCGGAGGGTATAAGCAGTTGTTTTGCGATTTGTGAGGGTACGATAAGCCAAATGTTGTTGTAGGGTCTCCAGATCAATCTCCCTTTAGCGCAGCATCGTTAGTCGTGTTGTTGGGTTTAACATTGCATCACCTCGCTCAACTACCGTCTTCCTTCCTATTCACTCAGTTTTTTTTTTAAATGATTAAGCTCTTATTAAACTAGGGCGCTTTACCATCAACGATTGCAACACTGCTTACCATCAGGTGGGGTTACGGTCAAGGACTAGTTAGTAACTAAATAATAAAAAAAATGCTGCATCTGGTCTGTTAGCCGACCCGAATTACATACCTAATTGGAAAAGAAAAAGAATAGAATGATGACAGTTCTAACTTAAAAAACAAAAATAATAACTGCCTAACCAAAACTAAAAAATCAAAATTATTTTCACCTAGTACACTTTCTTGGAAGTAATTTGTTTTTTAGAAACGTTTGTAATTTTTAGTTTTTGTGCCTACCGCAACTCAAATTTGTATATCACTAAGTAATTTCTATACTTACCTATAAATAAACAACTGTTACAAATTTGGCTACTTGTCCCAATCATAATGTAGCAATATAAATCACTATTATAGGAATATGATTAATTTAATATACACTTGCGACCGGTTTATATAGTGAGGAGAATATATGTCGATCGATAAATTAAACTAATTTAATTATTATTTATCGTTTTACTTAGTAGGTGCCTTTTATAATTGTTATGGAAATTATTTATGAACTTCGAAAAATCTGTGTATTCTGCTAAATATATATTAAGTATCCCATTTCTATTCTTACATAAGTTACGTGGGAAAGAAAAATGATAAATAGAAAACATCCTTAATAAATTAGATAAGGATTTTAACTTTTATTCGTTTCCACAGATCAAATAAATGAAGATGATAAGTTATTGCTAAGATCAATTTATTAAGGACAGAAAATGTTGGTTACGCAGTTACATGAACTAACCAAAAACCAACTACATAGGTACATAAATTATAAGTTTGTTAAAAAATTACCTGTCTCGACCCTTCTAGTTAAAAAAATTCGACGGTAGGTACTAAAAATAATACTGTATTTTGTAAGACCAGGTAAGGAAGCCGCACAGGATCTAGCTTGTTCTAACAACTACTAAATTTTCAATCAATCTAGGAATAGCGCTGTTCCTAGATAAAGTAAACCTACATAATTAAGCAGCTATTCCAGAGACGACCTAGTTCCTGACTGAAATAGATTATTTTAAATGCAAATGCTAATTTTGACAGCACAGTTGCTGGACAGTTGCTTTTATGTGGAATTATAGGAAACTGTCCTAATATGACATTTTTATGACAGTGTAGAAGTTATTTTAAGAATATAATTTTTACGTCATTCATAAAATATTGTGAAGATTTTTAGATTCATGGGTATGATTAAATTTTATATTAATAAAGCAATCAAAGAGTTGGCATGCTATTGTTCTTAATATCAGCGTAAAAGAGATTTCTCAATAGATATCAGTAAGTGAGCTACAAAACTCGGGCATTAGGCCAAACATTAATGATTGATAGATAATATGCGATCGAAATAGAAACAATATCACGATATGTAATCAACTAGTCCCATGCCACATGTTTTATACCGGTGTTTCTTTCACATTCATGGACTTTTTTATACGTGTTCGCCCGGTCACGAATATTGCGCCGACCTTTTGAAGTCATCATAGCCTGACCTACTTAAAAAGTATAAGTTTTTGATATGATTCATCATAATATTGCTGCAATAGGTCATTCCAAAAATATAACGACTAGAATATGGGCTGAAGGTTGAAGTCTGAAGACTTTTCACTTCATTACACTAGAAGCAGGGCGGAATGAAGGACTGATACTACTATAATGTTACAAGTAATTATCGCAATAAGAATCATTAAGATACTAGACAAAAGATGGCTAAACAACGTTTTTTTAGTCCGGATTCTTACATTTAGGTATCTATTAAAAAGTCACACTTATTCAGCATCCCAAAATACAAAACATAATGGAATTTTTGTCGATATTTATAGAAGTGAACGTGTCCCATCACTATACAATGACATACGTGTGTCCCCTGTTACACGCGTGTATCAAATATTAGGGGAGCAACATTCGAATTACAGTCATATGTTGCTCATGTGAATCCAATGATTTAAATAATATTCCGGAATTATGAATTTAAATGAACGATAAGAGGTACAGTGAATATAATTTGCTTTCTGTATGTACTTAACTGATTTGTCTAACTCTAAGTCATGTAACTTCGAAGTTAGAACGGTGTCAAAACATGAATTAGATTGATTTACTAAAAACAAAGGCTTAGGTTTGAATGATTATAAGGTGAAGGAAAACATCTTAAGGAAACCTGGACTTTAAGTCTGAAATCGCCAACCCGCATTGAGCAAGCGTGGTGATTATGCTCAATCCTTCTCTGTATGAGAGGAGACCTGTGCCCGCATTGGGACCCTTAATTAACAAAGTTAATTGTTCATTTTCTGTAACGGACTACGTTAAGTTGATCATTAACTTTCCATAAGACCGTTAATTACCTAAAAGAAATAAATTCTGACACACCCACACACATCATCTTTTGGTTAGTTTTTCATATCTTACAAAAACTTCCTTAGCTCATATAAACATTTTTATAAATAAAACAGTAACGCATAAAAAACGTAATTTATATCATGGGTTAACGATTCACGTTAACTTTCATCAAATTTCCCGAAATTAACAAAATTAACTATTTAAAACAAAACCATTTATACGTTGGATATAGAAAGTACAGAGTTACTTAGTTGGTTCTTATGGATGAATAAAGCATGTTTTAAAAAAGAAAATAGGTATCCATATGAGTTCTACATAAGTTTCATATTCATCGCTAATAATGGCATACGAATATTTAAAATGTGAACCTAATGTACACGAAGAATCTTAAATGACGGACGAACGAAGCCAACTATTTTATTAACGCCGCCCAGCGGATGGTCCAGTTTTATAGGGAATATTGTTCTTTTTTTTTTAAGATTGCCAATGCAAACGCCGTATTTATATAGTCTGTGGAAGGCATTATCAGAAAGATTCGTCGGACTTTAAGAATATTTTAGCACGGCAAATTTGTTTCGGTTAACATACCTACCTGCAATGCTTCTGTAACTGCAGATGTCCATGTATGATGGTGAAAACTAAGGTGATCTGGGCTGTCGATACTGTAATTACCTAGCTCCAGGTAGTAAGGCAGCTCATTTAAAGCTGACTTCTTAACAGTAATTTTTTTACAGAATAGACTAACCGGTTTCCTAATCAAGCATATAAAACAATGAATAAGGGTTTTTTCAAGTACACTCATCAAAAGAGAGAGAGTCTACTAAGAAACCGTTACTCATCATCATCCCAGCGTTAATCCCAGTCGCATCCGAAGCCTTTTCAGCTTTGGAGTCTGGAGTCTGCTGTACCAGTCCAACTGCTGATATGGCTAAACTTTGACATTTTCCGTGAAGCGACTGCCATCTGACCTCCACAACCCGAAGGCGACTGCCACTAGATGTTCGTATGGCAACCGGGACCAACGGCTCAACGTGTTTTCCGAGGCACGACCAGACCAGTGCAAATATTCATATTCATGCATACAAATATTTGCAATGTACGGGGATCGAACTGGCGCCACATTGCGTAGCGGCCGAGTCCGCTACCGCTACGCCACGGAGGCTGTCAAAGAAACCGTTAATCATATTCGCATGCAATTTAATTTCATAAATGAACGGTTTGTTTTCTATTAAATGAATTAAATTTTATTAAAAGTTATTTATTGATTTCTTAATAAACATCAACTATATCCGACGTCCCAGGTTACTATTCTCATTTGTTGGTAATACCAACTTTTCTGTCATTTAATGCTCACAATTGGCCACTAGATGTCAGTACGCCTTAAAATCAAGACACTAAATAAACTATACCAAGTGAACACAAAGCCGAAGACCGTAAAAATATATATTTCGTGCAGCAACAATGCAGTAACGTGAGGATTCCTAATTGTGAGTTAGTGTGCCCTCGGGACTCAGGCAGACATGAACATCGGACCGTGCGTAATAGATAGATAGTGCACTTTTTTTCCCGTTGGTCTACACGACCTTCGAGAAGCGACCTTAGATTATGAAGACACTATTTAGTTTAAGCAAAATTACATTATTTTATACAGTTTAGGTAAATATTTATGTAGCGCGTATGGATCTTAACTGTTGTGAAATTATTTTGGTGATATCTTTCTTTACTGTCGTCTAGCATACTTTTTTACCCTTAAACTTTAATTTTAAAAGAACGGACCTTTCTTGAGGCAAATAATGATCATTTTTGGAAAACCCACATTATAATATCTAGAATAAAACACATTGACCATCATAGACGGACTGCTTGCTGACCGAGTTGTCTGGTCAGCAAACAAGAAGGAGACAACTCTAAAGTTAGCAGCAAAAATTACAATTAAGAACGCAGTGCACCATTATTAATAAATCCTTAGCGCTCCTTCACTGTGGAATACAATAATATTTGATTAGCTGACTAACAAAAGAAGTTTCATCATAAAAAATCAAAGCGTCCAACCCAACAGGGAATGCATTGCAATATTTATAGCGAGCGCATATGCGACGACTACACGACAAACATTCATTTCGGCAACAATGCCGGTCAACAACTTAAGCATATTGGCTGAACACTCACTCCCAATCAACGTCACAACACTCGCCCCATCTATAAAAAACAAGTGTTTGCTCTCATAAAGAATGAGTGCAAATCTGCACAATGATTGTTTATGTTTCCATATCGTCCCGAGCGCCATTGTTGCGCCGAGCACCCTCCTTTTATTTACAATAAAACGTACGATTTAACATGAATGCAGAAGTTAATACAGCGGACGAGTATAATAGCGACGGCGCCCCTCATAATCCTCTTAATCATTAAAATATTGACAGGGAAGTAACGAGTGTTTCTGTCCGCAGATGGGCCACCACGGCATGGAGGGGTTGGACATGCTCGATCCACTGAGTTCATCATCGATGACCACCCTAGCGCCGATGGGAGAAGCGGCACCACCTCACCACCAGCTGCATGGCTACGGAGCCATGAACCACGTCATGAACCACCACCACCACGCCGGCGGCCTGTCGCACGCGCCACCAGCACATCTTGGGCATCCTGCTGCAGCGCTTCACCCCGACACCGACACAGACCCCCGCGAGCTCGAGGCCTTTGCTGAAAGATTCAAACAGCGCAGAATCAAATTAGGCGTGACACAAGCAGACGTTGGCAAAGCACTTGCAAACCTTAAACTTCCTGGCGTAGGAGCCCTCTCCCAGAGCACCATCTGCCGCTTCGAGAGTCTCACACTAAGTCACAATAACATGATAGCGCTGAAGCCAATACTGCAGGCATGGCTCGAAGAAGCTGAGGCGCAGGCGAAGAACAAAAGACGAGACCCAGACGCGCCAAGCGTACTTCCAGCTGGAGAAAAGAAACGTAAGAGGACTTCCATTGCAGCGCCGGAAAAGAGAAGTCTGGAGGCATACTTCGCAGTGCAACCGCGGCCATCTGGGGAGAAAATAACGGCTATCGCGGAGAAACTGGACCTAAAGAAAAATGTGGTGAGAGTGTGGTTCTGTAACCAGCGACAGAAACAGAAACGGATGAAATTTGCGGCGCAGCACTGACCGGCGGGCGGCGGCGCGGCTCTTCTGTACCCGGGTCCCGGGTACGGCTACTGAGCACCGCCGCTCCGGCGCGCCACGCCCCGGCACGCCCTCACAACCCCTCAAACAGCAATAAGGATCTCATTCCGATCTCATTCTTAAACTCCCTTCGAGTCAAGCAACTAGTCTTTAGTGTAGATATTATACTGTTCTTATGTTTATCTATACACGTTCCACGGATTCTTATATATTTTTCGAGACACAGGGTATATAATAATCGATTATATACATATCATTACAGTGAGTAGATGTCGCTTCAATCGTTCAGTTCGTGCCCGCCGTCTTTTCAATGTTTTCGGAGTATCGAGTATGTACATGAATAAAAAATTGAAATTCAGGATTTTTAAGAGAATGTGCCTTGCAAATAATCAATATTCTGTGTTTTAATGTTAGTAACTTCATTGCTGCGAGTCGCAGGAGTCGCCAGACAACCGGATGTCCTGTGTCGAGTCGTGCACACGGATGCAATGTGCGCCGACCGGACGCGTAACATGCGAGACCGAGGCACCTTTTTAAATGTAGAATTACGTATTAATTTTCCTGACTTTGCTCATTATTTAGAAGTGAATAAGGTGCTCGAATGTGTTACCAGCCGGTCGTCTGTGCGCAGTCTAATGTTTAAATATTTAACGATAAATTTGTTAGGCGTTTTGTTCTCATTATATTGATACTGTACAAAATAATTGTAAGAAATTATAGTTTCAGCCCTAAGTTGTAGATAATACTCGGTAGGATTTTGTACTATATTACGTATGATTGTTTTACTTTCTGTTCATTTTGTATTATTATTAACATTTTCACGAAATGGCACAATTTCTAGTTTAAGAGGTTATTAGTGACATTTAGCCAAAATAGTATTAACGATTCATTTGTAAATACTCACCTTTCAATTAACAAGTAGGCGTTAGTTTAAATACACATAGTTACTAAAACGAACGAAATTAGTACAATGCGGTTGGATTCATGCGCAACTCATAGAACGTTTTGTTGGTCCGTCACTTTTGTATTAATATAGATGAATAGGAAAGCCGATGTTATAAAATCACTCGATGCCAAAATCTTCATTTGAAACCTTAATAAATTCTAAATTGTATTAGCGGCCAAAGTATTGACGATAACAAAGTTAAATGGACACTTTGTGACTACTTTCGTTTGTTCTCTGCATGAATCCAAAATGGTGTTATGCACCAAAGCTTAAGTAATACAAAACCCGAAAAAAAATACATAAAAATTTTGCGAATTATAAATAATATTTTTAAAAGATATTTTGTAAATATAGATTTAATAAACAGACTTAAGCAAAGAAACGTGCAATTTAGACTTCGGTAATTATAAAAATAACTGCTAGGAATTTATGGGATCTAACACGGACAGTGAAAACACACGTTATTATTTATAAAATATCTAGTCATAGATTTATTTAAATCTTTATTGCGTTATTTTTTGACAGACTTTATAATTTGTATAATTTATTGATGTTAAATAATTGTTTAACCCAATGTACAATTTTACCAATATTTAAATATTAAGATATTATGATGGAGGATGTACCATTTTTTGTTAAGATTTTAGTATTTATTAAGATTCTGAAGAAATGTACAATACCTTACGTCACCACTCAATCTAATATGAAATAAGATTCGTGATATTACAGCGTTAATATTAGAAATAAATACGCATTTCTTTTGTTAAATTATTTTTTATGGTAGATTAGGAAAAGTGGATTCGTAAACCTTGAAAATTGTAGAGGAGAAAAATTGTACTCTTACTATCAAATAGAGTAAAATCTTACTTGTAAATAAATGATTGGATTTGATTGAAAATTCATAAGAAAACAAAACTTAAATTGTGACGTAAGCTATGTACAAAAATAATTGATTAATTATTTTAATTTGTAAATAAAACGATAATTTTAATAATAAACTGAACGTAACGATTATTACTATTAGTTCTGGTAACTAAGTCAGTAATAATTTTAAGTAGACATTAGAAAAAGTTTCTCTTGCAATTATTAATTCTTAATTAATTATTATTATTAATAATAAAAAGAAGACAAACTTATTTCGAAAACCAATAAACAATAAATTGAAAATAGAAATATTAGTAATATTTGTTGTTTCATTACACCATTCGACCATCCCTCTGTAAATATTTCACATTAGGAAGCCAAACCAGAAAAAGATGGAGACGATTACCAAAGCATCACCCATTTTTAATAGCCTTGTATGAGCCTAACTGTGTAACACACCACCACAATTTCAATAATTTTCAAGGATTGTTACATCATTGCTTCATATTCCAAAAATATATCTGCTCGACAATGTGTGTAGCACAATGAATTTTGTAGAATTGCCAAAATGACAGTCTGTCAACGTTGCTCTCAGAGTGTTACGCAGATAACCAGCTGGGCCCATTTATCAGCCGTAAAGAGGAAGACTGAAATGGTATTAGCCTCTTTAAGCAACAATGTCAAGTCTTCTAGCAGATTTTTTTTAAACTGACCCCAAAGAAATAGTCTCGTGAAAAATAAATAAACAGTTTTCCAAAAGAGTTTAAGATAATAATAATTCAAATATGTATTAGCATTGACGTATCCCAGGGGTAGGCAGCTGCCGCCCCCAGAACATGTTCGAACTAGCCTAATTACTGAACAAAGTATAAACGAGGACTTATCTCTAATTTTTAAATACACCACGCGGTAGACACTAACAAACTGTACGGTATAATTGCCAAAAGATCGCGTGCGACTGTAGCGCACAAAGATTACCCACTTTTAAAATTTGCCCCCCCCCCCCAGGCCTGACTTGCCTTCCCCTAGGCTTGACTTGTCTTCCCCTAGGCCTGACTTGCACTCCTAGGCCAGAAGCTGGGTACGCCTATGCCTATTAGTCGCTGGGATGTAGGTATTTTAATTGCCCTGCCTACAGCACACAGTTCATGAATGAACCACAATATATTTAAAAAGGGTCGTGCTGTAAAATAAAAAAACAATACAGGTTATCAGTAGTACAAAGACGAGTACTCGTACGAAAACATTTGTTTCACTGTTCTGACGGGAGCGGTCAAAAGGCTAACAAAGTTTCAGCCGCTCAACTCTTATTATAACTGGCAGCATGAATCTGCGACATATTTCTCAACAAAAATGAAAAAGTTAACACATCTTTATGACACTCAAGCGGAAAACTCTATTAGAAAGTTCTGAAATTGTCACATTGTCACCTGCCAGCTTTATTCAATACAAATAGTGTTGGATAACGAAAATTGGAATCACAATAATAACAAATCATCTTCTAAAAATTAATCTAAACTTAAACAAAAGCTCCGTTACATTGACACAATGTTCCAAAAATAGTTTAAATGTAAAAGTCTTAATAAAAATCCTATTAATGTAAAAACAAAACTATCTAACATGATCCATACCAAAATATATATAATATACATATATATATTAAGTGGTGGTGTGATCCAAAGGTTCTCGGCTACCACCATCCCCACTGTAAAGACTTTCAACCTTCAAGCCGGCGCGGCTTAGGAGTTGTCGGTCATAGGTTAGTACACAAACAGGTGCTTTACTTTTTGTAGCTTATTTCATCACCATGTTCTCAATACTGTGAAGGAAAACAGCAACAGGAAGCCGGCATGTCCTAGAAGACACGTATCATCTACATAACGACACTGAGTCCGGGTAGTGCATTACAGCTCTCTCCTTCTCAGTGAGAGGAAGCCTGTGTTCCACACAACAGTGGGAATATTTTAAGCTGGTTATTATACGGTAAGGAAGGTAGGGGTCGTACGAGCCCTCGGTAGCAGGATGAGATTGTAGTCACCGCAGGAAGAGACTGTATGTCCACCGCCGGAGACAAAGTTAAAGGGAATTCTTTGGAGGAGGCTTTTACCCTAAGGGGGTCCATACTATTTGAATTCAAACAATTAAAATAACAATATCTTGCCAAATGAATTAATTTTTTAATGTTTATATTTTTAAATTTAATGGAATTAGACTAGTATCACTTAATTAATTATGGTATGAAATAAAGCTGTATTATTATTTAATTTATTTAATACAAAAAGGCTCTTAATAAACTAGTGCGCTTTATCATTAACGATTGCATCACTGCTTACATACAGGCGGGATTGCGGTCAAGGGCTAGTTTATAATATTTAAAAAAAAAACAGCATCCCGTACTGTTCCACTGCTGGGTAAGAACTACCAATATTCATTTCGTCAATTCTCAAGAAAGATATTCAAGTTCTCCCGACGTTTCCTTCGTGGTCTACTGTGGCCCCGTGTATACTGTGTATGGACACAGATTACAGAATACTGTATGGATATCTAGGACCCTACTTTAAGCCCTGTGAAAAAGGAATAGAGCTATTTATCCTGTATCGCTCCATCTTTGTCTGACGCCGGAATCATGATGGTTTTAGCATGTCATAGTAACCCCCTGGTTCTATTTTAAATGGGCTCACAGTTGTTCTGCATGCGGTATACATGTCCTATCCAGCCATGTTAGACTTTTGAGCCCAGTCATCGCAAGGATCGCACTGTAGTGTTCCGAATGTGATCGGCTATTCTAGCCGCTAAAATATTGACTTTTATAGCAAGTTGGCAATACTTGAGTTAAGACTTGGAATATTACTCAACCATCGAGTCGGCATAGAGGTTTTTTTAATGATACTATATCTTTACCTATTT
The DNA here is from genome assembly GCA_017933935.1 of Sesamia nonagrioides. Lineage (NCBI taxonomy): Eukaryota > Metazoa > Arthropoda > Insecta > Lepidoptera > Noctuidae > Sesamia > Sesamia nonagrioides. Next base: position 1,587,657 of record JADWQK010000137.1, on the reverse strand, counting down.
ACGTGGACCATTTCACAAGACCTTCCCAAGAGACTTTAAACGAAACTGTGAACTCTAAGTTTTTTTCGGCGGTTCTTTCAGGAGCATCAGATAATCAACACCAACCTCATCTATCCCTGAGAAAGAACATAGGCTTCCTTTTATCCCGGAAAAATTTAATATTCCCGAGGGAAATCTAAAAAGCCCGATATAACCGAACTCCACGCGGGCGAAGCCGCGGGCGGAAAGCTAGTTTTAAAATATAATTGATGTGTAAAAGTGTTTGTGCAAACTTACTTACAGAAATAAAATTTTTTGAAAGAAAGAAACTAGCATTAGAAAGCACACGGACACAAAAAATATATAATAGGTTGGCAGTAAGCATGCGTTACATCCACGCAAAACTATCTTAATGGAGTTAAGATTAATGGAGTTCAAACATTGGGGTATGGGCGACGAAACGCGTCTCGGCAAACGCCCAAGGGCCTCACTAGGAGGCCCTTGGGCGAGATGGAGCGACGACATCAAAAAACTGCTCAGAATCGAGCTTGTTGGTGTGCCATGGAAGAGGCCTATGTCCAGCAGTGGACGAGTAGAGGTTGATGATGATGTATCCAGATTCACTATGACATCACTTAGGAATAGTTTGGCTACAATAAACTGTAAGTATAGTACAGTAAAACTGCAAAGACAACTTAAAAAAAAATAACATATTAATACTTAACTGTCAATTCACGGCTTTCCCCAATTTGTTTAGGTACCTAACTTCAAAAAGTGCCTATTTGGAGTTGGTCTTTACTTTTTGTCTTAACTGCGTGGATAAAATGTAATCCATACTTAATATTATAAATAAAAAGGAAAGTGAGTTTGTTTGTTTGTTCCACTTTCACGCCGTAACTACTGAACCGATTACTTTGAAATTTTGTAGACGTAAAGTTTGAAGTCCGGATTAAATAATAGGGTATTTTAGGGTATTTTTAAATACCCTGAAATGCTGGTTTTATCCCGGAAAAAATTGATATTCCCGAGGGAAAACAAAAACACCGAATACCACGCAGACGAAGCCGCGGGCGGAAAGCTAGTATCGATATAATAAAATATAATAAAAGTGTGTAACTGCTACATCTACCTTCATGTAAGGTATAATACGGGCTGCTGTCGGCAACTCCACGACAATGCGATTATGCGATTATTTTACGGGCTACTGTATGTAACATGCCGACGAAAGATTGTTCACTAATGCTGGTACAACTTGTATGTAGGACAGAGAGGTCTCAAAATAGACATAGCGACTTCACGGCCACGGTCGAGCCAGTGTAAGTCGATTTATTTCCGTATATTGCCCGTAGTTCGACAGGGTAGTTCTCCAAGTTGTTCATTTTCGATTCGATTTTTTATGCAAGGCTCTAATAAAACTAAAGTGTAACTTGATTGTATGAAACATTCATTCAAGAGAATGTTTTCGATTAATAGATATGTATCATATTTGCATTGATTTTTAAACGGTCTCCAAAACCTGGAGTACAGGCGAAGAGTAGCCAGCCTGTCGGTGTTCTATAGCATGCATTTTGGAGAGTGTGCAAGGGAATTGCATGATTTAACTCCCCCATCTCCGTTCGATCATCGGACGACCCGTCGTACGGTGAGTTTCCACGCTTTCCACAACAATCCGGACGAAGCGTTTCGCCTCGTCTTTTATACCGCGAACATCGAGGGACTGGAACAATTCTTCTGTCTTCAAGGCTAGAGTGGATAGGCTCTTAATAAACTTGCGCGCTTTACCATCAACGATTGCATCACCAGCAGGCGGGATTGCGGTCAAGCAGTAGTTTATAATTTATAAAAAAAAAATTCACCAGGCGAGCACTGGTGCGATTGGTTTCACTTCTATCCAGAGATAATTGTAGGCCCATGGCCAGCACGATCACATCAAACCCATAGGAAATCTGTGGTTTGATGGTGCAAAAGAGTCATGGGCTGAAAGGTGTATAGAACAATTAATAAGCCATTGCAATAAGGTATGATACGGAACATGACATGATGACATTGAACCAAACTTTTTTGTAATTTTTTAAAGTCAATGGGCAAACGTCTACCTACTTGTTTGTATTGAAAACAATGGTGTTATAGCCATAAATTAGATGTTTTGGTTAGGTTAGGTTTAGATTAACTGAATATTTTAGTAATGCATACTAGTATATCTGAAGTCAGGTGGTTATTATATATCAAAACAGAGGTTTGTCTCAATCTCCTTTTTGTCACGAAAATTAACAAGTAAACTGTACAAAATAATAATATATTATAATTACAAAATCGATCCCCAACCCGCCTGCCAAGCGTGGAGATTATGGCAATGGAGTGAAAACCTTGGGGGAGGCCCTTGCCCAGCAGTGGACCTCTATAGGCTGAGAAGAAGAAGAAAAATAAGAAAATTATTTGTACACTTAAATAATTTTCTTATTTAAGTAGGTACACAGGATAAAAATCTATAATTTAGAGATCCACTTTAAAAGGCGAACTGATGCTTCTTAAACAAGGGCAAAAGCGTGTATTTTAGGAGCCGAGGTTCCTCAAGGTATGACATACCACTGGTATTAGGTGACTTGCAAAAAGTTATATTAACACGACTTAAATTAAACAAGTCGTGCTGGCCTAGTGGTTAAAACACCAGTCTCTCAAGTATGAGTGTGCGGATTCGATTCCAGGTCAAGCAAGTACCAATGTAACTTTTCTAAAGTTATATGTACTTTCTAAGTATATCTTGGACACCAATGACTGAAGGTGAAGGAAAACATCTTGAGGAAACCTGGACTTTAAGTCTGAAATCACCAACCCGCATTGAGCAAGCGTGGTGATTACGCTCAACCCTCTCTGTATGAGAAGAGACCTGTGCTCAGCAGTGGGACGATAAAAGGTTGATGATGATGATGATGATGAATTAAACAAACAGCCTTAATTTAAATATACTATTACATAGTTGTTTTAAGAGACAATCGTTATAAGATTCTCGCATAGCGATATATCTGCGAGGCTTCCAGGGACACAGAACGTGTATGAACTCCCCTACTTACTTAACAAAGTAGAAACGAGGGCTTATCTCTAACTTTTAAATAAACCACACAGTAAACACTGACAAAATGTACTGTATAATTGTAAAATTGTAAAAATTTATCTTGCCCCAATGGGCCTTTCATCAGACTGACTTTTCACCCCCTAGGCCAAACTTGCTGGATTCTCGGCTTCGTCATACATTAACTAAATACTTCTTCTTTATTATTAGTAGGTATTGTAATAACAACATGGAATAGCATGGAAATCAAGAGAATGAAATAGACGCTACAACTGATACTCAATGAATTTGCCTGTCTGCTAATGAGATCCGCGGTAATTAAAGCTTTTTAGAAAGTAATTTGATTGTCGAAACTGTTAATACTGTGGCTTGGTGGACGACTGCTCCCTGCTGTTTAAATGAGATTCAAATACCAGAAAAATTCTCATCGTTCCTTTTTATCAACTATTTTTCTGACTATTCTCGTATTCTAGTCTGCTCTCCAAACGCCAGAGAATTTATTCCTTTTGTAACAGAAATCCTGTCCAAATCCCTTTGGCAGAATCATATAGGAAATAGAGACAGTGCATCAAATGACATAAAAGGGGTACCATTTTCGTTCGACTTCCAGATAAAAAATAAAATATTTAATCTCAGTGAATGTTAAAATTTCAAAGGATTGGATTTGAAACTTCTAAAATATATTTCGAATCTGAAATGTTGGCAGTATATACCATTTCACATTTTTTCCAAGAATTGAAACTATGACATGCTATTATCGATGCACAAAGACCAATGAGGTTCCAAAAAGCTTGCGTTATGAAGCTCGAAATAGTATTTTCACTAACTGCAGCCTTGCCATTGTTACCACCTGAGTTTCCTTCTGAAAGATGGAAATAAAACAGATGGAACACAAAATACGCATTGTCGTCGAGTTGTGAACACCAGCCCGTAATACCTACTATCTAACCATTTATATAAAGCATATAAGCGATATTGATGAAATTTTAAAATTTGTTAATTATAAAGACAGCTAATGAGTTACACAATATACTTTCAAAATTATTGTAAAACTGGACCAATAATTTAATCTTAGCGAAGGTTGGCATACAAAATTAAGTTAAACAATTAATAAAAACACAGTAACTTTACTTTCTGACAATTAAAAAAAAACAATTAAATAAAATAAATTTGAAAAGGATACCTAATTCCAAAAACAAAGTGATGAATTTATAATACAAATTCAAATGAAGTTACTAAATACCGAAATAAATATTGGGCATGTGTTGAATAAGTTGCTATGAAATAATATGGCACTGAGTTTATTATACAGTATGTTAAATAACAGAGGGCGTTCCCTTAAACTCGTTAATATATATCATTAATAGATTAAAATAAAAATATCATCATAGAAAAATAAGCATAAAAAAATCCGAATAAAAAAAATTATAATTGAAAATAAATTTGAAACCTCCTGTTTTAAATCAAAATAGTAGTCGTCATGTATAATAAATTACGACATTGCCGTCTTTCAAGTTCGCGTGTACAGTGTGTTTCTTTTACATGTCAATTTAAAATTTTTATTGAATATTTTCATATTGGAAAAATTTTAAAACATTTTGTTTTCGAATGAAAATATTTTTTATAGTATGTATGTATGCTATACTATTTCGGATTAACGGGAACGCCCCCTATTAGTTAACATACTGTATAACAAGATATCATGTACCATGTTATCAAAAAGCACTATAATTATTGCAAGATAAAAGAAATTTGATGTCTATGAAATGTGCTCCTACTTTGTATCGGACGACAACTGCCAGGTCAACCTAACCGAAACTGTCAAATATTCCCAATCAATCTTGAGCCTTCATGCTTTGTCGATAAAGTTGAAAATCTAATAAGGAATTCTGACAGAACGTAGTAGCTTCGTTTATTTATTTATTTAAATAGAACGGCATGAGCAAAGTATACTACACAAACTACACTAAACATTAATAAAAAGAAGAGAAATATATACATATAACAAACAATACAATAAAATTATTACACACACGCTTTAAACATACACTTATTTAATTCAGTCATCCATTCTTCACACAAAACTTCAAACACTCTGACAGTATCATCTTCCAATTCATCTACAAAAATATCGAGATCAGTGTTTGAGTTCAGGAAAGCATTAATAGCTGCTAATGACCGAGGAAAAGGCGACTTGGAGGGAGCAATAGTTCGGCGGTTTAGCCAGTAGCCGGTGTTTCCTCTGACAGTAATAGGGATGTATCCAAGGTATGAAAATCAAAAAAATAACTAGTGCGTCTTATAGAAAACTAGAGTTCGGTTATATCGCGCTTTTTAGATTTCCCTCGGGAACATAAAATTTTTCCGGGATAAAAGGTAGCCTATGTTCTTTCTCAGGGTCTAAAGATTGTCTGTGCCAAATTTCATCAAAATCGGTTGAGAAGTTTAAGCGGGAAAGCGCAACTGACAGACAGACAGACAGAGTTGTGAGTTATAGAGTTAGTTAGAGTATAATATTAGTATGAATAAAAAAATACAAGACCCGTATTTTTTATTTTGTCGAAATCACCAAAAACTACTGAGATATAACGTAATAAAGTTACGTAGTGGGGCTTAATTACGTCACGCTGTGGTATATTTTGTACAACGGTGTGACGTGTGATTTCAAATCAATATATCTTCCTAAGTATTTAAATAGAAAAAAAAATAAAAAATGTGTTCAATATTTTTTAAACATCTATCTGATGGACATTAAATTATTTTTTAGGATACAACCCAATTGCCTGGGACAAAGACATTGTAGATCTCATTGTACAGATCAGAATCAACTGTAATCCCTCTATGTATTTTAAAGACTACAATCATCTGATCGCGCGAACGTTGTACTTCAAGGGAGTTGAAATTTAAACATCCCAGCAAAAAATTGGTGGGATAGAAATAGGGATAAAACCCATACACGTGCTCAATACTCAATACTTTATTGCATTCCATAATGTTACATAATAGTTCATAAATTAAAGTATAGAATCAATTAAGGACCCTGTCGGGCACAGAAAAGTGTTTTGTTTAATTTTTGCTATAGGAGAGAGGATGAAGGCGCTCTTTTTGAGGAAAAAAAGAGTAATAATTCATGTTATCATTAACTAACAGTATTTTATAATTTTATGGTATTTTATAGAAGTATTTACATAGTGGTTTTGTTAAAATTTATTTTTATATTGCACGATTAACTTTATTACTATTAATTATAGTAAACGACTCAAATATTTATATTTTTTTTATTCAATTTTAAATTAACAGTATTTTGATGTTTTCATACTCTTTTTATAGTTAAGTGTTTTAAAACAAATTTATAAATAAATTTATTTTGGTTGAGAAGGTACCTTTTTTTTGTTGGGATGGAAAATCATCAAATGACTTCTCCCGCTCTGGGCAGAACAGATTGTAAAGGTACCTAAGGTATGCTTTTTGTACTTTCTCTAAAGCTAACACATACTGCTTCTCAAAAGGATTCCATACACACGCACTAGACTCAAGCTTGCTGCGAACTCATCATCACCATCTCAGCGTTAATCCCAGTCACATCCGTAGCTTTTCAGCTTTGAAGTCTGGGGTCCGCTTTACCAGTTTAACTGCTGATTTTTGGCTAAACTTCGATATTTTCCATGAAGCGACTGCCGTCTGACCTCCATAACCCGAAATCGATATCGGAGCAATGCAGTTAGACCAATTGTTAGACTTTTGTGGGCTCCAACAACCCGTAACGACTGCCACTAGATGTTCGTATGGCAACCGGGACCAACGGCTTAACGTGCTTTCCGAGGCACGACCAGACCAGTGCAAATATTCATATTCATATTCATGCATACAAATATTTGCACTGTGCGGGGATCGAACCCGCGCCTCGTTGCGCAATGGCCGCGTTCGCTACCGCTACGCCACGGAGGCTGTCAAGCTTACTGCGAACTAATGCCCCAAAAACAAGCTTGATAACGTGGGAGTTATGTTGGTGTGCTGTCGGCTGTACTTACATGACTCGTACAATTAGCATGCCAACGTCCTTATTTATTTTTAATACTCTTATCAGCTACTACGTCCCAGTAACACCAAAACATTTATTTCACTTATTTGGAAATAATATATATGAGTTTAATTATTAATATAATAATTAACTCATAATTAACAGTTAGTAAACTTTTCTGAAAGGTACCTTGTATTGTTATTGTATTATTAAAATAATTATTTTGGTGTATGAATAATTACAGTCGGCTTTTACAAACAAAGGAAATACTATGTCGTAATGTAAAATATTTTGAATTTCGTAGAGCTACGGTGCTACGCCGTGGAGTGTGCTACGGAAATCGTAGCCGGTTCTACAGCTTTGTTTCTAGTATCTACTTTTAGATTTTTTATCACCCATAATTTATTTACTTGTGAGAGAGGAAACAGAAATGTAATATAATTAAAAATTAAGTAATTTATTAGCCGAGAATAAGGGTGATTTTAAATGATTAAGATCCTGCCTGTCCTGATGGATCTGAAATGGATAGCTACATATTTCAGATTACGTAAAAAATACCTTAAAAATATATAATAAAAGTAATATATAATTTGTCTCATTTTATTGAATTATTTCATTTGTGCCTTTTAACAGCCATTATGCTATCGAACGTGTATCAATCAATATGCTGTGTAAGTAGGTATTGTTGCAATCACTAGTTCCATCTTTCAAAAACCTGTCTACTTAAGAGGGGACCCTAGTGTAGTCGTAGGATAACGCTTTTAGAGCAATGACTTTTTTCTACAATTTCACACCTTGATTATATGCGCCCCTATTATTTGATTTTTTAGAAAACTTAATTAATAAAAGAAATATGATGTTTCAAAATCCCTAAAAATAACTCATTTTTCACAAATGTGATAGGTTTTTGACAAAAAAGAAAATAATGGGTAAACTCATCCTCTAAATTTTAAAAAGGAATTCAGATCTGTCGTGTTTTGAAAATGAAAACAGTGGAATACGAAACATCTTTTGGTCAACATTTTTGTACGTAAAATCAGCCTGAGTTGCAACTATCCCTTTCGCACTTTACGGGGAAAGGTTGACAGCGGCGCGACGGCAATAGTTTCTTCAAATACCTATTTCTCAAATTCGTCGGCACTAAAGTCGACTCTTAATGGACAGGTTATAACCGAAAAATTAATGCATGCAAATTAATGCGTTATTACCGAATTATTCAGTGATTTGAAAACGTTATATCATTATAATGGTATTACTGGGTATAACGTTTTCAAATCACTGAAACAAACACGCATTAAATTACAGCTGTATAACATCTTTGTTATACAGCTGTAATTTAATGTGTGTTTGTTTCACGTGTGTTTTGTGTGTAATGTGTGATTGTTCAGGATCTTTCCTGGGAAATAAATAAATCATTATTAAACTTACTCCGTCCACTTTGTTTCCTACCTCCACGTCGCATCTAATTTCGCCGGCCAGGTCGTAAAGACTCGGGTAATCGCTCGCAGACAGTTGATTAGCTCAAAGCGCTCCGCTTACTCCAAGCGCTCTTACACGTGGGTATGTGCCCAGTTCGTAAACATCAAAGCTGCGGCTGCTGCTGAATGTTGTTGGATTTAGATGATCATTTTAAAGAACATTTTTTGGCTTATAGTGAAAGAATACGTTTGTTTCTTTTTTTTTTTGCTTTTGTAGGACCATTTCCTTCATTCATTAGTTACCTAGTGTAACTAATGAAGTTACCTAGTGTAACTAATGAAATTACCTAGTGTAACTAATGAAGTTACCTAGTGTAACTAATGAATTCGAAACATCACTTATTCATACAGGTTTAATAGAGATGTAATGAATTCTCGCACTGGTTTAAAACAACAGCTAGGGCAGTGATTGTTTTCATTTTTCATGTGTTGGTACATGTACGGACGACAGCAGGTCACACGAAGCTACCCGAAACTGCCATATATTCCCAATCAACCTTGAGCCTTAATGCCTTACAGATGAAGTTGAAAATCTAATAAAGAAATCTGACACATTGTAGTAGCTTGATGTACTGTCGTCTGTACATTGGGGTCGATCGGCTTAAGAGCGTACTTCTCGTCCACATCTTGGATTCTACTAACGATTTTAAAAATATTTCGCTTAGTTTTTGTAAAATAAACTGGCTAAACAAAATTATTCGATAGTTGAAGTTAACTCAACAGCCTCCGTGGCGTAGCGGTAGCGAACGCGGCCGCTGCGTAAGGAGGCACGTGTTCGATCTCCGCACAGTGCAAATATTTGTATGCATGAATATGAATATTTGCACTGGTCTGGTCGTACCTCGGAAAGCACGTTAAGCCGTTGGTCCCGGTTGCCATACGAACATCTAATGGCAGTCGTTACGAGTTGTTGGAGCCCTCAAAAGTCCAACAATTGGTCTAACTGCAATGTTTCGATATCGCCTTTGGGTTGTAGAGGTCAGACGGTAGTCGCTTCACGGAAAATAAAATAAATAAATAATCGAAGTTTAGCCAAAATCAGCAGTTAGACTGGTAAAGCGGACCCCAGACTCCTAAGCTGAAAAAGCTTCGGATGCGACTGGAATTAACGCCGAGATGATGAGTTGAAGTTAACTCAGCGATAGTGTGGGCTTGTATGTATTTATATAAAATCTGAAAGATACTCTTATAAAGCAATACATCAGTGGCGAAGAGTCCATACAAGTCGATTCCCACCGGGTTACCTTTCAAAAATCAGTTCCATATTCATACAAAAGTATTTACATTCTATTTCATTAACAAAGTATTATTAATTAAATGCCTGCGCGATTTACAATAGCAATAGTAATTCTTAGCAATACCCTAAGTATCACATTTCATTTTATAGTCGTAAATTAATCAGCGCTTCAATTTTTCGTACCTAAATTACATTGAAGGTAACTCGACGAATTACAGCTTATCTCGGCCAACGTTTTACTATGAGGCGAAAAGAGACAGAGCGTGTCAAACCATCTCTTTCTAATGCTCGCTAACTGTACGTAAAATTTAAAGAAAGATAGGCTGATCGCGACCGGCTTGCAGTTCTCTCCTCTCCTCTATTAGAAAGAGACAAAGAAACCACTCGAACACGGAACTCGGCACGGGAGAAAGAAAACACGACAAAATTAAAAAGAATTAGCGTTATAATGAAATCCTTCGCAAGTCATATTCTTTTTATTTTGGCATATTTTCGTGTTCCATTTCGTAAGGTTGAAAATAAATTATTGTTAGTATGTGACATGTTGCTATACCACTGGTGCGTGATAATTTCGTTTGTTATATTTTAATATTTGTGTTATTTAAATTGTGACTGATTCTGTAAGGTAATTTAATCACAGATTTGGTTAAATACTGTGGATTTTGTTTGTTATTATGGCTTATATTATTCTACCGGCAATATTATTCTTATCTGAAGACCTCCTCCAAGATATCCTGCAGTAGGTAAGTGTTAAAGTGTTTATTTTTTTGGACCGGCTTCCCTTTGTCAAAATTTCACCCTTCGCCACTGCAATACATACCCTCAAAGAAATGTCGTTTTTAATCTATGAAATGCTATAGGTATATACTTTAGAAAAGTTACATTGGTACTTGCCTGACCTGGAATCGAATCCGCGCACTCATACTTGAGATGCTGGTGTTAATAGCTAAACGGACTACAATTAAATTTAGATCACAGGTAGACCTTTAGGTCATAGAATACTTTTATCCCGAAAGTACGTTCCAATGCAATGAATTTTACTCACGAAATAATTGAATTACTTATATCTGATAATCTGATCTATATCTGAAATTTCGAGCGTTTTAGTTAAATAAAAGAAAAAAACGGTTAAACACACTTAAAATATTTTGATTCTACAATTTTCGGGAAGGAAAATCTCTGCTTTTCGTTCACCAGACATAAGACAGACAGACGGACATTTCTGGCAGAGATGACAGCCGTTATTCTACATTAAGTATTGTTTTATGTCAGGACTTCACGTACATTCTCCTTTACCACTGTAAGTGAGCCGTCACGCGCCCGTAAACAATAATGGTTGGTATACTCGAACTCGTAATTGTTTTAACACTTGAGCGATCGACTGCTGCGCTGCGTGTCGCGGGTTCGATTCCCGTACGGAACAAATATTTGTATGGCCTACAGTTCCGGGTCTGGCTGTTTGTGGATGTGATTTTAAATGTTTTCGTGGGAGTCGCGGGAAAGTGAGTCACATCTACGCAAAGTAACCATCGTTCGACATAATACTACGACTCTGTATGAGGCAGAAACCCGGCGCTGGTTTTCATCATCATCATCATCATCAACCTTTTTATCGTCCCACTGCTGGGCACAGGTCTCCTCCAGAGAAGGATTGAGCGTAATCACCACACTTGCTCAATGCGGGTTGGCGATTTCAGACTTAAAGTCCAGGTTTCCTCAAGATGTTTTCCTTCACCTTCAGTCATTAGTGTCCAAGATATACTTAGAAAGTACATATAACTTTAGAAAAGTTACATTGGTACTTGCCTGACCTGGCATCGAACCCGCGCACTCATACTTGAGAGGCTGGTGTTAACCACTAGGTCACCACGACTAACGACTGGTTTTAGTTTCTTTTTATTTTATCGTTACCCGGTATTTATCCTGTATCATGGATGCGTTTACAAACATTTAAAGTTACACATACAGCCAGACCTGGAAAAAGTACCTGTAGGTACCTAAGCAATCCAAATCTTTGTTCTGGGCAGGAATCAACCTGCGACACGCCAGCAGTCGATCACTCATGGGATGCGATGTATTAATCAATGAAACTGCTATTTTTAGTTAGATATTAGCAGTTTCCTTGATTTCACGGAGATGCTGCATTTTTTGTGCATTTCTAGAAGTAAGATTTCTCTGGAGCTGTATATGTACGTAACCACGAGCACAATACCAAAAAATCAATTTCAGTAGTTAAAAACCTTTCAAAATGTATTCGTAATCTCATCTCAGTGGAAATTTATGTCAAAAATATAGGAGTACTAGCGGCCGCCAGCGACTTTGTTTGCGTGGAGTTAGTTATGCTCCGCTCCATCGCAGCGTGATGTTATATAGCCTAAAGCCTTCCTGGATTAATGGGCTATCCAAGGAAAAAACAATTTTTCAAATCGGACCAGTAGTTCCCGAGAGCTGAAGAGTTTGTTTCTTTGAACGTTAGTACGTTCAAAGAAACAAACTCTTCAGCTTTATATATTAGTATAGATTAAGGGGTACTTTGAACAAATTGAGACTGTGAACGTTCTTAAAATTACCAGAACTGCCTCCTTTTTTTTTTTTTTTGTTGGGACGGGATATCATCAAACTGTCCCTCCGGTGATAATTAGGCACAGCCAGTATACAAAGAGTCCGCTTTGTAAAGCGTTGTGTCTGCCTTTAATATTTGAGAAGACCATGAGAGATCTACCATGCTAACACTATTGTAATAGCACTTAGCAGACTAGGTCATCATCAGAATTATTCTCCAGTCCTAATGCCAATTAATTTTAAGTCAGGGCAACATTACTTTTTTACTCTTCTACTAGTCATTTAGTAGTCTAGCATCTCGATAGTCACGAAAATCGAGAATTAACTTTATTCGCTCTGGTCAGACTTTTACTGACTAAAACTCACCAGTGTTACTACATTCGCCTGCCGACCGTACCGTACGGATCCGGTACCTTTCAAACAACTTGCGGCCGTGGCAAACAACGGAGGACCGTTGCTTGCCAAGGCCGCAAGGACGGGGTTCACTAGGGTGACGTGGTCCACTAGGAAGTGGACCCCGTCACCCTAGTGAACCCAGTCACATTTCGGTAGGTTCTTATTTGCAATTTGTAAATATCACGACTTCGCTTCAATGGCGACGTTTGTGACGTAATTTATCTAAACTCTTAAAATAAACGTCAAAGTTAATAATGGGTACTTATATGTGTAATATGTTCAGTAAAATATAAGTAATAACAATTTGCGAATGAGGCAAAATGGTTTACTATGAACAAAGAGATTTAAGATAAAATTAATTTAATAGACTACATTCCCTTATATAAATGTATCATATTGATGTTTGACTGCTGCGCTGGTCGGATAATACCCGTCAATATGAATAGCAGTTAAATGACTTTGTAAATTTATCGGATAATTTTCTATTTATTTTTTTCTAAGGAAACTTATGTAAATGTTCGTCAATAATATTTTTTAATCCTGCTTTGGTGGTTTTTGAAACATCGAAACAAACTCCGAGATCACAGTCTCTTTTAAATTCGAGTGTTATCTCGGTCCAGATCATGTAAAAAATTATGCTATATTATACCTGGCATTACTATGAGAATCAAAATAATAATAATAATAATGATTAAAAATAATAGAATAATGTCGTGGTGGTCTAGTAATGTCGTGGTGGCCTAGTGGTTAAAACACCAGCCTCTCAAGCATGAGTGCGCGGGTTCGATTCCAGGTCAGGCAAGTACCAATGTATCTTTTCTAATGTTATGTGTCTTCAAGGCTAGAGTGAATAGGCTCTTAATAAACTAGTGCGCTTTACCATCAACGATTGCGTCACTGCTTACCATCAGGCAGGATTGCGGTCAAGCGCTGGTTTATAATATGTAAAAAAAAAAATGTACTTTTTAAGTATATCTTGGACACCAATGACTGAAGGCGAAAGAAAACATCTTGAGGAAACCTGGACTTTAAGTCTGAAATCGCCAACCCGCATTGAGCAAGCGTGGTGATTACGCTCAATCCTTCTCTGTATGAGCACCTGTACCCAGCAGTGGGACGATAAAAAGGTTGATGATGATGATGATTACTATGAGAGCGCTGTGAATGAACACAAATAATATTATAGATATAGCCTCAGCTGGTTAGGTCTAGCTAGACTTTAATTCAGAAAAAGGCAAAAAGCTAATAAAAACATGTGAGAGGAAGTCACTTTTTTAGCCTATTGCTGAGATACTGTATGAAATATATACTTCGTTCGGCTAGTGTGGATGGTCGGAGGCGCGTATGCTGAACAACAGCGCAGGTTCACAGGTCGCAAAAAGGTTAATTAGTTTTCTGTAAGCAAATCTTTTTAGCAGTCATGGCCTTATTCTGGGCCCTTTCGGGAATTACAGGAGTTACACCCATACATAAACTATGGCATACGTTCCTTGGGCTTTAGCAGAAAATGCAGTACCCCACCTACTAAGATCAGACAACAGCTCTCACAATGAGAATTTATTAGTTCAAAGTTTTAAGTTCTACAAAAGCATTGTGAGAGAAAATATATACTCCTGTTCCCTCTTGTGTAGTGTTCTGTCAAAATATAGAATGTGTTGCAGCCATTTTCTTGGTAGCACACTTGTCACTGTTCCTTGTTGCTCGGTACGAATAACATGCAGTTAATTCCATGTACCGCTAAGTTGGGTGTAGTGGGCAACACTGGGCAATAGTGGGCATACTCCTGTAAGCACGTGACTGAGTTAGGGCCGCCCTGCGCCATACGTCACCCGCCTCCGGGGAATAGAGCGTAGCACGTAACCCGACGTGCTTCACTCGACCGTGCAAAACGTGAGTTTGAGAAATCCAAAATTTGAAGCTCGGGAACTGTTTGGATTTTTTTTTTAATATTTAACGTAATGAGTAATGGTTAGATAAAAATGCAGTGATGAGTTGTGTTATGTGCTTATGAGAAATGCTAACTTATAATATGGTAATTTCCAAAACAAAAATCTCGTTTTCCATATGCACCAACAGCGGCCATAAGTAAATGCTTCTAACTTTCGAAATATTCTGTCACAAATTCTTTGACTGGCATCTTTATGCGTCACAAAATCGTCACTAAAACCTGGCGTATCAGCCAGCTCCCTATCTCGACTGGCCGAACGTTCTGATGTACATCCAACAGCCACTAATTTTCCCACTGCTGGAGGCAATCTCCTTCGCAAACCAGTGTGCGTTGGTAGGTGTCACGTGTTTTATTTATTTTTTTAGTTTTTAGTTACAAGATGCTTCATATTGTTTTTTTTTTTTTCCGCAATCCCGTTTAGCGCGCAAGTTTATTAACAGCCTATTCTCTCTAGCCTTGAAGACACTTAAATTGTAATCAGACGGAAATACCGCCGCTGGGAAATTGATTCAGTCCCTTGATGTACGACGTATACAAGACGAAGTGAAACGCTTCGTTCGGTTCAATATGGTGTCAACGTGTGAATACTCGCTGTAAGACAGGTCATCCGATGGTGGAGGAAAGGAGATGGGGAAAATAAGTCATGCAATTCCCCCGTTACCGGTTCTTTACAGTGTATTCCTTCAACGATTTGAGAGCAATGGTGGTGAAATTATTTGACCATCTATCTGCTTTCGACCCTACATATAATTCGCAATTCAAGCTTTGCCATAAGACCTCCACTGTTCTAAATATCATACGACGACACACAGAAGACGGGATCATTACGGATTACTACTCGCTAAATAAACATTTCCATACAATAGGCATAACGGACAACCCTCTGTGCAGAGCTTGCAGGGAGGCTGATGAGACCGTTGCGCATTTACTCTTTGAATGTACAGGCGTCACCCAAATCCGAAGTAAAACTATAGGGGCACCAAGATCTTACACAGATATTCTCAACAAGCCAGGAGACTTAATAGGCTTCTGGAGGAAGGTGTGCTGATTGAAATAACCACCAGCGGTCGCCATGGCCCTTGCACAATGGTCCACTGGAAGCACTAAGTGGGGAAACTAAACCCGTAACATAGAACATAGAACGACGTTGCACAAAATTGTTGACATGACTTAGGTAGATACTTCGTAGAAATAACCAACAAGTTTTTTTTACTCCCATATCTCTAGTTTTAGTAACTTTTCAGAATCTTTTCTTAATCCCCATATTAGTTATTTAAGGACCTTTTGGTAATACTAAAGTCACTATATGTTAGATAGTAAAGTGATAGCTTACAGCTTAGTATTCTTCATCTCACTGACTTACTAGAGAAACTATTTCCCCTCAACACTTTTAATTTTTTTGGCTCATCTTCACCGCACTAGTTTACGTCCTGCAAGCATCGTCCGGGATGTTGGGCGATACATTTTATTGTCGGACGGCACCGAATTATACAATATAACTATGTGTAGTCATAGCTACGGTCGTGCTAAACATGTCTTGTTTTTTCCCTAAAGTATCTATAGGTACTTGTTTGTAACCTGAAGTACCCAATTACCCATAGGCACATGTTTGTAAGCTACAGTATTTATAGGTACTTCTTTATAACCTAAAAGGTCCTCAGATACAGAATATATGTCTGTTATATTAGTGTTCATGTGTGCGTGAATTTGAGTTAGGTATTACCTATTTCTACTACATATTATTTATTACAGATTAGCGGCCGCCAGCGACTTCGTTCGCGTGCAATTGGTTAAACTTCGCTCCTATTGTTCACAGCGTGATGTTATATAGCCTAAAGCCTTCCTGGATTGTTGGGCTTTCCAACGCAAAAAGAATTTTCCAAATCGGACCCGTAGTTTCTGAGATTAGCACGTTCATACAAACAAACAATGCTAGCCAAATCCCATACATGAGACTTATCTCATGTATGGGATGTAGCTAGCATATCTATACTAATATATAAAGCTGAAGAGTTTGTTTGTTTGTATGAACGTGCTAATCTCAGGAACTACAGGTCCGATTTGGAAAATTATTTTTGCGTTGCATAGCCAATTAATCCAGGAAGGCTTTAGGCTGTATAACATCACGCTGCGAACAATACGAGCGGAGCATATCGAAACTTAAGTGGGTGAAACCACGGCGCGCAGCTATTAATTTTATATTTAGTAATTATTCTTTTGAACCATCAATGGAAAACTAAACATGTATGCAACTTATGGATTTGGCTCCGAGTGTGCTTAAGCTCACAGAAGCATCTGGGAGTTAGACACAAAGTCAAAAATATCACCCGCATTCACACACAGTAGTTTATAATATCTTGATTTAAAAGTTGGGTTTTCTTGAAAGAGATTTGCGTTTTGCAATGGACTTTATGTTCAGCTTAGACTTTTTGACTGAAGGGCCGCCGACTCTTGTAAATGGTTCAAATGTAAATTTTCCAGTTTAGGTTTATTTGAGCTTAAAAACTGAAGCTTTAAGTAAATATGCAATTGGTTAAACTTCGCTCCTATTGTTCACAGCGTGATGTTATATAGCCTAAAGCCTTCCTGGATTGATGGGCTTTCCAACGCAAAAAGAATTTTCCAAATCGGACCCGTAGTTCCTGAGATTAGCACGTTCATACAAACAAACAATGCTAGCCAAATCCCATACATGAGACTTATCTCATGTATGGGATGTGGCTAGCATATCTATACTAATATATAAAGCTGAAGAGTTTGTTTGTTTGTATGAACGTGCTAATCTCAGGAACTACGGGTCCGATTTGGAAAATTCTTTTTGCGTTTTTATATACATGAGATAAGTCTCATGTATGGGATTTAGCTAGTATATCTATCCATACTAATATTATAAATGCGAAAGTAATTCTGTCTGTCTGTCTGTCTGTCTGTCTGTCTGTCTGTCTGTTACGCTTTCCCGCTTAAACCTCTCAACCGATTTTGATGAAATTTGGCACAGACAATCTTTGGACCCTGGGAAAGAACATAGGCTACCTTTTATCCCGGAAAAATTTGATGTTCCCGAGGGAAATCTTAAAAGCGCGATATAACCGAACTCCACGCGGGCGAAGCCGCGGGCGGAAAGCTAGTAATATATAAAGCTGAAGAGTTTGTTTGTAAATTTGAATCATTTGTTTTTTCTTCTAGCTTATGTGCTAGAAGAAAAAACAAATGATTCAAAATTCAATGTATAAATTAAAAATAGCTTTGCCACGGCTTTATTCCAGTGAAATTCCACTCACAGGATCTTCGCCTGCTTAAAACAACTTCGTTTCAGCATGGCTTGTTCATTTTTTTTTTTAATCCTAAAAGTTGAGTCAAAATTGAGGAAATCTTTTCTCAGTTCGTAGCCCAACCTTAAGATTGAGTTAATTTTACATCAAGCTAAGACGCTTAAGAGAAGAACTAAAAAAAGATAAAAGTAGGTAAGAACGCGATACCGAAGTAATAGAGCGGGCAGACGGTATAATGCGATAGTATGGATCACGGGAACAAGATATTTTACACGGGCGAAATTGCGGGCTGAAGTTAGTAGTAGCTTTTACACCGCTTAAGTTTCAATCTCGAGGGAATATCGGGATAAAAACTCTTACTTAAATAACTTTTATGCTGATCCTGGTTATAAACTATCAGTATTTTCTAAATGAACGGACAGCTGTGCTGCTGGGGAGTTTCTTCGCCACTTCTTTTTCCCAGTGAAAGCACTAGGAAGTGTCGATGGGTGGGCGTTTTGGGGGACTGTCTTATGTAATATTGACGTTCAAAAAGTGCTGATTCTCAGCTTAATTTTAATAAATGACTTTTGATTTGAGTGGTTATAAATATCATCCAAATCCTTTCGGTAGTTTTTGCATAAAAGAGTAACAAAATTCCTATTATATCATTACATATTTTAAAACAAAGTCGTTTTCTCTTTCCCTATGTCCCTATGTATGGTTAAATCTTTAAAACTACGCAACGGATTTTGATGGGTTTTTCAATAGATAGTGGTTAAAGAGGAAGGTACCTATAAATGTATAATAACACTCATTAAATAGTGTAGAAATACTATTATTTTTGAGGTTTCTAATGTGATGTCGTAAATAATTACATTTTTTCCGCTTTTGCAATGAAACGCAGGCTGAACCCTACGAGATTTATCAAAATAATGTAATATAAATTGTACACATTGAAAAGATCTACAGAAAAGTCCGTGATGGTATATGTCTATCTCTTATGGATATCCCACAATAAAATTTTTGTGTCATTTACTTCTTCGACAAAATAAATATTGGGTAATTTTCGAAGCGAATGTAACGAATAAAGCATTAATCCTTATCGAATTTAATGTTGATTTAAAATAGATCTATATCGCCCTTTACAGCATACGATTTAAATGGATACTTTCGAAGATATTACAGATTTAAAAATTGCGGGGCGTCGCGTTTGCTTCGATACCAACCGCCAGCCGGTGCGGTGGCGGGAGTGGCGGGCCGCTATGCTTTTTATACAACGTTCACAGCTTTTCTGTAGTGTATTTAGTATCAACATTGCACCCGTGCGAAGCCTCGGCGGGTCGCTAGTAATAATAATAATATTATAAATGCGAAAGTTTGTGAGTACGGATGAATGTTTGTTACTCTTTCACGCAAAAATTTCTCAGCAGATTTAGATTAAATTTGGCATACAGACAGTGTATAGTTAGGAATAACAAATAGGATACCTTTTATCCCGCTGTTCCAACGGGATCGAAACCTATGCAAGTGAAACCGCAGGGTCCAGCTAAAATTACATATTATACTATCAATGTATATTAGTAGAATTCAATATTGTTTGACCAGTATATTATTACCTTAGGCAATAGCGCAAAGACTCAACGATGCGGGCACCTCGAATATTGCGTGAATACCTCATCGGTTTCTAATTCACAGAATGGTCTTAATAATATATCTACTTGTAGGACCTTTAAACTTAAGGACTAGGCAGAATTAACTATCACAAGAGGACCTAGGCAATTACAGATTTCGTATTTCAATAACGGCTTTCAAAGGACGGTTATAAATCAGTTTTTCGACAGTTTATATTGACATAAGCTGTAACATATATTAGACTTTTGATAGAATTTCACTTAGTGTATCTTCAAATGTTCCATTTTGAAAATCTACCCATTTTGAAACTAAATTCTGTGCACATGATGACCACAGCTACTAAGCAAAACAAAAGAGGATCCTTTTCAGGTCGACCAATAAATGCGCTGCAAGCTGGAATAGTCCTTACGTGGTCAGATATTGATTTTGGCAATAGTATCTAATGATACATCGTGCTTAAGAAAGAGACCGTAAAACATATATGAATGACAGAGACGACACGACGGACTTTTTCCTCATTTGATTTACCTTATAAACAGCCGGTTACTGCTGTAACTGTTAGGACTTAATACACAGCAATGTTGCTATAGGGTACAGCGTAAACCAAGCCGTAGAAATATCCTGTCCATGAACAAGCTTCAATATTCATCCAGGTAATATTGACAAACAGTATCTAGGCAAATAAACCACACTTTTTCTCGGTAAGGAATATTAATATATATATACCGACGAATCACACAGATTGAGCTAGCCCCAAAGTAAGTTCGAGACTTGTGTTATGGGATACTAACTCAACGATACTACATTTATAATAAATACATATATAGATAAACATCCAAGACCCAGGTCAATCAGGAAAAGATAGTTTTCCATCATGACCTGGCCGGGGATCGAACCCGGGGCCTTCGCGTCGCAGGCAGGCGTGTTGACCGCTGCGCCACGGAGGACGATAAAGACGACGACGGAGGTCATTTCCGCCTTTAGAAAGATCTTTGACAAATTTAGAGCCTTATACCTAATGACCTGTAACGTCTGTCTAAATTTTACAAAAGACGGCCTAGAAGGCCAATGACAAGGCTTGTGATGTATAACGTTCAAAATGTATAAATGTCTGAACGAAGGATTCTTTTTTTCGGGTGGGAAATCATTATAAAAACTCTCCCGGTCTGGGCGGAGCTTAAGGGCGGGTCAGACTTTTACTAACTAGAACCCACTCAGGTTCCTTCACTTTTATCTCTTCCGAACAGACCTCGACTTTGACAGGCTTCGGTCTTCGTGGACTCGTCACGATGTTCTGACATCGCTTTGAGGCGCTTGTGAAACACAACGTGCCGTCGACCAAAGCACTGTCCTTACCTTACGTTGAGGCAGTGGGTAGCTCGCCGCCCGCAAGCCCGCGGTTCGATGTTATTTCCGACTAGGGTGACTCCAGCGGTAGTAAAGCTTTCTCTAACACAGGCATTAATTGCTTAACAGGAGGCTCCAATCACCAACTGACGTAAAACTTTTTATGTAATAATTTTGATTTGATTTCACTTCATTTCATTTCATTTCAATTGTCTTGCTACCATTTAAAAGACATTCTAAGCGAAATCTATTTTCAAATGTCATAACTGCGCCATTATCATGAAAATACAAATAAGTGTTTCGAGCTATCAGCATTATTAATGGCCATGTTAGTAACTTCTTGTGACGACGACCATCATCGCTGCCACAGCCATGTATAGTTAATGGTAATAGGCTTTGTTCAAGAGCAACTAGCCATGTAGTTGTAAGGGTAGGAGGATTTATATTTTGTATTATTCCTTGCATGCAGTCTAAGTTAGTTCTTGTATGTTTGTAGGAATATTAGAACCGGTTTGTTAACGTAAAATACCGACATTAAATAATAATAATTACGTACTCGTCGTTATTGTATAATGTCGTGTGTTTGTGTATATTGTCGTGATGTATGGTAAAGCCATAATTTGAGAATTGTAATTCAAAATAACGTTTTTAGGGTTCCAAAACATCTCTAAAGGAAAAATAAACCTACGTCACACAGGTATGTACGTGTACCTACTCAAGGTACAACCGAGTTTGCGGGTCTGTGAAAAGAGAAACCGTGGCCTTACCGGACATGCAAGTGAAGGAACATGGATGGGTTTTAGTCAGTAAAAGTTTGACACGCCCTTCCGTTCCACCCAGAGCGAGAGAGGTCATTTGATGATTTCCCAGTGATATAAAAAAAAAGGTACCTACAACCGAGTGAGAGGCTTGGTGCCGCATGCTCCCATCCTCAAACTCACATACACAGAGTCACTGACAGCCATACAGGATTTCAAAGTTCTTGGCACTTTATATTGCGTAGGAATTAAAGTTATTTTACTATGGTAAAATGCATATTATCTGTAGGTAGGTAGACGATTACATATATGTCATCTGTCTCAAGTATAGAGGAGCACTAAGATAGTTTTCAAAACGAAATCCCTAAACTGCACCTTATTGAAATAGCATAACACACTTTTGATCACAATCTGTGCCATTTTGAAGGTTCTTGCCAGATAATCCATTGCTTTATATGCTTGAATACTTTGTCTGCTCGACCCCATCACTCTAAATAAAGATCCGTACTTCGTACTCACATTCCATATGTTATTCAAAAACAAAACTATTAATAGATCAGCGTATGTATTCACTAGCTGACCCGTGCGAAAAATTCGCACTATATAAAATAGTATTCCATGGTACCAGGGACGAATATCTGTCGATTGGTGGGTCGGACGTTCAGATTTGTTCGATAGAAAGAGAGAAAAACCGGCCAAATGCGAGTCGGACTCGCACACCGAGGGTTCCGCCGTACAAACGTAGCGATTTACAATTTATGACGTACTAGCTTTCCGCCAGCGGCTTCGCCCGAGTGGAGTTCGCTTATATCGCGCTGTTTAAATTCCCATCGGGAACATCAAATTTTTCCGGGATAAAAGGTAGCCTATGTTCTTTCTCAGGGTCTAAAGATTGTCTGTGCCAAACTTCATCAAAACCGGTTGAGAGGTTTAGGCGGGAAAGCGTAACAGACAGACAGAGTTACTTTCGCATTTATAATACTAGCATTGATTTAGAATTTTTCACAGTTTAGAAGCAATTAGATTTAAGAAGTGTTTGATATGAATTTCAACTTTAATATCTCTACGCGTTCATGTGAAAAAGGGTAGGTAATAAGTTTATAATTATTAAAAAAATATTTTATGTCATGTAAGCAAAAATAATATTTTAATATTTTATGTAACTTCAAATTTATCATTTTCACAATTTTTCCTTTACCTGTCTGTACTATAATATAATGTTGCTTCGTGCCGAATTTCAAGATTCTGAGTTCACGGGAAGTACCTTGTAGGTTTTGATTCCCTAGCGTGTGACGGAAATTCGTCTAAGGTGTCGGTATAAACTGCTGTATGTTTTGATCGCTTTAACTTAGAAGTTTGATATTTTCACTTCTTAAAGGGACAATAGACCTAGGTATTTGGTATAAATTTCAATTTGATACCTTTATTCGTTCGTGAGAAATAAGGTAGTAAGTTCCATTTTATTAAAATATGTTTAATATATTATATAACTAAAAAAATGTGATTTTCGCAATTTTTCTTATATTTGCATTATATGACAATCCTTCATGCCAAATTACAAGATTCTGAGTTTACGGGAAGTATCCTGTAGGTTTTCATTCCTTTGCGAGTGTCGAAAATTTGTTGAAAATATCGACATATCGGCTGTATCTTTTGATTGGCTTGGCTTAGAAGTTTGATATTTTCACAGCTTAAAGCGACAATAGACCTAAGTATTTGGTATAAATTTCAATTTGATAACTTTATTCGTTCGTGAGAAATAAGGTAGTAAGTTCCATTTTATTAAAATATGTTTATTGTATTATATAACTAAAAAAATGTGATTTTCGCAATTTTTCCTATATTTGCATTATATGACAATCCTTCATGCCAAATTTCAAGATTCTGAGTTTACGGGAAGTATCCTGTAGGTTTTGATTCCTTTGCGAGTGTCGAAAATTTGTTGAAAATATCGACATATCGGCTGTATCTTTTGATTTGCTTGGCTTAGAAGTTTGATATTTTCACAGCTTAAAGGGACAATAGACCCGAGTATTTCATGTGAATTTCAGCTTGATACGTCCACGCGTTCTTGAGATAAAGGGTCTTGACAGACAGACAGACAGACAGACAGACAGACAGACGGACAACAAAGTGATCCTATAAGGGTTCCGTTTTTTCCTTTTGAGGTACGGAACCCTAAAAAGGGAGAAAACGGTTTCAGACCCTTGGAGAAATAATATATGTCGATTACAAATATTTAATTGTGAACAAAATTGCCTTTAAAATTATTTGCTTTCTATGAACACTTTATGAGATATCATTGACACTAGGGTTGTAACGGAGGCTTGTTAGCGGAGGCGGAGGCGGATGCGGAGGCGACGAGTCTCACCTCTGCGGAAGCGGAGGTTAACGGAGGCGGAGGCGGAGGTGACAGTACATATAGAAAAAATTTAAATGTTTGGTTAATTAAAACAATTTTTTTATTTTAAATACGTACATTAATAGTAGTATACTTTATAATAAAAATATTACCTTCTTGTAATGAAAATTAAAGAGAAAGAAATTGAGTCGGTTGTCGAGCGTCGCAGCTTGCGCGTTATTTATTTTATAAATACATAAATAAACCTCCGTTATAACTCCCCAAAAATTGTGCGGAGGCGGAGGCGGAAGCGAAGATACGATTTCTTGCGGAACTTCCGCAGTAACGGAAGCGGAGGCGAAGCTCCGTTACAACCCTAATTGACACCCTCTGTAGCGTAGCGGTAGCGAACGCGGCCGGTGCGCAAGGAGGCGCGGGTTCGATCCCCGTACAGTGCAAATATTTGTATGCATGAATATGAATATTTGCACTGGTCTGGTCGTGCCTCGGAAAGCACCTTAAGCCGTTGGTCCCGGTTGCCATACGAACATCTAGTGGCAGTCGTTACTGGTTGTTGGAGCCCTCAAAAGTCTAACAATTGGTCTAACTGCAATGCTTAGATATCGCCTTCGGGTTGTGGAGGTCAGACGGCAGTCGCTTCACGGAAAATATCGAAGTTTAGCCAAAATCAGCAGTTAGACTGGTAAAGCGGACCCCAGACTCCAAAGCTGAAAAGCTAAGAATGCGACTGGGATTAACGTTGATGACTTTGCCTGCTCGACTACGTAAATCAATCAAAAAATGTTCTTGAGCTTTCAAAATGAAGTGCTTTTATATAAAGATAGTGTCTTAATCAACTACCCCGCGAGTCCCGACGGAGTTCGCATACAGACCAAGCTGCGATAAACAGTATATGCAAATGAAATACGGAACTAAAAAACGAAAACATCAACAAAACAAACATCAAATCAATTGGCACGTAAGCTAATAAAATTGTATACTTATAATACAAAACTGTTCAGAGCCCCGTTTGCATTAAAATTGTATGGTAAAAGTGCCTCGAGCATTTAGCTAGTGAAACATGTTTGCTCCTCTTAATTCCGTGCTCAACTAGTTTAAATATAACGTTGAGCATTTGTTTGTATTCATTTATTGGCTGCGTTGAGTAACTCGATGCGGTTTTTGTAATTTCGTTACGGTTTTGATTCTGAGTTTTATTAGTTAATTTGCTAGGATTACTGTAGTAAATTAACTAGTTTAACAAGTTTAATTATCTTTAGGTTAGTGTCAATTGGTTGTAATTCACACTCAGAATGTTTTCAAATTTTTAACAGCAGTAGTTCTCATCCGACTCGAAGGACCATGTTCAGCGATGGGGAGTATTTTGATTCCTTATACATGTTTTCATTGTAGTAATTACATTTCATTGTTTATTTTCATTTAATATGTAAATATGGTAAGTCAATTAAGTACCTAGAATAAAAAATAACAGAAATTCTAGGTAATATTCAGTGAGTTGTGAAGCGTAGTTTGTTAACGGCTGATTCGTGTATAAACATCAAACACCCAGTTAAGTAGTTTTCATAATTATAAAAAATCTTTTCATATCCATACCTCCCTTACTAGACCACTCGCCGTATACACAATACTTGCGTTAGGTCCTAAAAAATTCACTGCAGGTGCTGATTTTTGTATGATTTGATGTTGTCAGGGTAGAATACCGATAGTAGAGAGTCTATAGAACCAAGTTCGAAAGACTTGTGCTAGCTGGGTGTTCACAATAAACCTCGAAAATTTTAGACCTTCTTTCACTATTTGACTTATAAATTGAAAGGTGCATTCTGCATTTAAATCACGGTGTACATTTTCCAATAGGTACACAAAATTCTATCTACCGATACTTGGAGCTAAGTAGTAGCGAAACTGTGTGGTTTCTATTGACCGCAGCAAGTTTTCTCATAATAATATAAGAAAACTTTATTAACTATATACTAATTGCAACTTTTATTAGAAATAATGGCTATGTATTTTCAGTAGTACACCACAGTACCATAATTGACCCTTGTCTGCTATTTTTATAAAGGAGATGGCAAGACTTTCACACTAACACGTAACATAAGTCGTAGTGGTCTAGTGGTTAAAACACCAGCCTCTCGATTCTTTCAATTAGCTTCCAATGTAACTTTTCTAAGTTATATGTACTTCCTAAGTATATCTTGAACACCAATGACTAATTATAAGGTGAAGGAAAACATCTTAAGGAAACCTTCGGACTTTAAGTCTGAAATCGCCAACCCGCATTGAGCAAGCGTGGTGATTACGCTCGATCCTTGTCTGTATGAGAGGAAACCTAGGCCTAGCAGTGGGACGATAAAAAATGGTTGATGACGTCATCGTCATCATCATCATCAACCTTTTATCGTCCCACTGCTGGGCACAGGTCCCCTCTCATACAGAGAAGGATTGAGCGTAATCACCACGCTACACGTGGTGATGACGTAATATTATATATTCACTAGCTTTCCGTCCGCGGCTTCGCCCGCGTAGAGTTCGGTTATATCGCGCTTTTTAGATTTCCCTCGGGAAGATCAAATTTTTCCGGGATAAAAGGTAGCCTATGTTCTTTCTCAGGGTCTTAAGATTGTCTGTGCCAAATTTCATCAAAATCGGTTGAGAGGTTTAAGCGGGAAAGCGTAACAGACAGACAGATAGACAGACAGACAGACAGATAGACAGACAGACAGAGTTACTTTCGCATTTATAATATTAGTATGGATAGTATGGATTCATGAATTGATTAGTGTTTAAAAAAATATTTTGTGAATGTGTCTCAATTGTTTGTATGCATTATTTTGGTTTAACATGACAAGATCAGGGAGTATCGTAAACCCGTTGTAACAAGTTATTTTCTTGCAATTATCTCTTTGTACGTATTCACTTCAAGTACCTTAGCGCAAAATCACCAATGAAAAAGGCAATTACCAATAAAAATCGTCGCAGGCACCTTGAGACGCCTAGATAATAGTTCATAGCAATGTTATTGTTTAAAGTTTTTGTACCTTTGTCGTAGGTGTTACTCGATATTATTTTCAGTATGGTGCAGATATGAAAAGTTTCTAAGCCTTTTTAATTATATAATACTAATTTTCAGCTATTCAGAATTATATTTTGCTAGGAACCATGTTTATACATGCGTTTTCATTGCGGGGTCTCTTCCATACTTCAGTTAAGCCATGTGCTTTGTCATTCCAACACGATTCCCTGCCTCACTGCTTTGGCGTGATTACGGTCAAGCAGTAGTTTATCCATAAATACGAAAGTAACTCTGTCTGTCTGTTACGCTTTCCCACTTAAACCTCTCAACCAATTTTGATGAAATTTGGCACAGACAATCTTTAGACTCTGAGAAAGGATATATGCTACCTTTTATCCCGGAAAAAATTGATATTCCCGAGCGAAATCTAAAAAGCGCGATATAACCGAACTCCACGCGGGCGAAGCTGCGGGTGGAAAGCTAGTCCATACTAATATTATAAATGCGAAAGTAACTCTGTCTGTCTGTTATGCTTTCCCGCCTAAACCTCTCAACCGATTTTGATGAAATTTACAGACAATCTTTAGATCCTGAGAAAGAACATATGCTACCCTTTATCCCGGAAAAATTTGATATTCTCGAGGGAAATCTAAAAAGCGCGATATAACCGAACTCCACGCGGGTGAAGCCGCGGTCGGAAAGCTAGTAATTTATAAAACAAAAACCTTAGCCATTGTGCTAAAAGTTCGTAATCTGCTAACATCACAATGATCGATCAGTTATCGGTCAGTCATCTCGTAATGTAACCAAAAATATCGAAGTTTAGCCAAAATCAGCAGTTAGACTGGTAAAGCGAACCCCAGACTCCAAAGCTGAAAAGCTTCGGATGCGACTAGTATTAAAGCTGAGATGATGATGATGATGATCTCGTAATGCAATGGTGGTAGAATGATATTGCCGTTTTGCCATCATTATAAAACCCGTTAGCATGAATCATTTTCTAAAACCTACTGCCCAATTTGAACATTTACAATATGGAGTGATTGACCACTGGAAAGTCATAATGATGCCATTTTGTTATTAGATTATACAGATCGACCATTCTGACACTATTTTATTAGCAGACTAGCACCGCTGATAGCATGAATTGTAACTTTTAATTTGGAAATTATAACTTCGCATACACAGATACTACCTTACGACTTCCAAGTTGATGCCAGTCGAACCAACTTTAAACTTACATCGAGCGAAATCTTAAACATATCTTCTACATCCCCACATTCAATTACAATATTAACTACGCATTTCTTCAATAAACAGCATTACCCTTAATGATTAGCCTTAGGCATTCAATCCCCCACAACAGAGCTTGACAAACAGTGGTTCATCCAATTAGACGCCAGAGTAAACATCTGCAGATTAACCAAATAGTGTTTGTGTAACAATGGATCAGGAATACATTCGATATTAGGGTCTGATCATGATCAAACATACTGCATCTATTGTTGCTCCACGTTCTGTGGAGACCAGGCCCTTGTGGGTTGTACCCACGAACATAGGCTCTATACGTAGGTAGGCATCGCTCAAATACCGCTTTTGTTTCTACCCAGCGAAACACGATAGATCAACTGTGTGCTCTGCTAATCAATGAGGTTTGTGTTCAAGCTGTCCGTTGAATATTTGTTCTTTATTATTCAGCGTTATGTGTGAAATTGATACTCGATGGTATGTGAGTAGTGATCATAAGGTGTTCTGTTTTTAAATTGTTAAACCCTAATTCTTTTTTAAAATAAAAGTAGTCTCAGTTACTCTATATAAAACCAGTATCTCCAGTAAAAGTTGCATTGATATCGGTCCAGTGGCTAGTACATCATGTGATAGCTATGACGTTTTTGATCTACATAAGATCAAAAACGACAATGGTTTTTCCAAAAAAAATACGACGTTTTGCCTACTCGTTCTCGTCATGGTCATGAAGAATTTTATATCATTGTATCGTACACCGCGCAGACCACACTATCCTTAGCTAATTTTAGGTCCTTGATATAGTCAAACATAGATTGGATTGGCAAATGCTACCAAAGAACTTATATCAATTCTGTTGAAAGTTGCTGAAGAAAAGAACACTAGAAAGCGAGGCCATCTGTGCTAACCTCAAGTGAGGCACAACTAACCAGCTACACATTTCATCTTCTAAAACCAATCTTATCTAGCACCACCGTGCTCAACTCACCCCACCATATGTCATCTATCCGTAATAATAATTCATACAATGGTTTCCACTGTTTGCTTCCACACAAGCAGGGTAATTCGCCGGTGTATCTACCACTTTATTGCCCTATGAATATTTGAGGGGTGGCCAGAAGTCGACGTGGTTTGATTTAGTGCAAAGTCAAAGAGAAATCATTTATTTCAAATAGGCATATAAAAGTTACATCAAAATATTGCTGCGTTATGATTCTGTACTGTTGTCTTATTAATTTCATTATTTATTGAAAAGATCGAAAGAGATATACATATATATTTGTATGCAGTGTATGATGGATTTAAAGACGACTATACATACTATAAAACAATATACAAACAGCAGTAGACAGTTTGATTTGGAACAGGTAGAAATCAGTACCTACCTACTGCTATCATAATAAATATCTATTGGCCGGGAAGCAACAAAGTATGCAACTGCCTACTAGACGCCATACTTATTTATTATGATTCTCTTACCTATGTATCTCACGGATTTTAATCATGAAAATGTTTGGTAACAAAATTTACGTAGCAACGCAGAAGTTTTACTGAAGAAATCTTCTGTAAAACAAATTGCCTGTTTCCACTAACACTAGGGAAATCTACATCTCTCGTTTACATCGAATATTGGACATGCCCTTGATTTCCACTTCTCGGAAGCCAGCAAAACCCGTGATGTGGGCCTTGCAAAATAAACAGATATAGATTGACCAATACTGGCTTCTATATTCATTGTCAAAGTCAACTAAAGGACTAACAGACCGCACTTTAACATTACAAGCGTCCATATGAATGTGAACTAAATTTCTATAGTATTAATGTTCATTTTTATCACCAGCCTACTACACTGACTGACAAAGCTGACGGGCACTTAATTAGCAAGGAACTTTATTTACATACAAACTAAGGTATTATTGGTACAAAATATTCAGTTAATTAGGAAATTTATATAAAAGTACAGATGCCAACACAACAAGCTACCCGAATATGTCAAATGATCCAAATTAACCTCAATGTTTTTTCGTTTAAAAAATAACCTTAATTATGTAGCGATAAAGTTGAAAATCTATTATATAAATTTAACAGATTGTAGCACGGGACAGTTTGATTTGCTGACGTCTGGGCAATATGTAAAACATACGATTAAATTAATATTTCATTTGTTACGCTCTGGAATTAAATTTTAAACAACATGCAATCTGACATTGGAGTTAAGTGACTATAAATGGCAATAGACAACCAAGCTACCGTAGAAAAGACAAGAACTTTTAAAGATTTGCAAATGTTCACTCTTTCTTCTTTATTGATGATCCCTAACCCGCCTGCCAAGCGTGGGGATTATGTCGATGCCCTCCAATGAAATGAAGCCTTGGGGGAGGCCTTTGTCCAGCAGTGGACCTCTATAGGCTAAGAAGAATATGGTAATAAATAGTAAACAAAATCTTACCTGCTGAGTTACATAATACAAATAATAAAATAGTGGCGTTATCAGTTACGTAGCAATGCCCAACGATACAAGCGAAACTCCCTAAAGTTCCGATTATTTTGTTTCATACTTAAAATAATTTGATAAATCTTCCAAGCCAATTTCTTCCCCAAAGACAATATTACCGTCTTGAAAATTGGCTAAAACAACGCCACCCTATCAATTCAATTTAGAAAGCTAAGTAGTGTACCAGGTACGGAACCCGTACTCACTACGCTATAAATAAATCAATTCAAAACCGCTTGGGGTGTCCACCTCGCCTGGGGAACTCTAAATTCTTAGAGGGTGTCACTAAATCACCCGTTATTGTTGAATGTACGTACTGTTAGGAATGGTCAAAGGAATCTCGCTGTAATATTATCTAGTTTAGAATGGGGGAAGGATTTCCACTTACTTGCTTAGCGATCAGAGGCCTATTTGGTATAAGTAACTGAAATTCTAAGTAAAAATGCCTGCAAAATACTGGTCCTGAAATACTGGACCTAGAGTTTAGACGAAATCAAACTGGTTTCTTATTTAATTACACAATTCCGATGCCATTGATTTTTTTATATTGGTTGTCACATGTTGACACCATAACGAGCCGAATGAAGCGATTCGCCTCGTCTTTTATACCGCGTACATTGATTGACTGGTACAATTTGTCAGCGGCGGTGTTTCCGTCGGACTACAGGTATCTTCAAGGCTAGAGTGAATCTAATTTTAAATTCTATGCATCTTTTTCTTTCGACTTCATGAAGAAAAGGATAGAAGATAACATAATATTAGTTTAGTCCTTTAACATACAATACTGCTTAGTGTTTTATGAAACTTATGTATCTTTACAATCTCTGTAAATAACACCTGTAATTGCTTCATTTTATTATATTTTGCGGCCCGCCCCGGCTTCGTACGTGGACAAATCATATAGGTACCTAAGCCTTCCTTAAGAAACGGTGGGCCTTCGATAAAAATAATGTCTACTGTGCCGCCCATCAGCCAATTTCTGACTCCGCAAGATACATAGACCTTATTGTCCATGAATAGCCAGTTCCACCACCTTCAAACAGAATGAAGGCCTATCGGGGTAGCAAGTTTGTTCGAAATAATGGTCCCCAGCTCCGGCCTACTCACTCCGCGGTTTAGGCAGAAACACTCAAGTAGCAGGATTTTTTCTGGTGAAACAACCAATTCCAATAATTCAAATAGAGATCTGCTGCTACTAAAATTACCTTTGATATGACGTTATTTATTTGGATAAGGATAATTTATTTAATAACACGCATCAAATAGTGGGATCTGATTTCGACTGGCATTTTAATTATTTTTTCAAATATAAAAAGTAGTCATAATAAAGAAACTATAGTAGATAGACATATGATGTCCAGGACTTTTTTGTAGGCAATTTTAAGGTCTACAATACTGTACTACATTATTTTGATTTATCTCATAGGGTTCAGCCAGCGTTTGCAATGTAATCTCACAAAAATTGTTTTATTTTGCGACATGTGTTAGAAACCTCAAAAATTATCAGTGTTCCTCCTATATATTACGCATATTATATACATAGAAATCTTCCTCTTGAAAAACCTTATCAAAATCCGTTCCGTGGTTTTAAAGTTTGAGTCATACAAAGCGACATAGGGAAAGTAAAAGTGACTTTGTTTTATATTAAATATATATTATAGTGATAATGATAGTGACGGTATAGTCATTTCATTTTAGTCGTGGTGGCCTAGTGGTTAAAACCCCAGCCTCTCAAGTATGAGTGTGCGGGTTCGATTCCAGGTCAGGCAAGTACCAATGTAACTTTTCTAAAGTTATATGTACTTTCTAAGTATATCTTGGACACCAATGACTGAAGGTGAAGGAAAACATCTTGAGGAAACCTGGACTTTAATAAGTCTGAAATCGCCAACCCGCATTGAGCAAGCGTGGTGATTACGCTCAATCCTTCTCTGTTTGAGAGGAGACCTGTGCCCAGCAGTGGGACGATAAAAGGTTGTTGATGATAATGATTGTCATTTCATTACTTATATCGTGATATACTTATATCGTGTTTACATAACATATTATCAAAATAATTGAAAAACATTTCAAAACAGTAATTGTAGTGTTTCTTGTCCACTCTTCTAGTCTTCTCCATACGAAACTATCTTTTGGAAGAAGATACTAGAATGAATTTTATGGCGTTTTTCATTTTGCAGTTGCCTGTTAGGGAATAACATTATAGAAAATTCATTGATATCAAATAAGCATATAAGAGACACCCTCTTATATGCTTATTTGATATCGATGAATTTTCTTTACATGTATTTTTGTTAATATAACGATATTATTATCGCATCTACACGTTCTTCTTCTCAGCCTTTAGAGGTCCACTGCTGGACAATGGCCTCCCCCAAAGCTTTCCATGATGACCGATCTTGTGCGGCCTTCATCCATCGGCTTCCGCCACTTTATGTGGCATAGGATCTGGAGTGGCGCCAGATCCTTACTGCCCCATCGGCCATACTGCATCACCGGTATCGGTTCTACGAGCAATGTGACGTGGGTCGGTGACTTTGGTTCTTCTACTGGTCTCCTTACACGTTACGTGTCATTAATTGAAGCTGATAAATAATTTATGAAAGAAGCTTATGGTATTGTCTGTTTATCTAGTTTATAAATGCTCCTTCTTGTCCAGGAACGATTGGTCTGTATCTATGGAGAAGGGAAGCTTACAAGATGTTACCCAATTAAACAGCGGATCAACAGCATCTTTTGCAACAACTTACTGATTGCTGACAGTTGACTTTTGTTTAAATTCCGTCACTAATGTTTGAACTGCGTATTTTTAAAATTTGACATTTAATAAATATTTTTCTAATAGTTAAATTATTTAATTTTGTAATTGCTAATTTCTCGTTTTTATTATTGCTACTTTTCTGATTTTAGTACTAATTTATTTGAGTTTTATTGTTATTATTTGATTATACTGTTGTTATTATCGCTTTAATTACTTATACTACAGACTTATGATTTTAACGCATAGATAAGTATAAACATATACATACCGAGGGTAAATACTTTAAAAAGATAGACATAAGTAATAAATATTATAATTTTTGAGTACCTACCTAGTTTTTTTTTTGTCATGCCGCTCGTACATAAGACTAATTTCTATTTATGTTTATGAGAATTATTCGTTGCGGTGCCATAATAATAAATAAATAAACTATTTAATTCTGTATAAATGGGCTGTCAATAGTGTCAATCCCATTAGTTGTAATAACTCCAAAGCTCACTCCCCACTCTCTTCACTTAACTTTTGACGGTGAGATGTTTACCGAAGCGCACTGCTATTCACCAGATTCCTGTCAAAACGGGAATGACAGAAATGACTAGTAATTGAGACATGTCTATCTCTAGTGTCATTGTTCTTGTATAATGTATAACTGGAAATATTTAAAGGCATTAAACCTACACTAGGTACCTATATTTGCAGGGTGTAGCTCGGTGATATGAATACAAATAAGAGCGACTAATACTATAGCAGTATAAACAAGGCAGCCAAGTCGCAAGACAATGTGCCGAGAGCCCAGTCCTCGTACAATGCCAAGGCAGCTGCACGAAGCGGTTACTGCAAAATACCAACGCTGACACAATCTTAAAACCAGTTGGTACCTAAAACTAACTAAATACATATACGTTACAAAGGGAATATCACTTTCTAAGCTTTTCGTGTTTCGGCAGCCACTTTCAAAAGGATTGACTGACAATATTTTCTTTTTTCGAAATTCAATTTAGCTTTTCCTTATTATTGTAAAATTTTCAATATATTTATTTAATTTTCAATTTTTGAATAATATCTAATTTAAGTTTTTTATGCAAAAAAGTAGCGGGTGAAATAAATAAATAAAGATAATTATGTAGACTTTTTAGTAGCATAAGTTTTCTCCTTTTCCGTCAGCGTTGTCACTGATAGAATATCTGGTTCTGTTTTTAACCCCTAACGGAGATCTAACAAACATATAAGATTAGATAACCCAATACCGTGTAGTAGTAGTAGTCAAATAATTAACTGTTATTTAAAAAAAAAGTATTAATTACCATTGAATAAACTAAAAATTTCCAAGTCCAAGTTTTTACCGATACTCACAATCCATACTAATATTATAAATGCGAAAGTAACTCTGTCTGTCTGTCGGTCTGTCTGTCTGTCTGTCTGTCTGTCTGTCTGTGTGTTACGCTTTCCCGCTTAAACCTCTCAACCGATTTTGATGAAATTGGGCACAGACAATCTTTAGACCCTGAGAAAGAACATAGGCTACCTTCTATCCCGGAAAATTTTGATGTTCCCGAGGGAAATCTAAAAAGCACGATATAACCGAACTCCACGCGGTCGAAGCCGCGGGCGGAAAGCTAGTTTTTAATAAATGGTTCCCGATCAAAAGATCGGATACACGGACGACTGTCGACGACACCTACCTCTGTCATTGCTGCTTAGCAACACTTGTAAATGGACACTAAGGTGTACCTATACTGTAAAAGAAATCGTGCTTCTTCTTTTTTCAAGGTGAGATTCAACCTCAACTCTTGACCAATGGCCTCTGTGGAATAAATACCACAATTTTGCCAATAACACGTGTAACAAAATATAGAAATTGTTTAAAATTTTATTTCATACGCCAATGACAGTTGAAAAAGACGGCCGCGTGATTCGTCTATGAGGGAGGTTTGAGGCAAAGTCATGATGTGGCCACTATGCTACGATGTTTCAATGTTCTTTATGAATTATTTAGAGACTGCACTTTTTACTACATAAATCACGCGCTTTTGTTTAGTAAACGACAATATAAATAATTTTCAAAGTAAAATGAAAAATACGCGTGACACTCATCTTAGCTTTCCCGTCAAAAAAACAAAGAAAACGTACTTACGCAAAAAGAAAAAGTCATCTTGACATTGATCGAATATACTACTGTCTAAATAACTTTTCACTCAGTTACATTGGCTGGTTGATCGCAAGTAAAAGTCTTACACACTACTTTATGTAGGTATGGAACTTAATAATTAATGTATAATAATAATCTTTCAACTACAGGCATTTCTATAGCTAAATGGAGACTCCTTGGCATGTAATGTAAGCCAAATTGATATGAAATAAATACATAAATCAATACTAATATATAAAGCTAAAGAGTTTGTTTATTTAAACGCGCTAATCTCAGGAACTACTGGTCCGATATGAAAAATTCTTTTTGCGTTGGACGATCCAGGAAGACTTTAGGCTACATAACATCACGCTGCGACCAATAAGAACAGGGCATATTAAAAAAAAAGTGCGTGAAACGGCTTGGCGCAGCTAGTATGATATAAATTGTGTTCACCACACAACAAAATTTTGTTGTTACAAAATTTTGGCAATACGGTTGAGGGCAACGACGCACTGGCTTATCGATCGACTGCCACGTTGCGGGTTCGATTCCTTCTCGTAACAAATATTTGTATGGGCTATGGTTAGCAGTTCCGAGTCTAGCTGTATGTGTATGCGAGTTTAAATTTTTGTAAACGCACTCTCGATACAGAAGTTTCAAATCAAATCAAATCGTTTATTGCAATCCATAATGTACAGTTACAGGTGGTAAATATAATAATATAATATTGGAAACAATTATGGACCCTGTTGGGCACAGCAAGTTTTAAATAAGTAGAGAGAGGAAGAGCGCTTCATGTTTCCATTTATTTATTTATTAATTATTTAGTATTATATAATTCTTATTCATTTATTTTTATTAATTGTATTAGAGTGAGTATTTATTCAATTGCTATCTCTTTATACTATATATATTATATTAATTGTGAAGTATTCATTTATTAACTATTTCTTCAAAAAGTTCAAGTGGCGAGCAACGTTTGAAAAAAAAAAAGATATGCATAAAGTTATGTTATGTAAACTTGTAGTGTTATTTTATTAACCTACATATACTTACTTCTTCATACTCATATATCATTCATTTCTGCAGGTCATAATACGCATTCTAGTATTATGAGGCGCTGTTCTGATAATATTTTAACTACACCAAGACTCATTATTCTGCTTACAGACACGGTCCTCAACTTCAAGCCTAAGTTTCGGCGACTTGGCGATAACTAGGCGTAAGAAGTTGTACCGGTGCTGTGCCGTATTCATTTTTCCTACACAAAACAACGCTATAATTTAATATGTAGTTATATTTACATATTTACAATAATATTTTCATTGTTATGACAGTTTTTGACAACGCTGTTGAATATGTCTCTATGACAACCTTTTTTTCTTCTAAATTCTTAACTGCCTGCTATCTTTCTATCGGATTTGTTATGCCGAACTCCTTCACGGTATTTTATATTACTTTTAAATATTCAAATATTCAAAATTTTGTGGAATGCTGTTCTGCGAGGTTTCTTCGGAAGCCCTCGCAGAACGTTGACAGTTTTTTTTGAGTTCAGCTTGAGTCGCGGCCTGGTGCTTACATCTGTGTTTACTAGTATATTTATAGAGTGCTTTATCTCTGCAGAGCCCTCCTAGGGTTACCCTCTCCCTCGCGGAGAGGGGACCCTCCTATCGTGCTGCTGCCGGCTCTCCGTTGCAGGGGCCGGTCCTGTATTCTGCTGCCTGGTACTGTCTCTGTGGGCGGCGCCACCGCCTCTGATGGCGGCGCCGCTGCTGTAGCCGGACCTCTGCCGCGGGAGCCGCTTTTTGCCGCAGCTTCTGACCCTCCGCCGCTCTTCTGCGACCCTCAACCGCCTGCCTACAGCTGTCGCCGGCCCTCAGCCGCTGGGCTTCAGCCGCCGAGCCTCTGCTCCGGCCGTCTTCGCTGACCCTCAACCGCCTGCCTTCAGCCGCCGGGCATCTGCGCCGGCCCTCTTCACCCACCTTCAGCCGCCGGGCCCTCTGCGCGGCCCTCCGTCACCGAAGCTTTACTTTTTTATATTTTATTGTGTACCTTTTTTATATCTTTACTAGTACCTCACCTCATTCATCATTTTTATATTTATCTTTACTTTTTATTTGCTTTTAATTAATAAATTCTTTGTTTTCGTCCCTCTTCCCTCTTCTTTTACTGTTTAATATGACAAACTTTTAACTAAAATTTTCTCTCTAAAGAATAAAATTGTGTAAAAATATTAATGATGCTAAACCAATCTTTGAAATTGTAAATAATACAGCAATACATTTAAGCCTCTATTCACGAACGCTGAAACCGACTTGCACGGAGCTGCACTCGGTTTCAAGCTTCGTCGACGTGGCTAGGGCGGGCCAACGTCGATATATTGCACCCCACTATCGACAGTTAATAAATAACATTGTTCAAAATTATCGAACCAGTGTGATTTCTGCTTATCCAATTTAATACAAGTGAAACTCAATTTTCATCAAATTTTTCGGAAGATTTGCTTTGTTTTTATTATTTATTGTTATTAATATTTGTAATCTTGGAATATTAAGTAATACGGGATATAAAAATGTACTTACAATTAAAAAATAATTTTTTTTTTAGATTTTAAGCTTAACCACAGATTACAGAATACTGCTTAACAGAAACACGTCGAAAAATACGAAAATATACTTATTATGAGTAATTGTATAAATATAGGTATCTAATATAATTTCTGGTCCGATCTTTAGTTATATCTTTAACTTGTGTTGCCCCGAATAACTACTTCCACATGGGGAAAAAAAAAGTAAGATTTTTTTTTCATACATTTCGTATTGATGATTCTGTATCGATACGAAACTCAGCATGTCAGAAGTGTGGTACCTATAATATATTATTATATTATCGATATAATTAGGCAGCAAAGCACTGTACATCCTTATCCGCATAAAATTTTGATCAGGCGGGGCTCATTAGGTTTTTTTCATGTGAATACTTCAGTAGGCTGGCCCGTGATTTTACCAAAGCCTGTGGCGGATAGCAGAATAAAAACATAAGTTTTACCGTCTACTCAACCTTTGAAATAAAGGTCAAGTGGGCGGTAAAACTTATGTTCTACACTTAAGGTTTTTCGTGTGTATTTCTGAGATTCTGGAATGCCTGACTAATCTATCACCCTAGGTGGTGAAAATTGCCATCGAATTGGTCTTAAAACAAAACTATATTTACTAAAAAACGACGACAGCCTCCGTGGCGTAGCGGTAGCGAACGCGGCCGCTGCGCAAGGAGGCGCGGTTTCCATCCCCGCGCAGTGCAAATATTTGTATGCATGAATATGAATATTTGCACTGGTCTGGTTGTGCCTCGGAAAGCACGTTAAGCTGTTGGTCCCGGTTGCCATACGAACATCTAATGGCAGTCGTTACGGGTTGTTGGAGCCCTCAAAAAAGTCCAACAATTGATCCAGCTGCAATGCTTTGATATCGCCTTCAGGTTGTGGAGTTCAGACGGCAGTCACCTCACGGAAAATTCTGAAGTTAAGCCAAAATCAGCAGTTTGACTGGTAAAAACGGCCCCAGACTCCAAAGCTGAAAAAGGTTCGGAAGCGACTGGGAATAACGTTGTGATGATTATGATGATGATGATAAAAGAAAGTGTTCATTGTGGAAACTTGACTGAAGCCACCACTTTTTAGTCAGGCAGCGGGGTAATCGAATAAGACATTGGTAGCAATGGCTTACCTTTTGACAGTTAAACATAAACAACATTTATTGCGTTATTTATGTCTATAACGTACGAATCAATTTATAAGCAACTAGCTGCGACGAGTCAATTTATAACCAACTAGCTTTCCGCCCGCGGCTCCGCCCTTTTCCTCAGGAATATCATTTTTTTCAATAAAAGGTAGCCTATGTCCTTTCTCAGGGTCTAAAGATGGTCTGTGCCAAATTTCATCAAAATCGGTTGAGAGGTTTACCTAAGCGGGAAAGCGTAGCAGACAGACAGACAGACAGACAGAGTTAGTTTCGCATTTATAATATTATAACGGGTGGAAAACGATCTTTTCCTGATTGGCCTGGGTCTTGGATGTTTATCTATCTATTATAAAGATAGTATCCCATAACACAAGTCTCGAACTTACTTTGGGGCTAGCTCAATCTGTGTGATTTGTACGTATATATTTATTTATTTATTTAACCACTAGGTCAACCATACCGATTGCAACTATGGTTAGGCAATAGTCAAAAACGTTTTCAGCTGCATTCTGTTAGATTTGAAAGCGACCTCCGCTTTTCACTGATTAACACCTAAAACTAAAAAGAGATTGAAATAGGTCGATACACAATACCTTTAAGAAAATAAATTAATTAACAAAATAACACGATCGATTAATACAAACTGAAGATAATATAGATATACTAGCTTTCCGCCCGCGGCTTCGCCCGCGTGGAGTTCGGATTTATCGCGTTTTTTAGATTTTTCCGGGATATAAGGTAGCCTATGTCCTTTCTCAGGGTCTAAAGATTGCCTGTGCCAAATTTCATCAAAATCGGTTGAGAGGTTTAAGCGGGAAAGCGTAACAGACAGACAGACAGAGTTACTTTCGCATTTATAATATTAGTATGGTGATATAAGTACAGATAACTTCAGTGCTAACCTTTACTAAAATTTTGGGCTTGATTCCTCACTTAGTACCTACACTTACGAATTCACACAAACAAAACAATACACTAAAGGAATGTATCATTTGCATGCCATTTTCTTTAACAAGTAGGTACAGTAGTTACGGATTCATCAATATATCACTCTAGAATGGAAAATGACTGCAGCCGTACAGATAATGCATGCCTGAAGGAATCTTTAATGTCATGTACGGACGATAGCAGGCCAAGCTACCCGAAACTGTCAAAAAATCCCAATCAATCTTGAGCCTTAATGGTTTATAGAGAAAGTTGAAAATCCAATAAAGAAATCTGACAGATTGTAGTAGCTTGATGTGCTGTCGTCTCTACTTTGATATAACAACGTGTCATTTCTGTAAAAAGAAGGAATAAAAAGGTTTGTAATAAATAGATTTTATATCGTTGTGACACAGCCTATTTTATGTCGTTATAACATTGCCCACTTTTGTAGAACTGACTTGTAGGTACTACAATTAGACAATGATACAATTCCACAATGTGTGATTTTTATTTATATTATACCTAAGTTATAAACTAGCGCTTGACCGCAATCCCTCCTGATGGTAAGCAGTGTTGCGATCGTTGATGGCAAAGCGCGCTAGTTTATTAAGAACCTATTCGCTCTAGCCTTGAAGACACTGAAATTGTAGGGTGACGGAAAGACCGCCGCTGGAAAATTGTTCCAGTCCCTCGATGTACGCGGAATAAAAGAGGAAGCGAAACGCTTCGTCCGGATCGCAGTGGTGTTAACAATGTGAGGGTGGAAAGTCACCGTACGACGGGTCGTCCGATGGTGGAACGGAGATGGGGGAATTAAATCATGCAATTCCCTTGCACACTCGCCAGAATGCATCCTATAGAAGACCGAAAGGCTGGCTACTCCACGCCTGTGCTCCAGGCTTTGGAGACCGTTTCGAGTTGATTAATAATAATAATAATTTATTTGCATTAAATATTGATTGATTCATTTATGTTGTTTACACCTAAAATTAGTTCTTAATATTAATAATAAGTTACTAGTTTGGTGCAACTTTTTCTTCAAACTATGTTGGCATTGGTTTCCAACTTAACCAGATGCAGCTGAATATTTTACATGTTGCTACTGTCTATTTAACCTCAGTTACTTTTACTTTATACTGAATATATTTTGTTCCGAATAAACTAGTACTACTAGTACTACTACTAGTACTAGTAGTACTAGTGCGCTTTACCATCAACGTTTGCGTCACTGCTTACCATCAGGCAGGATTGCGGTCAAGCGCTGGTTTATAATAAGTAAAAAAAAAAAAACAATTGAATTTATTCTATTTATTTTTACACCATGTTATATCTTTTCCAAAATACATTTAGAAATTGTTGCAGTTTTGTTATCGTATAGTGTTGATACTAGGCGCACAGTGAGACAACCCTTTCCGCGCCACGCCGCGGATTTTTGTTGGGGCAACGAGGTAAGATAACAAACTCATAACTTTGTGGTTTTTCATGATATCTTTTTAAAATTTTGTACCCACATAGATTTTTTTACTTAAAATTACTGGGCACGTGTTTCGGGTTTTGCATATACAAAAAAGGCTTGTGACTACCCATAGCGACTGTCAAAGATGACAATGACAGCCTCGACTAAAGGCATAACGTGCTTCCCGAGGCACGGGACTTCTATGGTAAGTAAAGAGTGTCACCCACCCCAGTGTCAGACTTTCGGCCAATTGACTTTCGGGCAGTGACCAAGTGGTTTCGTATTAAACAATTGATTTTAATTATATGATGAAGTCAGCGACGGCCGGCGGAGCGATAGGGTCTTCAGCATGTTGGTTTGGTGGCAAGGGCTCCATTTAGTAGGTGAGGTTTGAAGTAAAGCACGAAATGTAATATACCCTCCAATCTTGACTATAACCATTTAAATAGGCAAACCTACAGTTTCGCCCCGGAGAAATGCCCAGTGTAGCTACCATGAGTTTACATTACGAGACTCGATCGCCGATATCGAGCGTGTTTGACTCATCCATTGGCCCGTTTCAAGGTTGTAAGAACTCTCAACCAATGAGAGCGCCAAACGCGCTCGATATCGACGATCGAGTCTCGTAATGAAAACTCATGGTAGCTACACTGATCCGCGTTTCAATGTAAAGTGACCGTTCGACAGTCCCCGGGTGGATTTTCAAAATAGCATATTATTGGTGTGATTCTATTTTTTCACAAAAAAATTCACTACGCCTTATGTAATATATATCTAACACTGTTCTTTATATACTTATGCATGGTTAGTAGGTAATAAAATAACAAAACAATTATATACTACATAAAAAATTTAAAAATAGTATCGCGGAAATCATTTACCTCTCCGTTACTTTCATTACCATGTTGAATAATTATTCAAAATCTCATTTGTGTGGGCTTAAATTTTATTTGATTTAATCTCATTTGTAATGTTTTAAGTATAAACTGAATATTTATTACTTTTCTTAAATCGAGATTTACCCCTGACATTGTTATATAACCATTTAAAAATTCGTCACAAGAATATCGTCATTTGTTTCCACGATTGTGGTTTCAAGAAATTTATTCAACGAAAATATTTAATAACAGTAACCAAATGCATTTCGGATAGCTTCCCCGGTGCCCCACTTTAGTCGTTGTGGAGATTCTTACTAGTCTGCATGTATACATAGTAAAATTACGTTTTGAAGTGAATTGATTTAAATTTGTCATCGAATTTCGTCATTAAACGATTGGAAATATTGTTGGTAAGTATATTTTGCTTTATTTTATTGATAAACGAGCATGGACAATATTGAAGTTGTATTAAATATGAAGTATAGTGTTATATTGTAGGTTTGCGTTTGCTTGGACAGGGATGTGTTTTAACTTGTTTCGTCATTAATCGTAACATCATTCATCGGGAATTTCTAGATGAGGTGAATGATTTCTTATGAGAAAAATGACATTTTTGTTACGTTTACAATGACGCTATATGGAGGTTAATGATTTCGGTGTAATAAATTAAGCATTTTAAAAGCAATACAATTAGGTTCCTCTAAATTTTATTAATAATAGAACAAGTTATTAGATGTAAATTAATAAAACTAAATTGTTTAAACTCTATTTGATTACACAGGTACAGCTATGGCTAAAACGAAAGCAGAACGTTTAGCCCAGCAAAGGCTATGCAAAAGACGCAAGTTTGAGAAATAAAAAATGACCACGAACTATATGCATTAGAAAAAGAAGAACAACGAGCCAAATAAAAAAAAAACGTAAAGAAGAAAGGAAACAGATATCCATAACAGAAAAACTCCATGTCAACAAAGGAAATTGCCTAAACAGTGCAAGGTAAATTCGAAGAAATACAGATAGCACCAAAAAGGACAGCTTCCGTGGCGTTGCGGTAGCGAATGCGGCCACTGCACAAGGAGGCGCGGGTTCAATCCCCGCGCAGTGCAAATATTTGTATGCATCAATATGAGTATTTGCACTCTTTGTCTGGTCGTGCCTCGGAAAGCACATTCAGCCGTTGATCCTGGTTGCCATACGAACATCTAATAGAAATCGTTACGGGTTGTTG
Organism: Sesamia nonagrioides; assembly: GCA_017933935.1. Taxonomy (NCBI): domain Eukaryota; kingdom Metazoa; phylum Arthropoda; class Insecta; order Lepidoptera; family Noctuidae; genus Sesamia; species Sesamia nonagrioides. The sequence goes on along the minus strand of JADWQK010000137.1, from coordinate 1,543,740 downwards.
TAGCCCTCAAAGGTCCAACAATTGGTCTAACTGCAATGCAGAAATATCGCCTTCGGGTTGTGGAGGTAAAACGGCAGTCGCTTCACGAAAAATTTAGAAGTTTAGCCAAATCAGCAGTTAGACTGGTAAAGCGGACCCCAGACTTAAAGCTGGAAAAAGCTTCGGATGCGACTGGGTTAACGCTGAGATAATAATGATAGACAGCTACAAAAAGAATCGTCATCGAATTTCCAAATATAGTTGTTCAAGCTAATGAAATTTCTGAACAAACTGATTTTAGATAAGACCTATTGGTTTATTAACAAAAGAAGACGTACAAAAAGCAGAAAGGAAGAAGATATCACGAATTGAAGAAAATAATTAAGTTGATAAATATTATAAAGAACCTGTGGAAAATTAATAGAAATCAAAGAATGCAAATTTTAAGGCTACAAGTAAATCTCAACAACAAGAGTGACATCAAAAAACCCAGAATGATGATAGCACATAACTAAAGAGAAGACGTGTATAAATAAAAAGTTACGATTTGTACCATAGGAACAAAATCAAAGTACTTATAGTACAAATCTTACTTAGAAAGATGTATTATAAAATTTTGTTCAAGATACAACCTGACACTGACCTGGAATATAAAGAAAAAATTAAATTCGCGGGCTACAACTACGCATGATTTTAAAGATGCTAGTAACTTTGGAGAAAAAAAAAAGATTTTTGTGTATTTTATTTTGTTAAGTCCGTGTTTAGCAATCACAATATCTTATTAAATAATCATTTTGTGTCCTATTTTGTGTGTATTCTTTATTGCTTCAAATCAAAACATTTCTGTGATTTAAACCAACGTTAATTATTTTTTGAGCCTGGTTGCTTTCTGTTTAAACAAATCAAAGATTTTTGAGACATATGTCTTAAACAATTAGTACTCGAATGTTCATATTTCTTCCATGAAGAGCTGATTGTAATCTCTGTGTTTCATTTGCATCATTAACGTCTACATCTTATCATTGACTTCAACAGACGATATCATTTACGTCTACACAACATCATTCACTTCAATGCGATATTTATATTTCATGATTTTTCTTTTAAATTTGGTGTTTAAATTATCGTTTAAATATACAAAAACATTAGTTTTTCAAATAACATCATGATTTTATTGATAGTTTTTAATTATTCAAGAAAAAAGCAATGTCACACAAAAACTATCATATTTAATCATAAAATGAAAATTCACCCCCCCACTAGCGTTTGCTCCACTACTACGTAAAATAAATGAGCAAACTCCATTAAAATTATACATATACTTACTTCATCATCATCTTCGTCATCAAATTATACATATACTTACTTATGTATTTTTATTTAATTAAATATATTTAATTTAAACAAATTAATATTAACTGGGTTAGGGAAAGTACTCAGGTGCATCATAAGAGACTGGAAATCAACCCAACTGACTTGGGACAAAACTAGGCAGATGATTACCTACATGTACCACGTACGTTAAATAATACCAGAGAATTATACAGATTCAGACCCCCCGTGCTTTATTCAAAGTCGCACTGAACCACTTTTTCAATTTATCTTTAACATTACGCACAAAAAAAAAACAAAATAGTTTTTAATAGAAGATGGGGCGCAAACACGCCCTGAAGGCATCGCGTGCGCCGCCAATAAAAAAAATTTACCACTGTTTATTAAAAAAAAAAGTTACAACCACAGATTAAAAAGTTCCCCGCGTCTGTAAACTCCAATTAAACGCAAGTGAAAATAAGTCCACATGGGGACAACGAATTTTTATTTCTGAAGTCGCCGAAGAAAAAATTCTAATTTCTTTTTACGACGTTAAGTTACTTACAAGTCGGAGGGACTGGGCGCGAAGGGCTAATTAATTTTTTTAGAAGCCTCTCGAATAACGACCGCCGAAGTTGGTTCCCGCCATAATTGGAATATTTACGCGCCATTTCATTACTCCGGGCTGTTTTTTAATTACCATTTTTTTTCAATTAATTTTTGCCAATTTTTTCGAATCGAGTTTCAAAAGAGTTTTTATTTTATTCGGTGGCACGTGTTTTATAAGCTTAAACCATTTTATATTTACAGATTGAATTGAGGCGCACTGTTTGCATTTTGTTGAATAATAGCGTTTAACATGTTTTTAGTTATTCTTGTTTTCAAATCTAAATTTATTTGTTTGTTTAATTTTTTTTTTTTATAGTTTTATATGATATTAAATAAGAAAAGTATGTTGTGTCACTTTGTGTTGCCTTGGAAAGTAGGTTAGGTAGTGGTTGAATAATTTGGGCACGCCACAATAGCGGCGGTATGTCCCCTCATTGAGGAGTGGCTGGAGCCTGGAGAGGCGCCACGGTGCCCTCGCCTTCCGCCTGACACAGGTCCTCACCGGACACGGCTGTTTCGGGAGGTTCCTGTTCCATATAAGGTGGGAGTAAACGCCATGGTGTCAACATTGTGGGGGTCGCCCTGAGGATCCGGAGGAGCATACGGTGGAGGTCTGCCCGGCTTGGGCATGGCACCGCCGTGTCCTCGTGGTGGCGATCGGCGATCTCGCGTCCGGCCCTGGTCCAGGCCATGATCTGCAGCGAGAGTGCATAGCAGGCTGTCACCTCCTTTTGCAAAGTTGTTATGCTGGCAACGGAGGAGGCGGAGCGCGTGAGGGAGCGGGAATCCCAGCGCCCTCACGCCTCTAGCCGCCGCAGGAGAGGCGTAGCCGCCGTAGGCACGGGCTTGCGGGCAGCGAGCACTGGGCACTGGGCAGCTCGCCGCCCGGTGAGAACCAAGCCCGGGTCGACGGCGAAAGAGATGTCAGCCCATCATGACGGGGTCCACGAAGACCGACGCCTCCTGGGTCACGGTTGCGGGTTGGTTAAAAGGTCATATATTTTCCTTGATTTATGTGGTAGCAATTCTTTTGTAGTCTCCATAACTATTTCTCTCATTTCAGGAGGCTTTAAGATATTATCCATTTTGCTATTGTCACTGATATCACTCATTTTCAAAACAATTTTATTTATAAATGAAGACAAAAGTTAATAATGGCGCGAAAATAGCGCGGCGTGCTGTTCTTTTGTTGTTCTAATCCCACAAATGAAAGGCAAAGACAATTCATCCATACAGCCTAATAACGTACGACGTTTAGTCGTGACGCAAATACGCGCGCTTTTTGGCATAATCGTATGTTGACTTTTTGATGCCATAGCCAAAAAGTTTCATTGTAGTACGGTTTACCCATGTGGAAATGGAAATTGTAACACCACTTGGCGGGAATGAGTACTATTGAGATATGACTTATGGTTATGCATTAAGCAAATTACCAAATGGTCGTAGAAAAAATCTATTATAAGAGAAGCTAAGTGTTAAAAAGAAAACCACCATAATGCTGTTCTGTTCTTTAATTAAAAGTCACTTTGGTTTCGATTTTAATAAAATTATTAAGTTTTCGAAAACTAAATACATATATATAGTTAAAAGGTATCCGGTGCCAGACCTCAAGACTTCATAATCGGCAATCTTTCTTTTCGTGAGCTTAAATATAACTTTATTAGCATTTCCATATAGTTTTTTTTTTACCATTCCAACCTAAGCCACACACTGCTACCTGGGATATTTCCTCATAGCTTACATTTCCCAATGTTTCATCTTCATGTAGTTTTTAGCAAACATTCCCCTTTGTGCAGTTTTTAAACAAAAGTTATGGCGCGTTTTCCGCCGCCCGGGACCTACATTCATAATCTGATCCAGGATTTCACCCAAATTCAGCTCGCACTTAATTCGTTCAGGGAATTAGTTTCGTACGAACGTAATTAAGGAAAGTTTTCGGATTAACCACCTTGTTTTTCCACTTGTAACGACCATTGTAACTTGAGCTCTTGACCCCCCTTTGTTTTAACAAACAGCGGTGTTTTGACGGCATATGTTTGTGGGATGAGAGGTCAGTGCAAAACGGTAGTTGTCACAACATTTTTCGGCCACTTATTTAGTTTTAGTTTAGTTACGGTGTTTCGGAAACTCGGCGCCCCCTAGACAATGAGATATTCGCTAATTTCATTGTTGCAAATTTGTTTTGTTGTCGGCTTGTTTTCCTCGCGGCTTGCGGTGACAACGTCTGTTAGCGGCTCGTGTTTTTTAACACTAACAATGCGGCCGTAATTTACTTACAACAGCGCTTTGATCTACAAGCTCTGTTATTCAAAGATTAAAGGCTTAGTGTGTAATTTGCTTTATTATTCTGAGCAAAAGAATGAAAGTCCTTTTTCTGGATTCCGTGTGTCTTGGTCGTGAATGTATTACTTAGTAGAGAGTTGATATAGGTAAAGAAAGACAAATGTTTCTTTGCACTAAATATGATGCAAAAAAAAATATTAATGTTTGAGAGGGGGGAGGGGAGTTCGAGGGAGATTGATTGCAGGTGTTGGCGCAACGAGGAGCAAGATTATCTGTTCTTTAACAAATCATATTATTGTATAGTAAGAAAGTAACTTTATAGAACCTTCAGACTCAGAAATACCTACCTACATAAAAAAATGCCCCTAAAGACCTAAAGACTGTATGTATAGTACATCAGTTCCGTCTGTACACAAACGTGAATATTATTTCAATCATCTCTACATAACTGGCACCCTAGAGGCACCAACCAAGACGAAGCGTTACTTTTGAAAAAAAAAAAAAATAAAAGAAAATTCAAGGGAATGCCCGACATAAATTGTACTGCTCGTGGGAGCTAGCGTTTGCATACCCGCCGAGTAGGGGGCGCAACATTTTACTGGAATTGAGGACGTCTATTTTCAATATTTATTTGTCGGAGATGGCATGTTAGTCTCCCTTAAACCTCAGTCATATTTATTGTGGACAATCTGTGTGTCCACAATAAATATGTAAGTATATAAATATCTACATACAGTCTTTATCAGGTTCATGTTTGGCTTGCAGTGTCATAAATATAATTTACATTTTTTTTAGTTTACACCTGAAGTTTTGTTTTCTATTGATTTAACAAAAATACTTATTTTGCGATTTGGTTACTTATTAATAACTAGCGGACGCTCGCGACTTCGTTCGTGTGGAGTTAGTTATTTGAACATTTTATTTTAACCCCAAAATATGCAGCATTCATTTTATATTTTTGTTATGCTCCGCTGCTACTATTCGCAGCGTAATGTTATATAGCCTTTTTTGTTTTTTTGTTTGTTTATAAGCCTTCCTGTATTAATGTGCTGTTCAACGCAAAAAGATTTTTTCAAATCGGACTAGTAGTTCCTGAGATTAGCGCTTTCAAACAAACGAACAAACAAACTCTTCAGCTTTATATATAAGTATAGATTTATTTGTGTTATACTTTAGAATCTTTTGGAAAAACCACGTCCTAAAAATACATAGTATGTTATTACGTGTTAATTTATTAGGTAACTCAAGATCTCGAGTACTGAGAATCAGTGATCTTTATTAGTGTAGCATAAAACATTTTAATTAAACATTAACTATCAAATAATTATGTGGATTACGCAGTAATCCCGCAATACATAAATTCCCAGATTCACTCTAACAAATGAGACGCAGAATTCCGTATTCGCTTTGACTTACCAGTCAACATCTATGCTGTTCTGGTAAGATCCTCTTGTTTTCGCCGAACCTTCCCACGAAAAATCCTATACAATAATACCTATCTTCATAAACAATAGCCACCCTAACCTACGCACACATTCACGTGTGGCTCATACGTCACACATACGTGTTCCGTTTAGGGCCGCGCGCACTATGTGCTCCCAGCCAGTGGAACATGATTTCCCGCGTGGTGCAACCCTGGATGAGGCCGATGCTTAAGCTTTTATCCTGTGTAGGTACCTACGTCTTTTTTATTTTCGGTTGTGTTTTGTTTGTGAGATGGGAGTTTAATATTATTACCTATTGCTGTACACCTAAGGCAACAGCGTATTTGAAAATCAGCGACCAGCGACCAGCGACCTTGCTAAAGTACGAGAAGCACGGTACCAGTCGAAGCTTCGGGATAATTTATGTCCAGCAGTGGACGTTTTTCGGCTGAAATGATGATAATGATAATGTTTGTTGCACCACTGTCCATCTAAAATCGTGGTATTTAGCTATATATCCTACTAGCGGCCGCCAGCGACTTCGTTCGCGTGGAATTAGTCATGCTCAGCTCCTATTGGCAAATGTACGGCTGCGTTAGCTTTCGCAACACGCCGTTTTCGCAACATTATTTGTTACTGCTCTGCTCTAACACTGCTATCCAACGCAAAAAGAATTTTGCAAATCGGACCAGTAGTTCCTGAGATTAGCGCGCACAAACAAACAAAGAAACTCTTCAGTTTTATATATTAGTATAGATTAGATTTAGAGCCTTCAACAGAGGTAGAAGATTGATAACTAAATATTTTAATTTTATTCAATGACAATTCATTAATTGCAAAACACACTTTAATCCATTCCGAATCATTTTGATGGATGTTGCTTATCCATATTTGATACAAATATCTAAACTATATAAATAACGCAATGAATATTGTTGAACTGTTAAAATAAAAGCCGTTACTTTTGTTAGTATGGGACGCAATTACCCAGTTAGCTCACTGCTAGGAACGGCATTATCAACACTTTCCATAATAAACTAAGCGTGTCAATAGGCACCATTGCACCGATACTAATATTTACTTAATAGTACCTAATTCCGTCTCTAGGAGTGATTACACGCCGCACTGCCGGCGTGGCGATACTATGCAATGTTTCATCTAGGGTTGTAACGGAGGCTTGTTAGCGGAGGCGGAGGCGGATGCGGAGGCGACGAGTCTCACCTCCGCGGATGCGGAGGTTAACGGAGGCGGAGGTGAAAGTACATACAGAAAAAATTGAAATTTATGGTTAATTAAACAATTTTTTTATTTTAAATACGTACATTAATAGTAGTATACTTGGTAAAAAAAATATTACCTTCTTGTAATCAAAATTAAGGAGAAACAAATTGTGTTTGCCGCATTCCCGCCTCGCACTAGTTGATTCTTGACCATTTCGCGCTCAAAAGCGGCCGGACGGTTGTCGAGCGTCGTGGCTTGCGCGTTATTTATTTTTACCCGACTACGGCAAAGCAAAAGGAGGGTTATGATTTTGACAGGCTATGTATGTATGTATGTATGTATGTATGTATGTATGTATGTTCATCTGTTCCCTCGTAACTTCTAAACTACTTATCAGAATTCGACAAATGACATATCATTAGAAGCGTCTTAATTGTCCGCTGGTTATAGGCTATATGGGGTTTCACAAAATCTAATGTGGTGCCCTCTAGCGGACAAAACATACAGAGTAAAAAAATTAAGTTAAGATAAATATGCCGTGTTTGGTATCATTTGAAAGCGCTTTACTTGTACATTTTAAATATATATATATTACTAGCATTTGCTTGTGACTTTACCTGTATTCATGGGCTGATTGCATATAATTCACATCTTTTCGTTCATAGCTTCTTTACTACTTATCAGGATAAGACCACTGCAGTACCATTAGAAGAGCCATGATATTCCGTTGGGTATGAGCTATAAAGCTTGTCACCAAATTTAGTATTGTGCCCTTTAGCGCACAAAAAGTTCTATGTTAATATAAAATTAAAATAAATATACCGTGTTTGGACGTGAAAGAGCTTCACGAGTACTTTATGCTTGTACATAATTACAAGAATGCTTTAATGATGTTAAATATGAGCGATAATTAGTTCAACAATTTAAATTTTCTTAATATTATGCGCCACAAATACACTTTAACACCAAAATAGTACAAATAATAAAAAGTAAACAAACTAAAACCCAACTACGACAAAAAACGACCGACGCTGAAAAAGTATAAAACAAGATTTTTAGAATACTGAACTGAACAAAGTTGCTAATGTGTAAAGAGATAAATTTTCATCATGTTTGGAAAGGCGTAGTCACACGTTACATATACCTACCTACCGTAGCATCTTGACAACGTGTGACTACGCCTTTCCAAACATGAAAATTTATCTCTTTACACATTAGCAACTTTGTTCAGTTCAGTATTCTGAAAATCTTGTTTTATACTTTTTCAGCGTCGTTTTTTGTCGTAGTTGGGTTTTAGTTTGTTTACTTTTTATTATATAAATACTTAAATAAGCCTCCGTTATAACTCCGCAAAAATTGTGCGGAAGCGGAGGCGATGCTCCGTTACAACCCTAAATTCATCATCATCATCAACCTTTTTATCGTCCCACTCCTGGGCACAGGTCTCTTCTCCTACAGAGAAGGATTGAGCGTAATCAGCACGCTTGCTCAATGCAATATTTACTACATCAATAATAACAATAAGCCAACTGCTTATTAGCGAAAAACCTCGAGGAACACACCTCAAGAGGCTCTCCACAAACCTTAAACAATAGGGTAGGTACACTTTTTTTAAATGTATTTATGTCCTAATATTTGAGAAAATAATTTTATATACATACAGACGACAGGACATGAAGCTGCTTACAGTCTGCAAATTTCTTTCTTATGTTCTCAACTTTATCGCTAAAACATTAAAGCTCAAGGTTGATTGGGAAATATTTGACAGTTTCGGGTAGCTTGATTGCTGTCGTCCGTACATATATTAAGGTAATAATAATAACTTTGGTGGTTGGAATGTAGAATGTGGACTCAGCAATCATTGTGCCGATATTCGTGACAGCCAATGAATTAATAACAAATAAGCTTGACCAACAGCTCAGACAGCCTCCGTGGCGTAGCGGTAGCAGACGCGGCCGCTGCGCAAGGTGGCGCGGGTTCGATCCCCGCACAGTGCAAGTATTTGTATGCATGAATATGAATATTTGCACTGGTCTGGTCGTGCCTCGGAAAGCACGTTAAGCCGTTGGTCCCGGTTGCCATATGAACATCTAGTGGCAGTCGCTACGGGTTGTTGGAGCCCTCAAAAGTCCAACAATTGGTCTAACTACAACGCTTCGATGTCGCCTTCGGGTTGTGGAGGTCAGACGGCAGTCGCGTCACGGAAAATGTCGAAGTTTAGCCATATCAGCAGTTGCACTGGTAAAGCGGACCCCAGACTCCAAAGCTGAAAAAGCTTCGGATGCGACTGGGATTAACGCTGGGGTGATGATGAGCCTCGACCAACAGCTGAGGAAGCTCTCTCGGTAGCTAGATCAAGGGCTTGATTCAGAAATTAGTGGTACTTCAAGCGACGGCTTGCATTGTCAAAGGTCGTCCTTCTCTGTATGAGAGGAGACCTGTGCCCAAAAGTGGGATGATAAAAAGGTTGATAATGATGAAGCTATCGTTTGAACCCTGTTCCCGATACTGGTGGGCTACTATTTATTATATTTTAAAATGTTTTTATGTTATACTTATTTTTTATATTCAAACATATATATATGTATATGACGATGTCAGAGATGGCGGAGCGATTGGATCGTCATCAACTTGGTGTGTGGCTCCATTTCGTAAAGGAAAGGTGAAGTTTTGAGTTACAGCACGAAATGTATCATAAATAGGCAAACCGACAGATTCGCCCCGGAGAAGTGCCCTTGTCCGCGCCTCCAAGCGAAGTCACCGTTTGACAATCCCCACTTTCCAGAATGACCCTGTCCACGTGCCGCCATTACAAAATAATGTCACAGCGTTATCCCCGCTATAAGGCACAGGAGCAACTTTTTTGAAATGATATCGTTATCCACGAGAAACTTGTTCCTCACCTTTACCTTGCCTTTATTGGCCGGCTGGATTGTACAATGACGAATAACAGCAAAAACAATGTTATCTACATAATCAAATTCTCATTCATGCAACTTTCAGTGTCTTTTGTCCATAGAAAACAATGATTTTGTTTGGCCTTACTATGACGTGTTAACGCCATCTTTGATGTTGTAAAAAAGGGATATTTTTTTTATAATTATAAATCAGCGCTTGACCGCAATCCCGCCTGATGGTAAGCAATGATGCGATCGTTGATGGTAAAGCGCGCTAGTTTATTAAGAGCCTATTCACTCTAGCCTTGAAGACACTCAAATTGTAGTGTGACGGAAACACCGCCGCCGGCAAATAGTTCCAGTCCCTCGACGTACGCGGTATAAAAGAAGAAGCGTAACGCTTCGTCCGGATCGTAGTGGTCTCAACAACGTAAGGTTAACGAAAGTCACCGTACGACGGGTCGTCCGATGGTGGAACGGAAATGGGGGAATTAAATCATGCAATTCCCTTGCACACTCGCCAGAACGCATCCTATAGAGGTCGAAAGTCTGGCTACTCCACGCCTGTGCTCCAGGCTCTGGAGACCGTTTCGAGTTAAATCTGGGTCGCCAATAAGCCTCTTCGCACGCCTCTCCACTGAATCCAAAGTAGCCAGGTGACATTTCGCAGCACCAGTCCAAATGTGGCTGCAGTACTCCACACACGGACCTGTGCTTTGTACAACATTAGAAGCTGTCCCGGTGTGAAGTACCGCCGGACCTTTGCGATGACGCCAAGTTTTCTGGCTGCCACCTTGGCCTTGGACTAAATGAACCGCCCAAAGTTTAGGTTCGAGGAAATCTCAACTCCCAAAAGCTGAAGGCGATCGGTGCACTGCAAGGATACATTCTGAAACATAGGAGCCAAGGTGAACGAGCTCCTTTTGGCGGTGAAAAGACACGCCTGTGTTTTGGCGGCATTGAATGCTACAAGATTAGCTTTGCCCCATTCGGAGACTGCCTGTAGTGCAGCACTCGTACGCTCTACCATAGCCTCTCTTTCGGACCGGATTGATTCCCTACTGGCCCGAGCTTCCGGCAGGTATCTCTCCACAACTGTGCCGTCATTTGCATACCCACAGATGCCGGGCATCAGCAGATCGTTAATAAGCAGCAGGAACAGAGTTGCAGAGAGAACAGACCTGTCAGAACAGTCGACATGGGCTCCAATGAGCATCCGTCGACAACAACTCGGAGGGACCGTTCAGTCAGGAAGGCTTTTACCCAGCCAGTCTGGCCAGCGGAAATGCCGTACGGATAGCGGAATTCATCGATCTTTGTCTTACACTGGAACTACGATGGTTTTAAAACGACATAGTAACACAGCTGAGATGTCATTGTGTTACCAAGATGTGCATAAATGTAAATATTAGGTACGAAATTGTCTTAAATTACGGTTTCCGAAAACTTCGGTGACGGCCAGAGGCGGCGTTAGGCGTGGGCGACGTGGGCCACCGCCTACGGCCTCGCGGTACAAGGGGCCTCGCGCCTTCAAATATTTCTATGCATTGCTTCAAGGCAAGAAAAAAATATAAATTAATTGTATTGTGAAAATTATTTTTATAGTCTGGCAACATTTGCTTACGTTGCGTAACTACCGCGAGTAAATCTTTGCCGCCGACGACCCGTGCGTGGAATCCCTTGTTTTATTTTTTACTTTCTTTACTAGGAAGCCAACCAATCAAACCAAACTTATATTTTACTAGCTTTCCGCCCGCGGCTTCGCCCGCGTGGATTTCGGTTATATCGCGCTTTTTAGAATTCCCTCGGTAATATCAATTTTTCCGGGATAAAAGGTAGCCTATGTCCTTTCACAGGGTCTAAAGATTGTCTGTGCCAAATTTCATCAAAATCGGTTGAGAGGTTTAAGCGGGAAAGCGTAACAGACTGACAGACAGAGTTACTTTCGCATTTATAATATTAGTATGGATTGACTGCACTATAAAATATAAGTTCTTTACAGATAAAAATTGTAGATATAACAATTTTTTTTTCAAACATATTCAGCCATAATCCGGTGCCGTAAACTGCCCCTAATTTACCGATAAAAGAAGTTTCATAACACAATAAAGTTAGGAATCAGGTGTCAACATTTTCATAGTTCGGTACTGCGGCCGTTATGTGGCAAGCACCGGTCTTCTCGAAAACCGCAGCTTTAAGTCGAATTGCACCAATTAGTCTGAAGATCTGCCTAGACTTTTCACCACGATATTAGGGTCTAGTCTAACCGAACGTAACTTAATACTGGAATTTTACATAGTGACTATCTATCTACCTTCCACAAACGGGTTACTGCGTATTGCGACACCTCATGGTAAGAGTGGTGGTCAGACTCTCAGGATCCTGACGACCCCATAATGAATATCAAAGATCCACTCAGTAGAACTACTAGTTGAACTCTTGCAATGCAACGCAATGCAATGCGCGGTGCAATGCAGCGGAGCGTAGAGCAGTATGGCAGCGACTGGAGCACTCGCGCGCATGCTTTTGTAGCAGCTTGAAGACGCTCCGAGCGCCGCATGCGAATTAATTTTTTTGTAGACCGTATGTCAAGATAGTTAAGGTTTATATTAAATTATTGTCTTCAATTGAGCTCCGCCGCGCCTCCAGCGGTGTGCGCTGGGCCTCAGAGGCAGAGGGAATTTGCTATATGAAGATCATACAACCCTCCACAATCAAAGTAATCGCAATTAATAAATTGAAGCTATGTTCAAGAGCTGTGAGTGATATTTTGTCATGGAATATGATTGCTAAAATTGGCCCTTATGTTGGGACGCTATTCATCCAAATAATTCATACAACTTAAATTTTATTTGGATATTCATGAACAGTAAGTAGTTTTTAAGTAAGTAGAGTAGTAGAGTAAGTGACAGCCTCCGTGGCGTAGCGGTAGCGAACGCGGCCGTTGCGCAAGGAGGCGCGGGTTCGATCCCCGCACAGTGCAAATGTTTGTATGCATGAATATGAATATTTGCACTGATGCTACTATGCTGTTTGCCTCGGAAAGCACGTTAAGCCGTTGGTCCCGGTTGCCATACGAACATCTAGTGGCAGTCTTTACGGGTTGTTGGAGCCCTCAAAAGTCTAACAATTGGTCTTACTGCAATGTTTAGATATCGCCTTCGGGTTGTGGAGGTCAGACGGCAGTCGCTTCACGGAAAATATCGAAGTTTAGCCAAAATTAGCAGTTAGACTGGTAAATCGGACCCTAGACTCCAAAGCTGAAAAAAGCTGCGGATGCGACTGGGATTAACGCTGAGATGATGATGATGAGAGTAGTAGAGTAAGTAGTTCAAACTATCCAGTTAGGAAGGTCCAACTTCGAGAAAGAGGTCAATCGTCGAATCCAACTCGGCTGGGCTGTTTTCGGGGAGCTACGTAAAATCTTCTCGTCCGAAATACCGTAGTGTCTCAAGACAAAAGTCTTCGACCAGTGTGTGTTGCCAGTGATGACTTTGGAATTGAGACGTGGTCGCTAACAATAGGCCTTATAAGAAGGCTCAAAGTCACTCAAAGGGCAATGGAGAGGGCTATGCTTGGAGTTTCACTGCGCGATCGAATCAGGAATGAGGAGATCCGCAGAAGAACGAGAGTAACCGACATAGCCCGAAGAATTGCAACACTAAAGTGGCAGTGGGCTGGACACATTGCCCGATGGGGCCGACGGGTTCTCGAGTGGCGACCACGCACCGGAAGACGTAGCGTGGGTAGGCCCCCGACAAGGTGGACCGACGACCTGGTGAGGGTCGCGGGAAACCGCTGGATGCGGGAGGCGCAGGACTGGTCGTCGTGGAGACCCTTGGGGGAGGCCTATGTCCAGCAGTGGACGTCTTTCGACTGAAATGATGATGATGATGAGGTAGTTTTTATTCATACTATTTAATTTATTTATTAACCTCAGAAATGGGAAACCTGGTGCTCAAAGTATCGAACAGTGGTAGTACTAGGGGAAATATAAAATCGAAATAATAAAAAAAATGTGGTATTTTATCCATGTTTTATTTAAATAAATACTATAAATGCTACAGTACAAATTATATTACTCACAAAATTATCCTTCAGTAAAGAAACATATAAAAATTATAGTAAAAAATCTAAATAAACACACAAATATCGTCAATTCTTTGGCGAAGTTTAAAAAGGAATATTTTTATATAAAAACCAAATTTAAAAAGACTTAAGGCACTTACGAAAACAGTACTTAAGTTAATGTTATATTTACAAAGGTACCAAAAAGTTATGGCACAATAATTTTTAAACATACGAAAGCCTCATATTCTATTTTATTTTATTTCAAGTTATTTAAATAATTCTAAGTACGAAAATGCAGGTAGTAAATGCAATCTGTAAGTACAAACGATTAAAAAAGTAGGTATATTTTTGTCATAGACTTAGGAATACGAAACGGGAACTTAGTGCGTGAGTTTTACCATAGAATGCAGTGGGAATCGTGAAAATATAAGATTGTTATTGTTTTGGAAAACTACGTATTCATTGGGAAATCTTAATATTTTACAGATAGTCAATAATTAAAGTTATAACTATAGTAACTTAAGGCACTTTTAGGTTTACAAGTAATATTTAAGGCAAGTTTTTTTTTTCAAAATATTTTGCAGAACATTCTTTCCCTTTAGCTTATATTTCCCAAAAATATTTGAAAACGACTTGTAATCCTTTTTTATAAATATTTTACGCTCAAAGTACCTATAAGTAAAGAATTTCAGTACATTAACGTGTACTTAAACAGTTTTGTTTTAAAATGGTGTTACACAGCACCCTTGTTTTTCAATAAACCTTTTAACACCAATTCTTTTATATCTTCTAGTTGGTGGTACTTCTGTATCTACCTGAAGTTGCCCGGTCTACTGGGGCCCTCAGTCGGCTCTAGGACAATCCTCTTGAAGCAACCCTCGGGCAGCTGAGCGAGGATTTCTTTAATGTTATCCACCTCCGAACTAAGGTGAACGTGCTCATCCTCGTACTGTTTCATCCACCTGTTTGAGAAGATATTTATTTTTGTAAATAAAATGGATGAATGATGAAGAACGCATGGCTACACATAAACCTTTTCAAGCATCGACTTCTCTTTCTATGAAATTCTTATACAAAGCGAGATCAACTAAAACTGGACTATTTAGCTTCATGTGTCGTCATTTGTAATGTAACATATGTGATACAGTTAAGACTGGAACTGTTATTATAACGTACCTTTGATGATTATTCTTGGCCTCAGTCAAGCTCTTGATCTTGCCGTCCAAGTCGACAGCTATGAGGTCGCTCTCAGCCTTGTCCAAGCTCTCCTCTGAAATTATATAATTCGAAATCATGAGCCACATTAGTGGTTCTCTATACTCGCTTATAGTAGGGTTACAGCATAAGCAGCCGAACTTTGCAATGCTGGAACACAATATTCGTATTGGTTTAGGACTTTTTTTAACCCTTACAGGGCTTGTGCGGTGTTAGATAACCCTTCCTGTTATCTAACACCGCACAAGCCCTGTAAGGGTTAAAAAAAATCCTAAAGACAATTGTGTCTGACACTTTTTAACTCTCCCACCAGCACCCTAATTGCGTAATACCATAGAATAAAGAGAGGGAAGTAGGTTATCTCCGACCCAATCCGCGATTTAATTGCCTACTGTCTTAGGGTTGTCACGTTTAGCAAAATTTTAATTCAGTGTCTATAAATTGGCAAAGGTCGGAAAGTTGACGACTGTTCACGCTTTGTCGGATTCGGTTGTCACCGAACCCGCTAACAAATATTTATAGACTAAGAGCTTATATTTAAATTATTTGCTTAGTATTTATACATATAGTCATACACAGTTTTTTTGTATTTTTTTATTTTGTAATTTATTAGTAGTTTTGTACACATAAAGGACCATATTTATTTTTATTTTTAATTAATACAAATTTATATAACACAAACATATCTATTAACCCTAAAAATCAACATAAAAATACTGACAACTGCCTCTTTGACTAATTATTTCTGTTGTTAAGATCTGAACTTTATTTATCTGATTCACAAATTGTCAATTAGGTACTTACTTACTTTTAATAACGATTTTATAACTGTAAGTAAGTAGTTACTATACCTACCTACAATAGGTATTCAATGCCGCCAAAACACAGGCGTGTCTTTTCACCGCCAAAAGGAGCCCGTTCACTTTGGCTCCTACTTTTCGGAATGTGTCCTTGGAGTGTTCCGACCGCCTTCAGCTTTTGGGAGTTGAGATTTCCTCGGACCTTAACTTTGGGCGGTTCATTGAGTCCAAGGCTAAGGTGGCTGCCAAGAAACTTGGCGTTATCGCAAAGGTCCGACAGTACTTCACACCTGGGCAGCTTCTAATGTTATACAAAGCACAGGTCCGTTCGTGTGTGGAGTACTGCAGCCACATTTGGGCTGGTGCTGCCAAGTGTCACCTGGCCACTTTGGATTCAGTGGAGAGACGTGCAAAGAGGCTGATTGGTGACCCTGATCTAACTCGAGTTGGTCTCCAAAGCCAGGCGTAGAGTAGCCAGCTTTTCGGTGTTCTATAGGATGCATTTCGGGGAGTGTGCGAGGGAATTGCATGATTTAATTCCCCCATCTCCGTTCCACCAGCGGACGACCTGTCGTACGGCTGGTTTCCACCCTTACGTTGTTAACACCACTACGATCCGGACGAAGCGTTTCGCCTCCTCCTTAATACCGCGTACATCGAGGGACTGGAACAATTTGCCAGCGGCGGTGTTTCCGTCGGACTACAATTTGAGTGTCTTCAAGGCCAGAGTGAATAGGCTCTTAATAAACTAGTGCGCTTTACCATCAACGATTGCGTCACTGCTTACCATCAGGCAGGATTGCGGTCAAGCGCTAGTTTATAATATAAAAAAAAAGGTAATCTGAACAGAGACAATCCTGAAATCGATGAATTAAGACACCCAAACAAACAACAATACTTTCTCCTGCGATAATCACACATTGTTCTTTAATTTAGCTACGTAGTATTCTGTAATCTGTGATTTAGCGAATGTGCCGAAAAGCCGTGACGCCGGTGACGCGCGAACCTCGTTCCGTGCTAGCCGCGACTAGCGCAGTCATAGGCACTCTAATATTGTGTTTAGGTGTGCGTGCGGCGACGCATAGATACTATGGCGCACACATACAAGCCGCCCGCGGTCCGTTTGTATGAAGATAACGTACTTCCCTCTCTTTATTCTATGGTAATACGCTATTATTATCTGAACTCCATATGAACAAAAAATATGTTTGCTCAATAATGGATTTTTTTCGTGCTTGACTGCAATCCCCCCAAATGGCCCGTCTACACGCTCCGTTTTGCCTGCGCAGTTCAAGCCTGTGCTGTCATGACAGTACAAAAAGTGGCCCCACGTGCAGGTAAGCTCGTGCAAACTGGTCTATGCAATCCTAGTTGACATACCTACACCCACCCAACACATTTTTGAAAAGCCAAACAGAACTTGAAAACATGTAATTACCTAATTACCTCTTTTAACTTGATTGAATCATTAACTGATATGCTTCATTTTTTTTTTTGTTTCTATCTGAGTATTCCTCGCTTTTTATTTTCCAAAACTCTGGCAACAATTTGTACAATTCTATGAATCATGTTAAAAATTCCTTAGAATAACCTAACATCATCGTCATTTTTGGATTTGTGATGGTTACTTTGTCGTAAAATAATTCGTAGGACTGATACGCGGCTTGAATGACCGGCCACACGTGCAAGCAATACCGTGCAGGCCAAGTTTGCGCAGTCCTAATCTTCAGCATGTCAACGATTGCACAAACCGCGCTTTCGGGACTGTGCGCGCTACCGTCTTGCTGTCCACACACACGCGCTTCCCTGCGCAAACTGGTTTGCACAAGCATGCTCGCAGGTAAAACGGAGCTTGTAGTGGGGGCATATGTTAAGCAGTGATGCAATCGTTGATAGAAAAGCGAACTAGTTTATTAAGAGCCCATTCACTCAAAAAACTGAGTGAATAGGAAGCTGAAGACGGCAGTTTAGCGGGGTGATAGAATGTTAAATCCAACAACACGACCAACGATGCTGCGCCAGAGGGAGATTGATCTGGAGACCCTCCATGACCCGACACCATAACATTTGGTGCATCGTACCCGGCACACATTGCAACTGAACTCAGCTCAGACCGTCCTCCGAACGGCTTCACCAGACATCATGCCGGAACACGACGAATCGCTTGGCGGCTAGACTTTGTCTGGTGGGTGGTAATTTCTGCCGGCAGCCGATGCTATGGCCTACCACCGAGACGACATAAAATAACGCAATGAATGTTGTTGAACTGTTAACATAAAAACCTTTGCCCCTTACCCTTTACTGAGTGTGTTACAAAATTACCCTTCAGATGTCGGATATTGTATATTAAGTTGGCATCCCACGGCCTGTGATTTGACGCATTTCGTCCGAAGTTTGTCAAACCACACGTCGTTGGAATGCAAAACCTCGTTGAGACTCGCGAAAGTTAGATTCGGCTCGAAGGGGCTCGACCTTTCCAGCAGATTGTCGGCAAATCAGTCAAACTTTAAAGGCTTATTGCTCGACAGATGGCAAATCAATCCGGATAAAGCACGGATTCCAATTTCCTGTTATCATCTGTCGTCCTTTTATTAGTCCGTGTCTCTCATTACCTTAGTATCTTTATTTTTATTTGAAGCAGCGTTTCGTGTATTTTCTGGGTGGTGGTATTGGAGTGGAGTGAATGAGTGATCGCTCTCCGAAGTCATCATCACGTTTAATTAATTTATTTATTAAATTCCCAGCAAACAAAGAAAGTTCCTGCTGGCACTCGCGACTCCGGCTGCATTCTTGAATTGTTGGAGGACTTAAAGCCGCAATTCGAAGAACCACGAGGCTTTGCACGCCATGGGGATTGCTCGAGCTCGACATTCGACAAGCCAGTACAGGCAACACCAGATCACGTTATATCTGTTATCTGTGCGGATGGTAGCCAAATTACAGGCCGTGGGAAGCAGGCATTATTATAATACGCAAATCATGCCCAGTTAATTCTGTTAGCGCGACGCAGGCTTTGTAAGACGTCTGCTAGGTACCTACTTTTTGCGTATTTTGCACGCAGCTCTGTCGATTTCGCTAAAATACTTTAGAACTACTCACGTAATCGGTCGAGGGCCTGATCATCCAGTGTTGGCAGGTTCTGCAGCTCGTCCATAATGACCTTCAAATCTTCCAGACCTTTGGACACCTGTTTCTCAGCCTCCCGAGCGTCAGTGTTCGCTTGTCCAACCTAATGAAGATATATAAAAGTAAAAATAGGTATCTTTACGTGGTATTTTACCAGTTCTCATGTGTTTAACAAATTAAGTTACGTACTTTCATTTTAGCATCTCGGGTGAGTTGCATGTTCTCGGCTGCCTCCTTCTCCAGGCTTCCAATCTGTGCGGCTGTTTCCTGGACGCGAGCTGTTGAAAATGATTACCTACTTTGTATTACCACTCCAAAGCTTCTTCTTAATGCCTCTAAGGACCAGCGGCATATTTGCGATACACACTATGAATCACAACCTGAATCTAAGAATATTTCTTTATATGTTCGAAAAAATTGCCTGCTTCACAACGTAAATAAGGCAATGAATGTTGTTGAACTGTCAAAAGTAATGCCGTTACTGCTGTCAGTGTGTTATGCAATCACCTTCCGCTGGAGATAATGAAGCAGTCCAGCTCATCCCGCCGTTCCGTCCGGGACCACAGTAAACACACTTACCAGAGTGACTGGAAGTATTTGACTATATATGTAATTTATCAATTTACAGAGGTTGTTGAATATCTTCTCTGATTTTTGTATTTATCGGCAGTGCACGCTGCTGAAAAGTCACCGAGCGGCGTGGCGAGGTGCACTCCCTGTCGAACTGTCAAGCTAGCGAGTCATGGCCGCGATCTTTAGGCGGTCACAAAAATTTAATTAGTTTTGAGTATTTAGAGTGACCTCCGGGGGGATAGGGAGTAAGCTAGTGAATTGTGTTGACGTGCATCTTCTCCAGATCAGGTCTGGTGGTCTACGAACTCTGCATCTGAAGGTTGGGGGTAAGTGGTTGGCGCCTTTAGTACCTTAATCAGAGAGATATACTCCGAAGGCATCATCACAAGCAATTGTATGATTTATTTATTATTGCTATCCTAAATACAGTCCACTTGAATCTTGTTTAAATTCTCTCAAGGCAGGCACGTTACCGCCACAGAGGTTGTTTCGCGAATACTCACTGGACAGTTTTTCAGCTTCGAACCGTAACTTGGAAGCATCGGCCCTAGATGTCGATGACTTCTTCCTGACTTCAAACGCCGCCTGAAAAATTAAAAATTAAATTGAAAAATTAAAATCTGAAAAATTAAAAATTACTTATCAATAGGTCACTAAAGTGAAAAGTGAAAACTTGTTTAGTGCAAAGTTGAGCCCGTTGTTTTGTTGGATGGGAAAAAATCGTTGAATTCGAGGGAACGTAACCGACCCGACACCGTGATAGTTCTTTTTTTGTTTTTTACTTCTTGTTTATTCTGTATTTATATTGATTTCAGATTTTACTTTTGTCTGTTAATCCCGCGACTGTTTTTTTTAATCCATACTAATATTATAAATGCGAAAGTAACTCTGTCTGTCTGTCTGTCTGTCTGTCTGTTACGCTTTCCCGCTTAAACCTCTCAACCGATTTTGATGAAATTTGGCACAGACAATCTTTGGACCCTGAGAAAGAACATAGGCTACCTTTTATCCCGGAAAAATATGATGTTCCCGAGGGAAATCTAAAAAGCGCGATATAACCGAACTCCACGCGGGCGAAGCCGCGGGCGGAAAGCTAGTAATACTATATTAATGTTCAAATAAGTTCAGCCGCGCACTTACTCTTATATAAAATTCAACACCCCCTATAAACTCATTCGATTTTTTTCCTTTCGACAGTCATCGGCGCCCCCGTTCACAAATTATACTGAAATTTAGTTCAGTGCATCATTTTCTTTCTAATTCAAAAAACCGCTTGAAAACATTTGAATTTCAAAATACTTCCCTCAAAACGGGCAGAGACACATCTTTCATTAAAATCCTAACCTTTGAGATACTACGACAGTATAAAAAAGATTTATCCTACTTAAAATACAAAGATAAACGTGAAAAATACATCAGTTTTTTTTTCACTGGGAAATCATTAAATGACTTCACAAGGCGTGTCAGTCTTTTACTGAGCTAAACCCACCCAGCGTGTCCTTTCATTTACCTGTGCCAGAGACCACGTATCCCTTACGAAAGACCCGCAGCCTTGGCAGAACTAGTCTTTAGGTTTCTACAGTTGGGTGACATACTACTCGCGCCAGTTAACTGTGCACGCGACACCTTTCCCGCATTCGCATTCGCAGTAAGCGCTTGGTAGCGATAGCATCTTTGTTACAATTGTCTAAATATAGTTTAAATCCCCTGTTGTTATTACTGTTTCTGTGGAGTTTTTTTTTTAGTTTGTTTTTGTTTTTTTTTTTTACATTTTTGACGCGTTAATGAAGCCTGTTAGTTGCACCATATTATATTTCAGTCCATAGTATCAATTTAATTGCAAAACGTCATGAGTAAAATGACCTAGTATTATGACGTTTTATCAACAAAACGACCTTTTATTAACATAAATATTATTTGTTTTTTATAAATTTTTTTAATTCTAATTTTTGCAATCGGTACCGTACGAATGACGTCACATAATGAGGTGCACCGTTAACTCGCGTGAGTTATTCTTATGTATGATGGTTTACCTCCGACGCCTTATCAGCGTACTCCTTCTGCGCTTGCTGTGCCAAGTCTCTGGCCTCTTTTGCCTTATCACTGGCGGTGTACAGCTGCTCCGTGATGCTGTTGATGCTTTCTTCAGCTGCCGCGATCTTCTGCTGCACTGCCGGCACGTCCAGAGCTGCCTGCTCGGCCAACTGACGGGATTCAGTCACTTGATCGCTGAATTCTGTGGGATAAAGATATTGAAGCTATACGAGGATAATTTTCCCGTGACTTAATCAGTTCAATTACTTCAGGTATTCATTTGCACCCGAAGCTACAGGTAAAGGCTGTAAGGCCAACCTCTACATACTTGATAAAAGGCTAAGAAGATTGATTGATAATAATATTCTAGTATGTTATGAGGTAACAACAACGTGTCTAGCGATAGCCGTTTTGGGTGGATGTGACGCATGTTTCGCAACCATTTCTTGTTTTGTTTTGTGTTTTGTTCTTTTTTGCGTCATTTTTACCGCAAATAAACGTATTTTCTTTATCTCCTTCTTTTTTCATTATTTGTAGATCTGTCTTTTGTTTTCTATAATGTACAAGTAATGCGTTCTTTTGGGTCTGGGTGTTTATGTATCTGAGTTTACGTATACGTTTGTAAATGCACCCACGATACGGGAGAAAATCATAGGGCGAGTCGAAGTTTAAGAAAAAAAAAATGCCATAACTAAAGACACGACTAAGCCATTTCAAATTTACCTTTTAGAGTTTTATATATCTCGTTAGCATCCTTCAGTGTTTGATTGGTGAGATCTACATCGTTTCTGGCCTGCTCCTGAAGTTCATCCAGCCGTGCAAGGAGGTCATTCAACTCATCTTGTCTGTCGTGACCCTGGTCCAGGAGACCACGACCCTTTTTGATAGCGTTCTCTAGCTGGTCTAAAGTGTTCTCGTTGTCTGTCATAAGCTGTTCCAGCTCAGAAGATTTCTCGTCAATCTGTAATACACCATGATAAACGTCAATAAGTGATACATAGATGCCTCCAGTAATTAAATAGGACTCCAGGCTGACTTTTAGCCATAGCGGTCAATCTCAAAGGAAACAGCCGCATGTGGTGGACGTCCTTACTTTCTTAATCCGATGAAACCACAAAAAAACCTAAAAAACACTGCCCGACCTATAAACCGAACTGTGAACAATGGAGCAGGAAATAAATGTTCTCTATTCGAATCTTCAATCGAAATAAATCAAATGTCATAAGGCTCGAACACAGACCACGCATTCGCTGCGCAAGTTTCGACAACAATAGATAACACCTTTTTTCACTGTCCGTTTTAAAGCCGACAGTTTGTAATGAGTAAACAATGACCCTTGTAGCAGCGGGGACCAAGGAGTCTCTATGCTCTGTGTATTCGGAATCAGGACGATGTCACACAACAACAAGACACCCAACGACAAGCACACCCTCGCATTAAACAAATAACATCTCCACCTTACCGTCTTATTCATTTCCCTCGCAGTATCCTTGAGTTTGTTCAGTTTGATATCCGGCAGCAGCGTCGTGTTAACTTCAGCGTACAGCCCGAGAGCTTCGTCGTACACCTCCTTGGCTCTCTTGAGCGCCTGGTCAGCCAGTTCTGTCATGCTGTTCAGCTTTCCAGATGCTGCATTCAGCTCGTTGGTCAAAATTTGAACCTCGTTGCTAAAAGAAGAAGGGTGTTTATTATAGGAAATGTTAAAATCAACTGTTCAGGTAAATCATGAACAAACCGGAATTATGCTTAGAAATTCTCAAAAGCATTTCTCAAAATATACCTAACAAGGTCAGACATCGAAAATGCTGCAATAACAATGAAACATGTTTCACCTAATGTTAGCCTGTTTAGTAATTCCATCCTTAGCAATGTTGTTAGCTGTAATCGAAGTATTAAACGCCTTGTCGGCTATTTCTCGAATGTTCTTTGCTTCGTTTTCCAATTTTTCTGCTAACAGTCTGGATTCCTTTGCTAAAGCTGACATGTCGACGGATTGTTTGCCGAATTGATCTGATCTGTTGCGAGCCTTGGCCAAAGCTGCTGCTCCTTCGCCATCCATGTATTCCAAGGCACTCTGGGAAAGTAGAGACAGAAATTAATATAATTAACATAAAAGCAATTCTAGTGTTAGCGACGTGTGCAATGTTACTGGAACTAAATGGATGGGGACTAAATCGACTTCAATTAAGCATAGAGACACATGAACATTGATTTAATAACCAGCAAACTTAGTAAAGGAAAGATAATTTAGAAAAAACAATTTCAACAATCCAGTGTTAACATAAATCAACCTTAATAACTACAAGATATAACTTCGATTCTTATGAATGTCACCTGGCCTTACATTGATTTCCTTCTGTGCGGCTTCAATGGTATCCTCTGCTTTCGAGACATTGCCCTTGCTCTTCTCAACTGCTTCATTTCCATCGTAACTCTCGTCTTCAATCTTGAAGAGCATGTTTCTGTAAGTAAAGCGAAATCTATAATGTGTTTGTCCATGTAGGATATGTTTAGATACTGTGTGATTTTCGATGTTTTGTAAATGAGTTTAAATGTTTATAAACACAACCACGCCACAGGAACAATTCGTAGTACAGACAACAGCACATCAAGCTACTACAATCTGTCATATTTCCTTATTAGATTTTCATCTTTATCTCTAAAGCATTAAGGCTCAAGGTTGATTGGGAATATCTGACAGTTTGGTGTCGCTTGACCTGCTGTTGTCTTCAGCTTTCATCTGTGACAGTCAGGTGTAACATGCAACGATGATGATGATAACATGATCGCACAAGCAAGACCTTTTTAAATATTAATTTAAAAACAGACAGGTGATATGTTTATAAACCTAATTGCATAATATATTAGATATATATTGAGGTGTGCTCATATTCTCCCCTCCATTTTTAGGGTATTTTTCCTAGCGGGGTACACTGGACGACCTCCCCGACTGGCTCAGAAAGTGGAGACTGTCGGTGAACGCAAGTAAAACGAAGGCTATAATCGTCACGGCACGAGGCCGACTTCATCCACCGAACCTTCAGCTCATGGGGACCGAGGTCGGGTGGACCAGCCCCCTAATCGGCGAACACATTTTTGTCAAATGATTGCGACTAGTTGGGATCGTTTGGACCGAACGGACCAATGGGAGGTCTGAACTATGCCAACTGATCCCAACTAGTCGCAATCATTTGACAAAAATGTGTTCGCCGATTAGGGGGCAGGACCGCCAAGTACTTGGGGGTCACACTCGACAGTCGGCTCACCATGGGCCCGCACGTCTGCGACACCGTCGCGCGGTAGTAAAGGTAACCAGAAACTTGTTACGCCCGGTGTTCTTGTCACGCCTCTCCACGCGAGTCAAGCTGGGGATCTACAAGACATACGTGCGTCCGCAGGTCACATACACTGCCCTGGCTTGGCTCGCCCTCACGGCCGAGACCCATAGAAAGAAGCTCCGGACGCAGCAGAACATCACGCTGCGTCAAATCGTCAAGGCACCCCGGGGTACGTGAGGGACTCAGTAATTCACAGGGTGTCGAGAGCATCGATGACTTCGTGATCCGTCTGGCGAAGGGGATGTTCTCGCGTGCCAGCACCTCCGACCTCCACCACATCAAGCAAATTGCGCCCTAGCACGCGAGGCCACCTGACAAGAAAAGATTCCCGCGCGCCCTCATCGCAGACGTCGCGCCACCACCGGATTTGACGCCCGGGTAGGTCGCATACACGTTTCACACGCGGCCTACTCAGACATAAATATTAACTTCACATACGCAACACGACACCGTCGTGCGCATTGCGGACTAAGTTAATATAGGCGCTATGCGCGCGACATACACACATGCGCAACTCCACATGCAGGCACACACACAGTATACCACGCGAGCGGAGAACACACACCTACAAACTCGTTACTCACTACCACCCCCCGCACCCCGCAGCCAGCCGTACATAGCTGGTTGAGCTGTTAGGGGACAGGGTAAGCACCCACTGTGTGCACTGCGGAGCGCCAACCAAAACCGGCGCCCTTTCGCTTACCCGACTCTTGCTGGGCCTTCTCTGGGCTTCTCTGCCGAGTGGGATCTTCGAGAAGATCCCACTCGGCAGGGGCCTGGTCGCACAGGCGTCGAGAAGCACTTCGGGCGCTCCTACAGCCACACACTACAAGGCACACCGACGACCGCCGGAGGGAAGGCACACCCTTATGGCGTCGACCCAATTCTGGGTACCGAGAGACCAACACCACGGTCATGGGGCCACAAAGGAGTCCCCAAACCGTCTCCTCGCGCCCCCAACTGGGGGTCGCAGAGAAGTCCACGAACGCGAGCGGTCAGCGGGGCATTCGCACTTCGTTCTCCGTGGTGTACGGCCGTGTCCGGCCCGACTTGTGTACGACTTGTGTATTTAATAAGTAAATAAGAGTCAGTAATCAAAAGTACTTACAAATAATAAATAGTCCTTCTATTTATTATTTGTAAGTACTTTTGATTTATGAAATTGGTGATTTATTTGTATTTTTGTCTATTAATTTGACGTTGTTTCATCAAAATTCAAATCAATAAATAGAGGTTAAGATTTTATTTGTTTTTAAATACTTTCCACTTCTGGATCCTAAATATATTATTATTATAATTATTTATTATACCTGACGTCGGCGAGTCTGTCAGCCAGTTCCGCCAGGTTATCCGTCAGGCTGGCACCAGGTCCATTGCCCAACTCAGCCTGGGCGTCCTGCGCCAGGCGCTCAATCTCACCCCTTACATGTTGCAGCTCATTGTCGAAGTCTGCGTTCTCGACCACCGTTGGAGACTTCGAGATTTTTGCTAGAATCTGCACATAGAACACACAAGATATAGGTCATAATATATATACAATATACATATATATTTTTTAGTAATTATAAACTAGTGCTTGACCGCAATCCCGCCTGATGGTAAGCAGTGATGCAATCGTTGATGGTAAAGCGCGCTAGTTTATTAAGCCTATTCACTTAAAAAAAATAAGTGAATAGGAAGGAAGACGGCAGTTGAGCGAGGTAAGGCAATGTTAAACCCAACAACACGACCAAAGATGTTGCGCCAAAGGGAGATTGATCTGGAGACCCTCCACGAGCAAACTCCCGATACAACAACATTTAGTGCATCGTACCCGGCACACATCGCAACACAAATGCTCAGACCCGTTCTCCGTACGGCTTCACCAGACATCATGCCGGAACACGACGATTCGCTTGGCGACAAGAATTTGTCTGGTGGGTGGTAATTTCTGCCGGCAGTCGATATCATGGCCCACCACCCACTACCAGCAACACATAAGACACTTTCACAATAATATCTTAGTAATCACGTCAGGATTCACAAGATCTTACTTGGTGACAACATAGAAATGTTTCTGGAAGATTTGCAAGAGAGAGCAGCACAAAGGAAGAGTGCAAGGGTGTGGGGGTAGACCTTTTCCAAGTTATGAGTCACTACAGGTTGATAAACAAAACATTATTTTACATATTAATTGTAGGTATTATTTTGTCTATTCTTTTGGTGAAGTCTAGAAGGTTCATATCCGTAGTGTGAATGTGGCATCGCATCGAGCTCTATCAGAATACCATTTGATATTTATTTTATTTTCGCGATGGAAATCCACATGGCCGCGCTTCATTGTGGAGTAACAGAGGTACCTCTATATATATGGCCGGGGGTCTATAGTTCGCATGAGTATTCATCAAAGTACCAAGCGCTACCTTACTTTTTTTTATTTTGTTTTGTCAGATAAATATTTTTCTATACTGTTCGTGCTGCTACGAGAGATGGACTGGTTGTACTCACGTCATCAAGTTCCCTCAGCTCCCTCCTGTGCTGATTGACAGCATCCAGCACTAAGTTGTAGCAAGGAGGACAGTCCTCACAGCCCTGGCCGTCAGCACGACGCTTCTTGTTTTCCATACACCTAGAACGGCATGGGATTATGAGTATGATATAAGTGTCTCATTGAAAGCAGATTTTCAGAGGGGGCAGCGCAGAAATCTCGCAGAACATGTCTGAACTCCTTTAATTACTAAACAAAGTATAAACGAGGACTTATCTTAACTTTATTTAAAAGTTAAGTACCACACAGTAGACACTGACAAAATGTACCTACGGTTTAATTGCCAATAAACAGCATGCGACTATAGCACACAAAGATTACCTACTCAAGTACTCACTCTAAAAATTTGTCCTTTCAACACAGGTAAATGTCCACTGACCGTAACACATGATTTTGATTTTCATATAACATAAGGAGGTACCTATGTAGAACGATTAGATATCCATTGTGTAGATCTTTATATAATTGATACACCGTGAGCCAAATTCATTTCTTAATCCAAAGCAAACCAAAGCGTGCCGTGCATACGTTACAACAATGATTAAATGAAGGGCGCAACTTTCCCAATTTTTTCTAATGAGTTATCACTATGGTCTTTCCCTCTCAATGTCTATTAGTGATTATTTCTGTGGTCACCTTTTAGCTATATCATATGTCACGCAATTCATCCGTTGTTTCTTTGGTAAACGGCACCCTAATTGCGTAAACACTATTAATGTCACTTGGAATCATTTTGAAGCTTATTGCTATTCCATTGCTGACTAGGTTCGAAAATGTGTCTGCTTTACATCGTAAATAACGCAATCAATGTTGTTGAACTGTCAAAATTAAACCCATTGCTACTGATAATGTGTTGCGTAATTACTCTACTAGTTTTAAAAGTCTACTTTAATGTTTCTTGAATCTCACCTGTCACATCGCCTCCCCTCGACGTTCTCCTGGCAGGAGCACTGCCCGGACATGTCACATTGGTAGTTAGTTGACCCCCATTCGTCGCAGTCGCAGTCTTTGCACCCGTCCACGGAGAACCCGTAATGGTAAGCGCGGCATCGATCGCAGTGTTTACTGGAAGATAAACAAATATTAACATGTTTGATGAAAGAAAATATTCACGAACTTGGCTCGCGCGGTTGACTACGGCCCGTTTTCTCGGACCGAGAGGAGGCCCATGTCCCAGTGACTGATATGCATGACCATCATAATCTGATTATGAAAGAACACACTAGTCAATGTCGTGATGGCAAAATATTCTCACTATAGAAAAAAACACGAAATGGCAGTGTTTCACTCTAGGAAGGACCAAGAGCGAAGTGCCGCTTAAAGAAGTCATTCTGAAGTATAGACTAATATATAAAGCTGAAGAGTTTGTTTATTTGTTTGTTTGAACGCGCTAATCTCAGAAACTACTGCTCAGTACGATATGAAAAATTCTGTTTCCGTTGGTTAGCCCCTGAATCCAGGAAGGCTTTAGGCTATAAAATCACGCTGCGACCTATAGGAGCGGAGCATATCGAAACCTACACGGGTGAAATCGCGTGCCGCAGCTAGTTGTAAATATACTCAGTAAGTATAGCTCGAATTTAGTTATCAAAAATTTTGCTGGTATATTGGCATGTTCTAGCTGAGGCAGCAAATAATTGATTTGAAAGATATGTATTCCTTGTTTCATAATCTTTACAAACTATAACAGAATACTTAGTATGAAATATTTTTATAACTTGTTGCTGGGAAGGTGTTTACACACTACTTAGCTAACTAATAGTAATAAGTAGATAAAACCGGTCGTTTTTGAAACTGCTAGCTGCCAGCGATTTTGTCGGCGATTGAAGATGAGAAGCCAATATATTACCCAAGTCAAAGTCTAGTTTGCCAAATTTTATCCAAATCCGTTAGGTTCATTCAAAGTTGAGAGTACTTTGATTTTCCAAAAGTAGCTAGCTCTAATAAAACATCTCAGGCCGATAAAAAAAAACTAAAAGAAAGCGAAGTTTAATTGTGATGATAGTTTTCTAGTTTGAGTACGAGGCTTTTATTAAGTTTATTATAATATTATGTCTTTTTTATTTTCTTTTTGTTTTTGCAGAATACACATTTCTTTTATTTTTTTCTTTCTAAATTGCTATTCTTACAACACTTCTAAATTACTAAAAGTGTCTCTGCAATCAAATTGGTTGGTTAAAAATGAAATTGACAGAATAGCTAATATTGAAAAAGTAGATCACTTATAAAACTTACCCATCGATACCAGGCTTGCAGTAACACTGTCCATTGAACGGGTCGCAGGTATTGTTATAAGATCCTTCCATGTTGCAGTCACAGGTCTCACAGCCTGCACCGGAGTTGATGTTGAAGTAACCGTCCTAGATTATACAAAATTGTTATAAGATTAAAGGTTGTTTTCATTACCATTTTATTACTTCGATTAGATGCTGAAGATTGCTGAAGATGCTTGAAAAGTTCCTGTTTCCAGGAGTCATTGGATTGGATAATGTTCTGAATTATAGCTCGATTTATCAGTGTGTCGCAAAGTCATACATTTATTAGGTGTTGAATTTTATCCATGCATTTTGACAAACTAGTGATAGCATAGGTATATTGATATGCTATTATGGGCAACATGTTACAATAGATTTCAGTACATGAATCTGAACTTATTAAAAATAGCTAAGACTCGTCGCCACACTACTGTGCGTATTCCAGAAGGAAACTCAAGCATTTATCTCTGCTTAAGCGTTACTTAAAACTAGTTTCAACCAATTAAATGGACTTGAAACGAGACTTAAATAGAGCTTGAGTTTTGAGTGACGTTCTGTAATACGGACCTACGTCTATGAAGTTGCATTTTTTTTTAAATATCTGATAAGTTCTGAACAAGTTCGATTTCTCTGGCAATTACCAGCCATGTTCAAATCATGCCGATCGTCAAAATTCGCTTGTGTTTGAATCGCCTCTAGCTAACCCTAGTTTTCTAACGCGACACGATTGACGCAGTGGCTGCTGAGCAACCGACTGCTGCGTTGCGTGTCGCGGGTTCGATTGCCGCACGGAACAAATATTTGGATGGCCTACAATTAATTGGTCCGTGTCTGGCTGTTTGTGTATGTTACTTTATATGTTTGTAAATGCACCCACGACACAGGAGAAATTAATAGTGTGAGGCAACATTTTTATTTAAAAAAAAAACACGTTTAACGCAGGGACACTCATAATTATACGAGTGTCCCTCATAATCAAATTATATACAGCGTGTAACAAAAAGGGTATATACATACCAAGGGCATGGCATCTTTAGATGATATCAAATGATATCGGAAGGGTTTCAACTCAAAATAAAATACTCAAAAAATTGGTACCAAATTTTCGGTGTCGTGTGTTTCTTAAAATCAAATCATAACAAACGTGGCAGCACACTACATACGTTAATAACTACTCGTTACCCGTCACGTTACTTGCCAAAATCCGATAAATGTCTTCAATATCTCTGTACGACTAGTATGATACCGCCTATCACAGGCGGTGTTTTTCCTCATAACTTCCTAACATAAAGAGATAGGATTAAAAAACCCTTCCAATATCGTTTGATTTCATGTAAAGATGCCATGCCTTTATTATGTATATACCCTTTATGTTATACGTTGTATAAATGCTATATTCCCAGTACGTTACATGTACAAAAACAATAGAGTATCGGAACACACTAAGGATACGTAAAATTGTTTATCTACTCTCATATCAAAATATTAAAAATATAAAACTAAAAAGGAGTTTATATTGACGTACTTTATCAATTAAATTATAACATTATTTCTCTAACAAAATAATGTCATAATACAATATGTTAAGAAAACCCTGTCCGACCCGTAAGGATAATAAAGGTTAGGTAAACACATGGCCAAATAAAATATGAAATTTTACATAATCATCATAGTAACAATACTAGTGAATTTTAAAATTATCTTTTTTTCCCGCGAAGTTCCCCAAAATTAGGTAAATTTTTAAAATGTGACAACACCATTTTCGGCGGTATCATCGTTTGATTTATTGTTGGATATTAAATGTATAAATTTATGTTCAATATTTGGCGGTCTCGTTTGTGATGCCGGCGCGCAGCGAGTGTCGGTGTCTTCAAAGAAAAAGGTACATGAAACTAGGGATGTACCATTTTATGCGTAATAACGTTTTTTTTATCGCTATTAATCGAAACTTGTATCTGGTTGAAGGATTTGTTGTAAAAACACAGATTACACAGTGGTAAAAGTACTTTTATTTGTTTATCGATTAATTACTAATAACATTATTATAACACAAGTATTAGTAAACAGAAACGAGAAAGACTTATGAAACACAATTTTAGTAAAGTTTTACAAATATTTTATCGGTCAATATTATCGATATTAAGACAGAAACTGAAATTAATACTTTGGCATGATTTTCATTTACAGCAGTGTACCTCGCTAATTTGAGTTTTGTAAAAGTTCTAAAAAATTCCATGCGATGTTGAATCGAGAATAAGAATGAGAAACTACAATACTAAATCGATACCAAAAAAAAATAGACGAGTATCAATCGATAAAAAAAACAATATTTTGATTACTTACACATCTCTATCAAAGCATGAAGCCGCCAGCCGCATAGATACCTATGATTATAAAATAAAAATAATTTTTACTTTAAATTATTAGTTGCGCGGAAACATTGCTGGTGTACACACCATTCGTGTATTGTGTGATCATGTCGTTTTCTAACGTAGAGTAATGTAACATACTGACGGAGGTAGTAACTGCAATTAGCTGTGTTGTGATCAGGTGTTTTGGAAGTGGATACTTATCGGTCAATGCTGCACGAGGGTTCCAGCATGACGGTGCCTTACGATATTTTCTCCGACCTGTACGTGAGTACATTATCATTATTGTCCATTATCAGTTCGGCGAGCAGTGGATTGGTAGGGGCCAACTGTAGCCAGCGCGGATTTGCCACCACTTGATTTTTATTTGTGTGCATGTCCGTGCTAATCTCGTGCGACGAAATATGGAACATCTCCGCCTGCAATCCCCAGCAATCCAATCCCTCCGCAATGAAATAATACATTCGGAGAGTCAGACGACCTTCCTCCTTAAAAAAAAATCTTTTCTCAAGCTGCCTAAGTATCATTGTTTCTTTCAACAAGCTACCTATACCTACAAGCATGGGGTCAACTGCGGTCATGACCTGTGCCTGTGTTGCCATGAAATTACCTATTTATTTTATTTAAGTTATTTATTTTTTAGGGGGTATTTTTTTTTTAAGTTTAGCCAGGTTTTGCAGGCATTAGTAGAATCAGTTATCGATACCTAACAATACCTTCACGGATCGGACAGGGTTTTCTTAACATATTGTATATTTTTTTTTTCATTACCGTACAGATTACAAACCATAGACAGCACTATTTCATTTTTTATCTGTGGCTGCGCGCGCTTTGGCGCGTGAGCGGTGATGCAGGGTGCAGAATTCTGGCGCCACATACGTTTCTTTGCATTACAAGTCGTTGTTGTGTTTCGCAATACAATGTATGAGATTAGATAAAATAGTGTATGAAACTGTACATAATTAGGTATTACACACTCCTGTGATACTATTAAAAAACTCGCTTCGCTCGGTTTTATAAACTCACACTCGTGCATAATATGTAACAGTTTCATAAACTACTATTATGGGAGTGGGACCACTATTTAGTGCGCTACTTAGTTGACAAAGTCACGCCGATATAATCAAATAGGGCGCACGTCGTCTCGTTCTCGCACGGCTTGACGGTTTCTACAACATTCTAGAAGCTGCGCCCTTATTGGACGGGCGGATTGTGGCGGGCGCCGTCCGAAATAGGTACGTTCAACACGAACGTATAATAATTTTATATTCGATTTTGCCAACCGGACGTGTTCAATTATACTGCCCCAAAAAAGGGTTCTGGACATTGATATAATATTAAACAGATATGATATATGCTAAAAACTAACCGAAAAAAATGTGTCCGAACGCAGCAGAGGCACACATGCATATTTTTTATACTGCGTACATTTAACTACATTGGTACAGTGTGAATGAGATGGGGCGCAACTAAAGCATAAAAAAGAAAAAGATGGCTAGTGATTGTCGTTTGCGCTTAAATGGAAAAAAAGACGTTTGCCAACCAATCACTGACACTTTGCACACACTGACACTGACTGATTGCCAAAGAATAACAAGAATGCAGATAGGAAATATAACAGAGTAGTAGGTAATTTGGTAGATGGTAGAAGGTGTTCAATTTGGTGAATATACATATATTGTTTTAACATTTTTACACTTCAATCAAGTATTACAAAACTTTAATGTTTGTCATTGAAGTTTTGTAATACTTGATTAAAGTGTACCTATTTAATATTTTGTGACTGTGATTAAAGGAAACCTAATGCAATAAAATAAACAATTACAAACCATAGTAATTAGTGAAATTAATTCGGTTTAATCTATATTTACTATATTTCAAATCCTATTTTAATTTTTCAAATGTAAATCATTATGCAAACATTCTGTATATATTTTTATATACTAGGCTAATTGTTGTGAGCGAAGGTAATATTTATTTATATTATTGTATACTTCATGTTCATTTAATATCGACTCACACTGTCCCATTTAATAATTTCATGTCATTTGACTCTATTACTTAGCAACGCAAAATGAACTCGTAATTTTATCAATGTTTTACTTAACTGTTGCAATAAGATGTTAATAAATTGTAACTAAGGACACAGGCGCGAAAATAAAGTGAAACAGAACTATAATTGTAGGTATAAAAGTCACCATAAACACTATCGCTTCTGTGCAACTAATCTATGTCATATGCAATCCCGTCTTTATCACACTCGTAAGAAATCCAATTAGCTCTCTCTTTCTTTACTTACAATGGCCGCCTAAGTATTAGCAGTAAGAATGTTTGACAAAATAATTGAAACTATATTATTTATCTAAATATTTTGGAATACTTACTTATGATATGTGATTCCATGAGTTTTGTTGGCTTTTCTACCATAATTCGTGCATTTACGCAGTACACAAAACGCCATTTTGAATGCGAAAAACATTTTCTTAACCACCAAGGACACACGCGCGTACGGATCGAGAGTATCGGGAGTGACTAAAGCGACTTGCAGTATTTACGTTTTTTTGTACGCTTCAATTTCAGTGCGCTAGTGACGTATCTATTTAATATTTTATCAATGGTATCCATTAATTCTGTGACTTCACAGAACTAGGTCTCACTTTTACAGTCTTTAGAGACAGCTTTTTATCCAACTCACCTCGCATTTATCACAATTCCTGCCAATGACATGCGGATGACAGCTGCAGAAACCAGTAAGACCGTCGCACTGTGGCGGGCCCTCGGCACTCTCCACTGTACCTGCCTCGTGGCACTGGCAGGGCTTGCAGTCACCCTTCTTCTTAGGATCGAGCGCATCGCCGAAGTAACCTGGATGTGTAAAGTTTTGATAAAAATAATTTTTATGTCTTTTCACGAAGACGTTAACAGATGACTATCCGCGGAGCATAACTAAACCACGCGAACGAAGTCGCTGGCGGCCGCTAGTATAAAATATAGAAGACTAGCTCCTATTGGTCGCAGCGTGGTGTTATATAGCCTAAAGCCTTCCTGGATTAATGGGCTATCCAACGCAAAAAGAATTTCTCAAATCGGACCAGTAGTTCCCGAGATTAGCGCGAACAAACAAACAAACATACAAACTCTTCAGCTTTATATATTAGTATAGATATGATACGTTGTGTTATGAATAAACGTTATCTGAACAGAGGTAGTCACCGAGCTCTTTTTAAAAAAAAAAGCTTCTTAGACAGGTTTTTTACGTCTGTTACGGGTTTGGTTTCCGCATTTAAAACTATTGTGCGTGGGCATCTTTATTGCCACAGCAATAAAGATCACTTTGATTTTTATAGTAATGCAAACTCACAGGTAAACTAACTGTAAGCCGTCCGTCGGGCCGATGTAAGGCTTGGGTGTGTACAATATATAATACAATAGGTGTCTTAGCCAAAGTGGTGACTTCGGCTATGCGTTATTCACATCACTTTTACCAAACTGTCAAACTAAGTATAATTGCAAGATAAAGACGGGAACGTATTGAAGCTGAAGAAAGAGCTTGATAACATTTATAAATCATGGCCTCAGTCAGTTTCATTGATCGATTTTGCCTTTATTACGGCTAAACTGCGTTCATACTTAATGCGTAAAGTGGTTCTTCTAGATTTTAGCACAAACAAGCAAACTCTATAGAAATATGAAAAAATAAAATGGATATAGATTTTTTACAATCGACTTACCGCTCAAACACTTGTCACAATGTTCTCCAGCAGTATTGTAGATACACTTGAGACACTCCCCGGTGGTCCTGTGGCAGTTGCCAACAGCATTCGGGTCCACGTTTCCATTGCACTGACAGAGCTCGCACTGTCTCGGGGGCCCGAACTGACCCGTCGGGTCTCCGAAATAACCGTCGGCACAGACCTCACATTTTGGTCCTGTAAATAAATGATGACGGTGAGAAATAAGTTTGGGAGGTCCTTTCGGACCGGTGAGGATGCCCTAAAACTACGGTCTCTTACAAACGTCAGACCTACGGACAGCGTATGGTGACGTCACGTCGGACGACAGATACGCCGCAATACAACTGTCACTCACAGGCGTAGTACGAGCGAGATCGCTCCCGTGTGCTTACTGAACGCAGCATTCAGCTGTCGTATAACGGATGGCTAAACGACACGGTGGACATGTCGTACAGTAGACCGCAGTCTAAGAGCTTGATTATAAGCTTTATGTCTCAATCTGTATTCTTGACTGTTTTAACCACAATTTTTACATAGCAACTAATCTATTTAACAATATAAAATTTAATTTCTTTGTTTTTAAATATTAATTGTATATAGGCAATTACAGGGGCAACATTTCACCCTGTTAACAGATTAACATGTTCTTCTTACCAGCATAGCCTTCGGGACAATCGGTACACACGATGTTGCCATCCATAAGCTGGATACAGCCACTGTCCTTAGGACACGGGCAAGGTTTGCAGTCGTCAGGGGTGCCCGCAATCGCGTTACCATAGAATCCTTTAGCACAAAGTTCACAGTTGCTGCCCGTAGTGTTATGTTTGCAGATACAAAAACCTGAAAAATATAATGTGACAATGATGCGAATGCAATGTGAGTTCAATGCCTATTTTCTGATGACAGCGCTATTATTTGTATAATACATGTATACATACATAATCAGCTTATAATGGTCCCACTGTTGGGACACAAACCTCCTCCCGATGAGAGGGAGTGAGCTGTAAGCTACCACACTGGACCAGTGCGGGTTGGTAGATATCACAATTGAGCACTGTTGTCTTTTTTTTAGATTAAGTGTAATAACAGTGGTATACGCTGCAGTCTAAGAGCCTGTACAGAAAGCGCGATTTACGCGCGAGTCCACTCGCGCGTAGGCACTCGCGCGTTCTCGAGTTACTAGAGCTGCATACATTCCGTCCAGATGCTCTCGCGCGTAACCGCACACGCGCGTAAAACGCTTGCAACGAGCGGGACTCTCGACTCGCGCGCATTACGCGCGAGCGCCGCGCGAGTCGAGATACTCCGGCGCCGTTGCAGCATCCAGTACTACGCGCGTGTCCGTGGCGAGTGGAAGTATTCGTTTATAAAAATGGAGCGTGAAAACTTTGACACGGGACTTTTTATTGACGAAATTGAGAAAAGGGTAGCTATATGGGATATGGAATCGTCAGATTATTCTAATAGAACCATTACGCGTAGGAACTGGGAAGAAAGAGTAGATTTTTTTTGTGAAGCTGGTGATTCCGAGGGGAAAAAAAACATGTAGGTCATTCTGTTACGTAGAATGGGATGCACGTTAAATTGTCGACTTTCTCTTCGTTTACGACGTTTCCATCGACGGTATGCAAGGCACAACACAACCGCAGTATCCGAGTCCATTTTTATAACTGACCAAATCCGTCTCATCACATACGCGCGTGATTTCGCCGCATCTGGACGCAATACAAATCAAAACGCGCGAGTGGACTCGCGCGTAAATCGCGCTTTCTGGACAGGCTCTAAATCAAACCTAATACTAAAATAATCAATTTTAATCAACGTATCAATGCAATTATGTTTCAGATTACGAACCTGTACCTGAAGCGTAAACAACAAAATTTCTTAGTGTTATGCTGGATTATTTTATATTGAATCAATATTCAAAAAGTTAATCAATTGTATTATGCGCTAGGTACATTAAGTAAAACAGATTTCAAGTATCAATACCTCATTAGCTGCATATCAATGTTTAGTTGCTTAAATCCCGGGCTATTGTTTGGTTTTTTGACTTCGAAAGATATAGAATTAGTTTTTAAAACATGGAAACAGTGCATAAGGGTTCTTTTGAAAGCATCAAAGTTCAGCGGCTATATAAAGAAAAGGGTGAGTGAGTTAGCAAAATTCAATTCATCTCACTTTCAAAGGTCTCACCTTGAATAATATGTGATGATGAAATTGATCATGATCAGCCATTAATTGGTTGTCAATGTGCTATTAACTCATACAGGTCTACTCTGTTCTTGATCAAGCTCAAAATGAGTAAAACCTAAGTTACTGCTAGTGATGTGATTATAAAACCCACCGGTAGCAGTATCACAGATGTGTGCGTGTCCATTACAGTCACAAGGTATGCAGGTGGAGTAAGGTCCTCCATTCGCGGGTTCATGCTTGAACCCTGGCGCGCACTCCTCGCAGTAGTCTCCGACGTAGGCTTTTGGACAGGAGCATTTCTCCACCCAGTTTGCTGGAGCAGAGCCTTTTTCTCGCCCAATCTTCGCAGTTTCCAGTTTGAAGTTCATCAGATATCCTTCACCAGGCTTGTTGTATGTGCCCCTGATTTTGATGGCAGTCAGATTTTGAAGAAGGGACATAAATTCAAAGTTGGGTAATGTGGGGGACCAGCCATAACGTGGATCCTCATGAAGTCTGAAGGTGTATTCTTGTGCCTGCAACAATGTTTCAGATGAGAAGCTGACAAAAGTGATCAATGACCGCCAAGCGTATTGATGAGTAACAAATATAACAAAAGTTTTTAATTTGATATCAGTGTTAAGGACGATTTTGGACAATTGCACAATTATCTTCTGCCTGCAAAAGCATCTCCAAAAAGAAATCAATCGCAATAATTTTACCTTTTAAACAGTGTACCATAGATATACTCAATCACACCACAGAAAGCACAATTCGCAAACCCATGTTCAAGGCTAAATTAATTCAGTGGCAAAAGAAAAATCGCACACAGCAAAATATAGAATCTTGTAAAAACAAACATACCTGGTTGGTAGGTTCTGGATTATTCTGAGCATAGATGTTGATAGATACAGAGGCTCGAGGTCCTTCGAGGATAATATCTTGGGCTGAAGGGTAACCACGAATTTCTCCGAGTCGCAGCGAGAATTTCAAGTCGTGGTTGTATGAAGGTCGTTGATCGCCAAGAAACTGGCTTGAAGCGATGAAGTATAAGGTTTCGGCGCCTTGGGAAGCGACGGCTGGAAAAAAACATTATCGGTCTGCTATAGATCGGACGAAAATAAAACACATTTTTTTAGCTGTTTTATTCTAGACAGGTCAATAGATGGCAAATAAGCGGTCACAGACTCCAATATACTACATTATTTTTGGTTAAGCGAAACCCGAAACACGTGTCCAGTATTCTTAAGTAAAGAATCTATGTACAGAATTTCAAAAAGATATCATGAAAAACCACAAAGTTATGAGCTTGTTATCCTACATGACTGTCCCAACAAAAATATACTGTCCCAACAACGCCCTGCTCGCCCGTCTGAGCGGAGCGTGGATCTCTGGCGTCAGCTGTTGCGCCGGCGTACGCAATACCATGATCTACGTGGGCGCTCGGTAATCACAGTACAACAATTTCTAAATGTATTTGGGAAAAAATATAACATAGTGTAAAAATGATTGGAATCGATTTAGTTGCTTATTCTGCACAAACTATACCTATTCAGGTGTCGCATAAACAAAAATTAACATAACCAATATATTGCTTCCACTATAACACCAAAAAGGGTTGCTGTGTTCCAGTCTGTAAGGTATAGGGGCCAGGTATAATAATGGGCAACAAGCAACCTTTATTGTTTCATAGAAGAGGAATACACCTGCGGCACTTCAGATATATCACCAATTAATTACCACCCAGTGACACTAAAATCGATATCCCAAAATCCTCACCTATATTCTGTGTATTAGCATTAAACTGCAATTTCGCCTGTCTTTCTTGTTCGTCTTCCGCAGCCCACTTCTCAGCATCTCTGATGAAGTGAGCGCTGGTCTCGTGAGTTTGGTACTTCGGAGCTGAGCTGCATTGCGAGGAGTGGCCGAAGCAGAAGCAGGGCGTGCAGCCGAACTCGTTGCTGATGTCAAGGTTGAAGAAACCTGGCTTGCATCTGGAAGATGATGTCGTGTTAGTATTAGGTACATGTTATAGGGAATTTTAGATCCCCCCACAGTGCAAATGTTTGTATGCATGAATATGAATGTTTGCACTGGTCTGGTCGTGCCTCGGAAAGCACGTTAAGCCGTTGGTCCCGGTTGCCATACGAACATCTAGTGGCAGTCGTTACGGGTTGTTGGAGCCCTCAAAAGTCTAACAATTGGTCTTACTGCAATGCTTAGATATCGCCTTCGGGTTGTGGAGGTCAGACGGCAATCGCTTCACGGAAAATATCGAAGTTTAGCCAAAATTAGCAGCTAGACTGGTAAAGCGGACCCCAGACTCCAAAGCTGAAAAAAGCTGCGGATACGACTGGGATTAACGCTGAGATGATGATGGCAAATATTTGTTCCGGGCTTCCGTGCGGAAATCAAACCTACGACATACAGCGCAGCAGTCGATTGTTCAGCCACTGCGTCAATCGTGTCATAAAAAGTATCGCATTCTATCGAAGTATAACTTCTCTAGAAAGATGAAATTGAAGACCAGCCCCCTAATCGGCGAACACATTTTTGACAAATGATTGCGACTAGTTGGGATCGTTTGGACCGAACGGGCCAATGGGCGGGCCGAATGATCCCAACTGATGCCAACTAAACCCTGATTTTAAAACCAAAGTAAGATATAATAAAATTGACGGCTGACAGTTATTGTATGGAAAAACTGTCAAAAATTCAAATTTTATTAAGACTTATTCCAGGTATATAAGTTTGACGAAATTCGTTCTAAAATATTCAGCAGCAGTACCAAGTCTAGAAGTAACTAGGAGACAGACAAGAACATCACTTTATTATGATGATTAAAGTAATGTATATGAATACTAACTCTCTACAACGTCTTCCCTCCACGTTCTGCTTGCACAAACACACGCCAGTCTGCGGGTCACATTGCGGCGTGTTAACGTAGGAACCGGACTCATTACAGCCACAGGGTTTGCAGCCCTGAGATGAGAACTCGTAGTGGTTCGGTGCACACACATCGCACTTGTCGCCCGTCACTCCAGGCTTGCACTGACACTTGCCTTCAGAGTTACATTGCAGGCTGCGGGAACCTGGACAAAAAAAATATTCGTATTTCTGTGTTTCAACAAATACATATTCGGTACTCAATGATTTAGCGGAAGATCTGACGGGAAGACCGCCGCAAAAAAACTGTTCCAGTTTGCAATGACGGAATGGTGCTGGCGGAATTAAGTCTTGTAAATACCATTTAATTGGTAAATTAAATGCAGCCTACTATTGAATCCCGGGCCGCGAAGAATTGGCTATTTGAACTACGTATATGTATATAGCATGAATTCAAACGCTTGGGTATATTGAAATAATGTGTTGCTTTTCAGTACACAGAGCTTGACATCTATCGGCATGCAACATGACTCTTACGCTTACTCTATCACGCAAACCAGAAAGCTATCAGTAGCAAAGTTATGCATTGAACATGTTATGACCATTTGAAATCAGAAATTTCGTAAATTTCCACTTACCAGTAGGATTACAATTGCAAGGTAAGCAGATGTCTCCAGAGCCTTGGAAGAAGTTCTCCTTGCACCGCTCACAGTTAGCTCCGTCCCGGTTCTCTGCACAATCCTTGCAGCGACCTCCGTGGCCAGTTCGCTCGTACAGGTCCTTGTCAAACTCGCATTTGTTCGAGAATCCGTTGCAGTTGCAAGCTGTAAGCGAAGATTAATAAGAACCCACACTTACGATCAAAATCGAAAGATTTTGAAGGAAATTGTTAACCCATTAATGGATATGTATAAATAAAATTGTCTGTTCAGCAACCACGAGAACACTGCTATGAATATTTTTGAAGTCTCTCAATTAATTTCATGGATTTCTACCGCAAAAAAGGGCACGCACAGGAAATTCAAACAGTAAGAAGCGATCTAAAATTTAAAAAAAAAATAGATTGAAAACACCTATCTCAACACTCTCTCAAAATATCTTCAGTGAAGACTAGTTTTCTCAAACTTTCAGGGTTTTTTTATAACCTGATATCGTGGCTTTCTTCAAAACAAAATAAAAAGATAAAATGTAAAGTAGGGTTGTAACGGAGGCTTGTTAGCGGACACGGAGGCGGAGGCGGAGGTGAAAGTACATATAGAAAAAATTGAAATTTATGGTTAAATAAAACATTTTTTTTTTATTTTAAATACGTACATTAATAGTAGTATACTTGGTGAAAAAATGATGATGATGTTCCCGACCGATTTCGGCCACGGCGACCACTTCGACTCCTAGCCGATGATTTGGCGCTCATGCGCCCGAAGATGGCTTATGTAGCCTATCTTGGCGGCGAAACTTCGTGCACACTGAGGGCACGTAAGCACGCCGTCGACGTAGTTGTATGTGATGGCAGCAGATGGGCGGGCCTTTAATTGGTCGCGTTTGGTATCGAGGTCAGCTTTGCGCTACTCCTCAAACTCGCGTACTTGTCCGTACACCATTCTGCGCCATTCTGACCTTTGCTGCCAAACGCTCCCATTCAGAGGGTTCTATATTGCATCTCTTCATGTGTCGTTTTAAGATATCCTTGAACCGGAGGAGTTGTCCGCCATGCTTTCGCTTGCCCTCCTCCAGCTCAGAGAAGATATGTGTCCACACCACCGAAGCTGTCGACGCATTAAATAAGCCTCAATGCCACCAACATTGGCTCGTCGCAGGACTTCAGTATTTCGCACTCTGTCAGACCATTTGATCTTCATAATGGATCGGAGACATTTAAGGTGAAAACGATCTAGAGTACGTATGTGGTGGCGGTACATACACCACGTCTCAGCGGAATATAGTAGGTTTGGCAGCACAATTGCCATAGTTCTTGAAATGAAAATTAAGGAGAAACAAATTATGTTTGCTGCATTCCCGCCTCGCACTAGTTGATTCTTGACCATTTCGAGCCCAAACGCGGCCGGACGGTTGTCGAGCGTCGCAGCTTGAACGTTATTTATTTTTTAAATACGTAAATAAACCTCCGTTATAACTCCGCACAAAATTGTGCGGAGGCGGAGGCGGATGCGAAGATACGATTTCTTGCGGAACTTCCGCAGTAACGGAAGCGGAGGCGAAGCTCCGTTACAACCCTAATGTAAAGCATTCCGATTGATTTTATTTCATAGAAAGTAAGAGTGAGCGCGTGTGCTCTTTTGGTGCGCACTCTTACGAAAAGAATATTTTTAAATTTGCCGCCGCGATAGATAAATAAATACAACGCCATGACTTAACTCAAACCAAACGGAAATAAAAACAATGAATTTGACGAAAAACCAACATCCTCGAGTATTATGTTCATGCAAACCTTATATTATGTATTAGTCTGAAGTTGTGTTAAATAGTTTACAAACATGCCCAATATCTATAAAAAGCTATAAAATTAAAAAAAAAACAAAGCTCAGGAAGTTGAATCCATGTCTGTTAGCTCCTCGTGTCACAGGCAACTGACCGCCATCTCATGGTGGCCAACACGGATAAAATATACGAGTAATGAGCAATTCGTACTCTTTGGTAGTACGTACTCTTTGGTTGCTTTGCCTTATTTAATATAGTCGCCATGTTTATAATCGCGTCTAAAATGTCTATGGAGTATCTAATTTTGACAGGACTAATCTAATATTTATCTTCTGTCCTTTTTTTAATAAAATAGAAAGAAAAAGACGTACTGAACTTAAATGTACTTAGCTTAATTTGTGAACAAGGGATTTGGGGCTAATGTCCTTAAAACGGATTCGAACGGGCAGTTTCACACAAAATATAGATACTAATATCTTGTAGAAGTGTTAGGTATGTTTCGTAGGTTTGGCTATTTCTGGAGCAAATCATAAAATGAGTTGCTTATAAAACAAGAAAAAAATTATAAAAATGGTTATAAAAAATCTCAAAAGTTTAGTACCTACTGTAACTTTACTATCGCACATCTGTGTCCACGTTTCTATTTGTCATGATTACGAAGAAAATTTTTAATTTCAAATTATTCATAATATTCAATTCGCAAGGCATTTTTTTTAAACAAAGAATTAAAAATAAGCCTTTACAGAGGTAGATTTCCAAAAACATTTGGCTTCATCATTAAGTTACCTACTAGTGGGTTCCTCTAACATGTACACAATAGAAAAATACAATACGGGACGGCAGTGGCATTGACCGAAACCTATCACCATGGTATCACAGTACATGATTCTTTAATACTCCGTCGATAGTTTTCGTCCATTATTGATAATCTACATAATTCTACGCTTAGAGTTTAATTCATGAAAATTTTTTGAATATGATACTTAACACGTTATTTCGGTCATAAACTCAATTTAGAACGAAGATGTAAAATAATTGATTAAAAGCAAATTTCAATATCGTAATTTTATCTCCTGCCAAAATTGAAAAACAGTCATGTAAAATTCAAAGTCACATTAGGCTGAGACTGAGCACTTATTGAACGTTAAAATTACAAAAGACAATCCCTCAAGTCCCTTTAATTTTTACGATAATTACTAATGAATCAATAAACAAGTAATCTATCCACCACCCAAGCTCTTTAAACCTTCGCATCGAAAAACAAATTCGCACTGCTCATTGCCAGCAATATAAGTGAAACTAACCCTTGCACTCGTGCACATTGGTTGGCGAAGCTCTGCCCCACGGCGCGTCATTGTAGAAGTCGAGGCACCTTTCGCATTCACGACCAGCTGTGTTGTGTTCGCATCTGAAAAGATTGGACATTTTAAATTGTTTTATTGGTAAAATAATTTCCTTCTGAAATGGTAAGTTTGTAGACCAGCAAACGTGTGAATGTGACAAGATTATTAACGTAAACTAAGCAAAAGAAGTTTATAAAGATAAATCAATACTGCTTAAGCATAGATATTTTATTCATCCCAACTATGCGAAGCCCAACCCGTAAAGGCCTATTTTTTAGTATTTTTATCACACAAAGCGACACGGCATTTACTTGTGCTTACGTGCGATTTAAGTGTGCGTAATCGCAGGTGCTCTCTGCACCGCCCGAGGCAATAGCGA
Source organism: Sesamia nonagrioides (assembly GCA_017933935.1). NCBI lineage: Eukaryota > Metazoa > Arthropoda > Insecta > Lepidoptera > Noctuidae > Sesamia > Sesamia nonagrioides. Next base: position 1,498,755 of record JADWQK010000137.1, on the reverse strand, counting down.
AGTTGGAATTGAGTGTACTAAGTGCTAACTCAAGAGGCTGCTCGTCTTTATAGCTAAGAATTACTTAGGAAACTCCTTTCCCGTTTTGAAACCACAAAACATAGGACTTAAGGTAATAATAATAATAGTTGGCGAGTTTTATAGTCACAAATCATATATATACGCGTAAATATAAATGTGTATCATAATTTTAATTATCTGTAAGCAAAAACCTAATAAACTAGCTTCTGTCCGTGACTTCATCGGCGTGAAATAATTTATTTCCCTGAACCCGTTGCATCGCATGCTTTGAACTTCTTTTGTTTTTGCCGGCTCCTATAAGTCGAGTATGGTGTTAAGTAACTTAACTAAACTAACTTTATTATCAAATGCAAAAATATTTTTTAAAGATGATCATTATTCTCCTACCTTTTACTTAATAAATTATGGATTCGACGCATCATTTTTAGGGAAAAGCTACATTCATCTTCATCAACTTGTTTATCGTCCCACTGCTGAGCACAGGTCTCCTCTCATACAGAGAAGGATTGAGCGTAATCACCACGCTTGCTCAATCCGGGTTGGCGATTACGCAAAGCTACATTGATTCACTGAAATATACTTTATTCTGTCTTTTGTCTATTGTACCTGCAAGCTCGGTTCCTGGTGCCATCAGGCAATTCCTGCGTTTCACAGACTGAAGCGTGGCCGTTACACTTGCATCTAGCTCCCACAGCCACATCGGCAATGGCATACCAGTAGGACTGCAGCACCTGGACGTCGCCGAAGATCTCGTCTCCGAAAGTGTTCAGACGATCCAGGGAGATCCGGAGGTCGGTGGCGGTTACCCATTCCTGGTTACAAAGGTAAGCGAGCGTTAGGAAGGATTTGAAAGAAAAGTTGGTGGTACGCCGCCTTCAGAAATCTCAAGGAAGCCGCTTAAAGAAAGACGATTCTAAAATTCAACGTCATCAGAACATAGTCTCGATGATAGTCGTATACATAAAATACTAACATATAATGTTTCTAAAATCTTACTTGTACAAATTAAGTTTCTTTTATTTTTCTTTCCATTGTTGGAGGGGCCAAAGTGGCTTCGCGGGGTTTAATACCTTCCTTCGATCTAGACTATAACTTTTTATGGAAAAGAAAAAAATGGCGTCACTGTCGCGCTGTAAACTCTTAACCTAGGAACGGGTTATGGAAATATCATGCACCTTACCTCGCTTTACGCCGGGCTGTTCGTCGTCTCGTAGGAGTTCGATCAGTCCACTCCGTCTTCGACTTTCTTCACCCTCGCGGTTCGGCACAAGTTCAACAAAACAACACACGTGGTTATCAAGTTCCCCGCTAACAGCTTCGGTTTCTTTTCTTGAAGCCACAAAGACACTTCTCCAATTTGAGCGGATGGTTACAACTTATAATCGAATGATTATATCGTTCACCGATAAATTCACACAGCAGAACTATGCAAATGCGGGTTTTTAAACAGCGGTTAGCGCGCGGTACGGGATGCGCACACGCGGAGGTTCCATGGGACACACTAAACGTCTTTTCTCGTATAATCAAGGCGTTGTTTCGATCAATAACGAAACAGCGCCATCTCACGGGCAGCGGGTGCATGACGTGACGTAGAGGGTTACGGGGACAAGGATTCAGCTATGAGAATACAGCGCAACAGTTCCATTTTATAAACGCCAATAGATGGCGTCAACAATTGTTGTATTTTAAAAGTGTGCAAACCAATTACAGGCACTTTTGAATTGTCGATCACTTAAAGATTGATATTTCAAAATTCAACTTCAACTCTTGAATTGATCAATGGCCCCTGTGGAATAGAAACCACAATTTTGCCAATAACACGTGCAACAAATTATAGAAACTCTTTGAAAATTTTATTTCACAATAATGGTGGATATCGCCAATGACAATCGAAAAAGACGGCCGCGTAAACCATCTACGAGGGAGGTTTGAGGCAAAGTCGATGATGAGTCGATGATATGGCCACTATGCTGCGATATTTCAATGTTATTTAAGAATTATTTACTGAATATACTTTTTACGACATAAATTAGGTACGCGCTTTTATTTAATAAACGACACTATAAATAATTTAAAAGTCCAATGAAAATTGAGCGTGACACTCATCTTAGCTTTCCCACCAATCCTCCACAGTTCAAGATTTTGCCAAGAGTTTGCCCATTTCAAAGAGTAGGTACGGACGACAGCAGGTCAAGCTACCCAAAACTATCAAATATTCTCAATCAACATCGAGCCTTAATAAAGATTAGAGGTTGTTAAAGATGAAAATCTAATAAAGAAATTTGACAGATTGTAGTAGTTTGATGTGTTGTCGTCTGTAAAAAGTATTAGCGTATTTTTACGTAGTTGTATCTAGTAATGTGAACATGTTTATTTTGATATTTTTTTCAGAAATTAGGTGTCACAACCAAGAGATGACCTGCAGGGTAATTGCGTAACGCATTGTCATTAGCAATAGGTTTCATTTTGGCAGTTTAACAACAACCATTGCGTTATATACGCTGTTGATTAGACAGTTTTTCGATAGTAACAGTAAGTTACGCAATTAAGGCGCTGACTCCACTGATCCCAATGACTAATAGCTCAGTCTTCATTAGCTGAAAATAATGATACTTCACCTGCAACTCTGGACTGTTGTCGAAAGTGAAAGCCGAAGGTCGTCCCTCTAGAGTGGAGAACAGAACGTTTCCTCCGGACAATGGAGAAATGTCGGAGTACTCGCTGGTACAGAGGGCCCGAGTTTCCGCACCAAGCTCAGCTGCCCTCTGCTCTTGAACGCCATAGGTTTCGCGACACGAGGCACTGGTGGGACAAAATACGAATTCATTATCATCATCATCATTAACCTTTTTATCGTACCACTGCTGGGCACAGGTCTCCTCTCATACAAAGAAGGATTGAGCGTAATCACCACGCTTGCTCAATGCGGGTTGGCGATTTCAGACTTAAAGTAGGTACACGTTTGCTTAAGATGTTTTCCTTAAACTTGTAATCAGTCATGGGTGTCCTAGATATACCTACTTAGAAAGTACAAAAACTTAGAAAAGTTACATTGGTACTTGCTTGACTTGGAATCGACTCCTTTTGCCTATAAAAGGGGTAAGTATAGAAACTTTTGACTTCCTGGCGTTAAAAGGATGGGTCACCAGCGTGATCTCGTGAACCGATATCAGATTGGGACTGCGGTCCCAGAACCATCCAGTACTGTCAGGACCGCTCAAATGGATAGAAATGGATTACGGGCACAAAATTTGGAAAACCGTACAAATTGCATTATTTTTTACGGTTTTACAAGTCTTTTTCCATAATATTTCTCATCTAATATTATCAGGGCTAACGATTAGTAAGAAAGAGACATTAGATATTCATAAACAGCATTACCTGAAGTATTGGAACGGTTCCCAAACCCTCTCTTCATCAGTCTTCTTATAGATGGCGAAACTCTGAGGTCTGGGCGAGTAGAATACGATCCTCACGTACGTAATGTCGTATGCCTTACCTGTAATCGTCAACATTTAAATTAGCATTATATACTGATTTAGTATACTTTCATTTTTTGTAAAACACTGACCAAAGTCTGCTTGTTGAAATTTTGTCTCCACATTTGCCTCTTTTTGAGTTTTCCTACGTATTAACTAAGTCACATACATACCAGAGCATGTTACAGCTTAGCTTAGGTACAGCAATCATAAGTCTGTAATTATGGGTGTATACAAGTCAATCATATTTTAAACATTAGTTTTTCTATTTGATTTCCCTCAGTGCGAGTGCTGAATAAACTCAGAGGTCTCTGATTTAGAAGAGGGAGTCTCTATTTTAAAGTCCAAACATAATAAGACCGCCTATTGATTCACCCTTTGTAAAATCTTCATATTTATCTCCTGTAATTTAAATGGCGTACATAATAAAGAGTATTCTATTCTACGAGGCATGCCCTTTAAGTTTTCGTTTGAAGAAAAAAACACAACTAGAAGCTTAAAGACATAGTACTTTATACTGTTTCTTTTTAAAATAGCTGACTTGAAGGCGTGGACTCTTTCTTCACCGGACTGGAACCTTTGACCACGAAGACTTTCCTTAATTTTAGGAAACGTAAAGAAATAGTTAGGGCTTAGGTCAGGACTGTATGGAGGATTGTTAAGAAATTTTACTTTTTCCTGTTTCAAATACTAGCACGTTTGACGAGTGCGATGTCTCGCTTTGTGTTAGATTTTACATTGAATCTGTGGTATACCACTCTGCGTTAACCGTTCTACTATCTTCAAGTGCAATAGTCGCAAAATGGTCGGTTTTCCCAACGAACGTGGCCACCATCTTTTTTGAAGTGCTTTGAGAACGAACAACTTTAGTCAACTTTGGCTCGTCTTGAAAGTCCTAGATTATAAATTGGTGTTTGGAATCAGGATCGTAGGCGTACATAGATCCAAGATCCGTCACCACTGATGATGTCGTACACGTGATTAGACTCTCCTCGGTTGAACCTTTGCAGAGTTTCTTTACACCACCTGACGCGGGCCGTCTTGTGATCATCGGAAAGCAGATGCGGTATCCAACGGCAAACTAGTATAGTAGAATTAGATGTCACACAGCAATGATGTTATCTTCAGTGAAAGCGATTTTTGGGCGCCATTCGCGAGACGTGTCACTCACACTAGTATGTTCACGCTAGAATTCTAAATACCAGCGTTCAACAGTCCGCAGTCATGGGATTTAAGTACTGAACACAGATGTTAGCTCTTCAAAACACTGACGTCATGTCAGGCCTTTTCTAAAATAACTGCTCGAACATTTTACTTAGAAAGATTCATTTTCGTATGTAACGTGACAGATTCTAATCGACGCAGTAGGTAACTAAACAATACCTAATCCAATACTTTCAACTGTTTTGAAATTTAAAATTTAGGTACATTAGAATATAGAACAGTTCCAAATTCAAATTTGTCGGGAAATATGGAAACGACGGAAATTAAAAGGCATGCCTAGTAATTATGTTTTGTTTAATGGTAGCTACGTATCTAAAAAAATATAGAGAAGGAAATATGTAATGCCAATCAATAGATGACACTTGGTTCTGCTTCGCTCCAAACCGCTGATGAAGGTTTAGGAAACGTTTCCCGTTATCTTCGATTGGCTGTATTTTATCAAAATAACTTACCCAGGTGCAGCGTCAGGTTGACCTGATTAGGGTATTGGATCCCCTCCTTCATGGTCTCTGATTGCCACCAGGTCTGGTTGTCCTGCTCATAGTGGAGATCTGTCAGGTAGTAGCTGGAAAACTGGCCCGATTGGCAGGTGTCGCATGACCTGTGTAATAAGGAAACTTGGTTAACTCGAGTTCTTTGTCAGGGCTTGCATATAGAAGCTAATGTGCAGGCCTGACTCACAGTTTGCTGCAAGTTGATCTGTAGAAATAAAGAGTTTCAGGCTTTTAATGCCTGTCTAATCGGGAACCTATGATATCGGAAACTCGAGTTTCCAATAAAGACAAACTGGGTACCGATCTATGTGGGTGACATAGTATGCGCTCACACAAAAGGAACTCACTTTTTAGTCAAGTACCATATTGGTTTTCGGTTAATTAGTGTCAGTTATCTAGATACACAGCTAGCATCAGTCAAGTAGCCATTATTTCGAAAAGGGTGTCTCTTTGTGGTTTCTTCATGAACTGTATGACGTTTGTGCTTGGTCCAAACTAAATTGTGGTGGTTTGGTCTAATCATGGTGGATGGTTTACAATTCTATCTATAATCGGATAAAACAAAAGGGGGTAAACGGAGCCTGTCAAAACCAAAGCAGGTTCTGAAAAGGCAGGGTCCAGGGAAGGACACGTGCAACAAGGATGGATTCATTAAGGTAGAGAAGAGGAACTCCCTTGTCGGAATCAGTGCGGTACAGCTCTGACAGGACCCAACACGCTGCTGCATCCCGCAATACCGACGACGGTGCTCTATGTGTTCAGACTGCAGCACTCCAAGAAGATTGAGGAGATCGTGGAGTATCTGGGGGTCAAGACCAACCGGACTTTGACGGTCAAGAGGTTGGAGTCGCGTCACTACCCGAATTTCAAGTCGTTCTTCTACGAATCTCGAGAAGTTCCTCAAAGAAGAGTTCTGGCCGAAAGGTATTGTATGCCGCCGGTTTCGTGACACCAGTCAGCGAAACACGACGTCGACAGTTCGTGTAGTGTAGTTAATAATGTTATATGTATTTATAGTATTTTAAGTTTATATGTTGTAGTATATGTTTATAGGGACCTTGATGCCTGAAATAAATGGATACATAAATAAATAAAAAATGTGGTAGAGGCCGTAGAGGTTAGATAGGCAGCCGCTCCATTTAAATTCTGAAATAGGCTATTTGACAGATTTATAATTTCTGTCTTGAATTACTTGGTTGCGGTTAAGAATTTCACCGAAAGTATTTTTTTTTTTTATTTTAAATACGTATTTCGTAAGAAACATGCAAATAAAAATTCAAAATTCAAATAAGGCGCCGAAACGCTTTATTCAAAAATATGGCGGCGTGCCTAGTAAGTGACGTCACAAGCTTTTATAAACGATTTTTGGGTCCGCAGTGGTGTTTGTATTTATCTGTTATTTGTTGTTGTTTAAGTAATAAAATGGTTTACAAGTGGTGTGCTGTACCGGGATGTACAAATACACCGATAAAACACCCGAGAACACAGAACAACCACAAGTGCTGATGCGCGTATGACGTCATCGTGACATTAGCGAATCCAGATCGTTTCACAATATGTGGCGTGAGACACAAAAAGTCAAACATATTTTTGTGTTTTTGGATATATTAATTGTTATTATTTTTATTAAAACTCATGCAAATGACATAAAGAACCCTCATTTTATGCATTTAAAGCAAATAATCACAAAACAAATCATACTGTCAAATAGCCTATTCCGCTTCATCCAGATTCATTGATTTGTAAAAGGCTGGGACTAATGATGATGGTGGACTTTAAACACAACCAAATTTCATACGTTGATAGAAGATACAAATGTACAATCAGCTGTAGAAGTCCATTTCCACCTTAAAGACTACTGTCGCCTGCGCTAAACCGGCCACGCACACTACCGCATTATTTTTTATCGCAGTCTTCGTCTTTCTTTAAAGTAATGCAAAATTTCGTTACTTCATTTGAAGTTGAGTTAGCGGCCGCACTTAACAATGGTGCTATCAAAAGCGAGCGATTGTGGGTTCGATCCTTATTATAGGCAACTCTTTTTGTTGTTTCATATAATTTAAAATTATGATAATTGATTTGTATTTTAAAGTAAAAATGTTTGCAAATAATATTTAAACAAATAGGAAAATTTATTGAATATTTATCCCAAAAAAGGGTTTTATTATATGTTTTAGTTTACTATAGGGGTAATATAATAAAAAATATATAAAAATAAAACAATAAGCATATTATAATGCAATATATTATAAAGTTATATATTATTCGGTATAGATATACTTATACTAACAAATGAAACAAACGTTGAAACGGCAGCATTGTAATATTTTATATAAAAGTAATCCTTGACAAACTTATGATATTGTTATGGTAAAAAATACAAAAAACATTTTTGGTTGTTAGATATGAAAATTATAATATTATACGTATATTATGATTAAAGAGGTTATAGCTTAATTATTCATTTTCTTAAAGAAAAGAGGATTGAAGCTTAACCTGAATATTATTGCAATCATAAAATAATCTATACTTAGAACACATAATAGTGCTTATTACATTTATATTTTTTTTGCGTGTATAGCATAGTACTAGTGCTGCCATCCTGCAATGCCTTTTTTCGGAGTTTGAAGGCATGAGATTATAATCTTCAAGCGCTTTCTTAGTTCAAAAGTAAACGAACTTATTTCTTATCGAATTCCGAAATTATTGTTTTTATAATTTACCAAAAGTAATTTGTATTGAAATTGCAAAAGGCGACATCTGTTAGCCATTAAGCCAACCGAACATATTACTGTCACTTAGCTAAATTACTTTAGAGATGGTTTAGAGTCCGTTATTAAGATATTTATTGGTATATATTTAAAACACTCTGTAGGACACTTCTGCACTGTTTTTGTTATAAATAGTTTTTTTTTGTTTAGCTCGATAACACTCCACCAGCCTCGCCAATTTATTTTTAAACCACAAATGCAACCTATCTTCTTCGCACGATTTAAAAGTTTATTCAACGGTAAATATTGTCGTTTCGTTTCACTTGTCTCGACAGCTACCTTCGTCCTCCAACCTCTTGACCTTGACCTCCAACGGCTTACAGTATTTATCTAAAACAATAACAATTTTATTACGCACTTGCTACAAGCGATTGGTTTGCACCTTACATAAATAATAATAAAAACAACTTACACAAAAGCCGGTTTCATATGATATTTGAGATATATTGCTGCATATGCCTGCATATTGATTAAAAAGTAAAACTAATAACACAAACTGGTAACTATATGTTCACCAACCAACAACAGCTAAATAATATTATTTGAGTTATTGTAGCTAATAATAGTTATTGTAGGTAGCGGAATATTTTTTGTGAAGTAGTGATTCAGATTCTTTTAAGTCTACCGTCATCTTTTTATAATGACTCTAATATAGAAAAAATCTTAAAAGAAAGTATCATCTTTAAGTTGCAGATCGATATTTTTAGATATTTTTGTTGTAAGCATTCATAACTCACCAATAAACATTTAAAAATATTTTTGTAAGTTATTAGATTCGAACTCGAACCACCTTGAACGCCTATCAAGGCGAAAACCGTTACGCCATTGAAACTCTTACTGTAGACGTTGAAATTAATAAGTAGTACCTAACAATCATAAGCGGGCAGCAAGTGTATGAGCGTGTATCAAACTTTATTATAGAAGAAGGTCGTAACTACAACTAGTATTGCTTGGCCATAGTTTTGTGAGATTGCAACTCGACTTTTGGTCTTGACTGTACCTAGTAGAAGTGCCAGCTGAAGTCTGGATGCAGTAGATTTTGTTGCCGTTGTCTCCGCAGGTGTTGGTTGCTTCCATCTGCACCATAAACGCAGCGTTCTCGAACTCTGGTATACATCTCTGTAGATAAGGAAAGAAAGAGAGAATCAGTAAGATAGATAAGGAATTGATAACGTAACGGTGTATAATAATAGGAAATCTAATAGAGGATGATGTCAGCCCAGTGATACCTGAAGAACATAACTAACGAGTTGATAAGTTGTGGGCTAGAAAACTAACAGTCCGGTTACAGTGATTTAGTCATCATCATCATCCCAGCGTTAATCCCAGTCGCATCCGAAGCCTTTTCAGCTTTGGAGTCTGGGGTCCGCTTTACCAGTCCAACTGCTGATATGGCTAAACTTCGACATTTTCCGTAAAGCGACTGCCGTCTGACCTCCACAACCCGAAGGCGACATCGAAGCATCGAGCTTACAGTGATTTAGTATCACTGTAAAAATCATAATGACCTTTATTATCGGAGCAATAAAGCCAAGTCTCCTTGCCAAGTCTGTCAACACCACGGCGATCTTTACTGTCGTTTCAATAAGGTTGCTTTAAAGTAGCTGCTAATAAGTCAATGGCTACCACAGATAAAATAACTAGGAACAGTAGACGGTAGATAACCTCCAACAATGGCGAGGGAAATGAAATGTGACCAAGTGGTTTAAAGTTCGTTGTTTCCCACGGAGATTAGGCCAATGTCATCATTGTGGACATTGATATCCCTATTATGTACAGACAGATTTCTCTATTAGATTTTAATCTTTATCTCTAAAGCATTAAGGCTCAATGTTGATTGGTAATATTTGAAAGTTTCGGGTAGCTTCACTTGCTGTCGTCCCTACCTGCGAGTAAGATGCTATTAGGGAGGTAATAAAAACAAATGCCTGCTGATACTGAATGAGAATAATTCCGACATACACTGTCTGAGAATGGAAGGCTGGTTTCCCTCGACCCCTGGCCCTAGCTTATAGGCAAATGAAGGAATACGGGTAAAGGTTCAAAAGCTTAGGTGTAGTCAGATTGGCGCGAGCTGTCATTGATGATGTCAGACATACAAAGAGATTTAAGATAAATAATTTTAATGTCTTTGCAGACACATATGTATGTAGGTGTCAGCCACTCTAAAAACAACAACTCACTCTAAACGCAATTCAACTAGCTTTTCACTGTGATTTTTTTATAGAATCGAACGCATATTAGTCATTCATTACTATTTGTCCGCTGTCATATCTCTTTACGCCACGAGAGATAAAGTTTACAATACTCGTCCATTCAACAATTCCAACCATCCTCAATACTCGCAGCCGAGAATCATGAGTCCGAGTGCCATTATAACTACAGCGTGAATATTATTTAGGCTTCATCTGGCGATTTCTTAGAACTTCCTATTTACCTGTCTTGTTGCAACGGGAATAATGTGTAGTCATAATCATAAGTAACGTGATCCGGAATTATCAGTTGCTGCTATGTTCAGAATATATAAATAGAGATGCTACTTACAAAGTTATGTGCAATATTGTTAACTATGGTGAAATTTAAACCATATATAGATACAGTTATATGGTTTACATTTCACTACAGTTAACAATATATGTAGTTAGTATTAACAGTAATAATATTACAATTTGAGTTTAAAGTAATAAGGTGAAAGCGTCAGGTCAAAAAATAAAGAAAATTTTAGTTTCGCTAGTTAGCCACATAATTCAAGTTAAGTATTTCATCATCATCATCATGTCAGCCACAGGAAGCCCACTACTGGACAAAGGCCTCTCCCAAAGATTTTCAAAAAGACCGGTTGGACGCGGCCTGCGTCCAGCGCTACCCTGCGATTTTGGTGAGGTTATCTGACCACCTAGTCGGTGGGTGTCCGACGCTGCGCTTGCCGGTACGTGGTCGTCGCCTTTCTGCCCCGTTGGCCATAGGCTCGCTTCAATGAGCTATTCCGCTGGTCTATGTCGGCGATTTCAGCATTTAGCCGGTCAGTAAGACTGTATTTCGTTCTTAATAATAATATAATTCGTGGCGTAAATCTTTAAGTTCAATTCTAAACTAAGCAGATGTACTGTTCTCATATTTTTATTAAGTGAAATAGATAATACTTGTTACGGTAGTGAATTGAAACATACAACATGAAAACGTACAACATTTGCTGCAAGAGCAAAAAATGTTAATAGCCCGCGAAATTCAAGTAAGCTGTTAGCTCCGGCTGTCGTCAAGGGTCGTCAGAAGCCTGAAAATCTGACAACCAGTTTTACCAAGGGGTATTGTCATCATCATCATCATCATCATCTCATCGTTAATCCCAGTCGCATACGTAGCTTTTCAGCTTTGGAGTCTGGGGTCCGCTTTACCAGTCTAACTGCTGATTTTGGCTAAACTTCGATATTTTCTGTGAAGCGACTGCCGTCTGAACTCCACAACCCGAAGGCGATATCTAAGCATTGCAGTTAGACCAATTGTTAGACTTTTGAGGGCTCCAACAAACCGTAACGACTGCCACTAGATGCTCGTATGGCAACCGGGACCAACGGCTTAACGTGCTTTACGAGGCACGACCAGACCAGTGCAAATACTCATATTCATGCATACAAATATTTGCACTATGCGGGGATCGAACTTGCGCTTCCTTGCGCATCGGCCGCGTTCGCTACTGCTACGCCACGGAGGTTGTTTTACCAAGGGGTATTGTATTACCCAATAACTGGGCTGTGGAGGGAAGATAGGCATTCGCTCCATGTAAAATATAGCTATTCAGCTTTGGCTGGTCAGATTGGAAGCCGATCACAAAATAGTTGAGAAAACCTGACAGATTTATTTTAATAAATTATAAACTAGTGCTTAACAGCAATCCCGCCTGATGGTAAGCAGTGATGCAATATTTGAAGATAAAGCGCCCTAGTTTATTAAAAGCCTATTCACTTTAGCCTTGCAGACACACACGGCAAATTGTAGTCCAACGGAAACACCGCCGCTGGCAATGAGTTCCAATCCCTCGATGTATGCGGTATAAAAGATGAGGCGAAACGCTTCGTTGTGGTGTCAACAATATAAGGGTGGTAACTCGCCGTACGACAGGTCGTCCAATGATGGAACCAAGAAAAGGGAATCAAATCATGCAATTCCCTCGCAAAATTTAGGCTGATGCACAAAAACTGTTTAGAGATTTATTTGTGTGCTTCTATCTTATACTTAGTTACTTCACTCTATGTTTTGTCTTTACTTATTTTATAATTATTGACCAGGATATTTTAACGCGAGTTAAGACGAGTCGAGTTACGAGTATACATAGGTTACGTATTCAAAATATAGATGCACTATTCCCGCGACCTACTCATACAAATACGTAAACTAGCATGCTTAGGTAAAAACGTTTACTCGTAAGTTTACGTTTAGGTTGCCCTGATGTAATAGTGAGCGCGAAATCCTTACTTACGTAGTGCAAGAAAGGTGGATGGGTGAATGTCCTATGAGTCGTTGCTATATATAGCTGCACTATTTTGGCTGCTACCATGTGTCGCGATATGAAGCGAGTTTCCTTGCCTTTCTTATTCTTTCTTTACTTTTTGAAGAGTATGTTTGTGTTTTGTTTGTATACTATAAGTGATGTTTATACTTAGTAGTAATTACAAATACCCACCGCTTCACATCACATTACATACCTGCCCTATTACTTCGTTTGAGTTTAGCGATATTTCTGATTCTCTGTTTTTGATATAATCATCAGGGTTTTAGCGTCGTGTTATCTAGCCTATAGTTATCTTCAAGAATTGGGTCGGAGATGAAAGAAAAGAGCAATTCAAGATATTACTGCGTTCAAAGAAGCACACTGTACAGCTTTATTATTAGTGCTTACAGATTTAAGACAAGTCGATTGAGATCAATATCCTGACGAGACAGTAGTGAGTAGGTACTCACCTTCTAATGCCTCTTAAAATAAAACAACAAATAAGTCGTATTCCTTATAATGTGTACCTAGGATTTTTTTTTATAGTTATAAACTAGTGCTTGACTGCAATCCCGCCTGATGGTAAGCAGTGATGCAATCGTTGATGGTAAAGCGCACTAGCTTATTAAGCCTATTCACTTAAAAAAACTGAGTGAATAGAAAGGAAGACGGCAGTTGAGCGAGGTCATGCAATGTTTAACCCAACAACACGACCAACGATGCTGCGCCAGAGGATGATCTGGAGACCCTCCACGACCAAACTCCCGACACAACAACATTAGGCACATCGTACCCAGCACACATCGCAACACAACTGCTCAGACCCGTCCACCGTACGGCTTCAGCAGACATCATGCCGGAACACGACGAATCGTTTGGCGGCAAGACTTTGTCTGGTGGGTGGTAACTTATGCCGGCGCCTGATGTTGTTGCCTACCACCGAGAATATGATGAGAATACGATGAGTTTACATTTTTTTAAAAATAGCCTGCGGTCGTACAGTAAAGTACTTTCGGGTGCTAATTAATAATTCAATCATCATCCACCCTCATCCAGCCCTTATACAATATAAATTTATTTTGAGTCGGCACAAAATGTCTACTTCTTTCATTCTTCTCTATTTCTAGCCATATCATCCTTTACACACTCCACGCATCATTTCTTTGGTCTTTCCCTACTATCTTTGAATATCTTTAAAAGATTTTTGGGCAGCTTTTATGGCGTACCATATTACCTATTCCTTTCGTGGTACTTGATACAATTGTAAAGAGTTATATTTCCTACAATAATGACGCCCGAGAGATACTTAAGAACGACTGAAAATGGCAGCTGGGATCAATAGAGATTTCTGACTATCGGCTGCTTGTAACAAATATCCTGTTTGTCGGTATTAGCAAACTAGCTTTTCAGGACACAGCGCACTTGCGACTTATAAATAACAAAAGCAGAAGCCTAGCCGACGAGCATAATATTATAATTTATTTATAATTCAGTAAGTAGGTAGTGATTAGAGGCCCATACATATATCTTACATACTAGGTACTTGATTGCTGATGCATCTGTAAGTTCACATTACCGGTGCTTCAAGTTACATGAGAAAGCAATGAGGCGTATAATCACTTCATTGCTCGTTTCATTACAGTGAATTTATATTAGAGTGACACGCCTCTTTCGGGATCACAGTTGTGACGTACTTCCTACTAGAAATTATTTTTATGATTCAAGTCCATTTGTATCATACACGTAACTGTTGGGCATCTTCAAATGTCACTGCACTGAGATTTTTTATGTAAAAAAGTATTTTATCTCTATAATGTTTCGCAAAATAATCAGTCAGTTTCAACCGCCATAACTGAGAAAAGTATTTGGCTTTTGCTTTTTATTTTCTTGTTTTTAGTGTCATAAGAATAAATAAAAGCTTAGATCAGTCACACAAGAACAATAGGGAGCTTAGTTACTCGAGTACAATAAATGCGTCTAAGGTATTCCTAGACATGCAAGAATCTACAGAATGCAAAACAAGCGTTCTTTGTTTTTGTATGTACCAAGAATAGATAGATAGAAAGCGGCATTTAGTTCAAGAATATAATACCCATTTGTTTGAGGTTATCTTGATGCTTTGCGAAGTTGGCGGAATTCGCCGGCGGTCTGCTTGATCCGTGTTATAGGTGCATAATCGGGCTGCAAAGGTTCTACTGTTGAGATGCAAGCCTTGTGCCTCTCTGTGAGAGGAGTGAGCTGTATCTAAGCAACTGCACTCTTACATGTCTTCAATTTTCTATTCGATGTTATTCTTAATCATTTTGAAATCTTATAAAATCAGTTTATTTTGAGTTCTTATCGCTTGCCTCCAACCCTAGTGGCTGACTTTTGACTGACTTTAGCGGCCTTGGTTGGTTGGTTGGTGTTACTGTGGCCTTCTTGGCGGCCTTTGTAGACTTCTTCTGTCCCTTTGCAGCCTTGATAGCCTGATCCCTCTAAGCTTTGCGCACTTCAGGCTTCATGTTACGCTTGGCCATGATATCACTGAGGCACCAACGATGGCACGCCTGTACAGCACTGTCCATATCACTTTACGAGGATTCCTCCTCATCAAATGTGCAGCCTCACATTTTGAGTCATGAAGAGAGTGTTGTGAGAGAGAGAGAATTGTGAAGGTCTTGAAGTCCACCTTAACCAGAGTCTTTTCATGGCCAGGATAGATCTTGTAGTGTATACAAGATCTATCCTGGCCTGGTATGCGCAAAGTCAGATTTTCATTTTGACTTGACGAAATGAGAAGGAGGAAAAAATACTTACCTATACGTTGGTGGTCTAAAACAACATGCATTTGAATTGAAAGCTTATATAATATGGTCATTATCACCAGTAAGCCTCGGAGTTCGGGAGACTTCATGATGTAAATACATATGTTAACTATTTAATGATGAAGGTTTTGGGGAACGATATATATCTTTTGTTCAATTTTTAATTTTTCGGCTTTACCCGGTCTCATATCTTTTGACCTACCTTACTTAACCTTAAAATAGGATACGTAAGTTTGTGACAAACTTATGAAATTTTCCTGTGGAATTTCATGATTTGCTGTTTGTATAAACCTCCGTTAGAGCTTAGCACTGATTCCAATTTATAGTACTATCATTAATACATGATACTTTCTGATTCGTAGTATAGTGATTCGTTCGATTTCGTAGTTATTATTCAATTAGGAATTAAATATTCATCTGTATTTATCTGAATTATTCCGTAGATAGGTTCACTGTTATTATCACAAATCTATGTGTCCAAACCCCCAAAAGGACGTTTTTGCTTGGTGGTAGGCCATAACATCGGCTGCCGGCAGAAGTTACCACCCACCAGACAAAGTCTTGCCGCCAAGCGATTTGTTGTGTTCCGGCATGGTGTTTGGTGAAGCCATACGGAGGACGGGTCTGCCCGGTACGATGCGTCAAATGTTGTTGTGTCGGTCGCGAAGGGTCTCCAGTTTAATCTCCCTCTGGCATAGCATCGTTGGTCGTATTGTAGTGTTAAACATTGCATCACCTCGCTCAAGTACCATCTTTCTCCCTATTCACTCAGTTTTGTTCAGTGAATAGACTCTTAATAAACTAGCGCGCTTTACCACTAACGAGTGCGTCACTGCTTACCATCAGGCGGGATTGCGGTCAAGCACTAGTTTATATATATATAATAAAAAAGGATTTATTCAATAGCTCCCTACTTACACCCTAAAAGGGTAGCGTTAAGCTACAATAATAATGACACAATTTACATGTAGACAATAAAATAAGCATGACGGATGCGATAAGTATGTTCCGTTTGCACTGATAACGGTACATTAGGAGAGCTAACGAACTCATTACAGAGCCCCGACTCCGTCAGATAACCTACGATCCCCTAAAAGTAACTAGCAACTGAGAGAGTTATATCGGTAATTTATCGGTTTCTCATTTCTGTGATAGTTCATTCATGTTTGTTTCAATGGGATTATCACGCTCGTGTTGTGAAGAGATGGGCTGCAATGAAAGGGTCAGTAAATTTGGCGATGCAGGTTAGTCTCATAGGGCTATGACAGCACTCCAAAAGTTTCGATGTAGCTTCGGTCAAGCTATGATACGGCACCCTATTGCCGACTTTATTTTCACGGCACGGCATGTCATTTTCCTTTTCCTTATATTGACCATGTGTTACGTGAGAAGGAGATAGAAGATACATTTAGTACATAGAGTCATGACTAGAAAATAAGGTCTTATAGAGACAACTACTAAAGTCTTAATGTTGACGTAATTAGGGCAACTCTATGGACCCCAAAACCGACCTCTACAAATTAGACTTTATCAATATATTTTTAAGAAAAATAGCTTCGTTATCTCCTCTGGTGTCGTAATAAGGCTAAGGGCTTATTAGATATCGGCAAATAGACCACAGCATCTAACAGTAGATTGATAACAAGCTGCCGTATTGTTGTTGGGAGATAGGTATTTCAGCAGGAGCAAGAAGCATAATATAGCAGAAGAACCGAACATCAAGGAAGTTCGACAGAACAATGCATCAAGGAAGGGTCTTTGAGTGGTAATATTACCTATTAATAAGTACGTATTTAGTTAAATATATGATGTTGTATTGGTACAACATCTAGTTGCCATAAAAGGTAAATTCGTTTCATCAAGTTCGTGATCCACAATGGATATGTGATTATAATTGTAGCAACCATGAAGTGTTCAAATTGAAACATAGGTAAATGTATTTCATATGGTTCAAGGCGCTAGAGCATTGCCTATGCTGTAAAGGACAAAGCGTTATAGTAGGCATTGTGTGGCAATCGGCAAATAATTGGTCCAAATGCGGCTGTAGGACCAAACATTCCGTTATATGTGGAAAAGTAACGTCTGACGAGCTTTTTAACTTAAAAATAAACATCTATTCCATTCATTTACAAGTCTTTATTGATATAAAGTATGAGATAAACTTCTTGAACTACTTCTAACGTTATGTTTCTTTAAAGGGTCTCCCTTTTTACCGTTTTAACTAAGTTTAGATTGATTGAATAAAAAACTCACATAAATAAAAGCTGACTACGCGAGTGTACACAAAATACTTCACAATGTGTCTAGCTTGAAGAATAACAACATAAGTATCTTGACATAAACTTTTCAGAATCACAACGTTTGAACAACACAACAAACTCTAAAAGCTACAACGAAACATACAGTTAAGCTCGAAAGCCGAACAAATAAGACAAAAAATAAGTGTTATCTAAAAGCTCGACTTACTTGAGGGACTCCTTCACTATTGTAACACGAAGCCAGTTGTTTTGAGCCTATCCGGGGCGTGTGGTAGTAATCCTGTGCAGTTACAGATAGTATTATAGAAATAAATGTGATATATAGTGTGGGGACGTCCGCCATTTTGCGCGACGCGACGTAAGCCCGCGCGCTTCGAGCCAGCACTGAGTGACGCGCGCTGGTTTCACAACACTCGACCAAAGATTAAGCAGCTCTGTGACGGAAGATGGGCTTTGCCTCTGAGAAGAAAGAGGCTGGGCTTGTCTTGCTAATAATTTATGAATTATTCTATATTTCGATTTGAGACAACTTTAGATGTTGTTAATTTGGATATTTGTAACTTTGAATATTAGTGTCCTTTGTCAGTAAGGATGTTTGTAATTTTATGTGTTTGTTTGTGATTTTCCATATTTGTATCTTTGTAAATGAAATTTTATATCTTTAAACATACATATTTTGTTACTTTGCAAGGTGCGAATTTCGATGATGTAGTTAATATGTAGGAGTATAATGTATGAGTCTGCCAGTCTGCGTGTTACTTCTTGATTATTAGGATATTTTATAATTGGTTACTTTGAAAGGCGACAATGTCTTATTAAATTAGATACTTTTTAAGTATACGCAGAGAGGTCTTCTTGTGAATCACTTTTCAAATTTATATTTTTGACCATGCCAAGATTATGGCTGTGCATAACACATAATATTATAATATAACATAAAACGTTTTATTTATCCAGTAAATGGTTTATTTTAGCTCTATCGAATTCAAAATAAATTATTAAGTACGAAAAGTATGTTAGTACTCAAAAGTAAAATAAACTAAATACCACATCTATGCACTCTCTATTCTTTGCATCCCCAGCCGTGGCAGGGAACGTGGCCTCATACCGACGGTTTTTTGTGAATAAACCTGAAAAGGTTCGCCTTTTGTTTTCTGTTAGAATGCCAACATGTGCGGTCAGCAGGCAGGAATCGGCGAGCCGTGCAAAGGTCTCCACGATGTTCCCAATTTTAGAGACAAGTAGAATTTTAGGGAAACAAAATGTTCTAGTTAGCTGGAATTGTTGATGTGTCTTCATTAATTGTTCATCAATTTAAATGTACCTTGTGGTTCTTACACGACCCCATGACCTTGGCCCGTGTCCCAGCAGTGGGAAAATTATAGGCATCATATTCATACTAACGGTAGCTAATATTGAATGTATCATCCCCCCTTCTTCGTTCTTCCCCACGATCGAAAATCTCTAGAATCACCCAACTAGTAGAGTCAGATAAAAAGGTTTTTTTTTTTATATTTTGCTGTCACAGATTGGCGACCATATCTAAATTAAGATAAATGAAAGAAATAGTGTGTTTTGTCAGGTTCCAATACACACATTATTTACGTCCAAAAATTAAAAAGGGGAACGAAATTAAATACAGTTTTTCTTCATTCGTCCATCTTATCACGCGCCCATTAGAAAAAAACGTGTCCATTAAAAAAAATGCCTAACCTCGATACAAACCATTAAAGCTCCCTTGTTGTAGTTACTCCATAAAACTACATGAAGTGCATTAAACGGATACAGATTGCCATAAACGCCTCGGAGACCGATTATACATATTATTATGTATACATATATGTATGTGTTAGGTGTCATCGATTGCCTTTGAAGTCTGCTAAACGAGTAGGTATATAGGAGATACGTATAGTGTCCCATCGGTATTGATAGATAGTCTAGCCCCTCGTAAGTACTCTGCACAGACTTAAATACTAAAGTGATTCTAAGGCTCTAATCTGAATCATTTTTAAAAACATTGCTATTCCATTGCTATGTATGGTCGAAAATTTGTCAGCTCAACGACGCGAATTTTGATTGAATTGAATTTTATGTGTGATAAATACATTACAAAAAAACTGTTAACGTTGTATAAAAAACATAGCGGCCCGCCACCCAACCAGCTGGTACCGCCGCAAATGTGACGCCCCACAATTTTTAAATTTGTAATATCTTTGAAACTATTTATTTAAATCATGTGCTGTAAACGGCGATATAGATCTATATTTAAAAAAAAATAAAGATGGATTACCCTTAACATTTAGGGGGATAATAAATAGATGTTGTCCGATTCTCAGACCTACCCAATATGCACACAAAATTTCATGAGAATCGGGAAAGCCGTTTCGGAGGAGTTTAAGCACAAACACCGCGACACGAGAATTTTATATATTAGATTTTACTGAAAAAACTATAAGTATACTTTCTTAATTATCTATGTAAGATTATTTTGACTAACTTTACTTCTTGTAACTATATGACTTACAAATAATTATATGTATAGACTGTTTTATTCAATGAGACGCTCCTTCTTCGATCGATATGTTTATATAATACTGTTGTAAATTTAAAAATAACTGCATATGACGCACCAGGATTAGGCACCGATGCTAATGTTCTGGTTTTCAGTCTATTGTGGGACATTATCTATAACCTTTATTGCTTTAGTTATTAACAACAAAAATATGTTGTTCACTGGTCATGTTTCTATTTAAATACCAAAATGATGGAAAACTACACCCTTCGCGGACTTGATATGTCGGACTACCGACATATCAAGCACTTTAGTTTTGGCAGACCTTTCATTGTACAGTTTATTCGTATAATCAGAAGTCAGCTTATACTGCTTATGTGTAACTTGTTTCTTAGTCATTTCTAAGAGTAAATTAATAAGAACTGAAGAAAATATAAGCGGATGGACAGACGAGATTTCACTAACATTAGTGTAGTTATTAACAAATTGGTTATTATTATTATACAGAATTGAGGAGATCCGCAGAAGAACCAAAGTCACCGACATAGCTCTACGAGTCGCTAAACTTAAGTGGCAGGGCACATTGTTGACCGATGGGGCAGTAAGGTTCTGGAGTGGCGGCCACGTACTGAAAGACGCAGCGTAGGGAGGCCCCCAACAAGGTGGACCGACGACCTGGTGAAGGTCGCGGGAAGCCGATGGATGCGGGCAGCACAAGAGCGGTCAGCGTGGAAAGCCTTGGGGGAGGCTTTTGTCCAGCAGTGGACATCTACAGGCTGAAGAAGAAAAAGAGAAAATTATTAGGAAAGAATGATACATGCTACAGACTCTATGCTAAGGCAGGTCTTCTAACGATAAGTAGCCAAAAGTTGACCAAGTGACCAGGTCCAATTCTGTAACCATCTCAATGAGAAGACTTAGGTGAAGTGCGTGAAGTCAGCTGTGGTTTGAACCAAAACTAGGGATTGATACTATTGACAACTCAGCCGAAGCCCACTTCAACGTACTTTTCGATTGTCGACCTCCGTGGCGCAGGGGTCAACAGGCCTGCCTGCGATGTGGAGGTCCGGGTTTGATCCCCGGCCAGGTCATGATGGAAAACGATAGTTTCCTGATTGGCCTGGTTCTTGGATGTTTATCTATATATGTATTCTATTATAAATATAGTATCGTTGAGTTAGTATCCCATAACACAAGTCTCGAACATACTTTGGGGCTAGCTGAATCTGTGTGATTTGTCCCTATATATTTATTTACTTTTCGATCGGCTGTGTCACATCCGCCACAAATAGCTTAGTCTATGTCGTTTCCCCATTCTGCCTATTTCATTACAAACATATGAATAGTCTTCGCCGGTTTAGTGTACCATTGCATTAGGTCATTCATGTTACAGTCTCTTTTTATCAAATAACCTCGTCCCGCTTGCACAAAGGCTTAATGTTTAGGTAGAGCCAAATTTAAAGCGTACGCAAAAAATGTGCAGAGTTTTAATTAATTAGCTAATGATTTATAAGTTACATGGGACTTTACTTTGGTAATAATATCCTTATAAAAGTATCTAATAAGTATTTTTTTTTTAATTAATCTATGATCAAACACTATGTTTATACCGCCTTTTCTGATACCTAAAAAAGCTTTCGCGAGTTAAAAATAAAAAGATTTATCCATCTCAAAGGTATTATACCGCCTTTTCTGATACCTAAAAAAGCTTTCGCGAGTTAAAAATAAAAAGATTTATCCATTTTAAAGGTTCCCACAAGATATCACTCCAAGTATAGTTACTAGCGACCGCCAGCGACTTCGTTCGCGTGGAGTTAGTTATGCTCCGCTCCTATTGGTCGCAGTATGATGTTATAATATAGCCTAAAGCCTTCCTGGATTAATGGGGTATCCAACACAAACGACGTCCCCCAAACTTCAAAACCTGAGGTGGCGGCGTGAAGTGTTCCACGCGCACCACTCTTATACTTCACGGGGGGAGTCATACATCACACTCATTTATAGTGTATAATACTACAGTGCGAATCTGTGATCATCTCACCGTGAAAACTTAGGTGAAACGAGCATGGAGTAAGCTGTCATTCCAGCTAATGTTATGGATAAATTGACACTAGTGACAGTTTACTCTAAGCCAACTCTTCTTTCTTTCTTTTTGGCTTCGCACGGTTTCTGCGTTTAGCCAATGTCACGTAATAAATTACTCATGTCGAAAACACGGCCGCGTGAACCGTCTTACGAGGGAGGTTAGAGACAAAGTCATGATGTGGCCACTATGCTGCGATATTTCACTGTTCTTCCTCTATGAATTATTTACTGAATGCACTTTTTACTACACGACTCACGCACTTTTATTAAGTAAACAACACTAAAAATAATTTTAAAAGTCCAATGAAAAATTACATTGTAACATTGCATCACCTCGCTCAACTGCCGTCATCCTTCCTATTCCTAAGTTTTTTAAGTGAATAGGCTTAATAAACTAGTGCGCTTTACACTCAACGATTGCGTCACTGCTTACCATCAGGCGGGATTGCAGTCAAGCACTAGTTTATAATCATTTAAAAAAAAAAAAAGATAAGCGTGACACTCAGCTTGAGTTTCCCGCCTAAACTCCCCCGCTAATGACTCTATTGACAGGTCACTCTAAGGTCCGTATTACAGAAGGAAACTCAAGCATTGATCTCTGTTTAAACGTTACTTAAGACTAGTTTCAACCAATGAAAAGGCTTCAAACGAGATTTAAGTAATGCTTGAGTTTTGAGTAACGTTCTGTAATACGGACCTAAGCCTTCGAGCAACACATGTGTTGCTCGAAGCTCTAAGCTCACTAAACTTTTTTTTTTTTTAGTTTAGTGCAAGGCTCCATGGCCTTTGTATAATTTCTTCATTCAAGCCTAACTTTCCAATATGAGATGTTCACAGATTATAATTATGGTTGAACTCATTCAATCAATACACAAAATTCCCCAGAATCGCGATTGAGAACAGTAGTTCATTGTAATCAAATAGCAGCTTCAGAAATAATATCACACAGTTTTTGTGCATTTTATCTTTTTCTAAACAGATAGCTGACCCGCAGTGACCTGTAGGCTCATTTACTATAGAAGTTGATGATAAAATAACGATGTCATCAATAGACCAAACCACGTCGTGTCTATTATCATAACTTTATTAATAGTTGCCAACGATTTGTCGTAGAAATAAAATATATTACGTAGGCAAGTCCGAAATAAAACACGGGCAGATATGAGTAATTTATAATTTGTAAACAAGTTTTACAACATGACAATTAAATTAAACGAAAAACTTTTAAGCTATACAAAAAAATGTAAGCCCGACAGGACACTCAGGGGTCGAACAACTTGTCCGCATCGCTATTATCAGGAAACGTGCACAAAGACGTCATACCAGTTGAATGGCAATATTATTTCTTTTGTCAAAGAACAACTCAGCCCTAACAGTCCCGGAAGTGTCGATCAGTCGACGGGAACTGTCAGTAAGAAAACAATATATGATTAAAAAGGGGTTATTTGCATATCAATGGATAGCCGTTTAATCGTGAAACACTAAAAATGCTGCTTTACACCCTGAATCACAGACTAAACTCGCGGTCTACTAAAGCTAGCTAAGGAAATAATTGCATTCTTTTATAGTTCAGTAAGAAATACTAAACGTGCTGCTTTTCACCCTAGATCGCAGAGTAAACTCGTGATTTAGTAAAGCTAGCAAAGGATTGATTAGATTGTATTTTTGTATGTTTGTTTGTAATGCTTCCTTCTATGCTTTTCAGCTGAACGGATTTCGATAAAATTTGGTTCAAGACTTATCCCTAATTGCGTAACGCACTTTTACCATCAATTGGAATAATTTTGATGCATATTGTTACTTCATTGCTCCATATGATCGAAAACCGTGTTTGCTCAACAAAGTAAAGAGCGCAATGAATGTTATTAAACTATCAAAATAAAACCCATTACTACTGATAGTGTATACGCAATTACCCTGATAGACACTTTTTATCTAGGTACTCCCACGGGATTAAGACTTATGCGGACGCAGCCACTAGCTCAGCAAATAGATATAATGTCTAGATTATAAATACAGACGCATTCTAAATACAACTGGATATACGACATGACTATGCGATATATGTGTTATGTAGTTGCGTCTAGCAGATGTCAGCCATCTGACTATGTGGTAACATTAGATAAATTACTTACATATTGACATAGTTGTCTTAAAAATACAATGTACATAAGATTTTTATATAGCACCAGCTGCGCCGCATGGTTAAGTTTAGACCTCGTGGGAATATTTGGATAAAAAATATCCTATATTTTAATCCAGGTTATAAACCTTCTGTCATCAGCATCATCATCTCATCGTTAATCCCTGTCGCATCCGAAGTTTTTTCAGCTATGGAGCCTCTGGTCCGCCTTACCAGTCTAACTGCTGATTTTGGCTAAACTTCGGTATTTTCCATGAAGCGACTGCTGTCTGACCTCCACAACCCGAAGGCGATATCGAAGCATTGCATTTAGACCAATTGTTGGACTTTTGAGGGCTCCAACAACCCGTAACGACTGCCATTAGATGTTCGTATGGCAACCGGGACCAACGGCTTAACGTGCTTTCCGAGGCACGACCAGACCAGTGCAAATAATCATATTCATGGGTCATACACAAAACGGGTTATAAAAATATACGAAATAAAAAGTCGATGTTTTTTTTTCAAATCAGTCTCATTTATTAGGTCACCATACAAGTAATTAGAAATTAATCAAAAACCAGATCGTTATTCAAATTTCAGCAAGTTATTCTACTTTAATTTTTTCTTACGTCCACAGAAAAGACCCCTTTCCACAGAAGAGAGGTTAATCACTCTCATATTGATATTTAGTTGCCATTTAAACTCGTAATAATTAACAAAAGTTATCTAGCCAATTATAGGAACTTTGAAAAATACAAACAAAAAATAATTGATCAATGAAATGAATTTTTTCAAGGATGCATATATTGAAATTAAACTTAATATTTTTATTATTTTTCATATTAGTCTCTTAGATTGATCAATTAACAAACAAAAGTTTTCAAAAAATGTTTTCATCACTATCATCATTTTCAAAGTACGAAGGTCGTACTTTAGGTTTTTTTGGTGGTGTAACAGACTCATTAGAATAGTTATTGTCATAGAGAATCCTCTTTCGCGGAGTACACGGTTGACTAGTTACATTGTTTAAAAGTTCTGGAGAAGGTGTAAACATTATGGGCGAAGGAGTTCTTGGTCCAGTTATCGTTGAGATAGATGCTGTTCTATGAGAAGATGGCGATGAAGATGAAGACGAAGATGAAGAACCTACTGTTGAATCTTCTACAGGATCTGAGACACATTCAATATTAATTTGTCCTATTTCATAATGAGGACAACGAACATGAGTGGCGCATGAAACACAGCTTAATCTCCTGGCGTGCAGTAAATTAGGTTCAGTAGCGTTCCATACAACTTGGTGGATTTGAAAGGTACCTTTAAATGGACGACATTTACTTACATCCGCTATTCTCTGTATTTCAGGCACATGGGTATCATCGACAGGAACAATTTCGATACCTTTACAACTGTCCCTTAAACAACTGACAAAACTGGTAATATTTATAATATCTCTTCCATGGGCAACAATATTGTCACACGTCCGTTTCACACAGCCACCAACACCATCAGGTGCCCCCTTACCGTGACCAGTTTCACTAAAATGCCACACGATCCTCTCTGCATTGGAGATTTTACTCACATAGTTTACAATTAAATGGAACATAGTCTTGTTTCGATATTGCGTTGTAGGTCCATCGCTTAGAATATGTAATTCCTTCAAATGTGGAGACAAAATTTTAATTTTTTCAATTATAGGTGTCAGATGTGCGCAAATAAGAACGGGGTCGTGTCTTAAATTTTCGGATACCGAACAGAAAGATGTAGTTTTTACTACGTTTTGTGGCGGTTCTGAATTAGCAGAATAGTAGACGCACGTGTGTAATGAAAGCTGCGATTTCGATCCTCCGAAATGGGCCGATTGAATTTCAGATCCGTACTTGCAAGAATAGTTTTCTGAAAAGTCTATATGTAATAATCCCTCAGATGGCGATAGACGTTGTTTTATGAATTTTATGGCGTTAAACTGATTAATAATATTGGCAAGATGTTGCATGAATATAGGTAGGTTTTTATTTAAAATATTAACAAGCAATTGATGCGATGTCTTTACACTTTCTTTCACAGTTTTCTTACAAATCTTCTCATTGCCTTTAATTATTACAGTACAATTCTTAGTAACCCATCTTTGATAAATTATTGTATCATTGCCATTTAACAAAGTGTACTTTGGAACTCTTTCAGAACATTGTGAACATTTCCGTTCCAAGCAAGGAACACTGAAAGCATTATTACAGCAAAGAGATTTAGCTAAATCGGTGGCCGAATTATGATTTAATATCTTATTTTGGTGTAAGGCTTGCACAATATAATCATTATTCGTATGAACGGCACACAGGCAAGTATTTCTTGACGCGGCTTTAGGGAACATTACCCAGAATGGACGATGTCGGCGGAATGTTTCGTATGAGACATTCAAACCAGTCGTACTGTTAAATTTTTTATGTAAGTTTAGAAGTGTATCATTTAGAAGACGTATTTGCTTTTTGACTTTTCTGCGCGTGATCGTTTCCTTTTTACCAGCTGTTAGTCTACTATTTTCATCATTGATTAAAAATTCTTTTATCCTTTTTCTCAGGCCAATATTTATAATAATCTCCTGTCTTTTACTTTTTTTAATCTTATTATTCTCATTCTATATTTAGCAAGCTTCCGTTCTAAAATATTTAATCTATCCATTAAAAATTGATTATGTGCTTTCAATATCCGGCGATTTCGTAATCGTATTGCTCTACCCACCTCTAGACGTGAGTGTGACGAGCGAGAAGAACTGGGAGAAGGAAGCGGTGTATTTACGCGTACCATTTCTTCCGTTTGTTTTCTTAGTCGATCTCTTTGACGTCTAAGCTTGGCTTTTTCACGCCACATTTTTCGCATCTGTCGCTGCTGTCTCGGTGTAAAATCTTTAATTGTCTTCAATAACCCATTTTGTTTCCTTAGATGATATCTTTCGCGTTCTTTCCTTCGTCTTTCTTCTATGGCAGTAGCATCTAATTTAGCTCTAGATCTTCGCATGCTGAGTTTTTTCTGTTCACGACGACGTATTATCTTCTCTTCGTCAGTTAATTGGGTTCTGGACCTACTGGATCGAGGCATTGTACCTGAAACGAACCCAATCATGCTAAGCACCCCACATTTAGCAAAAAAAAGTCAAGCTCCTTTATTGAGTACCAATACCAATAATGCAATATTTAAATCAAGCTATCTCAGCCTGCCCGTTTGTTTGACGGACATTGTAGCTTTGATAGCATAGAAAACCGTTAAAATGTTATTTTTTGTGGACATGCATCTTTCCTGTGGACATTTATATTCACAGGAAAGATGTCCACAGGAGAGATATTTCAAACTAAAATCAAAGCAGCCATTTTATTTTTAAGGTTATAAAAACAACAAAAGGAACTTTGAAAATGCTCCTCAAAAGGCACATCGGCGCAATATTTACTAAAATATAAAATAATAACTTACCAAATTATAACCCAAGCAGGAAAGACGCACTGAACTTTGACAAAAACACTTAATTTAATTTTAAAACTTCGTAAATTAGAAAAAGACACGTAGCTGTACTGAAAAGGACTCCAACAAATGGCGGCTATCCAGTGTTGTCAATTTAAAAAATATTCGAAACATGGTAGCGATATTATAAATTAAATTATGGTTGATTTTTAGGTCCACCAAAAAGACTTAAATACCTATAACAGCATGTTTATTGGAAATAAAAAAAATATTTTTGTGCAATTATTAACAACTTTCTAATAATAATAATATTCATCATATATTACGTAAATGCGATAATGACGTTTTGATAAACATGTACAAAATAAATAACGGCATCTATCCAAACACTCCTACCCCGAATCTGAACAGTCCACACGAAGAGACTTTTGACACATTTTGATTTTGTTTTTTAATGAAGAAATATCATTTCACAGCTGGAAATATTATAAGTAAACAGAAAAGTAACAATGATTTAACTAAAAAATAAACGTCTTCAGTTACTGTTGTAAATGTTTAAGTTATTTTATCCGAACGCCCATATGTGTATGACCCTCATGCATTGCATACAAATCTATGCACTGCGCGGGGATCGAATCTGCGCCGCCTATGCGCAGCGGCCGCGTTCGCTAAAGCTACGCCACGGAGGCTGCCAGTTAGTACCCAGTCTACGGCATGTAATTATAGTATTCTTATTCTTCTTCAGACTGGGATACTAACTATCGCAGTTTAGCTCACTACCTCGATGTCACTTCCATATACATGCATGCTTATAAGATACTACACTCCGCAGTTTCACCAGCATAAGTTTCGATCCCGTAGATACATCGGGATAAAAAGTATCCTATGTGTTATTCCTGGTTATAAACTATCTGTGTGCCAAATTCCACCAGATTCCGTTGAGTAGTTTTTGCGTAAAAGAGTAACAAACAACCATCAATCCTTTCTTACAAACTTTCGCATTTATAATTATAGGTATTTAAACAAACGCACACCCTCAAACACCTCAATTAGAATATAATTATGTTATAATCTATACTAATATATAAAGCTGAAAAGTTTGTTTGTTTGTGCGCGCTAATCTCGAACTACTGGTCCGATTTGAAAAATTCTTTTTGCGTTGGATAGCCCATTAATCCAGGAAGGTTTTAGGCTATATAACATCACGCTGCGACCAATAGGAGCGGAGCATCACTAACTCTACGCGAACGAAGTCGCTGGCGGCAGCTAGTCATACATACACTTTCTTTTTGTTGGTATGGTAAATCATCAAATGAATTCATCACCATGGCGTGTCAGACTTTTACTGACTAAAACCCACCCGTGTTTCAACGGTTTCTTTTTTAACAACCCTGACCCAGGTGGCATCGGTCTTCGTGGTCCCCGTCACTCGATGTACTGACATCTCTTTGAGGCGCGCGTGAAACACAAAGCGCCGTCGACTCGGGCCTGGTCCTTACCGGGTGGCTAGTTGCCTACAGCTCACCGTCCGCAGGCCCGCGCCTACGAAGGCTGGGAGTTCGATGTCGTCTCCCGACGGGGGTCTCCTGCGGCGGCAAGTGGCGCGAGGGCGCTAGGGTTTTCCCGCTGCCTCACGCGCTCCGCCTCTTACTTTGCCAGCATTACTGCTTCGCAGAAGGAGGTGACGGCCTGCCATGCACTCTCGCTCAGGACCATGGTCTGGACCAGAGTCGGACGCGAGAGATCGCCGCCGATCACCGCTACGAAGACACGGCGGTCCTCTACCCAAGCCGGGTCGACCTTCACCGTGTCCTCAGGGCGATCCATACAATGGTGACACCCTGGCGTTTCCTCCCGCCTTATACGGAACAGGAATCGAAACAACCGTGTCCGGTGAGTACTTGCGTAAGGCGGAAGGTGAGGGCGTGGCACCTCTCTAGCCACTCTTCTAAGAGGGGACTTTCCGCCGCTATTGTGGTGTGTCCAGCACTGGGATGCGACAGTCGCACTTTCCATGTCACCATGAGATACCACCGGAGCTTTGTCCGCTGTACCGCGATTTTTGCGGCAACGGAGTTTTGCCTCCTCTCGTCACTCCAACATGTGGGGCGAGGGCTTTGGCCTCCAAATCCAATGGCGGCATTCCGGCAAGGAGGCACGCCGCTTCAGCGGAGACCTTGCGTGAGTTATATCGTAGTGATGCATCTTCGTCATATAATTATCCTTACAGCGGCTTCATATCACGTCCGATCTAAATCCGAGTTCCGAGAATGTTCTACATATATTGACCGATTTCGCATGTAATGCGTAACCGCTTATAAAAATAGTACCTAATATAGTAAGTCTACTTCAACTCTATGGTTGCAAAACACACATAATATTACCATTTAGCCGCACTGTTAACGCAGTGGTTAAGCTATTGACTGCTGCGCTGCGTGTCGCGGGTTCGATTCACGCACGGAACAATAATTTGTATGACCTACAAGTAGTTGTTCCGGGTCTGACTGGTTGTGTACGTGAGTTTATATTTTTGTAAACGCACCCACGATACAGGAGAAATCCATAGTGTGGGGCAAGACTTAAAAAAAATTAAAGTGCTAATCCATTGCTCCATATGATCAAAAAATAAGTTTGCCCAACAACATAAACAATGAATTGAATGTTGTCGAACTGTCAAAATTATATCCAAACGCAATTACCCCGCGGAACGTGATCTCTCGGATCGGGCGTAATTCCAAGCCG
Source organism: Sesamia nonagrioides (assembly GCA_017933935.1). Classification (NCBI taxonomy): domain Eukaryota; kingdom Metazoa; phylum Arthropoda; class Insecta; order Lepidoptera; family Noctuidae; genus Sesamia; species Sesamia nonagrioides. Next base: position 1,468,298 of record JADWQK010000137.1, on the reverse strand, counting down.
CTCCGCTCTCGCGAAAACCCTCTACGAATCTGCGTAGCATACGAGTGTCTCTCATTTCCGTATTATTGTCAAAGGCACTTCATTTCACATTTATAAAAAAAAACGATCTAATGTTGAAATCCCTACAAAGTCAAGAAAGATAGTCACATCACAAAAGAATGTCATTGAGCTGTAGCCCGCATTTGTGTTATCGCGTGAGATAAATCCTGACCGCCTAATTTTAGACTAACGGAAGCTTTTAAACCGTCACTGATAAGAGGTCAGAGACATTGTTACAGTATAATCTCTTTTAGATTTATAAGGCTATATGATAAGAATAACTACTTAAGGTCCTCTAGAATCATCATCATCATCTCAGTGTTTTTCCGGTTGCATCCGCGGCTTGCGCGTTGGAGCCCGGGGTCCGCTTCCCTGCACATTCACCTCCATTTCGCGCGATCTTCAGCATCCTGTAGTAAGAGCTTGTTGACACGCATGTCATCACTTACAATGTCAAGCCAGCATTTCTTTGGTCTACCCCGCTTGTTCCGGCTCACTGTTCTTTATGAATTATTTACCGAATGCACTTTGTACTACATAAATCACGTACTTTTATTTAGTAAAAAACACTATAAATAATTTTGAAAGTTAAATGAAAAATGCGCGTGACACTTAGCTTGACTTTCCCGCCAAAACTTCAACATACTGTCAGTAATGATGGGATTCATTTTGACTGTTCCCCAACATCCATTGCGTAATTTACATTGTTGTGCAGTCACATTCACAGTCAACACAGGTTTAATAAACCTAGCTCGGGCATGTCGCTAATTTTACATGATTCTCTGTATAATAATACGTTCTGTATGACCTTATGTATATTTTTATTCACACATAATACCTAGCTGTTATTTAGGCAATAAGATATGTATGTAATTGTATAAGAATATTTTTGTAGCTTTGGTTTTACAATGTTGTGTAAGTTTTATGAATAAAGATTATTATTATTATTACATTTTTCGAAGATATTGGAGCAATGGATTAGCAATACACTTTAAAATGATTAAAATTGTTAGTAATAGCGTGTGGTGTTACACAATTAGGGTGCCGGTGCGGGTTGATGAATGTCACATGCCTTCAAACCCTCGATTCTAGGACTAACCGGTTTTCTCACGATGTTTTCCTTTGCCGTTTTAGAGCAATGATAATGAAATGGGGACGTGGACTATTGTTATTTATAGCACATTACAGTTATCTTGTTTTATTTAAAAATAATTAGGATTTATTTTAAAAACTGTGGGCAATTACGAGTAAAAACTACGTACACTTACTACACTACACACACAGCTTTCTGTTTTCCTTTAACAATCGTCGTTTCTGCCTAGACAGAAAATAAGCTTGTAAAATGAAAGTAATATTTATTTATTTATTAATAACTAGCTTTCCGCCCGCGGCTTCGCCCGCGTGGAGTTCGGTTTTATCGCGCTTTTTAGATTTCTCAGTGTTTCTCTACTATATTATGCATTTATTATACATACAAACCTTCCTTAAGAATCACTCTATCTATTAAAAAAAACCGCGTCAAAATCCGTTGCGTAGTTTTAAAGATCTAAGCATACATACGGACATACAGCGAAAGCGACTTTGTTTTATACTATGTATTGAAGGTACACCAACAGTTTCTGCATATATATTAACAAATAGAGTTGTTATGAGTAAAAGGCTTATACAGTTGCCAATAACAGGTGAACCAACATTCACGAACATAACTAAATAAATGTAAGCGCCATCCCACAGTCTTTTTGGTAACTTTTAGTACACCTTGTAAATCATTGGCCACCCCCAACGCTTTCCTCACAAACTCACCTCCAAGTCACACGGTCACACCTCATTAGAAGGCAACCCTCAGTTTTATTCGCTAGATTCTAAACAGATGGCGCTATTTTTGATTAGATATTTCTTTTTATTTAATCACCAGTTTCTGCCCGCGATTTCATATTCGGGATATTTTCTGTTCTTCCACAGATTACCCCGACCTTCCGACCCACGATTTCCCATCTCATCATCTGGCCGCACTATACTTCGTTTTCGCTTATCATTCTTTCTGACTTTTTCTTTGTTTTTGCTTAACTCTTATTAATTCCATCATGATGTAAAGTAGCATATAGGAATCGTCAAGAATTAAGCCCTTAAATCCGACTAATATTGTAAACGTGAATATTTGGATGTATTATGTAGGTTGGATGTAGTTGACAGTCTCCGTAGCGTAGCGATAGCGGACGCAGCTGCTGCGCAAGGTGGCGCGGGGTCGATCCCCGCACAGTGCAAGTATTTGTATGCATGAATATGAATACTTGCACTGATCTGGTCGTGCCTCGGAAAGCACGTTAAGCCGTTGGTCCCGGTTGCCATACGAACATCTAATATATAATCAATAACAACATCTAATAGTAAGATCACCGAAAGTGGATACGAAAATGACTCTATCACGATGGACAGTGAAGAAAAAGGGAGAGGGAGAAAAATAAAATTGTTACAGGTGTCAAAAGCCATGTCTTTACGATTACCATGACAGCGACGACAAACGATATGACATGGAGTAGTCCTCCATCCATTAGTACTGTGTACTTCATTGTTTTATTTTGTAGGAAATTAGCTATTACCCACGATTTCATCTCACTATATTTAGTGTTAGTTACATTATTTTTTATATTTTTTTCTATGATGAAAAGTAGCCATGACCTTCTCTAGCACCCTAATTGCGTAACACACATAATATAATACTCTCAGTTTACTCCATACGTTCAAAAAATGTGTTAGCTCAACAACGCAATGTCGTTGAACTGTCAAAATTTAACCCATAGCCCCTGGAAGTCCTAAGACTACCTATCTAACTAATTTGGTAAGGTCCGGTTCAGTGGTTTAGCAGTGTTTCTTTTGTAATCCGAACCAACCTTCAACCATAAATTCAGCACATACACTGCAGTGGGGATTTGAATCATTTACACCCTCCTATATTCTATGATAACAGCACCGCTGTTCTTAAATCATCTCATCAGACTACATAGATTCTCCAATTTAAAGTCAATAGTTGAAAATTGGTAAGATTCTAGGCAATAGATTTTGTCAACAGACCTGAAAAATATTGAAATTAAAAAAAATGGGGTTTTAGATTTTTTGCAATCAGTAAGCCAGTTAATATTATGTTCTTTATTTAAAAAAAAAAACAATTAATTAGTTCAAAAGGTTGTTTTATTTAATATCAGTGGATGTGCAATATTTAGCAACCCGCTCGTCTCACCCCTTTTAACAACCCACCTTTGCGCAGTTTTCCACTAATTAGTGAGAGACTGCCAGTAAAAGGACATAACCCTATTTTCTGTAAAAAAAATAAAAATAATAAACGGATTTTATTTCAGAATAATTCCTTCGAAGTTGTGTTTATTTGGGGTAATTTTCATTGTTGATTATTGTATAGTTTAATAAAACATTCAATTGATCTATTTCTTTTTTACTTTAACAATGACGATTAATTTCTTACTTTTAATCTTTGGATTGTAGCTTTAACGAAGGCAGACCAGCACTCTAATTGCGTATAACACAGGGAATCATTTTGAAGTACTTATGTATACCTACTACATCCATTGCCTCATATGTTCTAAAATAATCTGCTAGGCAAAGTAAATAACTCAAGGAATGCTGTTGAACTGTCAAGATGAAAGCCATTACTACTATTATTGCGTTACCCAGCAGAATTCTTCCAGTAGACTACCTACTAACCTAGTGAACATAAATGACTCGCCGAAGTTTTCGTTCCCTTCGTGACCTATAGACTTAATTATGACATACCTAATAGACACACATAACATACACTCGACATTAATCACTTTAACATGGCATCTAGGCATGGTATCGGAAAAATATGTGGAAAGCATGAGTGACACAACATGACAGCTTTATTTTTCTCGTAATACAACCTACGTACAAAACATTACAACACCTCCACCCTTAATCATTACACATGTATTTAACCTCAACAACAGATAATTTAGTCATTATTACTTATTAACAAACCAGAGACGTTCGGATAAGATAGGTAGGTTTACAATATAAGAGGTCATATTCTATAATTAGCAGGATTATTAAGGCGACAACTACGCACTGGACGAGACTGAGACTGAGACGATTCGGTGGGCAAAGCAAGAGGAGATTCAAGGCAATCCTGGAACTGATCGTCGGTTGGAACCCCACTCGGTCTTACGGGGCTCAGGCGTGGCGGGCTGAGGAGTGGCGGACGGCTCGGAATGCTTCCGTGGGAACCATCAGTTGAAACTCCTTCTGATTCCTCTGCGAGATTCGCACTAGTGGAAGGACAGATCAATGAACTCCGTCTGCGCTTAAGCTGATCCACATGTTTATGTATTTCCCTACCTGACGCATCGAGAACTCTGTAATCTGTAACACCCATTCTCTCAACAATCCTGCCCGGCTCCCACTTATTGCTACCTCTATATTGACGAACCCAGACTTCTTCCCCCTCACCTAAGCTCCGAGTAACGCTACCCCTCGATTCCTGCTGTCGTGTTTGAGCGTTTTTAACCTTTGTTTCTCTATTTGGTCTCAAACAATCAAGTTTCGTACGAAGTTTACGGCCAAACATAAGCGAAGCAGGCGTTTCCCCTGTTGTGCAATGCTCTGTGTTTCTGTAGTGTAGAAGAAAATTATTTAAAAACAATAAAATGTCTAAGTTGCCTCTAATTGCCTTCTTAATTGTTCGCTTAACTAAACGTACTGCATTTTCTGCAGCGCCATTGGAGGCGGGGTGGTAAGAAGGGGAGAACAAGTGGCTAATGCCATTACTTTCCATGAACTTTGAAAATTCGACACTGGTAAAAGGTGGTCCATTATCTGATACTAACTGTTTCGATAATCCGAAACGAGCGAAAATATCACTTAGTCTGATAATTGTGTAGCTAGCAGCTGTGCTGGGTACCTGACTAACCTCTATCCACTTAGTCCTAGCATCCACTACTACAAGATATATTTTACCGGCTATCGGACCCAAAAAATCAACATGTACTCGAGCCCACGGTTTTTCAGGCCAAGGCCAAGGGCACGGTATATGCCGTGGTGGGTCATCGCTTTCAGCCGCGCAAACAGTACATGCCCTGCACACCGATTCGATCGCTTCATCAATACCTGGCCACCAAACATAACTACGAGCAAACGACTTCGTTTTAACGATTCCCATGTGCGCTTCGTGTAATTCCGATAGTACCTTTGACCTACACGCATCCGGTATCACTAACCTATAACCCCATAGAACACAACCAAGCTCTTCATACAATTCGCGTTTTCGGTTATGATACGGTTGAAGTGCAGGGATCTCTGACGTCACCGGCCACTCGTTACGCAAATAACTCAAAATTCTACCTAACAATGGGTCTCGCTGAGTTTGTTTTTTTAATTCATTGTAATCTAACAATAATGCATTTTGTGCGAAATGTAAAAAATGTTTGATCCGGTATTTTACAACAATTATTAGTAGGAGAGACTAGTGCTGTCTGTGCTGGTAATCGTGATAACCCATCTGCTCCATTCGCCTCTGACCTAACGAACTGAATATCATAAGTATAAGCGGATAACTTAATGGCCCATCTTTGGAGACGGCTCGCTACCATAGAAGGTATACCTTGTTTCGGTCCAAAAATCGTAACCAGAGGTTTATGATCTGTACGTAGAAGAAATCGCCTACCGTATACATACTGGTGTAATTTTTCTAAGCTAAAAACAATAGCTAGTGCTTCCCGTTCGATCTGCGAATAATGCTGTTCGGCGCTCGAAAGCGCTCTCGAGATATAAACAACGGGGCGCTCGAGTGCGCAACCGGGCGATGCCGCCACTGGTTCCAGCTGACTAAGAACTCCACCTATACCCTTAGAACTTGCATCACATGTTAAAATTAAGGTCTTATCTGGATCATAATGAGCGAGCACTTCAGCACTAACGAGTAATGATTTAACTTTTTTAAAAGCTACTTCACAGTTGGTATCCCATTCCCAAACGACTCCTTTCTTAAGTAATCGGTATAAAGGCGCGAGAATAGTGCTTAAACGGTTAACAAATTTCGCATAGAAATTAATCGTTCCTAAGAAAGCCCTCAACTCGGAAATATTGGTGGGCTGTGGTATTTTAACTATGCCCTCCACTTTTTCTGGATCGACCTTAATTCCGTCGGCAGATATAATATAACCCAAATACTTTACTTCGTTAGTTAAAAAAAAACATTTATTTGGTTTGAGTTTCATTCCATTAGAATGCAAACGATGAAAAACCCGTTCTAAAATATTAAGATGTTCAGTAATATTACCTCCTTTCGTTCCTATAATGACATCGTCAAGGAAAACTTCCACATTAGGGATATCACTTAAAAGATTCGACATGATTCTTTGAAAAATTCCAGGGCTCGAAGCTAGACCAAAAACTAACCTTTTATATTTAAATAACCCCTTGTGAGTGTTAATTACTGTCAGATTATCGGGATCATCTAACTCTATTTGGTTATAAGCTTGTGATAAATCGATTTTTGAGAAAATGGACGCACCGTTTAACTTGACTAATAAGTCCTCGATACGTGGTAACGGATACCTATCTACAATCAGAACTGGGTTCAAAGTAACTTTATAGTCTGCGCAAATACGGAGTCCACCATCAGCCTTACGTACCGGTACGAGCGGAGTAGCCCAGTCCGCACTGTCGATGGGCTCGATGACGCCGTCACGCAACATTCCGTCCAGCTCAGCTTCGACGCGGTCCCGCAGCGCGTACGGCAAAGAACGAGCGCGCCAGAACACAGGTGTCGCTCCCTCCCGCACACGCAGCCGTGCCTTGCCTCCTTTGAATCGACCCAGTCCCTCCGTAAACAATTCTTTATATCTGTCAAATAATTCATTTAATTTATCTTGACCGTGAACTCTATTGGGAGAAACAAAATTATTAAACACTGGAATTTTAATTTTTAGTTCAGATAACCATTGTCGGCCTAATAACGAGGTGGTTCCGCCTGTCACAATAAATAAATCTAAATTCTTTTCTATATTCTTATACCCCACTAAAGGTTTTATTGTTCCTAAAGGTAGTACTTGTGAACCGTCATAGAATTTAAAAATCATTGATGACTTTTCAATCGGAAGATGCGAAAATAACCTTTGATACGTTTGTTTACTAATACATGAAACTAACGATCCAGTATCGATTTCCATCGACAAATCCTTTCCATCGACCAAAACGTGTAAACTCACCGGTTTATACCCATTTAACGACAGTTGGTGTACCGGTTCCTCCGCTGTCCAAGTGTCCTCGTCCGAAGACGGAGGTTCGTCCTCCCCTAAAAGCTCAGATACAGCGCTGTTTTCCGGCATGTTCGACCCACGGCCCTCCATCTGGACGTGAGCAACCGTATTATTGCCGGACTTGTAACTCCCAGCTCGTTGAGGACAAACACGGCGCAGGTGACCACGTCGTCTACAGCGACCGTAAATAAATTTCTTGTAGCGACAATCATCCTTGATGTGATCACCACCACATGCTTCACACTGCAAGGTATAGTTCCGCTGCGGGCGTGTTCTGAAGGGCAGTCCGCCCCCGCCGCGGTTGCTTCGACCCCGCCCCGAGTTGACCGCGTGTACTGGCGCAGATGCGCTCGTACTTCCGCCTTTATCATACTCTCCGGGCCCTGGATGTTCTACGACCGCCGCATCCCGTTCCGCAGCTTCCATCATGTGTGCTATCTTAACTGCCCTCGCAAAAGTCAAATTTTCTTCAGCGAAAAGCCGCTGCCTTATTATCTCCGACCGCAGACCGCAAACAAACTGATCGCGTAAATTTTCATCTAACGAAATGCCAAAACCGCAATTTTTCGTCAACTTTTTAAGCTCCGAAACATAATTATGAATGGCTTCACCGCCACACTGTCTACGTTGACGGAACCTGTACCGTTCCGCAACTTCAGACGGTTCTGGTTGCAAGTGATCTCTTAAGATTTGTACCACTTCCGCGTATGTTTTCCGATTAGGCTTCACCGGGCTGGTCAAGTTGCTCAGTAACTCATAAGCCTCGTCTCCCATAGCCGCTATCAATGTCGGCAGTCTCATTTCTACCGACACATTATTTACCACAAAATAACTTTCCAGCCTTTCTATGTACGTGGCCCAGTTACCATCACTCACTTTGAACTCCGAGACCTTTCCAATAGACATTTTCACGCGTGTATCTCTTTAAAATAATAAAAATCCTCGTCGCCAATGAAAAATATGTGGAAAGCATGAGTGACACAACATGACAGCTTTATTTTTCTCGTAATACAACCTACGTACAAAACATTACAGTATCATAGCATTGTTTACGTTGAAACTTTCAACACGTGTGATTCGACTTGCTGAAAACTTGTTGCTTAGAAAATAAAACCATATTTACAGTTCAGTTACCAAAAAGTGGCTATGCTTAACATAAATTATGATTTTGTGAACAGAGCTAAAGGATAACATTATGGCCGTCGAGAGGATGCGTTCCCGACATCTGACAGTGCAAAATTTCTAGAAACTAATATGGATCAAATTCGCTAATCACGTATTCGTTTCTATGACACTGACAGACTTCAAAAACGAAACTCATCGGACTCACTGTAGAAGATAATAATAAATATAATAGACTTTAAAGGAGAAAGGATTTTTCTAAACTGAATTGGGTCAAAACGAGGGCTGAAAATTGTCTCATCGACTAAAATTACGAAATTCGTACAAGCTTTCATCTTCATAAGCCAATGGGGCTTAACGAATTGATTTTCAAAAATTGTGCAAAAGATCATATTTCTAGCGGGTTAGGCTGTGAATTTGATTTTCCGTGAGTGTGTTAGAATGTAATCTAGTAGATATTCCAGAACTGGTCAATAAGAATGTGAGCTATGGCAATTTGGAAAAAAATGATAAAGGAATGGATGCTACAATAATCGTAACGCTGATTCAAAATCATGTAATATTAACAATCGAGTCTTTCGTGGTGGTAAAGGTAAATCATGTGCTCATTTAATTGCACTCATATTAATTTTAATCTCAACATCATTCAGCTTCATAAGTTTGAAAAAAAAAAAACTGCACAACACAAAAAAAAACGCAATTAGTTTTGTTGAAATATGTATCATAAAAAAGTGATTGTATTACAGTATTATCTTGCAATTAAATAAGGGGGATTTAATCAAAGCTTTCTTGTTTACAACTATAAGAATTTTGATCCGGCAGATACCTATAATTCTATGACTATTGTCGTATATTAAGACAGTGCGGGAAAATTTGAAAACCGGTCGTATACCCCTTTTCGCAGGCAACCTCTCCAACTCGCGCCAAAAGCTTTCACAGCAGTAGCCGCCACCTCTGTCTACATCGCGGCACACGATGGACGCAAAGGTACTAACAACGCTTTTTTAATTAAAAAGATTTAATGGCGAAACTTTTTCGTTCTATACTGTGATGAAGTAAACTATTTTTGCTGTGTGTACTACTTGTGTACTAGTACTACTTGCGACTTTTAGTGTCTTTAGAAAGTTGACCAAGCCATGTTTTCAGCTTTTTGTTTAGGACAGTTGCATGGTATTTTTTTCTTGTGATTCATCATCATGAAGTAGTCTATATTGTTAATCCAGCACCCTAATTGCGTAAACCACTATTTCTATCAATTGGAATCATTTTGAAATCTATTGCTAATCCATTGCTCCATAAGGTCGGAAAATGTGTCTACCCAACAACGTTAATAACGCAGTGAATGTTGTTGAACTGTCAAAATGAAACCCATTGCTACTGATAGTGTACGCAATTCCCCTGCAGATTATAAACCACCGTTTTGCCAAATTTAATCCAAATCCATTTAGTAGTTCTTGCGAGAAAGAGTAACAAACATTAATCCAAACTTTCAGGTTTATAATACTATAGTAGAACTTAACTAGCTCCCGTAACCGCTCTAGATCCTGTGGAAACTTCGATATAAAAAGCATCCTTTATTATTCATGATTATAAACTGGCTGTGTGCTCATCGATATCAAAATCCGCATACGATTTTAAAGAGAACAAATATATCATATCGGATTCCTTTGTGTGGTTTTTGCGTGAAAAGTTACAAGTAGCCATCCATACATATATATCTACTTTCACATAAACTAATGCAGTTTTAGTTATAGTAGGATTAATTGCACTGATTTTACAAATAGATGATGATTTTTTTTAAATATAAATTACTAGCTTTCGGCCCGCGGCTTCGCCCGCGTGGAGTTCGGTTATATCGCGTTTTGTAGGTTTCCCTCGGGAACATCAAATTTTTCCGGAATAAAAGGTAGCCTATGTTCTTTCTCGGGGTCTAAAGATTGTCTGTGCCAAATTTTATCAAAATCGGTTGAGAGGTTTAAGCGGGAAAGCGTAACAGACAGACAGACGGACAGAGTTACTTTCGCATTTATAGTATTAGTATGGATATGGATAAACTAGTGCTTGACGGCAATCCCGCCTGATGCTAAGCAGAGATGCAATCGTTGATAGTAAAGCGCGCTAGTTTATTAAGAGCCTATTCACTCTAGCCTTGAACAACACTTAATTTGTAGTCCGACGGAAACACCGCAAAGTTTACAAGTTTACCTTTGTCAATAAAGGCAGAAAATTGTTTATTTTCAATCTCGTATAAGGTAGCAGGTATTAAACTATACCGAACCATGAATTCATCATAGATTCTAGACTTGTAGGCGCGAATAACTGCCGTTGGTTATAAAAATAAAACAAAGATTTCCTCATCTGTGAAAAATTCAACTGCTAGGCAGTTGAATTTACATACATACCAGGGTTCATGAGATATACAGCTAGATGACAGACTGGAATTTAATTTACCCTAATAATGATATCTATCGCCACCTATACGTAGGTTAAACTTATAACTTTAACTCACTAGCCTTCTACCTAAATAAACTCATCTTTAGGACTCGTGACTCATAATTTTAACAAAAGGAATAATCTCTTATTTTAAAAATTATGACTAATTTATATTATCAGCTCCAAGTACGGACGACAGCGGGTCAAGCTACCCCAAACTGTCAGATCTTCCCAATCAACTTTGAGCCTTAATGCTTTAGAGATAAAGTTGAAAATCTAATAAGGAAATCTGACAGATTGTAGTATCTTGATGTGCTGTCGTCTTTACCTAATTCGTTCTCCTTCTGCAGGGTAGAGAGCGCGTGAGTGGAATCTTAAAACTGGAGCCTCGTCCGAGAGTGGTCATCGACACCACAAAATCGGAGCTATCTCCACAGGTATGTACCTACTTCATTACAATATTAATGTTTTTCTGTACATAATTATCTTAATTCCAATCTCATTGTAGCGACAAGCAATATGAAAAACTTCACATAAATGTACGGAAATTATAAAATGTTTAAAAAATTGAGACTGAAGTCAGCAACGTTTTTACAAATTACGAGAATAACCACTCAGAAATCTTACCACCAGCTCATTTAAAAGCATTGCAGTTCAAATTCAGCCCTGCAATAAGAGCTGATGGCACGCCCCAGTTCGACCGACCACATCATCATCTCAGCGTTAATCCCAGTCGCATCTGCAGCTTTTTCAGCCTGAGTGTGGGGTCCGCTTTACCAGTTTAACTGCTGAATTTGCCTAAACTTCGATATTTTCCGTGAAGCGACTGCCATCTGACCCCCACAACCCGAAGGCGATATCCAAGCATTGCAGTTAGACCAATTGTTAGACTTTTGAGGGCTCCAACAACCCGTAACGACTGCCACTAGATGTTCGTATGGCAGCCGGGACCAACGGCTTAACGTGCTTTCCGAGGCACGACCAGACCAGTGCAAATATTCGCAATCATGCATAAAAATACTTGCACTGTGCGGGGATCGAACCCGCGCCTCCTTGCGCAACGGCCGCGTTCGCTACCGCTACGCCACGGAGGCTGTCATCGCGTTCGACCGACCACATCTAGTTTGTAAAATTACAGAAATATACAGTTATGATTTTTGGTAGCTTGAATTAAGATTTTTTAAGTACTAGGAAGTGGCAAAGGACCGCCGTTTTGGGGTACTGTCTTATGTAGATAATATTGACGTTCGAAAAGTGCTGATTCTCAGCCTTATATGAATAAATGACTTTTGATTTTGGAGCTCAGAGATCAAATGACCGTATGCGACATGAAAGGGAACAAATTTTTTGTATTTTGTTTTGATTAGTATCCGATAGCGGATTCCCTGGATAGTTACTATCTTTTAGATTTAAGATAAAATAAGTGTAGTCCAACTAGGTAGGTCCAACTTCGAGAAAGAGGTGTCTCGGCGAATCCAGCTCGGTTGGGCAGCGTTCGGGAAGCTACGCTACATCTTCTCGTCGTCCAAGATACCACAGTGTCTCAAGACTAAAGTCTTTGACCAGTGTGTGTTGTCAGTGATGACTTACGGAACTGAAACGTGGTCGCTCACAATGGGCCTCATACGAAGGCTGAGAGTCACACAAAGGTCAATGGAAAGAACTATGCTAGGAGTTTCTCTGCGTGATCGAATCAGAAATGAGGAGATCCGCAGAAGAACCAAAGTCACCGACATAGCTCTGCGAGTCGCTAAACTTAAGTGGCAGTGGGCAGGGCACATTGCTCGTAGAACCGATGGCCGATGGGGCAGTAGGGTTCTGGAGTGGCGACCACGTACTGGAAGACGCAGCGTAGGGAGGCCCCCAACAAGGTGGACCGATGACCTGGTGAAGGTCGCAGGAAGCCGATGGATGCGGGCAGCACAAGACCGGTCAGCGTGGAAAGCCTTGGGGGAGGCCTTTGTCCAGCAGTGGACATCTATAGGCTGAAGAAGAAGTGTAGAATAACTGTAGATATAAAGATAAGATCGATCAACGGTAAGCTACGATTATTATGGTCAGCTCCCTAATTTTTTTTTTTTTTATGTAGTATAAACTAGCGCTTGACCGCAATCCTGCCTGATGGTAAGCAGTGACGCAATCGTTGATGGTAAAGCGCACTAGTTTATTAAGAGCCTATTCACTCTAGCCTTGAAGACACTCAAATTGTAGTCCGACGGCAACACCGCCGCTGGCAAATTATTCCAGTCCCTCGATGTACAAAAGAAGAAAGAAAGAAAGAAACGATTACTATCAATTGGAATCATTTTGAAGCATATTTCTAAGCCATTACTCCATACGTACGATAGATGTGTCTACTGAACAATGTAAATAACGCAATGAATGGTGGAGAACTGTCCAAAGTAAACCCGTTGCTAGTGACAGTGTGTTACGTAATTATCCTGTGGTTGTGGTTGGGTCACCATTATGAGACACGGAAGGGATGCTTCGTATGTTATCTGCGTGCCTTGAAAAGCAGGTGTAAGACTCCAGACTGAGGAGTTCAGAAGCCCGAGTGTCTGGCAACTAGTCTTACAAACAAAAGTCAGATCAAACAGGTCAGAAGCTAGTCACTTCATGTAAAGTACTGATACTCAGCTGGATGAATCCCATACCTATAGTTGGGAAAGGGCTAGGTAGATTGTCATGTTTGTCTGTCTAGTAGTGAAATACTTCTTCTCGCTCTACCTTCTCGCAGTACTTTGGGATTAATTTTCATTTCTGTCTCATCTTACGTTTACATATGAAATTACTAAGAAATGAACATTAATTTGCTCTCATTACATAAAGTTTATTAATCGCTCCGAGCATAAAAGATGCTGTGATGATCCTAGCGGCGGTGTTTCCAACAACCTGCAACACTAGAGTCCTATTCACTGTAGCGTCTTTTAATAAACTAGCGCGCTTTACCATCAACGGTTGTAGCACTACTTATCAGGCGGGATTGCGGTCAAGCACTAGTTTAGTTAAGTCGTGGTGGCCTAGTGGTTAAAACACCAGCCTCTCAAGTATGAGTGTGCGGGTTCGATTCCAGGTCAGGCAAGTACCAATGTAACTTTTCTAAAGTTATATGTACTTTCTAAGTATATCTTGGACACCAATGACTAAAGGTGAAGGAAAACATCTTGAGGAAACCTGGACTTTAAGTCTGAAATCACCAACCCGCATTGAGCAAGCGTGGTGATTACGCTCAATCCTTCTCTGTATGAGAGGAGACCTGTGCCCAGCAGTGGGACAGTAAAAAGGTGGATAATGATGAATGATGATGATGACTAGTTTATAATTTATTAAAAAAAAAAAAAAATGTTGGATTGGTTCAGCTATATCGTGATGGAAATATCGTCTAGTGTAAATAAAATCATAGGATATTGGCCGATGAAATAGAATGGGATCAGCCTTGACTGGCCATGATAACACGTACATACTCAAGCAACTGCCCTGCAAGCTGTAGTAATTATTCAAGCCCTGGACTTTCACTGTCACGGTATCATAAAAAGAAAACCGGCCAAGAGCGTGTCGGGCCACGCTCAGTGTAAGGTTCCGTAGTTTCCTGTCCGTCACAATAAGTGTATGTACTTACACTTAAGAGTTAAAAGCTTTACATTGAGTTGACATGCTCATAAAAGTCATAAATACGGAATCTTAAAAACGGGCCCACAAAGTACGGTGATAACGATAGAGTTATAGAATCCAACTATTCTACAGCTTATACCCAACCCGACCCAGTCCCAACCCAACCCAAATTACATCCCTATCTCTCGGTAAATTACTGTAGATTTCTAATTTATACAAACTAGACGGTTTATGTATGTTGGATTTTCGGTGGTCATTTTGGATTGGGTGCGATTTGAATAATTCTTTTTTTTTAAATTAAATGAAAGAAGAGATTACGAGATTACGTTCAGAATAAAAATATGCAAACTAAAGTTTAAATAAATGCTTGCATATACAGTTAAATTACAAATTCAGTTCAGAAATTATTTTGTTCAATTATTTCTAAAAAAAAAAAAACTATTCTAACTATCAAAAACAAAATAATTTTCCTACAGTCTTTAGTTCTACGTTTGAGATTTGTTTCATATTTCTTAAACTTATCGTTCAAAAGTTTGAGGGGAGGGGCGACGCTTTTTTGCTTTAGGAGCGATTATTTCCGACAACATTAACAATGTCAAAAGATGATTTCAGTAAACCCCTAAGCGTTTTTAAATACATATTATACACGTTTGGGTTGAAAGGAAAAAAAATCCCTCCCATTTTACGCGTATGACATGATAAAAAACTTTTTAACACATTTTGTTGGCATTTATGATTTACACATTGGTACCAAATTTCAACTTTCTCCAGATTATCTGCGGACAGACAGACAGACAGAGTTGGCGAAACTATAAGGGTTTCTAGTTTACTACGGAACCCTAACAATTAGAGTTTTCATGACGATGCATAAATTCGGTCATTCCAAAAGTTCACATTACACTTTCAAATACCAAAAATTGTGAATTCATTTAGCACCGCCGCCATTACTGAGAAAGGTACACAAAGTGTAATTACAGACAATCAGGGCACTCCCCGACCTCTAAACGGAGCCAATTAACGAAATGTAATACCCTGCGCAGTCGGTAAAGTTGGTGTTCGACGTTTGGACACTGTTCTGATTTGGTATTTGTGTTTTAATTATACTTTACTCAGTAGATACCGCGTACCTTACTTTGTTCAACGAATTGGTTAGCAGAAAGGCAAATATCTAAGGTCCGTATTACAGAACGTCACTCAAAACTAAAGCTCTACTTAAGTCTCGTTTCAAGCCATTTGATTGGTTGAAACTAGTTTTAAGTAAAGCTTAAGCAGAGATCAATGCTTGAGTTTCCTTCTGTAATACGGACCTAAGAATACACTTTAACACTCATATTTATTGTAGGCTAAGTTAAAAAGTAGGTACTGTTGGAGCTCAATAAGGTAAAAGTACTAGAGATAGCATATAATTTGTGGCTGACATTGCCTTATAGCCTTTTTTTGTGATTTGGATGGGAAATCATCAAATGACCTCTCCCGCTCTGGGCGGAGCGGAAGGGCGTGTCAGACTTTTACTGTCTAAAACCCACCCCTGTTTCTTCACTTGCCTGTGCGCCATAACCACGGTTTCTTGCCTTTATTTCCTTGACATGCAACAATGTAAGCCAAGGTGAAATGACATGAACTTATTTTTTTTTTAAGTCAAAACTGGCGTCGTTGAGCACTTTCGTTGGACGGAGGAAAAGCATTGAATTCGCGTGAGCGTGACCGACCCGTTACCGAGATCGCTACTGCGAGATATACATGTGTATACTGTGTTAAATCTATAAATAATAAATGCATAATAATGATTTCAGTTTTCACTTATTTCGGTCAGTCCAACAACTGCTTTTTTTTTTTTTCTTTTAAAAGTGACTTCTACCATGACGCTTACTTCGGCTATCATATCTATCGTCCACTGCATTTGTCATTTGGATTGTGTGATTTGATAAATGCTTGCATATACAGTTAAATTACAAATATACAGTTCAGAAATTATTTTTTTCATTTATTTCTAAACTATTCTACATAATATCTAAAATAATTTTCCTACAGTCTTTAGTTCTACGTTTGAGATTTGTTTCACATTTCTTTAACTTATCGTCCACTGCATTTGTTGAAAGCACTTATACAAACCCAATAACAGAACCCAAGGATAAAACTCAGTAGGTGCCTCTTATATAGCTGTTCCCTAAGTCTGTTCTGATTAATATTTAAAAAGCACACACACACACATTCCTCACATTCCTATTAATTTTGCGAGCAAACCAAAAATGACATTAACCATTATGATTATGGTGCACTACCTCTCATAGAGCGGACGCCTACACGTGTCCTATGAGTTGAGACGGCTGATAACAATGCGAATACAACTAGTTTCTAGACATAAGTTAGTATTAAGCGTTTAATTATTCTTGAAACCAGTTTACCTATACTTGTATCAATTATACTACACTACTCCATAGGCTCCATAAGAAAATACGATGACTCGGCACTGGTTCTTTAAGTTTAAATATTCTGAATTGGCGTAAAGTACGTATACTGCGCTTGATTAACTATGGAAAATGTAAACAATTATTTGATTTTAGAAGAACAACTTTAATTACTACAGCTTTTAGGACCATTTCAATAGTCGTTAGCTAACTAGCTATTTTTACATAATTATTATTCAAATATGTCCATTGACCCGTGTGGTACCGGGCATAGAACAACCAATATCCAACATACCAACCTATATCCTCCAGTGGGTGTCGTTAGAGGCGACTAAGGGAACTCTCACCAGGAAAGCGGGCAGCAGAGCAACGCTTCTTAGAGGAGTATTCTTAGTCTTCTCAGAGGGTACCAACTAGCAAGTTTGCTAATTAACCGTTTTAAAATGGTTAATAAGTTATGGAATCTTAATGGACTTCTCCTTCTCAACCTACAGAGGTACACTGCTGGACAATAGCCTCCCGCAAGGCTATACCATTGGGGGGTATTGCCATAATCCCCACGCTTGGCAGGTGGGTTGGGGATCGCGGTTATTTGTTATTCAACAGAAGAAGCGTTGCTCTGCTGCCCACTTTCCTGGTGAGAGTTCTCTTAGTCGCCTCTAACGACACCCACTGGAGGATATGGGTTGGTATGTTGGATATTGGTTGTTCTATGCCCGGTACCACACGGGTCAATGGACATATTTGAATAATAATTATGTAAAAATAAATCTAACAGCGAGATTGAAATGGAGTATTGGGCGAGATGGAGCGGCGACATCAAAAGGGTGTCTGTTAGTGGCTGGCGGAGAACTGCTTAGGATCGAGCTTGTTGGCGTGCCATGGAGGAGGCCTATGTCCAGCAGTGGACGAGTTGAGGCTGATGATAATTATGAATCTAACAGCAAACCTCGGAAAAACACCCTATGCCGCTGGTCCCGGCTGGCATGTCAAGATCTGATCACCAAGTCTTTGTTCACCCTATTATTGGGATGTGCATGTCAGATAGGCGGTCGCTCCATACGAAACACTGGTTTTTAACTGCATCCGTTTACTTGGAACTCCAACAAAATTATGAAAAGGCTAGGCAGATAATGAAATGGCTAGAAAATGTTTCGAACCTTATGGCTGTAAGCAATCTAAAGCGCCAGTAGTAACATATTAAAATATGACAGTAATGCGTGTGCGTGTCACATGAATTGATACGATTAAATAAATTATCATTTATTATCTCTAAGCGTATCAAAAAAGCTTCCACGAATTAGTAGAATATCGATCGCTCGCTATCTTTGGTGAAAAATCACTTCTTAATTATTATTCGGAGTGATATAAACTATGGGGGGAGGGCGCAAGATAATGGAATGAACCTTCAGGGGTGCCACATACAAATACTGGCTGCTTTTTATTGAATATTAAGCGAATTTTCGAATTACAAGTATTTTATGTCTCTCTGACAGTTGTATTAAATGGCTTTAATACGACAAATTGTCGTACAACGCTGGCGTGTGACAAGTCTGTCATAATCACAATGATCTTTATCGTCGTTGTTATACGGTTGCATTCGGGTTTGCATTTTCTATTTGCATCACTGTCCAAATTAGTGCTCGGTATAGTCATTCCATTAAAGAAAACTAAATCATTTATCGAAACATCTTGAGGAAACCTGGACATTATGCCTGAAATCGCCAACCCGCATTGAGCAAGCGTGGTGATTACGCTCAATCAAATCTGTATGAGAGGAGACCTGTGCCCAGCAGTGGGACGATAAAAAGGTTGATTATGATGTCATTCCATTATGGTTGCATTTGGTTGTTGATGTCAAAGGTGAAGTAACCTTAAACAGACTAGTGTATTAATTCCCATAACAATTTAATATGCTTTAAATGCCCTTATCAAAATAGTACATTGTTTTTCTAGGGCAGGATGTAAGACATTTCAATCGAGTGACTACTGCTTGTAGTAGTCCGAGATTGTAATGTCTATTCCGCCCGAGGCAAACACAATGTTTTTCATCACATTTGCGAGTAAACTATAAATAAAAATGACAGTTTAAATAACAAAAGATATTTAATTGTTGAAGTTAATAGTGACACGACAGTTGTTAAATACGAGGGAAGTATTTTTTTCTGGTAATTTAATTGTTTGTGACAAGTTATTTGTTATTGCTGCTTTATCTACAGTCATTGTAGTAAAAAAGTTTTCAGGCTCATTGCATTGTTCCTGGATTGTATCAGATGCTGTCTGGAAGGATGATGTTGATGCAACCGGTTCATGTGATGTTGAGGTGCTTGCAGGAATTTCGCAGGACTTTAAAATCGAAGATGTAATTTGAATTTTATTCTTAACCGAGTCATCGATGTACCCTTCGGCAATAGCGTTAGATATCCAAACCCCATGCCTTTTCAAAGTTTTGTAAATAATTTTGAAATAATAAAAGGCACGAGAAAAAAAAATTTATGCAGCCAAAATACTAGCATTTTTCATTCTAAATTTGAATTAATGAATGTGTAACTGGTTTCTACTGCCTTCTACATATTTTGAATGAAGCTAGTGAATAGTTCTAAATTCGAAAATCCGCAAGGAAGACTTACCTACTTAGTTTTTATATGATATTGAAACTTCTTGAAATACATCTTGGAAAAAAAATTACATTTCACGCCCTTACGTACAATACGGGACATCGCGCTTTGGTTTACGAGCATGTGTGATGAAAAGAAACTTGCGTCTTCTTGTCCTAGGCATATAAGTGATAATAATTTAAATAACATCAGGTCTGTCCTTACCGAATAGGTAAAACACATATATGTACCTGGATGCCGGTCGTCATGGAGATCCCTGGGGGAGGCCTATGTCCAACAGTGGACGTCTTTCGGCTGAAATGATGATTATGATATTTACTTACAGTGTCTACATCCTTATGACGCAATATTTAACGCTGTGCCATAAGAGTACAATCATAAGGTCGGTCAAC
This sequence comes from Sesamia nonagrioides, assembly GCA_017933935.1. NCBI lineage: Eukaryota > Metazoa > Arthropoda > Insecta > Lepidoptera > Noctuidae > Sesamia > Sesamia nonagrioides. Next base: position 1,448,385 of record JADWQK010000137.1, on the reverse strand, counting down.
CGAAATATTGATAATTAATGTCAAGCAAATATAATTTTTTTCTACAAAAGAGAAATGTCTTCTTGAAACAGCCCTGTGTAGCTAATCAGTGCGGGACCGGCACTCATTGGCACTACAAGATAGACTGCTGCGTGTCACGTTACTGACCATTCGTGGCCACTGTTGCCTGTGGGCGTGGTTCATGCTTTGCATTTCATTTTGGATAAGCGAAATATTTGGTAGAAATTACTTCGAATATGGTGGTGTACCAATGGGCCTTATAAGAAAGCTCAAGGTCACTGAAAGGGCAAGGAATGCTATGCTGGGGTTTCACTGCGTGATCAAATCAGAAATGAGGAGATCCGCAAAAGAACGAGAGTAACCGACATAGCCCGAAGAATTGCAACTACATAAGTGTTGCAATTCTTCGTGGCAATGGGCCGGGCACATACCCATACTCCGACCAACAGATACTCGCAGGACCGATGCCCGATCGGGCCAACGGGTTCTCGAGTAGCGACCACGCACCGGAAGACTCAGCGTGGGTAGGCCTCCGACAAGGTGGACCGACGACTTGATGAAGGTCGCGAGAAAATGAATGCGGGAGGCGTAGGACCGGTCGTGGAGTAGATCCTTGGGGAAAGCCTATGTCCAGGAGAGGACGTCTTTCGGCTGAAATGATGATGATGATGGTAAAATTGTATCAACACACGGGGTTTGAACGACTCAGAATCAATAAGTACAGTTGTATGAGAAAGCGATACATTTACATTACATTGGTTTTTTTGTACTGTTTGGGTCGGAGAACAATCAAATAAATCAAAGACACCACTACAATCACTTCTCTGTAACATTTATGATCCCTGGAACAAAAAAAAAAAAACAAAAATAAAGTTACTACCGTGAACTACAGGGCGCGAGACGAGCGATGCCGGGATCTGCTGGCGAGCGCTACTTACAATTACGTTTTCTGTCCACTCGTAAATTAAGTCGTCTTATTGCACAATAGGCTATTTGACAGTATGATTTTTTTTGTGATTATTTGCTTTAAATGCATAAAATGAGGGTTCTTTATGCCATTTACATGAGTTTTAATAAAAAAAATAACAATTAATATATCCAAAAACACAAAAATATGTTTGACTTTTTGTATCTCGCGCCACATATGGTGAAACGATCTGGATTCGCTAATGTCACGATGACGTCATACGCGCATCAGCACTTGTGGTTGTTCTGTGTTCTCGGGTGTTTTATCGATGTATTTGTACATCCCGGTACAGCACACCACTTGTAAACCATTTTATTAGATAAACAACAACAAATAACAGATAAATACAAACACCACTGCGGAACAGAAAATCGTTTATATCGTCTTGTGACGTCACTTACAAGGCGCGACGCCATATTGCTGCACAAATCGTTTCGGCGGCTTATTTGAATTTTGAATTTTTATTTGCATGTTTCTTACGAAATACGTATTTAAAATAAACAAAAATACTTTCGGTGAACTTCTTAACCGCAACCAAGTAATTGAAGATAGAAATTATAAATCTGACAAATGGCCTAATCCCATTTATTTGTTTGATTTGACTTATTTTTATTTAATTTACTGCTCAGTTTTTATTACGTAAGTATTTTGAATTTGTCAATACACTTGAATCATTTTAAATTTAACTAGATTACAACCTTACAACTGCCAAACTGAAAAACACAAAGTTATGGGTTTTTTTTCTTACCCGGTTGTCCCAATAAAAGTATGATCAACGCACCGCTCGCCCGCCCGGGCTGCAGCGGGGGGTGTCTGTCTCACGCGCCTAGTACTATGATCTACACTCAGCTGTATTGCGCGCTAGTGCGACAATTTGTAAATATATTTGGGAAAAAATATAACAACTAAAGAAACTATGTACTTTCAAAAAGATTTCTTGCAAAACACAAACTTAGGAGCTTATTATCCTACTTGGTTGTGACGTGCAAAAGTTTTTGTACAAACATACTTCCAGAATCAAATCATTTATCCCCATGGACACATAAGCTCAAAGTTGTAAAAAAATCGCCGTGATCAATACATATCAAATTATATCCGCAATTTTGTTCATTTCGCGACAGACAGTAGCTTGTGCGTGATGGCCACAACTTTATCATCGAGGACAGTCGCCGACAGCGTTGTTACAAATATTATGTGACATGACATTTTAATTAAATTACTCACGGACCAAGGTTCAATGTCGCGGGTATTTGTTTGTTTAGTAATGAAGGTAACTTGCATTGAAGTGTTATAAATGTTAGTCCCTACTGAATATAAGCAAACTAAACCTAACTATGCATAATGATTTGAACAGTTTAATGGCCTCGAACTAGAAACATAAGAGATGTTTTACCAGTATAATAAAAAGAACTGTATCACTGTACTGTCATATTTGATAATCTTATGTCAGCGAACATTTGCCAACGAAAAAATAAATAAAACATATTTTCTTATACTACAAGAACAGAAAGTTTTAAACACGTTGACGTTAATCTTTTATTGTGTATTTAATATAAAATTTACAAACGTGTAAATTTTATATTAAATGCATAATAAAATGTATAATAGTATATATTTTTTAAGACAATAATTCATTAACTTGAATATTTGCTTGGTAACAATTAATTCATTAATTACTTCATACTACAGTTCACAACTTACTAAGAACTCATAAACACGACAAAAGTATTTATCAAGAGATGAATAATATAAGATTATAGTAGAGAGTTAGTATGCACGTTACAAACTAAAATTAAAAGGGAAACCTGAACTGCCCATAGCATTGCATGAATTTATACTGAAGTCTCGCAGACCGTCTTTGAAATTGCAATTTGGTAAGTGACCAGCGAAAATCAATAATTTGATTTATTTATTTTATTTATGATCTCCAACAAAGAATATACACAAAACATGGAAAAAGTAAAAATGGACGGCAATATTATCACGAAGGTGTCGCCTTCACTTACAGGAGACCACAGCATGCATTTAAGAAATTGTAACTAAGCAAAAAAAATTAAAAGTTTGAAATAATAATAATAAAATTAAAATAAAACATATTCGGTAACATATACAAAGTGTAACATAAAGGGTATATACATAACAAAGGCATGGCATCTTTACATGATATCAAACAATATTGGAAGGGTTTTTTAATCCTATCTCTTTATGTTAGGAAGTTATGAGGAAAAACACCGCCTGTGATAGGCTACTATCATACTAGTCGCACAGAGATATTGAAGACATTTATCGGATTTTGGCAAGTCACGTGACGGGTAACGAGTAGTTATTAACGTATGTAGTGTGCTGTCACGTTTGTTATGATTTGATTTTAAGAAACACACGAAACCGAAAATTTGGTACCAATTTTTTGAGTATTTTATTTTGAGTTGAAACCCTTCCGATATCGTTTGATATCATCTAAAGATGCCATGCCCACCCTTTTTGTTACACGTTGTATAAAACAAACTAAATACGTACATGAACAACTCAAAACCATAATTAAGATCAAAAACTATCAACTAGTTATTTCTATGAGACACTTTTTATACTTTGCAAGAGGTTCACAAATGTCTAATTTGGTTGTCTTGGCTAACTTGTTGTATTGCCTACAAAGTCTTGGCAAAGCGATAGAAAGGTTGTCATAGTGACGTAATAAAGAGTGTAATAAAAGTATTGTGTTGAAGAGGAAAAAGTACTACCATCCAGCGTGGATATTTTGCAACGCTGAGATGTCACTAAGTCATCGAAAGTGAGCGTTAGAGGGCTGTGTCTGTGAGCTGATTGTGGATGAGTAATGAATCCCAGCGTCGTCGTAGAAAATAATCAGAACAAAGCCTAACAGTAATGAAATGATTTTTCTTACGCGCAAAAATGAATGCGAATATGTATTAAGTATGAGTGCATTACATTACAAGATTTTTATGCGGTTTTCAAAGTAATACATTATTTTGTATGCTTATTTTCGGTTTTGGATATCAATTTTGTTCGCGACTGTACATTCTATTTGCTTCACCACACCTTACAATAACAGGTCAGAGTCAATATTCATTTAGTATCGAGCTATATAGTACTCCTCGCTCACTGAGATGAAATTATATTTTTATTGTTCATAAGCATTTATACATTTCTGCATTCTAGAAAGTAAGACGGTTATGTTTCACTTTTATATCAACTTTAACATCCTACAGGTCAAATCTGAAGGTTCCAGTACATGTTAAATCTGAATTCAGTAAGCAGCCTTGGATCTATATCTTTTTTCTTACTCCTCCGCTATTATTTTCTGATTAATTTCGTTGCGGGACCCAAGACAGTTGAATCGTTTCTCCGGGACTCGTTGAGCTTCATTACTCGGCGTTTTTCTGGCGGTCTCCACTGTTGATTCTGGCTTTCAGGAGTTGCAGTGGGTGGGAAATGTGCAGCGGGTTTTGTTCCATTAAAAAAAAGCAGCTTTGGATATTCATCAATATGCTAATAGAGAAATCCAATAACCAATGAAGCCTACCATTTGGGATAATTGCGTAACTCAGTAACAGGAATTCTTTTCATTTTGACAGTTTATCAACATTCATTACGTTATGTAGGTTGCTGAGCAGAAAATTTTATCGAACATTAGAAGCAACGGATTAAGAATATCCGTCAAAATTATTTAAATTCTGATGCGCGATCGCTAAACCCTGTATGCACCAACTACTCTAGTATAATAAGTACATAAGTTGTTGCGCTTTGATAAAAAAAAGTTCAAGTACCAAAGCATAGAATAAAGAGGGACCCCTTTTTATTCTATGGCCAAAGTGTCTGTTCAACTTCTAGACAATGTGTAGGCAGGTATTGTAAATACATATAAATGCGTGTACAATCGCCATTCAGATGGAGGGCCACTCTACTAACACACACCAAGAAAGACTTCTGAAGTAGTTAATATAAAAAGCACAATTTCGTGCTGTTTGTGTGCGGCCTGCTTTGCGTCAGTCGTTTCCCGATAATCCGCCGCAGTACCTTTCTCCGATTGGTCTAAATAATACATCTGTCAGTTCGAAGTTTGAATATTATTATTCGATTTTTTGTGAACACGGAAGGTAACACCTCTCAGTTCGAATACTGAATTTAATTTTTTGAATTTTTGTGCACGATAATTTAGTTTTTTTTTTTTTTGTACAGGTGTACTTAAAGGATTAGTTTGAAAAGTTTTGTTTATGATGCGTTGTTTTGTAGTTTCTAATTTGATTTTAATTACGTTTTTACACAGACTGCAAACGTATTATTTAGTTTTTTTTAATACATTTACTTACCTACTAATGCCAAAAAATATAATTATGTACGTGGTTGTACTTTTAATTCCTTTGTTGCAATCCAAAAAAACGATTACTCAAACCATAAAGTTAATAAGTGTAAAATTAAAAACAAAGTATAATTAAAATCTGACACGAACTAAAGTGATAATAATTGTCGCCGTTTTGCTAAGTAATGAAACTAAATTAAAAAATAACAACATCACATAAATTACTTTTGTTTTTGTAATTTACTAATGGCTTAGGTACTAAGTGGGCATTTTTACCAAGGCTTTACTATTTTCCTTTTATTACCCGACTACGGCAAAGCAAAAGGAGGGTTATGATTTTGACAGGCTATGTATGTATGTATGTATGTATGTATGTATGTATGTATGTATGTATGTATGTATGTATGTATGTATGTATGTATGTATGTATGTATGTATGTATGTATGTTCATCTGTTCCCTCGTAACTTCTAAACTACTTATTCGAATTCGATAAATGACATATCATTAGAAGCGTCTTAATTGTCTGCTGGTTATAGGCTATATGGAGTTTCACAAAATCTAACGTGGCGCCCTCTAGCGAACAAAATATACAGAGTAAAAAAATAAAGTTAAGATAAATATGCCGTGTTTAGTATCATTTGAAAGGGCTTAACTTGTACATTTTGAATATATATATATTACTAGCATTTGCTTGTGACTTTACCTGTATTCATGGGCTGATTGCATATAATTTACATCTTTTCGTTCATAGATAGCTTCTTTACTACTTATCAGAATAAGACCACTGCAGAACCATTAGAAGGGCCTTGATATTCTGTTGGTTATGAGCTATAAAGCTTGTCACCAAATTTAGTATTACTATATTTGGTGTTAATATAAAATTAAAATAAATATACCGTATCGTGTTGGTATCATCTGAAAGAGCTTCACGAGTACTTTATGTTTGTACATAATCCCTAGTAATGCTTCGTAGAAATTTGAATGTAAACCAGGGTTTGGTAAACGGAGCCATGGGAGTGGTGAAGGCCTTCGAATGGCCTGCTCTTCGGCGCGATCAGTTGGAACAGGAGAACAGCCAAGCGCTGTTCTCATACAATTTGACGACGCGTCCATAAAAGCAGATACTAACGGACTTATCAAAATCGAGCCTTGCCTCACTGAATTTGACGGCTTGAGGGGTTCTGGGCAATTTTTTTTTTTTTAATTATTATAAACTAGTGCTTGACTGCAATCCCGCCTGATGGCAAGCAGTGATGCAATCGTTGATGGTAAAGCGCAATAGTTTATTAAGCCTATTCACTTAAAAAACTTAGGAATAGGAAGGAAGACGGCAGTTGAGCGCGGTGATGCAATGTTAAACCCAACAACACGACCAACGATGCTGCGCCAGAGGGAAATTGATCTGGAGACTCTCCACAACCAAACTTCCGACACAACAACATTTGGCGCATCGTACCCGGCACACATCGCAACACAACTGCTCAGACCCGTCCTCCGTACGACTTCACCAGACATCATGCCGAAACACGACGAATCGCTTGGCGGCAAGACTTTGTCTGGTGGGTGGTAACTTCGCCGGCAGCCGATGTTATGGCCTACCACCGAGAAAAAAAAATAAATAAAAAAATTCAGCGTAAAATGCTCCCGCTGATTCTTTCTTGGGGTTGTACTGTACATAAATTACAAGGTTGTACTCTAGATAAAAAAGTTACAGATCTAGGAAAGTCATTGTTTGCTAAAGGACAGGCCTATGTCGCTCTCAGTAGAGTTAAAACCATAGAGGGATTATTTAAAAGTGCCTTGGATCATAATAAATTACTTAAAAATCCACATCCAATCGTTAGCAGAATTAGATAGATTAAGAAATCTTCCCAGGTCCTCTTAATATAAGTTTTTTTTTTTAATAATTATAAACTAGCGCTTGACTGCAATCCCGCCTGATGGCAAGCAGTGATGCAATCGTTGATGGTAAAGCGCACTAGTTTATTAAGCCTATTCACTTAAAAAACTTAGGAATAGGAAGGAAGACGGCAGTTGAGCCAGGTGATGCAATGTTAAATCCAAGACCAACACGACCAACCATGCTGCGCCAAGCCAACCAAGCGCTACGAAATAGTAAAATAGGACATCTCTACATATTACTATATGCCGATACATAAGTCAAAAGAGATGTCGTATGTTAACTACCTAGTTTTTAGTTCGTCAATTTAACTTTTATTAATATTATGCGCCACAAATACACTTTAACACCAAAATAGTACAAATAATAAAAAGTTAAAAAACTAAAACCCAACTACGACAAAAAACGACGCTGAAAAAGTATAAAACAAGATTTTCAGAATACTGAACTGAACAAAGTTGCTAATATAGTTGCAAGTAAATGGACACAGTAGACTCTACCAAGATGCCTTCGTTGTAAATTGACAATAATGTCTTACGATACTATTCTGAAGTATGCAATATTCACTATTGAGAGATAAATTTTCATGTTTGGAAAGGCGTAGTCACACGTTACATATACCTACCGTAGCACTTTCATAACGTGTGACTGCGGTTTTCCAAACATGAAAATTTATCTCTAATAGTGAATATTGCATACTTCAGAATAGTATCGTAAGACATTATTGTCAATTTACAACGAAGGCATCTTGGTAGAGTCTACTGTGTCCATTTACTTGCAACTATATTAGCAACTTTGTTCAGTTCAGTATTCTGAAATCTTGTTTTATACTTTTTCAGCGTAGTTTTTTGTCGTAGTTGGGTTTTAGTTTTTTAACTTTTTATTATTTATAAAACATTTTGCTAACTCAATGTCGACATGATGCTCATTGGCTTTCGAGTACATCACCAAAATTTATATCTGACTAGCGGCCCCATACGTGCTTCGTTACGTATAAAGCGATATAATTCATTTGTTACAAAAAATGTGATAAATGAAGAACCGCTCAACCGATTTTGTTCAAACTTCACATAAACCATCTATTAATTAGTCATAGCAAAGCCTAAAGATTTGGTTTGGATAGGGGAGTCCGTTTTATTTATTTATACTTTCGCACAAAGAAAATGTACAGAGGCGGACTTAATACCTTAGGCATTCTCTACCAGTCAACCTCGGGTGGTGAAGAGACAAAATAAAATAAGGTAGGTAAATAAGGATAGAAAATTATAAAGAAAGTGGCATTGATTTTTATATATACAATATGTAAAGGAAACCCTGTCCGACCCATAAGGGTAATAAAGGTTAGGTAAACACTTGACCAAATATAATATAAAATTTTACATAATCATCATAGTAACAATACTAATGAATTTTGAAATAATCCTTTTTTCCCTGGAATTAATTCCAATTTCCCCGAAATTTGGTGATTTTTAAAAAAGTGACCACACCGGTGTTATTACGGACGCGACCACGTCACAGGTGCTGCGTGCCCTGCCCCCCGCCGCCCGCGGAATGGGGTTGCTTACCGCACATGTATTAAGTTACCTCGTTTTACGAAATAATATTTATTTTTTAGGGGGATTTTTTTTAAGTTTAGCCTGTCTTTGTGGGCATTAGTAGAATCAGTTATCGATACCTAACAATACCTTCACGGATCGGACAGGGTTTTCTTTACATATTGTATAGATTATCGTAAGGAGTATTTCTGCTGGCAGCGCACATTGGTCAACCTAAAAGTAATCTCTTCAGTGTTATGACTTTTACTACTGTCTGGAAGCAGCTGTGCTCATCAAGTGCACGGGAATTTGCGTAGTCACACGTTACATATACCTACCTACCGTAGCACTTTGACAACGTGTGACTACGCCTTACCAAACATGAAAATTGATCTCTACATAGTGAATATTGCATACTTCAGAATAGTATTGTATGACATTATTGTCAATTTACAACGAAGGCATCTTGGTAGAGTCTACTGTGTCCATTTAATTGCAACTATATTAGCAACTTTGTTCAGTTCAGTATTCTGAAAATCTTGTTTTATACTTTTTCAGCGTCGTTTTTGGTCGTAGTTGGGTTTTAGTTTTTTTCTTTTTATTATTTGTACTATTATGGTGTTAAAGTGTATTTGTGGCGCATAATATTAACAAAAGTTAAATTGATGAACTAGAAACTAGGTACTTGACATATTACATCTACACGCACATATAACAACATAAGCCCGAAGGCATATAGTGCAGAGGACATTTTTATGGGAGTTTTAGCTAGTTATCAAACTGTTTCCGCCTTCACCGCGTGGAGTTACTCCCAGCTTATGTCGTTTTCATTAGTGCATTACATATTCTATTAATGTTCACACTGCTCTACATTGCATAAAGCGATTCACAGTTCCCGTGATCCGCGCTTTACTCTTATCGGTCATATTTAACATCATTAAAGCATTCTTGTAATTATGTACAAGCATAAAGTACTCGTGAAACTCTTTCACGTGATACCAAACACGGAATATTTATTTTATTTCTATATTAACATAGGACTTTTTGTCCGCTAGAGGGCGCAATACTAAATTTGGTGACAAGCTTTATAGCTCATAACTAACAGAATATCTGGGCCCTTCTAATGTTACTGCAGTAGTCTTATTCTGATAAGTAGTAAAGAAGCTATGAACGAAAAGATGTGAATTATATGCAACCAGCCCATGAATACAGGTAAAGTTACAAGCAAGTGCTAGCAATATATATATATATTCAAAATGTACAAGTAAAGCTCTTTGAAATGATACCAAACACGGCATATTTATCTTAACTTTATTTTTTTACTCTTACTATAACCATCGGACAATTAAGACGCTTCTAATGATATGTCATTTGTCGAATTCTGATAAGTAGTTTAGAAGTTACGAAGGAACAAATGAACATACATACATACATAGCCTGTCAAAATCATAACCCTCCTTTTGCTTTGCCGTAATCGGGTAAAAAGAGTAGGATTAGGCACCCACTAAAACCTTTCTTTTGTTTTCTATAGGGCTCCTGTGATCCACCCCCGTCGTCTCCGCAGCCGTCGGTAGACCGGCTGTCGGTGACCTGGGCAGACCCTGGCAGCATGTCCTCGTCAGGAGTTAACCTGTTCCACCTGCCTTCGGAGACTCCTATCAGCAACGAGGTCAAATTCTCGCCTTCTGCCGGAGGTAAGTTCTTCTTCTTCTTCGTTTCGTTCTTGACAGAACGGTCATAGACACTATAACTGATTTCGAGACGTTGTTTTAGCTCGCCGCACGATCTCTCTCCATCTATCTCTGTTGGACGACAGTAATTTTTAAATGTTTGATTGAAAAAAGTGGGTGTAAGAAGCTACCTAATGCGATTTTGTACACTCTACTATAATAATAATTTTGTTGGTGCAATCCATACTAATATTATAAATGCGAAAGTAACTCTGTCTGTCTGTCTGTCTGTCGGTCTGTCTGTCTGTCTGTCTGTCTGTCTGTCTGTTACGCTTTCCCGCTTAAACCTCTAAACCGATGTCGATGAAATTTGGCACAGACAATCTTTAGACCCTGAGAAAGAACATAAGCTACCTTTTATCCCGGAAAAATTTGATGTTCCCGAGGGAAATCTAAAAAGCGCGATATAACCGAACTCCACGCGGGCGAAGCCGCGGGCGGAAAGCTAGTATAAAATATATGACTTTCAGCGAAATTGTACATAATTATATTATAATGCTTTGCGAATTCTTAATACGTGTGTGCAGTCAGTTACCAGAGGTAATGTTACTCGTCTAATGCAGAGGCATTATTATTAACATGGCCTCTACAATAATTCAGAAACTTTTTTAAATTCCATACAGAATTTCGAATTACGAATTTTCGATTTTTGTCGTTTAGATACCTCATAATTTTCTGAATGTTTGTTTAGTTCGAAGTTGATCTATCTCTGAGGAAAAGTGTTATTTAATATTATTATTAAAATTCATCCCTGATGAATTGTTATTGACTGTACATTAATACATATTTTTTTAATGTGAATATTTTGCTCAATATGTAATTTTGCACAAGCTTAAGCCTATTTTTTTTTAATAAGTATGTTAATTTGGTTTTCAGTGTTTGAGGGAAAAAAGTGGGTATAAGTTTATACTAATTGATTTCAAAATACGCTTACGAACCTAAGAGTAGATAATTCACGTACGTTATCGATAGGAGATGATGGGAATTACAGTTTCAACCTTTTATCACGAAAACAAGATTTATATTTTAAAAATAAACCATAAAAATAAAATAAAATCTTCTGTATCGTTGCACGTACAGACGACAGCACAACAAGCTACTACAATCAGTCAGATTTCTTTATTGATTTGTTGATTGGAAATATTTGACAGTTTCGGGTACCTTGACCTGCTGTCGTCCGTACATACTTACATAACTATAAGCATAACGTTTGGCGATTTATTTTGCGCGATGCCAGCCATGGTCAGCGATTTTAACACCATGAATAAAAATAGTATCCCATATAATATGTTTATAAAATTACTATTTTATTCTTTTGTATACATACGCCAGCATATCAAGCAACTACAATCTATTGTTTTTTTTTAAATATGATGTTATCTTTATTGCTAAAGCATTAAGATTCCAGGTTCATTGCAAAGGTTTGACAGTTTCGGGTAACCTGCCTGCTGGCGCCTGCACATATCAAATATTAACACTGCAAGTCCTCCGTTATTTTCGTAGCATTCTTTTTTTAATTTTTTTGCTAAGGTTTAGTGGAGAGAATTGATTGGATTTCAACCGGTTTATGGGAACATGAGTCTTGTCCCTTTTCCGTTGACCCTACGGTTAGTGGATTCTCCGACAGATTGCTGTATTAATTATTATGTTCCTATATTAAATCGTACGAAAAAATACCGATGAATCAAGGGTTTCGTAGTTGGGACAAATTTATTTATTTATTTTATTTTGGCATCAAACTGTCATATACAAACAATTAGTTATAAATACAATTGGTTTCTTAAAATAGACCTATAGTGCCGACAATGTTATTTAAATGTTAAAATAATGCAAAACTTCTTATAAGGAAAGACGACGGTTAAACATTTATCCCAATATTGTAATTGAAAAACAAGATCTCTTACCTATACATCGTTATAGGTACGGAAAACAGCAGATCAAGCTACCCGAATCTGTCAGATATTACCAATCAATCTTGAGCCTTAATGCCTTAGTGATAAAGTGGAAAATCGGATAAAGAAATCTGACAAATTGTAGTAGCTTGATGTTCTGTCGTCTGTACAAACGTCAGAGCAAAAGTAAGTTTTAGATCGCAAAAAATTGCCGTATTTTTAATGCATAGACTGAAACTTGATTTATGAGCTTCAAGAGACAGTAGGCCTACGTCTTTGATATTAGTTTTATCTTGATACCTTCACGAGCTCCTGAGAAAGCGCTATCGAGCCATGATAGCCAGACAGACAGACGGGCGGACGGACAATGAAGTGATCCTTTAAGGGTACCCATTGTTACTTTTGACCCTAAAAGTCAGTACTTTTAATTTAGGTACTGATTTTTATTAGTCTTTTACTTTAACTACACAACTTCGAAAAATCATATACATTCCTAGAGTACCTATCTAAGTATCCTCTGGGCCACTAAATTACCAGAGACAGTGGTCAAAACTCTGTATGATGATATTGGAATTGAGTTAGAACTGGCTGTGATCTCTGTATTTGGTTTATTTTGAAAGCTGTCATTTCTATTGATGTGACATAAGCACAACTTGTAAATAAATACTTACTACTTATATTTACGTCACAGAGTACAATAAACTATAATTTACGTTCGTTTAAATGCTTTGGACGCATGTAAATGTTACAATTTGATGAAGATTTAAATCCGGTAACAACAAAATATATCTTCTAGTCTGTCTTTTCTCGGTGGTAGGCCACAACTTCGGCCGCCGGCATAAGTTACCACCCACCAGACAAAGTCATGCCGCCAAGCGATTCGTCGTGTTCCGGCATGATATCTGGTGAAGCCGTACGGAGGACGGGTCTGAGCAGTTGTGTTGCGATGTACGTGCCGGGTACGATGCGCGAAATGTTGTTGTGTCGGGAGTTTGGTTGTAGAGGGCCTCCAGATTAATCTCCCTCTGGCGCAGCATCGTTTATCGTGTTGTTGGGTTTAACATTGCATCACCGCGCTCAACTGCCGTCTTCCTTCCTATTTACTCAGTTCTTTTGAGTGAATAGGCTTAATAAACTAGCGTGCTTTACCATCAACGATTGCATCCCTGCTTACCATCAGGCGGGATTGCAGTCAAGCGCTAGTTTGTAATTTTTATAAAATAAAGAAAGTTGTTAAGCTCAAATAATAAACCTAAACTCGAAAATTTTCATTTCAGCCATTTACAAGAGTTGACAAAAAGTCGGCCCTTCAGTCAAAAAGTGGAAGCTGAACATAAAGTCCTTTGCAAAACGCAAATCTCTTTCAAGAAAACCCAACTTTTAAATCAAGATATTATAAACTGCTGTGTGTGAATGTCCGTGATATTTTTGACTTCATGTCTAACTCCCAGATGCTTCTTGAGCTTAAACACACTTGGAGTCAAATCCATGAGTTGCATACATGTTTAGTTTTTCATTGATGGTTCAAAAGGATAATTACTAAATATTATACTAATAGCTGCGCGCCGTGGTTTCACCCACGTAGGTTTCGATATGCTCCGCTCGTATTGGTCGCAGCGTGATGTTATACAGCCTAAAGCCTTCCTGAATTAAAGGGCTATCCAACGCAAAAAGATTTTTTCAAATCAGACCAGTAATCATCAGTCCGCGTTCAAACAAACAAACTCAACTAAACTACATACCCTGGTGATCTACTATTCAGGTAGTCCTAGTGCAGATACCAGTCTCTTAAAACCTATTGTCACATGGTTTTAAGCTAAGCTAAAAATATCAAGAATAGAAAAAATACAAACAAAATTATCAATACTGTATTGTGTTTTCAATTTGAAGGACACCTATATTGCATACTTTCCACATATATTCTTACTAGCTTTCCGCCCGCGGCTTCGCCCGCGTGGAGTTCGGTTATATCGCGCTTTTTAGATTTCCCTCGGGAACATCAAATTATTCCGGGATAAAAGGTAGCCTATGTTCTTTCTCAGGGTCTAAAGATTGTCTGTGCCAAATTTCATCAAAATCGGTTGAGAGGTTTAAGCGGGAAAGCGTAACAGACAGACAGACAGACAGACAGACCGACAGACAGACAGACAGACAGACAGACAGAGTTACTTTCGCATTTATAATATTAGTATGGATTAGTATGGATAACACGGTAAAATATACTTTAATTACACTGTAAAAGTTTTTATAAGGGATAAGATAAATGTGTTGCACATCATAAATATTATACCTTGGTGCGGTGTATAAGTTCCGTTTAGTATTTTATTAGGAGCTTCTATAATCGCAATGCAGCACTAGCATGGCCTCTCTCCCCTCTTTCTACTACTCCTGGTCTGTGACTCATCATCATCATCATCTCAGCGTTAATCCCAGTCGCATCCGAAGCTTTTTCAACTTTGGAGCCTGGGGTCCGCTTTACCAGTCTAACTGTTGATTTTGGCTAAACTTCGATATTTTCCGTGAAGCGGCTGCCGTCTGACCTCCATAACTCAAACTCAAACTCATTTATTGCGGTAATGGGTAATTGACATAATTTACATCGGTAGAGAAAATAGTTTGGCATCTCCATAATCCGCCTGAAGGCATGCACCCAAAGGCGATTTCAAAACATTGCAGTTAGACCAATTGTTAGACTTTTGAGGGCTCCAACAACCCGTAACGACTGCCATTAGATATTCGTATGACAACCGGAACCAACGGCTTAACGTGCTTTCCGTGGCACGACCAGACCAGTGCAAATATACATTCATGCATACAAATATTTGTACTGCACGGGGATCGAACCCGCGCCTTCTTGTGCAGCGGCCGCGTTCGCTGCCGGTAAAAGGTTTTCAAACAGATCAGGTAAATATGTAGCACATCTCTTAGAAAACCCTTTACCTATGAATATAACTCAAAATTACTTTTATGTGGTATAATTATAAGTTCCGTTTAGTTTTTTATTATGAGCTACTGTTGTCTCCCTGCAGATTCTGTCTCCCTTCTTTATACTTCTCCTGGTCTGGGCCTGTCGCGCGTCTGTCGTCTGCCATTTGGGCTTCATCGAGAGGTGTTTTGTATATTGTTTCCCGACTTGCGACCCGTATGGCCAGCCCCGTAACACTAAAGTCTAGCAGCTCATAATTGTCTGAACCCCTTTCTCAATTCTCCTTACTGTGCCAGACTATTCTGTTGCACGAGTTAAAGGGTGAAGACAAGTAGAAGACTTGAAGAGGAGTATGGATATAAAAGCATGTTGCTCTGACCCTAATTAAAGTGGCATGATGATAATACATACTGATACTAGGGAGTCACTCTAAGTGAAATACTGGTTTTAGATATATCCGGTTAGGCTGAAAGGCAGATCACCATCTGGTGATGATGATGATACAATCGATACTGAGGTTCAAACATAGGATTATACACTAATACCGTAATTTCGACGACTTTTTCGTAGACGTTTAGGACAAAGCGCTAGCCCGTAGTTAAATTTCTTCGAGTATTGATTTATTACTAACTTTAATACTATTGATTAACAATAACTTATATTTATGCTTATTAGTTACTGCAAATTGCAATAATATTTTTATTGCAATTTGAGTGTAGCGGGCAACCATAATATGAATTGTTTTGTGCAGATGGCTCAGAGGACGAGGATTACTCAGCGAGCTTGAGCGCAGTGTTGCGTCAGCGCAGGGCGAGCGTGAGAAGATCTCGTAAGGGGAGAGCCAGGCGCCCATCATCACCCTTTCTCGCTGACGAGAACAGACCCAGACGACGGTCTTCTGTCTTTACTACCAGTTCTGGGGAGTAAGTGTTTATTTTGACAAAGCCAAAATATTGTCACACCTATGACCACGAGGGATACATATGTATATATTTACATATATGTATTTACATATATATATGTCATCAGTTTATATTGTGTGGTCAGCTGGAATCTATAATTATAGTTATAAATTATCTTTTACTAACATCTGAAATTCTGTAAAATTATTAAGTTTTTGAATAAAGTCTGACAAGAATCGATCCATAGATGTATACTGTTTATTCAAAAAGTACTCGGTTTTTTTTTTAATATTTATTTATTCGTGTACATCAATCTCTTCAAAGTAGTCCTCAGTTCAGCAGTTCAAGCAAAAATGGCCGAGCTCATCACACGTCGTACCTTACCTAGTGATTACCACAAACAGAAAGTAAACAGTGAATATAGTTGAAAATATCATCATACTTTAGGGGCATGTGTATATTAAAAAATATATACATATACAATATGTAAAGAAAACCCTGTCCGATCCGTGAAGGTATTGTTAGGTATCGATAACTGATTCTACTAATGCATACAAAGCCGGGCACTACTAAAAAAAAAAATCCCCCCAAAAAATTAATATTATTTCGCAAAAAAAAAGGTAACTTAAAACATGTGCGGTAAGCCATACAGGCGCGGGCAAAGAGGGGCAGGGCGCGCGGCACGCGGTCGCATCGCTATTCGCTCAGAATTATACCGTCAAAAATAATGTTGTCACTTTTTATGAATTACATAATTTTGGGGAAGTTAGAATTAATTCCCGGGAAAAAAGATTAAGTATTTCAAAATTCACTAGTATTATTGTTACTATGATGATTATGTAAAATTTCATATGTTATTTGGTCATGTGTTTACCTAACCTTTACTATCCTTACGGGTCGGACAGGGTTTTCTTAACATATTGTATAATAGGACTCCAAGCCCGCGTAATTAAAAAAATCCGGGTAATTTTTGAACACACCTCGTATCTTTATCTAAGTATGTATGTTCAGCCCGCGACAGTGTTTGCGTGGCGTAGGCATACCCCACATTTTTATAAAAAAAAAAAAACTCTTTCGTCCGCCATATTAGAATAGAATAGAATAGAATAGAATACAAGAGTATTCTATTCTATTCTAATATGGCGGACGAAGGAGTTTTTTTTTAATAAAGATATTATGTACAGCATATAGATTACAGAACATAAATAAAAAGATTTTACAAAGGGTGACACAATGGGCGGTCTTATCGCTAAGAGCGATCTTTTACAGGCAACCTTTGGATGGAATACTAAGGGGAAGGAGAGAGAAATGATAGGTATTACATCTTTTTTGTCTTGCTAGCATTAAGAGATTTTGTTTTGTATGGCTCCCAATGTTGCAGCGTAATGTCAGATAAACCCTTCCTTAAGAATTTAGATACAAAATGATTCAAAGGAGACCGCTACTTACACTCAAAACAAAAAAAAAAAAACTTCGTCAGCCTTATTAATATTATAGAATAACAACAAAACGTATGATTATATGTTATATCTTGCAAGTCACAATGTATCATAACTTTGTTAAACAGCACAGCTATATCAATGGAGGATGCTCAGCTGGCGACGGTGGTGACGCAGGAGCAGATCTTCGAAAACATTCATTTGCACAAGGAGGTGTTAGGCTCTGTGAAGCAGCAGCCCCTTGGTATGAGGAGGAAATTGAAGATCGTGCATCAGGTGATATTTAAAAATGGAGTCTATTTGAGTTACTTATGAGTCACATTATATATATTTTATATATGTATGAGTATTTTTTTCAGTTTATCAACTACAGTCAAAAACTATTTACAACGACATCATTTTAACAAATATCGGTTATTTTGATCAGTCTCCCGACTGAATTCTATTAGACCGCCTTATAATGAACTGCTTTTTATGACATTGCTTATTACGTCATAACTCTTTAAGCGATTACATTTTACAGATGTTTTAAAATAATTGTCTTTTCGAACAACCAGCTATCAGTAGTAACAGTATCCACATCTGGCACACTAAATAGTCATTTAAGATAGCAAAACTAAACAAAAACGAGTCGAGATTTTTTGGTCTATCGTTATTCTCAGAATGCAAGTGTATGCAGTATAATAGAAGCCCAAAGCCCGATTTATTTTTCTCTTCAGTCAGTTTATTACTTATTTGAAGATAATATGGTACAAGAAGTTCATAATGACGAACTGAACTTTTGTCTCGATGCTGTCAGTGTATTACGAACAATTGAACAGTTTCAAATAAAGGGAAACCATGACAGTACATTAATTAAAATTCAGCATGAACTACAAAGTGCGTACGCAATACAGAAAATTCATACTATGTGAATAAGACTATGGTCTTTTTTAATTCTTTATTACGTATGCGTAATAAAGAATTAAAATTACTGATTTTGTTAATGTAGAAAAACATTTATTATAATGTAAGTAATGTGTTTTTAATATACACTACCGCCACCGGACGACTCGTCGTACGGCGAGTTTCCACCCTTACGTTGTTAACACCACTGCGATCCGGACGAAGCGTTTCGCTTCCTCTTTTATACTGCGTACATCGAAGGACTGGAACAATTTGCCAGCGGCGCTGTTTCCGTCGGACTACAATTTGAGTGTCTTCAAGGCTAAGATCGTTGTTGATAATGATGTAAGATTGTTGATGGTAAAGCGCGAGGTTAAAAAGAGCCTATTCAGCTCTTAATAAACTCGCGCTTTACCATCAATGATTGCATCACTGCTTACCATCAGGCGGGACTGCGGTCAAACACTAGTTTATAAATTACTAGCTTTCCGCCCGCGGCTTCGCCCGCGTGGAGTTCGGTTATATCGCGCTTTTTAGATTTCCCTCGGGAACATTAAATTTTTCCGGGATAAAAGTCTCAGGGTCTAAAGATTGTCTGTGCCAAATTTCATCAAAATCGGTTGAGAGGGTTAAGCGGGAAAGCGTAACAGACAGACAGACATACAGAGTTACTTTCGCATTTATAATATTAGTATTAGCATGGATAAAAAAAAATACATAAGTAATTAATATAAGTACCTACATATTATGTGTATTAGGTGCTTACCTATTACCAACGTCGTCAGTTGTTACGACACGGTTGTTTTTACTCGTATTTGGATAATATGAGTAGTTCCTTTGATGTCGTTATTTAAGATTCTAGCTTTAGTTACACCATCATATTGACAGGCTAAAGCGTACATCAAGCGACACGAGGGCCAGCTGCAGGAAAGACTTGCGCAGTCTAAGAGTACTAGAGACATCTACGCTAGATTCAGCATCTTGTTGAACACTGTGAGTATTCTTAGTCGATCCTTTGATTTATCTCGGGACCTTAGGGTCGCGGATTTTTTTGATAAGTGTAAGAGATCCCGAAGCCAATTCGCAGAGTCCCTTAGACAATTTGAAATTAAATGAGAAGCCAACGTATGCACTCTACAAGTGACTCTACAATCATAATTATAATTTATTTGTTAAAATCACAGAATTACGAAATAATAAGCGAGACACTCTATAATTTTCATTGTTTTTTCTTTAGCCTTTTGATTGTATTACATGGCACTTCGCTTTGTAAGAAAATGTATTTGGTGGTGTCCACTATAACCATCGGTGAGGCTACTTTCTCAGTGGGTTGCAGTGCTATGTGAGTATGCAACCACGGGAGTGCAGTAGCACGTGCCTCGCCGTACACCGTGCCACGCTATAATACATAGACGTGGCTCTTATGTACTCCCGTGGAAACGTAGACTGATGTTGTCATACAAATAAATACACGTAGCTAAAATGCGCCGCATAGCCGTGCACAGAATGCGACGCGGTATCCATTCATACATCGTCCTTACTCTACAGGGGTAAAAAGTCACAGCGGACGCACGTCCTCTCATTTAAAGTGCACCTCTCTAACATTCGATGTCTGCACTCCAATATCGATGCAGTCCTTCACCACCTTGAGACTGAAAAGCCCCACCTACTTTTCTTGACGGAGACCCAGATCAGATGTCCGTCTGATGCGGCATACCTCAGCTACCCTGGATACGCATTGGAGCATCATCCTCCAGCGTGCCGGGGTCTGTGTGTATGTCCGCAATGACATCTGCCGGCGCCTCCGTCACCTCGAAGACCCTCACTTCTCGTCCCTATGGCTGTTGGTAGACACTGGTGTGGACAAAATTGTATACACCTGTGTCCACCGATCGCACAGCGGTGATCAGGAGACGACTCGATTGTTTGACTATCTCAGTGAGGGTGCTGTAAATGCGCTGCATCGGCACCCTGACGCACAGTTCCTCGCTCTGGGGGACTTAACGCCTGCCACCAGGACTGGATTTTCCAGTACCAGAGGACCGACCACGCTGGGAGAGAAGCGCGGAACATTGCGCTTTCAATGGGCCTTTCCCAGCTGGTAGAGCAAGCGACTAGGGTGCCTGATGTAGTTGGTCATACTGCCAATTGTCTGGACCTTCTACTGACCACTGATCCGGACAGATGTGTTGTAACAGTTTTCTCACCGTTGGGAACTTCAGACCACTGTCTGGTGAAGTCAGTATCGTCCTTCTCCCCACCAGATCACGACTCTCGTGGTGAACGACGATTGTAGCGATACAAGTCAGCAGATTGGGATGAGATGCGCCACTTCTTTGCGTCTTATCCTTGGCAGCAGGTCTGCTTCTCTTCTGACAATCCGTTGAGCTGTGCGGATGCTATAACCGATGTGGTGCGTTAAGCTATGGAGTATTTTAACCCCTTCAGCGACGTGCCCGTCGGTAGCTCAGCTCACCCATGGTTCAATTCCGATTGTGTCCAAGCTGAACAGCGTAAGCACCCGGCATTTCTCACCTGGGTTGACGCTCGTGACCGCAGAGCTCCGGATCTAAGCTCAACAAGACTGCCTTTAACTAGCTCTAAGCCTTTAACCATGCTGCCAAGTTCTACAAAAAGGCGCTTAGGAAGGCTCGTTTCGACCGCATTACGCATATTGGCAACAAGTTATCTGTGCAGCCATCCAGTAGCAGATCTTTTTGGTCCCTATCGGTCGAGGCGAACTTCTGTCGGCCCACACTGCCTCCGCTGGTTAGGCCTGATGAAACACTGGTTCATACGGCTAGAGAGAAAGCAGGTCTTTTTGCATCTCTCTTTGCCCATAGTTCGCGTCTTGATACTGGCAGTGCTACTCCACCTATTGTATCTCATTACGGAACCTCAATGCCTGAGGTTCGCAATCGGAACAAGGAGGTTCTGAGAGCACTGTGTCGTCTGGACGTGAATAAGGCTAGTGGTCCGGATGGTATACCAGCGATTGTTCTTAAAGCATGTGCGCCCGAGTTGTCTCCTGTATTGATACGCTTGTATCGCCTCTCATTTAGGACGGGTATAGTACCCAATCCTGAAAGCTTGCCAACGTGCAGCCCATGCCCAAAAAGGGTAATCGTGCCGATCCTACCAACTACGGCCGATTTCGAACACCTCCATACTTTGCAAAGTTATGGAGCGTGTGTTGAACTCGCGCCTCTTGGCATACCTGGATGGTAACGATTTCCTCAGTGACCGACAGTACGGATTTCGCCGCAATCGGACCTACTAGTGTATGCCACTCACTTGTGGGGCGAGGCCCTCGAGAGAAATGGGGAAGCGATTGCAGTCTCCCTTGATGTCTCGAAGTTCTTCGACCGGGTATGGCACGCTGGCCTTTTGAATAAAATTCCAGCGTACGGCATTTCCCCTGGCCTGACTCGCTTGGTAAAAGACTTCCTGACTGAACGATCTCTCCGAGTCGTTGTCGACGGATGCTCATCTGAGCCCATGTCGACTAATGCCGGTGTTCCTCAGGGATCTGTTCTCTCTGCAACTCTGTTTCTGCTGCATATTAACGATCTGCTGATTCCCGGTATTTATGCAGATGACAGCACAGTTGTGGAGAGATACCTGCCGGATGCTCGGGCTAGTAGGGAATCAATTCGGTCCGAAAGAGAGGCTATGGTAGAGCGAATGAATGTTGCACTACAGGCAGTCAATGGGGCAATGCCAATCTTGTAGCATTCAATGTCGCCAAAACACAAGCGTGTCTTTTCACCGCCATAAGGAGCCCGTTCATCTTGGCTCCTACTTTTCGAAATGTATTCTTGGAGTGTACCGACCGCCTTTAGCTTTTGGGAGTTGAGATTTCCTCGAACCTAAACTTTGGGCGGTTCATTGAGTCCAAGGCCAAGGTGGCTGCCAGGAAACTTGGCGTTATCGCAAGGGTCCGGCGGTACCTCACACCTGGGCAGCTTCTAATGATGTACAAACAACAGTTCCGTTCGTGTGTGGCGTACTGCAGCCACATTTGGGCTGGTGCTGTTAAGTGTTACCTGGCTACTTTGGATTCAGTGGAGAGGTGGGCGAAGAGGCTGATTGGTGACCCTAATTTACGTAGAGTAGCCAGCCTTTCGGTGTTCTATAGGATGCATTTTGGGGAGTGTGCGAGGGAAGTGCATGATTTAATTCCCCTGTCTCCGTTCCACCATCGGACGACCCGTCGTACAACTAGTTTCCATCCTTACGTTGTTAACACCACTACGATCCTTACGAAGCGTTTCGCCTCCTCCTTTATACCGCATACATCGAGGGATTGGAAAAACTTGCCGGCGGCGGTGTATCCGTCGGACTACAATTTGAGTGTCTTCAAGGCTACAGTGAATAGGCTCTTAATAAACTAGTGCGCTTTACCGCCAACGATTGCGTCACTGCTTACCATCAGGCGGGATTGCATTTAAGCGCTAGTTTATAATTTTATAAAAAAAGGGGGTAAGCCGGATAGCCCAGTAATATGACGTAAACTTTATGTCCGCTCGGAACATGAAGGAGTCGCTGTGTCACACATTCTTGGGTCAGGAGGTGTGAGGGGTGGGGTCGTACTATGCAGCCAGTAGCTCACTTCAGAGCTGACATAAAGTTTGACACGAACATAGATGAGTCATGAGTACTTTCATCATGCTCTAGCATTTGTTACTTTCTGTTCCCTCTAGTATTGGCAGCAAATGAAGCGTGAGGCAGCCAACACTTCCAATCTGCTGATCCCGTGGGAGCTTCGTATCAAAGAGATCGAGTCTCACTTCGGCTCCGTGGTTGCTTCCTACTTTACCTTCCTTCGCTGGCTGTTCTGGGTGAACCTCGTCATTGGATTCATTCTCCTTGTTTTTGTTATTGTACCTGAGGTTTGTAACTATTGTCATTTAATGATTGCCTTATCTATTTTGGTCGTAAGTACTTAATCACAATGGTATTCAATCTTTACTTCATTTTGACCAGAACGGAGGTAATTTTAAGAACGTTTCTAATCTTAGTCTTAATCTGCCAAAAATAACTCTTATTTTCCCACATTTTAAAAAGTTATTGATATTTGTTTGTCATTGGGATGAGATTGTGAATTGATTTAGAACGTTTAGTTTTTAGAGATGTTCTGTTCTAAGACAATTTTAATAAAAATACTCGCATATGGTTAAACGCGTTTTGAGCAAAGACTGAGAAAAACTGTTTTTTTTTTTTGCAGAGTAACTGCGTAAAACCTGACAGCAATACTTATTATGACAGCTCAACAACAGACATATTGCGTTATTTATATTGTTGTACAGATTATTTTTTCGGACATTTCAAGCAATGGATTAGCAATGTGCATCAAAATAATTGAGATTGTCATTAAAAGTGTGTTAACCAATTATAGGTGCTGTATTCTGTTCATCGTACTTACAATGTAGCTACTCATTTATTTAAACATTTCAGTATCTAACAGCTAACCCACTGCAAGACGGCGAAAGAAAGATCATCTTGGAAGATGAAAAACGTAATGCCTCAAATCTTCTGACTCTCTGGGAATTTGAGGGTGTTCTGAAATTCTCCCCCATCTTCTACGGGTACTACAGTAATGTAGAAAGAGCGCAGTACCGAATGCCGCTGGCATACTTTCTCACAGGACTCGCTGTCTACATTTATAGCTTCGTCGCCATTCTAAGAAAGTTAGTTATTTCAGATGTTACACTTTATAGTTTGGATGACGTGTTTTCGACCGTAGAATGGCCTAAGGTTGAATGTATCTTACACGTCATTATACGTCGATTTTCGCTTTCATTAGAACAAATTGTGAAAATTCTAGGAAGATCGATATTGTTACAGTATTTTGTTAATTTGAAACTAAAATCTTGTAAATTGAACAAACATTTACGACGGACTTTAAAAAAAAATCCCTATCCACAGAATGGCAGAGAACTCCAGAATGTCTAAGCTGTCGGAAAAGGAAGACGAATGTATATTTTCGTGGAAACTGTTCACCGGCTGGGACTTCATGATTGGCAATACGGAGACGGCACACAACAGGATAGCCTCAGTTATTTTAGGATTCAAAGAAGCACTGCTTGAGGAGGCTGAGAAGAAAAAGGATTTAAGGAAGTGAGTTTAGCCTTAGTAGTCTAGTTTTAAATAATTTCTTACTAAATGGTAGACAACCTTGAATCTTTCCTTCATTAAATCAATACTCCTTGCTCTTTTAAGAAGTTCTGGATTGCATTTCTAAAATGTACCATATTGCCATCCGCCCCCTAATCGGAGAACACGTTTTTGTCAAATGATTGCGACTAGTTGGGATCGTTTGGACCGCCCATTGGTCCGTTCGGTCCAAACGATCCCAACTAGTCGCAATCATTTGACAAAAATCTGTTCGTCGATTAGGGGGCCGGTCTCATTCTTCTTCCTTACAGTTGGCGTATTATATCCCTACGTGCACTAGTCAACATCTGTGTGCTCATACTACTGGCAGTGTCAGCATACGCCGTGGTAACGGTAGTGTCTCGCTCTGACGATTACTTGAAAGTAAGGAGTTGGTGGCGTGAGAACGAGACGACAATAGTCGTCACGGTTATCTCCATCACGTTTCCAGTATTTTTTGAGTTGCTTGGGTTTCTAGAACATTATCATCCCAGAAAGCAACTACGACTACAATTAGCAAGGTATTTTTATAGTTCACGTACATCTGCATTTTTTTTTACATTTCATAATCAGTTAATCTCTCTATTATTGTTATAGAATCATGCTGCTGAATCTACTGAATCTATATTCTCTTATCTTCGCTTTATTTAGCAAAATTGAGGGAATGAGCAAAGAACTGGATTCATTAAAACCAACCCTGAGTATGAACGCAAGAATAATCCCGACTGAAACTCTAGATCTAAGTGAATCTTTTACTACATTTTTGCCTGACTCTTGCATCGAGCAGAAAATCTCTTGTGGACCTTGTGACGCACAAGTAACTCTACCACAGAGTCTAGCAGACGGTATAGTTTTGAAAACAGGGTCAGTGCCATTTCTGAAAGTCAGACCTAAAATAAGACGTCCACGTGAAGACTTATTTGTAACATCAAATAAAGCTGATAAGGTCAGTTTTGAAAATAAAGAAACCACCACTTTGAATAGTATTTTGTTAGGGATGAAAGAACTACAAAGGTTAAGAAATATAAGTATTCAAGAAAAAGTAAATAGAACCAATGAAAATGACACCACATCAGATTCAGCCGATTATGAATACACATTTTATGATACTATTGAATCTACTACTGGAGCAAAAACCGATACCACATTCAATTATACAAATGCTGACTACTCAAGCACACAGACCGATTACAGCTCATCTGATTTTACGACTACTGACAATAGTGTTGGCACCGAGTTATTAACAGTCACAGATAGCTCAGAAACGCCTTTTACTAATGATGATTTCAACAGTAACACAGATACAACTGCATACAGTGACACAACACTCACTGATATTGGATCATACGATGAATTTAGATCGTCGTATTTTAATATTTTTGAAACAACAACTGATATTTTAGACCTAACATCTAAAGAAATAAAAGAAACATCACGAAATGAAATGACAGACACTACTACTGATACAGGTACTAGTTTAGATGTAACTGATAGTACTTTAAAAGATACTACTGACTACGATGTAATTGAGACTTCAAGTTCGTATAAAACACCACAACATGAAACTACAGCTAATAGTAACACTAAGAAATATAACATAGCTACGGAAGCACCAACAGAATCAACTATGGCTGGTGTAACTACTCTGAACACAAAAACGATTGCAAATATCGATATTTGTCCTGACTTTACGTTTAATTGTACAGTCAACTGTAACGGGAAAAATGTAAAACAAGTATTCTTTATGTCGAATTGTACCATTGTGAAAAGAGTCTGCTATGCGAAAATTTGTCCTGCAAATTTAGGTGCAGTCGTTGATTCCAAGAATGGCACTAATGTCACTACAATTGACTTTGTGTATGTAGATGAAAATGAGAGGAAGATGTACAATTTGTCTGCACCAACCAAGAAGAAATTATTGAAATTGTGCTGGGAAACAATGTTTGGGCAGGAACTGGTCAAATTGACTATGATGGATTTGGTAAGAAATTTATACTGTAGCTGTTCTGTACTGGTCCTAAAAATACTTATTGCTATTGTGTTAGATAATTACAGAAATTGTAGCCTGTTTATTTTATGTTTATGTTATTAATAATTTAAACACGGATGGAGTTTTATTCAGCCAAATACTTTTATATCAAATAATGAGATAGAGGAAACATGTGCTAATTTTGCTTGTGTCTGTTAGATTCCCAGTTCAGGTTAATACTTTCCATGTGACAGAATGCAGCATTACTTATTTTTTCTTTATTATAATTTGTAGAACGAAGCACTATCCATCCAGATCTTGGAAAATCACACCTGTATTCCCCGAAGGGTTTGAGAGGGGTGATAACTGTACAAGGTCAAAACTATATTATGAATGCGAAAGTTTGTGAGGATGTATTTATGTATAGATGTTTGTTATTCTTTCACGCAAAAACCGCTGAACGGACTCGGATGAAATTTGGAACATAGATAGCCCAACA
This sequence comes from Sesamia nonagrioides, assembly GCA_017933935.1. Classification (NCBI taxonomy): domain Eukaryota; kingdom Metazoa; phylum Arthropoda; class Insecta; order Lepidoptera; family Noctuidae; genus Sesamia; species Sesamia nonagrioides. The sequence continues at coordinate 1,421,265 of JADWQK010000137.1, read as the reverse complement.
CATACCTATACACCACAACACATAAGATATTTATCCCGAAATTTCCACTCTGCCGCAGGGCGCAGCTATTTTCGTATTTTTAGTACGATTCTCGCTCCTTAAATAAGGAGCAAAATTCTTGCTCCTTAAATAAGGAGCAAGAATCGTACTAAAAATACGAAAATCATTAAGCATACCCTAAAAAGTTTTCCAGTTATATTTTTAACTTTGTAAAACTTTATATCAGTGTTTTTTTTATACCTTATTTCAGGTGTTCGTCCTCCTCGGAACATTGTTCATGGACTTTTTCCGGGCACTGTTCGTACGATACATGAATCGCTGCTGGTGCTGGGACCTGGAGAAAAAGTTTCCAGAGTACGGAGACTTTAAAATCGCAGAGAATATTCTACATCTCATCAATAATCAGGGAATGGTCTGGATGGGAATGTTCTTCTCGCCTGGCCTCGTAGTGTTAAACGTCGTCAAGTTAATGATCATGATGTACTTACGTTCATGGGCTGTCATGACTTGCAACGTCCCACATGAAGTCGTTTTCAGGGTCTCAAAGAGCAACAATTTCTATCTAGCCCTATTGCTAACAATGCTCTTCCTGTGTGTCTTACCTGTCGGGTATACCATAGTGTGGGTTAAACCATCATGGCATTGTGGACCTTTCTCTGAATATGATAAGATTTACTATATATTGACAATTAATATCTACAAAATATTGCCGAATAGCTTGAGTTTTGCGTTGGAGTATATAGCGTCGCCTGCTATCGTTATACCCTTGTTGGTTCTGCTGATACTTATCATTTACTATTTGACGTCATTGACAAACTCCTTACGGGAAGCGAATAATGATTTAAAGGTAAGTATTACATGGAAGCTGCAAATATCAGTCGATGGGACGTTCAGACGCCAGCAGATCAAGCTACCCGAAACTGTAAAATTTTCCCAATCAACCTTGAACTAAATTTATCTTTAAAAAATAAGCTCTTTACAGATAAATTTGGAAATCTATTAAAGAAATTTGACAGATTGTAGTTAGTAGCTTAATGTGTGTGTTAACTAGAGGCAAAATATTTATTTAATAAATAATTAATGGACATACTTTGAAATAAATAATTGTATTTATCACCGCGATAATTTCAAGTAATATAAGCATAATGTGGTGTTACCTAATCTAAATCTGATTAATTTTTTTGCCAGACTAACCAAAATTATTGTTTCTCAATAAATTTAGAATTACACTAATCGACTTTTGCTTACTAATTCTTACATTTTAGATTCAGCTGCGCCGTGAAAGAACTGAAGAACGGAGAAAGATGTTCCAACTCGCAGATACCAGAAGAAGAGCTGGGTCCACAGCTATGGATAATACGCCTTTTGCAAGATGGAAGAAGGCACTACCATCATTGCCAATGAGCAAATCTATTGATTCTGATGACCGCAAAACTTTGACAGAAGAGATGAATGAACCAATAAAGATGGCGAAGAAAAAGGGTATGACTTTCAATGTATTTCATCAAGTTTTAGAGTGGTCGAAGATCTGACAGAAGATGCGTCGTGCATCGTTGGTCGCGTAAGCCCATAACAGATATGTAGTAGATAATAAAACATGCAATGTTACACATTCAACCAATTATGCCTATACCAATGAACCGCATTTTCTGTACGAATTAGGACGAAAAATTAGGTCTGTTGAAGTAAAGTTTTAAATGAATGGTGTTAATAGAATCGTGGTCGTGAACTGTACATGTGGTTTTTCTGAGGACATTTTGTTATGGTTCTGTACCCAAAGAGGGAAACGAGACCCTATAATTAAAATTCCACTGTATGTCTGTATGTCCAGGCTGCCATAAACCGTGATGGCTAGACAGTTAATTTTTACATATGATGTGTACCTGTTGTCGTACAAAAAACTTGAACGTTTTATGTTCACTGAGTGGTATACTCAAAGAATCTATTCTCCAAATATTTTTTTTAAATCCATGATACTTGTGTTGTTTCCAGGTGGAATTTTTGCCAAAATAGTAGGGATGGCGCTCGATAAAAAATCGGACGTAGAAGCCGTTTCAGAAGTAGATGGCCCATCAACTTCACCGAATAATGTTGATGATGAGACTGATACAGACTTTCACGAAACTCTTCCAAGAGAAGTTCTCAAAATAAAAGATATAGTTATACTCAAACCTGATAAAAAGGTGAGAAATAGTGTTGAATTCAAAGCAGATGGAGGGAAAAAGCTTAAAATTAATGAAATATTTAATAAAGGCTTAAAAGTTAAACTCGAGAAAATTGACGATCGTACTGAAAAAAAAGCTGTGATTGAAAAACAAATACAGGAGGCCAACGAATCATCGAAACCAAAAATTGTAAAGGAACTGTCTAAAGAAAAAAACAATGATAAAAAAATTCATGAAAAGCAGACTTCGCAATCTAGTACTCAGTCAAAACAGTCCGATTCAATCGGTTCTGTTATACCTGTTATAACTATAAGCACCACAGAAAGTGACGAAGAAGTGTTATCTCATAAAGACAATAACGATAAAAATGGACAGAAAATAAAAAGCGAAGGAAAACCAAGGAAAACTCCAGAAGTAAAGTCTCTTCGACGACAGAGCAGTGTGGAAAGCATAAATGACAATAAAAATTCCCAAGAGAAGAGTCAAGAGGAAGGTCACAAGTATCAATATTCATTATAAACATTGTTACATCACGTAGTTCAAATAAATGTTCAACTTTGTAGTTTTATTGGCTTTTTATTCATGGTAACCCAGACAGTACAGTGTACGCATGAAGGTACAAAAATATGGTGAACACGAACAGCGAACACTTTTTGTTCACACGTGCGTACCGGGAGGAATACAGTGTTGTGTTCGTTAGAGGTACACACGTGTAAACAAAGTAGAAATGGGGGTAGATGTAGTAGATAAGTTTACCCACACGAACTCGTTCGGTGCAAAAAGCACATGCTTTGTAAATAAAGAAACCTTGGAGGAGGTATACAAATGTCAGTCAGTGGACATTGTACGACCCAACAATAATAATGACTTGGTTCTTTTCCATTTATGCCAACGCAAGTTACCTTGGAAGAGCTAAAAACCAGATGTTCCTGGGGTCAGCGGGACAAAGTCTGATGAAGTTATTCATACCTAACTGTATCTCTGTATTCACTTCAGCTCATAGGTCTTGGACGGTCTTTGTACAGCATGTCCGTCTCGGATCGGATCGGATCGGCAGACAACACATCACTTCGAATCCCAGTTTTGGCGATCCGAAGCCATTCTCCAAAAGCGTTAAGTTTGTCTGATAACTCCTTGTATAAGTGAGCTAACAATTAGTAAAATAACCAGCCAAATGTGAATACTCGCACGACCGAAATTATGTATATCTTTCCTGGTAAATGATTACATCCGAAACTATATCTTTCCTGGTAAATGATTACATTCAAGTATGCATCAAGACGAACTTACTTGAATCTATCTATGAAATGAAGAATAAATTAACAAATATTTTTTACTTATTATAAATAATTACAATAAAATACAAAATAAAAAAGGTGTTCCTGATTTCATTGATGAATTATTGCATAGTTTTGATTTGATTACAAACAGACATGAAACCTGGTGTACAACGATATAGTCCTGCTAAACGGCACAAGAGCAGTGGCCGGACTGGTGGTCCATCCATTTTTGATTGTTTCAAATACTAATTCGAGACCTGCGAATCTTTTGGAGGCAATGCTGAATCCGACTATCGGTGGAATGTCCCTACATCCTCTCTCGTTGTAAGTCTCGCCAACATCTAGGAATCTCTTAGAACAACCACCTATGTATGATTCACCAAGACATTCGGTAATATAGTCTATTACTCTATGTTTGTTCAATCCACTCGGACCTTCAAAAATCTGATAACATTCGTTAGTACCTGGTACTGCCATATCCTCAGGTATTCCACATTCATAGCAAGAGTGACTGCTAAATTCTTTATCTCGTAAATGCTTTTGAAATACATTTTGTTTATAATGTGTAGCTTTTTTTGCCGTAAATTGTTCGTAATCAGACATTTTCAACTTTATATTCGGATCTGTAACTTTCTCGAAATGATACACTTCATTTTAATGAAGTGTATCATTTCGAGAAAGTTTTAATAGAGTTTAATAGAGGTTTAATAGAGTTTTTAGAGTTTTAAGAGTTAATAGGATTTTTCTTTATGATTCTTTTCCGTAGGCAAAGTTCTATAAAATATAGCAGATACGTTGTACGTTTTTCTATGAAATAACGATTTCTAAAGTCATCCATTTCTATAGACGGTATATATTTTGTGGAATAAGTTAGCTCGTGTAATATTTCTGCCACAGGTTCCTGTTGTGTATGTTCTGTAAAATTATATCTTAAGGACTCGTCCATTTCTATAGAATAAAGTTTGTTATTATGTACATATTTTAGATGATATATTTTTTATGGGATGAGTTCCCTTGTGTAACTTTTCTGTCGCAGGTTCATGGTTTGCATGTTGTGTAAAAGGGTCAATTTCTGTAGTATAAGGTTTCTTATAGTAATATGTTCTATATGGTGGATTTATTGTGGGATAAGTTTCCTCATAATGTGGCATTTCTGTCACAGATTTTTGCTTCCTTTATTTTTAATATAAAAGTTATTGTACTGATCCATTTCTACGCAATTCGATTTTTTGTGAAATGTATTTTCTACAGGATTAGTTGTTCCGAAATTTATCACTTTCTTAAGATAGAGAATTTCTTCATCAGATAACTTAGATAATATATCCATTTCCATAACATTTGGTTTTCTTGAAAAATTCGCTTTTCCGTTGTCTTACACTTCTAGGGAATAATGTTTCCTAGTTAATGCTTTATTTGCAGAAGAAGTTTTTTCATCATTTAACATTTCTAAAGCGGGTTCATTGTTGTTGTATGATTTTTCCGTAAAGTGGGTTCTTCCGAAATCTTCTATTACTACCGAGTAAGATTAATTATTAGATAGATTCGATGTGTTTCTCGTAGTATCTACGTTTATTGAGTTTTTTTTTTCTCATAATTTAACATATCTGAAGTAGTTCCATTTTTGTGATATACTTTTTCCGTACAATAAAGTTTTTTAAACTCATCTATTTCATCAATATATGGATTCTTATAATATGCCTTTCCCGCGTTAGGAGACATCTCAGAATCTGCTATATCTGTGCTATAATTGTTCGTAAAATGAAGTTTTTCTGAAGTGCTCTTCTCTAAATCTTGTACGTCAAAAATAGTGATGACTTGCTCGGTCTGTAAGAACAACATCTTGTAGTGCCCATGTGGTGCTCTGGTTTTCAGAATATTTTATGGGTTCACCTTCTACATTTATTTTCGGTGTTCTAGTTAGAAAATATATTATACTGTAGGTTTAATGGATTTGAGTATCATTTGCAATTTCACCATATTCATTTATTTTTGGTGTCCTAGTTGGAAAGTATATTATTTTATGTCCATATCCATTTCTCGGCCTAGTTGGAAAATAACTTCTCCATGTCTTCATATAACTGGTAGCATAATCTAGGTTGAGCGCCGGTAAGAATTCTGGGCTAATTAATTCATACGCAACTGATGGCCACTCTACATTCTCATATTCTTCTGTGGTCGTCGTTAACCTACCGGCATCGTATAGCTCCTCTGTACTTGTAGTTCTCTTATTTTCTATCTCCCTTTCATTTTGTTGAAAGTAATTTACACCAGGTATAGTATCTTTTTCTGTATCATAATATTATAGTCGATTCCAGGCATATTGTCTGTCGTTGATGTTGTTTGCACAAATTCTATTTCATAATCCTCGGGCAGTATAATTTCATCATCATGGTTGCCAAGTAGATGTAAGGGTTCATTGAACGAAGATTGAAGGCTGGTAAGGGTCTCGCGAAATACAATAAAATAAGAAAACCATTTAAAACATTTACCATTATACATATATTAAATATCAAATTATAAACAGGTAGCCACTGTTGGCAATGCCAACCACAGATTACTTAAATAGCAAGCTAATGCCGACACTGAATTTAATCCAAAGAGTATAACAATGAGGTTTGGTCATTTCTGGTGGTCTTCGTATGCATACTCATACTTTTAGCATGCAGACCCGTCCCATATAGATTAATACTAACACCTACTGTCTGTCTAAATCGTTACATTTTTAGTTAGATGCAAGCGTTTGTGCCACCACCTATAACACGCACATTCTGGTAAAGGGAAATTCATATAGACGAGAAACTGCAAACGACTTATAAAAAATCACTTATTAGGATTTGTTATGTTTTTATCAAGTTGTGCGGAAGAACAAATGCATGTAGGTATCTTAGTTTGGAACCGTAGAATTTATTAAGTTGTTGTTCTTATACTATAAATGTAATGTAAGCAAAGCGTGTGTTAGAAATCGCTATAGCTATATATATTATCGCTACTATAGCAGGCTCTTTAGATACCTATACCAACAATCTATATTGAGGCTGCGGATAAGCTCCCAGCAGACCACAAACTGCCACAGTCCACCTGGAAATCTCTAAATCAATAGGTATGAAGAGTTTCACACTTCATCTATATACTATAACTATATATTTGTTATCTATACTAATATATAAAGCTGAAGAGTTTTTATGTTTGTTTGTTTGTTTGTTCGCGCTAATCTCGGGAACTACTGGTCCGATTTGAAAAATTCTTTTTGCGTTGGGTAGTTGGTAGTAATCCAGGAAGGCTTTAGGCTACATAACATCACGCTGCGACCAATAGGAGCTGAGCATAACTAATTCCACGCGAAGGAAGTCGCTGGCGGCCGCTAGTATCATATAATAGGAGAGACGTTAGCCGCTCTTGTTATATCATAGTCAACTTCAATGGTCTAAAGCAGTCCATGAACCACATCGTGACTGTGATACATTATCTTACCTGTTGTCTGAGCATATCAGTATCAGCATGAAATAGTATCGCCAGTAATTTTTAAGTAACATGTAATATAGTGACCTACGCATTCAATATAATAATGCAAGTTACAGCTGCCGCTGTGTTTTAGTGCGTCAGGAATGCTTGTGGATAATAAAATTAATGGTTTTGCTGCCTAGAAATAGATGCGCAACCCTAATGATGTGTGTTCGGGGCGACAACAACACTAGCCGGGACACAGCTAGGGAATATTTGGCCTATCCTATATCACTACAATTTATCAGATTTCTTCATTAGATTTTCAACTTTGTCTGTAAAGTGTTAAGGCTCAAAGTTGATCAGGAATATTTGACCTATCCTATATACTACAATCTTACAGATTTCTGCATTAGATTTTCAATTTATCTATCTGATCAGGCGCTCAAAATGCTCTTCGAAGCCCTACCGACCATCCAGAGTTAAGCCAAGATACCTTATGTGTCGGCCCACCTAGATTTGCGTATTTCCCACTCTGACGAACGAGTACAGTGGCTTTCTGCTCCACCGCAGTTTGTGAAACCAGTCTTCAGTCTTATGAAGTGCTATCTCTAAGCCTAACCCGCAGATCGACGCCACGACTTTTGCCACTCCGAGCTCGGCAAGCCGAATGGTCTCGTCAAAGGTGTCCTCACCGGTGCCTTCCGCGTAACAAATGACACTAACACCAAAGGGGAGATCAGTACGCAGCACAACATCGTAAACGAGGTTCCACAAGAATGGACTTATCTGTTTTAGGTCTGTTCTTGTGGAACCTCGCTTACTATGTTGTGCTGTGTAACCTACAAGTAATATCCCGGCGATATACCGTCTCGACCCACATAGCGAATATGTCGGTCTCAACGTCCGTCAACAACAACTGCATAATTGTCGCATATTCATCAGCCGTAACCTACTAAAACTAGAAATTAAGCAAAATTGTTACTAACCTATTGATGTCCATAACTCTTTGGGTGAGCTGAAAGAGTACCTATACTCTTAACTTTTTACTAGCTTTTGCTCACGTTAAATTCACGGTCTCTGGTAACATGGTTTTCCTTTCCCAAATTTCCATCACACACACACAGCGGGTGATGCCATCTTAACTGTATATAACCGATGCATTGCTGAAAGCGTTTTTCCTCGTAAATGGCGACGTGGTTTCATACGAATAATACCAAAGTGTGGTGATAAACCACCGGATGATCCGAAGTCATATCGGCCTATCACACTTCTACCATCTTTGGGGAAACTTCTTGAGCGCCTCATCGTTCCACGTTTACTACCGAACGGTCCAAAATTTCATAGTAATCAATATCGCTTCACCATCGGTAAATCAACAGTCTCCTTTGTGCCGATTGGCCTAGTTCTATTCTGTCTCCTGCTTATTATGGAGGGAAGTGGAAAAAATATCTTTTTTCTTACTCCTCCGCTATTCTTTTCTGATTAATTTCGTTGCGGGACCCAAGACAGTTGAACCATTTCTCCGGGACTCGTCGAGCTTCATTGCTCGGCGTTTTTCTGGCGGTCTCCACTGTTGATTCTGGCTTTCAGGAGTTGCAGTGGGTTGGGAACAGTGTGGCGGGTTTTGTCAAAATCAACAGTCGACGCGGCGCTTTCTGTCAGAAGAAGCGTTAACCAATCGGAACACAAGTACGTGATTGGTATCTTAATACTTACTACTTCAACTCTTCAATGGCCTCTGTGGTTAGATACCACAATTTTGCCAATAACACAACAAACGTAACAAATTATAGAAATTTGTTAAAAAAATATTTCACAATAATGGCGGATATCGCTAATGACGGTTGAAAAAACGGCCGCGTTAGCCGACTAAGAGGAGAGTTGATATAAAGCCATTATGTGGCCACTATGCTGCGATATTTCAATGTTCTTTATGCATTATTTACTAAATGCACTTTTTACTACATAAATCACGCGCTTTTATTTAGTAAACGACACTATAAATAATTTTAAAAGTCCAATGAAAAATGTGCGTGACACTCAGCTTCCCGTCAAAAAACCGATTGGTATCTTTTTGGATATTTCTGGGGCTTTTGATAACGCTTGGTGGCCTATGCTGTTGTTAAAATTAAAAACCCGCGATTGCTACAGAAACGCATATAATCTCGTTTACTCGTACTTTATAAACGGTTCCGCGGTACATAAGCTCGGTCATTTTTCTAGTACTAAAGCACTAACCTTGGGATGTCCTCAGGGTTCAGTTGTCGGTCCTTATTTATGGAATTTGGGTATTGATGATTTCCTCGCGATCCCGCTTCCTTGCGGCTGTTCACTTACTGGTTACGCGGGCGATGGCCTACTGCTCATTCAGTCAAGTCAAGAACTGGACTTGAGAACATGGCCAATACTTGCCTAAATCTAATCTCTCAGTGGGGTGATCGTAACCGCCTAGCGTTTGCGCCGCATAAAACCTATCAACTTCTACTAAAAGGTATTTATTAACGTTCCCGTTAAAAAACAGCAATCCGTATGCTACCTTGGTATGGTCTTAGAAAGGAATTTTTCATTTATCGAACATATAAAAATAGTTGGCGAAAAAGCTAAAAGGAACTTTTATACCCTAACTAGAATATCCAAAGCAACTTGGGGTCTATCATTCCTAACTATAAAAACTATATATGGAGCTACCTACTTAGGATGTATGTGCTACGGTGCACCTGTTTGGGCCGATAGGGCCAGCATAGGCCGGCGCGACGTAAACTGCTTCAAAGCCATCGTTTGGCATTGATATTTTTATGCAAGGCGTATAGAACAGTCAGTACTGAAGCCTTACCCGTTCTGGCAGGTGTACTTCCAGTCGATCTTGAAGTACAGCGACGTGCTTCAATGTACTACTCCGCGAGGGGGGAGGCCATGGACAGTAACTTTGTTACACAACGCGACCTCAATAGAATTTCTAGATTATTTAAACCTCAGACTGACGTCTGGGAGGACCTCTTATCCGAATGGCAAAGTAGGTGAGATAATTCCATCAAGGGCCTCCATCTGTTCTTCCCATCCGTTGGCGATCGGCTGGCTAAGACATGGCTGGAGGTTGACCACTGCGTTGCCCAATTTCTCACAGGTCATGGCAACTTTAAAAGTAAACTGTATTCTTTTAAACTTGTTCCTTCGCCTTTGTGTCAATGTTCTACATCGAACTGTGAATTTGAACAGTCCGCACATCACATCTTGTGGGAGTGTATTCTTTGGCAGAATGAACGCAATATTATGTTGGATAGTGTACAAGTTACATCCAGAGTTGTTTATTATACGGACCTTGTAGAAACTAGAACTAATTTCCGTGCGTTACAATTGATTCCAATAATAGGTATGGCAAAAGCGCCTGAAGATCATCAGAAGCCCAGATTGCAATAATGTCCCTTTGTGCCGATTGGCCTGGTTCTGTTCTGTCTCCTGCTTGTTATGGAGGGAAGTGGAAAAAATATCTTTTTTTCTTACTCCTCCGCTCTTCTTTTCTGATTAATTTCGTTGCGGGACCCAAGACAGTTGAATCGTTTCTCCGGGACTCGTCGAGCTTCATTGCTCGGCGTTTTATCGTGTATCGATTTTTAACTTCCTACCTTGAAAACTAGGAAAAGTTCCCTATAAAATTACATTAAAGAGTTGAGGGTGGAAAAAAGATGCACGATTTTTTTGTTAGTCCCAAATAGTGCGCATAACAATTTTTAGCTTTGTATGGACGACAGCAGGTCAAGCTACCCGAAACTGACAAATATTCCCAAGCGACCTTGAGTCTTAACGCTTGAGAGAGAACGTTGAAAAGCTAATATAGAAATCTGACAGATTGTAGTAGCTTAAAATTGCGAAATGCTTCATACTAACTTCCACCCTCTATTTTAGACACTCTCTATCTCTTCAACTATATATCGCCACTTAATTTTACGCCGCCAATTCGTGGCAGCATTCTGCCGTGAAAGATAGACAAACAAACAAATAGACGCCCTTTTTACTTATAATATTTTTAAGGATAGGTACTCTTTGGAGTATGACAAGATGAGCATAGAGCACAGAATATAACAATGTAAGTTTTTTGGGTGCTTTGTTTACATTATTGTATTTCTTTTCTAACATGTTTACAAATATTTTATTTTATTTTTATTTTATAATTTTTAATTTACATTATGAATTTAAATACATTAAGTGCTCATTGTTGTCGCGTATCAAAAACCCAGTGGAACATGTTCTAACCACCACAACAGAAGGATCGCACATGCGGTCTGAAAATATTTATAGATATGAACCATATATAGGTAATAGTTACTATTCATATTTTTTATATTTCATTGCGTAATATAATAGGTAACCACCTCATTCCAAATATTGAACAATATCAATCCTACTTTTTAATAATTCTTTGATTGAACATTCACATAGCACATGACATCCAATACGAAAACATCGAATAAAATTCTTTTCACGAATTAAAAAATTGCCTCAGAAAGTTTATCGCTGTAAACTGGTAATGTACCCAAGATACTGGTGGTATTACTACGATGTATGGCAAAGCTTAGCTTCTGGCCTAGGTAAATAGCTAGCCCTTGGATCACGGGAAGCGTCAACAATCTGTTAAGAAATTTTAGACCGATGATATTTTTTCATGAAAGGTTGGGTCTGAGAATAGGTGGTAATCGTAAAGATATTACGAACGTATCGTATTTTTTTATAAATTATAGTGCAAATAACGTCTGTTGTGTCAGCTAGTGATCTATGTAGTACATATCATAGATGAGATATACATATAAATGAAAGGTTCCTTTGTTAGTAAGCGCATCACTTTAAGAAAACGCGATACACGAATTTTAAGTTATATAGTGTTCGTAATAGATTTAGGTTTAGGTAATGTTCCTTAAAATCCGGTTGCCATACGAACATCTAATGGCAGTCGTTACGGATGTTTTTTTTTTTTACATATTATAAACCAGCGCTTGACCGCAATCCTACCTGATGGTAAGCAGTGACGCAATCGTTGATGGTAAAGCGCACTAGTTTATTAAGAGCCTATTCACTCTAGCCTTGAAGACACTCAAATTGTAGTCCGACGGAAACACCGCCGCTGGCAAATTGTTCCAGTCCCTCGATGTACGCGGTATAAAGGAGGAGGCGAAACGCTTCGTCCGGATCGTAGTAGTGTTAACAACGTAAGGGTGGAAACCAGCCGTACGACGGGTCGTCCGCTGGTGCACACTCCCCGAAATGCATCCTATAGAACACCGAAAGGCTGGTTACTCTACACCTGTGCTCTAGGCTTTGGAGACCAACTCGAGTTAGATCAGGGTCACCAATCAGCCTCTTGTTGGAGCGACCCCGTCACGATGTGCTGACATCTCTTTGAGGCGCGCGTGAAACACGACGCGCAGTCGACTCGGGCCTGATCCTTACCGGGCGTCGAGCTGCCCACTGCTCACCGCCCGCAGGACCGCGCCTACGGTGGCCGGGAGTTCGATGTTGTCTCCCGACCAGAGCGTCTCCTGCGGCGGCTATTGGCGCGAGGCCGCTGGGATTACTGCTGCCTTACGCGCTCCGCCTCCTCCTTTGCCAGCATCACTGCTTCGCAGAAGGAAGTGACGGCCTGCCATGCAGTCTCGCTCCGGACCATAGCCTGGACTAGGGTCGGACGCGAGAGATCGTCGCCGATCGCCGCCACGAGGACACAGCGCTGCTTTATCCAAGCCGGGCAGACCTCCACCGTGTCTTCAGGGCGATCCACACAATGGTGACATCCTGGCGTTTCCTCCCGCCTTACCAGGAACAGGAACATCCCGAAACAACCTTGTCCGGTGAAGACGTGCGTCAGGCGGGAGGTGAAGGCGCCGTGGCACCTCTCTAGCCACTCCCCAAAGAGGGGACTTACCGCTGCTATTGTGATGTGCCAAGCGTGACTGACGGATATCAAAATCGTTTTAAAATTAGCAGTCGTGGGACTAATCGACAGAAGTGAATACTGAAGTCATTAAAAACACAGAATACTGAAGAAGTAAAAAACCTTTTCCATTTAAAGTATGCATAACCTTCTTTTTGTGTCTTCTATTGACCCCATAACTAAAATAATAAATATTATTGAGTAGCTTTCCGTCCGCAGCTTCGCCCGCGTGGAATTCGGTTATATCGCGCTTTTTAGATCTCCCTCAGGAATATCATATTTTTCAGCGATAAAAATTTATTTAAGTATATTATACCCCATTATTTAATCCGGACTTGTAATTAATCGTTCAGTAGTTACGGCGTGAAAGCGGAACAAATAAACAGACAAAGTCACTTTCCGACCTGACTGATGAACCCTGCCGACTCGATGTTAAACTTTTTCCAAAAAGTTTATATGGAGGCTATGACCTCAATATAAATAAAACACTATTTTTTAATTAAAAAAAAACAGTGTTAAAAAGTTTTGCTTCTTACTTCCAGGATATACCTGTGTATATCCGGGAAGTAAGAAGCAAAGTTAAATGCCTTTTTAATAAACATTTCATAAACCTAGATACAACTAAAACAGTGTTTTATTTAAGCAATTTTTACCAACAATTTGTACAAGAACGCGGACAGCTGTGTTCTTGTACATAGTGTGGTAAAAATTGCTTGTATACCTTTTCGAGTGTGAATTTGCAATGAAAGCCTTGCTTTAATTTAAACACTCTTTCCACTTATCTTTCATTTACTTCTGCAGCCGCTTTTAGCTTGTTGAAATGAAGTATTATTAAAGTATGTAAGGAGTAGTAGTAATACTCATTGAGGAAACTGTCATCAATTTTTGTTGATTGTTCTATCGACTAAAAATTCGCTGTAAACTGTGAACTGATAATTTTCTTTGACTAATTTAGTTAGTACTTTTTCCTTTGTCTCTTGGTCTACATCACCATTAAATAGAGACAAGACAGCCACTTCATCAAAAGTACCAAAAATGTAGACTTCGGTAACTTAATTTCTTAATAAAACAGATCAAATCCTCAAATAGTTAACCTTTTACAGGACATAAGACATTATGGAGACCAACGGCAATGAAAATAAAAAGTGGTTCATCAAATCAAGAAAGACCATTGCGAACCAAATCCAGGTTTAGTTTTCAGTACATACCTCAAGCACAAGGTCAGCATTTGGTGGATATGCCAAAAAAATCTTATTGGCATCATTTCGATGAAGAAGAAGATGCATGGCCGAAAGTCGTACTAATTTTGACAAGCACAGAGAAATTAACAACAAAGAGAATAACAAAAAGAACTTTCGCTAGCTACTTTCCCAATTTAAGGTACACGTCTACAGAATATTCAAATTTTTATAATCAAGAAGTTACAAGGGACAATTCTGTTTTGGAGTCTTCTAAAAGCGGTATGAATAGTATTCAAATCAATTTTGAGACTTATGGCGATAAAGCATAAAGAAATGTTCATATAAATATTTTTTTTTGAAAATGCAGATTCTGATGATCAAAACGATAATGGGGAAGATGATATTGCTGAAGAGAATGTTGAATTCAGCATGAATTCGATTCCGCTAAATAAGGAGATTTTGGGCGAAAATGCTAACTGTCCAAATAATGCAAACAACATAACAACAAAGGCGAAAACAACAACAAAGGATAAAACAACACAAACGCCAACAACACAGGCAACAGCAACAACTCAGGAGGCTACAACAACACAGACGCCAACAACAACACTGGCGCCAACAATAACAAAGCAGGCAATAATAACAGCCCCAATAGTGTTAACGACTACAATAAATAGACGAAGAGATAAAAAGTCGCCAGACGGCGATGGCGGGTCTGACGGCTCAGGCGGCCAAGGCGAAAGTACGAATTGCTACGAGTGTGGCTTGAATTCCGTAGATTTCCCCGACTTACCGACGTGTTCCCAAATATTCTCACCCATTGACCACACATATTTTTACTTAAGACGCAAAGTAAAATGTGAACAGAAAAATCTGTACAAAGGTAACCGTTTCTATCATATTTCCTACTTATTATACTTCATACTTCTTCGGTGGTAGGCCATAAAATTGGCTGTCGGCAGAAGTTACCACCTACTACAAAGTTTTGTCGCCAAGCGTCGTTCGTCCAAGCGTTCGTCGTGTTCTGACATGATGTCTGGTGAAGCCGTATGGAGGACAGCACCCTAATTATAACACAGTATTCCTACTAGTTGGAATCATTTTGAAGCTTATTGCTATTCCATTGCTCCCAGTATTCGAAAATGTGTCTATTCGACAACGTAACTAACGCAATGAATATTGTTGAACTGTCAAAATGAAACCCATTGCTACTGATAATGTGTTACGCAATTACCCTGCGGGTCTGAGCAGTTGTTTTGCGATGTGTGCCGGGTACGATGCGCCCAATGTTGTTGTGTCGGGAGTTTGTCCGTGGAGGGTCTCCAGGTCAATATCTCTTTGGCGCAGCATCGTTGGTCATGTTGTTTCGTTTAAGATTGTATCACCTCGCTCAAATGCCGTCTTCCTTCTTATTCACTAAGTTTTTACAAGTGAAAAGGCTCTTATTAAACTAGCGGGCTATGCATTCGTTTATTAAAATCAACGTTCGCATCACTTCTTACCATCAGGTGGATTGCGTTCAAACACTTGTTTATAATTATAAAAAAAACTTAATATATTCCTATCCTAATAATCCTACTATCCTATCCTAATAATCCTACTATCCTATCCTACTAATATTATAAATGCGAAAGTTTGTGAGGATTGTACCTAGTCGGGTCATAAATTCTGTCACATGTTTAATCTGTACTTATATTATAAATCGGAAAGTGAGTTTGTTTCTGTGTTTGTTCCGCTTTCATGACGTAAGTAGACTGAACCGATTGCTTTGAAATTTTTCAAACGTGAAGTTAAAAGTCCGGATTAAATAAAAGGGTACTTTTTATCCCGGAATAAAATTATATTCGCGAGGGAAATCTAAATGACGCAGTATAGTATAACCGATCTCCACGCGAGCGAAGCCGCGGACGGGAAGCTAGTACCTATGAAATAATTCAGACAAGTTTATTCATTTATATACCAAAATGAACTTAATATAACATAGATTCTTACGATAATAAAAATTATTCAAAATGCCCTCCGCGATTTTGAATAAAGGCCTTCAATCTGCGTTGCCTATCGTCTATCGCAGTACGAACGAGGTCCATGTCAATTTCGGCGGCTGCCTTATACAAGGATGCCTTGAGTGACTCCAAATCAGTATGAGGTATTGAGCAAGCCTTTACCTCTAAGTGTGGCCATATCTTGTATTCTAAAGGACTCAAATCTGAACTGTAGGAGGGCCAGTCTTCGAGCCGGATGAAGGCGATTTCACACGCCGCTAGCTGGTCTTTGTGTGATGTTAGTGTTTATTACTCTTTCAAGCAAAAACTACTACACTGATATGGATGAAATTTGGCACAGGGATTATAGTTTACTAGCGGCCGCCAGCGACTTCGTTCGCGTGGTTTAGTTATGCTTCGCTCCTATTGGTCACAGCGTGATGTTATATAGCCTAAAGCCTTCCTGGATTAATGGGCTATCCAACGCAAAAAGAATTTTCCAAATCGGACCAGTAGTTCCTGAGATTAGCGCGCACAAACAAACAAACAAACTCTTGGCCTGGGTCTTGGATGTTTATCTATATGTGTATCTATTATAAATATAGGTAGTATCGTTGAGTTAGTATCCCATAACACAAGTCTCGAACTTACTGTGGGGCTAGCTCAATCTGTGTGATTTGTCCGTATATATATTTATAATTTATTTATTATTATTATTAAAGCAAGTGTGACTAAATAAAGTACGAACGACAGCAGGTCAAGCTACACGATACTGTCAGATATTCCCAATTAACCTTGAGCCGTAACGCTTTAGCCATAAAGCTGAAGATCTAACAAAGAAATATGAGAAATTGTAGTAGCTTAATGTGCTGTCGTGTTGTCTGTACTCTGTACACAAAGTGAAGTGCCTGCCTGTCAGCGTCGCTACCACTGGGCCACCACTGCCCATAGCACCTTATCACCATATCACTTTCAAAATATCTGATTGAAGAATTCCGTTTCTTTTCTAGGTGGATGCTTCTTTCGATTTCTTGACATTGGCACGTATTTCGAAGAGAGGGGTTGCCGGACGATGCCTCCGATGTTGGGCAAGAGTTTGGTGTCCTCGAGAATGATGATGCTCGAAAAAGCCATGCATGAGCTGAAGGAGGGCTGCATGACCAGCCCTTCTGCCTCCCTGACTCCCTTCAGTAGAGCTATTTCCTTGTACGCTAGATACACCGTCTGTGTTTGTGTTGGCGAGTATTGCAATCACGGAAAAACCTTGCGTGTTAATCCTATATCCTTCATGTTGCTAAGTGTTTTTTCATATACATATTTTATGTCCGAAGCCTATTGGCTGGCATAATGTGATGCTTGTCTGGTAAATGGTCAGGGGCATTACCGTGAGATCTTATAGCAGGGCAGAAATAATGCTAAATTAGTAAAGGAAATTTAATTTGATTAAAGTTTTTGAACATCTTAAAACGCCAATGACATTACAGCAGGCCACAGACAAGCATAACGATTCAACGTCGTTGAACTTCGTTCTATAATCGTTCAATTTTAATACTCTCATATTACGATTATTAACAGCACTAGTCTTACTTCAAAACTGACTGGAAACGTAACGTTTTGTTAAGAGATCATGTAAGCCCCCAGAACGGTTTTAAAAGGAGTATTTGATACTTAACTCAGAGATGACATGTAACTCAATGGTGCTTATTCGTGCTCAAAAAGAAAACATAAGTTTAGTCTATGACATTTTGTGCTTAAAAGGATTACGTGTAAGACCGATATCCGTAAATTGGTAATTACGTGCTGAGGTAGGGTTAGGGACGGCAGGCTTTATCATTTGTTCTGATAGATTTTTACATTTCCCAATTAGGAATAGAAGCTGTAACTACATGTCCGTTTTCAATGAGCTGTATATACGTGGATCCGTGTTTGAAGGATACGATCGGCCTTTATGTTCAAGCCGGCTCTGCCCAAAAAGACAGTATGTTCTCTTTCAAACCATGGAACACTTATTCCGCTGTTCTGTGTTATTAAGGCAGTGGAGGTAATTTTTCAATTACATAGAATCTATTGAACTGCTGGTACTATTTCGAGTAACGTCTGAAGACGGCAGGATCATCTCCTGCCTGTTCTCTAATAGAGACTAGTATAAAATATAGTAGAATTGATTCTAGTCGCCCCTTCCCTTTCCTTCGTAGTTTCGTATGGAAAAGAAGCAGCATGAAACTCCACAGAGGCTCTTATTTTTTTTTTATATCCTGTATCACAGATTACAGAATACTCCTGTATACTTTTATTTTATATGTGAAGAAAATGCAACTAGAAAAATGATACTATACGAAAGTTAAAAAAGATTTTAAAAAGCAATGTCGCCTGAATATGGGCGATGACCCTTTATAATACATCATCATCATCATCTCAGCGTTAAGCCCAGTCGCATTCGAAGTTTTTTCAGCTTTGGAGTCTGGGGTCCGCTATACCAGTCTAACTGCTGATTTGGCTAAACTTCGATATTTTCTGTGAAGCGCCTGCCGTCTTTTGAGGGCTTCAACAACCCGTAACGACTGCCAGTAGATGTTCGTATGGCAACTGGGACCAACGCCTCAACGTGCTTTCCGAGACCGTTTTTAATTATGTAGTCATAAAAATTAATGTTTCTGTAAACGTTTTTTTTTTATTATGCGCCCAACCCACAACCCTGACGCAGTCTGCATATACCTCAGTTTGCAAGTTGATATGAGACAGAAAATTATATGTACCAAAATTGAGCACAGAAAACAGGCCGAAGCTCTGAGTCTGAAGTGCGTATCCCAGAACGTAACTCAAGCATTGATTTCTGCTTAAGCATTACTTAAAACTAGTTTCAACCAATCAGATGGCTTGAAACGAGACTTAAGTAGAGCTTGAGTTTTGAGTGACGTTCTGTAATACGGACCTGAGTCTCTCTTCCGGAGTCTGAAGATGAGTTACCTATGTTATTTTAAACTACACGTAATGTAATTCTAACAAAAACTAGAACGAAACTACAATAAAAAGTTACAGATTTACACTGTATTTGTACTGCAGTTACACTAGCAACTAAGTACCTACATTTTTTGTCGTTGTGCATGACGGAGCAGAAGAGAAGATGGGGCACAGTTATCTGCACCCTCTAGAAATGAAAGGATATAAACGTGCTGGTCAGACAAAATATATAACACGAGAGGAAGTAGAAAAACCGGTCAAGTGTAAATCGGATTTGCGTATAAAAAAATCCGTATCATATCTATTATACAAAAAACAACTAAGTATTTTACTCACAGAAACACATCTTCTGAAAATTTCAACTGTCTAGCTATCACTGGTCATGAGATATAGCTTGGAGACAAACGAACAGTGTAGTCTTAGTAATAGTATATCGTGAGTAGTCGCATTTTTCGAATACAATTATGTACTTAAGTATATTATAGGACATGGGATAACAACATTATCCTTTAAAATAATTCACTGTGTGATTGATAGTCTGTTACGCAAATAAGTCCTGTAAACTAGGTACTAGGCTTAATTGGCAGGTCTTCGTACATAGTTAGTACATACATGAGGCAAATAACAGAGTGGTCATTGAAACGTGCTATGAAGGTATTTTTGACCTATTAATGGAACTTTTGACACGAGAAGAAGTAAATAATAAGTAAACTGTTTTTGACTACAAAATGAAAGACTAAAATTGTTATGATAACCCTTTACTTTAAAACCTGCTTTTTAATCTTTCCTATTATCAGCATTAATTATCCTTTTTTATTTTAATAAAACACGTTATTTGTAAGTTCGGATGGAGGGCCAAAAACTGAACAAGCCGGAATGAATTCGGTCACTAATCCCGTATCAGCCAGCCACCAAACAGACGGACAAAACAAATCCCTAGCTAATTGATCCATAAAAAAAAACCACGCTACCCTTGCGCGCGCAGCCGGCATTCGCCGACGGGCCGCCGTTCGCGCAACATGGCGCGCGCAGGCGTGTTTATAGCGTTCCTGCTACTAGTATACACGACACTAGTTCATACAGAAGTATTGACACCGAGATATTTTAACTTAGCGTCGAAAAAGAAGATTACGGCGACAGCTACCTGCGGCGACGAAGGACCAGAGCTTTACTGTAAATTCGTCGGCGCAAACGCAGATCATGATGAGCATGTGATTCAAGGACAGGTGAGATTGTTTATATTTTTGAGTGTGAATGAATTTTGTGTAGTTTCGGTGGCTTTTTAGATTTTTGGTCCTTGGGTTATTGTGTACTTCTTTTGTGCGCTGATCAAGTAGGGAGATTTTTATTTTTCGGGTTTATTCTCCGTCTTCTTTTGGTACTTACATATATTGAGACGGTCTTTTATACAATCGACTGCACGTCTGTGGTAACACTGATCCTTAAACTGGTCTACCGTAGGACGGAGTTTTAACAGAATAAGACGTCGGTTTTCTGTTTTGATACCACTGACCTGCGGAGTAATATACTATGTTTAAACTTTATGATATGAATGGGAGTGCGACTGAAGAAAGCTTTTACTATGAAAAGATTAAAGATATTATTTATTTGATAGCGTTTCTGCGAATCCGATAAAGGTAGCTATAAGTTTTAAGTTCTTAGTGGCAATGATTGATATGGCCTACTAGCTTTGCTGCTCACTTTGCGAGCAACAGTGTTTTAGTAATAATTTGTATAAACTTGGATAGGTACTATCATTTGTATGTTATAAAGCAAACATTATAACCTAACCGTCCCTTCCGGCGCCCACGCGCTGTTATACGAGACTGATTGACCATGAAAAATTTGATTTTTGTCATAATTTATGGTATCTATATTAGTTTTAGTAAGGTTTCCATACTCTTTCTTTTTTTCTTATAAAAAGCGTTGTTTAAAAAAAATGGTCAGCAAAGAGGTCCTTGTGTACCATTTTTTTTTTTTAACATAAGTATACGTTTTTATGCCAGCTGGGGATAACACAAATGGACTAAACAGTTATTATTGGCCCTTGTGTATAAAGGCCAAAATACGGGCATGACGTCTAAACTCAATTTGAAATCATTCAGTACAAATCAGTCCTAATGATGCTGTAGTAATAAGTAAGTTAAAAGAAGAAGAAGTAAATAAGTTTTTTTATTAGTTCAAAGTTTTCAACAACAACTTGACAATTAGATAGATATCAAAAACAAAAAAAAACAAGCTTAGTCTAGCTAGTTTTTTCTAATGGGGAGGGTGCATGGTAACGATAACAGTCTCTTGAGGACCGTATCGAAGAGGAATTATGGCCTTATATGGAAGCACTGTAAAAAGTAGTGTATATAAGACACCCAGGGTGTGTGTGTGTGACGCTATTACTAACAACTATGCATATGTAATTAGTGTTCAATAAATGGATTTATTACGTATTTATTATTATAACGCGTTCGACTGTAGTACACGTAGATTTTGAGTTCATTTCACTTCCCTACTAGTGCGCCATCACAAGATTATTCTTGTAAAGAAAAGTGAAAGTATCTGTCATGCTCTAGCGCAATTTTTTTTTCTTAAAATACGATTATAAACTCAAATGCGCTAAACATAACAGATACTTTCGGAGCTTAAAGCTAATCCAATCGAAGTTCCATGTGACCACAACCGAAAGCAAGACGTCTGCAAACCTGCCCAAACAATTAATTTGAAGAACGAAAGTTTATAATAAACTGAATACAGTGTAAAACAATGAACTACCGGCTGATAACCGGAAGATAAGCTATCTCCGTTCCGCTGCCCCAGCGTCCGCCTGATAACGGGTTCGATGCTCCGGTGGCGCTGAAAGCTCTTAAACTTATGCAACATATGTATATAGGTCGTAGATGTGAAATGGTTCACTTGTTTTTTACACCATTCATTTTTTCATGATGCTCATGAACGGTAGTAAAAAAGGTAGTATGGCTCGATTAGTATTGAACTTGGTGACTCAGGAACAAAGACTATATTCTCTTTGCTCTGGAATCATGATCCACGCATCATCTAAGTGTAGGGATTTTGATAGCATAATTTTGTACAAGTGAGGAGGTACGACCTCCTCACTGTGCTCAATATGCACTTAGATATATGATGCGCTCACGTCATTGTACGTATGTCGATTGAGTTGTATGAAAGATATCAATGATGACAACTACAGACCAAGCAGCTACATTCAATTTGATCATAAAGTAAATATATTATAATATCATAATATTTTTTTTTTGTATTTAATAAATTGTAGTTAAATATGACATGTCATAAAGAATAACGTTTTTAGAGTGTAGGTAGATATGTATGTAACGTTTGTAAGTAGTTGAAATATCTATGTTATCTGTAAACTTTGAACCGTTTATCTCTTAAATGGTTAAGTGTATATTTTTGACCGGGTTGTTGTTAATGTTACATTTACTTACTCATTTAAACTCTAACGTCTACTAAGAATAATTTTGTAAGACGGCATGACGTCATCGTCTTTCATCGTCATCAATGAGAATGGCTATAAGAGTAGAGTAAGACCAAAGAAACTGTAGATGGATTGTTTGAAAGACGATATGCTAGACAGGGATAAGAGAGGCCTAGAGAGAAAGAAGAGATACTGAAACAGCCAGTACCGAAACCCAATACATTAGGATGAGTAGGATAATTATGAAAAAATATTGTTAATTCTTTTTTGCCATGACTGAGACGGTATTTGTGACCTCATGTGCACGAACCCTTATGTCTAATTTTAGAACCTTCACATAATAAACTTGTTTACAATGCAGAACTGTTTGTTGATACTATCAGGATGCTACCTTTCACAAACATCTGGGTTGCTTTGTAACTTAATACTTACAAGCTATCATCATTTCTTACAATGATCCCAGTCCTGAGCGAGTTCGGCGAATTTCGCCAAACATCGGCAAACCTCGTGGCCTTTTTGTGGACATGTGGCGGCCAAATGCTCTTGCGCATCCTATACAACAGCTTCTTTGTTTTTGCAGACACAATAGTGCGAGCTTTTGTTAGGAGTTTTTGGAATTAGATATTTTGTGAATGCTGTGGAATACAAATGCTATGGGAAGTGTAGAGTTGATTCCATTGATTAGCTTTGAAACCTACATAAATGCCATCACAGGATTGATAATATAACATGGTCTCTATTTGTTGAATATGTAAAATTTAAGTCAAGGTAGTATGTAGCAGGTTGACTGGCCAGAGTGGGCCGGACGTCTTCATGTTGTGCTGTGAAAAAGTATTCATTTGCACAGTGTTATTAAAAGCTTACTTGCTGCTACTATTTTGTAATGGGCTCGCAACTGTTACTACTATATCATCGATTTTGTCTTCCACTGCTAGAAACTCGGCCTCGCTAGCTCGAACCCGTTCGGTCTAGGAAAACGAAACGACTGATCTAAACATTCACATTATTATTTATTATTTATTATTTATCTAACTCCTTTAATCAATTCATTAATTTTATAAATCAAGCATGCATAATGCGTGCATATTTCACATCAATGGATCCATTTAAAAGTTCCGATTCGTTCAGAAGCAATTTACAGTCGAACAAGACGTGCACTCGATTTAGAACTCCAGAGACAAGAACCTCCTGACGATGGGAGCCGTGTCTAGGAGTACCGCTTTCTATCCAAGCCCTTGATCCGGCTGCCCAACGAGACCCTCCTCAGGTGTTGGTCGAAGCTCTTGGCTATTAAACCAGTGGCTGTTGCGACAATCAGCACTATGATTACTGAGTCCACATAATACATAATATGGACAACCTTGCAAGCCAAGTCAAAATACTTGTTTTCTTTATCTTTTGCGGCTTTCATGAGCGGAACGGTGATGCCAACAATCCTTGCGCGACTCTATATTCGATCTATCACCAGTATCACCACTAGATATGTCTTATTGGCAACAAAACTTCTGACAGTAATGGTGGATCAATCTCAGTATTATACTGTGATAGAATAGAATAGAATACTCTTTATTATGTACACCGGCACCGTATAGATTACAGAACATAAATAAAAAGACTTTACAAAGGGTGACACAATCGGCGGTCTTATCGCTAAGAGCGATCTTTTACAGATAACCTTTGGATGGAATTCTAAGGGAAGAATAGAGAAATAATGTAGGTAGTCTAGAGTGTACTTATGTACTACATACATATAAATTATATACGTTAAGTGTGTCATACTAGTCTAAATAAATTTATATATCTAATTAATTTATCCGATGTGTTTATGCCATCCCCACCAGGTATGTGATATCTGCGATGCCACGAACGAAGCCAAGAAACATCCTCCGGAGTATGCGGTGGACAGCTCAGAGACCTGGTGGCAGAGTCCGCCGCTGTCCAGAGGGATGAAATACAATGAAGTTAACCTCACCATCGACCTTGGACAGGTAAGAAAGAAAGCAATTGATATATAGATTATAAATTGATGTATGTACCATATCGTACACATTAATCGAGCTACCTATCAGTTATTGTATAGGAATCCAAGTATATACAATATGTAAAGAAAACCCTGTCCGACCCATAAGGTTAATAAAGGTTAGGTAAACACATGACCAAATATAATATAAAATTTTACGTAATCATCATAGTAACAATACTAATGAATTTTAAAATAATCTTTTTTCCCGCGAATTAATTCCAACTTCCCCGAAATTTGGTAATTTTTAACAAAGTGACAACACGATTTTGACGGTACGCTTACGCGATTCGATCACGCTTCGCGTGCCCTGCCCCCCGTCGCCCGCGGAAGGGTGTCCTACTGCACATGTATTAAGTTACCTCTTTTTGCATAATAATATTTATATTTTTAGGGGGATTTTTTTTTAAACTTTAGTTCAGCTTTGTCGGCATTAGTAGAATCAGTTATCGATTCCTAACAATACCTTCACGGATTGGACAGGGTTTTCTTTACATATTGTATATTCAAATGTGCGTGTATTATTCGGAACAATGACGACCCCCTAAAGATGGTTAATACGTCGGTTTCAGAAGTGTTTACGCAATGCTGAACTGCACAAAAACTTGTTTGGCTCATAATTATTTTGATGATTGAAGCTTTTATACCTAACATGGAAATTTTTGACACGAATGAGGAATCTAGAATTTAGTCATCTTATTCTATAAGTGACGCAATAGCAACTCTCCCTACAGCCCTTTCACATTTATTTTTACCTCGGACAGCAATAATGCTGTCATGTAAAAATAGTCACTATTAAGGTACCTCAATAACGACCCCTTAAGTCGCTATTTTACTGTTACCTCAATAGCGACTTTATTGTAATGGCAGCAAAGATCACTGTGATTTTGTCCGGCAACATCCGAGGTAAAATAGCTGTGAAACGAAGTAGTAGAAAAAAAAACTGTATGATATTAGATAAGTCTGACAGCTCTTTATATTTTGCCCCAGCCGGAGAATATTCATTTTAAACACTACAGCGCACGCGCCCTTTTTCTTTACATGGTTGCTCGCATGCTCTACCATAGTAGAAAACAATATTGAAGATATTTAAAAAATGGGTGGTTTTAAAGTGATAATACTGAGTAATATTAAGCTTTTAATAATTATATCACATAATTGTTTAAAAAAAACAGTATTGATGGCACGTACTTAAATTAGGAACAAATTACGAGATCAAGAAAGTAATCAACATTTTTGACAAGTTCCAAATAAGCTCAAAAAAAAAGTTTCTAATAAGCGATGACCGTCTTATTGGTCACCATCCTCGTAGTCGATACAGACCACAACTTGGCGATCAGGACAAATCCATCTGGCACATCCTTTACATCACTTTTTCGTGGACCGATTCCGGGCTCTGGAGCACAGGCAAAATTTGCCTACTCTGCCCATTTTTTGAGGTTCATTCATCGGTACCTCATCTACGTGACCCAAAACCCATTTTATTTTATTCTTTAATTCGCGGGGAAGGTTTTCAACTGTCAATCTTCTTGCCATGAGGGGTTTCACCAGCTTAGTACGAAAATTACGTCTAACAATCTTTTCTTAGACTTTGTTTAGTGTTTCAGCGTTTCTTGTGACACTTTTTGGCCCTGGAGGTCTAAATCGGATATTTTGAGACCTTTCCCGGGTTGCAGAAGGCCATGTTTTACTCCAGCGTGTTCCATTTCTAGATACATAAACGTCGCGTTATTGTTTTGGGCAAGTTCAATAAGAGGCATGTCATCTTCGGACGATGATGCGTGGTTTCCACTCATAGCTTCCTGCATCTGATTCCTATGTTCCTGTTCCATTGCTAGTACATATTCTTCCCCATCGTTCGATTTACTTTGGATCACTTTCTCGTTCTCAAATTATACATTCAACCATTGGGTCACGCGGACGTCCAAAACGGGGTCCATTTTTCGCTAAAACAAAGAAATAATAATTATTAAATACAAAATAATATATGAAGCGTGCTTCTGGTCAGAACATTCTGTTGAGACAACTATTCTTTGCATTTCCAGTGTTAGCTGACCGCGCATTGTATAGACTTTTCGCACAATGAGAAGTCAACTTATGCTGGAAGTGTATGACTTGATAAATGTCGCGGTGCGTAAAAACAAACATAACATCACTCCCATATTCTCCGTAAGGGTGTGCAGATATCTATCTGTAGATACATAAAACGTCCAAGCCACTTGTAGGTACACAAGCGACAAGTCAAGCCTCAAGTCAAGCATAGAGAAATATAATAAAGATGTCCCCGGCTATTACTTAATAAAATGATGGCATAAGGCTTATTGCCTTTTCTCGACTGGGAATCGAACCCAATCAAACCAACCCAGTCCCACGTTTAGCAATCGTCATCAAGTCAGATTATATTCCGGTCAGTAACATTGCTCAGATTCCAAGCAGGACCTCTCTTAGGTCACGACTTCACAAAGACAATGGTTGAACAGTTGAAACTCTACAAGGACCCTAACATCGCTTTCATAGATTAGAGAGAAAGATGCAAGATGCATGCAGCATTGTTAAAGAGCTTAGAATAGGGATCTTGGGAGGTCTTGGGAAGCACGTACTTAATGTATATGCCTTTAATTTTTTACACAAACAAACTCTTCAGCTTTACTTTATTATTGTAAAATAAAAAGTAGATATAGGATGTTACTCCTTAAATTGAATCAGAGGGATTTAGATAAATAAGGTAGGTAGCTAGGTAGAGGTTAGAAATAGCAAATTACTTCCCAGACTGGTACGATGATGTCATCCTTGTGGCAATGTTTGTTCATTATGTTATTTAATGTATCATTCATTGAGATATTTCTCTGAATTGTATAAAGTAACAAAACATTATGCCTGCGGGGTTCCCCGAAGGGTCAGATAGTGACGTCTCCACTCTCCTGCCCTTTCTCCAATTTATTTGAGGTCGGCGCAACGTTTTTTATTCCTTATTTATCTATTAGTTGTCATCTTACCTTACATAAACTTCCTAACCATATACACGGTGGCAGGGACTCAAACTAGACCCATAAAACCCGCAGATGATTCAACCATTCGGTATTTGAAAATACATCTGAACTCTTTTCTTTCTTTCTTCACGTAATGAATTATTCATATCGAAAAGGACGGCCGCGTGAACCGTCTTACGAGGGAGGTTTGACACAAAGTCCGCCGCGCCACTCCTACACATGTAGTTCAGAAAAACAAAAGATTTATAATGTTGCGTATACACATGTAATTCTTATATCAGAACACAATCAATTATAATCCTTATCTCATCATGCACAGCGTGCATTCACCCATAGACCGTACAACTTATACACACAAAACATCTGTTACTATCATTGTGCTGTGCAAAAGTCATTTATTTTACATTTTACGTTAGTGATTGATTAAATCTTAAGTTATATCCTTCCGTCTTCGTTAGTCCTAGCATACAAAATAGCAATTATGTATAAAGTGGCCTCCAGAAACCCCAGTCAAAATTATATTTACTACAAGACAATAAGTAAAGCTATCTTTTCGCATAGGTAATAGGTAAAACGGGCTAGTTTCTGCAACTTCACGGCAATGCGCGTATTTTGCTTAGGGAATCTTCTCGCTTAAACGATTGTTTTAACTTTCTTTCAATGCTTGCCATATTATACTCTATGACAAACCATGACTATAAAAAGCTATTCACTGAATGATTGATGACAAAAGGCTGCGAAGAAATCGCTCCACACAATCACATAATTCTCAAAATACATAAAAACTACCATGTGCGTACCCAGCCTTAGGGCTAGTAGGGGGTTACAAATCAGGGCTAGGGGAAGGGCAAGTCAGAGTTTTCCCCGGCTGTTTTGTCTTACAAACTACACAAGCACATACATATGAAACATTAAGTATCTGTGTGTGGCAGCTGCACCCAAGAAAACTACACCTCTCACAGCAACATACGCACTCCTACGTCACACATAAATACAAAACGCATTCAACATTTATTTACTTCTATTGCATTTTATTATTAAACTTCATATTTTATTTGCTAACCGTTTATACGGTAGAAAGACTTAATAAGTTAACTTTTAGGATGCCTGTGAAATTCCCTATTGTTTAACTATTTTCTGTCACATAATTTATATTTAATATAATTGGAGGAGCGGAACCACCCAAAACAAGCTAATCTTTACTTGAAAGATCTATCCACACTTAGCAATACATTTTTATTTAAAAACTTTTTTTCACCACCACAAGCCCTCAAAATGGTGAAGGAACACATTGCGAAGGGACCAGCATGTTATTATACCAAAAAAATTGAGACATGTGAATCTGCATTGTGAATTACCCCGCAAGTCTTAGCGGATGTTACGGCAACGCAAGGAATGTTGCTTATACATATTTAGACGATTTGATGACGCTCTACCTTTGTAGCTACCTGCAAATAATTAGGTACTTAATTGCATCAAATATTCATGTTTTGTTGCTGCATAATTATGTTACGGCACCGTTATGTATTTCCAAGTAAATCTGGTTTTGTTTCTAATTCTGTATAATCTTTCGTGCCATATGTCCAATGTATACTATTCAGGACACTCCAGGAATAACGTAACGTTTGTGAGAGCATCGACCCCGGGTGCATGCGATGGTGAGACATTAAATAATTATAGAACATATTTACGAGGCTAGACGTATGTTTTCGCTGGAACGAATGCCTTTGAATTTTGTCTAAACTAGTGTTTATTTAGTGTTGGTTTTCCTTCCGTATCATTTGGTATTCTTAAAGGGGCCCGGGCCTAAATAATAATAGCCGCACAGGTCGATCGATCAGATTAAGCTACGCTTGTTGCGATTCTTCTTCTTCTGCCTATAGATGTCCACTGCTGGACAAAGGCATCCCCCAAGGCTTTCCACGCTGACCGGTCTTGGGCAGCCCGCATCCATCGGCTTCCCGCGACCTTCACCAGGTCATCGGTCCACCTTGTTGGGGGCCTCCCTACGCTGCGTCTTCCAGTACGTGGCCGCCATTCCAGAACCTTACTGCCCCATCGGCCATCGGTTCTACGAGCAATGTGCCCTGCCCACGGCCACTTAAGTTTAGCGACTCGCAGAGCTATGTCGGTGACTTTGGTTCTTCTGCAGATCTCCTCATTTCTGATTCGATCACGCAGAGAAACTCCGAGCACAGCTCTTTCCATTACCCTTTGTGTGACTCTGAGCCTTCGTATGAGGCCCATTGTGAGCGACCACGGTTCAGTTCCGTAAGTCATCACTGGCAACACACACTGGTGAAAGACTTTAGTCTTGAGACACTGTTGCAATTGTTCTGTGGAAATGAAATGAAATGAAGTCGTTTATTAAGCAAGTAGGATCACTTATCACTTTTACACGTCATATTTTTTTAAACTAGATTGAGCCGATTTTTCCTAAATACCCCTGAGAAGAAAAAGCCGAAATCACACACTCACTCATTTCGTCGGTTTTTAGGGGTCTTTTTTCAAGTCCAAACATTAAAAATGAAAATGTTAACAACAAATTTACGTGATTAAAAAAAAAAAACAGCGTTTAGAATGTCATAATTGTGGCATTCATCATCAACCTTTTTTATCGTCCCACTGCTGGTCACAGGTCTCCTCTCATACAGAGATGGATTGAGCGTAATCACCACGCTTGCTCAATGCGGGTTGGTGATTTCAGACTTAAAGTCCAGGTTTCCTCAAGATGTTTTCCTTCACCTTCAGTCATTGGTGTCCAAGATATACTTAGAAAGTACATATAACTGTAGAAAAGTTACATTGGTACTTGCCTGACCTGGAATCGAACCCGCGCACTCATACTTGAGAGGCTGGTGTTTCAACCACTCGGCCATTGTGGCATAATTACGCATATTTTTAATAACAATGCTTAGCAGAGGGAACAGCTCAGTCCCAAGCTTTATTGTCTTCTACATAAATAATCTGTGATTTTATAATACCCCTTTTTGCAAAGTTTGGCCTATATATAGCTTTTAAATCGTTTATTGGGTAAGTTTCGAATGTTCACGGGAAGCTTGTTGTAAAATTGTATACATTGACCTATGAACGAGCTGCCTACTCAGTGGAGACAAGCAAGATTGTGTTTGTTCCTAGTATTCATATTATGAATATCGCGTATTTTCTTAAAATACGATATATTTTTATGTGGATGAGTGATCTTCCTTCTTTGAATCTTACCTTTTTCTCTTTGCTTATCGACGAGTTACAGAGGGGGTGCCCTAAAAAGCACGTTAAGCAAGGGATATGGTATTACCAAGTAATTGGGTTGTGGCGGTGAGATAAGCAGTCGCTCTATGTAAAAGTTCATTCAGCTGCATCCGGTTAGATTTTAGGCCGGCCCTAACATAGTCGGCCCCATTCCGTATTATTCTGTGACTTTACTGTTGACTTTACAAGTTCTTTCGATCCTACGTTAAAATGCTAGACTATATCGCCATTTTAGGCTGGCATGTTACCCTAGAAATCGCACCCACAGAAATCTTAATGATTTATAATTTCTGTGAGCGCACTCTTAGCTAGCCTTATTATCATGTTGTTATTATTAAGGCTCCTCTTTTATGCAGTCTATATTTAAATAAGTATCATATTGTTTGCTTTTGCATACAATGCACTCTGCGAACGATTGACAATGCGAAATTTGACCACCCTGCGACGCGACTCTCATATCTACCTATTGCTAAGCGAGAATTATCATATGAGCTACTGCTGACGCCCTATAAGCTTTAAAGTGTCTAATAGCAAATACCTAACTAACTTTGTAGTTTGAGTACGACTGATAGCAAATCAAGCTACCTGAAACTGTCAATTATTCCCAATCAACCTTGAACCTTAATGATATATCTAGTTATAAGGTTGAAAATCTAACAAAGAAAAGTGGCAGATTGTAGTAGCTTGATGTGCTGTCGTCTGTACATATGCCATGCGATTTTCTATCAAATGTGTTCTTCTCGCTTCGCTCTGTTATCTCATCACAGTAATACCATTTTTTTTTTTGTTTCTGGCGTGTAAAATCCTCATGAATGTCCGCCGGCCTGTGGCGGGTGGCGGGGTCTGTCAGACTCTTCATGGCTAAAAACCACCCCGGTGTTCCATCTCACACCTACACCGGGAGTTACGAGAACTAACACTGCTTCCGTAACTCCCGATTGGACTGTAACCTAACCCATTTGAACGGGGTGCCTTGGCTTAGGCTCGTAGCTCGTACGTAATGTTAACAGTACCGACTTATTCCATAATTTATTGAATATCATTTTAGTATATATTACATACATAGTTTAATTAAAAGGCTAGGCGGTTAACTTAAACAGCTGATTTAAAACCAGAACCTGAAACCAGTTGCTTGCGATATTTATCCATTCTAATATTATAAATTCGAGTCAGTACATTTATTTCTAAATGCTTGTACGCTTATTTCCTCTTTATTTCTAAATCACTGAACGAATATGGATAAAGTTTGCCAAGGGGAGAGATGGGATGCCCTAAGTGCCCAAGTGGGCGTGCCCTAATGCTAGCCAAATAAGTGCCAAAGATAGCGAGTGTTACCTTTTCTGGCAGACATTGGTGCCGATACTGTTGTTCACAAACTAAACTCATTTTAAGTCATGTGCATCTTTTTCTTTCCATTTCGTTAAGAAAAGGATAGAAGATAACATTTTACTTTAATCCTGTCAAATTAAGATATTCCATAGACAGTTTAGACGCGATTATAAACATGGCGACTAAAAATACGCCAGTTTACGTCAGGAGTGCACTAATTTGACACGTCTAAACTGACATTTTATCTTCCGTCCTTTTCTTAATGAAATAAAGATGCACTGAACTTAAATTTAATTTAGTTTGTGAACAACAGAGTCG
This sequence comes from Sesamia nonagrioides, assembly GCA_017933935.1. Classification (NCBI taxonomy): domain Eukaryota; kingdom Metazoa; phylum Arthropoda; class Insecta; order Lepidoptera; family Noctuidae; genus Sesamia; species Sesamia nonagrioides. Next base: position 1,388,972 of record JADWQK010000137.1, on the reverse strand, counting down.
GCGCTATTGTATTGTTCAAGAGAAAATATATTTGAGTTTACTGTCTATTGTCTAATTGTGGAAAGTGAATTGTCTAATTCTGATACAAGAAAATAATATTTTAGATTTCTTTATGCGGCTTGCTTGCAATCAATTCTATTCCAAACTGTTTGCCGAAAATCTGAAAAAATATCAGGATGGTAATCCATGTGCTGAACTTTGAAGGAATACCATAACGGTTCAGATAACTTTGTTAGTTCAAGGAATAGAGGCCTTAATTTTAAATCGTACTTGGTTGGTTTTTAAAGTTATGTATGGATGACGCAATGCCCATTCTTTGTAGGATAGTGAATGTCCTTATATGGTACTACAACTGCAGGGTATCTCCAAATACTTTGCTTCAAAAATGTCGTCTAACTACATACATATTATAATCAGGCATTAGGATCACATCACTCTGTGTCTGCGTGACTCGAAGAGGATGTGTGTATGCGTGGGTGAGGAGATAAAAAAAATATGTACCCAAAGGGCGAGGTTATTAGTTCATAATACGATACTGCCCATGTTACAAATAGATCAACTCGTAAAATGGTACAGATACATAATCATTTTTTTTATGATAAACTATAATTTAGTTTATTAGATACACGTGTCTATTATTCGTTTGATGCGCTATGAGAACGTACTGCTGCTGCATGGCATGATGTTCGTGTTACTTAGCCATTTGTAGATGAAGGTACATAGAATTATTGCATATAGAACTGGGAACCAAAAAGAACTACATTTTCCATCTGCCTGGCCTTTTCCCAACTAAGTTGCGGCCAGCATCCAGTCTAACCAGATGCAGCAATACAATTTAAATTGTAGTACCTATTTTGAATAAGCGATTGCCTGTCTGTTTTCAACAACCTAGTTATAGGGTAGGGCTTTATAAGACCGGTAGTGAAAATTTCGGGCTTCAGTGTAGCTACCATGAGTTTAATGTAAACTCATGGTAGCTACACTGAAGACGCGATCGTCGATATCGAGCGCGTTTGACTCATTGATTGCCCTCTTCAAGGTTGTAAGAACTCTCAACCAATGAGAGCGCCAAACGCGCTCGATATCGACGATCGAGTCTTGTAATGAAAACTCATGGTAGCTACACTGATGTAGCGCAACGACTGTCAAAGATCCACTATCTCAGCCAGGACCAACTGCTTAAGATAAGCATCTTAAGCAGTTGGTCCTGGCTGAGATAGAGGATCCGAGTTATGGAGGAGTTTTTTATTTAAAAAGACGGCTACCCATCCTAGGACGTCCGCAAGCTTAGCTTAAACAGAATGATCGACCCGTACGGTACAAGCCCTTCCAAATACAACACCATCTCCGTTCCACACCACCGTCTCAGCCAGGACCAACTGCTTAAGATAAGCATCTTAAGCAGTTGGTCCTGGCTGAGATAGAGGATCCGAGTCATGGAGGGGTTTTTTATATATAAAGACTGCTACCCATCCTAGGAAGTCCGCAAGCGTAGCTTAACCAGAATGATCGACCCGTACGGTATAAGCCCTTACAAATACAACACCATCTCCGTTCCACCATCGGACGACCTGTCGTACGGCGACTTTCGTTACCCTTACGTTGTTGACACCACTATGATCCGGACGAAGCGTTTCGCTTCTTCTTTTATACCGCGTACATCGAGGGACTGGAACAATTTGCCGGCGGCGATGTTTCCGTCACACTATAATTTGAGTGTCTTCAAGGCTAGAGTGAATAGGCTCTTATTAAACTAGCGCGCTTTACCATTAACGATCGCATCACTGCTTACCATCAGACGGGATTGCGGCCAAGCACTAGTTTTAAATAATCATTAAAAAAAATGACAATCGATAATCTAACTACTCTATAATATAATTGCAACTGCTGGCACACAGGCCTGCTCTGTGTGTGTTTCACAAACTGGGACATAATCGACTGATATACACAGAAACTTTGTTTAGAACTAAAAACAAGTGATTTATAATTTTATTAAAAAAAAAGACTTAATACACCGCTACCTAACCCTTCTCAGAACCAGCCCCCTAATCGGCGAACACATTTTTGTCAAATGATTGCGACTAGTTGGCATCAGTTGAGATCGTTCGGACCGCCCATTAGTCCGTTCGGTCCAAACGATCTCAAATAGTCGCAATCATTTGACAAAAATGTGTTTGCCGATTAGGGGGCAGGTATGATGTTATGGAAACTGAATTATATGCTTCTGAATGTTTTTTTTTGCCATCGTACTGTACTTCCTAATTTATGTTATAGGTAAAGCATCTTTATCCATATTAGAAGTACCATTTGTACCGACCAATTTTATTGACTTTTTATTTCTTATTTCTGTTTATCAGTGGAAACTTGAAAACGGCCTTCGAATACACATTGTGTAAAAACATCGAACCTAACCACCGAACATCTCTTAAACGTTTTCAAAATAGAATAAGAGTTATGTACTTATTTGTGTAGGTAAAATGATTATTACAAAACTCCTGCTGAAATTATAGTTCGCAATTAAGCCCCTCTTGATTAGTCTATTAAGTACATTTTACTTAAGTTGTAGTCACCAAAAGAGATAGTCCCAGGAGGGTCTATTCCTACACATATCGAAGCGGGCACGCACATGGCCGAACCAAATGCTATGCAAAAGCTACTAAAAAGTCATTTCGCTGCAATTTTAAGTAGATACATATAGCACATTCATTTTAACACTAAAAAAAACAAAAATAAAACAATGAAATTTTTTAATTTGTAGATACTTAATTCGTTTTTGATATACAAAGTAGTAACTTCCGAACATTCCGAACATTTGTTACGATAAATATTAGGTACAATAAATAACACAATACATAATAGTAGGTAAATAGTAGTAGGTAAATCTCATGGGTTGACAAATATAGTTGATGTTTCATAAGAAACCACTGTTTTCCAATGAAACGCATACTGATAAATTAACTATCTGTAAAATTGCCTGATGGAGTTTCTTACTAAACATCAACTATATCTGACGACTCTGGTAACTTATTTCCTATATGGTAACCGCTAACCGTACCTATCTGCATCGCATCGGGCATGCTGAACCTAACGTACAGAAATATGATTTAATTGTACACATGTACCTTCCGGGAAATCCTCTCATTATATTTCCTCTCGCCATTAAAATATACGGGCTAGTATGATATTTTTAGCTCACTAGCCCAAAATGTCGAGAAATGTTCCTACGTAACCAAGGTCTATATTGTTTGCTTCAGGAATTCCACGTGGCATACGTATTCGTGAAGATGGGCAACTCGCCCAGGCCTGGTCTCTGGATGCTGGAGAAGTCCACAGATTATGGAAAGACCTTCAAGCCTTGGCAGTACTTCTCCGAATCCCCTCAGTGAGTATTTAATGAGTATGAGACCTGCGGTGTACACACATTGTTAGTATTAGTAATGGCTATCATTTTACGTAATAAAGGTACTGGGTCCTAGATCCCAACACAGAGTTAACACAGAGACTCTTATAGCCATCAAGGATTTCCCATTGGTACATTCCCACAGGCTACGTAAGATGTTTTCAGTGCCTGCGTTCCTCTAGCAGTGGTGCCCTCGCCTTAGGTGGTAGATTCGAACCCAGAAGAATACTTCAGTTAATATAAATTATTTCATCACCACTGCTCTCGAAAAATAAAAGAAAATCGTGAGGAATCCGATATGTCCAAGAATACTTACATGTGTAACATGACAGACAGCCTCTGTGGCGTAGTGGTAGCCGACGCGGTCGCTGCGCAAGGAGGCGCGGTTTGATCCCCGCGCAGTGCAAATATTTGTATGCATGAATAAAGATATTAGCACTGGAGTGGTCGTGCCTCGGAAAGCACGTTAAGCCATTGGTCCCGGTTGTCATACAAACATCTAATGGTAGTCGTTACGGGTTGTTGAAGCCCTCAAAAGTCCAACAATTGATCTAATTGCAATGCTTCCTTCGATATCGCCTTCGGGTTGTGGAGGTCAGACGGCAGTCGCTTCACGGAAAATATCGAAATTTAGCTAAAATCAGCAGTTAGACTGGTAAAGCGGACCCCAGACTCCAAACTCCGACTCTGATTAACGCTAAGATGATGATGATGATGATGACGTACATGTGTAACGTCCAGCAGTTTGCACTGAGCTATTGTGATGGATTACTGCCCGCACTCACTTACTTTGCCCCAGAAGCTAATTATGCTGCGTTCCTTGAAGGGGTGGCAAAAGTGTACAGAACACCAGTTTTGCCTGCTGAATCAGAGAAGTTCCTTCAAGCTCCTATTTTATAATATAAGGCGAGCCATGCTACCAATCTTATGCTTCTGAGACTTTTCTAATATGTATTAAAAATATAACAGTCCTATCAATTGAATGTGATTTTCGCATCTTATCTGCGTTGTACAAAACTTAAACCTGTTGTTCAATAGGAGAACTAGCGAACATGGGTGCAACGGTAACAGTCCCGACTTTGAGTTACAAGGTGGAAAGTTTAAGTTGAGGCAGGTATGCACTTCACTTTATGCAATACATGGGCTAATAGGGGCCTCTGTACCGATTAGATCAGTTCCTATAACAGAGTAAGGATGAATTTCCAGTGAGGCGAACACGAACGGCAGAGATGATGTGCAGTTATTGTCCAACCAATTAAAATCCAAATCAGGTCTCCCGCGTCTCTTCCCCTCTCCGTTTGGTCCGCCTTAGGTGAAACGCGGCCTAAGGGCCTTTGTTCTGAAATTAGAACCTGACCCAAAGTCTCACCCACAGCAGCTGGCTCCAAGTGGTCCCAACAATGCCCGATATCATTCGTCAAGCGATAGATCCGTAGGGACGCGCTTGACGAGTGGAATCAGAGATATAAATCCGAGGACACAGCTGGCATTACAAAATTATTCTTCCCGGATGCCATCGAAGCTTTTGGTCAAATCAGACACATAAAACCGACAGGACTACTGACCACTGAAACAATGACAGGACACGGTGGGTTCTCGGAGTACCTAAACAGGTTCAAGTGTAAGGAGAGCCCATCGTGTATATGCGACTCTGACAAGCAAGAAACGGTAGTACACATTCTGATAGATTGCCCCGTCTACGGTCTGGAGAGGTACAATACTGAGCAAGAATTGGGAATGGAGATAACGATGGCAAATTTTAATGTGCTAATAAGGAATAAGGACACTAGGGACAAGTTTATTGGGTTTTTCATAAGAGTAGCCTCAAAGACCACTATATAGTAGGAACAAGTAAACGACGATATGCTTAGTATTCATATTTGTATATAATTATTAAACAGTAGCTTAATAAGAACACAGGTCGTTGAAAATGACTGACACCCCTTGTAAGCCCAATGACCTAGTCCAAAATCTGTGATATCATTTGATATGGATAGTGTAAGCTAACTTAAGATTATATATTTATTTTAAAATAACAGCTTGAAAGAAATTGTAATTGAAAGAATTTGTAGAGCAAATATGATTTAATTTAAAGAGCTCTGATTATGTCAGAGGACACATGTAAGGCAGGAGTGTGGTTTTAGCCGGTAAGAGTCCGGTACTGCCCAGACTGGCTCACTAGTGAGGCAGCTTGGGCGTCCATGAGGATTTCCCACTCCTACAAAATCACAAAAAAAGGGGTCCCAACTAGTTACCCAGAACCTACGGTAAATAATTATCGAATTCTAATGCTTATTCTTTTGACAGGGATTGCGAGCGTTATTTCGGCAAAGAGAGTCTGCAGCCCATCACCAGAGATGATTCGGTCATCTGCAGCACCGAATACTCCAAAATTGTGCCACTAGAGGGTGGTGAGGTCAGTCTTAATTGATTGATTTAACATAATTATGTTGCAGATATCGGAGACGTCAAGAGATTTTACTAACATTTTCCGATCTATTCCGTAAAAATATTTTTTAGTTACATATGAAGTTTCTTGATTTCTTACCGTATTGTATTTGTTACGTAATTTAAAAAGAAGTCATTGTTGCTAATATGTGTTAGACAGGATTAGGTTTATACTTGAATTATCTGAATCTTCAGATAATTCAAGTGTAAACCTAAACCTGTCTGTTCGTTCATTATCAAACCATCTATCTCTCTCGTATCAAGTGGAATTACAGCTCGGTTCAAGCTTATTTCACCCAACTTTTGTCAGTGCGATTTTTCTATAAGCTTCCAAAGTCAAAATGCAACCGATATACGGTTGAATCTTCCCTTGGTGTCCAATATTTAAAAAAAATACTAAGTCTGCTTTCGAAATGTCAAAATATAATTACAATTTTTTATGAATAAGTTCAAAGAGTATAACAATATGAACACAAACTCAATATCTGTTGTATTTTGAGTGAGTTTATTACAACAGTTACCTGTGAAAAAAGTTTTTACTTTAGCAATATAATTTGTTATGATAAAAACTTTTTTACCATAAATAAAATACTAATTTACAAATAAAAAACCGACTTTCAATCATTACGAAATGAAAAATAACAAATTTTGGTGTCATTGGGTTTTGTGTTTTAGTTATCTGCCACCGACTTTCGAAATTTGTTATTTTTCACTCTGCAGTGATTTTTAGAAATCGTTTGTTGAAGGGTTTATTACCCGACTACGGCAAAGCCAAAGGAGGGTTATGATTTTGACAGGCTATGTATGTATGTTCATCTGTTCCCTCATAACTCCTAAACTACTTATCAGAATTCGACAAATGACATATCATTAGAAGCGTCTGAATTGTCCGCTGGTTATAGGCTATATGGGGTTTAAAAAAATCTAATGTGGCGCCCTCTAGCGGACAAAACATACAGAGTAAAAAAATAAAGTTAAGATAAATATGCCGTGTTTGGTATCATTTGAAAGCGCTTTACTTGTACATTTTGAAAATATATATATTGCTAGCATTTGCTTGTGACTTTACCTGTATTCATGGGCTGATTGCATATAATTCACATCTTTTCGTTCATAGCTTCTTTACTACTTATCAGAATAAGACCACTGCAGTATCATTAGAAGGGCCTAGATATTCTGTTAGTTATAAGCTATACAGCTTGTCACCAAATTTAGTATTGCGCCCTCTAGCGGACAAAACGATCTATGTTAATATAAAATTAAAATAAATATACCGTGTTTAGTATCACTTGAAAGAGCTTCACGAATACTTTATGCTTGTACATAATTACAAGAATGCTTTAACGATGTTAAATATGAACAATAAGAGTAAAGCGCGGATCACGGGAACTGTGAATCGCTTTATGAAATGTAGAGCAGTGTGAACATTAATAGAATATGTAATGCACTAATGAAAACGACATAAGCTGGGGGTAACTCCACGCGGTGAAGGCGGAAACAGTTTCATAACTGGCGAAAGCTCCCATAAAAATGTCCTCTGCACTATATGCCTTCGGGCTTATGTTCTTATATGTGCGTGTAGATGTAATATGTCAAATAACTAGTTTTTAGTTCATCAGTTTAACTTTTGTTAATATTATGCGCCACAAATACACTTTAACACCAAAATAGTACAAATAAAAAAAAGTAAAAAAACTAAAACCCAACTACGACAAAAACGACGCTGAAAAAGTATAAAACAAGATTTTCAGAATACTGAACTGAACAAAGTTGCTAATGTAGTTGCAAGTAAATGGACACAGTAGACTCTACCAAGATGCCTTCGTTGTAAATTGACAATAATGTCATACAATACTATTCTGGAGTATGCAATATTCACTATGTAGAGATAAATTTTCATATTTAGAAAGGCGTAGTCACACGTTGTCAAGGTGCTACGTAGGTACGTATATGTAACGTGTGACTACGCCTTTCCAAACATGAAAATTTATCTCTATACATTAGCAACTTTGTTCAGTTCAGTATTCTGAAAATCTTGTTTTATACTTTTTCAGCGTCGTTTTTGTCGTAGTTGGGTTTTAGTTTTTTTACTTTTTTTTTTTACACTTTTTAGTTGTGAAAAGTACCAGTAATCAGCTGCATGCAGTCAGACTGGACGCTGACCCCAAACTAGTTGGGTTAGGAAGGCTAACAAGCAAACGACGCTCTTTTCGTTTACCTACTTGAATTCTACCCATAACTTTGGTTTAAAAACCAAACAACTGAACCGATTTTGATAAAAATTTCAGTGGAATTGAGAACCTCTTCTCCTTTTTTTTTGAAGACAGTTAAAACTGTGGAACTGTCTAAATCTTAAGTTTCCGATAATATCGTATTGAGTCTAGCCTATAAGGATATGTTTAGGGTAAATAAATAAATAATAACTAAATAACAAAGTCCAAATTCCATTGCAACCTATTTACTTATTCATTGTTTAGAACCTCCTTAATAAACTTTCTAACTATTGCTTAGGCTGAGGCCGCACTACGGTTAAACCGCGGCGGTTTTTAATCGCGTGAATTTGTGCCCCTAGAAGACTAATGCAAGCGGCCGCACCTGCGGGAAAAAACCGAAGCGGTTTAACCGTAGTGCGGCCTAGGCCTTAACTCTAGAACAGATATGTAGTTTATCAAGGTACCATAGATAGGTATATGTAAAATGTAAAATTATCTATGTTTAAGTATTTCATTAGCTAGAGGTGGTAAATTCTTCGCTGCTTCCAGATCCCGATATCGTTGCTGAACTACCGTCCGTCTGCGAACTCGTACTTCAACTCCTCAGTACTCCAGGAGTGGACCAGAGCTACTAACGTGCGGCTCCGTCTGCTGAGAACCAAGAACTTACGAGGACATCTTATGTCCGTGGCAAGGCAGGATCCTACTGTTACAAGACGCGTGAGTTCTACTTGCATTATGATGTATGAAAAGGTCGCCGTAACAAGCGTGTTCGAGCCGCAATCTTATTAGGTACTACTTATGATAAAATGAGGCCGTTCAAAATGTATTTTTTCAGTCACTTAGGTACCTGTACAATTTAGAGATGGCAACACTTTGGCATATCAGTATTTATAACCAATAAAAACGACATTAATTGAGATTTAAATGTTTTGTTTTTTAAATATTTAAGATAATAATTTGTAGGCCGACTATGAATATTGCCAATATCTATGTCGCTACTAAGTCTAAACTTAGGTTTTAGATAGGTACCTATATTTGATTGAATTTTGGGCTGCAGACTGGGAACGCATAATTGGATTAAATTATGTAATATCGCAGGCTAAAACAGCAATACGGTAGTCATAAGGTATCATTTTAACTGAAGCAGTCCACTGTATTACCAATAATCATCCGCTATTTGAAACGTACAAATACCAGTAAATGCAGGTAGCCGGTATTGTACTTACTTATTTCTACTTTTCATGTTTAAACACTGTGAGCGCGTAACCTACCTGTTATTAAAAAGCAAAACAAACGGGGACTTATGTGACGATACATGCGTCTGGTTCAGGGTTACAAGTTCCGTTTTGTTTTACCGCCAGTCAATGTTTGCTGTATTGTTGATAGGTATGGGAAAGGGTAGGTACAGACCACGGAATAGTCAATGGAACAGACGACAGCACATCAAGCTACTAAAATCTGTCAAACTCTATTAGATTTTCAACTGGTCTTATTTAACAGTTTAGGGTAGCTTGACCTGCCGTCGTCCCTACTTACCGCCATGTTGAATGTCTATGGACTAGCGGTGAATGATAAAATAGGTCGTCGGAACTATACATAAGACCTAATGCTTGTAAGGTCGAGAATTATATTTCTCAGCACAAGAACAGCACCCTTACCTATTGTGTAACACACTATTACTATCAATTGTTATCATTTTGAAGCATATTGCGTATACATTGCTCCAAACGTTCAAAAAAGTGTCTGGCCAATGACGTAAATAACGCAATGAATGTTGTTGAATTGTCAAAATCAAACCCATTGCTACTGATAGTGTGTTACGTACCTAACGTACCAATTACCCTGCAGAGTAAATTATCTGTAAGAGACAGATAATTTACTCTGCAGTGTGTTTGTGTCTGCAACAGCATAAAACGCAGGTAGCTACTAAACGGACAACCAATATCCAATAGATTTTTAGGTCACTACCTAATGTAAAACACCATTTTCTCCTACCAGTACTTCTATAGTATTAAAGACATCAGTATCGGAGGTCGCTGCATGTGCAACGGTCACGCGGACACGTGTGAGCCTGCAGACCCCGCCACAAACACCAACATACTGGAGTGTGTGTGCCAACACAATACATGCGGGCCTCAATGCGCGGAATGCTGCCCAGGTTATGAGCAGAAGAAGTGGAGGATCTCGCAGCATTGGGATAGATTTGTTTGTGAACGTGAGTTGACTTAAACTACGTAGTCAGATATATATTTAAGAAGCACCTTAACGTCGTTAGAGACATCCAAATGAATTTGAATGTATCAAGGAACACCAATGAAAATTAAGTTATCTCGTGAATCATCTTTGAATAATTTTTTCACGCGTATCCCTTTCTTTATTATTATGGTTGGTTTATTCTAAATGTCAGCATAAACTACTTTCTCCTTGACTGACTGACTGTTCAACACAAAACTAACTACGTAACTTTTACTACTCTCTTGCAGCTTGCAACTGTCACAGCCACTCTACGGAATGCGAGTACGACCCCGAAGTAGATAGACAAAGGCTTTCCATTGACATCTATGGCAGGTACGAAGGTGGTGGCGTATGCAAGAACTGTCAGCACAACACTCAGGGCATCAATTGTAACAAATGCGTGCCGACCTTCTATAGGCCCTATGGAAAGAGCTGGAACGAAACTGATGTATGCCAGCGTGAGTATAATTGTTGCTAACCTACGTAACTAGCTGATGACTGTGGATCAACTTCATCGAGCCAATTAATAATACTTATGTACTTTTGGTTCATCATTATGTCGATTTTATTGTTTCAAGTTCCAGATGGAAATCATAATAGTAGTTATTATGTTTTTTGTCTAGAAAACTTTATAAATCTCTTAGAAACAATAATTAGTTATTTGTTATACAAGAGTGCAAAGTTGCTTTTTAACCGCGTGTTCAATTTTGATGACCGAGCAAGCGAAGGATTCTAAAATTGAATCACGAGCGCAGCGAGTGATTCAAAATTAGAATCCTGAGCGTTAGCGAGGGAATCAAAAGGACACGAGGTGAAAAATCTTTGCACTCGAGTGCAACACGTAACTTTTCATTCCACCTCAGCGAGGAAATGACTAAATGCAATAAAAAAATGTTTACAATCACAAGATAGGTACACTTTTATTTCAGTTTAGGTATTAATTACTACATTATGACAGGTAAGTATTACAGAATAATCTTTAAATTATAATAAAATAATACTAAAGTATAATTAAGAAAATTTTAAAGTAACGTTGCAACAGTTATTTAAATTGAGTGTAATATTTTTGTTTGGTACTGTAATATTGGTGTTAGTCACTTGTGTACTGTTTTTCGGTAAACTGTCTGTCATACTTAATAGTTGTACCGATTCATCGGATTCCCTTGGCGTGAATGTTGGAGAGAGAGGGAGATGGTTAGGTGTTTCATAACGGCTTATTTTTGATGTAGAAGGGCCAGTCCAAGTTTCCGATTGAGGCTCTTTCAGTGTAATGGCTCCTACGATGCCTTCACATATTTTAGACTTATTTTGGATGGAATCCTCTATGTATCCCTCTACAACTGCATTGGTCTTCCAGCCTCCGTGGCGCTTAAGGGACAGGAGATCAGCTCCGGAATCAGCCAAAAGTGTGGCTGAAGTTCGTCGGAAACAATGACCCGTGTACAACAGGGTTCTGGAAGTTCAAGAAATGTTGCTATTTCTCGTGGGATACTGCCAATTTTATTAGTACCCATAGGCTGTCTAACACACTTTCCATTGCGATACTGTAGAAAAAAACGATTGATTGGAGTGTTAGGCGGCCGTAAGGCTTGATATTTCTCAACAATCGTTACGTATTCCTTGCGAATGACAAAGTTGCGGTCTCTTTTTGTCTTTGTATTAGGTAAATTAATTAATAGTAAGTCATCTGAATGTTTCTCAATGTTTTTGACATTAAGTTGTGTTAGTTCATTAGTTCGACATGCTCCGTTTATTCCAATAATAAGAACAACCTGCAATGTAAAGAGTATTGTAGTAGATAAATGAATAAAATTTATATGAACGCATAATTATGCCTATCAACATTTACTAAGTATACCTACTATTTAATTGAGATTAATATATGTACTTAAGTAGATACTGAATGTGCAACTGACTTACTTTTGCCGCCAAATATACGGAATCGGGTGCTTCGTTAAGAAACTTTTCAATATCAGATACTGTGAAAACCTTCGATTTTTTTGGATGATGACCAGATGAGGCTCTTTTTAAAAATGCTACTAATTTAGGATAGGTATCGATATGTATGTCTTTTTTCATCTTTATTGTTGCTTTTAGCATCGAATACGTACTCCATAGAGTGCTTGCTTTCTTGTTCTCGGATAATTCTATAAAATATGCCAGCAAAACTTTTTCTGAGAAAGTTTTGGCTCCTTTTGCTAGTCGCCACGTGTTGAACATATCGTAATGTTTTAAATACTTCTCGCGTGATTGTTGAGGTAGAAAGCTCATTTGCGCATTATTAACAGTTTCAGTCAATTCTGTTGGCGTCAAACAAACTTCCTCGTCGCTAGAATCACTCATTTTAGTTTTTCACTTTTTTTTTTAGGTAACAGTAAATAGGTTTAATGTTTTTTTTTTTAATTTACAAACTTAGTGCACACGATGTTCTAAATTCAATTTACTTTATCCTCTAGAGAATAAAAACGGCTTTTCCAGTCAGATATTGAAGATTAAAAATACTCTTTCCGAGATGGTGGGATGAAAAAAATATTATCCACTCGGATAAATATAATGTTCGAATTATTAATTCACTGGAATAAACTCGACAGATTACGCTCGGCAGATTTTTTGTATAAGTATCCGAAACTCGAGTCCAATATTTTTTAAGTAGAGAATCTATGTACAAAATTTCAAAAAGATGTTATGAAAAACCACAAAGTTACGGACTTATTTTCTTACCTGTTTGTCCCAACAAAAATATGGTCAACGCACCACTCACCCGCCTGCGCCTGAAGCGGCGCGCGGCGCGGGGTTACGGTGCGTTGACCTTTTTTTTTTTCGGCCGCTAGACCCCGCCGCCCTAGGGTGGGCGACGGAGTCTTTCAGACTTTTACTGACTAAAACCACCGCGGTGTCTCTTCTATCACGGGCGCGCGTGGGGCCACGGGAGTCTAAATTCTTCCGCAGCCCCACTATCGTGCTGGCCCTGTCTGTCCGGACCTCGTCTCCGGCACGGGGTAGTGGGGTGTTAAGCCGTGCATCGCCTCAGAGGCACGCGCTGAAACTCGCGCGCGCCTCCGCCTCGGGGTCCATCGAATAGGGGGTGGGGACTTCCCCACGTCCATCGCCCCTGGACCCATTCATGGGCGGCGGAAGAGGGCGTCGTCCGCCCTTCTTCGGCGCCCGGTGCGTCTTCTGCGGCCCGGGAAGGGAGTTGAGATCTCCCTCTCCCGTTCCGCAGCTTCCTTCTGCGACATCACGTCCTCGCAGAAGGACACCACCGCGTCCCGGTGCGTTGACCTGTCTCAACTGACAACGACCTGACTCACACTACAACAATTTTTGATTGTATTTGGGAGAAAATATAACGCGGTGTAAAAGTGATTGGAATCGATTCAGTTGCTTGTTTTGAACAAACTATATTCAAGTTTCGTACAAAGACAAAATAACGTTGTAGGTACCTATATGTATAATGTTGTTTGTTGTATTTATGTATGAATAGGGTAGTTGACTAAAAAAATTAATTAGTCCGTCAGTCATATTTCCAATGAATACTAAACACGTATTTTTCCTTTTTCATATAAACAAAAAATGAAGACGACACAGTGCGTTGAAAACTCGTGTGACGTCACTGCACGCTACACTTTTGAATTTTGAATGACGTCACCAGCCACCACTCCTGATCTTTGATGCCTGTTTGTCAATTTTTATTGATTTGTTAAAACAAAATATACGTATCCAATATTTTTCTATAATCTGAATGACGGATTAAATATAATCATTTTTTTTTACCCAGGAAACATCCCCATTCAGAGTAAAATCTAGCTCATAATAATAATTTATATACTTATACCTACTCCAATGCGATTCATGACCAATTTCATTTATTATCATAAATAACTCATGATGTATAAAATGATAATTAGGTATTTTTCCATCAAATCCAGATATTTTATACAAATATTTGTTACAGATTAAACATACGTTAGCGTATCATCCCTCCTATTTTAATGGGGTATCCAAAACCAATGTGTGTTCCGCGATTTTTTATAGTTTTCGAGATATGATTTTCTTTTTTTTTACTTTTCGAGGAATTTCAACCGGACTGGTATAAAGAATTGATTTTTTTTTTTTAATTAAGACTTCCTAAGTTTTTTTTTTTTGCAACAGTGTCCTCATGTGCTGTACTTTAATACATGTGGTAACTGGCTTCGTGACTTTGATGAGGGTTGCGAGGGTGTGGGTCAGAATTGGAAGGAATGCGTTCCGTGAATTATGACTTTGATTTTCGGCTTTACATTGGAAATCTAATCGGGTGTTATTTTCACTTCTCATTTACTTTCAAAAATGGCTGGCCGTGCCTCAGAAAGCACCTTAAGCCGTTGGTCCCGGTTGTCATACGAACATCTAGTGGCAGTCGTTAAACGGTTGTTGGAGCCCTCAAAAAGTCTAACAATTGGTCAGCTGCAATGCTTCGATGTCGCCTTCGGGTTGTGGAGGTCAGACGGCAATCGCTTCACGGAAAATCTCGAAGTTTAGCCATATCAGCAGTTAGACTGGTGAAATCGGACCTCAGACTCCAAAGCTGAAAAAGCTTCGGATGCGACTGGGATAAACGCTGAGATGATGATGGGAGCGTATCATCCCTATTTTTGACAAATGTCAAACATTAAAAATGTCAAGGTTTATATATGGTTTTTGGCGGGAAAGTCAAGCTGGATGTCACGTTCATTTTTCATTGGACTTTTAAAATTATTTATACTGTTGTTTACTAAATAAAAGCGCATGATTTATGTAGTAAAAAGTGCATTCGGTGAATAATTTATAAAGAACAGTGAAATATTGTAGCATAGTGGCCACATCATGATCTTACCCCAAACTCCTCCTTGTCGGCCGCACGTGGGAAACGAAAGGAGACAGGTTAGGTTAAATTAAGCTATATTGGCTAGGCTATGTTAAAAACTTACTCAAGAAAAAATTTAATGAAGTCTAGGCTGTATGGCGTACTATGCCTTTGCCTTTTCCGTACAGAAGAACGGAAAGACATGAACCAAAAAAAAAGTTAGAGTTTATTATTGTAAACAATCTACAAATTGTATTTGTAAACCAAAACACTGGGATTTTTATCTTCTCCCTGGAAGAACCCATAAAGTAACCTTTTATGACTTGGACATTTGCTTTCTCTAAATCCCCATAATATGCCCCTTTAAATCGCTTTTTCATTTAGCGTGCAACTGCGACCTGCACTATTCAACCGGCAACTGTGAAGAAGAGTCAGGCCGCTGCGAGTGCCGGGTCGAGTTCAACCCTCCCAACTGTGATTCCTGCGCATACGGGTACTTTGACTACCCCAATTGCAAGCCTTGTACTTGTAACCTGAACGGAACTGATGGACAGCAGTGCACACCTGTTGATGGTCTGGTAAGTACAAGTTTGATTTATTAAAGTTGAAGCTTAATGATCATTAGAATGTTACTATTGTAAGCAATAATCCAGGAATATGTCCACTATTCGACATAAGCCTTTCCCAAGCCTAATTTGACCAGTTCTGTGCACACTGCATCCAACAGATTCCTGAGGTTATACAAAGCCACTGATTCATCTTGTGGGATGCCTTGTAAATATATAACTTTCAATATGGGGTTGGTGATTCAGAACCTTTAGCCCCATTGGCCATCTCAGCTGCAACATGCCATGCCCACTGCCATTTAAGTTTCTCAGTTTTTTTGGTGTGAATTAGTTACCATAGTTCTACTATGGATCTTTTTATTTATTCAATTCAATCATAAGAAAGAAAATACCAAGTAAAGCTCTGAGGTTGACTTTTACCTTAGCTTGTAAGCAAAAAAACGACAATAATCAAAATTGAAACTTGTTTGAATAACAAATGATAGAACATTTTTTTTTATAATTAAAATCTATGATGTCCTTATTTTTTTTGTCAAAAAATGTGAATCAGTTCTAGAATGCCTACTTCCATTCAATCTAACATTAACACAAACACCTGATCCAGCTTTGCACTATTTTCATGCATACCTATGTTTCAATCATCATTGTGATTTCAAGAACTGAATTTTGAAGAGGAAACACTAGATTTTGGATGTTTTCAATTAAGGGAATTGGCTTTCTTGTCACCTAGTCCTTGGTTGCCAGCAGTTACCCACTTTACCTTTCTGAGGAACATCATCAATAAGTTTGTCACTATGTGCCGTTCCATGTAGTCCTCTTATGGTGTTTCTTTCCAGTTCTATTGGTTGATTTTCATTCATCTCATCAACATTACCAAACCCCTTAGGCATACTCTTTTTCAGTCTTTGTTACATCTAGAGACTAATTATATCAATATTGTATGTCAACAGTGTCCCTGCAAGTACAATTATGCTGGAACATCCTGTGAGATTTGTGCAGATGGATTTTATTCACCAGAATGTAAAAGTAAGTACCAAAGTAGTTGTAGATGGATGTGTATTTTAGTTTTCAGCATCTGGAACAGGTATCAATTCTTGTCATTATTATCATCTTTTTCGTGCTGTTAACCCAATTTATTTGCATTTGGAACAACATACTCCTGTAACGCTTTCGTACTTTTGAAGGATAAAATTATTATTTCTTTATTTTATCATAAATATATATACATGTTTAAATATTAATATATAATATAAAAACATTTAAAAATATAGTAGCCCACTGGTATCAGGAACAGGGTCAGGGCTCCATAGAGGAGAACCTCCTGACAATGCGAGCTGTGTCCAGAAGTACTGCTTTCTGAATCAAGCCCTTGATCCAGCTGTTTAAGGTTGGGCCTCTTGAGGTGTTGGTTGAGGCTCTTGGCTATTAGGCCATTGGCTGTCACAACTAATGATACAATTGCTGAATTCACATCCCACATATCGACAATTTCGCAAGATACTTGATTTGTTAATCTTTTTCGGCTTTCACGAGGTTCTCATCATGCGGGATGGTTATGTCAACAGTCATTGCACACCCGACAGATGTCAACCTTTGTCCAGCAGTGGACCTCTATAGGCTGAGAAGTAAAATTGTTCGTTAACATAATTTTGTCCATAATTACACCGATAAACCCTTCGATTTCCCTAAAGAGGTCACCGAAACGCAGCCAGGCTACGGACGCTAGTAGATCTATATCAGGCCCGTATAACACATGAAAATTGGGTCCGTGAAACTCCTTGCTCTGCCATATCTCCATGTGGCGAATAATATCAAGTATACTGGCATGCGCCAGTTCTCTTTAGTTAAGGAAAGCGTTATAAGGCGCTTGTTAACAGCGACCACATCCCGATGCATCATCATAAACCTTTTATGACCCCCCCCCCCTGCTGGGCACAGGTCCGTTCTCATATAGAGGATTGAACGTAATCACCACGCTTGCTCAATGCGGGTTGTCGATTTCAGACTTATAAAGTCCAGGTTTCCACAAGATGTTTTCCTTCACCTTCAGTCACTGGTTTTCTTTTTATTTTTTATTTATAGCTAGCCTATTCACTATAGCATTGAAGACACTCAAATTGTAGTTCGACGGAAACACCGCCACTGGCAAATTGTCCCAGTCCCTCGATGTACGCGGTATAAAGGAGGAGGCGAAATGCTTCGTACGGATCGTAGTGGTGTTAACAACGTAAGGGTGGACACTCGCAGTACGACGGGTCGTCCAATGATGGAATGGAGATGGGGGAATTAAATCATGCAATTACTTCGCACACTCCCCAAAATGCATCCTATAGAAGATCGAAAGGATGGCTACTCTACGCTTGTGCTCTAGGCTTTGGAGACAATTTCAAGTTAAATCAGGGTCACCAATCAGCCTCTTCGCACGCCTCTCCACTGAATCCAAAGTGGCCAAGTGACACTTAGCAGCACCGACCCAAATGTGGCTGCAGTACTCCACACACGAACGGACCTGCGCTTTGTACAACATTAGAAGCTGCCCTGGTGTGAAGTACTGCCGGACCTTTGCGATAACGCCAAGTTTCCTGGCAGCCACGTTACTCAATGAACCGCCCCAAATTTAGGTTCGAGGAAATCTTAACTCCCAAAGGCTGAAGGCGGTCGGTGCACTCCAAGGACACTCGAACTCTACTTTCGAAAAGTAGGAGCCAAGGTGAACGGCCTCCTTTTGGCGGTGAAAA
This sequence comes from Sesamia nonagrioides, assembly GCA_017933935.1. NCBI lineage: Eukaryota > Metazoa > Arthropoda > Insecta > Lepidoptera > Noctuidae > Sesamia > Sesamia nonagrioides. Next base: position 1,370,544 of record JADWQK010000137.1, on the reverse strand, counting down.
GACACGCCTGTGTTTTGGCGGCATTGAATGCTACAAGATTGGCATTGCCCCATTCGGAGACTGCCTGTAGTGCAACACTCGTTCGCTCTACCATGGCCTCTCTTTCGTCTGGTGTCCAAGATATACTTAGAAAGTACATATAACTTTAGAAAAGTTACATTGGTACTTGCCTGACTTGGAATCGAACCCGCACACTCTTACTTGGGAGTTTGGTGTTTTAACCACTAGGCTACCACGGTCCACGACTATCATCATCGGATGCATCATCAGTTTCTAGGAAATTCCCTGAAACTCCATATCTTGCGATTGTGGAGTCTCTCGTCTGTAGGTACCACATGATTGCCCATTAACCGATTTCCACACAACTTTTCAGTTACTTCCTCTTATATGTCCCAGTAGTCGGAGCATTATCGGCTAATTATTTGGAATTATAACTTCATCAACAACTTTAATTTTATTTTATTTATTTTATTTTGGCATCAAACAGTCATATACAAACAATTAGTAATACAATTGGTTTCTTATAATACCTACCCCTATAGTGCCGACAATGTTATATACATGTTAAAATAATCCAAAAGTTCTTATAAGGAAAGACGACGGTCAGACATAAATATGTTTGGGTACCTACAAAACATTTTTGCATCAAAAAATGACTTCAGTGAAACATGTGCTTATTAGTTAGAAAGGACGTAAACTGGCAAAAAAGATAAGTTTTGATTAGGTGATATATTTACTTTTTAGCTTTAATTTTAGGTTATTGAGGGATATGTTAAAAATATCTATGTCTGTAAATTCTCTATTATAGTTGTTAGTGGAACGGTATAAGAATGAGTTACGAGTGTATGTTTTAGTTAGTAGTCGAGGAGGAATGAAAAGTGGTTTTATACGTGAGGGGCGTACGGGTAGACGAGCATGTGCTTTTAGGGATATTTTACCAAGTAATGATGGTGAATCGGTTAACGAGGTCAAAATTTTGAACAACTGAATAATGTCGAATGCATCACGTCTGTTGTGAAGGCTTATCAGTTTATGCCTACGCAATGCATCTTCGTATTCGGTCTCATAAATATTATTCCGATAATTTAGTGATTTTAAAAACTTTTTTTGTATCATTTCTATTCTATCGATGTGTACTTTAAAATATGGACTCCACACAGTGCTACAAAAGTCTAAAATAGAGCGGACAAAAGAAAAATATAGAATTTAAGTGGAGATATGTCCACTGATTTGCAAAGGCTGGTCCTAAGCCTCCCGAGCCAGTGGCAAAATGCAACACATAACTTGACTATACTTAATTAATGTTATCTCTTTCGTACAGATTGCGAGTGCAACTCCGTGGGATCAGTATCGCCGGTGTGCGACAAGAACAGCGGCAACTGTACGTGTAAGAGCAAATATAGCGGACGGACATGCAACCAGTGTGAAGCTGGGTACTTCAACTATCCAACGTGCAAACGTGAGTATTTTGTAAAGTACCTAATTCATACAGGGATTTATTTCCGTATAACCACTTAACGAGTATCAATTTAAAAAAACACATATTGTCTGGTCGGTATTTCCATTCCTTGCCATTAACAAGACTCCAGACAAGATATTGACGTGGTTTGCACGTGGTGAGATTTCGCGGAGAATTCTTTTTTGGCTACCTTTCATACATATTTATTATCAAACGCTGATGAGAAGTACGGAAGGTGATGGTGTCCACCATTGACTGTAGGTTTTGTTACGACAAAAGTAACGATCCCAAATACTTCAGTGTAGCTAGTGAGAATTTGTTTTAAGTTAACGCGATCGACACGTTTATGACGATCGGCGCTAGGGTTGCCAGCTATACTAGATGCTATAGCTAGATGTTTCACCTCTTGTCAACATAGGTATAAGAAACAAACACAACATAACTTGAACCGCTAGTTTGTTTTTTGCATATAAGTGTATTAAGCAGACCTGCTTGGTAAAAGGCAATAAATAAAATAGAAATTTTTGTTTTCAGAATCTTAAGGTAATATCAGTAACATTTATTCTAAGCTACATGAGGCAGCGCCTCTCGTTTTGATAATTCCACAAGAGTTCTTGCAATTGACTTAAAAAACGTCATATTGTGAAATAAATATGTTCGCAATTGGGATGTTGCCCATACTTATTTTTAGATTGATCTCTCCATTTATTTTGAATAGTTTCACAATCTAAATTAATTATGTTTCTTAGATTGCAACTGTGACGTGAGTGGTACAGAGCCCAGCATTTGTGATGACGTCAGTGGGGCTTGTATCTGTAAGACTGGCTTCGGAGGAGCTCGGTGCGACCAATGCTTGAATGGGTGAGAGGATACATTATGTCTCTACTTTATAAACGATCAAATATTTGACGCAGTTTATGTTGAAGTTACTCAACCGACATTAATATTAGTCATCAATTACAAATAGGTAGTACTACCCACAATATGTCCTATCTCTTGAAAGAGCTTTTGCTGAGCATGAGGTCCTGGTTAATAGGTAGTCCCACGTCGGGTAAAGTCATAATGGGTTTTCCCATCAGAAATTTCTTTATAGCAACCTCGCAATTGGCCCGCCTCCTATTATTTGGGGGCTTAAACAGGTGAAATGTGGCAAAGTAACATAGGTAATCCTTTGCCTAAACCTGAGATTTTAAGGAATGTGTAACTTATCTCTCTAGTCACAGCAGACTTCAATTCGCTTTTTCCAAATAATGCCTCTAGAGTAATTGCGTTACATATTATCTGTAGTAATGAGTTTTAATTTGATAGTTCAACAACATTCATTGCGTTATTTACATTGTCGGGTAGACAATGAGCAGAGAAATTTCTCGAACTTATTGACCAGTGGACTAGCAATAAGCTTCAAAATTATTCCAACTGATTGTAATAGTGTATATATTATATATTCCTTCTTCAGTTCAAAAATAAAACGAAAGTAAGCAGACTAATGCCATCGCCCAGTCTACTGCGAAATAGGTACTAAAGATCGCGTGCGCTTACAACCAAATTTTTGAATGTTAACCTTTTGAACGCCAATGTCGGCTATACTCGACAAGTGCAAGCGTGCCCTGTGCGCCCCGGTTGTCTATACTCGACAGAAAGAAATCAAAAGTCGTGAAAAATTTAATATTAAATTAATTTTAACTTATTAATGGTCCATTTTTTGTGCTAGAAGTGTTGATTATTGACAAATAATGTTTGTAATAATAATGCTTGACCTCAAAAGCATTTCCATCTAAAGCTCAACATTAGAAGCATTAGGTCGTATATACAACGTTATTTTTTGTTTATGCGACATCTGACTATAGTTTGTTCAGAATAAGCAACTGAATCGATTCCAATTAGTTTTACATCATGTTATATGTTTTTCCCAAATAATTCAGAGTGAGACCGCAGAGTTGTTACCGAGCGGTTATGATAGATCACAGCTGACGCCAGAGTTCAACGCCCGCGCTCGCCCGCCCGTACGGACCTTCGACCATATTTTTGTTGGGACAACCAAGTAGAATAGCAAGCTCATAACTTGGTGGTTTTTCATTATATGGACTTGATGTACTAGGCACGGATATGCAGTTTAGGCGTGGCGTTCAAAAGAAAATAAGAGATAGAGATACATTACTCATGTTGGCCAGGTTCTACATGGAAGTCCGTGGTCGTGAGCGGCTCTGCGTGCCCTGCAACTGCGACTCCACCGGGTCCACCTCCACCAGTTGTTCCGCCAATGGCAAGTGCAACTGCCTCGCGAACTTTGGCGGCAAACAGTGCGACCAGTGTTCTCCAGGATATTATAAGTACCCGGAATGTTTGCGTAAGTGTGCATTCATCATCTTCATCATTATAACTCTTTTTGTAAGGCCTATCTGTTCTTTTGTTAATCTCCATGTTCTTATGTTAGTGTCATTCAGGTTTTCGGCAAAAATTATCTTCTGAAACCTGAATCATCATTTCACTCGACAGATTTGCCTAGCTTTTCTCTTACTATATTGGGGTCAGTTTCCAGTCCAAATGGGCAGCTGAATGCCAGTGTATGACGGGGAACGTCTGTCTATTTATTTTGAAAACCCCCAGATACTGGTTAAAATTATAACTTTGGCAAGAATGAATGTTAGAATTTTTGAGCATTTTCCCGTACTTAAGAAATGTCTACGAAGGGCAGCCAGAAACAATGGCTGGGACTCAACCGCGGAAAACTTGTTTTCTTCCTTACCCAGCTAGCTTAGCTTCTCATCTACCATGACGATAATTGGCCACGCATGACCAACATCTCAAACACCGTTATCTAACACACAGCTTGCAACTGCGACGTCTCCGGCTCCATCGGCTCGACGTGCGACGACAACGGCCAATGTCACTGTCAGCCCAACTTCGATGGCAACAAGTGTGACAAATGCAAAGAGCAGTACTACAACTATCCAGCTTGCGAGGAGTGCAACTGTGACCCGAGAGGTGTCATCGCTAGTTTTGCTGGTAAGTTACCTTATTATGAACTGAACTTTAATAGTTAACCGTTTTAAGCCCCTGATCAAACGTAAGGACAGTAAAATGACAGTTTTTTTTTGTCGCAAAAGTATTTATTGTTCCTTTAAATAAGTTGGGGTCACGATTAAACCTTCTTTTTTTTCGTGTAGGTTGCGGTTCTGTTCCGGCTGGCGAACTCTGTCAGTGCAAGGACCGAGTGCAAGGTCGCATCTGTAACGACTGTAAGCCTTTATTCTGGAACCTGCAGGAGTACAATCCATTTGGATGTGAAGGTAAATACTTTGATCATCATTATTGCTAGTTTTGTATTCAAGGTGTTTGGTATAAACATTTTATACAGCACAGTTCTTATGTACCGTACTGTGAAGAAACTGTCCCATGTACAAATGGTCTTACACCGGTTCTATTTTCCTGAAGGTGGTCTTTAGGGAAATGCTTCCGTAATTTTACGTAAAACAAAACCATTTTTGTCTAACCAAACAGAATTTGCCTGCAACGGTCTTGCCGTTTGACTGCAATGTGTCTTCTAGAATAGAGTAAATAGGCTCTTTATAAATGAATGCGCTTTACCATCAACGATTAGATCACTGCTTACCATCAGGCGGAATCGCAGTCAAGCACTAGTTTATAACGATAAAAAAAATATTCCTCAGTATAGTCATAGGCTGCATAAACGTATTGTCTTTTTGTCATACTGTCTTTTTTTCCAACAGACTGTAACTGCCACCTAGCGGGTACTCTGGGAGGTCTGGGAGCCTGCAACACTCGCTCCGGACAATGTACCTGTAAGATGAACGTAGGAGACCGACAGTGTAACCAGTGTCAAGATGGATTCTATAAGCTGGATACTAACAATGTATTTGGATGTACTGGTACGCACTAAATTTGTTTATCTATTTTGTTTTTGATTATACAACATGTAAATTAATTAACGCACTTCCTGATAATAGTTTGTTAGAATCGTTTACTGAAACGGTTTATATCATTTTTAATATAGGTAATTTTTTATCCCAAAAATAATTAAAACTACGGAAATTATGGTCATAAACCCTGTTGTTTGTACAGACTCTTAAAATCGCAGGTTACGTGTATTCATACAATTTTAATCACTCAATACAAAATAAAGAAAAAGAAACCTTATTCCAAGAACATTAAGGTCTTCGTTCTCCAAGAATTGGTATAACTAATATGTATTATTATTATGACATACTATTGAGGTGTTTGAACAGTCCAACAGTTGGTCTAACTGCAATACTTCGATATCGCCTTCGTGTTGTGGAGGTCAGACGGCAGTCGCTTCACGGAAAATGTCAAAGTTTAGCCAAACTCAGTAGTTAGCCTGGTAAAGCGGACCCCAGACTCCAAAGCTGAAGAAAGCTTCGGATGCGACTGGGATTAACGCTGAGATGATGATGATGAGTATTGAGGTGTTTGAAGATTGTGTTAATTACATTACATATTGTATAGGTAGATGAACTTTGTATATCTGATGTACATAAGCGTCAGTTTTAACAGCTATCATCGTTTCTCCCCCTTTATGTATATGAAGAACTCATCTTGTGTGATGTATGTGGGTAGGTAGGGAGGCAGGTGGGCGTGAGCAGAAAAATCATGTCCTTCTTACAATCACCGTTGTTCAATCAGCACAGGGCTTAATAATCGAAATACACAGTCAAAAGAACTATGTACAGTCTAAGCAACACGACACCAACTTAATTATAACATCACTCGGATGCAAAGCGATTTGTCACAAGCGTGGTGCGCGGGCCCCGTCCCGAACCGCAGTTCTCAGACGGTCGCCCTCACAACCCTCGACAATGACGCTTCGCTAGGCTGATTTGGCCACTAAAAGTCAACCTGACGTCGCACGTTGACGGCTAGGCCGTCATATAAATGTATTTGTATCGGTATCTACCAACGCTACATACAAACATTCAACATTCTACATCTCGCAAGCAAAATTTTCCGTGCAACTAGCACATATACAATATGTAAAGAAAACCCTGTCCGACCCATATGGATAACAAAGGTTAGGCAATCACATGACCAAATAAAATTTGAAATTTTGCATAATCATCATAGTAACAATACTAATCAATTTTAAAACTATCTTTTTTCCCCGCGAATTTACGCTAACTTCCCCAAAATGTGGTGTTTTTAAAAAAATGACAACACCATTTTAGGCGGTATAATTGTCGGCTTTCCTTTTATTGTTTTGTTAGATTATTTATTTCTTTGGCGGCGTCGCGCGTGAGCTTTGTCGGCGACGTAAAAGAAATAACTAGTGATGCACTAATTTTTGCGTAATAACGTTTTTTATCGCTATTAATCGAAACTTGTATCTGGTTGAATGATTTGTTAAAAACACAGATTACCCAATGGTAAAAGTACTTTTGTTTGTTTATCGATTAATTACCTACTAATAACATTATTATAACACAAGTATTAGTAAACAGAAACGAGAAGGACTTATGAAACACAATTTTAGTAAAATTTTACAAATATTTTAACGTCGATTTTGAGACAGAAACTGAAATTAAAAATTTGGCATGATTTTCATTTACAGCAGTGTATCTAACTAATTTAAGTTTTGTAAAAGTTCTAAACAATTCCATGCGATGTTGAATCTAGAATGAGAATGAGAAACTACAATACTAAATCGATAACAAAAATAGACGAGTAAATTGTTTCCATCGAAAATCAATATTTTGATTACTTACACATCCTTACTCAAAGGATGCCGCGAGGCCCAGCCGCGTAGGTACAATTTTAAAAATAAAAATCATTTTTACTTTAAATAATTAAATTATCAGTTACGCGTAAACATCGCTCTAGTGAAGACTATTCGTGTATTGTGTGATCATGTCGTTTCCTAATGTAGTGTAATGTAATATGCTGATGGAAGGTAGCAGCAACTGCTGTGTTGTGATCAGGTGATTGTGGTCAATGTGGTTCCAGTATGACGGTGCGTCACCATATCTTTGTCCTGTACGTGAGAACCTCCATTATCAGTTCGGCGAGCAGTGGATTGGTAAGGGCGGACTAACTGGTCAGCGCGGATTTGACACCACTTGATTTTTATTTGTGTGCATGTCCGTGCTAATCTCGTGCGACGGTACCAGCTGGACCTGTATCGTTATTAGTGAACGAAATTTATAAATTAATTTTTTAAATTAATATGGAACAACATCTCCGCCTCAGCGATTATGCTCATCGAATGAAATGATACATTTGGAGAGTCAGACGACCTTCCTACTTAAAAAAAAAGTTCTTTTCACGAGCTGCCTAAGTATCATCATTTGTTTCGAGACTCGATAAACGTGGATAAATTACCTATACCTACATGCATGAGGTCAACTGAGGTTATGAACTGTGCCTGTGTTGCCATGAAATTACCTATTTATTTTATTTAAGTTATTAATTTTTTAGGGGGAATTTTTTTTTAAGTTTAGCCAGGTTTTGTAGGCATTAGTAGAATCAGTTATCGATACGTAATAATACCTTCACGGGTCGGACAGGGTTTTCTTAACATATTGTATAATTTAATAAAATCAATTGTTGGACTCACCGGTTTTTTTGTACTATTCGCACTATTCAAAATAATAGTAGGTATAATAAATTAAGGATGTTTATATTAATAAGTAAAACTGGTTTAAGTTTTTTGCTATAGTTTTTTTTTACATTTAACTTGGGTATTAGGAGACAAAATCCATACTAATGTTATAAATGCGAAAGTAACTGTGTCTGTCTGTCTGTCTGTCTCCCTGTTACGCTTTCTCGCTTCAACCTCTCAACCGATTTTGATGAAATTTGACACAGACAATCGTTAGACCCTGAGAAAGGACATAGGCTACCTTTTATTGAAAAAAAAATGATGTTCCCGAGGGAAATCTAAAAAGCGCCATATAACCGAATTCCACGCGGGCGAAGCCGCGGGCGTAAAGCTAGTAAATAATAAAACATCTCAAAAGAAAGTATTGAAAGGAAATCTTTCAATAGAGGGTCTTCGAAGACAATAAAATTTCAGAGGACCTGAGAAAGGACATAGGCTACCTTTTATTGAAAAAAAAAATTGATGTTCCCGAGGGAAATCTAAAAAGCGCCATATAACCGAATTCCACGCGGGCAAAGCCGCGGGCGTAAAGCTAGTAAATAATAAAACATCTCAAAAGAGAGTATTGAAAGGAAATCTTTCAATAGTGGGTCTTCGAAGACAATAAAATTTCAGAGGACCTACTAGTGGGCCTTTGGAGACATATCAGTTTTCAGAGACCCACCGGTGGTTCTGTTTGGTGTGTCCTTGAAGCCCGAGGGACACAGGCGACGTCGTATAAATAATATAATAGCGAAATCGTTCATTTGTTACTCAAAAGCAAGAAGACAGCTATCAAAATGACAATTCGTTTATCTTTTTTCAGAATGCGACTGCGATATCGGTGGCTCTATAGACAACAACTGTGACAAAACTTCAGGACAGTGCCGCTGTCACTCGCGTGTCGAAGGGCGGCGCTGCGACCGTCCCATACGAGCGCACTACTTCCCGACACTCCATCAGTTCCAATACGAGGTTGAGGAAGGCTACACCCAGTCTGGCCCTGTGAGGTACAGGAACTCCGAAGAAGTATTCCCTGGATTCTCTTGGAAGGGATATGTCGTGTTCTCTATGTTGCAGGTATATATAGTGCACTTGATATTTTGGAATAATATTTTAGCCCTCATCGTTTGTTTGAAATATAACGACGGAGATATGCTTTTTTTTTGTTTGGGATGGAAAATCATCAAATGATTTCTCCGTATCTGGGCGGAGCGAAAGGGCGTGTCAGACTTTTACTGACTAAAACTCACTCGTGTTCCTTCACATGCCTGTAGGCCAGGGCCACGGTTTCTTTTTTAACCACCCCCAAACCTGACCCAATGAAGGTATGCTTCAAACCAAATCAAGTAATGATGATGATGTGTTGAGCCATCCTTTTTCGTAACGGTTATTTTTTAACGTAATTATTATAGGTGCGTGTGCAACTATGGTGTGTATAACGTTCGCATTCAAAGGTCAACTCACTATTAACTAAATACATATAATTATGTTGGTCCTTGAATATCCTCACACCCAAACACACACACACTACCTATCCAATTTTGAAGGCACTATGGACAGAGAATTAAAACATGACAGAGTTCAGGAGAGATTATCAGTAACAAGCAAGTTAAATGCTTACGTTCCACGCCGTAGACAAGTCTTGACTGGTTTGACATTGCAATTCGTTTTAGGCATTGATATAATATTAAACTAAGGTAGATACGTCACTAGCGCACTGAAAATGAAGCGTACAAAAGGAGGTAAGTCCAGCAAGTCGCTTTAGTTTTCGTCGATGCTATTTGAGCGCAAACGACAAACACTAGTCATCTTTTTGTTCTCTATGCTTTAGATTGCGCGCCATCTCACTCACACTGTGCCAACGTGTGAAATGTACGCAGAATAAAAAAATTGCATGTGCGTGCTGCTGCTCCGATCGGCACATTTATTTTGGTTAATTTGTTAGAGCATATCATATCTGTTTAATATTATATCAATGGTTTTAGGTATAGTAAAATTTATGAGCAAAACTGTATTAGCCTACATTTTGATTTTAGAACTTCATAAACCTTACAGTATTTCAACCTGCATAGGCGAAGGTTGACTGAAATGTTGCACTTATCGATATCTGTTGACTCATAATATTGTCGTAAAATCAGGTCCCACAGCAAGAGAAAGCGAATCAATCTAAAAATTGATGTAAATATATCAACAAATCGAGGTATACCAACTCGCACTTTAATTCATATAGCTTTTGTCAGAGGCTTCGCCTCCATGAAAGTCGGAAGTTATACAACGGGAACGTATGACTATTTCTGTAAAATTTCATCAAAATCCGTTCAATAGTTTATTGCATTAAAGATTTAACAAACAGCGATCCATCTATACTCACAAACTTTTCACTTATAATATTACTAGGTGTAGAATATAAAATTTGGAACTACTATGGATTGTTATCTTTTCTAGAACGAAGTCACAAACAGAGTGATGATACCCAAGTCGTCGCTGTACCGCATGGTGCTGAAGTACGCAAACCCTCTGCAAGATCCCGTCATAGCCAGCATCGTCATCACACCGGATAGCGTCGTCGATATACAACAGCAGTAAGTTTTCGGCATTCCGTTGTAACATTATCATTCTCCTGACCTTCATCATCATCATGTTAGCTATAGGTAGGTCACTGCTGGACATAGGCGTCCCGCAAGGATTTCCAAAAATACCGATTGGAAGCGGCCTGAATCCAGCGCTTCCCTGCGAATTTGGTGAGGTCGTCAGACCACCCAGTCGGTAGGTGTCCGACGCTGCGTTTGCCAGTACGTGGTCGCCATTCAAAAGCCTTTCTGCCCCATTGGCCATCGGCTCTACGTGCTATGTGCCCCGCCCACTGCCACTTCAAACAGCTTCTACGAATCGTCCTGACCTTATTCCACTTTATTTGCGGTCGCTGCAACTTCTTCGTTTTTTCCCCCATACTTCTCTATTAATCCTACGTAGCTTGGGAGTCACTGCCATTCTGGCCATATCATCTTCCACACAGTCCATACATCATTCCTTTGGTCTTCCCCTAGTCTTATAGCCTTCGAATATCATACTCAAATCTCTCTCCTTACAACATTTTCCTCCTTCCTTGCTAACACATGCCCATACAATAACAAACGATTTTGTAGCGGTGCCTACAACGCAACATGCGAACAACGCGTCTTACTGACGTCACACGAATTCTACATCTCGCAATCAGAGTTTACCATGCAACTAGCATATAAATACAAGCTCGCGGCACCAACTGGCGGGCAAGTGGCCCGCCAGACAACTAGTCTGATCGGAGGATCCTCCCTTTTCTATGGAGGATGAGTGAACTTTACTCTCTGTTCCTCATACCTCCACAATTTCATAAAATAGGTATCCAATAAAAAGACTGTTTGTGAAAGGAGCTAGTTCATGTGGTCTTATACAAAATATAGCTTTAAAGAACAATCTTTTACTCATGCCTAGTACGAACGGCGACATATCAAGCTATGTATGTATTTTCAGCATAAGCTGACGTCCCATTGTACGAGAAACTTATGCAACAGGTGGTAGAAATCAAAATATTTTATTCACATAAACTTTCATGTTAGTCCAACAAAAACTCAATCCTTCTCTTCTTATGAGAAGAGACCTGTGCCCAGCAGTGGGACGGTAAAAAAGGTTGATAATGATAAAGATGTAACTTTCATGGGCACTTAATGGTACATTGACGACAGAAAATGTAGGGTTACCCAGTTTGCAATTCTTTATTTTTTTTACAGTCTGTATCAACAAGCCCTAGCAACAAGTATCATTTACTTGATTAAATATTAAATGGTCTACAGTTCTATATTATACATGACCTATAAATAAAATATAAAAACCTTGGAAACCAAGGGTCATAATAGGGTAACTGACTAAAAAAAAAAACTAATTGGTTCGTCAGTCAGATTTCCAAGAAATACTAGACACGTATTTTTTTTTCTTGTCCGATGAAGGCCAGCCCGCGCCGCAGCTGAGCCAGTAATATCATAATGTCCCAACAATAACCTCTGAGTTTGTTTCGGCGTTTCTTCTCAGAGCTAGTACTAGGAAACGCCGCGGTCATCAAACCATTAAGTATAACTTTCGATCCAGCCGTCCCCTGCCGTCCTCCCTAGCGTCGCCCTAAGCCGAGGTTCGTACCCCACAGGGGGTGCCCTTAGTGCGTAGTCGCCTAATTTTAAGTTAGTTTTAAGTGCCCCTGGCTGGAGGCTTTAATTTTTAATTAAGGCATCTACAGGAAAGTCCGGTTAAGTAGTTACGGCCTCTAATGGCCACCTACGAGATGCCATATGAAAAAAAAAACACGTATTTTTTCTTTTTTCATATAAACAAAAACTGAAGACTACACAGTGCGTTGAAAAGTCGTGTGACGTTACTGCACGCTACACTTTTTAGCGAGCAGTGACGTCACGTGCCACCACTCCTGATCCCTGCTGCCTTTTATATTTGTCAATTTTTATTGATTTGATAAAACAAAATATACGTATCCAATATTTTTCTATAATCTGAATGACGGACTAAATAGAATCAATTCTTTTTTACCCAGGAAACATCCCTATTAACAGAAATGCCAAGTTCCTAAAAGCTGAGCTGTTAATATTTCAGGTTCAACGTAGCCCTGCGACCGACGAGTAAACCCCAGCTGGTGACAGTCGCCGGAGAAAAGGGCGTGGCGCCGTCTCCGTTTGTTATGAACCCTGGAAACTGGATGGTCACTATTAAAACCAACAAAGAAGTCATGATTGTGAGTATATAACTGTAGTCTCTGGATGGTAAAAAGTCTATCTCCGTGAGGGTAAATATCGCAATAAAAGTATTTCATTGGCATGTAATGCAATCAAAAAATATAATAACTAATAAAAGTATTTTTTTAATGAGGCGCTTTAGATGACTATTGACGGCTCATCAATTTATTATATGAGATAAAAGTATGCTCAGAAGAGTATCTGCAACTAAAATAAGACTTTACTTCTCAAACAAGCCTTAACCAAAAAGGCAGTCGGTTACTCCTCAAACAAGCCTTAGACAAAAAAGTTATTGTTTAAAGTCTTATATGCCTATTTCTCATTCAGGACTACTTCGTACTCATCCCCGAAGCGTACTACGAGGCTACCGTTCTAACGAAGCTAGTCGACAAGCCGTGTGTTATTGGGGACAGAAGGCTCTGCCGACACTTTGCGTACCCGAGTCTGTTCGGCAGGCCCACCGCCGACGTTAGCGGTCTTAGCACTTCAGTCAGCGGATATATTGATGACGTTGAGGTGAGCCACTTACCATATATAAGGTTTCAAAGGAGTCCAAGTCGTCCAGAGTTTGCAAGGAGTCCAAGTCGTCCAGGGTTTCCAAGGAGTCCAAGGTATGCAAGGAGTCCCAGGAGTCCAAGAAGTCTAAGTTGTCCAAGGTGTCGAAGGAGCCCAAGGTTTCCAAGGAGTCCAAGTCATCCAGGGTTTCCAAGGAGTCCAAGTACTCAAAGGAGTCCGAGGCGTCCAAGGAGTTCAAGGAGTCCAAGGAGACACAGAATTCCAAGGAGTCCAAGTCGTCCAGGGTTTCCAAGAAGTCCAAGGAGTCCAAGTAGTCGAAGGAGTCCAAGCTTTTCAAGGAGTCCTAGGGTTCCTCTAGGGGTCCTCTGTTGGTTTTATCTGTAAATATAGACAAGTTTTTAAAGGTTGACTTAATTTTTTTTTTAAGATATGTTAAACTCGATTGACGACTTTATTGACTGTTACGATCAAATAACAGTTCGATGGTTCACTAATCCAGTGGACTCAGTAATCCTACTTAACATTGCTAGCTAACGTTAACTTACTCTTTCACAGCAACTTAACGAGCTTCAAGCATCGGCTGATTCCATACCAATCTTGACAAGTGATGAGATTCAATACAACATGAAGATAGACCCTCCTGGGGCTTACATCCTCATCATAGAGTATGTCACACCCATCAACAGGACTGTCGATAGTTCCAACGAAATTCAAGCCTACAACTCTAGTTACTCCTACGTTACACGAGGACCGATTACCGTCCGGTTTCAGTCCGGCGATCAACTGGAAACGGTTGCTCTTGTGAACCTGAATGACTGTCCGTATACGGCGGCATGCCGGCAAGCGGTTGTCGATGTAATGTCGAAGATACAAGTGTTCAACGTACATGATGCGAATAATATCATTTATTTGATGGTAAGTTTCTGTTCTTTTTTGGTTTAAAGAACAATGCTATGATTTATGTAGGTGGTACAAGTTTTGGTGTAAAGAATAAAGCTATTTGAGATGCTGGAAAATCGGGTTGAATTTATTCGACAATAGGGATGTTTCCTGGGTAAAAAAAAAATGATTCTATTTAGTCCGTCATTCAGATTATAGAAAAATATTGGATACGTATATTTTGTTTTATCAAATCAATAAAAATTAACAAATTTAAAAGGCATCAAAGATCAGGAGTGGTGGCTGGTGAAGTTACTGCTCGCTAAAAAGTGTAGCGTGCAGTGACGTCACACGAGTTTTCAACGCACTCTGTCGTATTTATTTTTTGTTTATATGAAAAAAGAAAAAATGCGTGTCTAGTATTTTTTGGAAATTTGCGGACTAATTTGTGGTTTTTGTCAAATACCCTATAGTAGTGCGGCAAAATTAGATTTACCAATGTTAATAGGTAATTGTTTATGGAAAAAGTCGATCAGTGTTTGCAGAGCTGAACTGTACATGATTTACCTTGGGTAGATACCGTTTTTGTTTGTGAGTTTTTTTTTTTTATATATACAGTATGTTAACTAACAGAGGGCGTTCCCGTTAACCCGAAATAGTATAGCATACATACATGCTAAAAAAAATATTTCCATTCGAAAACAAAATGTTTTAAAATGTTTTCCAATAGGAAAATATTCAATAAAAATTTTAAATTGACATGTAAAAGAAACACACCGTACACGCGAACATGAAAGACGGCAACGTCGCAATTTATTTATACATGACGACTACTATTTTGATTTAAAACAGGAGGTTTCAGATTTATTTCCAATTAGATTTTTTTTTTATTCGGATTTTTTTATGCTTATTTTTCTATGCTGATATTTTTATTTTAATCTATTAATGATATATATTAACGAGTTTAAGGGAACGCCCTCTGTTATTTAACATACTGTATATTATAAACCAGTGCTAGACCGCAACCCGCCTGATGGTAAGCAGTGATGCGATCGTTGATGGTAAAGCGCGCTAGTTTATTAAAGCGCGCTAGTTTTGTTGATTAGCGCTTAAAGCCAACACTTAGTCTCACTGAAAGCCGAATATGTGTAGCTGCGGGTCGGTTTTGCTGTTGAATTTGTACGGCATGTCTAGTTCACATTCGCCATTATAAATGAGATGATACCGTCTTATCTGTTGATAATCTAACCTATACTTTCTGTGACAGGGTGACCGCGACACTTTAGTAGGCATCAAGTCAATTGTAGCTATCCCGGAGTCCGAATGGCACTTGGACTATATCACTCCTCGTCCGTCCTGCTTGAGACGCAATGGCAAGTGCGCGCCGACAGTCTTCAGGGCTGCTGTGGATTCTAAGAAGGTAAAAAATAACATTTAGTATTCATTTTACATGTTATACAATATGTAAAGAAAACCCTGTCCGACCCCTAAGGATAATAAAGGTTAAGTAAACACTTGACCAAATATAATATAAAATTTTACATAATCATCATAGTAAAAATACTAATGAATTTTGAAATAATCCTTTTTTCCCGGGAATTAATTCCAATTTCCCCGAAATTTGGTAATTTTTAAAAAAGTGACAACACTGGTATTATTATAAGCAAATAGCGACGCGACCACGTCACAGGTGCCGCGTGCCCTGCCCCCCGCCGCCCGCGGAAGGGGTTGCTTATCGCCTGTATTAAGTTACCTTTTTTTTCGAAATAATATTTTTTTAGGGGGATTTTTTTTAAAGTTTAGCCTGTCTTTGTAGGCATTAGTAGAATCATTTATCGATACCTAACAACACCTTCACGGATCGGACAGGGTTTTCTTTACATATTATAGAGAGGTATACAACTTCAAGAGAGAATTTGATCCTTCACTCTGATAGCGTAATCGCAAGGTACTGAGGAAATGACTGTGAGAGTCATCATGGAGCGGGAGCTGTGTTTTTTTTTATTATTATAAGTTAACTAGCTAGTTAACTAGTGAATCCGACATAGCTGAGAGGATTAGCAAGCTGAAGTGGCAATGGGCTGGTCACATATGCCGCAGGACCGACAACCGTTGGCGTAAACGAGTCCTTGAGTGGAGACCGCGTCTCGGCAAACGTAGCGTAGGACGCCCTTGGGCGAGAGAGAGCGACGACATCAAAAAGGTGGCTGGTAGTGGCTGGCGGAGAACTGCTCAGGATCGAGCTTGTTGGCATGCCATGAAGGAGGCCTATGTCCAGCAGTGGACGACTAAAGGCTGATGATGATGATTAAGTTAACTAGCTGTGCCCCGCGGTTTCACCCGCGTAAGCTTCGAATCGAAAGAGTTCAGTTGATATAAAATAAGCGCCTGTTAAAATAATGGGAGCTATATGTACGTCCGCGTTTGCTCCCGTTTTCGCAACATTTCTTGTTCCTGCTCTGCTCCTATTGGTCATAGGGGGCGTTTTATAGCCTATGTCCTTTCTCAGGCTCTAGACTATCTGTGTACCAAATTTCATTACAATCGGTTCAGTAGTTTTGGCGTGAAAGCCGGACAGAGAGACAGACAGAGATACTTTCGCATTTATAATATTAGTATGGATTCTTGAATGTGATTCCGGCTGGTGGTAAGCAGGAAGCAATGGTTGGTTGTAAAGAGCATTAGTTTATTAAGATCCTATTCACTCTAACCTAGAAGACATTTAAATTATAACCTGATGGGACCCATCATCATCATCATCATCAGCCTTTACTCGTCCACTGCTGGACATAGGCCTCTTTCATGGCACGCCAACAAGCTCGATCCTGAGCAGTTCTCCGCCAGCCACTACCAGCCACCTTTTTGATGTCGTCGCTCCATCTCGCCCAAGGGCGTCCCACGCTACGGCACCCCCATTTCGCCAATTCTGTCTAAAGCCTATGTAAGATGGGGCGAGGTTATTACCATAGTAGCACACTTTCCTATGGAAAGTCATAGCTCAATCTTCTGGTGCTAAATACTTAGCTTCATTATCATCTTAATTAATACCTTTTCATTTGTCAGGTGGAAGCAGAATCCGGCACCGGTGGCGACCGTGATATTCGACATCCAACTCTTGACAATTCCACTGTGGTGGTCTTCTTGGCTGCTGAAGTAGAACCTCTGAAGATCGAGTCGAAGATGCCAGCTCCTGGAGACTATATTTTCATGGTGCATTATTATCAGCCGTTTCATCCAGGTAGGATAAAACTGTACTAAGGCTGTATGATACATTAAGAGTGGACTCTAGTACCGAGGAATTTGAGAAATAGGTATTTGAAAAAACTATTGCCATCGCGACCGCTTTCAACCTTTCCCCGTAAAGTGCGAAAGGGACAGTTGTAACTCAGGCTGATTTTACCCACAAAGACGTTGACCAAAAGATGTTTCGTATTCCGCTGTTTTCTTTTTCAAAACACGACAGATCTCAATTATTTTTATATCACAATCTAGAGGATGAGTATACCTATGCCACTATTATTATTCTTTTTTGTCAAAAACTCTTCGCATTTGTGTAATAGTCGTCTGAACATCATATTTCTTTTATTAATTAAGTTTTCGAAAAAATCAAATAATAGGCGCGCGTATAATCAAGGTGTGAAATTGTAGAAAAAAAAATCATTGCTCTAAAAGCATTATCCACGAAGAAAACAGCGGAATACGTTTGTATAGAGAAAATGCCACTAGAGTCCCCACTTAATATCTATGTATGTGTGTGTGTATAAGTATTCTGTCTTAAAATAGAATAACTTTTACTTCAGCAGTACCTTCGTACTAGTGAGTTTATGGGTTAGGAGCCAGGCCATAGTCTACTTGAGTGCAAAATTCCTCAAAATTCGTTCACGTTTTTTTTTATAAATTTGTAGTATCAAAAAGTATACTATCGTTACTTCTGTTTAGAAGACTCAAGAGGTCATTGTCATCTTGTTTTAGATACTGTAATTATCAATACTGTTAATTGGTGCTTGTTGCGTATATATTTAGTATTTATATATAAAACTGTGCTCCATTTTAGTATAATAATAATGCACCAACGACAACCCCGTTTTACGTCCAGGAACTCACTGTACATTCCAAGGTTGCCTGGAAGAGATCGAAAAAAGCATTAAGGCTGGCTATTGCATATTTTTTATTTATTTTGGCAGCCTCCGTGGCGTAGCGGTAGCGATTGCAGCCGCTACGCAAGGAGGCGCGGGTTCGATTCCCGCGCAGAGCAAATATTTGTATGCATGAATATGAATATTTGCACTGGTCTGGTCGTGCCTCGGAAAGCACGTTAAGCCGTTCGTCCCGCTTGCCATACGAACATCTAGGCAGTCGTTACGGGTTGTTGGAGCTCTCAAAAGTCCTACAATTGGTCTAACTGTAATGCTTCGATGTCGCCTTCGGGTTGTGGTGGTCAGACGGCAGAATCAACAGTTAGACTGGTAAAGCGGACCCCCAGACTCGAAAGCTGAAAAAGCTTCTGACGCGACTGGGATTATCGCTAAAATGATGATGATGGTGATGATAGCATATTTTTTATTTCTTTTGTGGTGTACAATAAAGTGTATACATATAAATAAATGACATTCCTTTACCTCACAGAAAGCAACCTCGACGCAATAATAAAGACAGACGTACAACAATTCCACACTAGCATGCAAGTGCAGCACTGTCCTTCCAGTACCGGTTGCCGGTCACTGCTGACGCTAGCTGATGGCACTAACCACTTCCCAGTTGCTGACAACTTTACTATCACATTCTTGGTAAGGATAACTCGTTAGAAAGCACTGTGCCAGCACAACGCTACTTCTCAAGCGCTGGCAACCGCCTTTGTCATTTTCATGGACTTGTAACAACGACTATACAACCCGTAGACGCCTAATTCTTAATTAATTGTTCCAAACCAATTCTGTCAACAAGGTGAAGTTTGAGGAACAGGGGTACTGCATACTGATTGTCCTTGCCAAGGTCATAAGATAGCACTAGGGATGGAAAAATTTAAAAATAAAACACGAATTTATCGATATGTTTCAAACAATTTTTATTAAAATATCTGTGTATAATAATGGTTGGAATGTTTACATTTACCTTTTAAAATGAAACGAAAAAGTACATATTAAAACGAAATTTTGACAGATATTCATGAATAAAAAAATATTAATTCAGACTAATCTGCGCCTTTAGAGAACTTCGCTGTAAGACACTTGGAAGGATATTTCAAAAGGTGCTATGTAAACTATACAATTGCTTATTACTAGCTTCTGCCTGCGGCTTCACCCGTTGATGTCGTAATTTATCCATAAAATCTTTCTCCTTGCTTATCTTAAATGTCTCTAATGTTACTTAGTAACGATTTTTTAATTTTTATTTCTAGCTTTATGCTATATCGTTATAGGCTTCCACGGGTTTTATAGTCGTTGACTTGTAGATTTCTTCCAATGACACAGATCCCGGGGCGCTATAGATATCCGACGCAAAGTTCTTAAATAGCTTTCTGTCACACGGCCATGGATAACGGTAATGTTTTTCGCGCCTATTTTGTACGTACATACGTGGGATTTGGAAGAGGCCTATGTCCAGCAGTGGACGAGTAAAGGCTGATGATGATGATGACGATGACGTAGGATTTTATTAAACATGTTCACTGTTACACAGGGCAACAACAGCAAGGGTCTGTGGATAGACTACGTGCTGGTGATCGCAGCACCTGACTTCGTGGACGCGGCGCTAACCGAGGCGAACGTCATCGACTATACTCGGGAGTTTATTGAGAAGTGTGCCAACAACCACTTCCACATACAATCTAATGAGACAGGTCAGTTTCAGTGTAGCTACCACGAGCTTTCATTGCGAGACTCGATCATACGCATCGACCGCGTTTGGTGTTCTCATTCGTTGAGAGTTCTTACAACATTAAAGCGGACTAATTGATGAGTCAAACGCTGTCGATATTGATGATCGAGTCTTCGTAATGAAAACTCATGGTAGCTACACTGGTCTTTCTTTAGTTCTTTTTCATCACGTAACAATAGTTAAACGTCCCCGTAAAATAATAAACGACTATTTATATATAATCTGCTGGAAACGTGATAGACCTGGGTTTGATGCATAAGTCAAGCAAATTGCTGTTACATTTTCCCTCGTAAATATGCAGCTAGTTGAAATACGACGTTTTCTATCACTTGACATGTTCTACCTAATAAATCAAGAAACAAGCAATTCAAATCAAAAAATAAAGTCTTATAATGTCTAATAAAAGTAAACTTTACATAAAAATAATAAAAGAGTGTCCATGTACATCCTCCATAGAGATTTACGCATTTAAAAAACCAATACCTGAAAATTAAAAAAAAAAAATCTTAAAAAAAATTAAAGGTTGAAAAACAGTTATGCTTCAGTGTATGAAACGCACACTGTATACTAACTTAAAATTGTATTCCCTCCAGGTTTCTGCCGCGACGCCATGTTCTCGATCACCGCAGAATACAACAGCGGCGCCTTGGCCTGCATGTGCGACTTCATGGGTTCAACGGAGCTAGAGTGCAACACCTTCGGAGGGCAATGCCCTTGCAAGCCCAACGTGATAGGACGGTCGTGTAGCGCTTGTCGTACGGGGTACTATGGCTTCCCCAATTGCAGGCCTTGTCACTGTCCGTCAACTGCTATTTGTGATGATAATGGTTAGTTTATTTTCTATACTTATCATTTTACACACGATTTATGGAACTCGAACTTTCATGCAAATCAAGGGATCCAATTCGCGAAAGAGGCCGTCCATTAATCATGCGAGGCTCAAAGGGGGACGGGGACGGGGGGGTCCATAAAAAATCACGAGTATTTATTTTTTCTTTCGGCAAATGCGCGATACTGAACCGAAAAGCAGCATTACATGTATTTATTTTTCGTCTGAGGACATTGTAACTTAAATTATATTCATGTATTATCTACTACAAAAAAGTTTTCGCATTTCTTACAACCTGTCTATCTACCTCTTAAAGCCAAGGCCTCTTTAAGCCTTTTTGCTTCCAAGTTGAAAATGACAAAAAAAAAACATCACATGATTAATTAATGGACGGCCCCAAAAGGTTCTGCTGAGCTGAGTAGGTACGACATGATGACAATAACTGTATATTTATTTTAAAATAGTAGTCTCGTTGTCTGATACTCACTGCTGATGTTAAAAATTCTTCTGAGTCGTTAATTCAGGATTACATACTGTACCTACCTAACTTACCTAGTTTACTTGGATAGAAATAAAAAAGTGTCAGTGTTACTTTCCCTTACCTTATGTGCTCACGTTATGCGAGTCATAAAAACGTGTGTCTCAAAACAAGCTTGTTGTGTATCTTACAACAAGCTTTCTCAGCAAATCTGATGAAAAAGCTGGGATCTTTCCTAAATATCAATATCATTCAAGCTCCAAGTGATACATATAACATTACAAATGACACTGGCTATAACGACTGGCACTGGTCCCAATTCCCTTGTTCAGGAAGAAAATTAAATTTCTGTTCAGTGCATATTTTTCTTTCTATTTCATTAAGAAAAGGACAAAAGACAAAATGTTAGTTTAGACCTGTCAAATTAGGGGTCATCCATAAAGTATGTCACACATAAAGGGGGGAGGGGGGTGTCGACAAAGTGTGACATGGTGTGACAAGGGGTGGGTGGGGTACTAAGTTTCGTGACATCACATTTCAAAATCGAATATATCTAGAGGTAGTAATCGCGTAATTTGAAATATTAATTATAAACTAAAAAATATTTCCAACTCTATCTTTGGGACAATACGGTTTAAATTGTTTTGTTGACGAGTTCAAACCCGCTCTTAGAGACACGCGCCGATCGCCTACGAGCCCTATGACTTAAGTCCATGGACTGAAGACGATTGAGTTTGTTTCTTTTTCTTTATATTCAATAGTTTATTGCTTTGTTATTGTTTCAAATATTTGATATAATGTTGATTTCATAAAAAAGAAGTACTTAATTTAAATGGAAATAAAACTAAATTCGGAGCTGCTGCTTTAATTTAATAATTTTTCGATGTGAAATTGCAAAACATGTGACGTCACACTAGGGAGGGGGGGTCGCAGAAATGTGAACACCTGTGACAAGGACGGAGGGTGGGCTCAAAAAATCATGAAATTCGTGTGACGTACTTTATGGATAACCCCTTAGTCCGTTCCTAACGTAAATGGACGTATTTTTGGTCGCCATGTTTATAATCGCGTTTAGATTGTCTATGGAGTATCTTATTTTGGCAGGACTAAACTAAGATGTTATCTTTTATCCTTTTCTTAATGAAATGGAAACAAAAGATTCACTTAACTTAAAATTAGTTTAGTTTTTGAACAAGAGTATCGACGTCACTGCATGGTCACTCTACGGAGCCTTCATTCTATCCTTCACGCGATATCAGTAGTCTAGCTTTTTCCTAACTATGTACTTCGAGGTCGCCTTCCAGTCTAACCGGATTCAGCCGAATACCTGTATCCTTACTAATATTATAAATGGGAAAGTGAGTTTATTTGTTCCGCTTTCACGCCGTAGCTGCTGAACCGATTGCTTTAAAATTTTGTAGACCTAAAGTTAGAAGTCCGGATTAAATAATAGGGTACTTTTTATCACGGAAATATTTGATATTCCCGAGGGAATTCTAAAAAGCGCGGTATTATCGAACTCCACGCGGGTTAAGCCGCGGGTGGAAAACTAGTTTTACATAAAGCTACTACCTATATGACCTCCTGTGGCGGCAACGTGCCTACCACGAACGATTTTAAACAAGATTCAAGTGAACCGTATTTAAGATAGCAATATATTAGAAATTACAAGTAATGCTCTAAGCTAAAAGAGTAGGTGCTAAAAGCGGCAAACCACTTACCTCGAACCTTCGATATGTATTCTTATGTAGACACAATTCACTGGCAGAATCCCTTTTAAACTTGTATTAATTTTGTATTTTGAGGCCTAATACCCCGGAGGTTACTTTTACTACTTAAAACTAATTAAATTTTGCGACCGATAAAAGATCGTGGCCATGACTCGCTAGCTTGCTCGCTATGTCGTTCGGCGGTTGACGGAAGGACGTGGTCCCACTATAGCCGCGTTCTGTATGCTTTATGTTTTTGGTAGCGTTCACCATAAACAAAAAAATCAAAGTAGATATTCAACACCTCCACAATCCTGTTACTGGTAATGCAATACAATTTGGTAAAAGTGGTTGGAAAGGTAATATTTGTTTCTTTTAGGTATGTGCATCTGCCCGAAGAACGTAGAAGGAGAAAATTGTGATCGCTGTAAGCCTTACACTTTCAACTTCGACGTGCAACGCGGCTGTGACGACTGCAACTGCAACCCGCTCGGCGTTATCGACAACAGATTACAGTGCGAATCTGACAGCGGAAACTGCGCGTGAGTTACAGAAAGTTATTCATTCAGTCATTTATTTCAGGAATACAACATTATTTTTTGTTTATGCAAAACCCTAAACACGGGTCGAGTATTTTTAAGTGAAGAATCAATGTACAAATTTTCGAAAAGGTGTCATGAAAAACCACAAAGTTATGAGCTTGTTATCCTACTTGGCTGTCGCGACAAAAATACGGTCTACGCTCCGCTCGGGCGGGCGAAAAGTGCGTTGAACTCTGGCGTCAACTGTTGCGCGAGCGAGGAGTACTATGATCTACCGTGAGCGCTTGGTAACCACACTGCAACAATTTCTAAATGTATTTGGGGAAAAATATTCTGAACAAACTACATTCAGGTGTCGCATAAACAAAAAATAACGTTGTATAATACCCTTTAAACACAACATTTTGTATACAGTCAACACATATCAAATTATGTAAATAGAAAATAAAATATATAAAAATTACAATCACAATAATTATACAGAATCTTAATTTACCATAAACCCAAAATGTGGTAATTATACACTTGGAAAAGCTCTTTCCCGCGGCTTGTCAGCGTGTATGTCGGAAAATAGTCCGCTGGGGTGGAACAAGGCATTATCTTCCCTCTGCCGACATATTAAATAACCCTCACTTTAAGATTCAAGCTTTACAATTAGTTTCAATTTCAATCCATAAATTTTACACAAATAGAACACGAATAACAGTGCACTCATATATTTGTCACTGACTGAGTCATTTCCTTCCTAGATGTCGTGAAAACGTAATTGGTCGTACTTGCGACCATTGCGTGCCCGGACACTACGCGTTCCCCGAGTGCGTGCCCTGTACGTGCGAGCGAGACGGCACGACTGATGACGTATGCGACCAGGGCACTGCGCAGTGCTACTGCAAGAAATACGTCACTGGACAGGTACAGAGTACAGGGAAAGAGTATTTAATGGCAGCACATGTCTTCTAAAACCATAACTACATAATATAACAGCCCAGTCCGCTGGAAATGTACAATGTTATATACGCCATTATTGTCACATGCATCAGGCCTTAAATAATTTAGTTTAAGTTATTGTAAATGTTAAATGTTTGTGATATGGCAGTACTTTTTTAAATTAATAAATAAATTTTACTTTTTTTTTACTTTACTTTAAATAAATAAATGCCTTCTATGTATATATAGTCGCCTATATACGTATAGGAGTAGACGCGCCATCTGGTTCCTGTTTCATTTCGGAACGGAATAACTTTTTTTATATTACGTTGTTGTGCCTTATACTCTATGCTGTAATAGTTTTTTTTTTTTTTTTTACTTTATAGCTCTCAATAGCATTAGCGATATGAGACAGTTTTTATTTCTATTTAGGCTTGTGACACCTGCGTGGAGGAATATTTCAACCTGCAGTCTTCGAACCCTGAGGGTTGTACGAAGTGCTACTGCTTCGGGAAGACCACTAGATGTACTAGCTCCTACTTATCTTGGGCAGTCGTAAGTACTGACTAAAAAAACATATCTTTATACATTTTTGTTTAGTTTTAGTATAAGTATTTTTTTAAAATGTCCCATCTTAGCCTAAACGGACGTTGGACGTTTGATCTTGGGAGAATGCATTTCTGACACCTGTCAATGTGAAAATTTTAAAAAATAATAAGGATTAAACTAGCACAACACTAAAATATAAACAGTTAAATTGAAAACCTCTTCTCTCTTCCTTTCTCTTATTTGAAGTCTGTTAAACTTTGCGAGTAGACTACTTCATCATCATCAACCTTTTTTATCGTCCCACTGCTGGGCACAGGTCTCCTCTCATACAGAGAAGGATTGAACGTAATCGTAGATCAACCCAAACAATCATTTTTCTCCAGATCGACGGTATGAGCGACTGGTACCTCGTGAACGTGGACGCAAACACAACGCTGAACATCTTCCGGCGCACGATCGCGCCCATGATGGTGAACGAATCGGTAATCACCGCTGACTTAGTCGGTGATGACAGCGGGCAGAAGGTCGTATACTTCGGAGCGCCTGATTATTATCTTGGTAAGTTTTTTGTTACTTGACTTTGGTTTTCATCGCCATGACCGGTTCTTGTCTTGATCCGTAAGCCTAGTATGAGTTTTCATTACGATACTCGATCGTCGATATCGAGCGCGTTTGACCCGTCGATTGGCCTGCTTCAAGGTTGTAAGAACTCTCAACCAATGAGAGCGCCAAACGCGCTCGATATCGACAATCGAGTCTCGTAATGAAAACTCATACTAGGCATACAGATGCTCTAGTACCAATGTTATTCCTCGTAAACATTTAACGTAGGCCTTTAACGTTACCTCTACAAGAGCACAAGTCTTCTCTCGGTGAAAGGAAGTAGATAGTAAAGAACCCACTACGTGGGTCCAATGTCGATGGTAGATGTCACATGACTTGAATTTTGCGTTCTAAGACATGTCGATTTCCTCACGATTTTTTACTTAATTGTTTTGGAAGCACCGGTAATACAATTGAAAATACAGCTATCCTACACCATTTCATTTTTATTTTATGCGAGAAGAAACACTATGCAGCATCATTCGTGGTTATGTACAAGGTCTTAAATACCATTTCATTTTTATTGTCATTTCATTCGTGGTTATGAACAAGGTCTTAAAACTAAGTAAATATTATATGTGCCAAGTATTTTCGTTTTTAAAATCGGCCGTATTTTTTTCAACTCCTCGCGTCGTGTTAGCGCCCCCTGTTATCTACGACTACGGTTTTTACGACCTCACAACATGCTAGTTGATCTAATCTATATCCTTAACACTTTTTTCAACTGCTTTGTTGCTCTAATAGAAGCAAGAGCTACTTCTGAACACGGGAGAGGGTTCGATACTCTTGTTAGAAAAAACCTTGGATTTGGACTTTGTAATCGGGAATTTCTCAATAGAGCGCTGTCTAAAATAGCGTCTGGTTGGTGTTAATAGATTCACTCCTATTACATTGGACTTCAGTTAAGCAGTTGTCCTGTATACTTCCCTCCAAACAAAAAAATACAAGTATAGTGATTTTGTTAAAACATATTTCATATATATTATAGGCAAACGTTTGACTTCGTATGGCGGTTACCTAACGTACTCGATATACTACGAGACCGGACCTGGTGGAGGAGCTATAGCAGCTGCTGACGTCATCATTGGAGGCTCCGATGGGTATGTAATACATCCCTTATTATTAAGCCCCGTACTTATAGAAAAAAGTTGCGTAACACTGAGCGTTCAATAACCAATGTTTCTTAGCAACTACAGCCTTATTGTGGCGAG
This sequence comes from Sesamia nonagrioides, assembly GCA_017933935.1. NCBI lineage: Eukaryota > Metazoa > Arthropoda > Insecta > Lepidoptera > Noctuidae > Sesamia > Sesamia nonagrioides. The sequence goes on along the minus strand of JADWQK010000137.1, from coordinate 1,343,577 downwards.
AATAAAGATCACTATGATTTTGACAGTATGGCTAAATGTTAAAAGTTTAGTTTACTGGGAGTAGAAAAAGCAATAACGGATGGCGACTAAACCTATGTTTTATTGGATACATTATGGTGTCGCTTCTACAAAAGCGCAAATAGTTCTGAAATTGCTAAACGAGATTTTCGATTCTTATTCCTGGCTACCATAAATTGACCAACACGAATTGTAGCTCTCACTCGCACATTTAACTTCACTTAATACCTCTATCCTTTTCCCTCAGGTACATAGTCCACAACAGCGTCGAACAGCCACCATCTCAGACATCATGGGTACATTCCGTCAGACTGTCGGAAGACGAGTTCAGCAACACGGACGGAACACCAGTGAGCAGAGATCAGTTCATGAACACTCTGGTCAATGTCAACAGTATATACATTAGAGCGACGTATTGGGACCACTCGATTGAGACTAGGTAAATGTTGCTGTGTACTTATAATAGACAAGTAGGAAGGGAATCTGCCGATCAAATCTGTGAAATGTTCGGTAAAATGAGTCGAGAGTGAATGGTCAATGCATAACTTTAGTCGAAATGACAGCGCGCTTCACTTAAGATTCGTGGTTACAAAATCGCTTTACAAAATTACAAAGTCTAATCGATCAGCGATCAAAGTTCCACAGACAGGAACCTTGTTTTTGTTGTGGATGGGAAATCACCAAGTGACCTCTCCCGCTCTGGGCGGAGCGGAAGGGCGTGTCAGTCTTTTACTGACTAAAACCCACTTTCTTTACTTGCCTGTGCGCCAGGGCCGCGGTTGCGGGCCCGTCACGATGTACTCACAGACAGACAGGAACCTCCTGTCAATATACACGGCGACCAGAAATACTGCCTTCTGAATTAGGCTCCTCCTCAAGCCTTGGTCGAGGCTTTTGGGTCATATTTCAATCAGTGTTCAAGTGACCAATGTCCAGCTATCTGCGAGAAACATAAAAAAAAACAAATTAATTTCTCGATCGCGTGAATCTCCCACAGGAAATGAATCTTATGTGGCTCAGATCGCGGAACGCAGCTGGTATACTTGCCTTAATCTATGTAAATTTTGCAAGTTTAATCATCTATATTTGAGCCAAATTGATAAAGAATAGAGGTAAACAAACCGTTACTAGGCAACGAGTAACTAACGCCTAAAAGATAGATGTTAACAACCTCTTCTACATAGATGATTTTCATAAAAGTAATAATCCTACTTCCTACAAATGTAAACAGTTTATTTATAATTAGATATTTATGATTTGCATAGAACGCTTAACCGATTTGAATGAAATATGACACACATGTAAGCTAATTTCCTAATAGGTTAATTTTTTTAATATATATGTATTATACTTAGTCCATACTTGAAAGTATTACATACAATGCCTATGTTATGCAGTTGATTTGAAAGTAATTAAAATACGCAAAATTGTATTGACAAATGCCTCAACTTTATTTCTTTGGTTGAATTCCACAAAATGTGTTTAATACTTGGATTTCATCCATCTTTCTTTTTTGTAGGGCTATCACGTAAAATTAATGTCGTCTTTTTATAGGTTTTTGGAAATACCAAGTTATTATGCATGTTATTTTAGTGATTCTATTGAAATATGCAATAGGAATTGTTAATAAATAGTTACTATGTAAAAGTCGATAATCATGTGAATAATAGGAGATTTGTAAAACGTGAGTTTTGATAACCCTAAATTGGTTTGTTTACCTCTATTCTTTATGGAGCTTGGCGTTGGTATAGGTAAAAATGTTAGGAAATTTGTAAAGCAATTTTGTGAAATTTTGATGCCCTAATCTTATATGTACTACAGTAAGGGTCAAAATTGCATTACCACTTTTGAACTTTATTGCTCTAACAATAAGTCTCAAAAGTGGTACTCTACTTTTGGACCCTTACTGTAACTACCCTAATATACACAAACATTATCTCTTCTGCAGCCTTATAGCCGTAACCCTAGACGTTGGCGTAGAAGATTACGACGAGTACTCGAAACGTGCATCATCTGTCGAGGAATGTCAATGCCCTAAGGCCTACCGTGGGTTATCGTGCGAGCAATGTGCGGAGGGGTACTATAGGCTGAGCTCTGGATTCTGCGTCCCGTGCCAGTGCAACGGACACTCCAGGGAGTGCGATGTTAACACGGGTGTTTGTTTGGTAATTTTTTATATTACAGCAACATTTTTTTCCTGCCCCTGGACAAAATCAAAATTCATTTATGCAAATTAGTCTGAGAATCGGCACTTCTTGTACGTCAATATTACATAAGACAGTCCCCCCAATACCCCCGCCCTTCGCCATTTCCTAGTGCTTTCGCTGGGACTAAGAAGTGGCGGAACAAACTCCCTTACTTCCCAGCAGCAAAACGGTATGTTCATTTAAAAAAACCACATGACTTTATACAATACTATGTACAGCAATGAACACAAGAAAACACAACAACAATGCCAGCTAGCCACGCCAAAATACCAGCAATGCAAAACAAAAATATCATTAAAATGTAAATAAGTAAAAACTTATAACCTAAATAAAGGCCTCAGGTATAAAAGGCGTGACAACTCACATATTTATGTATTGTAAAAAAGCAAATCATCCATTGTATTCTAATTCACCCGACCCTAAGCTAGGGTTGCCAGATAGGAAGTTACCAAATCCGGGACAGTCCTACACAGACAGGGACACTCGGAAAAAGAACGTCTAAAAAAATTTTTTTTTAATCCGGGACAATTACCGCTCATTCCGGGACAAGAGGCAAGATTCCGGGACAATCCCGGATTTCCCGGCGGTCTGGCAACCCTACCCTAAGCCAATCTTCTCAGTTTTTTAATTTCAAATTTTGTCTTATTATATCCTTTTCGAATCTCAAACTGCTGTCTCCGTGCATAATTTTTGTGTTTTCATGTTTACAACATTTTCATACTATCTGTAGGAGTGCACAGACAACACGATGGGTGACCACTGTGAGCAGTGCATCCCCGGTTACCATGGAGACGCGACAGTCGGCACAATGCGTGACTGCCTCATCTGCGCCTGCCCTATGCCTTACGTGTCCAACAAGTAAGTTCTGTACAATCCTGTAACGATAGAAAAAAAAACACTCCACCTGCTTAGAAATATCAAATTATATATGATTGTTACGCTGCGTTTCGCGTGTTCGATTCCTGCACTGAACAAATATGGGTATGGTCTACAGGTAGTTGTTGTGGGATTATGTGAATTTAAAATGTTTGTAAAGGCCCTCACGATACAGGAGTAATTTTTAGAGAGGGCCAACATTTACTTTAAAAAAAGTAAACTATATATAACATAATATATAGTTTACTTTTTTTAAAGTAAATGTTGGCCCTCTCTAAAAATTACTCCTGATATTGAACTATGTTCTAACCAGTCAATAATAATGTACAGAATTTCAATATTTTATGCTTACTATGGTTTGAATTGAGAACCTGCAGAGTAATTGTTTAACACACTAACAGTAAGAATGGCTTTCATTTTGGCAGTTCAACAACATTCATTGCTTTTCTATTCACGTTGTTAAGCAGATAAATTTTGCGAACATATAAACAATAGATTAGCAATATTCTTCAAAATGATATGAATGTGTTTTGCATTTAGGGTGCAGAACTAAATAATAACAGGGCAATAAGAACCCTATTACGTGGTGGATAAGAACAATAAAGAATAATAATCCATACTTCCATACTAATATTATAAATGCGAAAGTATCTCTGTCTGTCTGTCCGGCTTTCACGCCAAAACTACTGAACCGATTGTAATGAAATTTGGTACACAGATAGTCTAGAGCCTGAGAAAGGACATAGGCTACCTTTTATCCCGGAAAAATTTGATATTCCCGAGGGAAATCTAAAAAGCGCGATATAACCCAACTCCACGCGGGCGAAGCCGCGGGCGAAAGCTAGTACTTGATAAGTATTGTCCCTCAGCAGAGCAAAGGTCTCTATTCTTTTCAACTAAAGCGAACGAATATTCAAATATATACTCCTTGCAGCTTTGCCATCGGCTGTGACCTGAGCGAGAACGGTTCCCTCATCTCGTGTCAGTGCAAACCCGGGTATGGCGGAGCGAGGTGCGAGTTCTGTGCGGCTGGATACTACGGTGTGCCTGAACAACCCGGTGAGTTTTTGACGACATGACCCTACATAAATATCTGTACATAAGACGTGTAGTTTCAACCTCTAAGAATTTCTAGGCTTCGTCTATGTCTTCCTTTGTAAATGTTAAAAAAAAAGTCGTCAACATTAACTTGACAAGTCTAAAAAGGATTAGTCAAAGGATGTTTCAAACACTAATTTGCTTTTCGAAGTGAGGGTTTCAAATATCATCAGCCTGCAAAAAAATAAGTTTGACTCGGGCACGAATGGCTCCGTAAAGATTTCTGTAAGTTCTGAACCACCATCGCGATTTTTTTATAGATTTTTCGAGCCAGCCGTTTAGCTTTAGGAAGGGAAGACGCGTAATTGATTAAAATTAAAGAATGTTCTTCAAAGCATGGATATCTAAATTAAAAAATCGTCTTGTAACTGTTCAACGTTTTTCAAAAATCTCTCTCATCTAATGATAGAGGATTGCCGAAGGCAAGATTAATTAACATAACGACTCTATAAATCTTCCGACACGTAATTACAGAACCTTAAAAAGGAATTTGATTATACGCCTGACAAATAATTACGTTTAGGTTTCGGTTTAACGGTAAGATTCACGGCGGTCTATGAATTTAGCTAGTTTTCTAAGTAGAGGTTCATAGAAATATGAACCTTATTTTTAAGTAAATAAAGAATAGTGTAGTAAATCGCATTTTAGTAAATTGAAATGTAAACATATTCCAGAAGGCCTGTATTACTAAGTACGATTAGTTAATCTTTCCCTCAAACTCATTTAACTCTACAAACAGTTTCCAAAACTAAAGCACCTATAATTTCCAGGTGACTACTGCAAGCCCTGCAATTGCTCCGGTAACATCAACCCCAACGACCCTGGCTCCTGTGACAGCATTACCGGCGACTGTCTGAAGTGCGTTAACAACACCGCCGGTGCCGCCTGCAACCTGTGCGCGCCCGGTTTCTACGGAGATGCCATCATGTCCAAGAACTGCACCGGTAAGAATTCCTTATTAACTTCATTCAGTCAAAATCAAAAGTTAACAAAGGGCAGATGTTTTAGGGGATTGTTTTAGGTAATATTGACGTTCAATAATTGCTGAATATCAGCCTAATTTGAATAAATCACAGATTTCTATGGCACTTAAGTCGAGGTACAGCTAGTGGCGGTAGAAGGACCTCGTACCATGACAGGCTACATTTATTCGGGATGCAGATCCTCTCAAAGCGCAGAGACATCTTGGATCTTGTCTTCCTTTTTAAAATACTTCGAAGACAAATCAACTGTCCACAGCTCCTTAATTCCTTTAGGTTTATTGTGCCATCGAGATATCCGCGTAAGCCAGTTCAACCTCTCTCGGCCCCTTTTAGGCGCACAGAGTTCGGTAAATCATCATTCATCACCTATCCCCCGTCTCTGTCGCTTATTAAACAAATGCAGTGAATCTGTGGACGTACACTTGACTCTTTGTCGCAGTTCCAGAGGAAGTTGGCTGAACTAAATTAGTCGGCTTCACCTCGCCCTTTTATTTTTTTTTTTATTTTATTATATTTAAGTATTTTGAATTTTGTAAAGAAAAGTAATCATTTATTTTTATCTTTGGAATGGATTAATACTTGTTCTGTATAATTTTACTAGCCACTGTCCATAACGCTCCTCTAATTGTACGTTGTAGCTACCATGTTCTGCAACTAGCTAAGAACTTATAATTATTAACTGTACATTTAAGTGTTGTAACAATAACTGGTGGCTCTAATTAATATAAATAAATAAAATAAAATCACCTATGATTAACTTGGTATTACTAACATGACATTTATAAACCTTAAATTATTATTATTTCATTTATTTATCTACATTCATAATAAATTACATTTTTATATATTTGTATGAAAACGTACATAAAAATATTTAAAAATATAAAAAGTGTTCCACCGATGACGGGAGCAAGGTCCAAGCTACCGGTAGTTAGGGCTCCAGAGAAAGGAACTCCTCACGATGCGGGTCGTATCGAGGAGTACTTGCCTTTTGGATCAGGCCCTTGATTCAACCGCCTAACGAGAGCCTCAATAGATGTTGGTCGAGGCTCTTGACTATTCACTTACTGTTATTCGTTTATTATTATTATTATATTATGTTACTGATCTTAAAACGGTATCTCCAGCATGCAGCTGCGACGAATTCGGAATGGAGCGTTGTGATCCAGCCACCGGTACTTGCGTGTGTCGTCCCGGAGTGATCGGCAGCAGATGTGACCAGTGCGCGCCCAACCACTACGGCCTCAACAGCGGCCAGGGATGCACGCCTTGCAACTGCGGCGTTGCTTCGGATTCCACTCAGTGTGATCATAACACTGGCCAGTGCGCGTTAGTATTCTTTTAAGAGCTGACTTTTCAATAGACAGATAACGTACAGACGACAGCACATCAAGCTACTACAATCGTTTAGATTTTCTCATTAGATTTTCAACTTTATCTTTAAAGCATTAAGGCTCAAATTTGATTGGGAATATTTGACAGTTTGGGGTAGCTTGACCTGCTGTCGTCCGTACCTATGATAAAATTGGTTACTAGCTGTTTTTGTATTGAACAACGATTCGAAATTCAATTCAGTACCTCGGATAAAATTACTGGCGATGGCAAAACCATCTTTAAGACAGGTGCGGAGGCATGAGGAACAGATAGTAAAGTTCACTCAACCTCCATAGAAATTGGAGGATCCTCCGACCAGACGGGTGCTATGTCTGACGGGCACTTGCCCAACGGTTGATTTTGGGAAAGCTGATTGGCCTGGATCTGGGGTGTCTATCTTACTTACTTTGGGTCTAGCTCAATATGAGTGATTTGTCCGTATATATTTATTTATTTAATAATAGTGTAGAGGTATAAAGAACAGCGTGCACACCACATACACTTCACTCACTCATTCTTCATAGAAAAAGGAGGATCCTCCGACCAGACTGATGTTATGTCTGGCGGACACATGCCCGCCGGTGGATGTCGCGAACTTGTATGCGTGCTAGTTGCAGAGTAAACTTTACTTGCGAGATGCAGGATGTGCGTGACGTCAGTATGACGCGTTTTACGTACCGCTACAATATTTAAAAAAAGTGACGTACACAAAGAAAAAGCAAAATAAGGAATGTTAAATTGAACAATGCCTAAACGTTTGGTCTTTTTAGTGTAGCTATTCCTATATAATGCACACATCATTGGTTAGAGGGGCTTATGACTAAGCTGTAACAGCTTTACGGGTCGATAAATTATGTTATTATTATAGTATTATGTTAACCTACGCTTGCCGTAGTTGATCCGTCGATAGGTTATCTTTAGATACCAAGCCTATCTACCCGTGTGGTACCGGGCTTAGAATAGTACCAACCCATAACCTCCCGTGGGTGTCGTAAGAGGCGACTAGGTAAGGGAAGTTTCACCAGGGAAGCTGGCAGCAGCGCTTCTCCTGTGAAATATCAGAGTTCTGAGATCCCCAACCAACGGCTGACAAGCGGTACTCTCCTTCCCCCTGGAAGGAGAGTACCGCTTGTCCGCCGAGGCCTTTGTGTTGTTGAGGGAGAGGGCTCCCTGTCCAGAGATGCTAGGAATCAGGAAAGAGCTCATTAAGCCAACTGCCCGTGCCTTTCGCAATGTCGTTTGCCATTAAGCGGGTAGTTTAATTGAAATAAATGTATCGAGTGTGTGTCCGCAGGTAATACATAAACAGCCGAAATTACGGATGCATGCTTACAGAGTAGACGCTCTAGGCAATAACCCCCCAGCTCTCTGAGTTTATCAAGTATTTCTATCTTTTTCTAGTTGTGCCAAAGGCGTGACTGGTAAACATTGCGATCTGTGCGCGGCTGGATACTGGAACTACACCAAGGATGGATGCGACCGTAAGTACCCTTCTACGGGTTTATTATTTCATACTAAAAGCGCAATTATCCTAATTTGACGACACGGTTGATGCAGTGACTCGATTCCCGCACGGAACAAATATTTTGAGTTTAAATGTTTGTAAACGCACCAACGATACAGGAGAATTTCCTAGTGTGGGGCAAAATTTATGAAAAAAAAAGTAACCCTTAAATCGATATGAAATTAAGTCTCAGCAAGCCTCAAGAATCAGTTAATTTGTCTTATTAAATGGAGCAGATTTTTCTTCTTACTCCGTGCTTATATCAACATATAAAACATGCAAGTACCAATGTGACTTTTCTAATTTATATGTACTCTCTAAGTATGTTTTGGACACCGCCAACCCGCATTGAGCGTGGTGATTACGCTTAATCCTTCAATGTATGATAGGAGGCCTGTGACCAGTCATCATCAACCTTTTATCGTCCCACTGCTGGGTCTCCTCTCATACAGAGAAGGATTGAGCGTAATCACCACACTTGCTCAATGCGGGTTGGCGATTTCAGACTTAAAGTCCAGGTTTCCTCAAGATGTTTTCCTTCACCTTCAGTCATTGGTGTTCAAAATATACTTAGAAAGTACATATAACTTTAGAAAAGTTACCTTGGTACTTGCCTGACCTGGAATCGAACCCGCACACTCGTACTCGAGAGGCTGGTGTTTTAACCACTAGGCCACCACGACTACACACGACACGACGAGAGAAGGATAGAAGATAAAATTTTAGTTTAATCCTGTCAAATTAAGATATTCCATAGACAGTTTAGACGCGATTATAAACTAGGCGATCAAAAATACATCAATTTATGTCAAGCGCGCACTAATTTGACAGGACTAAACTAGCTCCGGTTGTATGGTAGAAAGACTTGATAAGTCTTTTGTTCAAACCGCCGTGTCTGGTGGAAGACTTATAAAGTCTTCGTGGATCGGGTCGGATTAAATGACAAATATTGCCTGTATAGAGTATACCTTTCTTACTCTAACTTACATAGACTAAATACAGAAAGAATAAGAAAGGTATAAAACATCACATGCTAAACATTAAAAAAGATTTTTATCGATTTTTTTTTTTTAAAAAAAGCGGGTATGTCAACGGTCGCGGCAGGTGTCCGGTTTCACTATTTTTGTTCAGCTTGCAGATGCAAAATATGCTCTGTCCTTTTCTTAATGAAATAGAAAGGAAAAGATGCACTGAACTTAAATTTTGTTTAGTTTGTGATAAAGAGAATGGAGGCCATTTTCTCATTCCCTTTGTCTGGCCAAGCTACTCCTGTCAGATTTTCCCAATCAACCTTGAGCCTTAACGCTCTAGATATAAAGTTGAAAATCTAATAAGGAAATCTGACAGATTGTAGTAGCTTGATGTGCTTTCGTCTGTACATCTGTTCTATTTCCTACAGACTGTAACTGCAACACGGGCTACTCGCTTGGGTTCACGTGCAACGCGACCGGCCAGTGCGAGTGTCTGCCCGGCGTCGTCGGAGAGAAGTGTGACAGATGTCCGGAAAGGTAATACATACGTTAAGTCAAAGTACGCAGTGTCGCACGCCCCGACATTATTTCAAGTTAAACCAGTTATTCTCGATGGTAAGCTACAACATCGGTTGCCGGCAGAAGTTACCACCCACCAGACAAAGTCTTGCCGCCAAGCGATTTGTCGTGTTCCGGCTTTATATCTGGTGAAGCCGTACGTAAGACGGGTCTGAGCTGTTGTGTTGCGATGTGTGCCGGGTACGATGCGCCAAATGTTGTTGTGTCGGTCATGGAGGGTCTCCAGATCTATCTCCCTCTGGCGCAACATGGTTGGTCGTGTTGTCGGGCTTAACATTGCATCACCTCGCTCAACTACCGTCTTCCTTCCTATTCAAGCAGTGTTTTTTGAGTGAATAGGCTCTTAATAAACTAGAGCTCTTTACCATCAACGATTGCATCACTGTGTACCTCAGGCGGGATTGCGGTCAAGCGCTTGTTTGTAGTTATTAAAAAAGACAAATAACAACTTTATTGATATGAAAGTTAAGTTTATTTCAGTGTGTCTCTCACTGTTGAATAAGTTATGTTTTTTTTTTCATTTGTAGGATAAACTTAACTTTTTTGTGTAACAATTGAAACTATTTTTTCAAAAAATTAATTTTTGCTTAAGCCTTTTGTCGAATATGTCGCAAATAGATTACATAATACCAAATTGTTACTGTCCCATTGCAAAGCAAAGTCCTTAAATAAGTTATATGTTCGCAATCAAGCTCTGTCAAATTATTTGAGATGTAAGCATATTGACAATCTTTTTCAAGATAAATCTAATATGATCTAATAGGTTCCCTTCAATATGGTAGAGCTGAATGAAGCTGATCCATACGTCATGTTAGTATGAAAATCCATATTATATCTCATCTCATGTCCGGTCGTCCTTGGTTTACTTTCCAAACGCATACTGAGTAGGGATGTATCGAAGGTCCGATAGTAAAAAAAAAAAATAAAAAATATATTCCGTCTTATAGATAATAAAAAACATTAAGACCCGTATTTTTTATTCTGTCGAAATTACCAAAAACTACTGAGATATAGCGTATTAAAAGAGAGAGTGGGGGCTAATTTACGTGACGCCGTGGTATACTTTGTACCACGGCGTGACGCCATGCGACATTTCAAATCAATATATCTTCATAAGTATTTGAATGAAATAAAAAATACGTGTCCAATATTTTTTATAAATCTATCTGATGGGCATTAAATTATTTTTAGGATACAAGATAATAATAATGATGAACCCAATTATGAAAATCTGCATGACATAAATTATTTCTTACATTTTATTTTATCAAAAAAGTTATAATTATACATTTTTCGGCAATTGTCTTTATAAACCCTATATGTTCTCAGGTGGGTTCTGATTCCGAACGAAGGTTGTCTGGAGTGCGACTCCTGCACAGATGCTTTGCTTTTCACCATCGAAGACATGAGTGCACTGCTTTCCAACGAAACTAAAGACTTTAAGGTAAGGATTTTATTATATTTTTGCTAAGAATACCAATATTGATACTATGCACTACAAGTCAAGCAAATTGCTATTGGTCTTATGTACTTAAACTTAAAGTTGTTACAAACTTAGCCGTAGATAATGAATAGGAAATACTATGTATAGTAATTAACACAAGAAAACACAACAACAATGAAATTATGTATTTAGCATAAGCCAGCTAGTCACGCCAAAATACCAGTAAAGTAAAAAAAACTACTTTTTACCTAAATAAAAACCCCAGGTATAAAGGGCTGTCCACGCACGGACGACAGCACATCAAGCTACCTGAAACTGTCAAATGTTCCCAATCAACCTTGAGCCTTAATGCTATAGAGGTAAAGGTGAAAATCTAATAAAAAAAATCTGACATATTGTAGCAGCTTGAGTTGCTGTCATCTGTACAAGGGGTTTCAGCTGAATTCCACTTTTGTGATTGACTGGTGCCTGATATATGATAATATTTTACGAAAATTTGTCTGCTCAATAACGTAAAGATCACAATCAATGAATGTAGTTGATCAAATCAATAGCTTTCAAAATTAAAGCTATTGCATTGATAGTCACTTACGCAATTACTCCACTGTTTTAGACCATTGAACGCAGCGCCAAACTACTTTTATCTATTACTTATCCGATATAACAATTAAATTTATTGCAGCTATCCGCATAAATTACTGTATAATAATACCTACATACAATGTTCTCTCTACTATAGGACAAAGCCGACTCATTCTTCACAACACAACGCCTGAACTACATAGCTAATCAGACGCAGCTCCTTCAGCCAAGGGTCGCAGAACTCAAGAACGTGGATGTGGGTGATGTCACCGCCGCTGTCAAGTCCTTGGAGAACAGTGCCAAGAATCTGCTTAGATCTGTAAGTTTACTTACACTTTCAATGTGCATCAAGACATACATCGTTATAGTTTAACGATCATGAATTGCCGTAACCCGCAGTATCCGCACGCAAAAATTTTAGTACTACTTGTGTAGAATCTTATACCAAATAACCTCTTGAGACGTGTTCACTTATTCCTTGGTATCTGTAGTTGGCTGATTAAAGACGTTAGGTAAACATTTACATATCGTCAGCGCTAATAATAATAATTACGAGACGCTACCGCAGCATCTATGTGATGACAATGCCCACGCTGGGTGGCTCGGGAAAAAGCCGCTCGATTTCTATATAGCAGAGGCGACCCGAAAATGATCAAACGACAGTAGATGACCAAACGATGTTTACCGAAATGCCGAAATGCTCATGTACAATGAAAGATTAATATGTTTAGCAATTATTACAGATCAACTTGTTAACCTTAACATATGTAGTACTCCAACTTCCATTTCAACACCACCTTTTTACCCACAGGCTGAATTCGCAGCCACGGACTCGGACAAACAAATCACTAGGGCAGCAGACCTAGCTGCCGATGCCGACAAGACCCTGGCTGCAGTTCGCGACAGCAGCGAAAAAGCCAAGGCTATAGTGACGCATGTGGCTGACCTAGCCACGGGATTGGAACTGAGTCAACAACCGAAAGTTGATAGCGCGCTGGCTGAGGCTAGGCAGATTAAGGCGGATATTGCTGGTACGTTTTAACATATCTTATTAGATTAGAAAGAAATGTAGGTAAACATTTATTTACATTGTACGTATTGCATCAAAGACAATGCCAATAAAGTTGGGGAAAGAGGCTGCTAATGCTAGGATTTTCTATGACGGTGCTGCTTAAGGCAGACGTAATTTTCTACAAATTTACTTAGGGGAAGAGGGGTTAGAGATTCTATAAAAGTTTCCAAATGTAAAACTCCCCATCACGACGCCCTTGTGCGACGTTCGCTCGGAAGTAACAATAGCGCGGCGGGATCTTATTACGCATTGCATTTTCAACTCGTCATATTTAGCGGAGCGTTGATAATCCATTTTGTGAAAAATTACCCTTACACCCGTGATTATACTAAAGAAATTCTTCTCTTTTGCAAGGTTCTTTACAAAGAGTGCCCAAGTTCATAATTATTGTGTTCCACAGCCAAGGACCTGGCACCAAAGAAACAGCAGGCAGACAATGCGTTCACGAACGCGACCGAACAGGTCGAGCGCATGAATGTTTTCGTCCAGCCCGTCAATGAACAGGCTCAGGTAATTAATAGTTTTTACATCTCTCATATTCGGTAAGTAGGTCCTTATTACCCCCAAATGGGGCTTGTATGAAAAAAATCCTAAAGCGCTAGGATAATAATGTAACTAGAAAAGAACTACGCCTATTTGGATCTTAAGAAGTTTCACTTCAGTCGTGTGGTCTTACGCACACTGAACTCCTGAAGGCGAATTCTCGTAATTAAAAACGTTAGAAAAATCTGGCCGTAGTCTTCTTCTTCTTTTTTCAAGGTGAGATTCAACCTCAACTCTTGATCAATGGCCTCTGTGGAATAGATACCACAATGTTGCCAATAACACATGTAACAAATCATATAAATTCTTTGAAAATTTTATTTCACAATAATGGCGGATATCGCCAATGACAGTTGAAAAAGACGGCCGCGTGAACCGACTATGAGGGAGGTTTGAAGCAAAGTCATTATGTGGCCACTATGCTGCGATATTTCAATCATCATCATCAACCTTTTCGTTTTTATCGTTCCACCGCTGGGCACAGGTCTCCTCTCATACAGAGAAGGATCGAGCGTAATCGCCACGCTTGCTCAATGCGGTTTGGCGATTTCAGACTTAAAGTCCAGGTTTCCTCAAGATGTTTTCCTTCACCTTCAGTCATTGGTGTCCAAGATATACTTAGAAAGTACATATAACTTTAGGAAAGTAACATTGGTACTTGCCTGACCTGGAATCGAACCCGCACACTCATACTTGAGAGGATGGTGTTTTAACCACTAGGCCACCACGACTATATTTCAATGTTCTTTATGAATTATTTACTGAATGCACTTTTTACTGTATAAATCACGCACTTTTATTTAATATACGACACTATAAATAATTTTAAAGGTCCAATGAAAAATGCGTGTGGCACTCTTCTTAGCTTTCCCGTCAAAGCTCCTCCTAGCCGTAGTCTCATCTCGGCGACAAATAAAAGTCATTAATTTGTCTAATGTACGGAAATTAGATGTATTTTTGATATTGATAAATTGAGACGTGAGATCAGACTGCGAACGTTTTTAAATTAGTAGGATTAGCCCTCTGTTTGTGAGAGGGACTGGGCCGTAATCTACTTCGCGCGGGTTGGTAGATGTCACGTGTCTTCAACTGCCTAGCTTTAAGTGCTCTTCAAGGCACGGAAGAGGATACAATTAAAAAATATATAGGAAAGAAAGACGAATTAATTTTCTGTGTGTTTTGTCTAGATCCCTAATTACTGTCACATTTAGTTAACGCAGGGAACACTATAGTTTCCTTTGCTTTTTTTCTTACAGAAATTCCATATTCTGGTGAACGACACGCGCGACCTGAAGGCCAAGTTGGACGAGATGTTACAGTATACAGACTTGGCGCAGCATACCGCGGACAGTGCCGAAAAACTTAACGCTAAGAACAGGTACGCTTTTATAATAATTATTAATTAATTTCTATTATAATATTTATCAACGGGCCTTATAAGGAAGCTCAAGGTCACTCAAAGGGCAATGAAGAGGGCTATGCTTGAGGTGTCACTGCGTGATCAATCTGCGTGGTGATAATATTTATTATAGACTAGCGGCTGCCAGCGACTTCGGTCGCGTGGAGTTAGTTATGCTCCGCTGCTATTGGTCCCAGCGTGATATTATACAGCCTATAGCCTTCTTGGATTAATGGGCTATACAAAGCAAAGAGATTTTTTTAAATCGGACCAGTAGTTCCTGAGCTGAACGCGTTCAAACAAAGAAACAAACTCTTCAGCTTTATATGTTAGTATAGATTTAAATTTCAAAACGCTTGTTCTTTTTCAAATGCCATATGCCACCCACTCGACAATAATGAAACAAATACAACGTGTAACATAAAGGGTATATAGGTACATAACAAAGGAATGGCATCTTTACATGATATCAAACGATATTGGAAGGGTTTTTTAATCCTATCTGTTTATGTTAGGAAGTTATGAGGAAAAACACCGCCTGTGATAGTACTATCTACTATCATACTAGTCGCACAGAGATATTGAAGACATTTGTCGGATTTTGGCAAGTAACGTGACGGGTAACGAGTAGTTATTAACGTATGTAGTGTGCTGCCCCGTTTGTTATGATTTGATTTTAAGAAACATACGAAACCGAAAATTTGGTACCAATTTTTTGAGTATTTTATTTTGAGTTAAAACCCTGCCGATATCGTTTGATATCATCTAAAGATGCCATGCCCTTGGTATGTATATACCCTTTTTGTTACACGTTGTACATCTATATTGATCTATATTGTTGTGATTCCAAAGGAAGGAAATCATCGATTACTATCGAGGGTGTAGTTTAAGGCCTGAAGCCCAAGTTTCAATCTAGGACCTTAAAACATACGAGCTGTAATTCCCTCATTATTTTCGATTTTGAAACTTTTGTTTTTGGATTGAGAGAATTATGATAAAATTGATACAGTTATTAAAAATAAATATAATAATGTTGCCAGGAAGATAATGAGCAACAAAATCATGTGGCCAATATCATTATGTGTTCAGTTGTCTCTTCGCATTATATTATATTTAATTAGGTTAGCACAATAGTTATTTATGCCACTGTCAAGCAAAGATAGCTATTGTTATACGAGTGTTAGTTTGTGAGGCATAATAGATCAGCACGAGTATTACAATAGCTGTTTGCGACAGTGGCATACAGAACTTTTTCTACGACGTTGAAATAAATAAATACTTCAAAAAACCGTCAATTTTGAACTTCATTAGAAATTATAGTAATTTACATTCTACGGTACGGTACGTGGTACTCAACTATTAAAGTAAGATATTGCCCATTTCGCTATTATCACTGATATCACTCATTTTCAAAACAATTTTATTTATAAATGCAGATAGACTATTGCGCGAAAATAGCGCGGCGCGTACCGCAATGTTGTTTTGTTGTTGTCATCCCACAAATGAAAGGCCAAAGCATATCCATACAACCTAATAACATGCGATGTTTAGTTGTGACGCAAATACGAGCGTTTTTTGGCTGAATAATATGCTGACTTTTTAATGCCGTAGCCATAAAAAAAATTAAAAAGTTTTATTGTAGTACGGTTTACCCGTATGGAAATGGTCATTGTAACACTACTTGGCAGGGATGAGTACTATTCAGATATGACTTATGGTTATGTATTAAGCAAATTACCAAATAGTCGTATAAAAACACTTTTAAACCCTCAAATTTGTATAACAGTAATGACGTACATTCTGCCTCATTTAAAAAAGTTACAATAGATATACTTACCGAGCGGTTACAATATAAAGTAAATTCTTTCAGGCAATCCAAATTCGGCAACAAAGTTACTTCAGTTATCAAACTAAACACAGCTGCAATGTCGGACCTCATAGACGCTGGTTACGACATCGGTAACGGAACATACTTCAACCTCGTCGCGGCTACTGTTGTGGACAACTCTACCAAGGCGCTGGATGGCATATGGACAGCTAACCAGAACATGGTGGATAGACTAGCTGAGCTAGAAGAGAAAATGCCCGAACTCAGGAACCTGACCGATGTTGCTTATCATCATACCTCTATGTTGAGGAATAGGGTAAGTAACATAACCCAATCTGAAATCCTAAATTACACATAAACATTTTCGATTTTTTACTTTTAGTTACGTGTCAGTTAGCGAAGTGGCTACAAATAATTGCATTGATAACAAAACATCCACATATATTATTTCTCCAAGGGTCTGAAACCGTTTTCTTCCTTTTTCTCTCTTTCTATCGAACGTCCGACCCACCAATCGACAGATATTCGTCCCTGGTACCATGGAATACTATTTTCAAATTATTCCGCTTCACTGTTTATTTATAAAAACGACTTAAAAATTCTAATTAGTATAGTGCGAATTTTTCGCACGGGTCGGCTAGTTTGGTAACAATTATTTGTATGGCCTGCAGGTAGTTGTTTCGGGTCTGGCTGTTTGTGTCTGTGAATTTAAATGTTTGTAAACGCGCCCTTGTTACATGAGAAATTCCTAGTGCGGGGCAACGTTTTTAAAAAATAAAAAATTAAGAGTGTCTGAAAACTTTCAATTTTATCTATTATTATAGATATGCTGCATCTATAGCTATAAGAATAGATAAAATATCTTTCTTTTAATTATTAACCTCTAAAATCTAACAAAAAACTTTCTTACAAAAAAACAACCGACTTCCAAAAACCACTACAAAGTGAAAAATAACTAATTTCGGAATTCGGTGTCTTTGGTTTTGTACATTCGTTTTTTGACATTTTACACTTTTTAGTTGTTAAAAGTACTATGTATTCAGTTGCATCCGTTCAGACTGGAAGCTGACGCAAATATAGTTGGGAAACGACGTAATTTTGTTTACTTTAATTTTTACCCGTAAGTATTCCCGCAACTGCCTATGGTCTTCATCATCAAATTTACTGCAGACCATTATTTTAACCCAATGGGTGCAAAGGTCTCATCAATATAAATGAATGAAGTCCAACCACAAAGTAGCTACAGTAAACCGTTGAGGAGTTCCCGGAACTGGCCTTTGTCTTCATCATCAGAGCTTTTATGACAGTCACAACCCATCTGGGTGTAAAGTTCTTATCAATACAAATTAATCGAGCCCAAACACAAGGTAGCTGCTGTGAATTGTTGAGGAGTTCCTTCGACTGTCTCCCGGCTCCATCATCAGATCTACTCCAGACCTTTATTAAATTGTAGTGCTTTATAATACTTAATGAAAATGCTAAGAAATGCACTAGTCGCCCCTGCAACTTTTGAAAGTTCCCCTTGTTTTCTCTGGTCTTCCACCATCAAACCCTGTTATCCTTATCATGGGACCACCTTGGGAACGTCTTCTTTCCAACAGAAAAAGAATTATCAAAATCGGTTCATAAACGACGAAGTTATGCGCGAACAAACATAAAAAAAAAAGAAATGCATATATACGGTCGAATTGAGTAACCTCCTCCTTTTTAAAGTCGGTTAAAAACACACACACTTTTTCAATTTATCAAACGTATGATAATAATCACTCTCATGACTTTTTTTTTTTGTGGATCGCTGGTGCCTGTGGTGGGTAGTAAGTAACACCTGTAATACAGGTTACCAGGACCCCACCTGTTCATGATTACAAAATTAATAACAATTTGATGAATTAATAATTGTTTGAACTAAATTATTATTTTCTCTCCAGGCGGACAACTTACGCAACTTAGCGGAGAGGGAGAACAACAACTCGCGTACTCAACACGCGTACACCGCAGCCTCTGCCTACTCTTCAATAGTGCAAGAGATTGGTGACGCCAAGAAGGCAGCTGATGATGCAGAGGAAGGCGTCAGGAAAATCACCCATCAAGTAACTAGCAACAATAATCAGCAACATTACAACCCCCAACAACATTTTGAAACTCGCCTCGCTCGGCTGTCGTACGCGCGCTTTACTGAGGCGGATAACAATATTTCAAGTATCTCGTAGTAAACATCTAAACAACATTACTTTTTGTTTATCCGAAATCCGAAAAAAGAGTATTTTTAAGCAAAGAATCTGTGTACAAAATTTCAAAAAGATATATTGAAAAACAACAAAGTTATGACCTTGTTATTCTACTTGGTTGTCCCAACAAAAATATGGTCAACGCTCCCTTCGGGCGGGCGAGCGCGGTGCGTTGACCTCTGGCGTGAGCTGTTGCACGCGCAAGTACTATGATTTATCGTAAGCTGCGTGTGCGCGGTCGGTATTCACACTACAACAATAGGCTATTTGACAGATTTATAATTTTTATCTTGAATTACTTGGTTGCGGTTAAGAAGTTCACCCATAGTATTTTTTTTAATTTTAAATACGTATTTCGTAAGAAATATGCAAATAAAAATTCAAAATTCAAGTAAGCCGCGAAAACGATATAATCAGCAATATGGCGTTGCGCCTGGTAAGTGACGTCACAAGCGGTTTTCGGTTCTCAGTGGTGTTTGTTTTTAGTTATTATTTGCTGTTGTTATCTAATAAAATGGTTTACAAGTGGTGTGCTGTACTGGGTTGTACAAATAAATCGATAAAAACCCCCGAAAAACAGTTTATAAGTTTGCCGAAAACAAGCGATGATGCGCGTATGACGTCATCGCGACATTAGCCAATCCGGATCGTTTCACAATGTGTGGCGCGAGAAACAAAAAGCCAAACATATTTTTGTGTTTTGGATATAATAATTGTTATTATTTTTTATTAAAACTCTTGTAAATGATATAAAGAACACTCATTTTATGCAATTAAAGCAAAAAATCACAAATAATTGAATACTGTCAAATAGCCTATTTCTAAATGTATTTGGGAAAAAATATAACATGGTGTAAAAATGATTGGAATCGATTCAGTTACTTATTCTGAACAAACTGTATTCAGGTTTCGCATAAATAAAAAATGATGTTGTATATCTATCATCAGAGACGGACCAAAAGAACAAGACGAGTATTTGCAACATTTTGTCTATTGACAAAACATTGTAAATACTCGTCTTGTTCTTTTAAGTCTACAGTTTAAAGTATTGTTACGAATGGACCTTATGTCGATGGCATAAGGTTCAATATCGCGTGACATGCAGTGTGTCACTAAGCCCTATTTCCCCAGATCTAGACATCATCTAGGTACAATATAAAAACGCATTGCTAGACTTAGGATGGCCTATCGAATGGTACAGGTCTCATCAATTTTGTCAACAAAGTGTCGACATCGAAATTTCCAGAAACCCGTCTTCCGGGAATCGCCGTAGGTACTTATTGAATGTCCTTGAAGTTATGCGCTATTATTATTACGTCTAGAGGAATCTGGAATGTTTGATCAGCTGGCCTATATATAGCGCCGTGACGCCGGCGCAGGGTCAGTCTGAATTCGACTAGCGATACGAGAACAAGCGACAGTTAAGAAGCGATCTTAAAGAAGACCTACTGCGACAATTATAACGAGAACTTCGAGTACTACGTGAAGTAACATCTGTAGTGTTATTCTGTGCGACATCAGCTACGTTCTACTTGTCATTGCCTACTACCGTCTGTACCTTCGTTGCCAATAAACTTCGTAACCCTTAACCGGCATTTTAGTACCCCTAGCCCGTAACAGTATATTCTGTTCTATTGAACAGTAGTAGTTTACTTTATTATGTACTCCTTAACAATTACAGAACATAAATTACAACAAAATCATAAATTATTTTAAAATTTTAGTTCCTGTGCCGTTCGATCGCCTCGCACCAAATAGGCACAAAAAACAACTGTCATTTCGTATAATATATTTAGTCTGTGGAATTTATCCGTCCTTCTGCATAAAGACTGGGTGACAAGCTTGGTCTTACAGACTGACCGACCCTTTGACAATTCAAAAGTTGGAAATAAATGCTTTGATTAATTTATTAAGGCTTTACCACTGTTTTGTTGATAACGCTTTAGCACAGTTTTGTTAAAAATGATATTGAGAGACACTTTGATTTATCTTGAAACGGGCCAGTTTGTACAAGTATTTCTTCTTACAGACAAACGAACTCAACAACCGGGTTGGGCCAGCGCGCAACAGATCCTCGAGTCTATCGGAAGGTGCTAAGCAAGCACAGAACATCGTTGAACAAGCTCTGAGTCCTAACTTGACGAGGGCGGAACAAAAGCTTGCGCATGCGAGCAAGACCATGGGTGCCGCTGATAATGACAATAATGCTATACAGTTGTAAGTTTTGCTATACAGTATGCCTAGTATGAGTTTTCATTTCGAGACTCGATCGTCGATATCGAGCGCGTTTGGCGCTCTGATTGGTTGAGAGTTCTTACAATCTTGAAGCGGGCCAAGCTATGAGTCAAACGCGCTCGATATTGACGATCGAGTTTCGTAATGAAAACTCATACTAGGCCTACAGTTGTAAGTTTTATTATCGTTGTGAGTTTTACTATAAAGTTTTCAAGAGGCTTGTGGCTGTCAGAAACATAGCCAAGGGCTGGGTTAAGCCCTCAGTCGCCACCGCGGGTTTTGGGGTTTGTAGACCGTACTTATGATTACACAAGTAATTTCTACAAGCCCCACCCCTTCCATTCTTACCTCACGTTTAACGACGAGTACACAGTTTGAAATTGTCATACAAGTATTGGAATTATAGCATAACTAAACTTTCTGAAACAAGTTTTTAGTAGTTATTTTTAAGGCATCCAAACTAAAATAGGGACGTTTCCTGGGTAAAAGAAAATTGCTTCTATTTAGTCCGTCATTCAGATTATAGAAAAATATTGGATACGTATATTTTGTTTTATCATATCAATAAAAAAGGAGTGGCGGCCACGTACTGGAAGACGCAGCGTAGGGAGGCCCCCAACAAGGTGGACCTATGATCTGGTGAAGGTCGTGGGAAGCCGATGGATGCGGGCAGCACAAGACCGGTTAGCGTGGAAAGCCTTGGGGGAGGCGTTTGTCCAGCAGTGGACATCTATAGGCTGAAGAAGAAGATATCAATAAAAATTCACAAATATAAAAGGCATCAAAGATCAGGAGTGGTGGCTGCTGACGTCACTAGTCACTAAAAAGTGTAGCGTGCAGTGACGTGTGTGACGTTTTCAACGCGCTGTGTCATCTTCATTTTTTGTTTATATGAAAAAAGAAAAAAATGCATGTCTAGTATTTTTTGGAAATCTGACTGACGGACTAATTAGTTTTTTTTTAGTCAAATACCCTATTTCTTTGACTAAAACACAAGGGGAAAATGGCCAAGTATCTCAATATGTATTAATATTCCATCTTCTTCCAGTTCCCTTCGAAAGCCGCCACCATTCTCCTTAGCCGACGAGGTGGATCAAGCCGATAAGGTTAACAGCACCGTCAAGTCTACCTTGGACATCATGTCCCAACTGGGAGCCGATTTAGCTACAAGCAAAGAGTGGGCGCAGACGCTGCCCAAATTAGCTGATGAGGCGCAGAAGATGACATCTACTATTCAGAACTTAGGTTTGTATATAAGTATGAAGCCCCATTTTCAAGCTGCAAGTTGCTTGAGGTGTACTGTCACCAACAAAATTCGATTAACAATTGTTTTCGAAATCTTAATTACTAAGCAAAATATTTCATTAAAATGTGACAAAACAGCATTCTGGGTCTTTTCTCTCTTCTGTAACTCTTAGATTCTTTTATAAACTGCCAAAAAAAAATTATCAAACCGTATCATATTAATCGACTTTCGTTACTGATCGTACAATATAATTGTAATTACAGTCAAAACACCTTTAGATGAAATAACTTTTATTGAATTGAATTCAACTTAAGGTATACAGGCAATTACGTATATTCCCCGTGTAAATCAGATTTTAAGAATTACATCGCCAGAATTCTGACTTAAGAATGTTTGCGCACTCACACATTCTTCTGATTTTGATATCAGAGTTATAACTGAATTGTAAATCAAACTTTTTCGATGAGAGTAAGTGCAGAATCTGATCCACCACAATCTAGTTGCTTGCACCTTAGGAGTGCTAGACTTTCGGCTAAACGGATGTATCCAAACAGCACGAGTCGAATGAAAACCAAATATGAATAATAATTTCTTGGGGTAGACTTTGTTGTTCAAACAATAATGCTGAATTGTTTTTTTTTTGAAAATAAGATTGTGCCAGCAATTTATGATATACATATACATATACAATATGTAAAGAAAACCCTGTCCGATCCGTGAAGGTATTGTTAGGTATCGTTAACTGATTCTAATAATGCCTACAAAGCCGGGCTAAACTTAAAAAAAAATCCCCCAAAAAAAATAAATATTATGTCGAAAAAGCGAGGTAACTTAATGCATGTGCGGTAGACAACCCGATAGCCCCGCCCCCCTTCACCCGCGCATGTATGCGCGGGTGAAGGGGGGCGGGGCATGCGGCACGTGGTCGCATCGCTATTCGCTCCGTCACAAATGGTGTTGTCAGTTTTTTAAAAATGACCAAATTTCGGGGAAATTGGAATTAATACCCGGGAAAAAAAGATTATTTCAAAATTCATTATTATTGTTACTGTGATGATTATGTAAAATTTTATATTATATTTGGTCAAGTGTTTACCTAACCTTTATTATCCTTATGGGTCGGACAGGGTTTTCTTTACATATTGTATATTGGAAAGAACGTAGTCTGGTCGTGCCTCTGAAAGCACGTTCAGCCGTTGGTCCCGGTTGCCATACGAACATCTGATGCAGTCGTTACGGGTTCTTGGAGCCCTCAAAAATTCAACAATTAATCTAACTGGAATGTCTCGATATCGCTTTCCGGTTATGGAGATCAGATGGCAGTCGCTTCACCGAAAATATCGAAATTTAGCCAAAATCTGCAGTTAGTCAGGTAAAGCGGACCCCAAACTCCAAAGCTGAAAAAACTTCGGACGCGATTGGGATTAATTTACGCCGACTCGAGATGAAGATGATGATTGGAAAGAACGCAATCTAATTGCACCTTTTAGCTGTCTTTTCTCAACTATGTCGGCTTTCAATGTAACCGCATTCGGCTGTGCTTAGTGCAAGTTTTTCTTACGTTAACGCGATCGAGCCGA
Source organism: Sesamia nonagrioides (assembly GCA_017933935.1). Taxonomy (NCBI): domain Eukaryota; kingdom Metazoa; phylum Arthropoda; class Insecta; order Lepidoptera; family Noctuidae; genus Sesamia; species Sesamia nonagrioides. The sequence goes on along the minus strand of JADWQK010000137.1, from coordinate 1,319,810 downwards.
TTTTATAACGTTCCTCGCTCTAATTGGGCCCGCTGCAAACGGCGACCGTGGAGCTGCTCAATCACAGCGCATCATCAACGTATCTGACAAGTCCAAAACGCCAAGTCATAAACGTATCGATCGCGTTTATGAATACCAGTGTGGAGGCATGAGGAGCAGCGTGTAAAGCTCTCTCATCCTCCATAGAAAATGGAGGACCCTCCGACCAGACTAGGATTGTCTGGCGGGCCACTTTGCCCACCGTTTGATGTCGCGAACTTATATGCGTGCCAGTGGCGAAGGGTGAAATTTTGACAAAGGGAAGCCGGTCCAAAAAAATAAACACTTACCTACTGCAGGATATCTTGGAGGAGATCTTCAGATAAGAATAATATTGCCGGTAGAATAATATAAGCCATAATAACAAACAAAATCCACAGTATTTAACCAAATCTGCGATTAAATTACCCTACAGAATCAGTCACAGTTTAAATAACACAAATATTAAAATATAACAAACAAAATTATCACGCACCAGTGGTATAGCAACACATGTCACATTCTAACAATAATTTATTTTCAACCAAACGAAATGAAACACGAAAATATGCCAAAATAAAAAGAATATGACTTGCGAAGGATTTCATTATAACGCTAATTCTTTTTAATTTTGTCGTGTTTTCTTTCTCCCGTGCCGTGGTTTCTATGTCTCTTTCTAATAGAGGAGAGGAGAGAACTGCAAGCCGGTCGCCATTAGCCTATCTTTCTTTAAATTTTACGTACGGTTAGCGAGCATTAGAAAGAGATGGTCTGACACGCTGTCTCTTTTCGCCTCATAGTAAAACGTTGGCCGAGATAAGCTGTAATTCGTCGAGTTACCTTTAATGTAATTTAGGTACGAAAAATTGAAGCGCTGATTAATTTACGACTATAAAATGAAATGTGATACTTAGGGTATTGCTAAGAATTACTATTGCTATTGTAAATCGCGCAGGCATTTAATAAATAATACTTTGTTAATGAAATAGAATGTAAATACTTTTGTATGAATATGGAACTGATTTTTGAAAGGTAACCCGGTGGGAATCGGCTTGTATGGACTCTTCGCCACTAATGCGTGCTAGTTGCACTAGTAGTAGAAAACTTGAAAGTTTTGATTGCGAGATGCAGGATTCGTGTGACGTCAGTATGACATGTTGTTCGCATTTTGCGCTGTAAGCCAGCCATGTTGTTTGTAGGTCACACCAGTATTTCACATGAAGCGACTACCTATATGACTATGTGACCTTCACAACCCAGTCATTAGATAATACAATACCACTTGTTAAGACTGGTTCTCAAACTCTAATAGCACCTCATTCCAATTTATTACGGCACATACTATTCTTTAGATCTGATACGACATTTTCCCCTTCAGTAAAGGACATCGAGCATCTAAACCCGACCATCACCCAGAAGTACCGCACTGTGAAGATCAGACAGGACGACCTCGAGCACAGGCGCAAGGAGGCCGACGAGAAGCTGCTCAAACTGAAGGAGCTCATCGAACAGGTATAGAGACACTGTATTTTGTATATTTATGCATTAGAAATAGGTTTCAGATTTCACTGGAGGAAACCGACCTGAAGCTTTAAACATACAGTACTAATGTACAGTCTTCTAGTATACAGAAATATACAATAAGGTCCACTCATCAAATATATTTATTTATTTATTTTACTATTACAGAAAGCTTACAGACTAATATTACAATAAACTTCATTATTTACAACACAAATTGCTAATTACAAGCTTCCACATATATATGTCTAGATACAAAAACATAACTTCGTTACATACCTACGTACGTTAAAAGCGATTTTCAAAACAAGAGACAAATTTAAAAACAAAAATAACATAATAAATAACTGATTATAAAGGAATAAAAAAAAAAACTAATTAAAGAGCATTATAAAAGATAAAAGATTGTGCAATATCAAATCAGTTAAACCATTTAGTAGCTCAATTAGTATACTGAACCACTAAACAGCTCAACCTAATCGCGACTGTCCCCAAAATATTCCTTGTTAAGAATCTTTCTAATGTTATGTGCGTTGGTACAAAATAAATCAATATCCAGGTGCGATGGTAAACAATTAAAGGCTTTTACACTACGAACCATAAAGGCGTTGCGTCTGTAATTAGTTGATGCGCGTGGCGCCTGTAACAGAGGTCGTTTGCGTAGGTTGTTTTGATTGGCTCGAAGAAGTATTCTAGTGAGCAGTTCCGGACAATCAATTGAGCCATTTGCTATGCTTGCCAAAAAACATATGTCAGCAATATTACGTCGTATGTTTAATGGCAAGAAATGATATTGCTTGCAACGGTGTTCATAGTCTAGCGAGAAATGCCCCGCCTTAAAATCCAAGTAGCGCAAAAACTTTTCCTGAACGGATTCAATACGAGATTTGTAACTCTCGTATTGGGGATTCCAGACTTGGGAAGCGTACTCGAGATGGCTACGCACAAGCGAACAGTAAAGGACTTTTATTGGTTTCAGAGACCTAAAGTTAGAGCAAGCTCTGGTAATGAAACCCATGGCCTTGAAAGCCTTTTTGACAATGGTTTCTATGTGATCGTCAAAAAGTAATTTGCTGTCATGTACTACACCAAGATCCCTGACACTGTCTGTCTTACCTATGTACGCACCATCCAGAGCATACCCCGAACCGATAGCAGTTATTCGACGCGTGTAGACTACGTGAAAACATTTGGATATATTAAGTTGTAACTTGTTGATTTTGCAGTATAAAACGAATTTATCAAGATCAGACTGAAGTAGCTCAGTATCAGTTAATGTACGTATAGACTTAAGAATCTTCATGTCATCTGCGTATAGTAAAATACTTGAATTAGTAAAGCAGTTCTTTATGTCCGAGATAAATATTGTGAACAGCAACGGTCCCAAAATCGAGCCTTGAGGCACGCCCGATGGGATACTTTTCCAACCGGACGTGTACCCACGCAGAACCACAGCCTGCGTTCGATTCTCTATATATGATGAAAACCAGCGAAACAGGTCACCGTGTATTCCCGCAGCTAAAAGTTTCTGAAGAAGCACACGGTGATCTATTCGGTCGAAGCACTTGCTGTAGTCGGTGTAGATAACATCGACCTGGCAACGATTATCCATCCCCATGGTAATGAATTCGTTGGCCAATACCAGATTGGAGGCAGTTGACCGTTTTCTGAGGAAACCATGTTGTTCATCGCCAAAACAGCGCTGCAAGGCGGAATAAACTTCCGTGTGTACCACTCGTTCCAGAACCTTAGAGAAAAGGCTTAGTTTAGATATGGGACGGTAATTTTCTATTTTTGACCTATTGCCCTTTTTAAAGATAGGGGTAATGAATGCTGATTTCCATATTTTCGGTACAACACCCTCTCTCAAAGACCGTTGAAACAACATGCATACTGGCTCCACAAGACTTTTTGCACAATTGACAATGAAAATTGGCGGTATCATGTCTGGTCCTCCGGATTTAGCTAGATCTAGGGCTTTAAGCAGCTTAAATACTATGTCTGGGCACACGCTAACGGTACTTAGGTTCACCGAACCGGAAGAATTAATATCTGTATTAGAATCCTGATCATCAGAGTCTGAGTCTGGTTCCTGGAAAGTTGAATGAAAGTAAGATGAGAATAGCTCAGTGATACCCTCTCCGGTGTCTGCGGACAGGTCCATATAATACAATACTTTGGGTAATGAATCACCACTTTTTTTACTTTTAACATAAGACCAAAATGACTTAGGATTTTTGGCGATAGAAGATTCGATTTTTTCCATATAAGCATTAAAACAAACCGCCTCAATTTGCTTAACCCGGTTTCTCAAGATGGAAAAGGAGTGGTAGTCTGATAGATTGCCGTACTTTTTATATTTAATGTGGTATTTCTGCTTTTCTTTTAATATTTTAATTAAAGCATTGGTATACCAGGGGGGGTGTGTCAATTTCTTTAGTGGTTTAACTGGAATGTACAAATCCCTTAGCTCATAAAGTTTTTTATAGAAAAGGCAGAGAGCCTGGTCTATGGATCCAGCAGACAGCAATGTTTTCCAGTCTATTAGATCCAGTGCAGAAGAAATTGCAGGGTAATCACCTTTATAAAATGCATATTTTACACTAGGTCTCTCAATGTACTTATGGATTTCAACGAAATTAGCGTCAATAAATAGTGGTTTGTGGTGTACGTCGACAGGAACCGCCAAGGGGTCAGGGCATTCCTTTACTTTGACTTCAGCATTTGAAAAAACAAGATCTAATAATCTACCGTTGACATTACGCTCACCATTAAACTGGGATAGGTTAGTCGCATTTATTGTATCAAAGAAATCCAAAATACATCGAACAGATACCTCCACAGGACACAATCCAGGGCCGTCGTCAGAATGTTTCCAGTCCACATCACCACCAAAGTTAAAATCACCAGTTACGACGAAAGTATCCAACGGGTGGGCGGTTACTAAATTATTAAGTTTATGGTGGAAATTTTGTAATTGAGTTATATACGAGTTACCAATATTTTCCTTGCACAAATATAGGCCGCAGATATTAATGTTATAACTTACCGCTGGTCTAGACCTTTTCAGAACGATAGATACCCATATATCCTCTGCGGAGGTACGCCAGTCAGATCTTTCCACAACGGTCAAATCACCTCTCACCGCAATCAGCACACCACCACCTCGAGTCTGTGCCGTTCGACAGTAATCCCGGTCCCGTCTCCACACAAGATATCGTCCGTCAAACAACTCACTGTCACTAATACTGTCCACTAACCATGTTTCCGTGAAAATAATAACATCATATGAATTCATGCAAACGTTGCGATATAGCGCGTTTGTTTTCGAGCGCAGCCCTCTTACGTTCTGATAATATATATTAATCATTTTTAAGCTTAACAATAAATATATAGGCACCCAGATATGGATCATTATTTAGTAGTGAATTTAGTAAATTACATATTGAGAATAGAAAGCACCGAAAATAATAAAGTATGATGGAGGTAGAACTCAAAAACAGGCAGGAATATTCTAAGCACAGCAATACACAGTATCTAAAAACACAAAACCTCGAAACAGTCTCAAATAAAGGAACAACAGAAACGACACGGGTTTGAGAAGTCGTAACTGAGAAAACAAAGTAATCCAAATTGCACCTTAGTACAACGGCGTTAAGGACTACCTTGGCATAACGACGACACGGAATATAACAACAAAATTTAGAAATAAACACACACCGCTCCAATGAGCAACACAGTAACTGATGGAATACGCCGGCAACACTCAAATGCGCACGGTTCTCAATCTTATTTTCATTTGATTTTACACAACTAGATTTTAATATTTGGTTTGGAACAGTTATAATATATGAATATTTACGTGAGGTTATTTTATCTTTACAAGGTCTTTCTCGGATTTCAACACTAGAGTCGGAGACGTGTCGTCCCTTCTTGCATGTATTTTGGAGTGCTTGACCCAAACGTAGCGAAAATTCGCTTCTGCAGCTACTTTCTTAGTTTTGGACAACAAAGCCTTATTCTGTAATGACAGGTGGTCGTTTACATAAATCCGTTGGTTTCCTTTAAGGCCAAATTGCCCTGCAGTCAGGGGAGCAGTCTTGACAAGCAGCCTCGCCGCGGCAATAAAGTCCTCCTTCATGTAGCGGTTGCAGAAACTCACTATGATGGGTTTCGTGTTATCTTTATCCCGGGTTGGCACTCTCGTTATAAAGTTGATCTGAGTCTTTGACACTGGGTAATCAATTATGGTGCCAATTTTGCCAATAATTTCGAACAAGTTCTCATTATTAGTCTGTGGTAGTCCTTTTATTTCAATGTTGTTCATCCGAGTCCACTGCTCCTTAGAGTTGTTTTCCTCCTCCAGTTTATCTAGACGGTCACGAAAGATGTCTACCTGCTCTTGAACTTTCTCCACGTGCTTGAGTCGCGTTTCTATATGTTTTATCTTCCCGTTAAACTCCTTAAGCTCCCTATTTGTTTCACTAAGTGATGACTTTAGATCAGCAAACTCGGTTCGTAGCACAGTTTGAGAATCACACATGTTTGAGAATCGCTGGAATTACAGTCAACGCGTATAAAAGTGAAGTAAATGTGGGTAACGAAAGTCGAAAGTGACCGTACGGCACAGCCCTCACGACAAGACTGAATATACAGTAATGAACGGGTCAAATATACAGTAATGTACAGTCTTCTAATATACAGTAATGTATACTCATCAATTATACGGTAATGTACGGCTCAAATATACATTAATGTATAGTCGTCTAATATACTGAAATATACAGTAAAGTACACTAATCAAATATACGGTAATGTACGGCTCAAATAAACAGTAATGTACAGTTGTATTATACAGAAATATACAGTTATGTACACTCATCAAATATACAATATGTACGTACAGTCGTATACAATCATCAAATATTGAGTAGTGTACAGCTGAAATACACAGTAATGTACATTCAACAAATATACAATAATGTACAGTCATCAAAGGAGATTAGTAAGATATTGAAGTTTCGTAAAAAACCAATGTTTTCGAATAAAATTTAATATGATAAATGAATTGTTAGTTTTCTACAGACGGATAGATGGAATAATTTTTATCACATACATTACAGAACATAATATAATTATGAACCTTTTATAAAATGTTGTGAATAATACAATTAAATCAAATTTTATTCAAAAACTTCCATGTGATTCTCACAAACTTCAACTAGGTATATAATAAGTAACCAGGGTCTGGTTACTTATCTTCTTTGGTGACCGTACAAAGACTTTTTGGCTCATGGCCAATATCTGAACTAACACCCAACACAAATGTTTACCAACAGCGCCGCTACTCATATAAGTCTCATAAGTCAAAAAGCGTAGTGCCCTTAAATTTTAACGGTTTTATATTTTAATTTTTAAAGTAAACCTTTTCATACTCGTTTTTATTCCGTTTAGGCCCGCACAGTAGCGAACCGCATCCAAGTAGGAGTCACATTCGACCGGCTCACGACGCTACAACCACGCTTACCTGACACCGTGGACGAGATGTCCACGTCCACACACGTCTCAGTGTACTTCAAGACGAAGGAGAAGGATGGGCTCATTCTGTACCTTGGCAACCCCAAGGACACCATGCTTAGGAGGACTAAATCGGTAAGGATGCTTTATGACAAAAGACCGGGTGGAAGGGGCCTCGCCGGCAAGCTTGGGATTGAGCTGCTCGCTCTGCTAAGCAATGTCATTAAGCAGTAGGCCTAGTATGAGTTTTCATTACGAAACTCGATCGTCCATTTCGAGCGCATTTGACTCAGCGATTGGCCCGCTTCCAGGTCGTAAGAATTCTCAACCAATGAGAGCGCCAAACGCACTCGATATCGACGATCGAGTTTCGTATTGGAAACTTATACTAGGCCGACAGTATGCGTAATTATGCTACAATTATGTCATTTTAATCACTGTTTTTGTTAAATCACGTAAATTATCGTAAACATTTTCAATTTTTAATGTCTAGACTTGAAAAAAAGATGATGATCCCTGAGTTTGTTTCTGTTTTTTCTTCTCAAAGGTAGGCAGTTAGGAAATGCCGGCTCCAACTAGTTTAAAAAAAAATATGACGTGTAAAAGTGATCAGTGATCCTACTTGCAAAATAAACGATTCCATTTCATTATTCGAAGCGCTAACTGTAACCATGAACTGCTGATTCTGAACCCCTAACTAGAAATATTTCGGAGGTTGTCATAAAAATAATCTGCTGTTTTATAGTCATGTACGCGGTCAAAATGTATTAGACAGTAAACTTTTCACTTCAAGCAAGGTTTACAAATAAACCTTGCTTAAAAAAAAAAAGATTTGTTTAACAAAAGTTCATTCAACCCTATATGAAAACCTTATTATAATATTATTCTGCCTGCTACTGTAATTTCTAAAACAAAATTGTGATATGATACTCCTTTTTTAAATCTTTATTTGTAAAGAAAAATTACAGTTGAAGTCTAATTAATGACTTATATTATCGGTTGTGTTATTAACCGTGTAAAATTTTAGCAAAATAAATAGCGTTCAAATTGCTTGTATTTACCTGGGCGTGTTTTCTAGGATGACTTCATGGTAATTGGCGTAGAGAACGGCTATCCGTATCTGAAGATGGATATAGGAGATAGCGCGGAGTCAGGTCGGGAGCCCGCCAGAATCGGCAGCGACAAGTTTGTAGCCGACAACCGTTGGTACCAGGTCATCGTGGACAGGTAAGAATTTTTTTGTCTGTATAGCAATGACCTTATTTATCCGCTTGAGCTGTGTAGCTCAAAGAGTGTTTCATTATTCCTTTCGACGCATCAACGATTACAAGTTGTGTTGTGCCAAAAATTTTGTTCTGTCCAGTGTCTATGCGTTGATCATCTAAACGTGATCGGCCCCACCTCCCTTCCATATACCTAGTCTATGCCACCTTTTCGAGCTGTTTTAACGTTGGAAATACTTACTCGAAAATAAAAAGGTACATATACCTCGCTAGATATGTATGTCTGGCCTACCAGTTAGAATTTAGAAGAATACAAAAGTGTAGGTAGTTAATTTATATTTTACAATAATTAATATCTTAAAAAATATAACCTTATTTCGTTTACTATCAACAGAGTCGGTCGCAACGTCAAATTATCAATCCGGGAACCTCTAGACAATGGATCAGCAGATTACGTGCATTCCAAAGAAGCTGTACTACCAGGACAGCATACGATCTTCAACTTGGACCGGCAGAAGTCCAAGTTATACGTGGGAGGTGCGCCGTCAGATGCCAAGCTGCAATCCGTCAGTTTCCCTGCCTTTGAGGGTCAGATTGAAGAGCTTATGATCGGAGATACGCCTGTGGGCTTGTGGAACTTTGCCAGAGCTGAAAATTTGAAGGGGGCTAGACAAAGGTAAATGATAAAATTAAAAAGTAATTGTAAGCAAGTTTGTATAAACACTTATACGTCAATCACCCACAAGAATATGTAAAACATTTTGAGGCTACCTAAGATGTTTGCTTACATATTAATGGTTTAAAAAGAAAGTTTAACACGAGAGATAGCTGTTAGATCATAGTAAGACTTTTTGTTCAAATACTTAAGATGGACTTCTAAAATTGAATATTGGCGCCGATTGTCTTGTTCACAAACAAAACTAATTTCAAATTAAGTGCATCTTTTTCTTTCTACTACAGTAAGAAAAGGATAGAAGATAACATATTAGTTTAATCCTGTCAAATTAAGATCCATAGACATTTTTTTTTTTTTGTTTCGTTTCTTTCCGTTCGGGCGAATGGAAAAGGCAAAGGCATAGTACGCCATACAGCCAAGTCTTCAGTAATTTTTTTTCATTAAATATCTATCCTAACTTATCCTAATTTATCCTAACTTATCCTAACATAACTTAACCTAAACTAACTCCTTTCGTTTTACGCGTTTGGACGATAAGGAGCGGTTTAGCGTAAAGACATGATGAGGCCACTATGCTACAATATTTCACTGTTCTTTTTGAATTATTCACTGAATGCACTTTTTACTACATAAATCACGCGTTTTTATTTAGTAAACGACACTATAAATAATTTTAAAAGTCCAATGAAAAATGAGCGTGACACTCATCTTGACATTCCCGCCAAACCCCGATCCATAGACAGTTTTAACGCGATTATAAACATGGCGACCAAAAATACGTCGATTTACGTCAGGCGCGGAATAGTTTGGCAAGTCTAAAGTGACATTTTATCTTTTGTCCTTTTCTTAATGAAATAGAAAAAAAAAAGACGCACTGAACTTAAATTTAGTTCAGTTTAAGAACAAGAGAATGGGCTACATTATAATTATAATAAGAAAAATAGCTAAAAGAAGATGCTGCTATTCTTAAGAGTAAGACTCGGGAGACATCATTATTCCAATAGAAGAGACCAGACGAGTAGCACGTAGTATAAGCCCCGCACGATGATATTGCGACGGAACCTTGTCACAATAACAGCTTTGTGACGTCATCTGTCACACGAAAGGACAGCTAGCAAAAGAATGTTAAATGCAAAATTATAGTTTATTAATTTTGCATTTAACATTCTTTCGGGTTAAGGATTTATTTGTATTTTATAATTTTATTATACATACACATACCTACTCATCCATATTCTGACAAATAAACTTTCATTATTAAAAAATTCAAGGAAATAATTCTTGTAGACGTAAGAAAAATATACTTATTCGTATATCTTTCTTACATGTTTATTAACTTTTGCTAACTACATTTCTGTTAATTTGTGAGCGGGAATTAAACCAGAGTACCAAATAACACCAGGATAGTATGTAAAATTTTTTTATATATAATTCAATATAATCTTACCCTATTTATTCAATTCCACTCATACAGTCTTCCGAATCAGAACGGCTTTCTGTGTCTGTCGTTTCCGATTCACTGTCGTCTGCCGTATTTATGATAAATAACTCGTCAGTTATTCGATCTTTTTTCCAATATTCCTCTTCAAGCCGTTTAACATGATTGACTTCCTTTCGCCAGTCATCTGGAGTTATTGACGCCAACGCCTCCAATGTCAGAGCTTCAATGCGACTTTCCAACTGCTCCACATTTTTTTCTGACACCCTCATCTTTACCAGGTTCCAGATGTACTCAATGGGGTTGAGGTCGCAGTTGTAGGGTGGTAATCTAACGACCTCATGGCCATTGGCAGCTAATAAATTGACAATTTTATAATTTTTCGGCGGTCTGTGCCGTTTAATTAATAATTACAGTTCAGGTTTTGTACTGTCGTTGGGAAAGTCGATGTTGTGAGCTTGTAGCCACTCAACCATCAACTGTTTTTTATTGTTCATACTTGGTGGCCTATTCTCTTCCCTACTGTGATAAGGGGCGTTGTCCATCACAATTATGGAGTTGCGTGGTATGTTGGGTACTAATTTTTCTGTAAGCCACTTGGTGAAATTCTCAACATTCATTTGATCATGGTAATCGCCCGTTTTGGTGTCTGCTTTAAACATTAAAAGGGCATTGTCAACAAAACCGCTTTCACTTCCCGCGTGAACTATTATCCATCGGCGGCCGGGGCTGTCGTTCCGTCTCACTCCGACATCGGTTGCTGTTTGCCAACATTTTTTTACCGTGTAGTGTGCGTGTATCCACGTTTCGTCGAGATAAATAACGGGTCTTTTGTTATTAGCAAGCGAGTCATTTTCTTTCATACGTCATAAATATCTAGCCCTCCACGCTTGAATTTGGGGTCTTTCAATTAGAGCCAGTCTTTTTTGGTAGCATCGTTTAAATTGGTAGCCTAAATCACATTTAATTATTTTTCTTAATGTAGTTTCACTATTGGTATAATTAAGGTCTAATTTTGAAGCCGCCAAGATTTTGCGCATTGTGGGTATTTCTCTCCTCACCGTATACATTGAATGTATAATATTTCTTAAAGCTGTTACGGAAAACCCGTCGAAATATTCCTTCTTTTGTCTTTTTCCTTTAGTAGGAGTTCTCATTTTGCTGCCACTGGCTGTTGCCGACTCATGCTCTCGTCGCAATTTAGTCACAGTATTTTTTTGCAACGCCTGTGGCACATGCCACACGCTCCGTGACTTTGGTTTAGCTGTTGCTTCGGTATTAAAATGTCCTCAGTAGTGTCCGAAGTACTTTTTAAAGCACGGTTTATACTTTCAAGAACTAACTTACAGTCCTCTTTTTCTTTAACAAAATAATTGTCCACTTTAATTATAATTTCACGAGCACGATTGTGAATTAATTTCTTACTCATTTTAACGAGTAACAGCTAACAAAACTAAACAACAAAACTCAAGAACAACAATAAAACAGGATAACAAAAACAAAAAACTAACAAAAATATTCGATGTGCGTAAGTGGGTAAGCGCGGACTGAACTTGCGAACGGTACTGACGGTGCGAGGTCGACTACGTCACCAAGATGGCCGCCGATCGCAATATCATCGTGCGGGGCTAGTACGAGTAGTTCTACTACAGAAAACAGAACGTTGCTCAAAACTCAAACTCCACTTAAGTCTCGTTTGAAGCCTTTTGATTGGTTGAAACTAGTTTTAAGTAATGCTTAAGCAGAGATCAATGCTTGAGTTTCTTTCTGGAATACGGACCTTAGTCTCTCTCTTATAAAAATACCTTAAATTTACCCAAGAATTACTCTGAAATGAAGTATTTTTTATTATTATTAGTGGTGGAAAACAAAACAACTAATTCCTTATACTCCTTTATACCCAACTAGAGACAAGCTGCTACCTCCACACACTGGTCCTCAAGAGTACCGGTTCAACGGGCGCTCACACGTTACTATGCCGGGTCGCGGTTATCTGACGCCGCAGAAGAACCAAGTGCTATTATTCTTCAGGACGTACGCACCCAATGGACTGATATACCTTGTGGGAGAAGGCGCCCATTTCTTCTCCATTCAGATGCAAGATGGAAGGGTGTTCTTGCAGGTAAATAGTTTCCAACTTTTACTGTGTTAATAGAGATGCATGCTGCCCTGCATAATGATGTAAAAACATTTTTAAATATTAAAAATCGTAGCCCACCCGCAACGGGAACACGGTCCAAGGTACCGGTGGTCAGGGCTTTAGAACCTCCTGGTATTGCGAGCCGTGTCGAGAAGTACGGCTTTCTGAAGCAAGCCCTTCAGGTTATGGGTTTCATTTTGACAGTTCAACATTCATTGATTTATTTACGTTGTTGAGAGTAAATATTTTCGAACACATCGAACAATAGGCTAGTAGCAATAAGCTTCGAAATGATTCCAACTGATAGTGATAAGTATGTTACTCAATTAGGGTGCGTGATCCAGCTGCCCTACGAGAACAACTGAGGATTTTTTATCTGTCTCGGCTTTGTCTTTTCCTTGTAAATATTATTGTTCTGGTCGTGAATCATATTTTATATCTCAATATACAACCTGCCCAATGTAATAATAATGCTAAAAATATTAAATACTTCAAAAGACCGTTCCATCTTAACCAAATATACTTGGTGGCAGGTTTCCCTCGGCAACACAGATGAACTGCTTATCATCGGCACCGCGAACTCGTATAACGACGGCAAGTGGCACAGACTAGATGCCGCTCGAATACTCACCAAATGTTCCCTCAAAGTGGACCGCGAGATATTGAAGATGGATTCCGCTGCCAGAGAAGACTCGATAGGTAAATTTTATTTATGACTAAGGTCTGATATTTCAATAGTCAGGTAACTTTTATTTGGAATAAATATCGCGGTTTGACAGCTTTCGTATAGGAAATATGTTAATCTGTTAGATTTATTCTTTAGATAAAACAATCTGACCGTTGATAAATCAGCCTTTAATATATTATGACTTATTATAAATATTTGTGTGAGGTATGTTTTTGTTAGCCTTTATTGTGTCGCGGTGGTGGACAAAGGTCGCCCGTTATGCCTTCCATATAAAAATTTTGATGTCTGTTTCATGTTGGCCCTGCAAACATTTCAAGCCGCACGATTCTATAAATTGGCATTAGTGATTGACACTATTGACAAAATGACAACTCATTACAAGCACAGTTTACTTGTCTATCACAGTGAAACTTCCTCAGAATCAATCTGCAGATCGGATCAATGGTCATTCGATCCACTAACTCTTCAAGAAAGGTCAGCAGCTCCTTAAGGTTATTGACCGTCTCACTTATTTTTATTCTAAACATAGTTTCTGTATGTATTCCTGGATTATGGCCCAGTTGGTTTCACACAGACCAGCCCCCCTAATCGGCGAACACATTTTTGTCAAATGATTGCGACTAGTTGGGATCGTTTGGACCGAACGAACCAATGGGCGGTCTGAACGATCCCAATTGATCCTTGATTGTTTGGACCGGATATTGGTCCGTTCGGTCTTCGTCTGCGTACCAACAATTTTAATTATATTATACGGTAATTAGATTATCAATTGTCATCGTTCTTCACAGTACAATAACTGTCGTTCACAGGTGCCCTGGACACAATGAACTTCGGTGGCAACAACAAGGGTATCGTAGAAGTCACGAACGCCGGCTTCGACGGCTGCATCCGACAGATCAGCATGGATGGCGTCAACATCGACCTCAGTGACAATTTGGAGTCCATCGGCATTGCTTATGGCTGTCAGGTAGGCTTTATAAATTTGTACCTATAAGCCAACAAGAAAAATTGTCCTTGTTAGCGTATTATTGGCAAAAATATATTTTCTTTTTGCCTATATTTCTAAAATGCGGATAGCATTCGCTGACATCGCATGCGCAAGTCATGATATCGTATGCGCAAGTTATGACAGCGCATGCGGTGCAAGAATGGAGGTGCATCGTTGCTCCATAGAGAGACACCGCATTCATACCGGAGGTCTGCCCCGCACTTTTGGTGATCATCCTTACGGACATGTAATTAAAGGAGGAACCAGTTAATGCTTAAAAAATTGACGACGACGTAATGTAATAGGGAATATTCAAATAACACAAACTTACCATTGTTTAAATTAACATTGTGGTAGTCACAAAACAACTCGGTTTTTTTAAAAGAAACGCATTATATGTAGTTGTTTTTAATTTTATTATTCTTATATTGCGTTGTTTTGGTCCAGAGAAACGTGTCGATTTTGACAATGTGGCCGGTGTGAAGAATGCTTGAACAAATATAAAAAAAAAATCAAAGATTTAATAATTATTAATTATTATTTAATTTTTTAAACCTACCTCTTGTGGACAAGGTTCCACTTCCCACACAGAAACAATAAGGTTTTCTCTTTTCTCAGTTTGAACTTGAGCGATTCTTTTTTTAAACCTCTTTTGTTCAAAAAGAGGTTTAAAAAAAGAATCGCAACCTTTACCTCTTCAAATCTTAACCTTTTTTGAAGTAAAACTGGACGAGAATAATAACATTTTATTTTGTTCCACAAGTTCGCATCTCTGGTGTCTTTATCGGGCAAGGACAGCTACTTACGCTTCGTGTACACCACGACCGGAAACCTGCAGCTGACGCTCAAGTTCAAGACCTCGAGTCCTGACGGGCTGCTGTTCGTGTACGTCGGCCGCATGCAGACCGCCGTCATGCCCGACAGCATATCACTGTCGCTCATCAGAGGTACGTAATTAGTTTTACATACAGATAACAATTAGTAGACTTTAATACGAACTTCGTCGCCTATACCCTAATGTTGGAAGGCTAAAATCTTCAACCAGTGCGTCCTACCCGTCATGACTTACGGAGCCGAGACTTGGACACTAACGGTCAGACTAGTCCATAAGTTTAAAGCGGCTCAGCGAGCTGTGGAGCGGGCTATGTTGGGCATCCCTCTGAAGGACCGCATCAAAAATCAGGTGATTCGACAGAGAACCAAAGTCACCGACATAGCTGAGAGGATTAGCAAGCTGAAGTGGCAATGGGCTGGTCACATATGCCGCAGGACCGACAACCGTTGGGGTATACGAGTCCTCGAGTGGAGACCGCGTCTCGGCAAACGTAGCGTAGGCCGCCCATGGGCGAGATGAAGCGACGATATCAAAAAGGTGGCTGGTAGTGGCTGCCGGAGAACTGCTCAGGATCGAGCTTGTTGGCGTACCATGGAGGAGGCCTATGTTCAGCAGTGGACGAGTAGAGGCTGATGATGATGATGAGTATGAACTTAATACCAACCTTCTTTATGATCGGTAATTGTTACTGGCAGAATAGTCAGCATACGCTTATCTATGCCGTTTTTGCTTCCAGGGGCCTTAGTCTGTTATTACAATTGCGTCAGAATGGTCGAAGAGTAATCTTATAATGATTATTTTACAAGTTTCGTGATCTACTAACAAAATGGCCTCATTATGAATTTCCAGTGGTCTATCACTGACACTTCACTCCATATTAGTAAATGTTCAAATTGAATATTAGTGTTTAGAAAATCATTTCTATTAACGGCTTTTATAATAATGGTGGGAGTTTTGGCGGGAAAGGAAAGATGAGTGTCACGCTCATTTTTCATTGGACTTTTGAATTATTTATGGTGTTGTTTACTAAATAAAAACGCGTGATTTATGTAGGTACTGAATGCACTTTTTAAGTGCATTCAGTAAATAATTTATAAAGAACATTGAAATATCGCAGCATAGTCGCCACATCATGACTTAAAACCTCCCTCGTAAACGGTTCCCGCGTCCGTGATTTTCGACTGTCTTTGGCGATATCCGCCATTATTGTGAAATATAATTTTCATTGGCAAAATTGTGGTATCTAATCCACAGCGGCCATTGATCAAGAATTGAAGTTAAAGTTGAAATAATGGCAATACGGCAATGTCATTCTATCACCATTCCATTACAAGACGACTGAGATAATTGATTGATCATTATGAATTTAGCAGATTACGAACTTTTAAGCACAATGGCTATATGAAATGACAATGGAATCGTGTTGGAATGACAAAGTCATAAAAATAGTAGACTAGGGCCCCTGGTATCGTGTTACAATGGTTTACTGCCATCTTGATTTCAATGTGCGAGAGAGACGGAGCTATACATGCCCGAGAGCACTATCTCTTTTCGCCTTGGACTCGTGATATCATTAATACTTTGGAATACGGCCTCTAGCACTATTATATTTCACATTTTTACCGTTTCAACACTGATTACGATAAAGAAGAAAGCTCGAAAACATTTTATGGTTAGATTGTTATGCTGCCAAAGAGATCTCAGATTTTTTTTAACATATTTTGGTGTCATTATAAAATCTACCATCGTTATAAAAGAGAGACGTCGAGAAAGACCCCAAACAAGTTAGAAGACAAAAGTCCAAAGGGACATGAAGGTGTTGGTACTCCGTCAACAAGGCGCTCAAGAGAGAACTAAATAAAGTATCTTTATTGAAAAATCTGACTCCGCGTAAAGGGATAAAGCGAGACGAAAAATATCATCGAGATCTTAGGAGCATTAGGTCGTATCTATAGCACGACGTTGGAAGCAGTAGGTCGTATGTGTAGGTTGTCTGACCTATACTTACGACCTAAAGCTTCTAAGCTGGAACTATACATGCGACTCTAAGATCGAGAAATTTAGTGTCACATTTTTCTGGATTTGGAACACTTATTTGTATTTGCAGGTAAACTGGTACTAATGAGTCAGCGGGAACAGTTAGACTCTGGTCTGAACACGTACAACGACTCGCAGTGGCACGTGGTCACTGTGACACACAACAACAATGCGCTCCGGCTAGTGATCGATGACTTCGACTACTTCAGGTACAATTCATCATTTACTCAAAACAGTTCAAGTAGACAGTAACAGATATACCTTGCTACCGTGTATGGTTAAAAAAATGTGGGTCTGCAAACCCCACACGATCAAATAGTCTCCTATGATAAAAAGAGGTGACATGATATAATTTCAATAATGTGCTTATTTATTGATATTGGTTTTGATGCAATGTAACATACCTATATACAAACTTATAAAACTAAATACCTAAATACAAATGACTAAATAAACCTATTACACTAATTAAAACTATTAATAAATTACAAAACAGCATCAAAGAATTCTTCGTCATCGCTGTCGACTGGTAATGTACCCAAGAGACTGGCAGCATTGCCGCGTTGAATGGCAATACTTAGCCTCTGGCCAAGGTAAATGCCAGCCCTTGGGTCACGGGAAGTGTCAACAAGCCGTTTGGACAGATAATAATGTGCTTTAAGCTGTTAACTGCTGCGTTGCGTATGGCGGGCTCGGTTCCCGCACGGAACAAATATTTGTGTAACCTACAAGTAGTTGTTCCGGGTCTGGCCGTTTGTGTATATGAGTTTATATGTTTGTAAACGCACCCAAGATACAGGAGATTTTTCTAGTGTAAGGAAAGGTTTAAAAAAGAAAATTGAAGTTACGAGAGAGAACGGAACGGAGTGCTGTTCTTTAATTAAATATAACGTCACTTCGGTTTCGATTTTAATAAAGTGTTTTGCTCATTAATTAAGACATCGAAAACAAAAGTGTTAATAGACTTTTGCTGTTGACTGTAACAAAACAACACAACGACCACTTGCAAAAATGTGGAAATTTTTAGTTCCTGAGACGCCTAAGTAAAATTTCATATCGTATACTTTTTTCGGTGGTATAACATCGGCTGCCGGCAGAAGTTACCGGGTGGTAACTGCTGGCGGCAGTCTTTGTCTGGTGGGTACCAGACAAAGTATTGCCGCCAAACGATTCCTCGTGTTCCGGAGTGACGTCTGGTGAAGCCGTACGGAAGACGTCTGAGCAGTTGTGTTGCGATGTGTGGCGGGTACGATGCGCCAAATGTTGTTATGTCGGGAGTTTGGTCGTGGAGGGTCTTCAGATCAATCTCCCTCTAGCGCAGCATCGTTGGTCGTGTTGTTAGGTTAAACATTGCATCACTGCATGGCTCTTAATAAACTAGCGCGCTTTACCATCAACGATTGCATCACTGCTTACCATCAGGCTGGATTGCAGTCAAGCACTAGTTTATAATTAGAAAAAAAATAATAATCCAGATACTTTGAAAGGCAGAGTCACTATCGGGAACATCCAAAGGTTGACACCATAACTTTTCGTAGTTTCATAACCTTTTTAACTTGTCATGCCTATGCTGATTGTACTAACCTAACATTTTACCCCACACACACCCTTACATACATACACACACACACTTCGACACACCACAACACACATATATACATATAAAAATGCATGTCTGCTGTCTTGCACTTTTGCGTTACTTGGGATCATTTTAATTTCAATTTCATTACTGTTGTTATTGCTTCTTTTTTCTCCCTTCTTTTGTACATCTGTTAGTTCAATTCACTGACATTGTTTTCTCGTGTCTTTATGGAAATTGTTTACAGAATCCATTTGGCTGAACCCTATCTTTTAAGATACAGGCGAGTTCTAGTTTAAAAGATAGAGGCTACTATTGCATAGCAATTATAAACTTGCCTTTCATGTAACAGTGTAAAGTGCTATGTATTTTTTTTTTTTAAATAAATACTTTATTATTATTTCAGTACGGACACAGCGCCAGCGCCACTGCACATCCTAGACGGCGTGTTATTCGTGGGTGGCGTGCAGCCAGGCTACGTGGTAGGTGGCAGGGCGGGCTCCAAGACGCCCTTCAAAGGCTGCATAGCCGATGCCACCATTAATGGCCGGGTTCTGAACCTGCTGGAGCCCTTCAGCAATAGTAGTACCACCTTCGGCAGGTGTGGCAGTACCACCACGACGGGAGGAATCAGCCCAGGTACGTTTATTATTCGTTTACAAATGATTTCATCACATCTCGCAGTGAGGAGGCTGACCAAAGAGTGGGAACATTATAGGCTTATTATGTTGTATTGAGATTGAGATCAGATTATGAACGTTCTTTCAACCGAAATTACCAAGATAGAAGAAGAATGTTGATGGAAAAACAAAACATGATTTTTTATCTGAGTTGCTAACGCAACTTTAGAGGAATAATTCACGTAATTTTAAGAATGTTCACAGTCTGATCTCAGTATCAATCTTAATTTTAAAACAGAGCTCTTTCTCTGAAGTAGTTTGAAGAATACTAAACGCGGAATTAATGTTTCGGTCGAACTACAACGACTTTCGTGTCACACTTGTGTGGCACGCCCCGCACACATTACCATTCCAACCTTACTTATTTTACTATTCCGTGGTTTTAATTATCGTATTAATCGTGTACTTTCGGTTAACTATTGTAAAGTATACAGTTATACCAATATTTACAAAAATATTGACATTTTACGATTATTTACTTTCAAATTTTTATATATACCAACGCCAGGCTCGATAAAGAATAGAGTTATTGTCATCACAACTCACGTTTTATAAATCTCCTATTATTTACATGATTATTGCCTTTTACATGCTAACTATTTATTAACAATTGGTATTGCAGCATATTTCAATAGAATCACTAAAATAACATGCATATTAACTTGGTATTTCGAAAAACCATTAAAAAGTCGACATTAATTTTACGTGACAGCCCTACAAAAAAGAAACATGTATGAAATCCAGGTTGGTATTAAACACATTTTGTGGAATTTAGCCAATGAATAAATGTGGACGCTTTTGTCAATACAACTTTTCGTACCTATTTTAATTACTTTCAAATCAACTGCATAACAGGTGCATTGTAATACTTTCAAGTATGGACTAAGTTTAATATAAATGTATCAAAAATTTAACCTATTAGGAAATTAGCTTACATGTGCGGGATATTTCATTTAAATCGGTAAAGCGTTCTATGCAAATCATAAATATCTAAACATAAATAAACTGTTTACTTTAGGAGGAAGTAGGATTATTACTTTTATCAAAATCATCTATCTAGAAAAGGTTGTTAACATCTGTCTTTTAGGCGTAAACAACTTGTGGCCTAGCAACGGTTTGTTTACCTCTATTTTTTTTATCGAATGTAGCTTTTATTACAGAGTGGTGCTGACAATACGACAATAAATTGAACATCGTGTACCTCAACACATTTTCAGTTTACCCATAAAAATATTATATAAATATATCCATTAGTTTAGTCACAGGAAATTATTTTTCATTTTTCTCATTTTCTACATGATGTACATGTTCATAAGGAAGCGCTTAGAGGTTGATGGCCGCCGCATCCAGCGGTACTAAACTTTAATAATAATGGCACGAAAAAGCAAGGCGATACAGGAACGCGCTGTCGCCCGCTGATCGGAGGTCATTGAACCAATAGTTTAAAGGATGTTCTACTCCGTTTGCATTTTTATGTGATTTAGTTTGTTTGAAATTTTCATTTTTTTATTTTTAATGCTAGGTTTTTTCTATGGTTCAGGATTATTCCTATGAACCAGCATGGTCTGTGTTTTCATTTATTGTCGTATTGTCAGCACCACTCTGTATATCTAAACTTAAATCTCTTATTTTTTATTAGCTATTTAAAAAGTTGTAGTTATTATGTCAATCGCGTTCTTTTAAAAATTGATATTCATTAAGTTTGCTATTGTTATAGGTATACAGTTATTATATCAACCGTTACAAAAATAAAGATTTTTTATTATTATTTACGTGTAGATCTAGCACAGTGGGCCGCGACTCCCCACACAGACGTACTGCCGACGCCCGGACTGCCGGGCGCTAGCGAAGAACCACCCATCAGAGGTACGTACGACTCCACCCATAAAACATATACGGTGTAAAGATGACGATCAGAGAGGCAATACTCGTAATTTTAAGAACGACCACAGCCTGTATATGTGTAGTGTTAATTTAACGACACGGTTGGTGTAGTGGCTTAGCGATGGACTGATGCTTTGCGTGTAGCGGGTTCGATCCCTGCACGGAACAAATATTTGCATGACCTATAGTTGTTCCGGGTTGACCCACGATACACAAATAATTCCCAGTGTGGACACCGCTTTTAGGGTTCCGTAGCCAAATGGCAAAAAACGGAACCCTTATAGATTCGTCATGTCTGTCTGTCCGTCTGTCCGTCCGTATGTCACAGCCATTTTTTTCCGAAACTATAACAGCTATGCTATTGGACCGCATTAAGATTTTGATGCGAAAATGAAAAAAATAATAATAAATATTGGGGGCTCCCTATACTAAGAACTTCAGTTCTTTAAAAATTTTTGAGTTTCAACTCAAAAATTTTTTTTTCATCAAAGACATACATCTAGGGATAAGTCTTCAAAATTGATATCGAGGTTTCTAAAATATTTTTTTTTCTGAACCGAATAGTTTGCGTGACAGACGCTTCCAAAGTGAAAAAAAGTTGCCCCCCCCTCTAACTTCTAAAATAAGAAAATAAAATAAAAAAAAACATATGATGTACATTACTATAAAAACTACCAACGAAAATTGTTTTGAACGAGATCTAGTAGGTAGTTTTTTTTAAGACCTTGGTAATCATAAACCGCTTATTACCGTGTAATCTTTCATACAAATAACTTAAATCCTTTAATTTCATAAATCAATGGTACGGAACCCTTTGTGCGTGAGTCCGACACGCACTTGGCCGGTTTTATTTTTCTTTTAAAAAAATAATCATTTATAGATAATTTCTGAAATTTTGGTGTGCTACGACAATGTGTTAAAAATTTGCACGTTATCGTTGTAAACGGCGTGCACTAAGATTTTAAAGCGTGCTATAATTATCATCTTTAGTTCAATTATCATATAATATGACGGTCCTGATGCTTAACCTACATTTAACAACAAATGTCAATTTTAAGCTCAACATTTTTCGTCGATTTTAATCGATTAAAACTAAAGTTCAATTAAAACTTTAGTATTAATCGATTCGAATCTACGAAAAAAAACTTACAGAGCAAAACATTTTATCACAGTCGAAACCGAAGTGACGTTTAATTAAAGAGGAGCATTCTGATTCTCTCCCTCTCTCTTTCTTGTTAAACAGAGGGAGGAAAGAGATTCGAGTTAAAAATATATTTTTTTAACTCTTAAAATGCTTAAAAATTTTTCGTGTGAATCTAATTTTGTTGCTGACTGTACAGTCAGGGATATTCTTTTGTTAATGAAATTGACGTTTCATAGACATTTCAAACAACTATCATATGACAGAACCTGTGATTTGAATATAATTATGTTATCCGTACAAATATTCAAATCACAAGTTCTGTTTATTTGAGTTTTTAGTAAATTCGATTAACTTAATATTTTTCCCCGATTTTACATTTTTTTTAAACTATTAACTGTAGCTTATTTATTAACTTCTTAGAGGATGCAAGGAACATAGCATGGCTAGTGTTTGCCTAAAGGCGTTTAAATATAATAATAATAATCTTTATTAACGAATATGTGACCTTACAGAGTAACTATTAAGTAAACCTTCCGTAAGCTTGATGTATGCATCTCAGTCGTCCTCGATACACATCATCTGAATTACACATTGAATAATTAAATTATTTAGGTACAGGGGATGCCACATTCCACAATGCGGTGCTGCCCGTACCGGTCCCTGAGGACACGACAGTCGCGCCGCAGACAAGCACGAGCACGACCACGAGCACGACTTCTCGTCCCGCCACTACGACCACGCGCCGCCCACCGCCCAAACCGGAGGCCGGTTGTGCGGTCGCATATGACCCCTTCTACTCTATTGGGGACCCCGATGTGGGATATAGATTCGGTAAGACACAATCATTTTATTTTGATAAATATAAAACTTTTATTTTGACATGCTACACAGTAGCATGTCCATGGGCGTACCCAGGTGGGGGCAGGACTCCTGTTGTGTCTGTGTGCATAGTATCGCAGCATAATGCTGAGCGATGGCTGTTCTGCGTGGATGTCAACTATTATCACTCAACTGTTTTTGTAAACGTGTCGGTCTATAATAAATGTGTTCTTCAGGTACTCGAAACGACAGTCGCATCGAGTACTCGAAGCTGCCAGAGCGCCATCTGCAGGGCTTCGACCTTACCATCTCGTTCAGAACATTCGACCAGCACGGTGGGCTGGTATTCTACGCGGCCGCCGACAAGAGACCCTCTCAGTTCCTGGCGTTCTACATGAAGGATGCTAAGGTATGATCTTGCATTTTACACACAATACTCCTTTACCTTATAACCTTATCAAGTGACATTAATCTTGTGACTGCGGAGAAAACAAATTGCTGAAGTATTGTCTCCAAAGTCATTGGGGATCTGTATTTGTTTAGACATAGGATTGCTTTCGAAAGTCCTTTGGCGCTTGATTGACGTAGTATGAAATGGTATAATTATGTAAACATAAATTTTTCACGTTTTCACGTCACTTAGCTTTAATCATTGTTTATGAAGAAACACCATAATGTTTAAAGGGTTTATTCATAAAAGATAATTAAAGTGGTGTTAAAACGTCAAAAAAGTTTGGTTTAACACTATTTAAGCAACGTTTATGAATGAGGTTTATTGTTATTTTTTTTTACGGATTACGTGTTCCTTCTCCAGCTCCACTTCACCTTCAACTGCGGCGGTGAGACGGCTCTGATCTCATCAATGCAGATGTACAACGATACTAAATGGCACGTCGTGACACTCACTCGCTCGGCTGGTCACGGCAAGCTGGCGGTGGACTCTGAACTGGTTGGCGAGACCAGCGCCATCTGCAAGGCACCTGCACCATTGGCCGCGCCGTACTACTACGGCGGGCTTAGAGATCTTAACCATAATATTAGTAATAATCTCATGGTAAGGTTTTATAATTTTCACTATGCTCTTTTTTTTGTTGGGATGGGAAATCATCAAATGACCTCTCTCGCTCTGAGCGGAGCGGAAGGGCGTGTCAGACTTTTACTGACTAAAACCCACACGTGTTTCTTCACTTGCCTGTGCTTTACTTTTTTAACAGACCCGCAACATCATTGACTATGCTATCTCGTAGTTGACCTTGAGAGGTCGTGACTATTTATAACAGTGTTACAGTACTTCCTCCGGTACTGCTGACGTAATTGCTGACAGCATTAGCCTCTGATAACGTATCCCAATAAAGGAACACTATTATTTACTTAACACCTGGTCGCTGTCATATTTCAATTAGGGAGCGTTCAAGTATTACGTAACGCAATTTGAGGGCGTGGGGGTCTCGTAAAACGTTACGATGCGTTACAGGGACGGGAGGGGGTCTTTCTTAAAGCACGATACGTAACATTGATTCTAAAAAAAAAAATATTTTATTTTTATTATTTAGTAAATTAAAACTATGTGGTGGCCTAGTGATTAAAACACCAGCCTCTCAAGTATGAGAGCCCGGGTTCGATTCCAGGTCAGGCAAGTACCAATGTAACTTTTCTAAAATTATATGTATTTTCTAAGTATATCTTGGACACGAATGACTGAAGGTGAAGGAAAACATCTTGAGGTAACCTGGACTTTAAGTCTGAAATCGCCAACCCGCATTGAGCAAGCGTGGTGATTACGCTCAATCCTTCACTGTATGAGAGGAGACCTGTGCCCAGCAGTGGGACGATAAAAAGGTTGATGATGATACCAAGTGTAATAACATTACATAACTTCTTACGACTTTAGGATAAAATTGATCACTTGAGTGTTACATAATACAGAAAAACGTTACGGTGCATTACACGGTGGGAAGGGGGGTCAAAAATTGCGTTACGTAATACTTGATCGCTCCCTCACCTAAGTTATCGGAATTATGGATGTCCAATAGTTAAAACTGGGCAAGGTACCTGACCTCCGTGTCGCGCCGGTGTCAACGGAAGCGAAAAATATGCTGTCTCTTTCGGCCCCGATACTTAGGTACTACAAAATGAGACAGATATTTATTTATACCTGTATATCTGAGACGCTGGGTGAGTGGAATACCTCTATAAGTGAAACGACATTGCAGGTGCCTTAATGTCTCACTTAACCAGGTTTCACTGTATATAAATTCCAATTTACACATGTGACGTATACAAAGACATTAAAATTTAACGACACGATTGACGCAGTGGCTGAGCGATCGACCGCTGCGCTGCGTATCGCGGGTTCGATTCCCGCACGGAACAAATATTTCTATAGCCTACAATTAGTTGTTCCGTGTCTGGCTGTTCTGTGTGTGTGATTATATGTTTACCCACGATACAGGAGAAATTCCTAGTGTGGAACAACTTTAAAAAAATATATTAAAAAAAGACTAGTTATCTAAGCTGCGCCCCCGTGGTTTCACCCGCGTAAGTTTTGATCCCTTGGGAATATTGGTATACAAAGCACAATACATACCCATATGTTATTCCTGGTTGCCAAAGTTCATCCACATAGAGTAACAAATCATCATCTCCGCGTTTATCCCAGTCGCATCCGAAGCTTTTTCAGCTTCAAATCAAATCAAAATCGTTTATTTTAAATTAACCATCACTTGGTACTTTTGAATAGTCAATGTCGGTTAGTCCAAGAAAAGTGAAGCTAAATTGCACGTTCAAAAGCGTAGATCTCTATAGAGAAGAACGTGCAAGAAACTCCATGGACACTCTTTTAAAATCATAATATATGGGTTACATTTCTTCGTTACATATTTATGTTGCTTCTATCATGTGAGCACAATGTAAAATTAATTAAAATAAAAAAATTAATTAAGCTCACTGGCAGCTAAGAGATGACCAGTCTCCACTGACGGCCCCAGTTCACGAGCTTTGGAGTCCGCTTTTACCAGTCTAACTGCTGATATGGCTAAACTTCGACATTTTCCGTGAAGCGACTGCCGTCTGACCTCCACAACCCGAAGGCGACATCGAAGCATTGCAGCTGACCAATTGTTGGACTTTTTGAGGGCTCCAACAACCCTTTAACGACTGCCACTAGATGTTCGTATGGCAACCGGGATGAAGTAATTTACACAAATTTAGCTAACCTCGCTTTGTGTAAGCTTTTATTACATGATAAGTCTGCTTATACAAGATATTTACCTATAGCATGATACGTCACCTAATTACTAATTCGAACATTGTAACGTACGGACGACAGCAGTGTGGCTACCATGATTTCAATATGAACACTCTATCATCGATATCGAGCGCGTTTGACTCGTCGATTGGCTCGCTTCAAGGTTGTAAGAACTCTCAACCAATGAGAACGCCAAACGCGGTCAATGCATATGATCGAGTTTTGTAATGAAAACTTATGATAGCCACACCGGGCAAGCTACCCAAAACTAACAAATATTCCCTATCAACCGTGAGCCTTAATGTTTTAGAGATAACGTTGAAAATCTAATAAAGAAATCTGACAGGTTGTAGTAGCTTGATGGGCTATCGTCCTACTTTTTACAGAAATAACTCGTTTATACAAAGAGTTGCGGGTACCAGTTTACTATTAATACTACACTATTTACATTGAAATATTCTTCTACAGGGCTTCTACCAGCCGTTCAAAGGCTGCCTGAAGGGGCTGATGATGAACGGACAGCACGTGACTGACATATCGTACCGTGTCAACTCGCTCCGCTGCGCCGACAACGTCGAGGAAGGAGTCTACTTCGGAGCCTCGAGCAACTCGCATAGCAACTATTTAAAGGTATTACACAATTTCTAATGTTACGAAGTGATTTTAGGAAAAAATACTTTATTCCCTACACTTAAAGCGGCAATCGGCTTACAGCCTAATCGGATACAGATGAGTCCCAGTATTTTATCTGCCTATATAAATAAAGTGTATCGTGCTCCACAGCTCCAGTATGGGTTGTAGAGGTTCTATGACAAGGCCTTTCGGGCTTCTGACCATCCGTAACTATTATCAAACATTATATTATGAATGACAGACTATAATGGCTTACTTTTTTTTTTGACTATGGCATTTCTTAGTTGACCTTGAAAGGTCGTGACTACTTAACCGGACTATCCTGTGGCTGCCTTAAATGAATTCAAAGCTTCCAGCCAGGGCTACTAAAAACTAAGCGACTACACGTTAAGGCTACACCCCCTGTGGGGTACGAACCTCGGCTTAGGGTGTCACTGGAGAGAACAGCAAGGGACGGCTGGATCGAAGTTTTATTTTAATTCGGTTTGATGACCGCGGCGTTTCCTAGTACTAGCTCTGAGAAGAAACGTCCGAAACAAACTCAGAGGTCATAGTTGGGAATTTATATTTACTGGCTCAGCTGCGGCGCGGGCTGGCTTTCATCGGACAAGATAATGGCTTACGCAATCTTCAA
Source organism: Sesamia nonagrioides (assembly GCA_017933935.1). NCBI lineage: Eukaryota > Metazoa > Arthropoda > Insecta > Lepidoptera > Noctuidae > Sesamia > Sesamia nonagrioides. The sequence continues at coordinate 1,292,109 of JADWQK010000137.1, read as the reverse complement.
CCGCACTAGTTATTCTAAATTCAAGCTTAAACTAGGGTAAAGTTTGTATTAGAATAGGAATAGATTTTACAGCTAAGTTTTGTGAGGTTTAAAGCCAATTGGGTGGTTTGCTGGAAGCTTCGCCGAGAGATCTTTGAGTGTCATTGTGTATGCACTGGTCCAAGTGATTTTAAACGAACATCCAATCGGAGACAATATCAAAAACTAAGCGCTGTCTCATTAGTAAAGCTTTTTTGATATTCCCACCACCGGTGGGAAGAGGATTAGGGTGCAATCAACTTAGTGTTACGTACCTGCTCATTGGAGTATTCAATGAGTTTTGACTACTTTTATTATTTATTACTAACGTTTTATATACAAATGTTATTCGTGATACTATTCTAAGACTAGATGTGGTATAACTAAACTAAGTAGGTATTATACATGACATCACATTACGCTTTTAACAAGAGCCCCAATAGGGTATTTGACTATAAAAAACTAATTAGCCCGTCAGTCAGATTTCCAAAAAATACTAGACACGTATTTTTCTTTTTTCATATAAACTAAAAATGAAGTCGACACAGCGCGTTGAAAACTTGTGTGACGTCACTGCACGCTACACTTTTTAGCGGCCACTGACGTCACCAGCCACCCTTCCTGATCTTTGATGCCTTTTATATTTGTCAATTTTTATTGATTTGATAAAACAAAATATACGTATCCAATATTTTTCTCTAATCTGAATGACGGACTAAATAGAATCATTTTTTTTTACCCAGGATACATCCCTATTGCCAGCTGACTAAAAATCATCTACAAACCAATTTGACAGTTTCTTAGTATCTTTACTTATCTTTTACAGCTCCTCGAAAACTTCAAAGTTGGCGATGAGGTATCAATATCCATGGAGATTCGCTCTCGCAACAGCACGGGGCTGCTGCTCAGCGTCCACGGCAAGAAGGACTATCTGGTCCTCGAATTACTGGAGAACGAGGTCGTTGCCAACGTCGAGAATGGAAACGGGCCCTTCCGAGCGAGCTACTCGCTCGGCAGCAAGTTCGCGCTCTGTGATGGCAACTGGCACAAAATACACGGTAAGTTAACTAAGCATTCTAATTTCTAAGCTCACTGTTAATCTATAAAAAATATTATATCAACCTTATTGCACTGACTATAAAGATCACTTTTATTTTAATTTGAATACATAATCGGAAATACTTTAACAGGACTGTAATTTAGCTTAAGGATATCTTTTGGTGCCTGAATGATCACAGAGGGCGTTAATTATCGGTAAACATTTTGCGAAATTGGCAAAGAAATTGTATTGACAAAATAATAGGACGGTGTTAGTTCCTATTTTGGCCACTCACTTAAAGAATCTTGTGACGTTTTATAGTGAAGTGCAACACTCTTTTCGGGTCACATATGTAGGCGTGTCTTTATGTATCAGTTAGGAAGAAATAAAACTCAAGAAATATAAAAAAAAAAACAAATGATTTATTAGGCTTATACTTGGTTAAAATTACAATAACATTCATCGATCACTTAGTGGATGGATATTTTACTATTATTTTTAAATATTAATAATTTTGGTTTGTTATTTGACAGTTAAACAATATGTAAAGAAAACCCTGTCCGATCCGTGAAGGTATTGTTAGGTATCGTTAACTGATTCTACTAATGTCTACAAAGCCGAGCTAAACTTAATAAAAAATCCCCCTATAAAAATCAATATTATTTCGCAAAAAGAGGTAACTTAATACATGTGCGGTAAGCAACATTACCGGGCGGCGGGGGGCAGGGCACGCGGCACGTGGTCGCGTCGCTATTCGCTAATAATAATACCGGTGTTGTCACTTTTTAAAAATTACCAAATTTCGAGGAAATTGGAATTAATTCCCGGGAAAAAAAGATTATTTCAAAATTCATTATTATTGTTACTATGATGATTATGTAAAATTTTATATTATACTAGCTGCCGCCAGCGACTTCGTCCGCGTGGAGTTAGTTACACTCCGCTCCTATTGGTCTCACCGTTGATGTTATATAGCCTAAAGCCTTCCTGGATTAATTGGCTATCCAAACACAACAAACAAACAAACTCTTCAGCTTTATATATTAGTATAGATTTGGTCAAGTGTTTACCTAACCTTTATTATCCTTATGGATCGGACAGGGTTTTCTTTACATATTGTATATGACAATTTAAACAGCATTAAGTTACAATTAGAGAGGAACTACATAAATTAATATCCAAAAACAGTTAAGGTGTGATAAAGTAAATGTAATATTGATTAAAACCACTGCTGAAATGGAAGTAAATGACGTACATAGTGTCTACTAATTAAAATATGAGTACCTACCTACTTAATATTCTTAAAATGTAATCAATAAACAATTTTACTAGTACATGTTTTGTTTTTGATATGTACGATGGAAGTATTTTGGCTTTAATAGTCTAATGTATATAGAGTACATTATTATAACTATTTATTTTTACCTCATAATTATACTAAAAATGTTTGTGATAACTATTCACATAATGTATTATAGTGCTTATGACAACTGTTTTAATAGAAAATGATAACACTCAGGATATGTAGGTCCGTATTACAGAACGTCACTCAAAGCACAAGCTCTACTTAAGTCTCATTTCAAGCCATTTGATTGGTTGAAACTAGTTATAAGTAATGCTTAAGCAGAGATCAATGCTTGAGTTTCGTTCTGTAATACGCACCGTAGTGTTTATTACGAAAAAAATATTTATTAAATTTTAAAAGTATTTATACATTTAAGAAATACAGAATTGTTGCTTCTTACTTCTACTGTTACCTCTACTTATGTACATATTTTGTCGATTAAATAAAAAAATAACCCATATTTTGAATATTTCCAGTGGTGAAGTCGCTGTACGTGGTTTCGGTGGGTGTGGACGGCCATTTCTCAAAGCCCGGGATCGGCGCGTACTCTTCGACGGACACTCGCTCAGCACTTTACATTGGCGGACACGAGCGGCCGCTGCATAAAGTGCGTGGGGTTCGCTCTCGCCGCGGCTTCACTGGCTGCATCAAAAACATCGTCATTGGAGAGTCACCCGTCAAAATACCACTAACAGCTGCCGGTAGGAACACACACGTTGGTGTTTGTCCCATCGACTAGCGGAATATCAAATACTATAATCCAATACTACAATATCCAAAGATGAATTAGCAAATCTTAATTTTATTTAGTTTTGTATGTGAATCCATAAAATTAAGGGCCATTCATATTCATCCTTATCACAGTTGTTCATATTTGGGCGAAACAAGCGTGACGTCACATATTTTTCAAAGTAACACCAATATAACATAATAATTAGTAATAACATTTTAAAGTTCCTCGTTTGAGATGAACTTGAGTTATAATACTTTTGGTTTAACATGTGCATGGTTTTACATGTGATGTCACGAAACTGATGACTCGACCCACCGTCATACTTTGTTATCCTTAACGTGTGACGTAGGTAATTTATGTGGTACCTTATAATATATACAACGTTATTTTTTGTATAACGATGCGAAACCCGATACACGCGCCCAGTATTTTGTTGTAAAGAAATTATGTACAAAATTTCAAAAAGATACCTAGCATGCAAAATCACATAGTTATGAGCTTGTTATGTTACCTGGTTGTCCCTACAAAAATATGGCCAACGCACCACGGGCCCGCTCGCGCCTGTAGCGGCGCGGCGCGGCGGGGGCCCTAGGACACTAAGATCCGTTATGAACTGTGTTGGGCGCTCGGTAACCACACTGCATCATTTTTTATATATATCTGGGAAAAAATAAAACATAGTGTAAAAATTATTGCAATCGATTCAGTTGCTTATTCTGAACAAACTATATCCAGGTTCCATATAAAGAAAAATAACATTGTATATTGGAGCTTGCACTTCTATGGATATGCTCGTAGTGACATCTTAAGTTTATTTTATTATGACAATATAGTATCGTTGAGTTAGTATCCCATAACACAAGTCTCGAACTTACTTTGGGGCTAGCTCAATCTGTGTGATATGTCCGTATATATATATATATATATACATATTTACATCCAAGTACGCTATTTTTAATTGTCAACATATAAAATAAATTTTGTAATGTTTTTGTAAGAAAGGAGATGTTTCAGAAATGTGTGGAGCCTGGGCCAGCACTATGTACACATTAGTATACATTATAGTTAACTGTTTTTATGTTAATTTTATAGACTTTGGCTTAGTTCTTATACAAATTCAATTTAACTCGGCCAAGGAGTGCAACACAACTACTGATAAAAATTGTGGTCAGCAATAGGCGAAATAAGATTTTGACAGTGACATTTGATTTACATGTCATGTATCTAAGGCTATCGTATTCATATTATCTACCAGATTACTGCAAAACAAACACAAAACATTTATTCCGAACATATGGCACACAAAACAAAAATAATCACTAAAAGCTTCGATACAAAATTACCTGAAATCAATACTCGCCACGAACACAACGGGAAAATAGAACTATAATTAATTATATATACTTGTATTTTTATTCAAATTAATTTAGTAGTATTTTTATGGAAATCTATTATTTTTTTTCTTTTTATCTATATAGCGTACATAGTGGTGGCCCAAAATGAAACATCTCCTTTTGATTTGAATTTACTAGATTGTATTTAAAATATAGGACTGAATATGCAAATAATACAGTGTAAGCGATACTACAAACATTTTAAGATATAAAACTGTTATTATGATATACAAAATGGCTCTATGTAAATCAATATTATAATATATGTATTTACCATTCAAAGGAATTTCTTATTTTCTTCTCATTTTTACGTACAGACGATAGCAGGTCAAGCTAGTGCGAACTGTCAAATATCAAATGCCGATTTTCTGCAACCACAAGACTGGCTATGCAAAGTCGACCTCTTGCAGGCGTATTTTCATTTACCTGTGGCTCGCAGCCACAGAAGGTTTCTGCGCTTAATTTATCGCAAAGAATTGAATGAATGAATTGGATGAATTGAGAAATGGCTTGCCTACCTTTTGGTCTGAGCACAGCGCCGAAGACCTTTGCTGCGCTTACGAATTGGATAGCCCAGACGCTCAGGCAACGAGGTGTCAGGATAATAGTTTTCCTCGACGATTTCTTGATCGCTCAGCAGGACGAAGACAGACTTCGGAATCACGTGAAGATTGTGGTCGACACCCTGGGAACGTTGGGTTGGCTGGTCAAGTACAAAAAGTCGATTATCACCCCGTCGAAAAGTCTAGTGTTTCTAGGAATTCATTGGGATCCATGGTCGAATCGCAAGCGTCTTCCCGAAGAGAAACTTCCGCGACTGGCAGACAAAATTTGTCAAGTGTTAGGGAAGCAATACACAACGATCAAGGAGGTCCAGAGCATAGTTGGTCTCCTCAATTTTGCCAGTTTTGTAGTACCAAAAGGAAGGCTCAACATTCGAGCACTTCTGAACCTACTGAACGCAATCTTGAAGTCAGATTACAGGTCAGGACACACTCTACCTCATGCTGCCATAGACAATCTGATATGGTGGAGTCAGAATTGTCATCTTCCATCGGAAATACATAGGCCGCCTCTGTTTTATTTCCTTACAACAGATGCATCAGACATCGCTTGGGGAGCTCGTTTAGACAATCTTTCTCTCTCGGGTCTGTGGTCAGAAGCCGAGAAAGATCTTCATTGCAACCAGAAGGAGATGTTGGCAATCCTAAGAGTTATAGAAGATCATTATCAGCTCCTGTGTCACAAAACAGTTTTTGATTCAGAGCGACAACAAGTCAGTAGTCGCATATCTCCGTCACGAGGGAGGCACCAAGTCGGCTCCTCTCCTGGATATAACCTATAAAGTTTTCCAAATATTGGTAAACTACCAAATTCACGTGAACGTCTTTTATATACCAGGTATATACAATGCCCACGAAAATCACTTGTCGAGGTTTCGATTAACTTGAGAGTGGCACCTGTCTGCAAAATGCACGAACAAAATATTCGTCAAGTGGGGAGTTCCATTGATCGACCTATTTGCGTCCAACCGAGCCCATGTAGTGACGAATTACGTGTCGTTGGACCAAAACGACGGCCAAGCCCTCTTTTGCGACGCGTTTTTCCCATACGTGGAATTACAATCTTGCATGGGTGTTCCCCCCTCCCTTTCTGATTCCCAAGGTCCTAGGTTATCTCAAGCACAAGGAACGTACCGACTGGTAGTTCCACGATGGTAGCGAGTTTTTTGGCGCCCTGACATCAAGTTACGCGCTCTAGCACGCTGTATCACTTAGAAAAAGTTCTGACCGACACGACAACGGGACTACCACCACCGAGCGCTCACGACATGAGTCTGGAAGTTTGGAAATGTGGGGTTGGTCTGGGACGTTAACAACCTGGAATACTAGTCAAATAGGACTTCTTGAGAAGTCATGGCGTCCTTCAACACATAAAGTTTATAACGTTGCTTGGAAAAGATGGCTAGTTTGGTGCGAAACTCACCAAGTTAACCCCTCAACTCCAATAGCAAGTGATTTGGCTAGATTTTTATCTGATCTCCATTTAATTAATAATTTATCGTACAATACTATTTTGTTACAAAAATCTGTGGTCGCAACTCTCTGCAACCCTGACTTATCCGGCCAGTTAAGCTCAAATGTTGTAGTAAAACATGTTCTAAAATCTATCGCGTTACATAAACCGGTCAACAATATCAAGCCTCCGATTTGGAATAAAAAAATGATCTCGCTAGTTTCTTATAGACCAAAAGTGTTGATGAAAACAATATTTTTCAAGTGCAGAGACATACAGCTGCTCTTTTTCTACTATGCTCTGGTAGAAGAATCCATGATTTAACTTTGCTCACAGTTGATTCGAATAATTATTCAAATCAAAATGACGTAATAGTTTTTTGGCCGGCTTTTGGATCGAAAACTGATTCAGTAGATTATAGACAATCTGGTTGGACGTTAATCTCTAATGAACATAATAAAAATTTAGATCCAGTCTACTGGACTAAGCATACGATCTCGCTTCTTGAAAATCGTAGGAATACTACAATTTATAACAATTTGTATATAAATATTAGGGTGAACCTAAACCTGCATCAAAAACCCTAATTGCAGGCTGGATCAAGTCCCGTTTAGTCGAAGCTGGTATTAAAGCATCTCCTGGGAGTTTTAGATCAGCTGTGGCTTCACAAAACTTGGTCGATAATTTTCCTCTTGAGGAGATTCTTGCTAGGGGCAACTGGCGATCGCAACATACCTTTTGCAAATATTATAAACGAGAAGTTAGACCAATTGTAAACCGTCTCTCTGTAACTACATTATTTAATTCAAGTCGTTATAAATTAAATGATGTACCTAACAAATGTTATTATCAAGAGGTTTTTTGTTTGAATCAAATATGTGTTTATTTTCGATTAATTATACTAAGTATTATTTATTCGATGCCTACATCGATCATAATTTGATATGTAGTATATAAACCTGTATATACTTACACTTTTAGATCTTACTTACTGGTTACTACACCACAACTAGTATATTTTATTAATGTACGGATGCCAGCAGCAGCAGGTCAAGCTACCCGATTCTGTCAAACTTTCCCAATCAAATTTGAATCATAATGCTTCATCGATAAAGTTGAAAATCCATTATAGAAATCTGACAGGTTGTAGTAGCTTGATGTGCTGGCGACTGTACTATTTCACATTGGCGTCTTCGTCACTTCCACCAGGCGATAACAAACACGTCTCAATTAAATAAGCTTCGAATAACGGTCAAGTCAAATTAATAGAAGCGTTTTACCTACCAATAAAACGCATATTAATTTACTTACCTTATTCGAAGCTTATGGTCAAGGTCTGCCTGGTAATTAGACTCAATGAAATCAAAATGGCAAGTCTCGCTTAGCGAGCCTCCTAGCCTCCTACCACTGCCACGGGGAAGTGACGTACTAGAAAGAGACAGATATAAGTATATAGAAACGTTGAAGGTGGGAAGCGTAGGGCCTATCTCAATTCAATAAGTTAATTAATATGCGTTTTATTGGTAGGTAAAACGCTTCTATTTTGATGGTAAAATTCTTTGTCTACAAAACACTGTCGTAAAGAACTTATAACTGAATGGGAAGTCCGATTCTAATCTATTAAAGGTATAAAATTCTCGTGTCGCGAAGTTTGTGGTTAAAGTCCTCGGCTTTCCCGATTCTCATGAAATTTTGTGTGCATATTGGGTAGGTCTGAGAATCGGACAACATCTATTTTTTATGCCCCTAAATGTTAAGGGTAATCCACCCCAATTATTGTTTTAATATAGATCTATATCGCCCTTTACAGCACATAATTTAAATAAATAGTTTCGAATATACCTATTACAAATTTAAAAATTGTGTGGCGTCGCATTTGCGGCGATACCAGCCGGTTGGGCGGCAGGCCGCTATGTTTTTTATACAACGCTAACAGTTTTTTTGTAATGTATTTAGTATCAGCATTGCACCCGTGCGAAGCCGTGGTCGCTAGTGAATCGATAATATTCTACTCGTACCTACAAACACTTACATAATTATGAAGTATTTTATTTGGATAAGAATATGAATGCATTTCTATTTTTATTTTGTTGTAGAGTTACCCAGAAAAAATATGAAATTTATTTCTCAGTCAGAAGTCGAAACTCATGCGACGACGACGACGTGTTTTATGAGAATTCACGACGACTTAGTTTACAACCCCTGAAGTCTGCTAATTAACGAAATTACTTGAAACGAACACTGTGGGCATGATATGGATGACAAATAAAGACACTTTTATTTACGGGGTTCTTTTGACAAAAGTCGTTTTAGCAGAGGTTTTTATGTTTTTGTTTTGTATCCTCTCGGGCACCATACGCCATACGCAATAGATTTACATGGTGCCTGTACGGCATCACCCGCACGGAATCGGTTAAGCTTAGCCAGGCTTTGTAACTATTAGTAAAATCAACACCGCCATGACCCAACCGTTGAAAGTGCGCACCTTGTTTCCACCTGATAGAAGACTATTAAGTACTTTTTCAGGCCAAAGAAATGTTCCTTCAACGATTGCTTCATGTCAGTAACGTTGATACCCAACGCTTCCGACATACCCAAACTCGTGTTGTTCGTTAGTGAGCGGGACGCACGCTGTCCGAATGAGATGGCAGTAGCGACGTCTCGCGCAGCAGGGCGGAGCTTGTCTTTCCTTTCCGCGTTGCGTAGCTTAACTCCTTACGATTATGCACTCCTATTTTTTTTACTTTGTATTAATTTTTTTAAAATCTGATTTATTAATTAAATTAAAATTTTATGTCGTCCATAAACACGTCTGCTAGTCTCGAGGTCCGAGAGGAGGGGAGCATTGAAATTAGGCTGAGAATAAGCATTTTGGGGTACTGTCCTTGAACTCCAAAATTACAAAGAATAGTATCCCAAAACGCCCACCCTTCGCCACTTCTGAGTGTTTCCGCTGGAAAAAAGAACTGGCGGGACAAACTCCCCAGCAGCACAGCTGTCTGTTCATTTACAATTATACACACATAAATAAAAACGACAATTATATGAACTTACATAGGTATAACGTGTCTGTAAGCTAATTCTGGAGAAACAACATAAACATTGTCTTGCATTAATCATAGCGACCAGCTACTCTTATCATTTAAATAGTAAAAAAAATATATAAGTATAAAGGGTGTATCTGACATCGACGCACAAACGAGTACCATGGATCCAGTACATGATTCTGAACCCCTCAGTGGTGGAATTTTTCGTCGGCTTTTTCATGATTTAAAAAAAATAAATGTAGTTTTTTTTCTCTTCAGACCATTCAAAATTGCTATACTTTTATAACCCAATAAGATTTTAAAGTCAAAATTAAATTATTCGCTAATTACATAAATAGCGCAATGAAAACAAAACCCGAAAAACGATCTTATCAGCTGATTTAATAGAGTTCACATCAGGGATCAACGTCATACCTACAAACTCTCACGGCGGCACGCTTGCAACGTTCAAACGCCGAGCCTACACTTTTTTTTAAACACTGTGTATTATGTAACCGTTCATTAACGACATAAATGACTATCATAATTATATAGTGGCATGCGGTCTAGCCTTTTCGCGAAGTTTGCGTTACGATGTCAGATACACCCTGTATAAAGTTATTTACCGTGTTCATTGTAATCTACATTGCCTCAATAATTTTTCAACTGATGCCTTTCTATCAGTAGGTATCTTTGATTTGTTTAGGTAAGTACCTACCTGTAAAATAATACCAAAGGTAAACCTCATAATTTTTAAGAGCTTTGACTTCCCGTAACGTGATTCGTTCATTACAGCCTACAAAGGTTAATATTTCTTACGCTATTTGAAAATTGGGGCGTTGTTTAACTTTGACTACTACACTGAATCAAATTGAATTTGCAGCAGTTATGACAAAACCATTAAATAACGACCTTAACGAACCCCCTGACGGTCAGAGGCCGGGCTCCGCCCACGCACGACCTTGTAGAGCGCCACCCATTGGCACTCCGTTCTCCCACCAAATTTGCTATTCCTTGTCTACTTCTAAAACAATCTTCTGAGTGTATGCATATATATAGATATGCTCATGTCATGTGTTTGTCTAGTTAATGTACGATTTGAAGTTTCATATGACGTTATTTTATAAAACAAATATCATTGAATTGCACAATTATGCAAATTCTAGTTCAGTAATTATAAAAAAGCGCTGTAAAATGTTTAGTTGTTTTACATAAAGAACTTTTTTTTGCCCGCCTCTCGCTTCGTCGTGCCACTGCAACCTTCCCGCAAGCATGGAGTTATAATGTAGTAAGTACCTACGTAGGTACTACCCGTGCGCGATAAGTTGGGACCTGAGTGCACACTATTTGAATAAAATAGGACCCTAGGTATTTAATTATGTATCACCGAAAGTGTTGACTATGGTTTTGTAATGAATAAAAATACTTACAATGTTTAATTTTATACATTTATTTTATCTATTATTTACATTATCTCATCTCTCAACGTCACCGCACTCAGGTCCCAACTTATCGCGCACGGGTAGTACTACATTACATTATAACTCAATGCCCGCAAGCCTCCATTCTCCCACGCCCGCGCTCGTCCATAGGTACAGCTGTTAACGCCCACCTAGCACGATACCACGCCCCGCGCTTGTCCTGCGAGTTGATAGAATCTAAACTACAAAGAAATAAAAGAAAACACGAAGATCGTTGATAAACCAAGCAACAAAAACAACAATTTTAGATACTTAGGTAGAGCAGTGTATTGCAGTGTAATCGGATGGAGAAATCGCACTTAAATGGAAAATATTTATGAAATTTTAATAAAGAAACCAAAAATTTAGGTACCTAAGTAGTTATGAAAACTCACCATGTTCCGCTCCGGTGTTTTACGTTATTTGTCGGTAGTGCAGCACTGGCCTCTAGAAATATAAATACAATATAGGTTTGAGAGATTTAGAAAGAGAAGAGCTGCAACGATCTTGACAATTTTTATTAACCTTTTAATATTTTGTTTTATTTAACTGCACAAATAAAACATACCTACAATACCTACATACATTAAATTTGATAAGCGCAGAACTTAGGAAATCTTCTTTCTACAAAGTCTTAGTCTTAGTATTTAAAGAAAACCTAAAAAGTTTGAAAAAAGTTAAAAACATTAACATACCTATTGTGACGAATGCCCCTTATGTCGATGGCTAAGGTTCAATATCGCATGACCTACCTACCTATGAGGTACCTACAGAATGAACTCGAAGTTATACGCCATTATTATTGTTTGTTATCAATAAGAGAATACAGAGGTACCCCCTGATCTGTGATCGTTGGACATTGAAACCAAATAGGTATTTGTCGGAAAACAAAAGTGTCATAAAGTCTTGCGTAAGGTTTATGCTAGGACATTCATGATAGTTTTATAGAGTAAATCATCATCATCATTTCTGCCGAAAGACGTTCACTGCTGGACATAGGTCTCCCCCAAGGATCTCCAAGACAACCAGTCCTGCGCCTCCCGCAACCAGTGGTTTCCCGCGACCTTTACTAGGTCGTTGGTCCACCTTATCGGGGGCCTACCCACGCTGCGTTTTCTGGTGTATTGTCGCCACTCGAGAACCCGTCGGCCCTATCGGCCATTGGTCCTACGGGCAATGAGCCCGGCCCACTGCCACTTACTTAAGTGTTGCAATTCTTCGGGCTATGTCGGTTACTCTCGTTCTCGTTAAACTAAATAGTTAAATAAAATATGGCTTCTTGCACGACAATAAGGGAAAAGCTAGGCTTTTCCCTTATTGGCGTGTTCCCTTGTTGGCATTTATAACACAATAAAACTTGGGACTGAGCTGCTCGCTCTGGTATGCATTGTTATTAAGCAATATGCGTAATTATAACGTAAATTATTATAAACATTTTGATTTTTAATGTCTGGACTTGAAAAAAGACAATGATCCCTGAGTTTGTATCCCAGAGGTAGTCTCAGAGGTAGTTAGGAAATGCCGACTAAGTACATCTAGTTTAAAAAAAAAAACATATGACGTGTAAAAGTGATCAGGGATCATTGATATAAATATTACTGCGTCGATAGATAGAAGATCCTACTTGTATAATAAACGATTTCATTTCATTGAAATGACATATACCAATGCTAAGAGATCAAGAGTTCGCAATAAGTGACAACAACCTGTATAACAATCGATTGCAAAAATTCGTGAACATGAAAGCGTCTGTTTGCACAGTACGCGCCATTATTGAGTAGCGATCGGTAAAGGTCGGTGATCACGAGTGATGCGCGGGCGCCGATGACGGGCAACCAGGCCATAACCACCGCAACGATAGTATAGCTACGTGGACCCACAGACCAAGTAGTGCTTGTGGTGTTAAATTGCTTGTACGATTCAATTACATTTTTGTTGGCGTAGTGGTAACTGCCGCAACTTACAGGTTGGGGTACGCCCCAACCTGTAAGTTGCGCCAGTTACCACTACGAACCCCATCAGACGGTTCGCTTTGTGTAAATTATTTCATCACCACTGCTCTCAGAACGATGAAGAAAAACATCGTAAGAAAACAAGCATGTACTAGAGCCAAAAGAAGTGCTTCGAAGACATGTGACATCTACCAACCCGTATTGTACCAGCGAGGTGGATTACGGCCCACTCCCTCTCACCGAGCGGGGGCATGTGTCCCAATAGTGGAACATTATAGGCTGATTATGTTATGTGATTAATTAGTACCTGCGCTCTGCGGTTTCACAAGTGTCGATCTCATTATCGATCTCATATTAAACCTAAGATTATTGAATCCTACAATTCTTGTAATAAAGTTGTATGGGGTGAGAGAAATTCAGTTCAGATAAATAATTATTTAAAGTATGTAGTTGGGTGGAACAAACACGTTCGTTAGGCTCATCGCGATGCCCGACTATGTTATCAAATGTGGCTGTTTTATAATAAACCTACCTTCGGAGTTATTTATGAAAATATGTGTAAATCGCGAAATCTGTTTAAAAGTAAGTTAAAATATTGTCAAAACAACCAGGAGAAAATTAAAATGGATATGTTAGCGTCTTGTCATGAAAGTAAACAATTTAATAAGTTTTGGAAATTAACAAATAAATTAAAACATAAGTTGGGTGTACCGATGAGCGTCGAGGGCGTGAGCGACCCCACTGAAATAGTTAACGCTTTTCATAAACATTCTAAGGTGTGCTCGCGTTTAGGTAACTATGGCGAGTCGTCTAAAAATGCCGCTGGGGCGGTCGTGATCGGGGTCGACCGGGTTCACCCTGTTAGATTCTCCGCTAAGGAAGTTGCGAGAAGTATACAGAACATGATGAGGGGTAAGTCTCCCGGTCACGACGGCCTCAGTGTTGAACATCTTAAACACGCTGGGGTACACTTACCGCGAGTGCTGGCTATGTTTTTTAACCTTTGTCTGAGTCATAGTTACTTACCTGCCCAACTTACTAAAACGATCGTTGTGCCAGTAATAAAGAATAAGGCAGGCGATGCCTCCGATATCTCCAATTACAGGCCGATATCACTTGCTACTGTCTGTGCTAAGGTATTGGATAGTCTGCTTGATAAAATACTGGCTAAACATATCATTCTCGAGGATGGTCAGTTTGGCTTCAGACCAAACTTGTCGACAGATAGTGCAATTTTGAGCCTTAAGCAGACTGTCCAATATTATACTGACAGAAAGACTCCAGTAATAGCCTGTTTCTTGGATTTATCGAGGGCCTTCGACTGGTCAATTATGACCTGCTCTGGCATAAGCTCACTCACGACACTACTGTTCCCGCTGACGTTATATTACTGTTCAGTTTTTGGTATAGCAGTCAAAAGAATACGGTAAGGTGGGCAGGCTCTTACTCTGAGACGTTTGGGTTGGACTGTGGGGTAAGACAGGGAGGTCTGAGCTCCCCTCGTCTTTTTAATCTGTACATAAATAAGCTGATAGGTGAGCTCAGCAGTACCAAAATCGGCTGTCACGTGGACGGTGTTTGCGTGAACAATATTAGTTACGCTGATGACATGGTGCTGCTGAGTCCATCTATCGGTGCTTTAAGAAAACTCCTTGAAATACTTATGTGAAAGTTATGCAGTGACTCATGGACTCAAATACAACACCGAAGAGTGAGTGGTTGGTCTTTAAATCAGGTACCATGACCTATGAACAGCTGCCTGAAATCTCTCTCTCTGGGTCTCCTTTAGGGCGGGTTGCAAAGTTCAAGTATTTGGGTCACTGGGTCACTGACGACTTATACCCGCAGGTTTGTAAGTACGCTGTTCTAAGGCTGTTAAGATAACGCTTTTTAAGGCCTTCTGCCAGTCATTTTACACGTGCAGCTTGTGGACCACGTATACCCGGCGGGCATACAGCGACCTGCGCGTACAGTATAATAACGCATTCAGGGTGCTCTTGGGGTTGCCGTGGCGCTGTAGCGCGTCAGGGAATCCGCGGAGGCGAGGGTCGACGGGTTCACCGCGATCATGCGGAAACGTTGTGCTTCCATGATGGCGCGCTTGCGCACCTCCTCCAATGGCCTCCTGAGTGTGTTTTCGGGTCGGTGGGACTCGCCCCTCTTACGTAGGTGGATAGGAGTCCAGACCCACTTTAGTTAAATCATTACTAACATTAGGCTTTTCTTTTCTTTTTTTTTATTATTATAAACTAGCGCTTGACCGCAATCCTGCCTGATGGTAAGCAGTGACGCAATCTTTGATGGTAAAGCGCACTAGTTTATTAAGAGCCTATTCACTCTAGCCTTGAAGACACTCAAATTGTAGTCCAACGGAAACACCGCCGCTGGCAAATTGTTCCAGTCCCTCGATGTACGCGGTATAAAGTAGGAGGCGAAACGCTTCGTCCGGATCGTAGTGGTGTTAACAACGTAAGGGTGGAAACCAGCCGTACGACGGGTCGTCCGATGGTGGAACGGAGATGGGGGAATTAAATCATGCAATTCCCTCGCACACTGCCCAAAAAGCTAAGCTTTGGGCTAAGCTTTATTTGTACTAGGGTTGTAACGGAGCTTCGCCTCCGCTTCCGTTACTGCGGAAGTTCCGCAAGAAATCGTATCTTCGCTTCCGCCTCCGCCTCCGCACAATTTTTTGCGGAGTTATAACGGAGCTTTATTTACGTATTTATAAAATAAATAACGCGCAAGCTGCGACGCTCGACAACCGTCCGGCCGCGGTTGAGCGCGAAATGGTTAACAAACAACTAGTGCGAGGCGGGAATGCGGCAAACACAATTTGTTTCTCCTTAATTTTCACTACAAGAAGGTAATATTTTTTTTCAAAGTATACTACTATTAATGTACGTATTTAAAATAAAAAAAATTGTTTTAATTAACCATAAATTTCAATTTTTCTATATGTACTTTCATCTCCGCCTCCGCCTCCGTTAACCTCCGCTTCCGCGGAGGTGAGACTCGTCGCCTCCGCATCCGCCTCCGCCTCCGCTAACAAGCCTCCGTTACAACCCTAATTTGTACTAACACTATATGGATGTTTTTTTAATCCGAAATAAAATTTTGAATTTCAATTTGAATTATAAATTACTAGCGGCCGCCAGCGACTTCGTTCGCGTGAAGTTAGTTATGCTCCGCTCCTATTGTCGCAGCGTGATGTTATATAGCCTAAAGCTTTCTTGGATTAATGGGCTATCCAACGCGAAAAGAAGTTTTCAAATCGGATCACTGGTTCCTGAGATTAGCGCGTTCAAACAAACAAACAAACTCTTCAGCTTTATATATTAGTACTATAAAGATGAGAAACAAGGTATTTATTCCGTGATATTCTGATGTTTAAGGTTATAAAAAATAATGTTATTACTGTCAAGTGCCGTCAAAATTTTTTTGCGTGAAAGACTAACATTCTATGTTCTATGTTATTGGTTTGGTTTCCGCACTCAGTCCCTCCAGCGGACCATTGTGCGTGGACCATGGCGGCCTTTGGCAGTTATTCCAGCCAGCCCACCTCCCTCCAGAAACGCATCAGGTCTCCCAACCTGTTGAGAACATCTGTGTAAGATCTTGGTGCTCCTATGGTTTTGTTTCTAATTTGTGTAACGCCTGTACACTCGAAGAGTACATGCGCAACTGTCTCGTCAGCCTCTATGCAGGCTCTGCACAGAGGGCTGTCCGTTATGCCTATTGTGTGGAGATGCTTATTCAGCGAGCAATGGCCCGTAATGATCCCCGTCATCAATTGTAGGTTCCTCCTATCCAGGCGCAGCAACCTTTTGGTTAGCCTGTCATCCAACGATGGCATGGCCTCCCTGGACTGCCTGCAGCCCGGTGACGAGGACCACCAAATCTCCGCTTGTTCGTAGGTATGCTTTTGTGGCCATCTGCGTATTTGAATAAAGGGGATAGGCACAATGGGCTCCGGTCCGCTGACCAACGCGCTGGATGCCCTTCTAGCCAGCTCGTCAGCTGCGTCATTGCCCAGTGAACCGCTGTGACCCTTTATCCACTGTAGTGTCACAGTGTTGCGGTTTGGTACGGTTATCCGTTCCAATGCATCGTGGCACTCAAGTATTAGACTTGATGTGATGCATCCCTGCTTTAGGGATTGGAGAACGGAAGCACTGTCAGTGAGTATGCGGACACGCGTGTCCGCAACTCTTCTGGCTTTTATGGCTAGGGGCACACACTCTGCTTGATAGACTGTGTTGAGCATCCCTAGCGGTCTGGATATATTTATGTTGAGGTCTTGTGAGAATACTCCAACGCCCGTTCCTTCATCGGTTTTCGATCCGTCGGTGTACACTCTCAACTCCTCCGGACCTGAGTGGTCGCACTGCTCTTCTTCAAGTACTATCCGATAGTGCTTTTGAAAGCAGTACAGTTTTGGTACCCTGTCATTGGGTGCTTGTAACATTGGCCGCCTCTCGATTGTATCTAGCATCAGGCGTGTATGTTTGACCCTGGAGTCTTTGCTCAGGGTTCCCGATAGGGGGAGTCTGAAGGCAGCCAATGTCGCTTCCCCCCTCACAACGAGGTGAAGGGGGAGCAGTCCCAACATCGCCTGCAGGGCGGCAGTAGGCGTGGTTCTCATGCAACTGGTGATTGCCACACACGCCAACCTTTGTAGTTTCTCGAGGTCTTTTTGGGCTGTGCTCAGACTAGTTCTTGGCCACCAGACTAGTGAGCCGTATGTAATAATTGGCCGGATGACTGTGGTATAAAGCCAGTGAGTGACCTTGGGGCTAATTCCCCAGTTTTTCCCAAGCATCCGCTTGCATTGCCACATTGATATGCTGGCTTTAGTTGTGATGTAGTTGGTGTGTTTCGCCCAATTCAGCTGTTTGTCCAGGTATATACCCAGATATTTTGTTTCAGCGGATATACTTAGGGTGGTGCCAAAGAAACTTGGTAGATTTAGCGGTGTGAGCTTCCTCTTTTTTGTGAAGAGGATCAGCTCGGTTTTGGCTGGGTTCACAAATAGTTGGTGTTATTATTACACCAATTTTCCACGATTTTCAGGGCCTGGTGCATTAAATTGCACAGGGTGTTTTCATGCATTCCGCTAATTATTATTGTTATGTCATCGGCATAACCCACTGTATAGTAGCCTTTGTTGTTTAATGTTTTTATTAGGCTGTCAACAACCAGGTTCCATAATAACGGCGAAAGAACGCCTCCTTGCGGACATCCCTTCGCCACGATGGCCCTTGTGGTGTCGTTCACGGTAACTTGTACAGCTCTTTGGCCGAGCATGTTAACGATCCAGCCTCTCAGTGACGGGTCTATGTTGTGCCTGTTCAAGGCCGTGCTGATGCTTATGAAGGTGGTCTTGTCAAAGGCGTCTTCAATGTCGATGAAGACGGCTAGTGCTGAGCATTTGTGGTCCACGGCGCATTCAATCTTGGATACTACGCTGTGCAGCGCGGATTCTGTTGATTTGCCCGTGGAGTACGCATGCTGTTCTTTGTGGAGTGGATTTGCCCGGAGAGGTCCGTAGCGAATATACCGGTCGCAGATCATCTCCAGGGTTTTTAGTAGAAAGGATGTAAGGCTTATGGGTCGGTATGATTTGGGTTGCGTGTAGTCTGATTTGCCAGGCTTGGGTATGAAGATAACCTTCACTTCCCGCCAAGCATGGGGTATGTGTCTATACGCTATGCGTGCTTGAAAGATATTTACGAGGCATGGAGCGATGTACACCAACCCCCATTGTAGTAGGGCTGGGAAGATACTATCCAACCCCGCGGACTTGTATGGTTTGAAGGTGTTGATAGCCCACTTTAGCCGGTCTTCTGTTATTAGTTTGTGGGCGTTGGACCAGTCCTGCTCTGTTGGAGTCCATTCTGGTACAGCCTCCCAGGTCCTGTCCTCCAGGAGTTTACAGTCCGGGAAGTGTGTTTCCAGGAGGACTCTGCTGGTTTCCTGATCCGTTAGTGTGTAAGTGCCGTCGGGTTTTTTCAGCGCTCCAAGGGTTCGGTCCTGATCAGTTGATAGGATTTTCCTTACCCTTGCAGCTTTATTGTTGTTTTCTATAGACTCGCAAAATTTCCGCCATGCAGTCCTTCTGGCGGTTCTGATTTGCTTTTTGTAGGTGTATTGGGTTTCTTTGTATGTTTCCCAGTCTTCTATGAGCCTACTGTTTTTGGCTCTGTTGAAGTGCTTTCGTAATGTTTGACGTAGCTTACCGAGCTCGGGATTCCACCACGGACTTCGCATGCTGTTAGCCCGCGGTGTCCTTAATTTACAGCAAGTGTGGTAAGCTTCTATTAGGTATTCTGAGAGCTTTGTTACAGTGTATTCCAATTGTGCAATTTCTTCTATATTTGTTTGTGACAAGTGCCTAGCTAGTAGGGCAGCTAGAAGGCGCCTGTACCCGGGCACATCGGTTCGCCGCGGGTTACGTTTCGGTACGGGCCCTCTCACGCTAGTGGTCAGTGTAAAGCGGATCCTTCTATGGTCTGAGCAAGAAGGCTCGCCCGACACATGCCAGTTCGTGATAAGGCCCGTAGCGTTTTCTGAAGCTAGTGTTAAGTCTATGATCATTTGTCCTCGGACTATAACCCAAATGGGTTCAGAGCCTCGGTTAATAATATTGAGGTTAGTTGAAAATAAATAAGTGGATAGTACCTCTCCTCTGGGGTTTGTTGTCTCGCTGCCCCAAAGTGGGTGGTGGGCATTCGAGTCGGCGCAGATGATCAGGTCCAGTCCAGCATCCTCGCAGTGCCGCACTAGGTCGACCATCTCCTTCGGCGGGCAGTTTGTGTCCTCATTGGCATGTATACCGGGGCTAAAATGACGTCTGCGGCGTCGCCTTCGGTCCCGAGCTTGACAGCCGTCAGGTCTCTGGAACAGAATTGGGTGAGAAGTGTGGTGGGGATGTCTTTGGGTGCGTAGACGCAGGTTCTAGGTTTATCCGTGTTATGTGTGTTAAGTATTAACTTACCTCCGATGTTGCTGAGGCCACATATTCTGTTATTCCTGATCCACGGCTCTTGGATCAGTGCGATGGTGTTGGGCTTAACCTCCAGCGCTCTGCGTAAGCTAGCCGTAGCAGTCTGGCTGTGTTGGAGGTTAGCCTGTATGATGTTGAGTAGCGTTGACGATGATGAGTGGGGTGGGGTGTTAGTCGGTGTCCGATCTATCAGAACATCCTTCCCTCGCCCCATCCCTGTACGCCCCGTGTTGGTCTCCCGGTGATGCCAGGAGCTGTATGGCCCAGTCAGGAGATGTGAGTGTAGATGGCCCGGCTTCCTGTTCATCTGCCATCGCTGTCCGGGCCATGTCCTCCTCCAGTTGAGCAATGTCTGCGTTGTCACTCTGTGCTGTCCGAGTCTCACTCACTGGGTCTGGATTGCCATCAGAGGGCCGGGTGCGGGGCCAGAAGCGCACGTATATCGACCCCAAGAGGTACGACAAACGCCGCTCCCGAGCCAGGACCCTTTCCACATCCTCCGGTGGCACACCCAGGGTCAAATAGGACCCATAGTTGTCCCCACCGACGGTGGTTGCCTTGTACAGCGACCACTGTGCCATGTTGTAGCATTTGTTTTGACGTATCAGAGTCTTGTGTAGCCTCCGTATGTCACCTGTGTAACGAGGGACAAAGAGGGAGGCCTTAACGCGGGTGGGCACGTCCGACTGCTTGAGTACCGTCAATTTGATGTCGGAGTCCGGGAGGTTTATTCGGGGCACGTTTTGGTTCAGCCAGGTCAAGGCGTATTCGTTCTCGCACCACACCTGCACTGTGCCGTCCGCTACCCGTGGGTATCCGCGGAATTTAGGGAGTTCTGTGTCGGTGTCGCCGTCGTCAAAGAGGATCAGGTGTTCCAGTTCTGCCTTGACTTGTTCGGCTTCCTCTGGAGATAGGTCTCTTGAGGGGGGAGAGCAACAGATTGCTATGGCGAGGCGCTCCGGAATGTTCCTAGTGGCCCGCGCGTAGGTCTTCGTTTCTCCCTGGTCAGGGTGGATCCTCACGCGTTTTGCATCCCCCTGGAACGTACTCGGTGAGCCCGAGTCGTCTGGGCGCTCCCTCTTCGACGAGCCCGTACCGCTAGGTCCTGGCTGCGCCGCAGAGACGTCGAAGGATCGGCTTGCGACCACGGCTGGCTCTGCCGCATATGAGGGCTTTTCGCGCGGGGTTGCCCCCTCGCGTACTTGCCCCTGGGCTAGTGGTTCCGCGTCCGGCCTCTTTTCGCGCTGGGTTGCCCCTTCGCGTACTTGCGGCTGGTCGCTTGGTCCCACGTCAGGCCGCTTTTCGCGTTGAGTTACCTCTTCGCGTACTTGCGGCCTCCCCACCTTTTCGGCGTTCGATTGTGCTCCGCGCTGGCTCATGCCTTCGCGGATTTTGCGCTTTCGGTCGCCTACTTTCCTCCCCCGGCAAGTAGATTTTCCGCACTTAAAAAGCAGGCGTAGTCCCTCTGCCGGGCGAGTGGTAGGGCCGCCAGATTTGCTTACCTTTCCAGACGCCGTCTGTACATTAGTCAAGTTCGGGTTGGTGACGCTATTTCTCACGATGCTCTGATGCCAGAGGCTCGTGGAGGGCGTACATCCTTTGTCGGGTGTTGGCGCGTGTGTCGCTGCCGGGATGGTGTCAGTGGGCGCGTTGGTCGCTGCCTGTGTCATAGGCGCTAAAGCAGCCGGCCGTGCTGAAGTGCACGGCGAACTAATGCAAGGTTTAGCCCCCCCCAGAGTACGTTGGGGGCTGACCGCCGTGGCGGTGTGGGATTCCCCGGCTTGGCCGGGACCCACCTGGGTAGACATCTTCTCTTCTTGCATGTTCATTGTTGTTCGAGGTGGTGGGCTTTTTTGGAATCGAGGTTGCCCATCCTCTGGGACCGACGGGATATGGGGATAGGAGGGAAGGAATCAAGGAAAGGTGGAAGGTCTGGTTTTTCTTTTTTTTTTCTTTTTTTTTGGGGGGGGTAGGTCACCCTTAGGTCTGGGATTTGACTTAGGGATTTTGAGAGGAGTGACGGGAATTCATGTATAAGGACTGGGATGGGTTTGTGTGGATCTTTCGGAACATGGGATGAGGTGTGAGGGTTATCCTAAACCTGGGATTTGGTGTTCGGGCACTTCTCTTGTCCGGGATCTCTTTCGAGATACCCCAGATGCGGGACCAGCCGCGGTGGCCGGTCCCGCAGCCGGAGTTGGGCTATCCGCAACCTGCCCACCCGCTCGGTTGCATGAGAAGAAGTGCCCGGCTGTCCAGGTCGCACCACCACGGATGTACGTATACATACGCGTTGGCGCGGTCCGGCTGGCCCCGAGTTAACATTATTTATTAGGATTTGTGAATTGAGTGTGTCGGCGACATAATACTATGTTACATCAGAACTTATCATCATCAACTTTAGCCTCAAAAAATCTTGCTTAGCCGACTAAAAAAAGGAGGAGTTTCTCAAGTCGACTCGTGTAAGTATGTGTGTAGGTATTTTGAAATTTAATACCAATTTAAATTCAATATGAGACGTATTAAAGTCATACCACACAGATATTATTTATAATCATCTGCCTTTTACCTACTTATGTTGAGGACAGCTTGTAGTGTAACTAGATGCAGCGGAATATCAGTATTTTAGATGGAGCGCCTACCTATCTGACCTCCACAACCCAAATCTGTACTGGGTAATAGGTACGAATCTGGTCGTCAGAAGTCTGAAAATTTGAACAATGACTATTTTCCATACTTTCGGGCTTGGATCTTTAACAGCTAACAGAAAACTTATGTACTTTCCGAGACACGAAGGGTTTATCGAATGTAATGACGGTGATCATCACCCATCCAAGAACCAGCCGCGGCAAGTATAGCTTAGCCTGATCGATAGACCCGTGCGACTGTTATTAGGTACTTAGCCACAGCACAAAACAGCAATATGTGATTCACATAACAGAAATCGTAACCGAAAAAGGTTTAGTAGGTACTGGTAGGTAGTTAAAAAAATAGCATTTGTGTGGTCCCTTCGCCCTGCGCCGGGGAAGTTAGGGGGGCTCATTAATTTGTTTTTTCTTTTATTTTTCTTCCCATTTTAGGGCAATTTGGTTAAAGCGTCCGTTTTGTTTTGAACACGCGTTGTTTAAAGCGTGCTAATGAAAATAGCGTATTTATGGTAATGGATTTAATACGATAAACTCCTATTGTTGTCAATTTATCTTTTTTTTTTTCTATTAATCAAACATTAAAGCTTAAATTAAAGCTTGAATTAAAGCTGGCATTGGTTATGTTGTCAGTTCAGTAGGTATATTCATATCTATTAAAGAGAGAAATCATCAAATAAATTAGAAATGGAAAAGTAAGTTGTGTATGTGTCTAAGCAGCGTAGGTACAGTCAGAAGCAAAAATATGTAAACATCTTCGACTTTAAGACGAAGTGCTCAACTGGAAGAGCATAAAATTGTAGCCACCGGTTCACATCATAAATATGTATACGCTCATTGCTTCATATCTATTTTCAGTTAGGTATTATTTATTCACTCACTACCATTACAAGTTTCTTAACCTAAATGCGGCTGAAAGGATACATTTCACGACATACATTTTATAAACTTAAGGTGACTGGGGGTAAGATAGAAAAAGGGGTAAGATAAAAAAAATTTAATAACGCCCAATACCAGGGAATTGTTTTAATGCTGGTAATTTCATTGTGGACACCATTTTATCTTGCCCCACCTCGCAGCCTCCGTCATTCGCTGAGTGAAAGTGCTGGTGTATTATTTGACATTTTTCCGCACAGTAAATTTTCCGCTCAAAATTGAGATTTTCGATCTTACCCCGCTCGCTGTATCTCCTTACTCAGGTAAGGAACAAACATGTTGTTTTGATATTCGTAATTAGATTTAACCTGTTATACCTATGCTCTATAATGTGGTGATTACTATATTTTACGTATTTTAAGATTTATGGTGCCTTTCAAACTTTCCCCTGCATAATTTAAAGAGGTAAGATGATAATATAAAAGTTTCCATCTTACCCCGTTTACGAAACTCCTACAAAAAGTCAGGGGCCCTCAATCTGAAATAATTGGCAGTGATTATAATAATACTGTTTACTAATGTTTATAAAGGCAAGAGTGCATAGTTCTGTATTTTTTTTTTGTTGTTAATTATTAGGAGACGCATAAATACGAATAGGTGATTTTTTAAATATTTTAGTTACTTCTGCTTTACGGGATTACCAACTGATCTGATAAAGCCATATTTCATATTTTTGATAAAAAGTTATTTTTAGTTTTATAAGTAGTACTTATAACGGACTGATTTTATTTAACTGTGATGTTTAAGTATTACCTCCTTTGAAATAATATTTTTAATAATGTTTAATTGTATTCTGCTGTCGTGCTTTATTTAATAAAAATAATTATAATGTAGGCTACTTGGTACTAAATGAAAACGTGTGTTTTATTTATCGACCTGAGTTAGACTTGACAGTCATCTATGAGCATGATTATTTAATTTATTTAATATCTATAATATGTTGAGCACCCCTGACTGCCAGCCGTTTCAACGGGGGGTAAGAACGATATATTTTATTTGAAAAATGTATTTTTCTTGCTTTTAGAATGCGAATTTTTAATGTAACTCATTTTCAGATTATTTAGGTTATTGAAGCAGAAGGTTTATTGATCACCACACAAGCATAATGACCATGAATACGATTTTAGTGATTATATCAATCTTACCCCTTCAGCATTTCATCTTTCCCCTACATATTTTTTTCTTAAGACCAACTTTACTAACGTTTTTTTATATAAAATATTGTTTCAAAAAGATTACTGTCAACATTATAGAAACTAGTTGACTATACATTTTTACCCAAAACATCGTTTTCTGCAATTGCCTTAAATTCTTTTGTTTTGAATCAGTTTAACCATCAACACTGTTTATCTCATCAAAAATGCATTCCGCCTTACCCCCACTCACCCTACACATTTTTTTTTTAATAGTTATAAACTGGTACTTGACTGCAATCCCGCCTGATGGTAAGCAGTGATGCAATCGTTGATGGTAAAGCGCACTAGCTTATTAAGCCTATGAATAGGCTATACTTACCAATATTTTAGTCAAGTGTGTCACCGTATACGAAGCAAGATAATCTTACTGTGACTCGTGATTCAAAACTGACAGATTTGATATTGATCTTGATTCAAATGATTCAAGCAATGCTATTCTATACCATATGGCCGCTCAATTCTAGTGAGCTGTCAATAAGTTTATTTGGATTGATAATTGACTTTATGTTACTTATCATGGTGAAGTATTTACAGTACCGCTCGACAGAGACAATAAATCTTTTAAGAATACCTACACTTTTGTTATTTTTTATACTATGAGGTACGGACGACAGCAGGTCAAGCTATCCGAAACCATCAAATAATCTCAATCAACCTCGAGCCTTACTGCTTTAGAGATAAAGTTGAGAATCGAATAAAGAAATCTGACAGATTGTAGTAGCTTGATGTACTCATGTCGTCTGTACATGGAGGATAATTGTGCTATACACTATCACTGGCAATGGATTTCATTTTGATAGTTCCACTAAGTACATTAATTTCGTTATGTAGGTACGTTGCTATGAAGACGCAGAACTGTAACAATGAATTTTCAATATCCTTCAAATGATTCAAATTGTGATTATAATATATGTTACACAATTTGGGTACTGTATTTACTTGTGTAGTTTATCAATCAACATATAGTAACATAACCTACCCCTTGGAATTTGATCAAGTGGCATTTTTATAAAAAAAAAATATATTCTCTCCATTCTTTAGTAGGTACAGTTTTTTGTAAGTATCCATCTCACAGTTACATAACATTTTATTATACTTATCATTTTTAGTCTTATTTATCTTACCTACCCCCAAGTTCACAAATGTAATAAAGTTTGTCTTTAGGGACCTGAGAACCAATTTAATAAATCGATGAAGGTGTAGGGAAACCATACCCAACTTCGTTACAAGTACCTGCTTAGATAGAACCACCCACACAGGTACCTACATAACTACAAACAAACTCATTACTCCATACAATATTATTTCCGAAGCATATCGTCTATAAGATTAAAATTAATATTTTTTTCATTATACTTACCACAATTTAGTTTCGTCTTTACTGATCACTGACCTTCCTTGACGAGAAGATATTATCGCAGTAGTAAGGACAATGGGCAAAAATGTATGGAACGTGGTACCCGCTCAAATAGTCATCATTATTAAATCGTTGAAAAGACATTTTGATGCAGAAAAGCGTCTACTATGGTGCCTGTCCCTATTCACGTTGGGGAAGCAGTAATCGCACTATCTATACATATTATTATTATTATAAAGCTTTAGAGTTTGTTTGCTTGAACGCGCTAATCTCAGGAACTGCTGGTCCGATTTAAAAAATTCTTTCAGTGTTAGATAGCCCATTTATTGAGGAGGGCTATAAGCTATATATAATCACGCTACGACTAATAGGTGCCGAGCAGCGGGGGTGAAACCGCGGGGAACAGCTTGTGTTTTATAAATGATGAAGAATTTATTACAAACTACTTACCTATAAAAGTAAAATAAGCTGGAATAAGATGATATAACACATTTAGGATTCTATTATTAAAAGAAGTAAGAAAACAAGCATTCTTTAAATAAAAAACATATATTTTATCAATAAGTGAGTAGATTTAAAACATTACATATCGGTACCAACTATAACAGCATTGAGGAAAGATCACAGCAGTAAATCCCGTATGCCACGCATAGCCTAAGTACCATAAACCTAAGCTAACCTAGATAAACTAGCGCTTGACCGCAATCCCGCCTGAAGGTAAGTAGTGATGCAATCGTTGATGGTAAAGCGAGCTTGTTTACTTTAAAAACTTAATGAATAAGAAGGAAGACGGCAGTTGAGCGAGGTGATGCAAAGTTAAGCTCAACAATACGACCAACGATGCTGCGCCATAGGGAGATTGATCTGGAAAACCTCCATGATCAAATTCTCGACATAACAACATTTGATGCATGGTACCCGGCACACATCGCAGCACAATTGCTCAGTTCCTCCGTACGGCTTCACCAGACATCATATCAGAACACGACGAATCGCTTGGCGGCAAGACTTTGTCTGGTGGGTAGTAGCAGTAGGTAACTTTTGCCGGCCGCGGCAGCCGATATTATGGCCTACCGCCGAGAAATGCTACTACTATGCTACTACCTACAGATATGACAAAATTATTCTCCTACATGATAATGCTCGTCAAAATGTTCAAAAAACTGCGGAAACTGACTTGTACATCTGTTATGTATGTACTTGTTCGTAATTTAGTTATATTTATATGACACTTACTCTGGTAGGGGTCAGAATACCGAGACACATATTTTAATGTAGTCAGATCTAATATTATGTAAGCACATTTAAACAAGAATTTATTTCAAGTATAAAGTACCCTTAGCGAGTTAACATTAGTTTCGTATTAACTTGAATAAAAGGTTAAGCAGAGGTAAGTACCTGTACTACAATCTCATCTCGCCAGATATGTTAAGTCCTATGAAGCAGCAAGGAATAAGGGCAGGACGGAGATCTTTAGAGGGGCCCTTCGTGGCAGACAAGTTAAACTGGTTGCCTAAGTGAACATACCACAATAGTTAATAATATAACAGCTTTGGTACGCTAAGTTCTAGGCACACAAAAACTTTTGTAATATAAGCAATGATTAAAAAGAACCATCAAATGAATATACATAGATATACATTGGTATAGCTGTAGTAGTCACAGTTGTAGTTGGCCATAGTTGTTTTCTTGCTATAAAGAGAAGAATAACCAGTTTGGATTGAACCCCCATCGCACTTTACTGTTTGGAGCACTTACTTAAATGTGTGACCATTTCAGACATTCATTTTTACATAACTTTTGGCATTAATTTAATATTTACTGAAAAAATGATGAAACAACTGAGTCAGATAGGAAATATGTCAACTCCATGTGGCTTATATTTTTATAAAAAGTGATTGGGATATCCAATGTTCAGAATAAACAACATCATTTGAAATTGCGGTGAAAGAAAGAAAACATAAGGTAAAAGAAGGTAAGGTAACTTAAGGTCTATTTGTCACAAAACCACGTGCATGATGAACATGAATAGGTTAAATATAAACACAGGCTCGACAAAAGTTGATGATTTTAACTTGACATGACTAAACAAATCCATACTAATATTATAAATGCGAAAGTAACTCTGTCTGTCTGTCTGTCTGTCTGTCTGTCTGTCTGTTACGCTTTCCCGCCTAAACCTCTCAACGGATTTTGATGAAATTTGGTACAGACAATCTTTGGACCCTGAGAAAAAACATAGCCTACCTTTTATCCCGAAAAAAATTGATATTCCCGAGGGAAATCTAAAAAGCGCGATATAACCGAACACCACGCAGGCGAAGACGTGGGCGGAAAGCACACAATCTTTAGACCCTGAGAAACTTTGAGAAAGGACCTAGGCTACCTTTTATCCCGGAAAAATTTGATGTTCCCGAGGGAAATCTAAAAAGCGCGAGATAACCGAAATTTACGCGGGCGAAGCCGCGGGCGGAAAGCTAGTATTTTATAATTATTGTGTATTTTCCTTAACGACATACGTACCTAGCAGGGAAAACATGCACTTAACTTAAATTTAGTTTAGTTTGCGAACAAGGAAATTGGCTTTTTTCATAAACATTAAGAATGCTTAATAAGACCTACATACTCATATGTACTTACATATATCAAAGTATTTTAACTCTAAGTATTTTAACATAACATAATAGAATCAGCGTAGAATATTCCCAATGTTTGGACTAAGTATTTAAAAATCATCTAAATTATAATAATTAGATTTGGGAACCAAATGCCATAACTTTCAAGACAAGTAAGGTATTCGAAAAAATAACTTCAAGATCTATCGATTGTTCTTGAAATTATAATATATATTTTGAGGGTACTAAGAAAAAATACTTTAGACGTAAGCAAATCATAAGCCTGTAACTGCGTTTTAGGAGGTAAAATTTATATATTTATTTTATTTATAATCTTCTAAAACACAAACCTAATGCCAAAAGGCCATAACTTTCAAGACAAGTAAGGTATTCGAAAAAAGAAATAACTTCAACATCTATGTTCTGGAAATTATAATGAATATTTTGAGGGTATTAAGAAAAACATGCTTCACTCGTGAGCTAATCATAACCCTGTAACTGTGTTTTATCTATAAATTTATTTTATTTAAACAACGATGGTTTTTTATTATTTTACTTACTGTAAGTACCAAAGTATTATTTTTAATACTTACCAATTTGATGTCGCCTTTATGCATGTTACAAAAGAGACACAATTAATTAAATGAAAATAATACATCGACATTGTGACGCGCAAACTACCCTTTCAGTACGCAACCCTAACACTCAGTTATTTCATAGAAAAGTGTTAATGTTAAAGTTTAATTAATTTAAATTATTAGATATTAATTTGTGTGCTTGTAGCACACCTAAATGTTTAGCTGGCATGCGATGCTAATCTGTAAGAAGTTATAAGACTAACTTTAGATTATTACAGTGTTAACAATTGTTGGTTAGCCAATAGAGGAATTTAAAATACACATAAAAACTGCGATGCCTAAGCCATGTCAAAATGTATGAAATATTAGGCAGTTTTTCTTCACATGTCACAGCTTTTTTTGTAACCGTAGAAATATTTCCATGCAAGGGTGTTCAAAATCATCAACTGGAACCACGGTAAAAGCTGCTCATTATTCATGTTCTGTCATCATTTATACAAATCACTAAAATCTTCTCGTTTATTAAGTACCTACCTAGGGCATTTTGATATGATAGATTCTAAAAATGGTAGCTGCGTCTTTAATAGACTAATTCCTTCGAAAGCAAGCTCGCTAAGCTGTTAGTTATTGTGCTGTCTGTATTATTTTATAATAACCGAGCCATCACCACCCGCCATCGCAAAACAAACATGGCAGCTGTAAGTTCCGAAAATCATTGAACCGACAGCTGTTTGCAGCTGAAACATTCCTTTTTTGGTGATTACATAAGCATAAAAATCCCATTTAAGCAATAACTAATTGTTTAAATACTAAAGGTAAATTCGAGATATGACAATGTTCTGTACTTGTACAATATTTTTTGGTGAATAAATAAATATCCAATGTTCAGTTACGATGTTATTGTTTTGCATAGATAACTTCGACTATAAAAGGCCTCACACGCAAGGCGCTCGTCGCATTTGGGTGTCGCAGCGGAACGTGAGTATTAACTTCTTATTACAACTAGATTAGATTTTTTATTTTTATTTAATTTTCTATTGTTTCAATGTCTGTAATCTTATAATAATCATGTTATTCTTCGTTCTCTTGATTATCTACGATATATCTGCGTGGATTGGGCACCTACTCTTGGGCAGAATATTTTTTCTAATCCGATCCACCATTTTGTATTGCGTTTTACCATGTGCTAATTACCAAGAGTGATATTTTCCACTTGAATTTACCTTTAATATCGTTAATCAATATACTGCATAATCAGCCGATAATGTTCCCTCAGTTGGAACACAGGCCTCCTCTCGGTGAGAGGGAGTGGGTCGTATTCTACCACGCGCTAGCGCAGTGCGGGTTGATTACTCCATTCATCGTTAATCGTATTGTTTTTTTTTTTACTTTTGTTGGTGCTCCCATCCTTTCTGTTTTATCAACGTGTTGCTTCAATCATTACTAGATATTCAATTAAACTCAAGCATTATGTTATGTACTATCTTTTTTCCAGTAACGATATGTGTTCATTTAAGGAAATAGTACTAATGTAGTGATTTCTATGTGTTGCAGTGAGCCAGGGTCCCCGCAGATACTGAGACCTGTAGCAGTATGGTATGTTACTTAATGTATTTTAATTGTTGTTGCAATTCTTGTTGCATACATTGTGTTACCTTCTTCAACGCCTAATTTCGTGAAAATAACTTGACCACGTGTGTGAGAACAATGACAAAACTGAGCTAATTTATCCCTATATCTGTTTTCTTTTTACTTACGTGTTTCTATGACAAATGAACTCTTCTTTCCTTTTCTCCTTTAATAAGCGCCTTGACCACCCAGGTAAGGATTACGGGCGTTTGACCACGTGGCCACCAACAGGTTTAAAAACACGTGGTCTTGATAGATGTTCCTCCAACTATATTTTCATTAAGTTATATGTGCATATATACAGTTTTTTTACTGACATTATTTGTTTTTTTACAGGCAGGAACCGCATCAGCCGGTCCTGGCAACCGCAGCAGGGCTCGGCGCGCCCGGTGCCGCGGTCGCCGACGTCGCGCGGCATGAGGCGACGTCGCCCGCCCGCTCTTCTGGCCAGCGCGACTGACGCGGCTCTGGACGAGCCCCGTGCAGTGATAACGCGCCTTTTTCTTTTATTTTTTTTTTCTTTATTAAGCTGTGAGTTTTCCTTTTTTAAGACTTTTGTTATACATTTCTCATCATTCTTTTTCCCTTGCTGCGCCTATCAATACCTAGGTTAGGACATGTATTTCCTTCCGTTTTTTATTACTTATCATCTGTATAGTCACCCCCTGTCAAGGTTAGATAATTTTCATCTAGTGTTTCTAGACATATGTTTTGATTTTCATTCTGGTTTTTTTTTTGTGTTTTGGCGCATATTGTCCATTTCTACCCTACCTAATTTTTAGATTACGTTTCAATCAAACATTTTTATAACTTTTTCATAGTGGCCTTTTGAGAGTGACTAGCTCACTCTGGAATCACAAGTACCTACATACAAATAAAATAAATTGTAGGGTGGGGTACGCAGCACTGTGCAGTTCTTCAGATCCTAGATGAACAAACATATTAATATTGTCTTTCTTTTGTTTCAGGTTGTTTGACAGCAAATCATAATATTAGTGGGGTAAAATAGATAATAAGTAAGTTAGGTACTAGGCACAATATCACAAACACTTTTCCGTTACTTAGTTGAATAGTTCCACGATGGGAGTACATTAATCGTGTATGTATAAATAAGTTTCATTTCCTTTCGAAGTCAGCAATGTCCATTTAGTTACTAGTGAAACTGATTTGTTTGTTTTTTTTTTTTTATGTTGGCAGTGTTTAGCAGGCAGCTTATTTCCGATTAAATATTTTAGTACGAATTCTTGTGATTCTTTTCATTTTTCCTTTTTCCCAACACGTGACTAAAGTTACTTAAAACACAAGACAGTTGTCTGTATCATTAGGTATAAAATCTATAGATAATGACACCACTCATACGTAGGTACTCATAGTTACACTAAATAACAACACAGAAAAGAAGAGGGCATTCTTAGAGCGAGAGAGCTATTAATAAAAAAAAGTCCTACTAAATAAATCCGTTTGAAGTCAACCAAAGTCACGTCAAATTGCAAATTCGAATCGTAGCTTAGTTTTTATTTTACACTAGCAGCCGCCAGCGACTTCGTTCGCGTGGAATTAATTATGCTCCGCTCCTATTGGTCGCAGCGTGATGTTATAGCCTAAAGCCTACGTGGATTAATGGGCTATCCAAAGCAAAAAGAATTTTTCAAATCGGACCAGTAGTTTCCGAGATTAGCGCGAACAAACAAACATACAAACAACTCTTCAGCAGTAAGCAGTAAAGCAATCGTTGATGCACGCTAGTTTATCAAGAGCCTATTCACTCTAGCCTTGAAGACACCCAAATAGTAGTCCAACGGAAACACCTCCGCTGGCAAATTGTTCCAGTTTCTCGGTGTACGCGTTATAAAAGACGAGGCGAAACGCTTCGTTCGGATCGTAGTAGTGTCAACAACGTAAAGGCTCACATAAACACGATAAGACGTCGCAATGCCACTACGAACAGGAACTAGCGACATAAGAAATGAATTTTGTGATTAAATCATTGATAAAATAATAAACTAAGGTAGATATGTCATTAGCGCACTGAAAATGAAGCGTACAAAAGGAAGGAAAGTCCTGCATCTCGCCTTAGTCACTCTCGATACACTCGTAAAAACAAACGACAAACACTAACAGCGCAAACGACAAACACTAGCCATCTTTTTCTTCTCTATGCTTTAGATTGTGCCCCATCTCACTCACACTGTACCAATGTATGCCGAATAAAAATATGCTTATGTGCTGCTGCTGTGTTCGGCACATTTTTTTTTGGTCAGTTTGTTAGAATATATCGTATCTGTTTAATATTTTATCAATGGATTAAATATAAAAATATATACGGACAAATCACACAGGTTGAGCTAGCCCCAAAGTAAGTTCGAGACTTGTGTTATGGGATACTAACTCAACGATACTATATTTATAATAGATACATATATAGATAAACTTCCAAGACCTAGGCCAATCAGGAAAAGATCGTTTTCCATCATGACCTGGCCGGGGATTGAACCCGGGGCCTCCACAACGCAAGCAGGCGTGTTGACCGCTGCGCCAAGGAGGTCATCCTTCGTCGTTTTCGTCGGATTACTTTAATAGTGATGTGGGAGCTCTTAGTTGGCAACTAAATAATATATATGATACTAGCTTTCCGCCCGCGGCTTTGCCCGCGTGGAATGCGCTTATATCGCGCTTTTTAGGTTTCCCTCGGGAATATCAAATTTTTCAATAAAAGGTAGCCTATTGCTCAGGGTCTAAAGATTATCTGTGCCAAATTTCATCAAAATCGGTTGAGAGGTTTAAGCGGGAAAGCGTAACAGGCCATAACATCGGCTGCGGCAGAAGTTACCACCCACCAGAAAAAGTCTTGCCGCCAAGCGATTCGTCGTGTTCCGGCATGATGTCTGGTGAAGCCGTACGGAGGACGGGTCTGAGCAGTTGTGTTGCGATGTGTGCCGGGTACGATGCGTCAAATGGTGTTATGTCGCGAGTTTGGTCGTGGAGGGTCTCCACATCAATCTCCCTCTGGTGTAGCATCGTTGGTCGTGTTGTTGGGTTTAACATTGCACCACCTCGCTCAACTGCCGTCTTCCTTTCTATTCACTAAGTTTTTTTTAAGTGAATGGGCTTAATAAACTAGCACGCTTTACCATCAACGATTGCATTACCACTTACCATCAGGCGGGATTTCAGTCAAGCGCTAGTTTATAATTATTAAAAAAAAAATTATAATACTAGCTTTCCGCCCGCGGCGTCGCCCGCGTCGAGTTCGGTTATATCGCACTTTTAAATTTCCCTCGGAAACATCATATATTTCCAGGATAAAAGGTAGCCAAGCTATGTTCTTTCTCAGGGTCTAAAGATTGTCTGTGCCAAATTTCATCAAAATCGGTTGAGAGGTTTAAGCGGGAAAGCGTAACAGACAGACAGACATACAGACAGACAGACAGAGTTACTTTCGCATTTATAATATTAGTATGGATTACTTACCATGTTTTGTTTTTTCTTGATTACTTATCTTTTCTTTTCTTATCTTGAAAACCTGGAAATAAATTTTCGCACGTCGACGTCGACATTCGACGTCGATGTCGCATCGTTGTACGACGCGGCGTCGTTTCTTGTTATGTGTGTGAGCCCTTATTCATAAAAGTTGTTTAAAGTTAACTAGTGATTAGCGATTCTTTAACCATATATTTTTGACCTTTAAACGCGATTTACCTTTAATCATCGCTTATGAATAACCGCCAAAGTGATTATGAGTGTATAAGTTGGGTAAGTGACGTGCAAACGTCTAAAATGTATGGTCAAACAATCGCTAATCATAAGTTAACTTTAAGCAACGTTTATGAATAAGGGGATTTGTCATAACATAATGCTGAGTTATAGCTGTTTCACCTGAATGTATTTTTTTAATAAAACTGCCCACACCAGTAACTACTGCTGTATCGTGGGTGCGTTTACAAACATTTGAACTCATATAGGCACACACTGCCAGACCCAGAACAAGTACCTCTAGGCTATACAAATATTCGTTCCGTGCGGGAATCGATCCCGTGACATGCAGTGCAGCAATCGATCGCTCATCCACTGCACCAACCGTGTCGTCGATGTAACCTTGTCGAAATATCGTCTTCCTTCAACCATTTCCTAGTGTATTTTGTTCTTTCTTCCGTCATGTTACTGCAAACCTACATTGTTTCAACGTTGGTCCGTATTGCCAGTGGACAAAATGTTCTAAATTTCTAACCGATAAACGTTACCAAGTACAGCATAAAACAAAACGTACCTAATCCAAGGCCCAAAAGACGCCATTTCAAAGACCCCCACCCTAAAAATACCCTAAAATAACCCTAAAACACCCAAAAAAAAAAAACCCTAAAAACCCTAAAATAACTTGAAATACAACAACATTAAAAAGGGGACAAGATGGCGATAGCAAAAAGCTTCGCAAGTAACAGATGATCTTCATTTAAATATTTTCTAGGGATATTGGGGGTGTTTCGACTGTTTCGAGTAGTACCTACCCGGGGCTGAGACACAGCAGGCGAGATTTTCTATTGATATAATACCTAACACCGTTGTAGCGTCAGTTTTCAATGTGAAAGCTAAGTCGATCACGAAACAAAATTAGTTGAATTGATAAATGATAGATTGTGTATTAGATATTGTTGAAATAAAATATATTATGGATTTAGAATAATGTAATATAATAGCAGAGCGTGGTTGCGTGATGGATAAAAACAAAAAGGGGAAGTATATGAGAGCAAGCACCACAGATAACATAAGGTAAACGGCCCAGTAACCGTTAAGTTATGAACTTCGCCGAAATTGCATGAGCACTAGGTTAAAACTAGAAGACTTACAAAAATAATTTTTACTTGACTGTTTAGATAATTTAATATACTTTTAGTATATTATGATTCTATTAAACTAGTGTAAAATTTAATTAACTATAAAACAATAAAACTACAAAAAGGGCCAATTGTACCAGTACCCGGTAGAGTTGTACTAGTTAACGTTAAATTGTCCCGGTAACCGGTAATTTTTGCCGCGAAATTGTACTCTATTGCTTTACGTTAAAGTTCATAGAAATACAATATATTCAAATAAAATATTACTGAAAAATATTAGGGTCCGTATTTAACCAACAAATAAACACGATTTGTTTTAACTTTTTATAATGTATGTTTTATAAAGTACCTATACCTATATAAAAAGAAACAAACAAACTCTGTCCGTCGAGGATTGTCATTCCTTCTTCGAGATGTGCCAATAGTCCATCACTTCTTTAAACCACGCCCTTAAACTGCTTTCCTGAACTATAAAGCACGGGTGTGCCTGTGCATCAGATTTTGAGATACTTGCTGGCCTACTACAGGCGGCAGCTTCAACCAAACGACCGAGTCTGCCATTATTAAAAGCATTTTCTCGCTTAATTTTTTTAATAAATAAACTATCACTATCCAATAACTGCTCCTTAGTGACATCTGAAATTATTTATTTATTTATTTTACCATTTAATATATTAACAAAAAGAAAAAAACAGAACAGATAAAGGGTACAGAGATGATTATATCATAAAAAATCTCTTTCGGCATACCTGCAATAAGAAAGCGTGTAAAAAGTAAAGGACAGAAGACGTGCACTCTGAAGGAGTAGGAGTAGAAATCGGTAGAGTGGGGAGGCGACTTGAGAAGGTTTTTAAGATGCGACCTTTTGCTTTTTTATCGTGGATAAATCCGATAAAAAAAGTTTCCCCCTTATTTCGTCTGGGAATAAGGGAGGGTTATGTCGGCCTCCTACCATCTAAACGTCCACTATTCCTTCCAGTACCATGAGTCGGGGACTTGGCAGATGCTTGTACATTCGCCCCACACACGTGGGGACAAAGTGCGGCCGATCCCTCGACCACACATCCTACCACTAAGCTGCGCATACTGCATGTCACGCTCGAGTGACGATACGGTCCCAATTTCGTTGCCCGCATGGTCCTTCTTATGGTGGCCAAAGATCGTGAAGCGCCCTTCGACGCCTGGCTACCCTTCTCATGCGAGTGGAGTGAGAGTCATGCTCTTTTTCCCTTTCTGTAGCCTCCATTGCATGCACTACCTTCTCGCAAAAAGAGGCCATAGCATCCCCCAGCTCCTTCCTTCTTCGCTTTCGACCATGAACTGTACTACGGCCGGGAGTGAGATATCACCGACACCAAGTGTCGCGACTATGGCACAGCGCTGTTGGGTCCAAGCTGAGCTTTCCTCCAGCCTAGGTGGCGCTTTGTGCTCAATTATTAAAAAAAAAGTCATATGATGTATTCTCATCCAAAAAAAGTCCACATTGAGCGGAGCGGAAGGGTGAGGGTCTGTTTTAACCCACCCGTGTCCCTTCATTTGCCTGTGCTCCAGGGTATCTCTTATTATGGTGGCACACTCAAGCAAGCAAGTCAGCTCGAAGGTTTTTACGGCACCAGAAGTTTGAAAACATGGAATGAGTTAGATCTTTCGAAAAATAATTGAAGGTAGATAAATATGCAAAATAATTACCTTTAAATAATAATAATCTCTAGAAAGATTCAATTATGGCAAGTCAATCTTTAGTACTTATTAATGATTTTTTAACACCTGTTCTGACTGAGACTTGCTCCCAAATCAGAACTCACGTGAGTGACTTAATGAGTACAAATGAAAGCCGTGCTGGAAATATGGGAAAATACGGGCGTAAGAATATGTAGACGAGAGTTCCAACTAATGAGGCATAGTCATCAAAAAATAAATAAAAGAAAGACATATGTTAGGACTCGAACTGCATTATGTAAATGAAATAGCCAAGAGCTTTTCGCCCTTGCTTCAGTTTCAGCTAGGAACTACCATTTTCTCCATGGTACTCCAAACAGTACGGTATACTACCATATATCGTACTGATTGGAGTACCGTACGGTATACCGTACCAATACTACCATATACCGTACTGTTTGGAGTACCATGGAGCAAATGGTAGTACATGGTAGGTATATCACGGTGTACGTTGCATGACAAAATGCTTGGCCACTATGCTGTTAAATCCCAAAACCATGTTTAAATAATTAAATTACCATCTGCTAAGAAATAAACGTGTTTAATTTTTTTAATTTTCCAAAACAAATTATTCACATTGTAGTCGCAGTAGGCTTTTTTATATACTTCATAGCTGATTCAAGAAAAGCTTGTAACGCAACCAGTACAAAAAGTGGTAAACCATACAAAAAAAACGCAACCAAATTCACGTGGTACCAAAACAAACTAAATGTCTAGTAGGTAACTACGTCCTTTTGATTCAAAGGAAAATAATGCTTAATTCAAGACAATAAGGACTATAAACGGATTTAAATGCAGCTGTTAAGGCATGCCCCAGTATCCGGCAGAAAATATTTAATATAATCTACAGTTTCAAAGGAAAATGAGATCTATTCCAAAGCAATAAGAATAGAATAACGGGTTTTGGTGCAACGTACGTAACTGGTTTGATAGTGTACCAATATCCGGTAAAAATCGCACATTTTTACCGGGTACTAGGTCAAGTAGGGGTTTGAGTGTACCAATAGATGTAACATGTAAAATTATTTACTTTTCGATGAGATTTACCTCAATTTATAGATTAAATCGTTAAATAATATACACAATTTATTAAAAAAATTAACACTTTTACCTTAATTTTATCCGTCGAAGTATGGCTAGATAATTTCTGCAACCGGGTGGGTTCGTAGTTCACTGACAGAACTTTGTACTTAAAGATAATTTTACTATACCATACTTTTATTTTCTCACAGTTTTTAGATTATTAAACTTTTTGGTGAGTGTCGCCATCAGAATTGTATAAAATAGTACCAAGAATAAATTGCTATTTGCAAATTTTAATTTGGTTTTGCTAGAAAGACGCTAATATTAAAAAAGTGACTAGTTAACGGCTACCGGGACATTAACGGAAATAGGTACTCTTACCTTAATAACAAAAAAGAATACAAACTACCAAGAAGGCTGCAAATTCAAATTACTTTTAACACACCCACCAAATTGAAGTCTTTTTCTAACTTTAACTCTCAGCTACATAATCATTGGATGCACAACAAATAAAATATCTAAATGCACAATACCTTAAACGCTATAAACTATAACAAACATCTAGCTCTGGAGTATTTTATCCCATTCAATGACGTGCCCGTCGGTGGCTCGGCTCGCACATGGTTCAATGCCGATTGTGTCCAAGCTGAACAGCGTAAGCACACGGCATTTCACGCCTGGGTTGACGCTCGTGACCGCGGAGCTTCGGATCTAAGTTCAAAAAAAGATATTTTTGGTCCCTTGCCAAATCGGTTGAGGCGAACTTCTGTCGGCCTACGGCGAGAGAGAAAGTAGGTCTCTTTGCATCTCTTTTTGCCCATGATTCGCGTCTTGATACTGGCAGTGCTACTCCACCTAATTTACCTCATTGCGGAGCTTCAATGCCTGAGGTTCGCATTAGGAACAAGGAGGTTCTGAGAGTACTGTGTCGTCAGGACGTGAATAAGGCTAGTTGTCCAGATGGTATACCAGCGATTGTTCTTAAAGCATGTGCACCCGAGTTGTCTCCTGTATTGACGCGCTTGTATCGCCTCTCATTTAGGACTGGTATAGTGCCCAAGTCCTGGAAGCTTGCTAACGTGCAGCCCGTGCCCAAGAAGGGTAGTCGTGCCGATCCTGCCAACTATCGGCCGATTTCGATCACCTCCATACTTTGCAAAATTATGGAGCGTGTATTGAACTCGCGCCTCTTGGCATACCTGGAAGGTAACGATCTCCTCAGTGACTGACAGTACGGTTTCGCCGCAATCGGTCAACTGGGGACCTACTAGTGTATGCCACTCACTTGTGGGGCGAGGCCCTCGAGAAGAATGGGGAAGCGATTGCTGTCTCCCTTGATGTCTCGAAGGCCTTCGACCGGGTATGGCACGCTGGCCTTTTGAGTAAGCTTCCAGCGTACGGCATTTCCCCTAGCCTGACTGGCTGGGTAAAAGACTTCCTGACTGAACGGTCCCTCCGAGTTGTTGTCGACGGATGCTCATCTGAGCCCATGTCGACTAATGCCGGTGTTCCTCAGGGGTCTGTTCTCTCTGCAACTCTATTCCTGCTGCATATTAACGATCTGCAGATGCCCGGTATCTATGGGTATGCAGATGACAGCACAGTTGTAGAGAGATACCTGCCGGATGTTCGGGCTAGTAGGGAATCAATACGGTCCAAAACGGAAAAAAGAGAGGCCATGGTTGAGCGAACGAGTGTTGCACTACAGGCAGTCTCCGAATGGGGTGTGGCGTATTGTGTCACAACACTAGTTAATATTAAAACCCTCAACCCTTAATGTTTCCGACAAAATAAACATAACTCTGCTTGCGGCTTGCATCGCGGCAGTACGTATACAAACCTTACGACAAGCAGTCGTTATTAGAGAGTAGACTTTAACTCTCATAACTCATCTCAGTGTTCTCAGTGTTTTTCCTACCATTGTTAACTAGCGTTAAGTTACGCCTATAATTGTGATAGTGAATTAAACTGTTTTTCCGGTATGCACGACTTTTATTTAGGAGTGTACCTCCAAAGGGGCAATGCCAATCTTGTAGCATTCAATGCCGCCAAAACACAGGCGTGTCTTTTCACCGCCAAAAGGAGCCCGTTCACCTTGGCTCCTACTTTTCGAAATGTGTCCTTGGAGTGTACCGACCGCCTTCAGCTTTTGGGAGTTGAGATTTCCTCGAACCTTTACTTTGGGCGGTTCATTGAGTCCAAGGCCAGGGTGGCTGCCAGGAAACTTGGCGTTATCGCAAGGGTCCGGCGGTACTTCACACCAGGGCAGCTTCTAATGATGTACAAACAACAGGTACGTTCGTGTGTGGAGTACTGCAGCCAAATTTGGGCTGGTGCTGCTAAGTGTCACCTGGCCACTTTGGATTCAGTGAAGAGGGGTGCGAAGAGGCTGATTGGTGACCCTGATTTAACTCGAGATGGTCTTCAAAGCCTAGAGCATAGGCGTAGAGTAGCCAGCCTTTCGGTGTTCTATTGGATGCATTTTGGGGAGTGTGCAAGGGAATTGCATGATTTAATTCCCCCATCTCCGTTCCACCATCGGACGACCCATCGTACGGCTAGTTTCCATCCGGACGAAGCGTTTCGCCTACCCCTTTATACCGCGTACATCGCGGGACTGGAACAATTTGCCAGCGGCGGTGTTTCCGTCGAACTACAATTTGAGTGTCTTCAAGGCTAGAGTGAATAGGCTCTTAATAAACTAGTGCGCTTTACCATCAACGATTGCGTCACTGCTTACCATCAGGCGGGATTGCGGTCTAGCGCTAGTTTATAATTTACAAAAAAAAAAATACTTCTGTCTCATTTCTTTGCACGACATCGGCATAATAGCTCTTTTTCTTGTGTGATTGCGACTAAACACATTCACTCTTTCTAAAACATCTTTTTTACTTTGTTGATTCCTTGAAACAAACTAGGTACCCCTAAGCCAATGCTAAGACTAGATGATTGCCACAATAAAATGAGTGTCGAGTTGAGAAATGTTGTTCTCCAGGACACATTATTTCTTTGGTAAACCAACACCTGTTAACAATTCATTTAACCTAAATTTCTAAGAATAAGTTACCTACAGGCTAACACCACATAAGTACCTACATGTACCTACAATTTGTGGGTAAATTAGATAGTTAGCACACTAATCATTGCTTTGAACTTAATTATATATAAGTACTAATTCTATTAATATATTTATAAAAATAACACAGCAGTTTGATAATAGTAGTACTTTCTCATAAGTACTTACATACCAACTATAGTTTTAGTAATTACAAAAACATTACCTACCTTAGTTAGATCATTCCTATTCCTACCTCTAAAAAGTCTAACTCAATTCTTGTTTTTGTCAAGAAGTGATAACTTATTTACCATTCTACTGATACTACATACTTACCTGTTGAATAAAATGGGGAAAAGTAAATAAAACACTGTTACAGTGGAATGGTTTATTTATACTCACCATTATCATTATCATCCAGGTTTCTTATAACTATGTCATCCAGAAATTATGTGGAGCAGATATATTGTCTTCGTACCTCGCCAATCCAAGGTACCACACTACCATCATCATGTGAGCAAAACATCCAATAGTTTGTCGACTAACCAAGCAATTGCAGTAATATTCAACTATCCCGGTTCTGCCAGGCACATTATTTAGCAACAGCACGCTTGCAGTTCATCCACCATGCATGGCATATTCCATCAGATGATGATATCTTTAAAAGAAAACATTGAATTAATATCAGGTATTTTATGTATGAATATTAATAAGTACAATATAAAAAGATATGTCATTACATTCAGGGTCAAAAAACAATAATACCTATATTTTCATGTTAAAAGTATTAGTATGTACCTACTCTATTTTTAGTTAACACATTAACTGCCAATGCAATAGTTAGGAACTACCATCGGGTGCTGATATTTTACAGTATTCGGCACTGCTGCTATGGCCCCGCCTTACTTGGAGTATTCGGCAGTGAATGTGTTAAAACTATTACAGCATAGGTCAATCACTGACAGGTATGATCATTTATATCCAGAAGAAAATGATAATGAACAATATGGAAACATAAATACGTACCTGATGTGGTGCAATTCTTGTTTGTTTCAGTATTAATCTGCCTTTGCTCTTCTGAAGGATTTTCAATAACAATAGCATGGCTCTGACGATTAAGCGTAGACCTTCCACAAATACTGCACACTTGTCTACGTCCTGGTTGAGTTGACCTGGAAGGTTAATCACCATCACAGCTTGTTGATAATTGCTGGTTTATGCTCTTCATGTGGAGTTCATTACAAGGTTCACAAATGTAATCTTCCTCAGTAATCTGAAATAGGAAACTCAATATAAACTTCTGTCGATTACAATTATAAACAATAGCTTAATACCAGCAGGGTTATGTTGAAGAAATGGTTCCACATTGAGGTCTGTCATTGGTCCGAACGTCACTCAAAACTAACCTAGTTTTAAGTAATGCATAAACAGAGTTCAATGCTTGAGTTTCCTTCAGGAATACGGACCTAATAATAGACACCGGATTGCATCCGGCCACCGCCGCTGATGGGATATCAGCGGGGTTGGTGGCAGCAGCGGCAGGACGGCTTATAGCCGCCTGCGGCTTGCCCTTCTTGGAGGGGGGTCGACATGAGCTCACCCCATCTGGATACGTAACCTATCCTAACCGCTTTATATAAATAAAATTAGGTAGATAAGCTAGCTGAGGCTATGCAGCTACAAGTTCCGTCTACACAGGTCTGTGATCGTCTAGACTAATTATTTATCTTAGTTAAACCAAGAATCAGATTTTATACAGACGCTTATCCGACTTTACCTAAAACAAAATATTGTGTTCTCTATAAAAACATGACGTTATTTTCGATTAGGTACAAGAATGCTGATTAGCGACTTACAATT
This sequence comes from Sesamia nonagrioides, assembly GCA_017933935.1. Classification (NCBI taxonomy): domain Eukaryota; kingdom Metazoa; phylum Arthropoda; class Insecta; order Lepidoptera; family Noctuidae; genus Sesamia; species Sesamia nonagrioides. Next base: position 1,248,678 of record JADWQK010000137.1, on the reverse strand, counting down.
CTGTATTATTGTAACTTGACCACTAACTGAATTTACTGGTGTGAATGAAGCTAAAAGACTATCTTCATATTTAAGAATATAAAGGTAGTCTTTTAGCTTCATTCACACCAGTAAATTCAGTCCGATTTTGCTCAGTTTATTGATATTGTCGCGGAGATTTGTTACATATGTATGTATAACGCCTTAATCCGGATAAATAATTATCTCGGGTGGGTCGACCCTTTATAACTGATATATTTTGTATTGCTATAGCTATATTTTATATTTTACTAGCGGCCGCCAGCGACTTCGTTCGGCGCAGCGTGGTGTTATATGGCCTAAAGCCTTCCTGGATTAATGGGCTATCCAACGCAAAAAGAATTTTTCAAATCGGGCCAGTAGTTTCTGAGATTAGCGCACACAAACAAACAAACAAACAACCTCTTCAGCTTTATATATTAGTATAGATTTGAGTGTACAAAGTACACAGGCGTTTGTGTCTAGCAGAGTTTGGTTAACGAATATTTATTATTCGCTTGAGCGAAATAATTTTTATTTTGATCGTTATTATGATAACAATTTAAAGCTCTTTACTATCGATATATTGATTCTATTTTAAGTTTCGTACTAGACACCTTTATTATCAAGTAAAGGCTCGGGTCACCTACTATAGGTAGACAATAAACGAGTATTGCAATGTCAATTTAAAGAACGATCGTCGTCATTCCCATATTGAGCTGCCCCCTGGGCTAGATATTTACGAATTAAATATCTCTACTCTAACATGCAATGAATATTTATATGTTTGGGTGGCTGTCCCTTGCCGTCAAATTCGCTTCTGTTTAATTTGTAAATTCAATCAGAAGTGAATTTACACTCCCATCTTGCCTCCGGTAATCGTATCCATCTTTAATTTCCCTTATTTTGTATATTTTTGTGTGTTGGGATCCGACCCCGTACCGACAGCCAATCCTCGACTCTACATTTAAAATTAATTATGCCATCCAAACTCAAATAGTTTGGAGCCTTGCAAAACACCTACCCGGCCTAAATAGAGAGAAACCTATCAGCACTGAAATCACCAACGCTCTCTCAGATGAACCTAAACCTACCTAACTCTTAAATTCTAAACCCCCAAGCTATATAATCAAATCTGGCAGATTTAATCTATTACCAAGTTTTCAATCGTACAATACGAAATCTCTATTTAAGGACTTCGTACAAAAGCTTGGGAGGAGCCATCTGACGAAGCTTACGACATCGGATGGGAGAGTCGTTACTTTGAAGCCGGAGGTACTTGCGGAGGTTAAAACCTTCTATAGTCAGCTGTATACCTCGCAAGCGCCTAAACCAGTTCCCCGCACTGAAGATTCCAGAGCCACTCTCACACGGCACTACACCGAAGACCTCCCTGAGATCAGCCTAGCCGAGATCGTGGTAGCTCTTGGACAGCTTAATAAATGGCAAGGTCCCGGGAGACGAATTAGCACGGAGCTCTTGAAAGCTGCAGGTACGCCTGTGCTAAAAGAGCTTCAGCGTATATTTAATTCTGCTCTCTTTTCGGGAAGAACTTCTAAGGCATGGAACGAAAGCGTAGTGGTTCTGTTTTTCAAGAAAGGTGATAAAACCTTACTGAAGAACTATAGACCCATTTCGCTTTTAAGCCATGTCTACAAGCTGTTTTCCAAAGTGATCACGAACCTACTAGCGTGTAGACTCGACGAATTCCAGCCGCCTGAGCAGGCCGGGTTTCGAGGAGGATTTAGTACCATAGAAGAAAAAAAAGTTGTTTAAAAACGGTGAGTGCAGTTTTGTACAGTGGCTGTGAGTTCTGCGATTAAAATAAAAGTAATAAATTATGTATTTTTATTAGTGTTACGTATCAAAATAATTATTGAGACTTGTTCTTTCTGAATATGTTTAAATACTTTGTAATAATGTCTGAGAAGTTGACTTTACAAGTGTTATAGTGGACGATTAAATTATTGCTCATTACTCATTGTGTGCCGGATTTTCGTCAAGTTTTTGTTTGATATAATATCTTAAAATATGACAAAATAATCCCTGAAGAAAAAATTGTTCATAATAAGTAATTAAATAGACTTCTGTTAAAAATAAGAAGAAAATAACGAGGATTTTACGAGCGCTGGGCGCGGCTTGATACCGATCGCGCCCTCGGACGTACAACGCTTTCCTAGCTGTCAAATCGGGACGTTCAAGTGGATAGACCACATACACACAGTGAGGCAGATTATACAGAAAGAAGATTATAATCAGCCACCGTGTCTAGCATTTGTAGACTATGAGAAGGCCTTTGACTCCATCGAGACCTGGTCTGTTCTTGAATCTTTGCAGCGATGCCATGTCGATTGGCGATATATCCAAGTGATGAGGTGTCTTTACGACGCCGTCACAATGTCCGTCCAAGTCCAGAATCAGCAGACTAGACATATCCCTCTTAAGCGAGGAGTGAGACAAGGGGACGTTATTTCCCCCAACTTGTTCCCCAATGCCCTCGAGGATATGTTTAAGACGCTGGATTGGCAGGGTCGGGGCATTAGCATCAATGGCGAGTACATCTCACACATGCGATTTGCGGACGATATCGTCATCATGGCGGAAACGCAGCAAGAGCTGGAACAAATGCTGGCCAACTTAGCTGACTCCTCCCAACGCATCGGTCTCCGGATGAACTTAGATAAGACCAAAATTATGTTCAATGAACGGGTCACTCCGGGACCGGTTGCCGTAAACGGAATGCCGCTAGAAGTTGTTTCAGAATATGTGTACTTCGGGCAAACGTTGCAATTAGGGAAAAATAACTTCGAGAAGGAGGGAAATAGAAGGATCCAGCTGGGATGGGCAGCATTTGGTAAACTTCGTCGGGTATTTTCGTCGCCCATACCCCAATATTTGAAGACAAAAATCTTCAACCAGTGCGTTCTACCCGTCATGACTTACGGAGCCGAGACGTGGACAGACGTGGACCCCGATCACAGCAAATGAATTGGACGAAGAAGAGCCGGATTTGCCATAGGTAACCGCCAAGGCGTCGTGTCAGATACTGAATTCATAGATTAAGATCCATCTCAGTTACATATACCTGCTAGTCCCAAAATGCAGCGGCTGCTCGCTATCAATGTTGCTTAATTGGATTTGGAATCGTTAATTAAAGGATTTTTTAAAGGAGTTGCATTCATTTATATGAATCAGTGCAAATTCGCAGTCCGCTCTCACCAATCCCATATATGAGATGTGCAGTCAACCACAGTGAGACATCACTTGGTGATAATAATATCGCAAGCTTTGCCGTTACACCTGCTACATTAAAACTTTTGCCACAAATTGTGGGCAAAAGAAGCACGTTAAAAAGTAAAACCAACCATACGACTGTTTTAAATAACACACCGTACAAGAACTATTTAGAGGTAAAATGCCAGTCCAAATCAGAGCCCACTATTTGTTCCTTATTATTAATCCTTATCCAAATAAATTATATCATATCAAAGGTAGGTAATTTTAGTAGCAGCGGATCTCTTTTTGAATTATTGGAATTGGTTGTTTCATTCAGGAGATATCACGATTTATTCAAAACTAAACACCAGAAAAAATATCCGCGTGCTGCTCACGCCTCTGCCGGAAGCCTGCTACTTGAGTGTTTCTCTGCCTAAACCGCGGAGTGAGTGGTCCGGAGCGGGGGGCCGTTATTTCGAATAAACTTGCTACCCCGGTAGGCTTTCATTATGTTTAAAGCTGGTGGAATTGGCTATCCATGGACAATAAGGTCGATGTATCTTGCAGAGTCAGATATTGGCTGATGGGCGGCACATTAGACATTATTTTTATTGAAGGGCCACCGTTTCTTGAGGAAGGCTTAGGTACCTAGGTATATAATTTGTCCACGTGCGAAGCCGGGGCGGGTCGCTAGTAGAATTATATTTAAAGAAAACATAAAAAGTTTGGAAAAAGTTTAAAATATTAACATATTCTACGTTTGTTTTCTATGTGTCAGTATGGAAGTTTCAAGTAAATGAATAAAACTTAGATAAAAAGACAGTAAAATATTCTATAGATTAGCCCACCTTTCCTCGATTGCTATCAGTAACGATAATAATATTTACCGTAAATCTAAATTAATATCAAAAGTGATGTATTAAAATGAGGCTTAGATGTACATTTGGGAAGACTTACTTTGAACTTCAAAATTATAAATACAGTCCCCCAAAATGCCCACCCATCGCCACTTCCTAGTGCTTTCGCTGGGAAAAACAAGTGGCCGAACAAACTTCCAAGCAGCACAGCTCTCTGTTAATTTAAAACACACATGACTTTATACAAAACAGGTGTAGTAATTTAACAAAAAAACAGAAGTGTAAATGATTTTTTTAATCTTAATCAGCAAGCCACGCCAAATTATCAGCAAATTAAAATCTTAATAAAAAAAATCATTAAAAATGGAAATGTTAACAAATGAAACCTTATTTTATTACATACCTAAAAAAGGCCCCAGGCATAGAATAAAGAGAGGGAAGTAGGTTATCTCCGACCCAATCCGCGATTTAATTGCCTACTGTCTTAGGGTTGTCACGTTTAGCTAAATTTTAAGTCAGTGTCTATAAATTGGCAAAGGTCGAAAAGTTGACGACTGTTCGCGCTTCGTCGGATTCGGTTGTCACCGAAACCGCTAACAAATATTTATAAACTACGAGCTTATATTTAAATTATTTGCAAAGTATTTAGTATACATATACACTGGTCATTTTTTTTTTTTCATCATTTATTTAGTGATATATTCAGTACCGGCGTTAGGGTAGGGCACGGTTGGGCGACCGCCCAGGGGCGCCGGACTTTAAGGGGCGCCGTTAAGCGGCGCCCCTTTATATTCCCATCTCTGTAAGCGAAAAAAAAAAACGATGTGTTGGCAACATTAGAATGGAACGCAGTGCTCAATCCGTTCGTTCGGAGCACTACATACATACAGTTCATTTTACTGGGAATCCCCGACCACAGAGAAACACATTATCTATCTCTTTTTAACATTTTAGTTCAAAAGAGTTGGCGTTATTTTTGATGGAGCGGAACACAGCTCATTCTTATTCATTCAATCGGTGCACGCACTTAAAAACAGTTATCGCAATTACATATTTTAAAACAAACAGACGCAGTAATCAGGCGGTCCACGCTAAGTTACGAAGTGCATGTTTTTTACTTTTTGTCGCCGACTACAGAGTGACATAGGTTTTATCCAAAAAGTTGAAATAAAAATAGTGTTTATGTAGGTATTTGCTTTATGACGGATTATTTCACTAATTAGGTAAGTACAATTTTATTTTAACTATCTTTACTTATTATACTAAAGAGGTAACATTTGTTTGTTTGTTTATGTTATGTTTGGAGTGGGGTAATCTATTTAAAGTAAATTATATATTATAAAATATCTCTGGAACTGACTATATAATGTTGATGAAATTTTAACACGGAGATAATAAATGAATGTCGAGGAGGTACGGTCAAGTGTAAAAGTAGATGAACAGTGTTCATTCGTAAGCCTTTGTGTTAGAGGTGAAAAGTGTCCACCGACTTTTGCATCTGACTGTAAGTGTATGTGTGTATGTACGTATATACAATATGTTAAGAAAACCCTGTCCGATCCGTGAAGGTATTGTTAGGTATCGATAACTGATTCTACTAATGCCTGCAAAACCTGGCTAAACTTAAAAAAAAATTCCCCCTAAAAAATAAATAACTTAAATAAAATAAATAGGTAATTTCATGGCAACACAGGCACAGTTCATAACCTCAGTTGACCTCATGCATGTAGGTATAGGTAATTTATTCACGTTTATCGAGTCTCGAAAGAAATAATGATACTTAGGCAGCTCGTGAAAAAAACTTTTTTTTTAAGTAGGAAGGTCGTCTGACTCTCCAAATGTATCATTTCATTCGATGAGCATATTGGCTGTGGCGGAGATGTTGTTCCAATTTCGTTCACTAATAACGATACAGGCCCAGCTGGCACCGCCGCACGAGATTAGCACGGACATGCACACAAATAAAAATCAAGTGGTGTCAAATCCGCGCTGGCCACAGTTGGTCCACCCTTACCAATCCACTGCTCGCCGAACTGATAATGGAGGTTCTCACGTACAGGACAAAGATATGGTGACGCACCGTCATACTGGAACCACATTGACCACATTGACCACAATCACCTGATCACAAAACAGCAGTTGCTACCTTCCATCAGCATGTTACATTACATTAGGAAACGACATGATCACACAATACACGAATAGTCTTCACTAGAGCGATGTTTACGCCCAACTGATAATTTAAAGTAAAAATGATTTTTATTTTTTAGAATTGTACCTACGGGGCTGGCCTCGCGGCATCCTTTGAGTAAATAGGGATGTGTAAGTAATCAAAATATTGATTTTCGATGGAAACAATTTACTCGTCTATTTTTGTTATCGATTTAGTATTGTAGTTTCTCATTCTCATTCTAGATTCAACATCGCATGGAATTGTTTAGAACTTTTACAAAACTTAAATTAGTTAGGTACACTGCTGTAAATGAAAATCATGCCAAATTTTTAATTTCAGTTTCTGTCTCAAAATCGATGATATTGACCGTTAAAATATTTGTAAAATTTTACTAAAATTGTGTTTCATAAGTCCTTCTCGTTTCTGCTTACTAATACTTGTGTTATAATAATGTTATTAGTAATTAATCGATAAACAAACAAAAGTACTTTTACCATTGGGTAATCTGTGTTTTTAACAAATCATTCAACCAGATACAAGTTTCGATTAATAGCGATAAAAAAACGTTATTGCGCAAAAAATAGTACATCCCTAGTTTCACCTACTATTTTCCTTTGAGGACACCGACAAACTCGCCGCGCGCCGGCATCACAAACGAGACCGCCAAATATTGAACATAAATTTATACATTTAATATCCAACAATAAATCAAACGATGATACCGCCGAAAATGGTGTTGTCACATTTTAAAAATTTACCTAATTTTGGGGAAGTTCGCGGGAAAAAAAGATAATTTCAAAATTCAATAATATTGTTACTATGATGATTATGTAAAATTTCATATTTTATTTGGCCATGTGTTTACCTAACCTTTATTATCCTTACGGGTCGGACAGGGTTTTCTTAACATATTGTATAGGTACGGAATGAATACGGAATATATGTATGTATTAATGTATAGGTACGGAACTCTAAAAGGTATTATAGGTGTAAACTGTTTGTTTCGATTGTTACGATGTTCGATTATGTATCAAGTAGTGTTAAATAATATGTACCTCGAGTGCGGACACGAGGGCTCACGCCCGCTTGGCGTTGGACGGAAATCATTGACCTTAGCGCGGTAACGCACGCGTGGCGGGAAGCTTAAACGTTCAGTTCAAACGTAAAATATTTTGATTTTGTTTTAGCATTTTAGCAATGCATATAAAAAGGCAAATAAACATATTTTTTAACGTTCTTTCGTTAATTACATTAAATACGTGAACTCTAACATTACATATACAATTTGTTCGGCGCTTTTTTGGTTCGGTAAAGCAAAATTAATAAAATTCTTGATAAGCAGATATTTAATTCTGCACAAATTTGTTTAAATAGATAGGTCATAGGAACTGAAACATATTACCATTTTTGTTTTTCTTCTTAATTTTTTTTTGACAATATTATTCCGTACCTATGTACAGTACATAGAAGTCATTTTTTCGGGAACGAGTGGATGATCGTGATTTTTTTCATACAAATCTAAGCACTATCACGTAACACAAGCTTTTAAATATAACATTTCACAATTATTCCGCTGCCCTGACAATATTACCTTACCTAGATTTTTCGATCGTAGTTCACGTGTATGCTAACGCTTTCCTGAATATAAAGCGTTTTTGGTCGTCCTCACTCAATAGCGTTATATTTAATTAATTTATAGAAATGATCGGACTTACGCAGATTTAATTTGTTGCAGATTTGATTAGTACAAAATGTCTGAACACGTTGATCCTTTCAAAAGAAAACCATCTGGGTCAAAATATAGAAAACGAAAAGCAGAAAAAGAGAAGGAATTTGAAAAAACAAAAAAGTTTATGAATATTTTTATTATTTTTTATTTTTTTGTTGTGATATATTTATATCACAACAAAAAAAAAAGACCTTAATGTGGCATCTACATCTGAAATACAAGCGAATGCATCGGTAGTGGAGTCTCTGTCTGACAAGTCAGATCAGTTAGCTGTTGAAGAGATTGTGGACGAAGTTTCCCGAAGTGACGAGACAAGTTGTGTTACAATTATAGATGCTGCTCAGGATGACACTATTGGTGATGAACAACAAATGCAAATCCTAGATGACGTTAGTTCTCTTGTTCCAAATATATCGGATCCAGCCACTTGGCCACTCACTCGAAATAGCAAAATTATTGATCATATAATAACTAATGGCCCAGTGCAAACTCACATTGATAATTATCCAAAGAATGATACAGGGCGACATTTCTCAAATTCTCATTTTACCAAAAAACTTGAAAACAATGAAATAATTTAGCGTCGTTGGTTAATATACTCAGTTTCTAAAAATCGAGTTTACTGTTTTTGTTGCCGGCTATTTGATAGCAGCTCAACGTCGAATTTAGCATCTGAAGGATATAACGACTGGAAACACTTATCAATGTTAAAAGTTCATGAAAGTAGCACTTTTCATAAGAAGTTTTACCTCTCATGGATTGAGGCTGAACTAAGATTAAAAACGGGAAAAACAATAGATTGTCAAGAGCAACATTTGATTAGAAAGGAAACTACAAGGTGGAATAATATTTTGTCTAGATTAATGCATATTACACTGTATTTAGCTGAAAACAATATGGCGTTTAGAGGTACTTCCGACAGACTATATACGCCAAATAATGGAAAGTTCTTGGGTTTAGTACAACTACTAGCCAAATTTGATCCAGTTATGGAGGAGCACTTGCGATTAGCTGTAAAGGGTGATGTTTCTGACCACTACTGTGGAAAAGACATTCAAAATGAATTAATAGAGCTGATGGGTGAAAAAGTGAAGTCAGAAATCATATCACGTGCAAAGAAATCGAAATATTATTCTATTATAGCTGACTGTACTCCGGACATTAGTCATATAGAACAGCTTTCACTGACAATACGATTTGTTGATTTATCATCAGATGTCGATAAAATATCAGTAAAAGAGCATTTCATAAAATTTATACCTGTTAATGAGTCGACTGGTGAAAGGCTGACTGAAGTTATTATTGATATTTTAAATAAATACGGACTGGAATTGAACGATTGTAGAGGTCAGGGCTATGACAACGGAGCAAACATGAAAGGAAAAAATATTGGAGTTCAAAGGAGAATTATGGACATAAATCCTTTAGCTGTATATGTACCGTGTGGCTGTCATAGCTACAATCTCGTACTATGCGATGCCGCTAAGTCATCTGTAAAATCTGTCACTTTGTTTGGAGTACTTCAGAGGTTGTTTACGTTGTTTTCAGCTTCTGTTCATCGATGGAAAATTCTGACCGATCACTTGGGATTGTACACTCCGTTATCAAATTAGGGCCGTCCATGACGCTTTCACTTTGGCTATTGAAACTCGGCAAACTGATGTTCAAGTCTCTCATGAGGCTACTACTCTAGCCGAACAGCTAAAAGATTTCGGCTTCATAGTTTCATTGGTTGTCTGGTATGACATACTTTTTCAAATTAATGTCGTTAGTAAATCTCTACAATCAACAGACATGGATCTCGGTAAATGCACAGACATGTTGAAAAAATGCTGCAATTTCTTGGAAGAATATAGAAATACAGGCTTTAAAAGCGCCATTTTAACTGCAAAGGAATTGGCTGAAGAGTTAGAAATAGAACCTGTGTTTAGAGCGACAACAAGAATTCGACGTGTTAAGCGCCAAGCTGGTGAAACTGCCCAAGATAAGCCTATAACTTCTCCAGAAAAAAAAATGAGGTTGAATTTTTCAACTGTCTTTTGGACACGACGTTAACTTCACTCAACGAAAGATTTGAACAGTTATGTGAGTACTCGGAATCTTGGTCTTTTTTGTACAATTTAAAACAGATTCCAGAAAAACACGACCTTATCAAACTCTGTAGTGATCTACAATTGAAATTAAATGTAAATTCCAAATCAGATATAGATGGATGTATGTTGTGCGATGAACTCGTAAGTCTGAAATCGTTTTTGCCTGATCAGAAAGTGGTTACTCCTGTTTTTGTTTTAAATTTTATCAAAGACCGCAACTTACAAGAACTATATCCAAATGTTTGGATAGCATTACGATTATTATTAACTATTCCCGTAACGGTTGCTAGTGGAGAGAGGAGTTTTTCTAAGCTTAAGCTGATAAAAACCTATCTGCGGTCGACAATATCTCAATCTAGATTGACAAACTTGGCAACTTTGTCAATCGAAAATGAAAACATCGACTTTGATAACTTAATAAAAGAGTTCGCCGATAGAAAGGCTAGAAAAGTAAAATTTTATTAGTTTTTTTAATAAATGTTTATTTCTTTTCATAAATGGTTATTTCATTATTATCCTTCGCCTTTTTTCGTATGGGTTTGAATTGCAGTTAGGGGGCGCCGTAGAAATCTCGCCCAGGGCGCTGGTAGTACTAAAACCGGCACTGGATATATTAGTAGTTTTGTACACATAAAGGACCATACTTATCTTTATTTTTAATACATCTACCTACTAAGTTTCAACAGTGTAGTCCTAATAGTTTCGGAATAAAATGGCTGTGACACACGGACAGACAGTCAGACAGATAGACAGACAAACAGACAGACAAACGAACAGACAGACAGACGGACGGATGGACAGACAGACAGACAGATAAACGGACAGAGAACGAATTTATAAGGGTTCAGTTTTTTGCTGTTTAGTTTCGGAACCCTAAAAATCGTAAAACAACATAAAAATAATGACAACAGCCTCTTTGACTAATTATTTCTGTTGCTAAGATCTGAACTTTATTTATCTGATTCACAAATAGTCAATTAGGTACTTACTTACTTTTAATAACGATTTTATAACTGTAAGTAAGTAGTTACTATACTTACCTACAATAGGTACTGAGAAATTGGCATAACTAAATGTAAACAAAGCAGTAGCGCTAGCGGCAAATCAACTGACAGATCAAAAGTACCTATATATAATCATTGATTTGTGTGAATAATAAATTCTAGTACGAAAACAGGCCTACCTACTTCCCCTGTCTGATAGAAAACTAATACTTACAACAAGAAATAAGTAAGTTCCAAAGTAGATATCTCATCATCAAGTAAAAATTATAATCCTAAAAGAATAAGTGACTTGCTTACCTTTCCTGCTCAGTAGGTAATCTGAACAGAGACAATTCTGAAATCGATGAATTATTAAGACACCCAAACACACAGCAATACGTTCTCCTGCGATAATCACACATTGTTCTTTGATTTAGCGAATGTGCTGAAAAGCCGTGACGCGCGAACCTCGTTCCGTGCTAGCCGCGACTAGCGCACTGATAGGCACTCTAATATTGTGTTTAGGTGTGCGTGCGGCGACGCATAGATACGATGGCGCACACATACAAGCCGCGCGCGGTCCGTTTGTATGAAGATAACCTACTTCCCTCTCTTTATTCTATGCCCCAGGCATAAAGGGCGTGACAGTTCACATATTAATAATAATACCTAATACATAATAAATAAATAAATATACATAAAAATGACAGTTATATGAATTTACATATACATACATATAACGTGTCAGTAAGCTAATTCTAGAAAAACAAACGTTTACGAAAAAATATAAAGTTATCTACCTAGTGTGTTCAATGTAATTTAACGTGCCTCAATAATTTTTCAACTGATGCCTTCCTGTCAGTCTCTAATTTATTTGCCTGTAAAATTACACCAAAAGGTAAATTTTATTATTTTGGAGAGCTCTGACATCCCGTAAGGTGATTCGATCATTGCAGCCAACAAAGATTATTATTCTTAAGCTATTTGAAAATTGGAGCGTTGTTTAACTTTGACTACTACACTGAATCAAATTGCAGCAGTTATGACATAATCTTTAAATATCCGAATCCCCTGACGGTAAGAGGCCGTGCTCCCCCCACGCACGACAGATATACATATATGTCGACGTCAGCGACGGCAGAGCGATAGGGCCGTCAGCATCTTGATGTGCAGTGGTGGTAATATAAGAGAACCTAACTAGATACGTAACCTTTTTTTTTTCTTTTTTATACGAGTGAAAATGCGTTACGCACCGTACCCGCCGCTAGCTAGGCGACAGGCGTGTGTGGGACTCGCCCGGCTGGAGCCGGGAATACCCACTAAAGACACTCGGTTCCCTCGAACCCTGCGTTGAGAGTGACCCGGGCTCGGCCCGAAGATCTGACTCCGGGCCACTCTCAGGGCTTACCGGCCTAATTTAGGCCGGTTTCCGCGCTTAGGGAGGATTACCCGGGAACGGATAATCCCCAGACGTGGTGACCAGTGCAATGCGCGTGGGGGAGCTACCCACACACGCTGGTCACACTCGGGGGCTAAAGGAGACGGGGGTTCGTCCCCCGCCTTCTTCGCCCCGCCCGTCTACGCCGGAGGGGAGCGGCAAGAGCATTCGCTTCCCGCTCCCTCTCCGCTGCCTCCTTCTGCAAGAGGACGGTCTCGCAGAAGGAGGCGGCAGCCTCCCATGCACTCTCTCTTTCAACCATGGCTCGCACCATGGTTGCCAGGGAGAGGCTTCCGCCTCCGAGCGCCGCAACGAGGTCACGGCGCTTGTTTCGCCAGGCCGGGCACTCCACCAAGGTCTGCTCGGCCGTGTCGTTGAGAGAGTCGCAGTGGTGACACCGCGGCGACTCCTCCCGACGGGCGACACGGTGCAGGTAGTGACCACGGGGGCGTGCCCGCGGGAGGTCGATGCCCTGGTTCTGTCTCAGGTGCATCGACACCGTGTCGCGGCCCGGGAATGGGGGGAACGACCCGCCTTCGAGGAGGTAAGGCGGGTCCGAATAGCGGCTCAGGGGGAGGCTCTGAGTCGGTGGATGGAGGCACTCCGCACACCAGCTGCCGGCCACCGGACGATTGGAGCGATTCGTCCGGTGTTGGAGGGATGGGTTGGGCGCCGGCATGGCAGCCTCACCTACCGCTTGGTGCAGGTACTGAGCGGTCATGGGTGCTTCGGTCACTACCTGCACCGTGTCGCCCGTCGGGAGAAGTCGCCGCGGTGTCACCACTGCGACTCTCTCGACGACACGGCCGAGCACACCTTGGTGGAATGCCCGGCCTGGCGAAACGAGCGCCGCGACCTCGTTGCGGCGTCCACTTAACCTACCCTAACCGCTTTATATAAAACAAGCGGCCGCCAGCGACTTCGTTCGCGTGGAATTAGTCATGCTCAGCTCCTATTGGCAATATTATGTACGGCTGCGTTAGCTCGCGTTTTCGCAACATTTTTTGTTACTGCTCTGCTTCTATTGGTCATAGCGGGATGTTATATAGCCTAAAGCCTACCTGGATTAATAGGCTATCCAACGCAAAAATAATTTTTCAAATCGGACCAGTAGTTCCTGAGATTAGCGCGCACAAACAAACAAACTCTTCAGCTTTATATATTAGTATAGATAAAATTAGGGCAGATAAGCTAGCTGAAGCTATACAGCTATAAGTTCCGTCTACACAGGTCTGTGATCGTCTAGACCAGTAGTTCCCAAACTTATTTTTCTCGTGGACCACTTTCAAAATTTTACTGGTTTCGGTGGACCCCCTGCTGCTACATTTCTACCACATTCTTAAAGTCGCCAAAAAATAAAAATTGTGTCACTTCTGAGTTCTGTCCTTATATTCCGATATGTAAAACAAAAACGAAAAATGGTACATTTTATATCACTTTATTTATTAAAAGAATAGAACTACAAGAAAAAAATATTAAGGTAATATAAGTTCAAGTCATAATTTTAATTAATGGAAGGATGTATCTGATGGAGTGATCCATGGTGGTATATCCATCGTCAGTATATCTTCAAACCTGGTTTTGAAGTCATCATGCAGGGCACTTAAATGTTGACTGTAGGTATGGATATCCTCATCAATACATTCTACCTGCGACAAGTTTGGAAATTGAGAGAATTCGCGCCGACTAATGTTTTGCTTCATAAATTTCAATTTCCCAAGAAAAGCCGAAATTATCCCCTTTGTTTTTTATTAAATTCAGGCTGTCCCCTTGTAACTGCAAGTTAATATCATTAAATTTTTTAAACAAATCTATGAAATACGCAATGTCTGCTTTGAATTTGATCAAGTTTTCTTTTAAATCTGGAACTCTACTTTCTAAGAACTCTAATATGGGATCGAAAACAGAGTAAAATCTCGTTAAGCATGCACCTTTCGACAACCAGCGTACTTCAGTATGTAAGAGCAGTTGTTGGAAGTCTTCATCATTTTCGTCGCACAATTGAGCAAATAAACGCATATTCAATGCATTGCTTCTGATTTTGTTGACAGCTTTTATTACAAAATGAAGAGATTGGTTCAACCTGTCACTTAAATGTTTTGCCACAAGATGTTGTCGGTGGATTACGCAATGAATAGCTGTAAGTCCTGGTATAATTCTTTTGAGATGACTTATAAATCCACGATATCGCCCGACAATTGCAGGAGCTCCGTCTGTTGTTACTGAAATAATGTTTGTAAATGGAATCGATTTTTCCGTAAAAAATTACTCAGGACATTAAATATTGATTCGCCTTTGGTGTCAGTCTCCAAAGTTCTGGCAAATAGCTATTCTTCGTGAATTTCTTCCTCAATAATAAATCGGACATATGCCAATAGTAATGCTTCATTATCGGGTAATAGAAGCAAAAATGAATACTGTCAAATAGCCTTTTTTTTTTTTTTTTTATTGGGACAAAACCCGCCACACTGTCCCAACCCACTGCAACTCCTGAAAGCCAGAATCAACAGTGGAGACCGCCAGAAAAACGCCGAGCAATGAAGCCCGACGAGTCCCGGAGAAACGTTTCAACTGTCTTGGGTCCCGCAACGAAATTAATCAGAAAAGAATAGCGGAGGAGTAAGAAAAAAAGATATTTTTTCCACTTCCCTCGATAATAAGCAGGAGACAGAACAGAACTAGGCCAATCGGCACAAAGGGACATTATTGCAACTGGGAGAAGCCCAGATTGCCAAGCACCACGGAATAACATTTGATCAAGCTAATGGGTCCTAAGTAGGTATTTGCTGTTACAATTGATTCCAATAATAGGTATGGCAAAAGCGCCTGAACGCACGGAAATTAGTTCTAGTTTCAACAAGGTCCGTATAATAAACAACTCCGGATGTAACTTGTACACTATCCAACATAATATCTGAAATCTGTCGATTTCTCATCAATGACCTCTCCAGCTCTAGGCCTGTGCCTGTGTGTGCCTGTGCGCCAGGGCCACGGTTTCTTTTTAGGCCGCTGCCTCGAATCTTGCGGGCAGCGTTGCGGCGGCGGCGGCGGCGAGTGAGCGGCAGGATCTTATGCGTTAAATGAAACGGACCGGTTCTCGAAAACAGCGGCGCGGCACAACGGGGCGGTGGCGGGCAGCGAGCGGTGTACTTCTCGCGCTCGAATCTTGCGGGCAGCGAGCGGTGTACTTAAAGTCAAGCGGTGATCGAGCGTTAGGAATAAATTTGAATCAAAAAGTTGTTGCCGCCATTGTTCAAACATTTCTTTCGTGAATAAAAACAAATATTTCGTCGACACAATCGTGAACACAATACTACGCGGCTATAGTGGCGCGCGATCTGCCCGCTAGTTTCGAGAACGGGTCTTCGATGACCGCCCGGCTCCCGCGCCGCTGCCGGCGCCGCCCCGAAATCCTCTTTTTTTTTTGTTTCCGGGGTGGAACATCCTCATGCGATGTCCGCCGCCCTGGGGCGGGCGACGGGTCTGTCGGACTCTTAATGATTGAAAACCACCCCAGTGTTTCATCTCACACCTACACCAGGGGGTTGCGAGAACGAAAACTGCTTCCGCAATCCTCCATTGATGCTGGCCCGCCACTGTGGTTCCGGTCCGGTGGGACAGGTCAGCCGCCTAATTCACGCGCCGCTCCAACTGTCCGGGTCAGCCAGCGCGATGCGGACAGGGGACAGTCACAGTGAGGATATCGCCTCAGCATACATGAGCAACCAGGGAGGTGGATCATGGATGCTGAGGCCTGTATGGGGACTGCATATGCTCTTTCTACATAGAAAGAGCATTATGTAGAGGCGTGTTCTTCAATCTGTATCTCTCCATGGTGAACCTTAGTGTTAATATAGAATCCATGGTTCCGTACCCTGGACGAAACCCATATTGACACTCCCGAGACAGCATACTCCTGCCGAATCTGAGAGTCTATAATCCTCTCAAAATTCTTCAGGGTGTGTACCGAGCCCTTGCCTTTGAAGACTGGAGTAATAATACTCAGTCCCCATTGGCTTGAAATTTTGCCGATCAGGAACACGCGGTTCAGAAGGTTAGTTAACATGCCCACATCGCGAGGACCCATCGCCTTCCAGGCCTCAATAGGGACTCCGTCAGTTCCGACAGCTTTCCGATTTGCCATGCGACGACAAGTCGTTTGGACTTCCTCGGGCGTTATCGGGGGCACTAATTCAAGATTTGAAATGAATTTCCGTGTCTGCACCTCTTGGTGCTGCTTATTCAGCAGCTCGTAGAAGTACAAGCGCCATCTATCCTTCACCGTGAGGTCTTTGCATAGCAGGTTGCCAGTAGGGTCTTTTACACAACGGCACTTGGATATATCCTATGCCGCTTTGACCCTGGAACATGCCAATTTGGAAAAGATCTTTTGCCCCTCAGATGATTCCTACTTCTCGTAATGTGCTTGCAAGTGGTCTGGCTCTGGCTCTGGCTACAACTCTTTTAGTGGCACGTTTGACAACCTTATATGCGTCGCGATCTGGATGCCACGTTTTAAAGAGGGCTTTCTTCACCCTAGTCTTCCTCTGGACTGTGTCGTCCCACCACCAGGTCTCCTTTTCACGTTTGCGGCCGCCCTTAGAGACTCCGAGCACCACCCGCGCCGCCCCAATAATAGCTGCCTGGATCCTGCCCCAATGGTCTTGGACATATTCTTCATCGGTCCGCTGCGAAAGGTGACAATGTGCTCCTGCTTCTTTTTGAAGTAGGTGTTCACGATTGCAAGGTTAGCGGCTGCACACGTTTGGAGAATGTTGTTTCCTTCTGCGGTGCGGCCGCCGTGAACACGCTCAAGCCCGAGACTCTTCTCATCCACATGACTGTTCAAATCACCACCCAGAACCACTCGCTGGGATAACGGTATCCCGTGAAACTGTCCTTCGAGCTGGATCCAGAACAACATACTTTCGGCGTCACCACACCAGGAAAAGCACAACGGATTTTCCTGGTTTTGGCTCGCTTCTTCAGCCGTATCCGCCTCTGACACGTTAGATCTAGCCCACAGGTCACAGGAGTCCGGCGTAGCTCTTGCGCGCCGTTTCCGGCGGCGCCCTAACTGTGTCACGTGCATTTCTTCCTTTCCTATTCATAATAGTTTGGCTTGTTTTGCTTTTACGAGTGCGACTGTTGTCAGACCACTCAGCTCCGAAGGGAAAACTGACGTCAGCACCCCATCCGTAAGTCAGCGGGTGCACCGTCAGGCAGGTGGGGTTAACTTGGGTCCCAAAGATGGTGCTAGGACCCCAAAGCACTCCAGTACCTGATCGTAGTATTAATGACGAAGCCAATTAAATAACAACTCATTTTATACCCGGTATTTATTATAAATACCCGGTAAAAATGGGTATTTTCTCATTTTTACCTATTCTACCCTTTTTTACCAATTTTTACCTACCCGTTTTTTACCCACCCGCCCATCTTTACCTACGGACTATTTTCGTGGATTTAATGAAATCGTCTTCTTTTATTGGCAACTCATTTTTAATGTTTTGACGGTATATAGCTTGCAAAAAATTGTTGTCTTCCATAGAGGCGGGAATGTCCTTGACTAATAGACGGGGGCGGCGACCCTTTGGTTTTTCTAAACGAAGACCCGCAGACTTTATAGCGTCTACCGATTCTAGTCTTTTCAATTGGTTTTCATTTGCAACGCGCAGTACAACGCCTGATTTGGCGGTTTTTTTAATACCGACTATTTGAAAACCATCGTAACTCGGTCTAATCGCCTTCATAAGAGCTTGTTTAGTGGCGGAAGATGACGCATAGTCAGCTGATCGCTCCTTTTTTTTTTTTTATACGAGTGAAAATGCGTTACGCACCGTACCCGCCGCTAGCTAGGCGACAGGCGTGTGTGGGACTCGCCCGGCCGGAGCCGGGAATACCCACTAAAAACACTCGGTTCCCTCGAGCCCTGCGTTGAGAGTGACCCGGGCTCGGCCCGAAGATCTGACTCTGGGCCACTCTCAGGGCTTACCGGCCTAATTTAGGCCGGTTTCTGCGCCTAGGGAGGATTACCCGGGAACGGATAATCCCCAGACGTGGTGACCAGTGCAATGCGCGTGCGGGAGCTACCCACATACGCTGGTCACACTCGGGGGCTAAAGGAGACGGGGGTTCGTCGCCCGCCTTCTTCGCCCCGCCCGTCTACGCCGGAGGGGAGCGGCAAGAGAATTCTCTTCCCGCTCCCTCTCCGCTGCCTCCTTCTGCAAGAGGACGGTCTCGCAGAAGGAGGCGGCAGCCTCCCATGCACTCTCTCTTTCAACCATGGCTCGCACAATGGTTGCCAGGGAGAGACTTCCGCCTCCGAGCGCCGCAACGAGGTCGCGGCGCTCGTTTCGCCAGGCCGGGCACTCCACCAAGGTGTGCTCGGCCGTGTCGTCGAGAGAGTCGCAGTGGTGACACCGCGGCGACTCCTCCCGACGGGCGACACGGTGCAGGTAGTGACCGAAGCACCCATGTCCGGTCAGTACCTGCACCAAGCGGTAGGTGAGGCTGCCATGCCGGCGCCCAACCCATCCCTCCAACACCGGACGAATCGCTCCAATCGTCCGGTGGCAGCTGATCGCTCCTGGGTCGGATAGGCGACGAGACAAGGAAGAGGTACTCTAGATTCAATAGCCGGGGTAACTTTAGGCAACCGCAGTTTCAAAGAATCCGCGTACGACATTTTTTTGTCCTCATTAACGGTTTTAGCGTAGGATTTTAATTTAATTATTTCTAATTCGCGCTCGGTGTTAGCAAGCTTTGTCTCGTTACACGCAGATTTTAAAGCTAACAAAGACACGATACTTGTTACTCGTTGAGTCATATCCATAATTGCTGATTTATTCGCGACATTTATACGAGAACCGTTATCATTAACCAGTTCGTTGATTTTGGCCAGGTACACAGAGGCCTCGGTCATCAAATCGCAATAATTACTGTTCCCGTTGCTACTATTGGCAATATTTAATGTAGGCGATAGGTTATCAAGGCTCGTGTGATGGTCTCAGCACACGTATTGTAATTACCTACAATTACCTGAATGCCTTGACAGGAAATTATTGGGTAAAAGGTAATAGAAAGGAATTATATAAAATAAAGGAAGCCTGATAAATCTAGGCCTTGTCACTTCTCAAGTTATCACTCGGACACAGAATTTCAAATCGATCCCGTATATACTTAATTTTCTTAACACAGATAATACGCGCACAGAATCAATTCAAACTTCAGATACACGCGTCAAAATTCCGGGGATGCAGCGCCCCGCAAGCACAAAAACCTCATGCGGCATTGATATAATATTAAACAGATATTATATGCTCTAACAAATTAACCAAAATAAATGTGCCTATCGGAACAGCAGCATACACATGCAAATTTTTTATTCTGCGTACATTTCACACATTGGTACAGTGTGAGTGAGATGGGGCGCAATCTAAAGCACAGAGAAGAAAAAGATGGCTAGTGTTTGTCGTTTGCGCTGTTAGTGTTTGTCGTTTGTTTTTACGAGTGTATCGAGAGTGACTAAAGCGAGATGCTGGATTTACGTTCTTTTGTACGCTTCATTTTCAGTGCCCTAGTGACATATCTACCTTAGTTTAATATTTTATCAATGTCATGCGGCTATATCATTCTACTAATTTTTTTCATTTTCATTCCACTAAATTTTTTACATTCAACATTCAATCGATATTTACTCTAACTGAAATACCATTATTTGGTATGGTATATGTATTTATATTTTAGAAAGCTATTGAATTATGCTATCGATTTTCTTTCTAGGATCACTATTTTAAATTTGACCTATTAATATTAGGTACTGATTTTCCGATTATGTCTACTCTGTAAGCGATAAGGACGTGATTTTATGTATATAATAAATGTATAACGTATACAACGCATAATATTACCAATGTATTTATCGTCATTAAATCATTATGTTCTCACTATACTTGCGTACATATTGTACTTATATGCATATAAGATATGTTATTGAGGATTTTCGAATTGTCCTATTTCTATCAAATATTTTCTTGTTATACTTATGGGATTTTATTGTATTTTCTAATGCTAATCTTCTATCAGCAATCCACTTTTCTTCCTTTTCCATTGTTTTAATTTCATTTGGTAAAATACTGACATTTGTACCATCCAGTAAATACTTTGGTGCAAATCCTGTAACAGAGTGGTCTGTTTCGTTATATTTCTGTATACATTCTCTTGCTACTGTTGTCCATGTTCTCTTGTTATTTTTTCATTTATTTTACATCTAATTTTGTTTACTATTGTTTGATTTAATCGTTCATTCAAGCCGTTCGAGAATGGTGTATTCACAGCTGTAAAAAATAGTTTAATGTTATTCTCTTGCAAATATTGTTTAAATTCTTTCGAGTTGATACCTGGATATTGATCTGTCAAAATTATTCCAATCTCATCTGTCTCTAGTACTTTCTTTATTAGTTTTATAAAGTCACTCGCGTTCTGTGTTTTGGAAGTGTCAATAAAGGCATATCTTGTGTAGTGGTCTACTAAAAGGTGTAAGTATTTTTTTGTTGATCTAGATCCTCCAAAGCCACCTATAGTATCCATTGATATTATCTCAAATGGTTTTGTTGCTGGTCCCAGTTGTGACATTAATCCAAATTTTCCTTGATATCTTGATTTATTTTTTTTAGGTTTTACAAATATTTACTATATTTTTCGTTAGGTTTTTTGCTGTATATATTGGACTTATTTTTTTTTTTCAATTGTCTGATTCCAATATGGCATAAATCTTCATGCACCTTTTCTATAATTTTTTTACTAAAGTCTTCTGTGAGTATAATTTTTTCATATTTCTTTATTTTTTTATAATACATTTTATTTTTGTGTAGTAGATTTTGTTTCTTTTCTGTCATTGTTTTATTTTTCTCTTGGTCTTCAACTATATCTTTTACTTGTATTAAATTATTTTTAATAGTTCCTCCTTGTTATCTTCTGATTCTAATACGGGGTTTCGGCTCAAACAGTCTGCTTCTACATTTTCTTTACCGGGTATATATTTTACTGTAAAATCATATTGAGATAGGTAATATGTGAGGTCACCCTACTCTTCAACTGTCCTGCATTTAATGTTCATTTTCTCTAGAGGTTTGTGGTCTGCGTAAATGGTGAATTGTTTTCCAATTAGCCAGTGTTGCCAGTATTTAACTGCTTCTTTTATAGCTAAACATTCCAAATATATAGCCTTTTTCCGTTTTTGAGATTCATTAATTTTTTTTTGAAAAATATGCCACTGGTTTGTCAATATGCCACTGGCTTTACCATCTAGTTGAGTCTGTTTTAATATTGCCCCGATACCCTCTAAAGATGCATCTGTAAAGATTTTTATTGGCAAGTCTTTGTCAAATATTTCCAACACTGGTTGAGAACATAAATATCTTTTTATTTGATTAAATGATTCTTCACACTTCTCTGACCACACAAATTTTTCATTTTTTCTTAATAACTTATGTAATGGGTCTAAAATCATTGCACTTCTTGGTATGTATTCATGGTAGAAATTAATTTTTCCTAAAAATTGTCTGTTATTCTTTTGTGTCTTAGGAGTTGGAAAATGTCTTATAGAGATCAAATTGTCTTTTAGTGGTCTTACCGAATTGTTCTGGATTACATGACCGAGGTACTTTACTGTGTCTGAAGCAAAGGTACATTTCGTAAACTTCAATCTAAGGCCTTCTTTTATTATTGCCTCTAATACATTTCTTATGTGTCTTATATGTTCTTCAAAGGTGGTCGAGTATATCAGAATATCATCAATATATTACAGAGTATCCTGTGAGATCGTGTTTTCTTAGAATATTGCTTAAAATTCTCTGAAAAATTGCTGGTGACGTTTTCAAGCCAAAAGGAAGACAGGTCCACTGAAAGTGGCCATCTTGTGTGACAAATCCTGTAATATATCTATCTTCAGCCCGTAACGGTATTGCCCAAAATGCTGAGTTTATGTCTAAAGTGGTGAAATATTTACAATTTCTAGTTTTAATAATCAGATCATCTATCAATGGGAAAGGTTGAGCTTGTGGAACAACAATTTTGTTTAGTTCCCTGAAGTCTACACATAAGCGGGATTTTCTATTTTCACCTTTTTTAAATGCCAGTGTCACTAGAGCAGCAAAAGGTCTGTAGGATTCTTCTATTAAATTATTCTTTAATAACCTGGATATTTGCTGTTCAGTTTCTAATTTATCTTCTATTGTACATCGGTATGGTCTTTTACTACAGTATCTATTTACTAGTAAATCTATGTGAGCTTCGTAATCTTTAACTGATCCTATATCATACTTGTCCTTTGCAAAAATTGTTTTATATTCCTTTATAATTTTCTCTATCTCAATTTTCTTTTCATTATCTAAATGATCTGTCATACTTACAAATTCTTCTGTTTCTATGTGTTCATTGAAATTTATTGCAAATGTTTTTACATTATTTTCTTCATTTCTGTTATCTGTGGACATTTCACCAATTTTATTTGTTATTTTCTTTTGTTCTATTTGCAAATCCTCGTTGTGAGTTAATTTGAATTTCTTTATCATATCCAATCCGATTATAAAATCATCAAAATCTTCATGTTCTACTACATATACATCCATTTCTTCTTCTAAATCGAATATTTTAATTTTAATTGTTATCAAGCCATCTGTTTTTTTCACACCATTAACCGTTTTCATATACGCTATATTCAAATTGTCCTTTTTATTCTTTTACTTTAATCAGTCTTGAATTTATTAAAGAGATCTGTGAGCCTGAATCATAGATAAAAGCTTGATTTTGATTAATGGTGTACTTATTCGTTTTTTTTTCTCAGTATTTATATCTACTTCAATAATGGAGTTATTGTTTACATTTCTGGATTTAAAAATCTTTTCAGATTCATTTTTATTTTTCTTGAACCAACATGACTCCTCCGGATGATATCTAATTCCTTTCTCCATAGATTCACAAGTCTTGCATGGCTTCTTCTCATTAGTTTTATTTTTAAGGAATGTACCACCCCTCATTGTGGTTGAATTTTAATTGTACATCATACCTTCATATTTTCTTATCTCATTGAACAATTCAGTACTGTCATTGAGTTCATCCCGGTTTAACTTATTTAAGATAAACCCAGGCAAACCCATTGCAATAAGATCTATCATTGTTTTGGAGTCTATCGATTTGTTTATGTCTAGTATTAATAAGCCTTTCTTTTTTTATAGCATAATCAATTAGTAGTCCGTCTTTATACCTGAATGCGACTGCATATGTGACTACGTCCCATCCTCGGTTTTTAAAAGTTTCTAAAAATTTGTCTTTCCATTCATTCCATTCAGCCTTTATTGTGAGTTTTATGGCCATTGAGCTATACCAATCTAAACAAGATTTTTCTAAAAATAACCTCAATACGTCTATTTTTGATTCATCTTTTGTTATATTGAAGCGCTCACACTCTTTTTCAAAATTCTCAATCCATTGCATTGCATTGGGGTTCTTGCTTGTCAATTTTTCAATAATAAATTTCCCTGAAATATGTTTCAGGTTATGTTGATTTTCTTTCTTTGTAGTAGTTTCTATTAATTTTTCCAAGATGTGTTGCAACTTGTCATCTTTGTCTATTGGTTTTTTGGTGCTCATTTCTTCTAAATATTGATCTAAAAAGTGCATGTTACCTGCCTCATCTATGTATGTTTTCTTAAGATCTTCATCCAATTTTATCCATATTTTTCTACTTTGATGCCTTTTCTGCTATTTTTTATTTTTGAGAAAGTGTTCATTTTGACAATAAATGTATGATGAATCACCGGCTTCAGCTCATCAGGTAAAACATAACATTTTCCTTCTTCTGTAAATATTGAGGTTATGGCTAATACATTAGATTTGCTATCACTTGAGGCTATCATCGTAAACTCAAATTGTAGCCGGTCCATGTAATTTTAATAAACGAAAATGTCGTTTTATAAGATATGTTATTGAGGATTTTCGAAATAAACCAAAATTTGTTTCTCTGAAAATATAAAGCTTTGTTTTATTTGACAAGCCGTTACAATAATACAACACATATGGTTTACTTAACACAATTACAATTATTACCTGAAAATACAAAGAAACGACATTTAAAGTTCACTAATATCGTCTCCTCAATTATTTTCTTTAACTAACTTTATAAGTTTTAATACCAATAAAAGACACACAAAATCTCAGATTATAGAACAAAAGCTTTTGTTCTATAATCTGAGCACAAAATAATCTTATCCGCCATTGAAATCACGCCTCCCGTACGCTGCGCACTCTACCAACTTTCAATGACAGTTAATTGACGCGCGAAGCGCGGCAAATTTAAATTAATGAAATATTATTTCATTACATGCATATGAATATACCATAAAATAGAATGCAATTGACAAATAAATAAGTTTATGCATTAGTTTCTACCCGGCTCCCGGGAGTACGACGAACATCATGGCTTAGCTTTCTAGGCCATATACATATAAGACAGAGCAATCTTCTATTAATCATCATTGCAATATAATAAATCGAACCAATTACGCATTTCTACTAATATTATTCATAGTGTTTTTTTGCCGTTCAACGACCATCTGCTTAACACACATGCTTAGTGGCAAAAAAAAAAATATTTTGGATCCGCTTCGAACCACTTCAACTTCAGGATTTATGTACAGATACCAACCATCAGGCTACTAATATTTCTTTATTAAATTTTTCACTTTAGCGCTGAAGCATAAGGCCCAAGTTTGATTGGGAAGTTTTGACAGTTTAGGGCAGTTCGATCTGCTGCCATTCGTACCTGTTTTCACAGGATGTGTGCCAATGCCTTGTTTTAACCATACTTAATTTTTTCAGTAAAAGAAACAATATTATTTTAAATACCATTACAGAAACTTTATCGCTGAAGCATAAGGCTCAAGATTAATGAGGTAAATTTGGACAATTATAACTAATTAGTTTCTTCCTTAACACATCAGTACCACTTGTTTTATATGTGGTGAGAAATTTTTCATACCGTGCTTCATTTAAATTTGCAGATTTCATTCCGTAAATTTTACAGACAAACTTTTCAAGTATCGGAAAAATCTCATCTTTTCTCACTAATATTTCAGCATTTCCTAATGCTGCAATTACCTTCTGAAATTGTTTTTTTTTTTTTGTAATAATTGATAAGGTTTCTTTTTCAAATTTTTAAAAAACATGGATTAAAATCACACCATAATAAAATTATGCTCCGACATACTAATTGATAATAATTAAGGGGATCCATGTAAACAGTGTAAAATTGTGGAGTTTTCGCCTCGCCTGGCAAGGACTTATGCTAGCCAGAACCGCCTGTCATTATAAATACCTTCCTAGAATCGCTTAGAAAAACACATCTATAAATTACAACTTTACAGAATAAAGTTTATTTTAATTCATATACTAGGTACACACCTTTCGGTTCACCTGTCAGGTACTTGTGCTCATTAAAATCGCCTGTAAATTTTTTTTTGAACATCTCAATAAATGAACAATATCGTATAAACATTTCAAGCTTACAGCAAAAGGTTTTTTAGATTTTTTACAGTTTTTAGATCATGGGGGTTGATGACGTGCAGGGCTGTTGCGCTGTGACTTAGAATGCTATGACTCACCACTATAACAATTTCTAGCCTTACAGACATAACGTTAGTCGGAGGGTGCAGTAGCTCTCCTACGGGTTTAATACATTTTAAAACACAGTGTTCAATGAGTATTAGGTATTAGGGTTAGAGTATAAGGATTATGAATACGTAAGTAAAATAGCGCTGCGCGAAGCTTAACGAAACAAAACACTATTCTAAAATATTTTAAGACAAAAACATTACTCTCGCTACTTCGGTAATCGGGTAAAAATGCTTTTGGTGTAGGTTTAAAAGTGAATAAAGCTAATGAAAAAATCTAAAATTTAACTACCAACCAAGTGCTATTGTGAGGCATCCATGAGTTTTATAACAAACTGTGATGTTAGAACCATAAAACTCTAAATTCATTTATCCCACAAATACTCACAAAGCAATAAGTGTGTAAACAAAGTAGGTACGAGTTGTATATACAATGTGGAATCATAACCCTCCTTTTGCTTTGCCGTAGTCGGGTAAAAAGAAGTCTGACCTTGAAGGAAAACTCGGCTCATTTTACTTAAAGAATTTACAAAAAATAATGACAGAACTGTATTTAATGATTTTATAAATCGGTGTCGCGCGGAAAAGTTCATGTTTGTTTGATGTTGTTGGTTATTGCAGCAGTAACTTCTGTGCTCACATTTCTAGAATTCAGATTTTGTTTCATTGTCCTGGTTTTCGGTTCTATAGCATTTTTGTGACTTTCATCGTGGCACAGAACCTGTAAAATTTTTATTTCTTCAAGATCTACCCATTCTGAAAAGGAAATAAAAATGTTAGTGAACTTAACTACCTGCTAGTACATACCTAGATACATACCTACCAACAACCTACTGTAAATTAACAGGTAAAAACTGATACAAATCAAACTCAAACTCATTTATTGCGATAATGGATAATTGACATATAAGTAAATCAGTATTCATAAAAATTTCATAATTTATTTTAATCAGTAGTACAATACTCAAATGGCTACAGATATTTTGCATTGGCCTCGAACTACACAATAGGCAAACCAGAACCTTGAGCACCAATATGGAGCGTTTATCAAATTTAACATACATTTCATCATATGTTGACTTTTAATTACAAAATAAACAAAAAAATCTTAAATTTTAACTCAAGGATAATATAAAAAGTTTAATGAAAGTTGAAATCTTCAACATAAACGTCTCCAAATCTTTAACTTCTTCCTTTGTGTTCTATATGTCAGTATAAAAGTGTTAAGTAAAGTACATTAATAATACGTAGATATAATTACAGCTAAAATCTATCTACCTATTATAAAATTCTTCTGTCACAGTATTTGTCCGCAAACTGCTCCAAACCGGCCCATCGTGCTGCCCGGCGTACAGGTCAAGCTCTTTGTAAGAGACATTGCAGACCGCCCCGTCGGGCAGCTGATGCGGGTGGGACTGGATTTACGCTCAGTAATAAATCTTTTTCTTTATTTTTTTATTTTATTTATTTATTTCTCTCTTCACAACAGTGGTTTAACAATATATCAGTAGTACTATACCAGAAGTACTCACTACTACTACGTCCATATATTACTAAGTCTATATACACACTCTGGCGGAGTTCGCGGACATTGTTTGCTCGGTCAGCTCGGTGAGTGCAATTATTAACAATTGTAACTTGAATGTCGTTATGTATTACGTGATTTCAACTCATATCCACATTCACAGTCAAATTGATGGCGGGTGTTGTAATGACATTAGCTACGCAGAGGACTTGGTGCGGCTGAGCGCGCCAATTTGCGTGGCCAATTGCGACCAATACTTACTTATGCCAAAATACATAGCCAGGTTTATAATGTACATAAGAGTGTGATCATGGTCTTTGAAAAAAGGGGTAAATGTACTGAAGCACACCATCAGTGAAAAAAAAACGGTTTAAATAATACTGCACGTCTTTTTATACCTGCAATATGTGGGTTCATTATAATCAAAAATCATACAGAGGCCTTCACGTCCTATACAATAATGCATTCAGGGTGCTGATAGAGTTACTCCGATATAGCAGTAAATCAAGGATGTTTCCTGAAGCTCGCGAAGATTCTCTTTACACCGTAATGCAGAATGCGCAACCTTGGTCCGTCGGATGCGGGGCAGCGTCAACAACATCCTAGCTCTGTATGTTAGCCGGTAGGATGGACTGTCACTTGCTGCAAGGTTTCAGCTAGGCCTGTCACCTCGCGACTAAAATGTCATAATCTGTTTCGTTTTGTTTTGTTTCTAAATGTTTTAACATAGTTCTATTTTGTATATTATAAACATATTTGTATTTTTGTATTATGTATTTATTTAACTATAATGCAATTAATTTTTATACATAATGTATTACTTAAACACCTGAAGGTTTAAATATAATCATATATACCTACTTTTGCCTAAACAGCATTTCAAAAGAAACTTCGGGATAGTTCAAATTTCATTTATATGCAATATGACATTAATATATTAGATAGAAAAAGAAAAAATAATCAGCAGAGACGGTAACAGTTACCCAATATGCAATCCAGACGACTCACAACCATGCTTAGGACACTAAGGCAACCACAGAACAGATGTTACTTCTCTATTCCGTGAAGGAAACATTGAAACAATAGTTACACGAGCACAAAACAGAAACAGTAGACGGCAGCATTATGAAGTGTTTCAACGCGCTTATCTCTGCATCCCGCGCTTTCTCTGTGAACATAATTTTTCAACTGATCCCGTTTCTGTCAGTAGGTGTCTTTGATTTTTTTGCATGTAAAATTATACCATAAGATAAACCATATTATTTTATAAAGCTCTGGCTTCCCGTAAGTTGATTCGTTCATTGCAGCCTACAAAAATTAACATTTCTTACGCTATTTGAAAATTGGGGCGTTATTTGACTTTGACTACCACACTGAATCAAATTGAATTTGCAGCAGTTATGACAAAATCATTAAATAAGTTAAGATAAGGTCTTTAGTTATATAATGATTTTGTCATAACTGCTGCAAATTGAACGAATCCCCTGACGGCAAGAGGTCGTGCTCCGCCCACGCACGACCTTGTAGAGCGCCACCCTTCGCCCCTCCGCTCTCCCACCAGATTTGATGTTCGTTGTACTCTTCTACGACGATGTATATATATATATATGCTCATGTTATGTTTATGTATGGCCAATGTACAATTTAACGTTTCATGGCACGTTATTTTGTAAAACAGCTAGTTATTTAATTGTTCATTTCCTGCGAGATGATGGAGTGTGAAACTACAAACAAATAGAAGAAAACACTAAATTCTTTGAAAACCCCAGAAACAAAAATAATTCTAGGTAAGTAGAGCAGTTTATTGCAGTGTAATCGTATAGAGAAAACGCACTTCAGAAGGAACTCTAGTGGTGCTTTCTCTATATAAACGTATTTCGCTGTTTTCTTCCTGGATAATGCTTTTAGAGCAATTTTTTCTACAATTTTACACCGTGATTATACGTGCCCCTATCATTTGATTTTTTCCGAAACTTAATCAATAAAAGAAATACGATACTTCAAAATCGCGAAACATAACTCATTTTTACCGTGATGCTGAGATGACTATTAGACAAATGTGATAAGTTTTTGACCAAAAAGAATATAATAGAAGCAGAGGTACCTATACTTCTCTTCAAAATTTTGGTAGGTACAAAAGTAATTGAGATCTGTCGTGTTTTCAAAATCAAAATCAAAATTGTTTATTTCAAATTAACCATCCGTTTTTGAATAGTCAATGTCGGTCAGTCCAAGAAAAGTGAAGCTAACTTGCACGTTATCAATTTTAGAAGAGCGGCGACGATCTTGATAAATCGAGAATTCTAGATACATATACCTAATATATAATATATACCTAAACTATTGTTATGGCACCTCCAAATTACCAGTATCATGGTTTCATGGTCCACCGTGTTCCGTGCAGTGCAAGCACTGGCCTCTCAAATCTTCAATGTGTTGTGTTTTATTTAACTGCACAAATACAACATGCATAAGATTTCAAAAGCCAGAACTTAGGAAATCATCTTTCTACAAAATCTTGGAATTATATTTAAAGAAAACATAAAATGTTTGAAAACAGTTAAAAACTTTAACATGTTCTACGTTTGTGTTCTATGTGTCAGTATAAAAGTTTCAAGTACGTAAATAAATAAAACTTAGATATAATTACAGTTAAAACATTTTATAGATCATTTCTTCCATTGCTGTCAGTAACTATAATAATAACCAATTTTAAATTTTTCAAATTCCGAAATTATATTCAAAAGTCATTTATTAAAATTCGGCTGAGAATTCGCACTTTGGGAGACTTTCTTTGAACTTCAAAATTACATAAGACAGTTCCCCAAAACGCACACCCTTCGCCACTTCCTAGTGTTTTCGCTGCTGGAAAAAAGAAGTGGCGGAACAAACTCGCCAGCAGCACAGGTGCCTGTTCATTTACAATTATACACACATAAATATACATTAAAAAGACAATTATATGAATTTACATATAATATACATATAACAATTTACATATGAAAATTTCTTCCAGTACCTACTGCAAAAAATAGCTTTGGGGATATTGGATCACCCTGCTTCACTCCTCTTCCAATCTCGAAGGCTGAGCCATACTTACTGATTTTTATTCCAGCGTTACTCTTATTGTATATTTTCATCTGTATCTTGATATATTCTTTGTTTACTCCTTGATTTACTAGAGCTCGCCAGATTGCACTGTGGAATATAGAGTCAAAAGCCTTGCTGTAGTCTATAAAGCATATACAGAGTGGTGCTGACATTACGACAATAAATGAAAACACGAACAATGCTGGTTCATAGGAATTATCCTAAACCATGGAAAAAAAACCTAGCATCAAAAATAAAAAAATTAAAATTTCAAACAAACTAAATCGCATAAAATTGCAAACGAAATAGAATCCTTTAAAAATATTGGTTCACTGACCTCCAATCGGCGACAGGGTGATCCTGTATCGACTTGCTTTTTTCGCGCTTTTATTATTAAAGTTTGGTTCCGCAGGATGCGGCGGTCATTAACCTGTAAGCGCTTCCTTATCAACATGTACATCATGTAGAAAATGTGAAAAATGAAAAATAATTTCCTGTGACTAAACTAATGGAGATATTTACCTATATGATTTTTTATGGGTAGACTGAAAATATGTTGAGGTATACGATGTTTAATTTATTGTCGTATTGTCAGCACCACTCTGTATAGAGAGGAAGGTCGTACTCATTGTATTTTTCAATAATAAGTTTCAAAGTGTGGATGTGATCAGTCGTCGAAAAGCCCTTTACAAAACCAGCTTGCTCTACTGGCTGGTGTTCGTCTAAGATACGAGTAAGACGGCGAAGCAGAGTTGTTGCAAAGACTTTGTAGAGACACGATGTAAGACTGATTGGCCTGTAATTTGATATTGATTTCGGGTCCCCTTTTTCTGAAAAGTTAAACAATATCTGAACATGTCCACTGTTTAGGTATTTTTTTTTTGTTTTTAAAATTAAATTAAATAGTTTTGTTAACGGAACAGTCAGGGTGTTTGAGCCAGCAATAATCATCTCATTTGTAATGCCATTAGATGCTAGGCTTTTTTCTGTTTTTAATGATTTTATGGAACATTCAATTTCATTTTTGTTAAATTCAGGTACCTCCTCGTTATTTAGGGGTAGGAGAGTAAAACTTTCAGGGTTCGTGTTTTCTTGTGATGCATACAATTGCTGGTAAAAGTTGATAGCTATTTGCATGATTCTCAATAAATCACCAATTTCTTAAATCAAAAGTACCTACTTACAGATAATAAATACTCCTTACTCTTATTTATTTAGTAATACACAAGTCGTACACAAGTCGGGCCGAATACAACCGTACACCACGAAGAATGAAGTGCGTATGCCCCTCTCGTTGACTTCTCTGCGACCCCGAGATGGGGGCGCGAGGAGACGGTTTGGGGGCTCCTTTATGGCCCCATGTCCGTGGCCTTTTCTCTCAGTCTCCAAAATTGGGGACCCGTCGTTGGGTTGCACCCTAAGGGTACCGTCTTCGCACCCCTAAGCTGTCGCCGTAGGGGTGTGCCTCCCCTCCGGCGGTCATCGGTGTACCTTGTAGTGTGTGACTGTAGGAGCGCCCGAAGTGCTTCTCGACGCCCGTGCGTACAGGCCCCTGCCGAGTGGGATCTCTAGTTGCCAGAGAAGGCCCAGCAAGAGTCGATCAAGCAACAGAGCATCGGTTTTAGTTGGCGCTCCGCTACAGTGGGTGCTTACCCCGTCCCCTAACAGCTCAACCAGTTACTGAGTGCCACGGATGCGGGGGTCCTGATGCGGACTTTCTGCGTAACTCCACAAATCCACTGCAGCATATTCATCTCCGTGACATGTAGCTCCTGCTCGTTTCGCTCAAGCACAGGCCACGCCTCACTGCCATACAGAAGAACAGGTCTAATGATGGTCTTATAGAACTATCCTATAAGCTTAGCCGGCATTTTGGAGTCAGAAATGACACCTGTCACCTCACGCCATTTTGCCAAGCTGCCAAGTAGCTGCGTCGCTAAGGCAGGGAGCTGGATGCTCGGTGCCACCACTGCGTCCAATGCGGGGAGGATACGGCGCAGCACATGCTCGCCGAGTGTGTAGTTTGGGAGGAGCAGCGCCGTGTCCTCACAAATGAAGTAGGAGGCGACCTGACGCTGCCGGCAGTAGTGCGGAGAATGGTCGGTAGCGCAGTGTCGTGGGACGCGGTGGTGTCCTTCTGCGAGGACGTGATGTCGCAGAAGGAAGATGCGGAACGGAAGAGGGAGATCTCAACTCCCTTCCCGGGCCGCAGAAGACGCACCGGACGCCGAAGAAGGGCGGAAGACGCCCTCTTCCGCCCCCCATGAATGGGTCCAGGGGCAAGGGACATGGGGAAGTCCCCGCCTTTTATTCGATGGACCCCGAGGCGACGCATGTGGTAATTTAACACCCCACTACCCCGTGCAGGAGACGGGGCCCGGACAGGACAGACCAGGCCAGCACGAGGGTGTGGGGCCGTGGAAGAATTTAAACTTCCGCGGCCTCACGCGTTTGCTCGTGATAGAAGAGACACCAGGGTGGTTTTAGTCAGTAAAAGTCTGACAGACCTCGTCGCCCAACCCAGGGCGGCGGACATCCTATGAGGATTTCCACCCCGAAAAAAAAAGGAAGGGTTGGTGCATCGAAAGGCTTAGTTGTGATGATTTGCTCAGTAATGCTTGCAGGCGCCAGTGGCTTAGTGTTAGAATTTTTTTCCAGACTATGTAGTGTAGTCTAGCGCTCAGTTCCATGATGGTGTGCTGCATAGAAGAATTTTGAGTCATCAAGTTCTCGAAAGCTAATTTAACCTCCATGTGTTCAGTTACAACTTACAACACTCCCTATTTGATTTTTTAAAGCATTCACGGTGTCGATTGCGCTTTGTAATTCCTGTTTCATAGTATGAAGTTTTTCACTTATTAATACGGCTATGCTATCATTGATTTTTAAAACCATGCCGCTTAGCTGGTCTTAGCTTCTAGTACCTCTTGTACAAAATTACGGATGTCATCAGTTGTCAAGGTATTACAGGGATTTGGAGTGGAGTTCAAAGCCTGTCTTTCAGCGCCTCTCACGGTAACATTAGCATTGAAGCGAATTGGGGTATTATCATTCCTAGGTACTTTAGGGGTTTTGCTTGAGCGAGACTTGCAACTCCATGCTTGGGAGGGAATGAGCTCCTTATCACAGTTTGCCAGGCAGGCCAGGTGGAATGCTTTTTACAGATCGTGCAAAAACGATAACTTCCACTATCCAATTCAACATTACTGCAACCCCAAAGGGTTATTTTATCAGCCGATGTAGACATTATTAATCTTGTTACGCAGAAATAATAATTATTATTAAAACTTTGAAAACGTTTACAGACTGATGTGACTGTCACTGATGTTATAACTTTTCAGTTACTGCTGATCCATATTATACACAAACATTATCCAGTGTAATCCACGCACGTATCTTTGTATTTAATGCATTTTTAGTACTGAACATAAATTAGAGAGCTAGCTGTTGACGTTAGTGACAGTTGACAGGAAAAAAAGATAAAGTAACGGTAACTGTAATGGGAAAATGAAAATAATTAACGAGAGAAGAACGGCGTCCCTGAATGGGAATGCTAAAGTTGACACTAAATCGCTATTTAAGATTTGAACCCCGACGAACCCTGACGACTGTAAAAAATATACCAAAAGATAAATACCTGAGCCTTAATGTGTTAAGCTTTGGCTTCCCGTAAGCTGATTCGTTCACTGCAGCCTACAAAGATTGAAATATTGTCATGTTTTTGAAAATAGGGGCGGTGTTTCTATTTGGATAATATTTTATTTATATATCTATGTATAGTTTTGTTTTGTTCACTAAGTTACTAGTGGTTAGAGTTGAAATATTTGACAGTTACGGGTAGCCTGACCTGCTGTCGTCTGTACATTTTAAAAAAATACATATTTACAAAAAATATAAACACAATTTGAGTGAACAAGTCATCATCATTTAACATTATTCTCCTGCCCTTAGGTATCTCAATTTATATATTTAACGTCGACGCTCATGACTTTTTCTCCCATACTTCTCGGTAGTCACAAACTTTCTAACCATATCATCATCATCACTGAATCCACCCATCGCTTCTTTGGTCTCAAACTCTCCTCGCGTTAAATTTTCATATTCTCCGTTACAAAATAACGGTAACTGTAACGCTGAAATGAGAAAAAAGCGAGAGTAGAACGGCGTGCCTGGAACGGAATGATAAAGTTGACATTAAATCGCTATTTAAGACTTGAACCCTGAAGACATTACATGTTTAAAAATGTATAAACTACACTAAAATATAACCGTTATTGTGTTTAAGAAGAAAGCGTTTGTTTCCCGTAAGGTGATTCGTTCACTGCAGCCTACACAGATTGAATATTTGTCATGATTTTTAAAAATAGAAGCGATGTTTCACTTTGGATACTACGCTGAATCAAATTAAATATTCAACAGTTATGACAAAATCAATTTTAAAAATTCTTGTAATATCGAATGTCTCGGAACGAATAACTTAAAACCGGAAGGGGTTCGTTCGTTCTAACGAGATGACGCCGTGCTCCACCCACGCACGACCTTGTAGAGCGCCACCCTTCGCCCTTCCGCTTTCCCACCAAATTGCTATTCGTTGTATACGAAAATTTTCAATGTTGACATATACAATGTTATTTTTTCTTTATACGTAATCCGAATAAAGTTTAATTAGAATAAGCAACTACGTCGATTCCAATCATTTTAAGACAAAGTTATTTTTTTTCTCAAAAATATTTAACATGGTAGCAGTTACCGAACGACAGGCACACATCACAGTTCACGGCATAAAATAGCGGTCACTAAGCGTGAGCGCGCAGAGGCCCAGGGCACCCGGCTCGCTGTGACCCCTGAGACGTGTTTTGGGTTTCGTATACATAAAAAAATAACATAAATAATAATGGTTTTGTTATGTTCACTAAGTTACTAGTGGTTAGAGTTGGAATATTTGACAGGTACTAGCCTGACCTGCTGTCGTCTGTACATTTTTACAAAATACATATTTACAAAAAATATAAACACAATTTGAGTGAACAAGTCACCATCATTTAACATTATTCTCCTGCCCTTAGGTATCTCAATTTATATATTTAACGTCGACGCTCAGGACTGTTCCTTCCATAGGTACTACTCAGTAGTCACACCCTTTCTAACCATATCATCATCAGCAGTCAATCCATCCGTCGTTTCTTTGGTCTTAAACTCTCCTCGCGTTAAATTTTCATATTCTCCGTTACAAAATAACGGTAACTGTAAGGGTGAAATGAAAATAAAAGCGAGAGTAGAACGGCGGGCCCGGAACGGAATGATAAAGTTGACACTAAATCGCTATTTAAGACTTGAAACCTGAAGAAATTACATGTTTAAAACTGTAAAAAATAGATTAAAATATAAGCGTTATTGTATTTAAGAAGAAAGCTTTGGCGTCCCGTAAGGTGATCCGTTCACTGCAGCCTACACAGATGGAATATTCGTCATGTTTTTTGAAAATAGGGGCAGTGATTCTCTTTGGATACTACGTTAAATCAAATTAAATATATTCAACCGTTTTGACAAAATCATTTTTCGAAATTTTTAAAATATCGAATGTCTCGGAACGAATAATTTTAGACCGGAATAAACCCCTAACGGGAGGAAGGCGTGCTCCACCCACGCACGACCTTGTAGAGCGCCACCCTTCTCCCCTCCGCGCTCCCACCAAATTGCTTTTCGTTGTATACGACAATTTTCAGAGTGTTTGCATATACAATGTTATTTTTTCTTTATACGTAACCCGAATATAGTTTAATCAAAATAAGCAACTACGTCGATTCCAATCATTTTAAGACAAAGTTAATTTTTTTCTCAAAAATATTTAACATGGTAGCAGTTTGGTTACCGAGCGACAGGCACACATCACAGTTCACGGCATAAAATAGCGGTCACTAAGCGTGAGCGCGCACAGGGACAGGGCACCCGCCTCGCTGTGACCCCTGAAGCGTGTTTTGGGTTTCGTATACATACAAAATAACATATATTAATAATGATTTTGTTATCTTCATTAAGTTACTAGTGGTTAGAGTTGGAATATTTAATAGGTACGGGTAGACTGACCTGCTGTCGTCTGTACATTTTTACAAAATACATATTTGCATAAAATATAAACAAAATTTGAGTGAACATCATCATTTAACATTATTCTCCTGCCCTTAGGTACCTCAATTTATATATTTAACGTCGACGCTCCGGACTTTTACTTACATACTACTCGGTAGTCCCACCCTTTCTAACCATATCATTATCGTCAGTCAATCCATCCGTCGTTTCTTTGGTCTCAAACTCTCCTCGCGTTAAATTTTCATATTTTCCATTACAAAATAACGGTAACTGTAACGGTGAAATGCAAAAAAAAAAAGCGAGAGTAGAACGGCGTGCTCGGACCGGAATGATAAAGATGACACTAAATCGCTATTTAAGACTTGAACCCTGAAGAAATTACATATTTAAGACTGTAAAAAATATACCAAAAGATAAGCTTTAATGTGTTTAAGAAAGCTTTGGCTTCCCGTAAGGTGATTCGTTCACTGCAGCCTACAAAGATTAAATTTTTGTCATGTCTTTTTTTAAATAGGGGCGGTGTTTCTCTTTGGATACTACGCTAAATCAAATTGAATATTCAACAGTTATGACAAAATCAATTTTAGAAATTCTTGTAATATCGAATGTTTCGGAACGAATAATTTAAAACCGGAACGAACCCCCTAACGGGGGGAAGCCATGCTCCGCCCACGCACGACCTTGTAGAGCGCCACCCTTCGCCCCTCCGCTCTCCCACCAAATTGCTTTTCGTTGTATACGACAATTTTCAGAGTGTTTGCATATACAATGTTATTATTTCTTTATACGTAACCCGAATATACTTTAATCAGTATAAACAACTACGTCGATTCCAATCATTTTTAGACAAGGAAATATTTATTCTCAAAAATATTTAAAATGGTAGCAGTTTCGCCACCGAGCGACAGGCAAACATCACAGTCCACTGCATATCTTAGCGGTCACTAGGCGTGAGCGCGCAGAGGGACAGGGCACCCGCCTCGCTGTGACCCCTGAAGCGTGTTTTGGGTTTCGTATACATACAAAATAACATATAATAATAATGGTTTTGTTATCTTCATTAAGTTACTAGTGGTTAGAGTTAGAATATTTGACAGTTACAGGTAGCATGACCTGCTGTCGTATGTACATTTTTACAAAATACATATATAAAAAACATAGAAATACAATTTTTGTGAACAAGTCATCATCATTTATCATTATTCTCCTGCCCTTAGGTATCTCAATTTATATATTTAACGTCGACGCTCATGACTTTTTCTTCCATACTAATCGGTAGACACAAACTTTCTAACCATATCATTGTCATCAGACAATCCATCCGTCGTTTCTTTGGTCTCAAACTCTCCTCGCGTTACATTTTCATATTCTCCGTTACAAAATAACGGTAACTGTAACGGGAAAATGAAAATAAATAACGAGAGAAGAACGGTGTGCCTGAAAGGGAATGATAAAGTTGACACTAAATAGCTATTTAAGATTCGAAGCCTGAAGAAATTACATGTTTGAGACTGTAAAAAATATACCAAAACATAAGCCTTAATGTGTTTAAGAAAGCTTTGGCTTCCCGTAAGGTGATTCGTTCACTGCAGCCTACAAAGATTAAATTTTTGTCATGTTTTTTTTTTTAAATAGGTGCGGTGTTTCTCTTTGGATACTATGCTAAAGCAAATTGAATATTCAACAGTTATGACCAAATCAATTTTATAAATTCTTGAAATATCGAATGTCTCGGAACGAATAATTTTAAACCGGAACGAACCCCCTAACGGGAGGAAGCCGTGCTCCACCCACGCACGACCTTGTAGAGCGCCACCCTTCGCCCCTCCGTTCTCCCACCAAATTGCTGTTCTTTGCATACGACAATTTTCAGAGTGTTTGCATATACAATGTTATTATTTCTTTATACATAACCCGAGCAATATACAATGTACTGTGTGTGTGTGTGTAATATACAATGTTATTATTTCTTTATACGTAACCCGAATATACTTTAATCAGTATAAACAACTACGTCGATTCCAATCATTTTTAGACAAGGAAATATTTATTCTCAAAAATATTTAAAATGGTAGCAGTTTCGCCACCGAGCGACAGGCAAACATCACAGTTCACTGCATATCTTAGCGGTCACTAGGCGTGAGCGCGCAGAGGGACAGGGCACCCGCCTCGCTGTGACCCCTGAAGCGTGTTTTGGGTTTCGTATACATACAAAATAACATATAATAATAATAATGATTTTGTTATCTTCATTAAATTACTAGTGGTTAGAGTTAGAATATATGACAGTTACGGGTAGCCTGACCTGCTGTCGTATGTACATTTTTACAAAATAATTAAATAAAAAATATAGAAATACAATTTTTGTGAACAAGTCATCATCATTTATCATTATTCTCCTGCCCTTAGGTATCTCAATTTATATATTTAACGTCGACGCTCATGACTTTTTCTTTCATACTAATCGGTAGTCACAAACTTTCTAACCATATCATTATCATCCGACAATCCATCCGTCGTTTCTTTGGTCTCAAACTCTCCTCGCGTTACATTTTCATATTCTCCGTTACAAAATAACGGTAACTGTAACGGGAAAATGAAAATAAATAACGAGAGAAGAATGGCGTGCCTAAAAGGGAATGATAAAGTTGACACTAAATAGCTATTTAAGATTCGAAACCTGAAGAAATTACATGTGTGAGACTGTAAACAATATACCAAAAGATAAGCCTTAATGTGTTTAAGAAAGCTTTGGCTTCCCGTAAGGTGATTCGTTCACTGCAGCCTACAAAGATTAAATTTTTGTCATGTTGTTTTTTTAAATAGGGGCGGTGTTTCTCTTTGGATACCTACTATGCTAAAGCAAATTGAATATTCAACAGTTATGACCAAATCAATTTTATAAATTCTTGAAATATCGAATGTCTCGGAACGAATAATTTAAAACCGGAACGAACCCCCTAACGGGAGGAAGCCGTGCTCTACCCACGCACGACCTTGTAGAGCGCCACCCTTCGCCCCTCCGCTCTCCCACCAAATTGCTGGTCGTTGCATACGACAATTTTCAGAGTGTTTGCATATACAATGTTATTATTTCTTTATACGTAACCCGAATATAGTTTAATCAGTATAAACAACTACGTCGATTTCAATCATTTTTCGACAATACAACATAACGGTAATTGTAACGGGAAAATGAAAATAAATAACGAGAGAAGAACGGCGTGCCTGAAAGGGAATGATAAAGTTGACACTAAATAGCCATTTAAGATTCGAACCCTGGAGAAATTACATGTTTGAGACTGTAAAAAATATACCTAAACATAAGCCATAATGTGTTTAAGAAAACTTTGGCTTCCCGTAAGGTGATTCGTTCACTGCAGCCTACAAAGATTAAATTTTTGTCATATTGTTTTTTTAAATAGGGGCGGTGTTTCTCTTTGGATACCCACTATGCTAAAGCAAATTGAATATTCAACAGTTATGACCAAATCAATTTTATAAATTCTTGAAATATCGAATGTCTCGGAACGAATAATTTAAAACAGGAACGAACCCCCTAACGGGAGGAAGCCGTGCTCCACCCACGCACGACCTTGTAGAGCGCCACCCTTCGCCCCTCCGCTCTCCCACCAAATTGCTGGTCGTTGCATACGACAATTTTCAGAGTGTTTGCATATACAATGTTATTATTTCTTTATACGTAACCCGAATATACTTTAATCAGTATAAACAACTACGTCGATTCCAATCATTTTTAGTAATCGGTAGTCCCAAACTTTCTTACCATATCATTATCATCAGACAATCCATCCGTCTTTTCTTTGGTCTCAAACTCTCCTCGCGTTACATTTTCTTATTCTCCGTTACAAAATAACGGTAACTGTAACGGGAAAATGAAAATAAATAACGAGAGAAGAACGGCGTGCCTGAAAGGGAATGATAAAGTTGACACTAAATAGCTATTTAAGATTCGAACCCTGAAGAAATTACATGTTTGAGACTGTAAACAATATACCAAAAGATAAGCCTTAATGTGTTTAAGAAAGCTTTGGCTTCCCGTAAGGTGATTCGTTCACTGCAGCCTACAAAGATTAAATTTTTGTCATGTTGTTTTTTTAAATAGGGGCGGTGTTTCTCTTTGGATACCTACTATGCTAAAGCAAATTGAATATTCAACAGTTACGACCAAATCTATTTTATAAATTCTTGAAATATCGAATGTCTCGGAACGAATAATTTCAAAACCGGAACGAACCCCCTAATGGGAGGAAGCCGTGCTCTACCCACGCACGACCTTGTAGAGCGCCACCCTTCGCCCCTCCGCTCTCCCACCAAATTGCTGGTCGTTGCATACGACAATTTTCAGAGTGTTTGCATATACAATGTTATTATTTCTTTATACGTAACCCGAATATAGTTTAATCAGTATAAACAACTACGTCGATTTCAATCACTTTTAGACAATACAACATAACGGTAATTGTAACGGGAAAATGAAAATAAATAACGAGAGAAGAACGGCGTGCCTGAAAGGGAATGATAAAGTTGACACTAAATAGCTATTTAAGATTCGAACCCTGCAGAAATTACATGTTTGAGACTGTAAAAAATATACCAAAAGATAAGCCTTAATGTGTTTAAGAAAGCTTTGGCTTCCCGTAAGGTGATTCGTTCACTGCAGCCTACAAAGATTAAATTTTTGTCATGTTGTTTTTTTAAATAGGGGCGGTGTTTCTCTTTGGATACCTACTATGCTAAAGCAAATTGAATATTCAACAGTTATGGCCAAATCAATTTTATAAATTCTTGAAATATCGAATGTCTCGAAACGAATAATTTAAAACCGGAACGAACCCCCTAACGGGAGGAAGCCGTGCTCCACCCACGCACGACCTTGTAGAGCGCCACCCTTCGCCCCTCCGCTCTCCCACCAAATTGCTGGTCGTTGCATACGACAATTTTCAAAGTGTTTGCATATACAATGTTATTATTTCTTTATACGTAACCCGAATATACTTTAATCAGTATAAACAACTACGTCGATTCCAATCATTTTTAGACAAGAAATTTTTTTTTCTCAAAAATATTTAAAATGGTAGCAGTTTCGCCACCGAGCGACAGGCAAACATCACAGTTCACTGCATGTCTTAGCGGTCACTAGGCGTGAGCGCGCAGAGGGACAGGGCACTCGCCTCGCTGTGACGCCTAAAGCGTGTTTTGGGTTTCGTATACATACAAAATAACATATAATAATAATGGTTTTGTTCTCTTCATTAAGTTACTAGTGGTTAGAGTAAGAATATTTGAACGTTACAGGTAGCCTGACCTGCTGTCGTATGTACATTTTTACAAAATACATATATAAAAAACATAGAAATACAATTTTTGTGAACAAGTCATCATCATTTATCATTATTCTCCTGCCCTTAGGTATCTTAATTTATATATTTAACGTCGACGCTCATGACTTTTTCATCCATACTAATCGGTAGTCACAAACTTTCTAACCATATCATTATCATCAGACAATCCATCCGTCGTTTCTTTGGTCTCAAATTCTCCTCGCGTTACATTTTCATATTCTCCGTTACTACATAACGGTAACTGTAACGGGAAAATGAAAATAAATAACGAGAGAAGAACGGCGTGCCTGAAAGGGAATGATAAAGTTGACACTAAATAGCTATTTAAGATTCGAACCCTGCAGAAATTACATGTTTGAGACTGTAAAAAATATACCAAAAGATAAGCCTTAATGTGTTTAAGAAAGCTTTGGCTTCCCGTAAGGTGATTCGTTCACTGCAGCCTACAAAGATTAAATTTTTGTCATATTGTTTTTTTAAATAGGGGCGGTGTTTCTCTTTGGATACCTACCTACTATGCTAAAGCAAATTGAATATTCAACAGTTATGACCAAATCAATTTTATAAATTCTTAAAATATCGAATGTCTCGGAACGAATAATTTAAAACAGGAACGAACCCCCTAACGGGAGGAAGCCGTGCTCCACCCACGCACGACCTTGTAGAGCGCCGCCCTTCGCCCCTCCGCTCTCCCACCAAATTGCTGTTCGTTGCATACGACAATTTTCAGAGTGTTTGCATATACAATGTTATTATTTCTTTATACGTAACCCGAATATACTTTAATCAGTATAAACAACTACGTCGATTCCAATCATTTTTAGACAAGGAATTTTTTTTTCTCAAAAATATTTAAAATGGTAGGTAGCAGTTTCGCCACCGAACGACAGGCAAACATCACAGTTCACTGCATATCTTAGCGGTCACTAGGCGTGAGCGCGCAGAGGGATAGGGCACTCGCCTCGCTGTGACGCCTGAAGCGTGTTTTGGGTTTCGTATACATACAAAATGACATATAATAATAATGGTTTTGTTATCTTCATTAAGTTACTAATGGTTAGAGTTAGAATATTTTACAGTTACGGGTAGCCTGACCTGTGTCGTATGTACATTTTTATAAAATACATATATAAAAAATATAGAAATACAATTTTTGTGAACAAGTCATCATCATTTATCAATATCCTCCTGCCCTTAGGTATCTCAATTTATATATTTAACGTCGAGGCTCATGACTTTTTCTTCCATACTAATCGGTAGTCACAAACTTTCTAACCATATCATTATCATCAGAAAATCCATCCGTCGTTTCTTTGGTCTCAAATTCTCCTCGCGTTACATTTTCATATTCTCCGTTACAACATAACGGTAACTGTAACGGGAAAATGAAAATAAATAACGAGAGAAGAACGGCGTGCCTGAAAGGGAATGATAAAGTTGACACTAAATAGCTATTTAAGATTCGAACC
Organism: Sesamia nonagrioides; assembly: GCA_017933935.1. NCBI lineage: Eukaryota > Metazoa > Arthropoda > Insecta > Lepidoptera > Noctuidae > Sesamia > Sesamia nonagrioides. Next base: position 1,204,979 of record JADWQK010000137.1, on the reverse strand, counting down.
CTGCAGAAATTACATGTTTGAGACTGTAAAAAATATACCAAAAGATAAGCCTTAATGTGTTTAAGAAAGCTTTGGCTTCCCGTAAGGTGATTCGTTCACTGCAGCCTACAAAGATTAAATTTTTGTCATGTTGTTTTTTTTAAATAGGGGCGGTGTTTCTCTTTGGATACCTACTATGCTAAAGCAATTGAATATTCAACAGTTATGACCAAATCAATTTTATAAATTCTTGAAATATCGAATGTCTCGGAACGAATAATTTAAAACAGGAACGAACCCCCTAACGGGAGGAAGCCGTGCTCCACCCACGCACGACCTTGTAGAGCGCCACCCTTCGCCCCTCCGCTCTCCCACCAAATTGCTGGTCGTTGCATACGACAATTTTCAGAGTGTTTGCATATACAATGTTATTATTTCTTTATACGTAACCCGAATATAGTTTAATCAGTATAAACAACTACGTCGATTTCAATCATTTTTAGACAATACAACATAAGGGTAACTGTAACGGGAAAATGAAAATAAATAACGAGAGAAGAACGGCGTGCCTGAAAGGGAATGATAAAGTTGACACTAAATAGCTATTTAAGATTCGAACCCTGGAGAAATTACATGTTTGAGACTGTAAAAAATATACCAAAACATAAGCCTTAATGTGTTTAAGAAAGCTTTGGCTTCCCGTAAGGTGATTCGTTCACTGCAGCCTACAAAGATTAAATTTTTGACATATTGTTTTTTTAAATAGGGGCGGTGTTTCTCTTTGGATACCTACTAAGCTAAAGCAAATTGAATATTCAACAGTTATGACCAAATCAATTTTATAAATTCTTAAAATATCGAATGTCTCGGAACGAATAATTTAAAACAGGAACGAACCCCCTAACGGGAGGAAGCCGTGCTCCACCCACGCACGACCTTGTAGAGCGCCGCCCTTCGCCCCTCCGCTCTCCCACCAAATTGCTGTTCGTTGCATACGACAATTTTCAGAGTGTTTGCATATACAATGTTATTATTTCTTTATACGTAACCCGAATATACTTTAATCAGTATAAACAACTACGTCGATTCCAATCATTTTTAGACAAGGAATTTTTTTTTCTCAAAAATATTTAAAATGGTAGCAGTTTCGCCACTGAAAGACAGGCAAACATCACAGTTCACTGCATATCTTAGCGGTCACTAGGCGTGAGCGCGCAGAGGGACAGGGCACTCGCCTCGCTGTGACGCCTGAAGCATGTGTTGGGTTTCGTACCTATACATACAAAATGACATATAATAATAATGGTTTTGTTATCTTCATTAAGTTACTAGTGGTTAGAGTTAGAATATTTGACAGTTACGGGTAGCCTGACCTGCTGTCGTATGTACATTTTTACAAAATACATATATAAAAAATATAGAAATACAATTTTTGTGAACAAGTCATCATCATTTATCATTATTCTCCTGCCCTTAGGTATCTCAATTTATATATTTAACGTCGAGGCAAATGACTTTTTCTTCCATACTAATCGGTAGTCACAAACTTTCTAACCATATCATTATCATCAGACAATCCATCCGTCGTTTCTTTGGTCTCAAACTCTCCTCGCGTTACATTTTCATATTCTCCGTTACAACATAGCGGTAACTGTAACGGGAAAATGAAAATAAATAACGAGAGAAGAACGGCGTGCCTGAAAGGGAATGATAAAGTTGACACTAAATAGCTATTTAAGATTCGAACCCTGAAGAAATTACATGTTTGAGACTGTAAAAAATATACCAAAACATAAGCCTTAATGTGTTTAAGAAAGCTTTGGCTTCCCGTAAGGTGATTCGTTCACTGCAGCCTACAAAGATTAAATTTTTGTCATGTTTTTTTTTTTAAATAGGGGCGGAGTTTCTCTTTGGATACCCACTATGCTAAAGCAAATTGAATATTCAACAGTTAATGACCAAATCAATTTTATAAATTCTTGAAATATCGAATGTCTCGGAACGAATAATTTAAAACTGGAACGAACCCCCTAACGGGGGTAAGCCGTGCTCCACCCACGCACGACCTTGTAGAGCGCCACCCTTCGCCCCTCCGCTCTCCCACCAAATTGCTGTTCGTTGCATACGACAATTTTCAGAGTGTTTGCATATACAATGTTATTATTTCTTTATACGTAACCCGAATATACTTTAATCAGTATAAACAACTGCGTCGATTCCAATCATTTTTAGACAAGGAATTTTTTTTTCTCAAAAATATTTAAAATGGTAGCAGTTTCGCCACTGAAAGACAGGCAAACATCACAGTTCACTGCATATCTTAGCGGTCACTAGGCGTGAGCGCGCAGAGGGACAGGGCACTCGCCTCGCTGTGACGCCTGAAGCATTTTGGGTTTCGTATACATACAAAATGACATATAATAATAATGGTTTTGTTATCTTCATTAAGTTACTAGTGGTTAGAGTTAGAATATTTGACAGTTACGGGTAGCCTGACCTGCTGTCGTATGTACATTTTTACAAAATACATATATAAAAAATATAGAAATACAATTTTTGTGAACAAGTCATCATCATTTATCATTATTCTCCTGCCCTTAGGTATCTCAATTTATATATTTAACGTCGAGGCAAATGACTTTTTCTTCCATACTAATCGGTAGTGACAAACTTTCTAACCATATCATTATCATCAGACAATCCATCCGTCGTTTCTTTGGTCTCAAACTCTCCTCGCGTTACATTTTCATATTCTCCGTTACAACATAACGGTAACTGTAACGGGAAAATGAAAATAAATAACGAGAGAAGAACGGCGTGCCTGAAAGGGAATGATAAAGTTGACACTAAATAGCTATTTAAGATTCGAACCCTGAAGAAATTACATGTTTGAGACTGTAAAAAATATACCAAAAGATAAGCCTTAATGTGTTTAAGAAAGCTTTGGCTTCCCGTAAGGTGATTCGTTCACTGCAGCCTACAAAGATTAAATTTTTGTCATGTTGTTTTTTTTAAATAGGGGCGGAGTTTCTCTTTGGATACCCACTATGCTAAAGCAAATTGAATATTCAACAGTTATGACCAAATCAATTTTATAAATTCTTGAAATATCGAATGTCTCGGAACGAATAATTTAAAACTGGAACGAACCCCCTAACGGGGGTAAGCCGTGCTCCACCCACGCACGACCTTGTAGAGCGCCACCCTTCGCCCCTCCGCTCTCCCACCAAATTGCTGTTCGTTGCATAAGACAATTTTCAGAGTGTTTGCATATACAATGTTATTATTTCTATATACGTAACCCGAATATACTTTAATCAGTATTAACAACTACGTCGATTCCAATCATTTTTAGACAAGGAATTCTTTTTTCTCAAAAATATTTAAAATGGTAGCAGTTTCGCCACCGAGCGACAGGCAAACATCACAGTTCACTGCATATCTTAGCCGTCTTTAGGCGTGAGCGCACAGAGGGACAGGGCACTCGCCTCGCTGTGACGCCTGAAGCGTATTTTGGGTTTCGTATACATACAAAATGACATATAATAATAATGGTTTTATTATCTTCATTAAGTTACTAGTGGTTAGAGTTAGAATATTTGACAGTTACAGGTAGCCTGACCTGCTGTCGTATGTACATTTTTACAAAATACATATATAAAAAATATAGAAATACAATTTTTGTGAACAAGTCATCATCATTTATCATTATTCTCCTGCCCTTAGGTATCTCAATTTTTATCATTATCATCAGACAATCCATCCGTCGTTTCTTTGGTCTCAAACTCTCCTCGCGTTACATTTTCATATTCTCCGTTACAAAATAACAGTAACTGTAACGGGAAAATGAAAATAAATAACGAGAAAAGAACGGCGTGCCTGAAAGGGAATGATAAAGTTGACACTAAATAGCTATTTAAGATTCGAACCCTGAAGAAATTACATGTTTGAGACTGTAAAAAATATACCAAAACATAAGCCTTAATGTGTTTAAGAAAGCTTTGGCTTCCCGTAAGGTGATTCGTTCACTGCAGCCTACAAAGATTAAATTTTTGTCATGTTTTTTTTTTTTTTAATAGGGGCGGAGTTTCTCTTTGGATACCCACTATGCTAAAGCAAATTGAATATTCAACAGTTATGACCAAATCAATTTTATAAATTCTTGAAATATCGAATGTCTCGGAACGAATAATTTAAAACCGGAACGAACCCCCTAACGGGAGGAAGCCGTGCTCCACCCACGCACGACCTTGTAGAGCGCCACCCTTCGCCCCTCCGCTCACCCACCAAATTGCTGGTCGTTGCATACGACAATTTTCAGAGTGTTTGCATATACAATGTTATTATTTCTTTATACGTAACCCGAATATAGTTTAATCAGTATAAACAACTACGTCGATTCCAATCATTTTTAGACAAGAAATTTTTTTTTCTCAAAAATATTTAAAATGGTAGCAGTTTCGCCACCGAGCGACAGGCAAACATCACAGTTCACTGCATGTCTTAGCGGTCACTAGGCGTGAGCGCGCAGAGGGACAGGGCACCCGCCTCACTGTGACCCCTGAAGCGTGTTTTGGGTTTCGTATACATACAAAATAACATATAATAATAATGGTTTTGTTATCTTCATTAACTTACTTGTGGTTAGAGTTAGAATATTTGAAAGTTACGGGTAGCCTAACCTGCTGTCGTATGTACATTTTTACAAAATACATATATAAAAAATATAGCAATACAATTTTTTTGAACAAGTCATCATCATTTATCATTATTCTCCTGCCCTTAGGTATCTCAATTTATATATTTAACGTCGACGCTCATGACTTTTTCATCCATACTAATCGGTAGTCACAAACTTTCTAACCATATCATTATCATCAGACAATCCATCCGTCGTTTCTTTGGTCTCAAACTCTCCTCGCGTTACATTTTCATATTCTCCGTTACAAAATAACAGTAACTGTAACGGGAAAATGAAAATAAATAACGAGAGAAGAACGGCGTGCCTGAAAGGGAATGATAAAGTTGACACTAAATAGCTATTTAAGATTCGAACCCTGAAGAAATTACATGTTTGAGACTGTAAAAAATATACCAAAACATAAGCCTTAATGTGTTTAAGAAAGCTTTGGCTTCCCGTAAGGTGATTCGTTCACTGCAGCCTACAAAGATTAAATTTTTGTCATGTTTTTTTTTTTTTTAATAGGGGCGGAGTTTCTCTTTGGATACCCACTATGCTAAAGCAAATTGAATATTCAACAGTTATGACCAAATCAATTTTATAAATTCTTGAAATATCGAATGTCTCGGAACGAATAATTTAAAACCGGAACGAACCCCCTAACGGGAGGAAGCCGTGCTCCACCCACGCACGACCTTGTAGAGCGCCACCCTTCGCCCCTCCGCTCACCCACCAAATTGCTGTTCGTTGCATACGACAATTTTCAGAGTGTTTGCATATACAATGTTATTATTTCTTTATACGTAACCCGAATATACTTTAATCAGTATAAACAACTACGTCGATTCCAATCATTTTTAGACAAGAAATTTTTTTTTCTCAAAAATATTTAAAATGGTAGCAGTTTCGCCACCGAGCGACAGGCAAACATCACAGTTCACTGCATGTCTTAGCGGTCACTAGGCGTGAGCGCGCAGAGGGACAGGGCACCCGCCTCACTGTGACCCCTGAAGCGTGTTTTGGGTTTCGTATACATACAAAATAACATATAATAATAATGGTTTTGTTATCTTCATTAACTTACTTGTGGTTAGAGTTAGAATATTTGAAAGTTACGGGTAGCCTAACCTGCTGTCGTATGTACATTTTTACAAAATACATATATAAAAAATATAGCAATACAATTTTTTTGAACAAGTCATCATCATTTATCATTATTCTCCTGCCCTTAGGTATCTCAATTTATATATTTAACGTCGACGCTCATGACTTTTTCATCCATACTAATCGGTAGTCACAAACTTTCTAACCATATCATTATCATCAGACAATCCATCCGTCGTTTCTTTGGTCTCAAATTCTCCTCGCGTTACATTTTCATATTCTCCGTTACAAAATAACGGTAACTGTAACGGGAAAATGAAAATAAATAACGAGAGAAGAACGGCGTGCCTGAAAGGGAATGATAAAGTTGACACTAAATAGCTATTTAAGATTCGAACCCTGCAGAAATTACATGTTTGAGACTGTAAAAAATATACCAAAAGATAAGCCTTAATGTGTTTAAGAAAGCTTTGGCTTCCCGTAAGGTGATTCGTTCACTGCAGCCTACAAAGATTAAATTTTTGTCATGTTGTTTTTTTTAAATAGGGGCGGTGTTTCTCTTTGGATACCTACTATGCTAAAGCAATTGAATATTCAACAGTTATGACCAAATCAATTTTATAAATTCTTGAAATATCGAATGTCTCGGAACGAATAATTTAAAACAGGAACGAACCCCCTAACGGGAGGAAGCCGTGCTCCACCCACGCACGACCTTGTAGAGCGCCACCCTTCGCCCCTCCGCTCTCCCACCAAATTGCTGGTCGTTGCATACGACAATTTTCAGAGTGTTTGCATATACAATGTTATTATTTCTTTATACGTAACCCGAATATAGTTTAATCAGTATAAACAACTACGTCGATTTCAATCATTTTTAGACAATACAATATAAGGGTAACTGTAACGGGAAAATGAAAATAAATAACGAGAGAAGAACGGCGTGCCTGAAAGGGAATGATAAAGTTGACACTAAGTAGCTATATAAGATTCGAACCCTGGAGAAATTACATGTTTGAGACTGTAAAAAATATACCAAAACATAAGCCTTAATGTGTTTAAGAAAGCTTTGGCTTCCCGTAAGGTGATTCGTTCACTGCAGCCTACAAAGATTAAATTTTTGTCATATTGTTTTTTTAAATAGGGGTGGTGTTTCTCTTTGGATACCTACTATGCTAAAGCAAATTGAATATTCAACAGTTATGACCAAATCAATTTTATAAATTCTTGAAATATCGAATGTCTCGGAACGAATAATTTAAAACCGGAACGAACCCCCTAACGGGAGGAAGCCGTGCTCCACCCACGCACGACCTTGTAGAGCGCCACCCTTCGCCCCTCCGCTCTCCCACCAAATTGCTGTTCGTTGCATACGACAATTTTCAGAGTGTTTGCATATACAATGTTATTATTTCTTTATACGTAACCCGAATATACTTTAATCAGTATAAACAACTACGTCGATTCTAATCATTTTTAGACAAGAAAAATTTTTTTCTCAAAAATATTTATAATGGTAGCAGTTTCGCCACCGAGCGACAGGCAAACATCACAGTTCACTGCATATCTTAGCGGTCACTAGGCGTGAGCGCGCAGAGGGACAGGGCACTCGCCTCGCTGTGACGCCTAAAGCGTGTTTTGGGTTTCGTATACATACAAAATAACATATAATAATAATGGTTTTGTTCTCTTCATTAAGTTACTAGTGGTTAGAGTAAGAATATTTGACAGTTACAGGTAGCCTGACCTGCTGTCGTATGTACATTTTTACAAAATACATATATAAAAAACATAGAAATACAATTTTTGTGAACAAGTCATCATCATTTATCAATATCCTCCTGCCCTTAGGTATCTCAATTTATATATTTAACGTCGAGGCTCATGACTTTTTCTTCCATACTAATCGGTAGTCACAAACTTTCTAACCATATCATTATCATCAGACAATCCATCCGTCGTTTCTTTGGTCTCAAATTCTCCTCGCGTTACATTTTCATATTCTCCGTTACAACATAACGGTAACTGTAACGGGAAAATGAAAATAAATAACGAGAGAAGAACGGCGTGCCTGAAAGGGAATGATAAAGTTGACACTAAATAGCTATTTAAGATTCGAACCCTGCAGAAATTACATGTTTGAGACTGTAAAAAATATACCAAAAGATAAGCCTTAATGTGTTTAAGAAAGCTTTGGCTTCCCGTAAGGTGATTCGTTCACTGCAGCCTACAAAGATTAAATTTTTGTCATGTTGTTTTTTTAAATAGGGGCGGTGTTTCTCTTTGGATACCTACTATGCTAAAGCAATTGAATATTCAACAGTTATGACCAAATCAATTTTATAAATTCTTGAAATATCGAATGTCTCGGAACGAATAATTTAAAACAGGAACGAACCCCCTAACGGGAGGAAGCCGTGCTCCACCCACGCACGACCTTGTAGAGCGCCACCCTTCGCCCCTCCGCTCTCCCACCAAATTGCTGGTCGTTGCATACGACAATTTTCAGAGTGTTTGCATATACAATGTTATTATTTCTTTATACGTAACCCGAATATAGTTTAATCAGTATAAACAACTACGTCGATTTCAATCATTTTTAGACAATACAACATAAGGGTAACTGTAACGGGAAAATGAAAATAAATAACGAGAGAAGAACGGCGTGCCTGAAAGGGAATGATAAAGTTGACACTAAATAGCTATTTAAGATTCGAACCCTGGAGAAATTACATGTTTGAGACTGTAAAAAATATACCAAAACATAAGCCTTAATGTGTTTAAGAAAGCTTTGGCTTCCCGTAAGGTGATTCGTTCACTGCAGCCTACAAAGATTAAATTTTTGACATATTGTTTTTTTAAATAGGGGCGGTGTTTCTCTTTGGATACCTACTAAGCTAAAGCAAATTGAATATTCAACAGTTATGACCAAATCAATTTTATAAATTCTTAAAATATCGAATGTCTCGGAACGAATAATTTAAAACAGGAACGAACCCCCTAACGGGAGGAAGCCGTGCTCCACCCACGCACGACCTTGTAGAGCGCCGCCCTTCGCCCCTCCGCTCTCCCACCAAATTGCTGTTCGTTGCATACGACAATTTTCAGAGTGTTTGCATATACAATGTTATTATTTCTTTATACGTAACCCGAATATACTTTAATCAGTATAAACAACTACGTCGATTCCAATCATGTTTAGACAAGGAATTTTTTTTTCTCAAAAATATTTAAAATGGTAGCAGTTTCGAAACCGAACGACAGGCAAACATCACAGTTCACTGCATATCTTAGCGGTCACTAGGTGTGAGCGCGCAGAGGGACAGGGCACTCGCCTCGCTGTGACGCCTGAAGCGTGTTTTGGGTTTCGTATACATACAAAATGACATATAATAATAATGGTTTTGTTATCTTTATTAAGTTACTAGTGGTTAGAGTTAGAATATTTGACAGTTACGGGTAGCCTGACCTGCTGTCGTATGTACATTTTTACAAAATACATATATAAAAAATATAGAAATACAATTTTTGTGAACAAGTCATCATCATTTATCATTATTCTCCTGCCCTTAGGTATCTCAATTTATATATTTAACGTCGAGGCAAATGACTTTTTCTTCCATACTAATCGGTAGTCACAAACTTTCTAACCATATCATTATCATCAGACAATCCATCCGTCGTTTCTTTGGTCTCAAACTCTCCTCGCGTTACATTTTCATATTCTCCGTTACAACATAGCGGTAACTGTAACGGGAAAATGAAAATAAATAACGAGAGAAGAACGGCGTGCCTGAAAGGGAATGATAAAGTTGACACTAAATAGCTATTTAAGATTCGAACCCTGAAGAAATTACATGTTTGAGACTGTAAAAAATATACCAAAACATAAGCCTTAATGTGTTTAAGAAAGCTTTGGCTTCCCGTAAGGTGATTCGTTCACTGCAGCCTACAAAGATTAAATTTTTGTCATGTTTTTTTTTTTAAATAGGGGCGGAGTTTCTCTTTGGATACCCACTATGCTAAAGCAAATTGAATATTCAACAGTTAATGACCAAATCAATTTTATAAATTCTTGAAATATCGAATGTCTCGGAACGAATAATTTAAAACTGGAACGAACCCCCTAACGGGGGAAGCCGTGCTCCACCCACGCACGACCTTGTAGAGCGCCACCCTTCGCCCCTCCGCTCTCCCACCAAATTGCTGTTCGTTGCATACGACAATTTTCAGAGTGTTTGCATATACAATGTTATTATTTCTTTATACGTAACCCGAATATACTTTAATCAGTATAAACAACTACGTCGATTCCAATCATTTTTAGACAAGGAATTTTTTTTTCTCAAAAATATTTAAAATGGTAGCAGTTTCGCCACCGAACGACAGGCAAACATCACAGTTCACTGCATATCTTAGCGGTCACTAGGCGTGAGCGCGCAGAGGGACAGGGCACTCGCCTCGCTGTGACGCCTGAAGCGTGTTTTGGGTTTCGTATACATACAAAATGACATATAATAATAATGGTTTTGTTATCTTCATTAAGTTACTAGTGGTTAGAGTTAGAATATTTGACAGTTACGGGTAGCCTGACCTGCTGTCGTATGTACATTTTTACAAAATACATATATAAAAAATATAGAAATACAATTTTTGTGAACAAGTCATCATCATTTATCATTATTCTCCTGCCCTTAGGTATCTCAATTTATATATTTAACGTCGAGGCAAATGACTTTTTCTTCCATACTAATCGGTAGTCACAAACTTTCTAACCATATCATTATCATCAGACAATCCATCCGTCGTTTCTTTGGTCTCAAATCTCCTCGCGTTACATTTTCATATTCTCCGTTACAAAATAACGGTAACTGTAACGGGAAAATGAAAATAAATAACGAGAGAAGAACGGCGTGCCTGAAAGGGAATGATAAAGTTGACACTAAATAGCTATTTAAGATTCGAACCCTGAAGAAATTACATGTTTGAGACTGTAAAAAATATACCAAAACATAAGCCTTAATGTGTTTAAGAAAGCTTTGGCTTCCCGTAAGGTGATTCGTTCACTGCAGCCTACAAAGATTAAATTTTTGTCATGTTTTTTTTTTTTTAAATAGGGGCGGAGTTTCTCTTTGGATACCCACTATGCTAAAGCAAATTGAATATTCAACAGTTATGACCAAATCAATTTTATAAATTCTTGAAATATCGAATGTCTCGGAACGAATAATTTAAAACCGGAACGAACCCCCTAACGGGAGGAAGCCGTGCACGACCTTGTAGAGCGCCACCCTTTGCCCCTCCGCTCTCCCACCAAATTGCTGGTCGTTGCATACGACAATTTTCAGAGTGTTTGCATATACAATGTTATTATTTCTTTATACGTAACCCGAATATAGTTTAATCAGTATAAACAACTACGTCGATTCCAATCATTTTTAGACAAGAAATTTTTTTTTCTCAAAAATATTTAAAATGGTAGCAGTTTCGCCACCGAGCGACAGGCAAACATCACAGTTCACTGCATGTCTTAGCGGTCACTAGGCGTGAGCGCGCAGAGGGACAGGGCACCCGCCTCACTGTGACCCCTGAAGCGTGTTTTGGGTTTCGTATACATACAAAATAACATATAATAATAATGGTTTTGTTATCTTCATTAACTTACTTGTGGTTAGAGTTAGAATATTTGAAAGTTACGGGTAGCCTAACCTGCTGTCGTATGTACATTTTTACAAAATACATATATAAAAAATATAGCAATACAATTTTTTTGAACAAGTCATCATCATTTATCATTATTCTCCTGCCCTTAGGTATCTCAATTTATATATTTAACGTCGACGCTCATGACTTTTTCATCCATACTAATCGGTAGTCACAAACTTTCTAACCATATCATTATCATCAGACAATCCATCCGTCGTTTCTTTGGTCTCAAACTCTCCTCGCGTTACATTTTCATATTCTCCGTTACAAAATAACAGTAACTGTAACGGGAAAATGAAAATAAATAACGAGAGAAGAACGGCGTGCCTGAAAGGGAATGATAAAGTTGACACTAAATAGCTATTTAAGATTCGAACCCTGAAGAAATTACATGTTTGAGACTGTAAAAAATATACCAAAAGATAAGCCTTAATGTGTTTAAGAAAGCTTTGGCTTCCCGTAAGGTGATTCGTTCACTGCAGCCTACAAAGAATAAATGTTTGTCATGTTTTTTTTTTTGTAAATAGGGGCGGTGTTTCTCTTTGGATACCCACTATGCTAAAGCAAATTGAATATTCAACAGTTATGACCAAATCAATTTTATAAATTCTTGAAATATCGAATGTCTCGGAACGAACCCCCTAACGGGAAGAAGCCGTGCTCCACCCACGCACGACCTTGTAGAGCGCCACCCTTCGCCCCTCCGCTCTCCCACCAAATTGCTGTTCGTTGCATACGACAATTTTCAGAGTGTTTGCATATACAATGTTATTATTTCTTTATACGTAACCCGAATATACTTTAATCAGTATAAACAACTACGTCGATTCCAATCATTTTTAGACAAGGAATTTTTTTTTCTCAAAAATATTTAAAATGGTAGGTAGCAGTTTCGCCACCGAACGACAGGCAAACATCACAGTTCACTGCATATCTTAGCGGTCACTAGGCGTGAGCGCGCAGAGGGATAGGGCACTCGCCTCGCTGTGACGCCTGAAGCGTGTTTTGGGTTTCGTATACATACAAAATGACATATAATAATAATGGTTTTGTTATCTTCATTAAGTTACTAATGGTTAGAGTTAGAATATTTTACAGTTACGGGTAGCCTGACCTGTGTCGTATGTACATTTTTATAAAATACATATATAAAAAATATAGAAATACAATTTTTGTGAACAAGTCATCATCATTTATCAATATCCTCCTGCCCTTAGGTATCTCAATTTATATATTTAACGTCGAGGCTCATGACTTTTTCTTCCATACTAATCGGTAGTCACAAACTTTCTAACCATATCATTATCATCAGAAAATCCATCCGTCGTTTCTTTGGTCTCAAATTCTCCTCGCGTTACATTTTCATATTCTCCGTTACAACATAACGGTAACTGTAACGGGAAAATGAAAATAAATAACGAGAGAAGAACGGCGTGCCTGAAAGGGAATGATAAAGTTGACACTAAATAGCTATTTAAGATTCGAACCCTGCAGAAATTACATGTTTGAGACTGTAAAAAATATACCAAAAGATAAGCCTTAATGTGTTTAAGAAAGCTTTGGCTTCCCGTAAGGTGATTCGTTCACTGCAGCCTACAAAGATTAAATTTTTGTCATGTTGTTTTTTTTAAATAGGGGCGGTGTTTCTCTTTGGATACCTACTATGCTAAAGCAATTGAATATTCAACAGTTATGACCAAATCAATTTTATAAATTCTTGAAATATCGAATGTCTCGGAACGAATAATTTAAAACAGGAACGAACCCCCTAACGGGAGGAAGCCGTGCTCCACCCACGCACGACCTTGTAGAGCGCCACCCTTCGCCCCTCCGCTCTCCCACCAAATTGCTGGTCGTTGCATACGACAATTTTCAGAGTGTTTGCATATACAATGTTATTATTTCTTTATACGTAACCCGAATATAGTTTAATCAGTATAAACAACTACGTCGATTTCAATCATTTTTAGACAATACAACATAAGGGTAACTGTAACGGGAAAATGAAAATAAATAACGAGAGAAGAACGGCGTGCCTGAAAGGGAATGATAAAGTTGACACTAAATAGCTATTTAAGATTCGAACCCTGGAGAAATTACATGTTTGAGACTGTAAAAAATATACCAAAACATAAGCCTTAATGTGTTTAAGAAAGCTTTGGCTTCCCGTAAGGTGATTCGTTCACTGCAGCCTACAAAGATTAAATTTTTGACATATTGTTTTTTTAAATAGGGGCGGTGTTTCTCTTTGGATACCTACTAAGCTAAAGCAAATTGAATATTCAACAGTTATGACCAAATCAATTTTATAAATTCTTAAAATATCGAATGTCTCGGAACGAATAATTTAAAACAGGAACGAACCCCCTAACGGGAGGAAGCCGTGCTCCACCCACGCACGACCTTGTAGAGCGCCGCCCTTCGCCCCTCCGCTCTCCCACCAAATTGCTGTTCGTTGCATACGACAATTTTCAGAGTGTTTGCATATACAATGTTATTATTTCTTTATACGTAACCCGAATATACTTTAATCAGTATAAACAACTACGTCGATTCCAATCATTTTTAGACAAGGAATTTTTTTTTCTCAAAAATATTTAAAATGGTAGCAGTTTCGCCACTGAAAGACAGGCAAACATCACAGTTCACTGCATATCTTAGCGGTCACTAGGCGTGAGCGCGCAGAGGGACAGGGCACTCGCCTCGCTGTGACGCCTGAAGCATGTGTTGGGTTTCGTACCTATACATACAAAATGACATATAATAATAATGGTTTTGTTATCTTCATTAAGTTACTAGTGGTTAGAGTTAGAATATTTGACAGTTACGGGTAGCCTGACCTGCTGTCGTATGTACATTTTTACAAAATACATATATAAAAAATATAGAAATACAATTTTTGTGAACAAGTCATCATCATTTATCATTATTCTCCTGCCCTTAGGTATCTCAATTTATATATTTAACGTCGAGGCAAATGACTTTTTCTTCCATACTAATCGGTAGTCACAAACTTTCTAACCATATCATTATCATCAGACAATCCATCCGTCGTTTCTTTGGTCTCAAACTCTCCTCGCGTTACATTTTCATATTCTCCGTTACAACATAGCGGTAACTGTAACGGGAAAATGAAAATAAATAACGAGAGAAGAACGGCGTGCCTGAAAGGGAATGATAAAGTTGACACTAAATAGCTATTTAAGATTCGAACCCTGAAGAAATTACATGTTTGAGACTGTAAAAAATATACCAAAAGATAAGCCTTAATGTGTTTAAGAAAGCTTTGGCTTCCCGTAAGGTGATTCGTTCACTGCAGCCTACAAAGAATAAATGTTTGTCATGTTTTTTTTTTTGTAAATAGGGGCGGTGTTTCTCTTTGGATACCCACTATGCTAAAGCAAATTGAATATTCAACAGTTATGACCAAATCAATTTTATAAATTCTTGAAATATCGAATGTCTCGGAACGAACCCCCTAACGGGAAGAAGCCGTGCTCCACCCACGCACGACCTTGTAGAGCGCCACCCTTCGCCCCTCCGCTCTCCCACCAAATTGCTGTTCGTTGCATACGACAATTTTCAGAGTGTTTGCATATACAATGTTATTATTTCTATATACGTAACCCGAATATAGTTTAATCAGTATAAACAACTACGTTGATTCCAATCATTTTTAGACAAGAATTTTTTTTTTCTCAAAAATATTTAAAATGGTAGCAGTTTCGCCACCGAGCGACAGGCAAACATCACAGTTCACTGCATGTCTTAGCGGTCACTAGGCGTGAGCGCGCAGAGGGACAGGGCACTCGCCTCGCTGTGACGCCTGAAGCGTGTTTTGGGTTTCGTATACATACAAAATGACATATAATAATAATGGTTTTGTTATCTTCATTAAGTTACTTGTGGTTAGAGTTAGAATATTTGAACGTTACGGGTAGCCTGACCTGCTGTCGTATGTACATTTTTACAAAATACATATATAAAAAATATAGAAATACAATTTTTGTGAACAAGTCATCATCATTTATCATTATTCTCCTGCCCTTAGGTATCTCAATTTATATATTTAACGTCGAGGCTCATGACTTTTTCTTCCATACTAATCGGTAGTCACAAACTTTCTAACCATATCATTATCATCAGACAATCCATCCGTCGTTTCTTTGGTCTCAAACTCTCCTCGCGTTACATTTTCATATTCTCCGTTACAAAATAACAGTAACTGTAACGGGAAAATGAAAATAAATAACGAGAGAAGAACGGCGTGCCTGAAAGGGAATGATAAAGTTGACACTAAATAGCTATTTAAGATTCGAACCCTGAAGAAATTACATGTTTGAGACTGTAAAAAATATACCAAAACATAAGCCTTAATGTGTTTAAGAAAGCTTTGGCTTCCCGTAAGGTGATTCGTTCACTGCAGCCTACAAAGATTAAATTTTTGTCATGTTTTTTTTTTTTTAAATAGGGGCGGAGTTTCTCTTTGGATACCCACTATGCTAAAGCAAATTGAATATTCAACAGTTATGACCAAATCAATTTTATAAATTCTTGAAATATCGAATGTCTCGGAACGAATAATTTAAAACCGGAACGAACCCCCTAACGGGAGGAAGCCGTGCACGACCTTGTAGAGCGCCACCCTTTGCCCCTCCGCTCTCCCACCAAATTGCTGGTCGTTGCATACGACAATTTTCAGAGTGTTTGCATATACAATGTTATTATTTCTTTATACGTAACCCGAATATACTTTAATCAGTATAAACAACTACGTCGATTCTAATCATTTTTAGACAAGAAAAATTTTTTTCTCAAAAATATTTAAAATGGTAGCAGTTTCGCCACCGAGCGACAGGCAAACATCACAGTTCACTGCATATCTTAGCGGTCACTAGGCGTGAGCGCGCAGAGGGACAGGGCACTCGCCTCGCTGTGACGCCTAAAGCGTGTTTTGGGTTTCGTATACATACAAAATAACATATAATAATAATGGTTTTGTTCTCTTCATTAAGTTACTAGTGGTTAGAGTAAGAATATTTGACAGTTACAGGTAGCCTGACCTGCTGTCGTATGTACATTTTTACAAAATACATATATAAAAAACATAGAAATACAATTTTTGTGAACAAGTCATCATCATTTATCATTATTCTCCTGCCCTTAGGTATCTCAATTTATATATTTAACGTCGACGCTCATGACTTTTTCACCCATAGGTACTAATCGGTAGTCACAAACTTTCTAACCATATCATTAACATCAGACAATCCATCCGTCGTTTCTTTGGTCTCAAACTCTCCTCGCGTTACATTTTCATATTCTCCGTTACAAAATAACAGTAACTGTAACGGGAAAATGAAAATAAATAACGAGAGAAGAACGGCGTGCCTGAAAGGGAATGATAAAGTTGACACTAAATAGCTATTTAAGATTCGAACCCTGAAGAAATTACATGTTTGAGACTGTAAAAAATATACCAAAAGATAAGCCTTAATGTGTTTAAGAAAGCTTTGGCTTCCCGTAAGGTGATTCGTTCACTGCAGCCTACAAAGAATAAATGTTTGTCATGTTTTTTTTTTTGTAAATAGGGGCGGTGTTTCTCTTTGGATACCCACTATGCTAAAGCAAATTGAATATTCAACAGTTATGACCAAATCAATTTTATAAATTCTTGAAATATCGAATGTCTCGGAACGAACCCCCTAACGGGAAGAAGCCGTGCTCCACCCACGCACGACCTTGTAGAGCGCCACCCTTCGCCCCTCCGCTCTCCCACCAAATTGCTGTTCGTTGCATACGACAATTTTCAGAGTGTTTGCATATACAATGTTATTATTTCTTTATACGTAACCCGAATATACTTTAATCAGTATAAACAACTACGTCGATTCCAATCATGTTTAGACAAGGAATTTTTTTTTCTCAAAAATATTTAAAATGGTAGCAGTTTCGAAACCGAACGACAGGCAAACATCACAGTTCACTGCATATCTTAGCGGTCACTAGGTGTGAGCGCGCAGAGGGACAGGGCACTCGCCTCGCTGTGACGCCTGAAGCGTGTTTTGGGTTTCGTATACATACAAAATGACATATAATAATAATGGTTTTGTTATCTTCATTAAGTTACTAGTGGTTAGAGTTAGAATATTTGACAGTTACGGGTAGCCTGACCTGCTGTCGTATGTACATTTTTACAAAATACATATATAAAAAATATAGAAATACAATTTTTGTGAACAAGTCATCATCATTTATCATTATTCTCCTGCCCTTAGGTATCTCAATTTATATATTTAACGTCGAGGCAAATGACTTTTTCTTCCATACTAATCGGTAGTGACAAACTTTCTAACCATATCATTATCATCAGACAATCCATCCGTCGTTTCTTTGGTCTCAAACTCTCCTCGCGTTACATTTTCATATTCTCCGTTACAAAATAACGGTAACTGTAACGGGAAAATGAAAATAAATAACGAGAGAAGAACGGTGTGCCTGAAAGGGAATGATAAAGTTGACACTAAATAGCTATTTAAGATTCGAAGCCTGAAGAAATTACATGTTTGAGACTGTAAAAAATATACCAAAACATAAGCCTTAATGTGTTTAAGAAAGCTTTGGCTTCCCGTAAGGTGATTCGTTCACTGCAGCCTACAAAGATTAAATTTTTGTCATGTTTTTTTTTTTTAAATAGGGGCAGTATTTCTCTTTGGATACCTACTATGCTAAAGCAAATTGAATATTCAACAGTTATGACCAAATCAATTTTATAAATTCTTGAAATATCGAATGTCTCGGAACGAATAATTTAAAACCGGAACGAACCCCCTAACGGGAGGAAGCCGTGCTCCACCCACGCACGACCT
This sequence comes from Sesamia nonagrioides, assembly GCA_017933935.1. Lineage (NCBI taxonomy): Eukaryota > Metazoa > Arthropoda > Insecta > Lepidoptera > Noctuidae > Sesamia > Sesamia nonagrioides. The sequence goes on along the minus strand of JADWQK010000137.1, from coordinate 1,186,640 downwards.
TGTAGAGCGCCACCCTTCGCCCCTCCGCTCACCCACCAAATTGCTGGTCGTTGCATACGACAATTTTCAGAGTGTTTGCATATACAATGTTATTATTTCTTTATACGTAACCCGAATATAGTTTAATCAGTATAAACAACTACGTCGATTCCAATCATTTTTAGACAAGAAATTTTTTTTTCTCAAAAATATTTAAAATGGTAGCAGTTTCGCCACCGAGCGACAGGCAAACATCACAGTTCACTGCATGTCTTAGCGGTCACTAGGCGTGAGCGCGCAGAGGGACAGGGCACCCGCCTCACTGTGACCCCTGAAGCGTGTTTTGGGTTTCGTATACATACAAAATAACATATAATAATAATGGTTTTGTTATCTTCATTAACTTACTTGTGGTTAGAGTTAGAATATTTGAAAGTTACGGGTAGCCTAACCTGCTGTCGTATGTACATTTTTACAAAATACATATATAAAAAATATAGCAATACAATTTTTTTGAACAAGTCATCATCATTTATCATTATTCTCCTGCCCTTAGGTATCTCAATTTATATATTTAACGTCGACGCTCATGACTTTTTCATCCATACTAATCGGTAGTCACAAACTTTCTAACCATATCATTATCATCAGACAATCCATCCGTCGTTTCTTTGGTCTCAAACTCTCCTCGCGTTACATTTTCATATTCTCCGTTACAAAATAACGGTAACTGTAACGGGAAAATGAAAATAAATAACGAGAGAAGAACGGCGTGCCTGAAAGGGAATGATAAAGTTGACACTAAATAGCTATTTAAGATTCGAACCCTGAAGAAATTACATGTTTGAGACTGTAAACAATATACCAAAAGATAAGCCTTAATGTGTTTAAGAAAGCTTTGGCTTCCCGTAAGGTGATTCGTTCACTGCAGCCTACAAAGATTAAATTTTTGTCATGTTTTTTTTTTTTAAATAGGGGCAGTATTTCTCTTTGGATACCTACTATGCTAAAGCAAATTGAATATTCAACAGTTATGACCAAATCAATTTTATAAATTCTTGAAATATCGAATGTCTCGGAACGAATAATTTAAAACCGGAACGAACCCCCTAACGGGGGGAAGCCGTGCTCCACCCACGCACGACCTTGTAGAGCGCCACCCTTCGCCCCTCCGCTCTCCCACCAAATTGCTGTTCGTTGCATAAGACAATTTTCAGAGTGTTTGCATATACAATGTTATTATTTCTATATACGTAACCCGAATATACTTTAATCAGTATTAACAACTACGTCGATTCCAATCATTTTTAGACAAGGAATTCTTTTTTCTCAAAAATATTTAAAATGGTAGCAGTTTCGCCACCGAGCGACAGGCAAACATCACAGTTCACTGCATATCTTAGCCGTCTTTAGGCGTGAGCGCACAGAGGGGCAGGGCATTCGCCTCGCTGTGACGCCTGAAGCGTATTTTGGGTTTCGTATACATACAAAATGACATATAATGATAATGGTTTTATTATCTTCATTAAGTTACTAGTGGTTAGAGTTAGAATATTTGACAGTTACAGGTAGCCTGACCTGCTGTCGTATGTACATTTTTACAAAATACATATATAAAAAACATAGAAATACAATTTTTGTGAACAAGTCATCATCATTTATCATTATTCTCCTGCCCGTAGGTATTTCAATTTACATATTTAACGTCGACGCTCATGACTTTTTCATCCATACTAATCGGTAGTCACAAACTTTCTAACCATATCATTATCATCAGACAATCCATCCGTCGTTTCTTTGGTCTCAAACTCTCCTCGCGTTACATTTTCATATTCTCCGTTACAAAATAACGTAACTGTAACGGGAAAATGAAAATAAATAACGAGAGAAGAACGGCGTGCCTGAAAGGGAATGATAAAGTTGACACTAAATAGCTATTTAAGATTCGAACCCTGAAGAAATTACATGTTTGAGACTGTAAAAAATATACCAAAACATAAGCCTTAATGTGTTTAAGAAAGCTTTGGCTTCCCGTAAGGTGATTCGTTCACTGCAGCCTACAAAGATTAAATTTTTGTCATGTTTTTTTTTTTTTAAATAGGGGCGGAGTTTCTCTTTGGATACCCACTATGCTAAAGCAAATTGAATATTCAACAGTTATGACCAAATCAATTTTATAAATTCTTGAAATATCGAATGTCTCGGAACGAATAATTTAAAACCGGAACGAACCCCCTAACGGGAGGAAGCCGTGCTCCACCCACGCACGACCTTGTAGAGCGCCACCCTTCGCCCCTCCGCTCTCCCACCAAATTGCTGTTCGTTGCATACGACAATTTTCAGAGTGTTTGCATATACAATGTTATTATTTCTTTATACGTAACCCGAATATACTTTAATCAGTATAAACAACTACGTCGATTCCAATCATTTTTAGACAAGGAATTTTTTTTTCTCAAAAATATTTAAAATGGTAGCAGTTTCGCCACCGAGCGACAGGCAAACATCACAGTTCACTGCATATCTTAGCGGTCATTAGGCGTGAGCGCGCAGAGGGACAGGGCACTCGCCTCGCTGTGACGCCTGAAGCGTGTTTTGGGTTTCGTATACATACAAAATGACATATAATAATAATGGTTTTGTTATCTTCATTAAGTTACTAGTGGTTAGAGTTAGAATATTTGACAGTTACGGGTAGCCTGACCTGCTGTCGTATGTACATTTTTACAAAATACATATATAAAAAATATAGAAATACAATTTTTGTGAACAAGTCATCATCATTTATCATTATTCTCCTGCCCTTAGGTATCTCAATTTATATATTTAACGTCGAGGCTCATGACTTTTTCTTCCATACTAATCGGTAGTCACAAACTTTCTAACCATATCATTATCATCAGACAATCCATCCGTCGTTTCTTTGGTCTCAAACTCTCCTCGCGTTACATTTTCATATTCTCCGTTACAAAATAACGGTAACTGTAACGGGAAAATGAAAATAAATAACGAGAGAAGAACGGCGTGCCTGAAAGGGAATGATAAAGTTGACACTAAATAGCTATTTAAGATTCGAACCCTGAAGAAATTACATGTTTGAGACTGTAAAAAATATACCAAAAGATAAGCCTTAATGTGTTTAAGAAAGCTTTGGCTTCCCGTAAGGTGATTCGTTCACTGCAGCCTACAAAGATTAAATTTTTGTCATGTTTTTTTTTTTTAAATAGGGGCAGTATTTCTCTTTGGATACCTACTATGCTAAAGCAAATTGAATATTCAACAGTTATGACCAAATCAATTTTATAAATTCTTGAAATATCGAATGTCTCGGAACGAATAATTTAAAACCGGAACGAACCCCCTAACGGGGGGAAGCCGTGCTCCACCCACGCACGACCTTGTAGAGCGCCACCCTTCGCCCCTCCGCTCTCCCACCAAATTGCTGTTCGTTGCATAAGACAATTTTCAGAGTGTTTGCATATACAATGTTATTATTTCTATATACGTAACCCGAATATACTTTAATCAGTATAAACAACTACGTCGATTCCAATCATTTTTAGTAATCGGTAGTCACAAACTTTCTTACCATATCATTATCATCAGACAATCCATCCGTCGTTTCTTTGGTCTCAAACTCTCCTCGCGTTACATTTTCATATTCTCCGTTACAAACTAACGGTAACTGTAACGGGAAAATGAAAATAAATAACGAGAGAAGAACGGCGTGCCTGAAAGGGAATGATAAAGTTGACACTAAATAGCTATTTAAGATTCGAACCCTGAAGAAATTACATGTTTGAGACTGTAAAAAATATACCAAAAGATAAGCCTTAATGTGTTTAAGAAAGCTTTGGCTTCCCGCAAGGTGATTCGTTCACTGCAGCCTACAAAGATTAATTTTTTGTCATATTGTTTTTTTAAATAGGGGCGGTGTTTCTCTTTGGATACCTACTATGCTAAAGCAAATTGAATATTCAACAGTTATGACCAAATCAATTTTATAAATTCTTGAAATATCGAATGTCTTGGAACGAATAATTTAAAACCGGAACGAACCCCCTAACGGGGGGAAGCCGTGCTCCACCCACGCACGACCTTGTAGAGCGCCACCCTTCGCCCCTCCGCTCTCCCACCAAATTGCTGTTCGTTGCATAAGACAATTTTCAGAGTGTTTGCATATACAATGTTATTATTTCTATATACGTAACCCGAATATACTTTAATCAGTATAAACAACTACGTCGATTCCAATCATTTTTAGACAAGGAATTCTTTTTTCTCAAAAATATTTAAAATGGTAGCAGTTTCGCCACCGAGCGACAGGCAAACATCACAGTTCACTGCATATCTTAGCCGTCTTTAGGCGTGAGCGCACAGAGGGGCAGGGCATTCGCCTCGCTGTGACGCCTGAAGCGTATTTTGGGTTTCGTATACATACAAAATGACATATAATGATAATGGTTTTATTATCTTCATTAAGTTACTAGTGGTTAGAGTTAGAATATTTGACAGTTACAGGTAGCCTGACCTGCTGTCGTATGTACATTTTTACAAAATACATATATAAAAAACATAGAAATACAATTTTTGTGAACAAGTCATCATCATTTATCATTATTCTCCTGCCCGTAGGTATTTCAATTTACATATTTAACGTCGACGCTCATGACTTTTTCATCCATACTAATCGGTAGTCACAAACTTTCTAACCATATCATTATCATCAGACAATCCATCCGTCGTTTCTTTGGTCTCACACTCTCCTTGCGTTACATTTTCATATTCTCCGTTACAACATAACGATAACTGTAACGGGAAAATGAAAATAAATAACGAGAGAAGAACGGCGTGCCTGAAAGGGGATGATAAAGTTGACACTAAATAGCTATTTAAGATTCGAACCCTGAAGAAATTACATGTTTGAGACTGTAAAAAATATACCAAAACATAAGCCTTAATGTGTTTAAGAAAGCTTTGGCTTCCCGTAAGGTGATTCGTTCACTGCAGCCTACAAAGATTAAATTTTTGTCATGTTTTTTTTTTTTAAATAGGGGCAGTATTTCTCTTTGGATACCTACTATGCTAAAGCAAATTGAATATTCAACAGTTATGACCAAATCAATTTTATAAATTCTTGAAATATCGAATGTCTCGGAACGAATAATTTAAAACCGGAACGAACCCCCTAACGGGGGGAAGCCGTGCTCCACCCACGCACGACCTTGTAGAGCGCCACCCTTCGCCCCTCCGCTCTCCCACCAAATTGCTGTTCGTTGCATAAGACAATTTTCAGAGTGTTTGCATATACAATGTTATTATTTCTATATACGTAACCCGAATATACTTTAATCAGTATAAACAACTACGTCGATTCCAATCATTTTTAGACAAAGTTAATTTTTTTCTCAAAAATATTTAATATGGTAGCAATTTCGCCACCGAGCGACAGGCACACATCACAGTTCACTGCATATCAGCTTAGCGGTCACTAAGCGTGAGCGCGCAGAGGCACAGAGCACCCGCCTCGCTATGACTCCTGAGTCGTGTTTTGGGTTTCGTATACATACAAAATTACATATATATAATAATGGTTTTGTTATGTTCACTAACTTACTAGTGGTTAGAGTTAGAATATTTGACAGTTATGGGTAGCCTGACCTGCTGTCGTTTGTACATTTTTACAAAATACATAGGTATATAAAAAAAATAGAAACACAATTTTTGTGAACAAGTCATCATTATTTATCATTAGATAATAATCACTATCTATTTTAAAAAATCGCATCAATATAAAATCAAAATATTATGAGTTTGGTGAACTTGTTAGATACTCAAAGTTTCATTTCTCAATGATGAAGACAGGAGGGCTGTTACGTTTACTTGATATAAACTAAATAATAGATTACTGTGAGTAAACGGATTCCAATCAATATATGGTTTATGGTTTAAGACATTTATTTCTCAAAAAACAGAATACAATGATTCACTTATAATGAGAAACACTGGTTACATAAGTAAACGTTCCTTGTAACAAGAAACGGAACGGCATATTTTTAAACTTAGACAAGTTCATTACATTTTTAGTTAATAATTTTAGTATTGTTAGTTATTGACTTATTATTATGTTAGTAAAATGAGGTAAGTTATGCTAAAACAGATTGAGAAGATTAAGAGTCGAGCGAGTGTATTACATAAGATTTACATATAAAGATTTTTTTTTTTTAATGGTTGTGGATGGTTTTTAAATATATTGGATTTTAATCATATGACTTGAGTTGCGGCCCATCGAGCTGCTCGACAAAGAGGGCTTTCTTTGTATGAGTCGTCGAGCGGCTGATGCGGGTGCAATTCTTACCCAACGGTATTATTTTATGCGAACGTCTCAAATTTTTGTGTTGTGCGCTGGCTAGATAGTCTCTACTACTATACTACACCGGCTAAGAAAATCACTGAAGAAAATCATGAGGCTCACATTAAAAAGTTTATTCTGGCTTCACAGCATTCAAAAAATAATTTTCCATCTTTTCAGAAGCATACAAATAGATAGAAGAGCAAACCTGGCCACCCTGTTTGCTTCGACGGCGTGACTGAAAGGTAGAGAAATAGTTGACCCCTCGTAGACCATTTTAGTGTCTAGATATCATTTAGCCCATATAGGTTGACGCTTAATGTTGTGCCACGGGAAGACCGAGGAGTTAAAATAACCGCTAAAATGCTTTTAAACAGAATTAACACGATGCGTCGAGGAAAATCTTCTGGTTATGACGGTCTCAGCATTGAGCATCTCAGATTTGCTGGTTACGTTGCCCCCACTAGGGATTTCTCCTGTATCGCCGACGCACTCACATACACGAACAGCCAGACTCGGAACAACTACTTTTCTTGTAAGTCATACAAACAATTGTTCCGTGCGGGAATCAAACCCGCGACGCGCAACGCTGCAGTTAATAGCTTAACCACTGTGTATACCGTACCGTCGAACTTAGCAGGCTTATAAGTAGGTACATACATACATATTTACTATAGCTAATTTGGTTTCAGTTCAGGGTTGCGTATTTCAACATGTGCATACAAAGAGATAATTCACTATTAAATATTATATACAATATGTAAAGAAAACCCTGTCCGATCCGTGAAGGTGTTGTTAGGTATCGATAACTGATTCTACTAAAGCCTACAAAACCGGGCTAAGCTTAAAAAAAAAACCCCTAAAAAAATAAATATTATTTCGTAAAAAGAGGTAACTTAAGTCATGTGCTGTAGATCATACAGGCGCGGGCGAAGAGGGGCAGGGCACGCGGCACGCGGGCGAAGAGGGGAAGGGCACGCGGCACGCGGTCGCATTGCTATTCGCTCAGAATTATACCGTCAAAAATAATGTTGTCACTTTTTAAAAATTACCAAATTTTGGGGAAGTTGGAATTCATTTGCGGGGAAAAAAGATTATTTCAAAATACAATAGTATTGTTACTATGATGATTATGTAAAATTTCATATTTTATTTGGTCATATGTTTACCTAACCTTTACTATCCTTACGGGTCGGACAGGGTTTTCTTAACATATTGTATATTTAGGATTCAAAAGCCGAAATCTTAAAAAAAATACTAAAACCACTCAAATAAACTCTTTACTTTTAAAAAACGATTTTATAAAGGGTTACAATAACAAGTCAGGAACATAACACATATTTAATTTGTTATATCGCGACTTCATGTCTGAATATGAAAGTTTAGGACATATGACCGAAAATAATAATAAAGTCAGTCCAGGTGGATATTTCATACCACACCACGGGGTGCTGCGAGAATGTAGCACGACTACCAAGCTCCGTGTAGTTTTTAATGCAAGCTGTGTTACTTCTTCAGGAGTGTCTTTAAATGACTTGCAGATGGTGGGACCTACAGTACAGGACGATCTTATGTCTATACTCCTTCGGTTTCGACAACATAAGTTCGTGTTGTCAGCTGATGTCGCGAAGATGTACAGATGTATATACGTCCACCCATCTGATAGGTACCTGCAACAGGTTCTGTGGCGTGATGATGTATACGATCCTGTCAAGGTTTATAAATTGAATACCGTCACATATGGCACGGCTAGTGCACCATTTCTTGCCACCCGTTGTCTCAAACAAATAGGGATGGACTATCAAACCAATGACACTAAAATCACTTCGTGTTCTATAGGTGAATCATCCTCAGGTATCAGAGACAGGATTGCCGACGTCATCAAACATGACTTTTACGTTGATGATCTCTTGACCGGAGCTGATGATTTAAATGAAGTCATGTTTATCCGCACAGAGGTCACCAACGCACTGGCATCGGCTTGCATGCCGCTTAGAAAGTGGAGATCTAATGTCCCTAGCGTAGTCTCCGGAGCTTCTCAGTTGCCTTTGGATTTAGATATGGGATCTAATGAATCCAGTAAGTTATTGGGGCTCGACTGGTTTTCTAGTTCCGACGAGTTTGGGTTTTCCAGTTTACCGCTATCTCCTAAGGATACCATCACATAACGTGATGTACTTTCTGCAATAGCACGTATCTTTGACCCCCTGGGACTATTATCTCCTTGCGTAGTCACTATGAAAATGTTTTTACAACGGATGTGGTTAGACAAACTCTCGTGGGACGAGCCATTAACCCCGGCACTTAATGCTAGTTGGGAAGCTATTGTCAAAGCATTGCCCCTTATCAATAACTATCGCGTCCCACGACGTGTTATATGTAATTCACATGATAGACTAGAACTTCATGTATTCACAGACGCATCTGAGCGTGCGTATGGTGCGTGTGTCTAAGGTACGCAGTGCTAATGATCAGGGTGAGTACATGATTCGTCTGTTAGCCGCTAAAAGTCGAGTGGCACCGATTAAACCGACCACCATTCCAAGACTGGAATTGTGTGGCGCTGTAGTCGAAGCTCGTTTATGCGAGAAGGTTGTACGGTCACTGCGACTAAAGTTTAGTCATATTTATTGCTGGACTGACTCCACAGTCGTTTTGGGATGGTTGCAGATGTTACCTTCTAAGCTTCAGCCGTTTGTGCGTAATCGCGTTGCTGAAGTTTTAGATAAGGTGGGGAACTGTACTTGGCGACACATCCCAACTGCCAAGAACCCTGCAGACCTAATATCTCGTGGCGTGGATATTAGTGTTCTGCAATCTCTGGACCTGTGGTGGAGCGGTCCCAGTTTCTTGATACAAGTCCAATCTCATTGGCCAACTCAACCTAAATCGTTAGAGTCAGACAAGCTGCCTGAAACTCGACCTAATGTTACATTGACCGCTAGTGTTAGTGTCAACAGTCAATGTCATACATTCATAGACTTCAATCCTTTTTCTAGTTATTTAAGGCTTATCCGTACTGTGGCAACCGTTTTAAGTTTTACAAAATTGTGTAGGAAAATTCCTTCCACTGGTTTCCTATCATAAGTGGAATTGCAAGATGCATTAAAAATTATAATAATTAAAAGCCAAATTGAGTCTTTTCCCGAGTATGAGTTACTCATTAATAATAAGAAGTTGCCTTTTAAAAGCGCCCTTATAAAATTCAATGTATTTTTAGACATCGATAAAATCATACGTGTCGGAGGACGCTTAGCAAATTCAACCTTCAACTTTGATAAAAAGCACACTATTCTTTTACAGTCCACTCACAAATTTACCAAGTTATTATTCGAATTTGAACACATAAAGCTGATGCATGCAGGCACTCAGTTATTGTTGGCTTCGATTAGGGATTCATATTGGCCAATAGGCGGACGAAGCCTGGCAAAAAGATGTTATCGTAATTGCGTGCGTTGTTGTCGCATGTCGGGAAAAACAGTTACTCCTGTGATGGGTAATTTGCCACAGCAGCGTCTCCTTTCAGGTGGGTACCCTTTTGAAAGCACTGGTGTGGACTATGCTGGTCCCATCATGGCTGCCAGTAGACAAGGTAGGGGATGTAGGCTGGTAAAAGTGTACATAGCCATTTTTGTGTGCTTCACCACTAAGGCGATTCACTTAGAGCTGGTGAGTGACTTAACTAGCCATAACTATATACCTACTCGCTTTAGCTAGATTCATCTCGCGACGGGGAAAACCTAATATTTACTCCGACAATGGTACCTCTTTCGTCGGTGCCTGTAACGAGCTTTCAAAATTCCTTAAATCTAATTGCAATTCCGTGGGCGAGCAATTGGCTAATGACGGGATTAGATTCCATTTCATACCGGCGTATACTCCTCATTTTGGCGGACTCTGGGAAGCGGGTGTTAAGTCAACGAAATACCATCTCAGAAGAGTGTTGGGTAATTGTAAATTAACCTTCGAAGAACTTAACACCACTTTAGTGCAAATTGAGGCGATACTAAATTCCCGTCCACTGACGCCGTTATCACCCGATCCAGCGGACTGCACTCCACTGACTCCAGGCCATTTTCTTGTTGGCCGGCCACTGACATCACTTCCGCAGCAAAATCTACAGGACCAATCTACTCCTTCCTTGTCTCGTTTTCAACGGATAGAACAGCTACGCCAGCATTTTTGGGCTCGTTGGAGCAAAGAGTTTGTGTCCGAGTTGCAGCAAAGGACCAAGTGGCATACCTGCAGAGACACGCTAAAGTTGGGTTCGTTGGTCATCGTAAAGGAGGACCACCTTTCTCCCCTTAAATGGAGATTGGGAAGAGTCGTCGCCGTGCATCCAGGGTCTGATGGAATTGTTCGCGTGGCAGACGTGAAAACATCCGCTGGAATCGTCAGAAGGACCTTTAGCAAGATTTGCCCACTCCCCGTTGATTCTACTTCTGGTTGAAAGCGGTTCTGCTGCTTCCAACGTCTGGGAGCATGTTCGAGCAAAACGCCTGCTCGATTTGAGTAAGCAAATCACAACTTAGCGTTAGAATGCTTCGTTACGATTATCAGGTGTTATATTAATATTTATATCACCTAGAAGGACTAAGTTTTGCCAAGAGGAAAGTTGTATATACAGGTCATTTAAGCTTGCTAAAAAATCAGCTTGCTGTTCTTTTGTATTGTAAGATGGGGATCTGTACACTGCTATAATGGCAAATTTTTTATCGGGTATTTGACAGACAAGTGAATTGCCACCTTTGAAGCTAGGTTCCTCGATAGCGACTTTAAGCGTAGATTTCGTATAGATGATAATGCCATCGTTCTGGTTACTATTTATTAAGGAACAATGAACATTGAAACCCTGTATATTAGGAAGATTTTTTACTTTGCTTAGCCAACATTCCGTTAATATAATAACATCAAGATCTATTTTCATCGATTGTATCAAAACAAGGAGTTGATTGAAGTTCTGATTCACACTACGAATATTTATGTGTAATGCAGTAATATTATTTTCAGTTGCTTTTATAAAAGTGGGACAGTCCTCTGGGGAGCACGTGTTGGGATCACCTAAGATTAGCGAATCAAGTTCATTATTAATGTCATTTATGGTATCCATTGGAGAAATAATATATCAAAAATGAAATTATAAAAAATTGCCTTAAAGATTTGTCTGTGGTTATGTGGGTGTACAGGTAATTTATATAGAGTAAAGTATTTATGAGTGTTTTGTGTGAGCAGTACGGAGTGTGTGAATATGTGAGGTTTATAAATGCACGTGTGCTTAATTATATTATAATTATATGGATGTGTGTTTGCACGAGTTGCTAATGAAGTTGGTTTGTTAAAGTTAATGAGTACTTGATGCCTTACGTCTAGTCACTTATCACTATTTTTCATATCTTGCAGACTTGTTTCAGAGCTTATTATTATTTGTTTATCACCCTCTATTTTACGGAGAAAAATATTCCCGTTGGAAATCCAACAATATTTATAGCCATTGTTTTTTGCAAACTCACGAGCTTGATGAAATAGTTTCTTTGTGTACGAGGGCAGGTGTTCAGTAATGAAAAGCGGTTAGCGGGGTCCAGATATTCCTACTGAAGTGGTGTTAAATTTATCGTCTTTGGCCTTGTCCTAATTATATGATCTAACAGCAGATATTAGTGACTGTTTCTTCGATACATTGGTAAATTCTACAATAACTGGACGAGGAGAAGAAGTTGCTTGTGATTTACCTGGTAGACGGTAGACGTCTCTAAGCTCAGATTCCGAAATTTGAACTCCAATAGCCTCGCCGATATTACATACTGTCTTAGTGAGGCTATTAATTGTTTCGCTACTTGGTAGCGGTAAGTTTCGTATGTCTATGCCGGATGATCTTGACATGTACTGCATATCCTGTACCTTTTTCTCTAGGGATGCTACATATTGTTTCAGTTCCGATCGCTCCTTCCTCAAGTCTTCTACCTCTCTTCTTAATTCTTCGAATTGATTATTCATGAAGCCCATAGCAGTCACAATCTCGTCATTTGCCTTGCGTATTTCAGCGTTTGACTGTTGAATCTGCGAATTTTGGATTTTAATTTCCTTAATATCCGTCGATAATTTATTTAAGACACTAGTCTGATCCATCAACATCTTTGCAATGGAGTTTTCTTGTTCCTCCTGACCGCTGTCTATTTCAGGGCGCTGCGGAGAATTATCCCGGCGAGGACGCTTTTGACGGCCCGTATTGACGTAGTCGTTCATTGATATTGCTGAGTTAATATCAGGCTCTGATTGGGTTTGAAAGATATTGTCTGTTGGCGTTCTTGAATTTTTTGGAGGAGTTCTCTTTACACCACCCATTGTTTTATTTTTTTTAAATAATAATTGTATAAGCGCGGCGAGTCAGGAAATGTTATGTTCGACGTTAGCGGAGATAATCTATCTCGTAGCCGATAGAATGTTGTTGCGGTCGGACGTAGCACCAGTACCGTTTGGCGCTCTGTGTAGCACTCGTAGCGTTCAACTCTCTGCGTAGGAATGACGTCAGCCGCACGTAGCGGGCCAGTATTTCGAGGATAGCGGTCACTTGCTCCGTGGCTCGTTGGCGCGTCGCGCGACCCTCCACAGGCGCATAGACGGGAGGCCGCCGTTTCGAACCCACAAATCACAGACAGTTTTTTGAAGTCAAATTAGGATTTCTTCTCTTCAGATCTCACTCTAAGACAGCCCACTGGGTGCTAACTTTGGGTAAAACACATGTAAGTAACTTACTGTACTTTAAAGGACCAATCACAAAAACTATAGATAAAAGCACAGACGATGAGCAACACGCGTCCACACTGTTCAACGTTTGACGGCCGAATCAACTCTACTTTTCTTATGACGGACGGGAAACTACGGAATCCTACACTAAGCGTGGCCCGACACGTTCTTGGCTGGTTTTTGAACCTCCTTTCTGGATAACTATCCAAAAATAGGTAGAGAAATAGGTTGCTAAGTACCACGAAAATAAGTTGTATTGGCCTTAATTATAAAATTAAAAACTACTATGTAACTAACATAATTATCTCAATTTATCACTCGGTAAAGGTAATTGTACTTGGTAATTTTTGAACTTCCTTTTTGGATAGTCCTCCAGAAAGGAGACAGATACTTGATAAAAAAAAGAATGACCATTTTTTAAAATTTTATTACGCTGTAATTAAATCGTTCTGATTAAAGTAGCTATTTAGAGAAATTGTAGTGCAGACGTATTAGTATGTACATTTTAGCTCTGATAGATTTTTTACATAACAATCTGAAATCTTAAAATATTTTTAACTTTCCAAATATTTCATCATCAATGTTAAACGTCGGTCCGGTAGAGGTAAGTGAATTTCATTCACTTACCTCTTTACCAAGACTATGATATTTAGTCACGAGTCAAGAGTAGTTTTACTATTTCGCATAATTTAGAAATGTCTGTAAGTAATGGAAATCCTTTTGTAGAAACTAAGAGTCAGCATGGGCGCCGATAGGAGTATACAGCAACCCATAGAAAAGGCTTAAAAGAGAGTACACTGTCCATCGGTGTCCCTTCCGTTGCGGTGGCCGCATCGCCGGCCGCCGGCGATCCCACTGCGGGGCGGCCCCGGACCGGAGGGGCATTGCAGGCGGAGCCGGCCATTTTGTGGCTACTGGGTAAGCCCCTGTCGACACATAGCGAATACTTTACAGGGGTCTTACAGCCCACCGCCAAATGGCCCTCCTGGCCACATTGGAAGCATTCCCGGCTCCGGTCCTTGGTGGACGGGCAGAGCGCCGCAGTGTGCCCCCTCTCCAGGCACCTGCGGCAGCGCATGGGGCGCTGCTCCTGCAGGTGGATGGAGGCGACGCTCCAACCTACCACCACCTTGCCCCACTCCGCCAGCCCTTTAGCGGCCGCTATGGGGCACGACACCCGGGCAGAGCCTGTGCCCCGCACCCCCAGGGCTATGGTGCCCACCCGACTTTGGTCGGGAGGGTAATTGGCCGCCTTGACGTCCTCTGCCGTCAGGGACTCCTCGAGGCCCGCCAAACGGACATCCGCCATTTTTGTGAGCCGGGTAATTTCTGCCACCTCCCCGATCACCTCAGCCAATTTCTTGGCCAAGGTGTCGGCCTGGGAGTGGGAGGTCTCTTTGGGGAGCTCCATGAGGCAAGTCATGGACCTCCTAATTTTACCCGGCCCCACCCCAATTTCGGCCAAGTTCCACCAGCCTACGCCTACGTAGGTGGCGCCCTCCCTTCTGCCTCCGGCTTGAGGGCCGCTTGAGGGCCACTTGAGGGCCTCTTCAGCGCCTTGGGTGCGTTCTTGGGGGCCGCCTGTTTGAACCCTTTTGGCTTTTGGGCTGGAGTGGGAGCAGAGGCAGCGGTGGCCTTCTTCTTCCTCCTCCTTCTTCCTTCTCTCCAGCACCAGACGCTGCACTTCCATGGATCTTCCACTGACCTGCTCCTTTGCTTGGGTTGGCTCAGCGGCAGGTCTCCCCTCTGCCCCCCCGCGCCCTCTCTCTCGGTCCCCTCGGCCCCTTGGCCTTGACCGGCCCGACATTTTTCAGCAGGTTAGCCAGCGGCACAAGTGTCGCCGGCTCAGCCTCGCCCCCACTCCGTCTCTCCGTCACTGGGGGCTGGCTCGCTCGCCTGTCGGCCGCCAGTTAGTGACGGTGGGACTTCTCCGGCAACAGACGGCCGTCCTTCTCGAGGCCCTCCAGCCGCGTGATGACCCCACCACAGTGGTTCATCAGCTGTGAGGACCTGGTGGAATGGGCCCACTGCTTGGGTCTCCAGGTCCTCAACCGGGGCAACACCCCGACATTCATGAGGTGGCAGGGTGAAACGATAGTGGATGTCACCCTGGCCACCTCGACCATGGCCAACCGGGTCCGGAACTGGCGGGTGGAGACGGCGGTGGAGATCTCGGATCATAGGTACGTCCGGTTCGAGATCTCCACGGCGGGCCCTGCGGCCCCGCACCACCTGGGCCCCGCGGCAGGCGCCTCCTCGTTCCCGAGGTACCTCCGGCTTGAGGGCCGCTTGAGGGCCACTTGAGGGCCTCTTCAGCGCCTTGGGTGCGTCCTTGGGGGCCGCCTGTTTGGGCCCTTTTGGCTTCTGGCCTGGAGTGGGAGCAGGGGCAGCGGTGGCCTTCTTCTTCCTCCTCCTTCTTCCTTCTCTCCAGCACCAGACGCTGCACTTCCATGGATCTTCCACTGACCTGCTCCTTTGCTCGGGTTGGCTCAGCGGCAGGTCTCCCCTCTGCACCCCCGCGCCCTCTCGGTCCCCTCGGCCCCTTGGCCTTGACCGGCCCGACATTTTTCAGCAGGTTAGCCAGCGGCACAAGTGTCGCCGGCTCAGCCTCGCCCCCACTCCGTCTCTCCGTCACTGGGGGCTGGCTCGCTCGCCTGTCGGCCGCCAGTTAGTGACGGTGGGACTTCTCCGGCAACAGACGGCCGTCCTTCTCGAGGCCCTCCAGCCGCGTGATGACCCCACCAAAGTGGTTCATCAGCTGTGAGGACCTGGTGGAATGGGCCCACTGCTTGGGTCTCCAGGTCCTCAACCGGGGCAACACCCCGACGTGCGTGAGGTGGCAGGGAGAATCGATAGTGGATCTCACCCTGGCCAACCGGGTCCGGAACTGGCGGGTGGAGACGGCGGTGGAGATCTCGGATCATAGGTACGTCCAGTTCGAGAGCTCCACGGCGGGCCCTATGGCCCCGCTCCACCTGGGCCCCGCAGCAGGCGCCTCCTCGTTCCTGAGGTGGGCAATTGAGAGCAAGAGGAGCGAAGAGAGTAAGAGGAGCAAAAAGAGTAAGAGGAGCGAAGGGAGAAAGAGGAGCAACAAGAAAAGAGGGACGCGAAGAAGAAATTGTTTTGGACGTGCAAAAACCATATACAGTATGTTAATTAACAGAGGGCGTTCCCGTTAACCCGAAATAGTATAGCATGCATACATGCTAAAAAAAAAAATTTCCATTCGAAAACAAAATGTTTTTAAAAGTTTTCCAATAAGAAAATATTCAATAAAAATTTTAAATTGACATGTAAAAGAAACACACTGTACACGCGAACTTGAAAGACGGCAAGGTCGCAATTTGTTTATGATACTACGCTACTATTTTGATTTAAAACAGGAGGTTTCAAATTTATTTCCAATTAGATTTTTTTTTTATTCGGATTTTTTTATGCTTATTTTTCTATGCTGATATTTTTATTTTAATCTATTAATGATATATAGTAACGAGTTTAAGGGAACGCCCTCTGTTATTTAACATACTGTATAGTAAATCCTCGTATATACATATATGTACGTCTCAGAGGGGGAAAATTGACACCAAGACAGAGTTGTAGATGTGTTCACTTAAGACATGTTGATGAAGAAGTAGAGGAAGAAACGTGACATCTCATGGCAGCTATTGTGCAGTCTTACTAAATGGAGTCTTATTAAAAGGAGACATCTAATATGGTTTGGAAGAACTCCCCAAACATTTATATAAAGATGAGGAAGAACGTCTGAAGGTCTTAATTGGCTCAAGATATTAAGTATAAATTATAGGAATAGAAGAAACCCGTTCATAGAACTCCAGAAAAAACAGATAGTCGATATATGGTCAGAGTTTAGTGGCTTGGACAGAATAAAGAGAAGTGTTAGTGGTGCACAAGAGCTTAGATATGCCATGCGTAAATTAAGTACTGATGTAAGGTCAATTTTCAGAGCGCAGAATTTACCTAATAGACTTAGAAAAGACTCGGGAAATAAGTGATAACGTGAGGAAGAAGAAAAAACAGTTTTTTGTAATAAAATGCCATTCATGTCTGAAAGGGATAAAATATTTCAAAAGGGGTGATACTAAAACGTACATACTTATACTGTTGGATGTTATACCTGAACATAGATATGATACAACAGCTCAACGTACAGATAAGTTACATCGACTTTTTATAATCGGACGTTGTTTGTTTCAAACCACACCACTTCAAAACACGATTTTCATGAAAAAAGATCCTACTTTTATCTATCTTCCATGTTATAAATGTCCTTAAAATTAAGAAAAACATTGTAAATTATACATCACTTACAAATCATACCATTGACACCACAATCAACAAAGTAACAACAGAACATTTTATCAATTTACATAAAGACAAATAGTACAAGAAAAACTAAACCTAAATGATACAATAATATTTGGTAACACGGAGAAAACACTTTTCACTTGTAATTGGTAACCATATAACTAATACAAATAAATAACATCCAAACAACATTTAATTAAAATAGAACCAAATGCTACTTTCATAGTCATCAATATACACACAATTGTACGTAAAATTATGTATAATTTAGTTAATTAAAGGCAATAAGTGGTTATTATTGGGAGCCAATTAATTATAAATCATATTTTTTTAAATCAACACTGAATAGTAAAAAGTTCAACATTTTGTCGCAATCTCATGTCAGTCACATTAATTCATATCATACGTTGTGTAGTATAATTGGCGCATTGACAATAGAATTATAATGTTAATGTTCTTGTCCTCGGGTAGCCTCCGTTTTAGAAAATAATCTTTTAGCTGAGCATAGTCTCTTGTCACAGGACTCGCGACAGTTAAACCATGCTCTAGGGTCTAATTTTCTTAATAGATAATACGATGATAGATTTACCACATAAACGGACGCAGGACCTTAAGTGTCCACCCCCCAAGTTAACTAAGTAAGTTACTAGGGCACGAGCATAATACTCACACTCAGGACTCTTAAAAAAATAAGAACACCAATTACTGCCTTTTTAATAACAGAATAATTAATACTAAGGAATGAAACAAAATTAAACAAACCTAAGACTTAGACGTCCATATCTGTTTAGGATTTGATTTGGTTTAAAATATCATATTTTAAGTCATATAATAATGATTATAAACTAGTTGATTAATATAAATAACATGCGTTACACAATAGAATAGATAGAAGATAACACCAAAATTGTGCCAGTACAGAGCAAAGGTTCATTTAAAATTTAGATTTTTTAGAAGCAAGGTTTTGGTAGATATTAATTTTTACAAAAATACTCGCCCTGGCCCTATCCCTGGGCCGCTCTAGCCTCACGGTTGTGGTATGAGGCAGAGCGGCTATGAAAATCAAATTTAAAACAGTAACAATACTTTAATGAAATGGAAAAATACATCCAAATCTTAATGCTAGATTTACAACTATACCATCGCCCAGCTCCATAAAGAATAGAGGTAAACAAACCAATTTAGGGTTATCACAACTCACGTTTTACAAATCTCCTGTTATTTACATGATTATCGACTTATACATGCTAGCTATTTATTAACAATTCCTATTGCAGCATATTTCAATAGAATCACTAAAATAACATGCATAATAACTTGGTATTTCGAAAAACCATTCAAAAGTCAACATTAATTTTACGTGATAGCCCTACAAAAAGAGAAAGATGGATGAAATCCAGGTATTAAACATATTTTGTGGAATTCAACCAATTAATAAAGTTGAGGCATTTGTCAATACATTTCATGATTTCCCATCCCAACAAAAAAAGGCATTTGTCAATACAATTTTGTGTATTTTAATTACTTTCAAATCAACTACATAACATACAGCTTGGCAAAAAAAAACGTGGAATAAATGAAGTCACTAGTATCGCACCTGTGGCATTTTAAATGGATAATTATGCAATGAAAATTTATTGTTTTTGAAAATTATAAAAAGATTGTTAAAATAAACGCACTGTTGACACAGAATGTACTAAAAATTTATAAGTGAGCAATGTTTTATCAATTATCTATTTTTAGTTCCAACTGTCACCGCGCCGACTCTTTTTGCCAAGCTGTATGCATTGTAATACTTTCAAGTAGGTATAGACTAATTATAACCTATTAAGAAATTAGCTTACATGTATGTCATATTTCATTCAAATCGGTTAAGCGTTCTATGCAAATCATAAATATCTAAACATAAATAAACTGTTTAGATTAGTAGGAAGTAGGATTATTACTTACTTTTATGAAAATCATCTATGTAGAAAAGGTTCATAACATCCGTCTTTTAGGCGTAAAGGTTTATTTTATTTAGTTTAGGTTTATTTACCTCTATTCTTTATCGAATTTGGCTCAACTATAGATAAGACTGCAACTGGTAAAAAATATACGATTAACGAAACAGAATTTTACCCTTAGACAGGAAACTGCACGTCAGTAGTTTCCTGCCGTCAACAAACGAGTGTCAACCGTCAAGCGTAATAACGCTTATGCCGAGTTACTAATATTAGCCCAATAACACCCACTTTATCCATTAATATCAACAATCTAGCTGTACTACACAGGTATGCTACACTGGCGCTCTTTATATCACGGTGTTTTAATACAAAGATGGCCGCCACCTTTGCTGTCTCAGTGCAGAAACTCTGGAAGCATAAACCTTAGTATTCTAAAAGATAGGATAGTCGATAAATAAGACCCTTTTGCAAGTTGCAGCACAAATCTTATACACGTAGTACGACTACCAAATAACAGGACAACCACATACTTATTTATACGTGCTTGCAAATACATATTAAAAGAAGCACAGGATTGCATGATGGTGCTGCTATCTGGTTTTAAGAAAAATAATGATGGCAATAACAGGCGGGATGCCCGTTTCACCTGGCCCCTTTCCAGGTTAACCGCGTGACATCTAAGAGATGCAGATGTAGAAGAGACCGATCCTATAAATATGGTGTTAGCATAGACAAACCGATAAAGACAGGCACAATCTAAACCTGGGCCATTTCTCACTCTTACCCAGAATTCATGCCGGAGACACCCAAAATATAAAATAACACACAAAATGTGGGAAGCAGCGTATATTTTAGAAAATCATTCAGTACTTTCACGTTGAAATACTAACGTTAATAATTCGGCACGAAAGACTTTGACACTGTTCGGAAAAGGTGAATTATATCTTCATGTTTATAGCCTCACAAGAGCGCCGCTTTTAGCAAACGAGGCGCACGCAGCACAGCCATTTCTGAAGTCTATGTCGAAATTTTTAACAGGAAGATTTAATGTAATTTAAATATAAAATTGCCAAAAGTTTTATCAACTTAACGAGATTAATCCCTAAGAAGTGGCATAAAATAAGTGATTTTTTCCCTATAGCGACCAGTTTGTGGCTGGCACCCATAAGGAAGTATCACGTATCTCATCAAAGGTTCCAGCATGGCTCGATGGTGTTAATTTTTAGATGACCATAATTATTGTTTTACAAGCTCCTGGTCAAATATGCCATAATAATGCCAAAATAAAACAGTTGCAACGTCTATCGTGAAGATATTAATAGACATCGATAAATTACACAAAAGTTCACAATGATCTAAGAAATATTTGCGAGTAATATATCAAAAACCGTTGATGAACCACGACTTTCTTATTGCTAATATTACCTATACCTAGAAGACAAAATCATATAGCTAAACCAAAAATGGATCAAGGATTGATTATTGTTTAGTACCGGCCAGTTTTTGTTGGTGACCGATTTTCTGCTAAACTTCGGCCAATTTTATATGACTAAAGCGACTGCGAAGAGGAAACGTCAGTCTCATAACTGACGCACCATGGAAGTCGCACCTGTGCTTAAATGTAGCCGCACACACAGCCGCGGCGACGAACGAGTGTTTGCCGAACTGGGCCTGTAGCCAAAGTAACATCGCTTCATAGCGAAGCGAAATCGAATACCAAACCAACCAATGGCGGGAACGATTGACCACGCGACGCGATAAATCACGTGGTCAATCGTTCCCGCCATTGGTTGGTTTGGTATTCGATTTCGCTTCGCTATGAAGCGATGTTACATTGGCTACAGGGGCAGGGCTACCATAGAAAAAATGTAAACGTTGTTGTTGTTGTGTGTCCGCCGCTCTGTTCGAGCTTTAGTCCGTGAGACTTTGCCACCAACTTAAAGCAGCCATCTCATGGGTATCGTTCGCGATCCGCATAAGTAAGTGCTCAATCCTTATCAATAGCATACCACCGATAGCAATAATATCGAGTCAGTAAGAGTCGGTCGTTTATGAGACTGTATTAATTTAATATCTTCTATGCTTTATTCTCGCCGACTTCCGGATCAATTATTATCGGTCATAATAGTCAGCTATATGTTAAATCCAAAAGATATATAGAGGAAGTGCCTGCCAATTCGAGCAGAAATGATAATTACAGTGAACACGTACGCAGAATAGATCGTAAGTCACGAGTACAAGGGCCTGTCAATCCTGTAATTTTCCGGACCTAGACTATAGTGACTTAGGGGCTATACTCAAAATTAATATACATAGAAAGATCAACCTAACACAGATTAAAATATCATAAACTATATTTACAACAAGTTACACCTAAATAAATTATACAAAACAAAATATTGCAACAAGAGGTAATGAGAGTGTCTTCTGCGTATAAACGACGGCTGAGTGTTGATGTTAGAAGGTCACGGATGCTTTGTTCCTGGAACAGAATGAAAAATACTTGATTAACGCTGTTTGTACCTGCATGGCTTAAGTAATCGGTAGCAATGTAGAAAATAACTGTTTTCCGGTTAGATTTAAATAGTATCCAATAATAAATGCTTTCTCTAGCTCGCTCAGTACATTGGTTCATTTGGTTAACAGCCATTCTAAGCATCACAAGCATTTTAAGAATGACCCGAAAACATTAAATTTTAAATTACATCATCAAACAATCTTTAAATATAGGGATAATTGATATTTAATAACCTTTTAGAATATTAAATAATAATAAATAAATAAATAATATACAGACAAATCACACAGATTGAGCTAGCCCCAAAGTAAGTTCGAGACTTGTGTTATGGGATACTAACTCAACGATACTACATTTTATAATAGATACATATATAGATAAACATCCAAGACCCAGGACAATTAGGAAAAGATCGTTTCCCATCATGACCTGGCCGGGGATCGAACCCGGGGCCTCCACGTCGCAGGCAGGCGGGTTGACCGCTGCGCCACGGAGACCGACAAAGCATATATTGCAAAGAGCTCCTTGGGTTGTTAACGTCTTTAAATGGAGAAAGACGCACTCGGTTATTAGATTACATTGACAGTTAGTAACCTAGAGGACGCAGGGCGCGACTAATATTTTTTTACAACTATACCAATTATCACGCGAGCGAATGTAAAATTGCAAATGCTATTAAAACAAGAAGATACGGTGTATCAGACAATAGCTTTGCTTAGTGTCGCACGTGTAACTACGAAATGAAAAAGCAAGTCGCTTAAATACTTGAAAATACTCACCAAGCTATTGATGTTGGCTCTCGACGATCAGCATGATGGATTGATGTTGTTGAGGGTCAGCGTGGATGGTGGGCACTGAGCGCAAGCACTCGATCTGATGAGCCGCCCAATCTTTCTTCTGGCAGTACGTCGAGCAGTAAGGTGTGCGCCGACAAAGAGAGCACTCGGCAGATGCCTCACGGTTGCAATTTGCACACTACATGGACAGACTCTTTTATTAAGAGGGGTACTTTTGAGTATACTATTCAATTCCCACTTTTTGACATCTGTGATGAATTTCACTTACATTTTCATAATAAACATAGGATACATATAATACATATAAACATTTAAAAAATATATTTTAAGAGACAATTCGGAAGGTTAATTAAATAAACAAATCAATAAAACACTTTCAATAGCTTCACAAATATGAAAAATCAAGATCATAATCAACTGAAATTTAATACATTTATTCTTATTTTTCATACAAAATTATATTCGTACTATTTTCTTTTTAAACATGATAATGATAGCAACTTATGACAGCTATCCTTCAATGACAATACATGAGGAAAAGCGACTTGCACACGACGATTTTAGCACCAGCAAGACTATTTGTCAGTCATGAGTCTGAAACGATGAAGGACCTCAATACAATGAGTAGAGCATCTAAATGAGTAAGTAGAATTCTTAAAATGAAGATCGACAAAGCAAAGGTTATGCGATTAAATGCCCATGAAACATCCACTAAGAAGATGAGAGAGTAAGCGCTAAGTTGATAACGATTATGATGTCCTAAAATAGACTACCCAGTAGTTCCAACTTCGAGAAAGGGGGTCGTTAAATCTGACTCTGCTGGGCGGTGTCCAGGAAGCTACGCACCATTTTCTTGTGTGAGATGTACTGTATCTCAAGACGATTATCCGACCAGTGTGTGTTGCCAGCGATGACTTATTAACTGAAGCGTGATCCCAATTAACACTGAGATGGTTATACTTGGAATTTATGTATATTCGAAACAGAAATGGAGAAACCGCTTGAGAACCAAGGTAACCAACACAGCCCGAAGAATGGTGAAACTTATGTGCAGAGCCCATTGCTGTGGGAGTGGCAAATGCGTATCGGAAGGCTACGTTGGAACTAGGGCCTTCCGACCGAGTTACTGACCTTTTGAATATCGCTGCAATACTTACTCTGGATACCAGGAGCACAGGACTGGTCGATATTGAAACAAATAGGGAGGGCTATGTCCAGAAGTGAACATTTTTCGGCTGGAATGATAGCCATAAATTGGCCACTATGAAGCTAAATATTACACCATAAAAATTCATCATTTATTAAGACATCGCAACGCAAGCAAGTAAATAAAAAATCCGTATCACATGTAATCACACTATCGTGTTTGCAATTAAAGGCATTGTGGCTACGGCTACACACCATTGCCAAAACAATACCAATGGCCAAATGAATGCACTTACACGCTCCCAAACAAGAAGTTGGAGGCGTATGAGGAGGGGATGGACACCCCCACAAGCGTCGGAGGATCGGGGGGTATTAACAAATCATTGGAAATATTTTCTGAATACATTATGCAAACCCACTGCTTGTTATGTGGAATGTTGTGTTCAAGCACTTTAATATCCTGAACTAAATTATTAGTAGATACATAGATAAATTGTTTTATTCATATTATCTCTTATAATATTTTTGTAAGGTTAATGTTTTTACAAGCGCGTGTGGTTCAAATTGATGATTGATTGCTATCTTTAATTACCTTTATGTATTTTTTTTTTAAATATTCCAGAATAACTTCGGTAAAAGTCGTTGAAAAACATATTCTTACATCTAATTTTATTTCTAAAATAGTTTTCATTTTATACAGAGATAGGTACGACAAGCATAAAGATATTACTAGCTCTACTGGACAGTTAAGCAACAATATCCGACGTCATAATTGATCCATTAATGTATGTGATCTTTCTTCTATACATTCAAGCTTAATAGATAGCTTAGGCATGCGCGCTGATGAAATATGATCACAAAAAAAATTGTAAAGGTGCTGTTGTTAGTGCACAGGGCCCATAGTTTACAAAACTTTTTTTTTGCCGCTAGAGGTCAACGATAACCTACACCTAGGAGGTTGAAGTGCTGTTTTATGTTACCTATAACCTATGTAACCTGAACCCCCTTGAGTACCTTATATCGAATTAAACGTTATAACATATTCGGAATACTCATTCATGCACTTCAATAATGTTGTTGAACTATTTTAATCGTCATCTTGTTGGCGTTACAGTTAATAGGGTAACGAATATGATTAAGCACGAGAAGAGGTACCTAACTATTTTTTATTAAATACTGTGAAGTTAACACTAAAGTAGCTGCGTACGCTTAACAGCTGTGATAAAGTATATAGTATGTATTTTAATCATTTAGGGCTGGCCCTGAGCCAATGACCTTGAGCATTTGTTCCCTCTTCACCGCGCCCCACCTCTACAATACTTCGTAAAATATTACTAGCGCCGTCTGGCGAACGAAGTACTTACAAATACAAGTTAAATTCATAGACCATAGAAGTAACAGACATGGCACTTTTATTTTTGTTTATTGGTGCGCCCAAATATTTTTGGTTATTATAGACTCAAACAAATGTTGACGATACTACATAATAAAAAATTTGCGGTTTTTATTTTTTAACCAACTTCTCAAAAAAGGTAGTTCTCAATTCGATTTATGTGTGCTCGCTGATAACTTTATCGTTAATGAACCGATTTTGACCAGTCTTTTTTTATATGAATGGGTATGCTGCCTAGGTAGGTAATCCCATTGTTACCACGTCAATATCGATAATGGAAATTCTGAAAAACTTAGGTCAATTCTCGAAAATTGTAGTCACGCTTCGGGTGAAAACTTGATACTCGTGTGTGTATCGGATGATACTATAAAACCGTGAAGATTTGGACATGACCTGATGATGGAGATGACAGAGAATCAAGGGAACTCCACATCGGAAGCAATTGTCACATGTTTGGGCTTATTTAATTTGTATTGATTAGACCTTTACAACTAAATATGTTATGACTGTAACTTCAGGGTTGGATGTTAGTTTTGTAGATTGAAAGTTAGGTAAGTCAGATGGTCAAAGGGATATAAAAATAATATAATAAAGTTTAATTTATCATTATTTATTATTTTAAGGGGAAACGTAATCACGGTCAAATAAATTTCTGCAGAACTGATACCTACATAAAAAAAGATGTTTTTTTGGGCTGAGGCAAGACTGTGAAATTATATTATTATTTTCGTTTAATAAAACAAATACGTTAATTGTAAAAAATAAAACTATCCAATATCAAAACAAATAACAAATACACATACTATAATATTTTTTACACAAAGCTTCCTTTCGCAGAAAAATAATAAAAATCTGACTAATACAATATCCAGTCAGACTGGACCTACCGCTAGCATATTTGGAAAAGGCCTGCAAGCAAACGACGTATTTCGTTTGCTTTAATTCCTATAAGACCATAATGAAAGTATGAACATTGCTAGAAATAACGCAATGAAATAACACAGCTTAAATTCAGTCTCTTGATTTTAATTGATTGTTGCATAAGTATGACGAGTAGGTAGTGTTCGTCCTATGTTAAGTTCAGTGTTGTAAATTGTTGAGGAATTCCCTCGACAGTCTATGGTCTTCATCATCAGATGTACATCAGAACTTCATTTTTACCCATATGGGTGCAAAGTTCTCATCCAAAATTGGTGTCGGCCATCTTGGATTCCAAATATGACGTCATTTTCGTGATCTGCACTCCCGAAAACTCTTACATAAAGACTCAACAGAGATGGTGCGACTTAACGAATTGAAAGTTAGCAATTCTTTTTTGCAAATTTTTATCTTTGTTATATAGGTACAAGACCAGTTTGGTTACTGAACCTCCTTAGTTGAAAGTCTGACGTCTCCGCCGCGTTGATTCTAATAACCAGCGCCGTGAAACATACATACATGAACAACAAATACAATACATTAACAACAAGTAGAATACAAAAACAATAACATATACACATAACGACAAATACATTACGGGAACAATAAATACAATACAAAAAACAACAAATTCAATTAAAAACAACACATACAACATCAACAAATACAACACAACAACAACAAATACAACACAACAACAACAAATACAATAAAACAACAACTAATATAATATTACAACAACAAGTGTAATACAAAAACAACAAATATCATAATACATCATTAACAAAAACAAAAAAGCAACATAAACAATACAATAACAACGAGATCATCTAAAATACAACAACAAATGCAATACAACAACAACACAAACAATGCAGGAACAACAAATAGTACGCAATGAAACGATTGCAAGACTGAACACACAACAATACATTATATCAACAACAATGCACACAACACAATAATAATACAACAATCAGTAACCAAGTGTTCTAAAACCTGAATCACTTAAAAAGGTCTGTAACGGCTATTACTAAAATAATATAACCGAAGATTTTGATATAACACGAGATTTCTCAGTAACAGTAAACTAATCATACATATTTAATATAAAACTTTATGTTCTTACAACAACAACAAGAAATCTATATAAATAAAAATGAATTGTTGTTCGTTAGTCTGGTTAAAACTCGAGAACGGCTGGGCCGATTGAGCTGGTGTTGGTTTTAAAATGTTTGTCGTAGTCCAGGGTAGGTCTAAACGGTAAGCAAATAAGGAAAAATGATTTAATAATAATGATGAATGAGCTTCATTGTTTCGACTTCTCCTCTACACTTTTGTGCTACCCTGGTACCCTGCACCTTTAAAAAGTAGGCAAAATAAAACTCACTGACAGGAGCAATGGAAGAATGGCAATGATAAATAGCACAACAATACAATATTAGAAAGTTTGAAGTTGAAGTTGGCTTTGTGGCTTTTTATTAGAAACCTTATACTGGCAGAGAGTATTTATCTTTATATATATAATTCTGCTGTACGTGTGTATGTCATTGAACTCTTCCTAAACGGCTTGACTGATTTAAATGAATTTTTCTGTATGCGTTTGAGTGGTGCCCTGGATGGTTTAGATTCACAAACCAGCCCGGCAGATAGCGCTGATTGCTTGAAAAAGCGTGTGATCTCGGAAAAGTTGTTTCGTCTTCTCCTACAGTTTTATGCTACTCTGGTACCTTGCACCTCTACTAACTAGGCACAATAAAAGTTCTTCCATGTAATTATTATGGTTTAATGATGAATGCGCTTCATTGTTTCGGCTTCTCCTACACTTTGGTGCTACCCTGGTGGTACCTTGCACCTCCACAAAGTAGGCAAAATAAAACTTCTTCCATGTATTATTATCTTTTTCATAAACGACTGAACCGATTTTGTTGAAAATTGGTAGGTAGAGAGGTAGCTAAGAACTGGGAGAAGGATATAGGATAGTTTTTATCCCGTACCCGTCTTTCCCGTGGGAATGAATGAGCTTCATTGTTTCGATTCTCCTACAGTTTTGTGCTACCCTGGTACCTTGCACCCCCACAAAGTAGACAAAATGAAATTTCTTCTATGTATTTATTTATTATTGTGATTTAATGATGAAATGTTACAAGCCATTTTACAAGGTGAAGGAAAACATCTTAAGGAAACCTGGACTTTTAAGTCTTAAATCGTCAACCCGCATTGAACAAGCGTGGTGATTACGCTCAATCCTTCTCCTTATGAGGGGAGAGCTATGCCCAGCAGGGGGACGATAAAAAAAGTTGATGATGATGAGCTTCATTGTTTTGACTTCTCCTACACTTTTCTGCTACCCTAATTTAAAAATAAGATCATGTGTATTGCCTTTAAGGCGGAACAAAGTTCGCCGGGTCAGCTAGTAAATATATATATCTCTTGCTTTAAACGAATGCATCAACGGGTGAGACTTTTTTTAAAAGATATACGGTGTATGGTACCAGGGTAGCACAAAAGTGTAGGAGAAGTCGAAACAATGAAGGTCATTCATCATTATTAATGTAATATTTATTACATGGATGAAGTTTTATTTTGCCTACTTTGAGGAGTTGCTAGGTACCAGGGTCGCACAAATGTGTAGAAGAAGTCGAAACAATGAAGTTCATTCATTCACACAGGAACGACGGGAACGGGATAAAAAGGATATCCCATGTCCTTATCTTCTTCGTTCAGCCGTTCTTGAATTATAAATAGTGTAATTAACACGACTTTCTTTTATATATATAGATTATCCTAATTTAAAAAGCAGTAAATAATATCATGTCATATTGCCTTTAAGGCGGAACAAAGTTCGCCGGGTCAGCTAGTAAAATATAAACATTAAATTGAACATAAAAAACATATAATTGAGCAACCTCTTCCTTTTTGAAATCGGTTAAAAAACGAACACCAAAATAAGCATCAATAACAAAAACACTTTATGATAGTACCTATTATTAAGCTCTATGCGACATGCGGTGCGTGAGCGCGCAAGTAGATGCTTTCTTGCTCACGCGCCGCCCGCTTATGCGACCGGACCGCGCGTTGACGAACGACACCAGTTCCACGTTCGAGAGCTTGTGGCATACTGAATCTCAATAGCCCGGGCAAGAGAAATGATGACGAATACGCTCAGATTGTTGAACAAAATTTTTATTTTGGTCGTTTTAAAAAAATATTTCTACAATTACGTTCGTAATGAAATTGCCTATCTATTAGTGTAAGAACGCAATCTAAATAATGCTTACTTTTCGAGGAAATGGACGTTTATGATAATTATTTCTCTTGTCAGTGGTTTCGTTGTGAAGGAATTATTTAAACATTATATTTAGTAAAAAAAAAAGAAAATCTACAATTTTGGAGCCAAGATTATGGAGAAAATTTATGTATTTTTAAAATTTGATATTTCTTTTGGATAAAGAGTAGATAGCTCCGAAAAACTACATAAAAACGGCTTGCGCTGTGTTTTGTCACGGTCGCGCCTTAAAGTAACTTTTAGAAGAGTCCTTTTATTTTATATTTTGTTGTTAATAAACAATTGAATGAGAAAATGAATAAAAGAGATTGATGTGAATGTGTTTGGTAAGACATAAAAGCGTCAACTAATAAGCATGAATCGTATTGAATTTTGTTGTTGTTGTGATTTTTATATTTTATTTCTTGTTGTTGTTGTAAGAACATAAAGTTTTATATTAAATATGTATGATTAGGTTACTGTTACTGAGAAATCTCGTGTTATATCAAAATCTTCGGTCATATTATTTTAGTAATAGCCGTTACAAACCTTTTTAAGTGATTCAGGTTTTAGAACACTTGGTTACTGATTGTTGTATTATTATTGTGTTGTGTGCATTGTTGTTGATATAATGTATTGTTGTGTGTTCAGTCTTGCAATCGTTTCATTGTGTACTATTTGTTGTTCCTGCATTGTTTGTGTTGTTGATGTATTGCATTTGTTGTTGTCGTTGTTGTATTTTATATGATCTCGTTGTTATTGTATTGTTTATGTTGCTTTTTTGTTTTTGTTAATGATGTATTATGGTATTTGTTGTTTTTGTTGTTTTTGTATTACACTTGTTGTTGTAATATTATATTAGTTGTTGTTGTGTTGTATTTGTTGATGTTGTATGTGTTGTTTTTGAATTGTATTTATTGTTGTCGTAATATATTTGTCGTTATGTGTATATGTTATTGTTTTTGTATTCTACTTGTTGTTAATGTATTGTATTTGTTGTTCATGTATGTATGTTTCACGGCACTGGTTATTAGAATCAACGCGGCGAAATGAAATATTTGAAATAGTTCTGGATATCGTGAGTCTTAGGTTAGCAAGTTATTTCTAGTTAATCGTGATGTCTAGAAATAGTCCAAATATGTTATTAAGTCATTGATTGGTCCAGTCTACAAACCTGTGCATGCCTATGACGCAGATACAGTCATACTGTTGTTACTTGTAGTTTAAAAATATCTCAGCACCCAAAATCCCGCAAGCAATAAGCATACGATCGAGTCCAATGAACACCAGAATTAAGACATTGTCAACACAGGGTAACATCATTAATGAATTATAAAAAAATATTATGTTTTTACTTAACAAAAATACAACTTGTCTAAAAGTCCGGACTTGATGGCAAACTTTCAGTTCCTGTTATGGTAACCGGTGTCAAATTTCTGCATCCATAATATAATGGCGAAAACTATAACTTTTCCATAATGGCTTAGTTTCATAACCCGTTACAAATCATAATATGGAGTCCCGCGTGCACTGTTTGACAATGTCCAAGATGGCTACAAGTCATGAAAAGCAAATGGCCCATACAAAATGGCGGATGGCGTCGCACACGCGCTGTTTGACGACTAGTCACATACAAGATGGCGGAAGACGACGCGCATGCGCTTTTTGGCGACTCGTTATATACAAAATGGCGGATGGCCCGACTTAATGTAAAAATGTTTCGCACGCTGTCTGTAGAGTCGTCGCATACAAAATGGCGGATGGCATAGCAAAGCGCTATTTGGCGACGCCTCACAACAATGGCGAATGGCATGACGTGACATAAAGATGACGTCGCAAACGCGTTCTTTGTCGACTTATCGCATACAAAATGGTGGACGAAGACTTAACTTACAACTGCATTAGTTAGGATAATAGCACAAAACATTGAAAAAAACCGTTGATTCCCGATGTTAGCAAGCATAACGGTTTAAGAAAACTTAATATTACACTGACCTTTTTGGCTTCAGTCTCGTCCACGTTGTGAAGAGACACTTGCTCGGCCTCCACGTGCGCGTCCACACTCGCGGCAAGCAACGCGGATGCTCGCTCTTGCTCGAGGCGCTCTAGCTGCCGAGCATTGACAACACGAACATCTTCGACGCACTGTTTTAATTCGGATGCTAACCTTACGAGGGTCTGACCTATGTCGTCCAGTCTTTTGAGAACTCCGCTCATGTCGGGAAGCCCTAAAACATTTTTTTTTGTTTGTTAAAGAACGTTATTTGAATTTAATAGAGAATTTGAAAAGAAATCGCGAATTAGAGACATTTAATCAACCGTTATCTATACGCGGAAGACTACACGGCCATCTACGGCCAACTATGGCCGCAGATGGCCATAGCAAGGCACGACTGAATGCGGCGACGTTTGACTCGGAAGTGAGCGCATCCCGCAGGACGGAGTGTCTAACCGGTGCAGCGGCGGAGGGGCGGAGGATGGCGGGTGAGGAGGACCGGTAGGCGGTGGGTGTTGGATGAGGGGTGAGGGCCGGGGGATGATGGATGAGGGCCGGTGGGTGCTAGATGAGGGTCGGTGGGCGATGGGTTACGGTCGGTGTGCGCTAGATGGGGGGTCGATGGAAGGTGGGTTGATGGGTTTTGGCTGATGGTCGATGGGTGGTGGGTGGTGTGGTGTGGAAGTTCCAATGCAATGGGTGGTAATTAGGAAATGGTGCGAGGACTAGTGAAGGATTTCGGATGTTTATACTTACATAGGCGGTTGAAAATAAACTTTAAGTGCATCTTCAGGAGACAAAATTTTTAAACGAACTAATTGAGCGCGAACGTAACAAAGAGTTCTATGATATCTAACGTTTTCAATATATTGTTTATATGAAACGTGACCCATTGAGACGACAATAAATTCACAAAAATTAAAAGATTAAATACTAATATAAAGCGAAATAGAAAACTAAACACTGATTTGAAACACAGGATGGCCAGAAGTATGGCCAGCAAATTTAAAAATGCAGACACGACCTAACTCAACAACTGAACGAACCGAAGTGGCGTGTCACTGGAATCTCCAGAAGGCTTCCGGCCAGGGCTTGAAAGCTCACGCATGCGCATTGCCTATTTACACCTTAGATCTTGAATCAGGCAAAAAGGGACCCTAGCAATGCTAGGTTCGGTTGTTTATATCCTGTATTTTCCATTTAGATCGTGTGGGGAGTCTAATGAGAGAAATCAATACAGCTCAAATAATCCTGCCCGGGCCGCGCCGCTACGCAGTCCGAAACAAAGAACAAGATAAAACTATAATAAGAATATACATAAGTATATTTATCATCCAATTGGTCTAGTAGTCGTAACTGAGGCTATTCTTCGTGCTCGTAAAAATCTAGATTAGTGATTAAATAACAACGGTGAGTTTTGGACTTAGTCCAATATGGTACTTATCAGGTTCGCACTATATTATGTCGTCTTAGGTATGTGTCTATACAGAAAACATTAAGAGAGTATTTGTGTAAAAAAAAAAAGTAAAACATCATCTTATCACGGTGCCATCGGCTTTTGTTTTTGTTTTCCTAAATTTAGTCAACCCTTCCGCGACCTATTCGTCTTGTGGATGGTGGGGCAGGTCCGGGTCGAGCGTCGCTGTGACGTAATTTGTAAGGAAATTAAATTATGTGGAAGTTGTGTGGAAATTGCGAGATCTTTTCAACCATGTCTAAATGTTATCACTTAAACTGATTAAGACGAACGAGGCATTTAACTTATTCAAATATATTTTTTATAAAAGTAGAATATGTAATCTTAGATATCTCTGCTCATCCTAGATTTGCAATAAATAGCGTGGCAATATAACGTGGAAGCGCTGCAAATTAAGCAGGAAAGGGGGTGCAGTAATCGATAACATCTGGCCAGGTTTTGCCTGGATACGGCCTGATTCCGGTACAAAGAGCTCCGTGCTTGCCCCATCCCCTGTGATTGCAGTTTGGAATGGGGATGGTGGTATATACTGCACAAATTTGAGGACGTTTTATACATAAGTGCATTTATTGATTAGGCCCGGCCATCCAGATTTCAGCTTCCTACATACTATTATCAGAAAGATATAAGATTTTTAGTTAATCACGCTTCTTTTTACACCAAAATAGCAATTTTGAGGTTTAGTATAGGCGATAGATAATCGCAAAGCTATTTTTATTAATTACTTATTGATACATTAAATTGCCCGGTCTATAGCCGATTGTGATAACTAAATTAAAATATTTCTATTTTATTTAAAATCACAAATAATAATGATTAAATTTATAAATATGTATAAAAATACAAACCATGTATAATTAAATTGCCAATTCAGAATGCAAAAGAGGATCAATCACTATGAAAATCAAGTCTAGCACTTTTTGCCGTCAAAATAATATACCCCGCCATTTACCTACCAATAATGAACTATTTACAATGTTTTATCGAATTTATTTTTGCTGGTGCTGTATCTATACATTATAGTTACAGTATATTTAAACCAGGCCCGGATTCATGACGGCGCGTAGTGTTCAACCTTCGACGGGGTCCGCTAGGGTTAATGCAACAACCTCTCTCCCAAGTTTTAGTTTTGTATATATTATAACTATATATCTTGGTAATACATAGTATGTGTTTAAAGCGCTTATTTAAGTATTTGTTTAAATTAAGGGTTTTTCTTTTATTTTTCTTTATATTTTTTTCAACACTCCATCTAATCTCTTCACTACCCGAGGTTGACTGGTAGAGCCAACCTCGGGTAGTGAATGCCTAGGGCATTAAAACCGCCTCTGTACAGTCCATGTACGAAAGTGTTAAAAATAAAATAAAAATAATACCTGCCAGGGCCAAGGTTTGTACGAAACAGATACCGTGGCACCTTTTTTTGGGTGGAAAATCATAGATGACTTCTCCCGCTCTCAGGCTGCCGTGGCCTCTGGCACAGGCAAATAAAGAGAACGGGTGGGTTTTAGTTAAGGCGCTGTGCTCAGTAAAAATAGGCTTCAAAAAACAGTTTTTTAGCCAAATGTATACATTTCAGAGCCAAAAATTTATATGTTAATCTTGATTATATGTAGCAGGAAACCATTGTTTTCAAAACACGTTTAGAATTAATTGTCTCGATAGAAAAAAATCCTAAAGTAACCACTAAAATTGAATTTATAACAGTTGTAACTGTATTATTAATCATCAAATCTTGATAAAATTTAGAAGAGCGATGTAAAATATAATAGTAAATGAAACCATTGTTTTAATTTATCGATTTAACCAAGATATTCTAAAATAAATAATGTATTTAATGATTAATAACGTGAACGAAACGTCGCTCCATCGCGGCGTCCATTGCCTTCTCTTTCACTTCTATGCTTAGCGACAGTGACCGCTGAGGCGCGCTGCTTGACGGACCTATGTCAGTTTTTGCTTTACCCCGCACAGAAAATAATTATATTTGCGTGTGTGTTTGTTGATGAATTATCATATTTCGTTTTTGCCCGGGTTCAAACCCCAGGTTTACATTATATGCTTTTTGTAGGTTTCAATTGAAATAAATGCTTTTTAATTTACTGTTGTATTTTTGCCGATATTTTATTTGATTTTTTTCTGTAATTAATCTTTCTTTTTATTTTCCCGCGGCAAATTTTTCTTCACCTGTATGTGTTCGGGTTCAAACCCCAGCTTTCCGTTATATGCTTTTTGTTGGATTTCTTATTTCCAATAGTTTTTTTTTTTTATCATTATTAATTTAGCCGATTTTCTGTATTTTTTGTAGTAATTGGTCCATCTTTTTTAATATCTTATTTTTGTAACAATTATAATGCAAACAAACTAATATTTAAAATCAATTCGTTATAATTTTCCTTCTACAAATTTCTAGAAATTACTACTTAAGCTGTATATAAAAGCTGTTTAGAGTAACTGTTAAAAAAAATACATTTTCGGATATTTAAAAAAATTAAAAGATTTTTTCTTCAAAACTGCAACTCTTATCGATGTCGGGTTTGTACTAGTGCTTAGAATGATGTAAACTAACAGTTTCATGAAAAAAGGACATAACACAAAAAAATTTTGCAGAACGGACAAAGCCCATTATAAAAATAAAAAAGAAAACAAAAGTAGAATTACCTACAATTAAGAAAATCGCAAGGTAAAGTAAACGTATGTGGGATTCGATCCTGGTGCTCGCCGCGGATGTCTAATGCGAACCCGGACTGTGACGAACAGAGTCAATCATGCTTCGCGTTTGGGTTGTGAAATTACGCTTCTAAATGTAGATGGAATAGAGAAAAGCTGATATAGATTTAATAGAACGTGCGTATTTCTTGATGCACGACGCATCACGCATCGATGTATTCGCGCGGAGCGCCCCGCAGTGAGCAGGGCTAGTCGTCTCCCACTTCGTCTGCTTCACGCTCTTCTGCCTCAAATACCTAAAAGTTGTCTATTCACCGCGTCTTAATATCACACCCTTCCGCTGTGCCCAAAGCGGAGAAACCAGTTTGATTGCTTTTGTATCTTTTTGTACTAATAAATCATAGTTTAAGCAAAATAATACCTACAATTTAAAAAAAGTGTAAATAAATACAAAACAGCCAAAAAATATATTTCACATACCATCTAAATAATGGTAAAAATCTCTATCATAACCCGTTGCGTTGATTAAGACGAACGAGGCATTTAACTTATTCAAATATATTTTTTATAAATGTAGAATATGTAATCTTAGATATCTCTGCTCATCCTAGATTTGCAATAAATAGCTTGGCAATATAACGTGGAAGCGCTGCAAATTAAGCAGCAAAGGGGGTGCAGTTATCGATAACATCTGGCCAGGTGTTGCCTGGATACGGCCTGATTCCGGTACAAAGAGCTCCGTGATAACATAACCCGTTGCGTAGTTTTAAAGATTTAATCATACAAAGCGACATAGGGAAAGTAACAAGTGACTTCGTTAAAATCACCAAATCTATACTAATATATAAAGCTGAAGAGTTTGTTTGTTTGAACGCGTTAATCTCAGAAACTACTGATCCGATTTGAAAAATTATTATTACGTTCGATAGTCCATTCATCCAGGGAGGCTTAAGGCTATATAACATCACGCTATGACCAATAGGAGCGGAGCATGTCATGTTCAATTAACTAACTCCACGTGAACGAAGTCGCTGGCGACCGCTAGTATAATATAAGAACTATTATGCGATAGCAAAATTATTTATAAAACCCACTGGACACTGTTGGACCATTTGCATGATTTACACAAGGCTTACTTCATTAGATACTGCTTCATAGTGCCTAGTTCAGGTAATTTCACTGAAAGATCGCGCGTTGGATTATTCTACATTATTCTACGTTATGTTTAACCATCATCATTCTCCTGCCCTTATCCCAATTTATTTGGGGTCGGCGCAACATGTCTTTTTCTTCCATACATCCCTATCAGAAGCCATCTCGGCAGTCACCCCCTTCTTAGCCATATCGTCCTTCACACATTCCATCCATCGTTTCTTTGGTCTTCCCCTACTCTTATAGCCATCAACATTCATAATTAAAACTCTCCTCACGACATTCTCCTCATTTCTCCGTAACACATGCCCGTACCATGACAACCGATTTCCACACAAATTTTCAGCTACCGGTGCCACTTTCTTACTTCCTCTTATGTACTCATTTCTTATTCTATCCATTCGTGTAACACCACACATCCCTCTTAGCATTCTCATCTCGGCTGCATGCAATTGCCTTTCATTCATCCCTTTCGTAGCCCAACATTCTGATCCATACAAGACAGCAGGTCGGATCATGGTTTTATATATTTTCCCCTTAAGTTTAAGGGGAATGCGGGAGTCGCAGATTGTTCCCGTGACCTGCCGCCATTTCATCCATCCAGTGTTAATTCTGTGCTTAACCGTCCGATCTATTTCGCCATCGCTTTGCACGAGTGAACCGAGATACCGAAAGTCGGAGCAGATTGGGAGAAATGCGCCATCAAGCGCTATGGCTCCAGAAGTAGAGAGACCGCCGAAATCGCAGAACATATATGTATTCGGTTTTGGTTCTGCTGATTTTCAAGCCAACATCCTCCAGCTTCTGTTGCCATTTCTACAATCTGCTCTAGATCTCAGGTCCATCTTCACCGACGAGAACAATGTCATCGGCGAACAGCATGCACCAGGGTGCCTCCTCCTGGATGTCCGACGTAAGAGCGTCCATAATCAACAGGAAGAGGTACGGACTTAAAGCCGATCCCTGGTGCAAGCCTACCGCCACACCAGGGCCACCACTACGTTATGTTTAACCATTGGTACCAAATACCAAAAGTGCAACTCCGCATTTTAACGCACCTATTCACGTATATCAAACATTCACGTTTATAAACGATATACCAGAAATCGATTAGGTAGTACATACCAGATAAATTCAACCCCCTAACCTCACCTCATTGAACATATACGAGATATTCGGTTCAGGCTTAGGGGTGGAGACGGAAGGATGAACATCCAATTCTCCTATAGAAACAACAAGTATTCCACAAAACATCAGTCACCGCAAGTCGAAAAAATCATGCAAAACGATTCCACCCTCATTCCTACATCGCCGCCACACCCAGGGCTCTAGGGGGACAAGATCTTGACCTTGTACCCATGGCAACAAGTGCCGAGCCGGTTACGTCGCCCATGACGTCACAGGCTTCGTAGGTCGGGGTTTGTGTCTAGGGGCAACCAACTGAAACGCTGACGTCATCGTTTTTTCAGTCAAAACAAACTGGAGTGCCGTCTGCAGTCTCATTCAAGGCTGACGTGTAGTAGCGGCGCGCATGCTTAGTAATGTGCTCATTCATGTTTCAACAATGGCTAATAGCGTTGCCGCGAACGAATTCCCGAGGGGACTGAAACGTAACGTGTCGTAACTCTAGACTATGGTGTTGTAATAACGTTTCCCTCCTTAGCTTGTGCGCCGTACATCTCGTCGTCTGCCTTTGTTGTCATGGCAACGCTATGACGATTTGCGTTTGCTTTGAATCGCAGTCGGTGAATGTGAATACGGAACTTATCTCATGGTGAGTAGAAAATAGAGTGAACAGTTTCGAATGGAATTTATTGCGAAACAACTTTTTATTGCCAAACACTTCTTCTACTGAACGATTTATCGATTATTGAATAATCGATAGACTACCCACATATTCGAACGACTTTTACTTACCTTTCGAAATAACTTTATTAAACAATGATATTTATTTATTTATTGTAGCATGGATGACTTACAGCTAAAGAAAATAAAGAAGAAATGAAAACAATAGTCGACAGAAAGACACAATTCAAATTTCATACATAAACGAAGAAATCAAACACTTTCAAGATATCGCACGTTTATCCAGTAGATTTAGAAACATAAAATTTGTTAACCGGGAAGATAATAAAGCACAAATGAAGTGAACATTTTTTATTACAACAAAATAGTACATTACGATATAAGTGCGTTAAGTTGAAAATCACAGCTGAAGCGATATTGCTAGCCAAAATGCATATACCGTAGAGCTCCGGATCTAAGCTCAAAGAAGAGAGCCTTTACCCGTGCCGCCAAGTCCTACAAGAAGGCGCTTAACACTTAAGGACTCGCTACTGGGTCCAAGGGACCCAGTTCTGTTGAATTGCTTAAAAATTACGAAGTTTGCGACATTGCCGTTCCTAGTACCTTTCGTCCATAGTATAAGGTGGTAGATTACGATCTCAGCTATCAGTTAGGGCGCTGCGTGTGTGTGCTATGGACGACAAAGGTGCGTATGGGTCTACTGGACCCGGTAGCGACTAAATACGTTAGTGTTTTTTCTTTTAGTAATTTCTGTTTCTTTCCTATTTTGCTATCTTATTTTGTGGAAAATGGCAGCCAACTGTTTTTCAGACCGCAGAAAATAGAAGAACACATATTAGTCTGTTGTTCATATACTTTTAATCTCAAAATATACGCCGGTAAACAAAACGACGGTGCAACCCAGAGTGATGTGGTAAAGACTGGTGGAGCTGAGAAAAGGTTCTAATAGAAATGTCGTCATGGATAATTGATTTATGAACTTTCCATTGATGGCAGAATTATTGAATGACTATGTAACACATATAGTATTTAAAAGGCAAGAGTACCTTCATATCACACGGAGAGATTTTATCAAAACGTTGGCTGTTTCTTTGATTGATCCACATGTACGTAGGTGTAAGAATTTCTATCACTAGTATTTCACAGCATATCAAAACCCGTATTTCAAACATAATACCAGCTGTAGAACAAACTACACGAACCTACGCAACCCTACCAACAAATGGTCGAAAAGTACGATGCGGTCTATGTAAGTGGAAGAAAGATAGGATTTTTTTTTTGCGTGAATGTAATGCAGCAGTTTTTGGAGAACATATAAAACAGATTTGTGTAAACTATTACAGCTTAGATTGATGAAGAAATGTGTAGAACTGTTGGAAAGTGATTTCATCCCATAAAAAATAATGTAGAATTTGTTGATTTTGAAAGTTAATTTTGGTTGTTCCTATGATGATTGGTCTCTTATTTATATTTTGTCTTAGTAAATACATTACAGCAGTATATTATGGTAGAAAATATTTTGTTTATAATTTATCATTACAGAATTTATAGCTGTTAGTCTAAGTTAAGTCATAAAATTATGCTATATATATTATAGAATAAAAAAATATTCATATTTTATTCAGTTTTTGTTTACATTTTGCATTTATTACTATGATATCAAAAGATACCAACCACTTTCATTGAGCTATTATGAAATATTCGCGCAATTTTGTCCGGGTCCGCTGGACCCGGTAGCGAGTGATTGAGATGCATTTTCAAGCGCGGGTCCCTAAGTGTTAAGAAGGCTCGCTTCGACCGCATTAGTCATGTTGGCAACTAACTCTCTGCGCAAACATCCGGTAGCAGATCTTTCTGGTCCCTAGCTAAATCGGTAGAGGCGAACTTCTGTCGGTCCACACTCCCTCCGCTGGTTAGGCCTGATGGAGCACTGGCCCATACGGCGAGAGAGAAAGCAGGTCCAGCAGCCCATAATTCCTGTGTTGACACTAACAGTGCCACTCCACCTAAATGGCCTCATTGCGGAACTTCAATGCCGGAGGTTCGCATTAGGAACAAGGAGCTTCTGAGAGTATTGTGTCGTCTAGACGTGAATAAGGCTAGTGGTCCGGATGGTATACCAGCGACTGTTCTTAAGGCATGTGCGCCCGAGTTGTTTCCTGTATTGACGCGCTTGTATCGCCTCTCATTTAGGACTGGTACAGTGCCCAAATCCTGGAAGCTTGCCAACGTGCAGCCCGTGCCCAAAAAGAATAGTCGTGCCGATCCTACCAACTATCGGCCGATTTCAATAACCTCCATACTCTGCAAGATTATGGATTGTGTATTAAACTCGCGCCTCTTGGTAACTGGAAGGTAACGATCTCCTCAGTGACCGACAGTACGGGTTTCGACGCAATCGGTCAACTGGGGACCTACTAGTGTATGCCACTCACTTGTGGGGCGAGGCCCTCGAGAAAATTGGGGAAGCGATTGCCGTCTCCCTTGATGTCTCGAAGGCCTTCGACCGGGTATGGCACGCTGGCCTTTTGAGTAAGCTTCCAGCGTACGGCATTTCCGCTGGCCTGACTGGCTGGCTAAAAGACTACCTGACTGAACGGTCCCTCAGAGTTGTTGTCGACGGATGCTCATCGGAGCCCATGTCGACCAATGCTGGTGTTCCTCAGGGGTATGTTCTCTCTGCAACTCTGTTCCTGCTGCATATTAACGATCTGCTGATGCCTGGTATCTATAGGTATGCAGATGACAGCACATTTGTGGAGAGATACCTGCCGGAAGCTCGGGCTAGTAAGGAATCAATCCGGTCCGAAAGAGAGGCTATGGTAGAGCGTACGAGTGCTGCGCTACAGGCAGTCTCCGAATGGGGCAAAGCCAATCTTGTAGCATTCAATACCGCCAAGACACAGGCGTGTCTTTTCACCGCCAAAAGGAGCCCGTTCACCTTGGCTCCAACTTTTCAGAATGTATCCTTGGAGTGCACCAACCGCCTTCAGCTTTTGGGAGTTGAGATTTCCTCGAACCTAAACTATGGGCGGTTCATTGAGTCCAAGGCCAAGGTGGCTGCCAGAAAACTTGGCGTCATCGCAAAGGTCCGGCGGTACTTCACACCAGGGCAGCTTCTAATGTTGTACAAAGCACAGGTCCGAGTACTGCAGCCACATTTGGGCTGGTGCTGAGAAATGTCACCTGGCTACTTTGGATTCAGTGGAGAGGCGTGCGAAGAGGCTGATGGGCGACCCAGATTTAAATCGAAACGGTCTCCAAAGCCTGGAGCACAGGCGTAGAGTAGCCAGCCTTACGGTCTTCTATCGGATGCATTCTGGTGAGTGTGCAAAGGAATTGCATGATTTAATTCCCCTATCTCCGTTCCACCATCGAACGACCAAGACGTTCGATGTACGGCGAGTTTCCACCCTTACGTTGTTGACACCACTACGATCCGGACGAAGCGTTTCGCTTCTTCTTTTATACTGCGTACATCGTGGGACTGGAACAATTTGCCGGCGGCGGCGTTTCCGTCACACTACAATTAGTGTCTTCAAGGCTAGAGTGAATAAGCTCGTAATAAACTAGCGCGCTTTACCATCAACGATTGCATCACTGCTTACCATCAGGCGGGATTGCGATCAAGCACTAGTTTATAATTTATTAAAAAAAAATATGTATACCCCAAATACTAATAAACCCTTATACTATTAAACCCCCTTCTTCGATTTCACAAACTTAAGTTCTTCCATTTTAATAAAATATTAAGATGAGGCCAAAACACGTTACAAAAAAAGGTAAACAAGGTGATATCTGAAGAGTTTGTTTGTTTGTTTGAACGCGCTAATCTCAGGAACTTTAGGCTATATAACATCACGCTGCGAACAATAGGAGCGGAGCATAACTAACTCCGCGCAAATGAAGTCGCTGGCGGCCGCTAGTGTCTTATAAGCAAAGTGCCTACTGCAGTCTAAAAGCCACTTTGTATTTCTCGGGCCCAATGGCAAAGGCGTTTCTCATAATAATGTTTAGTAAGTAGTTTAAAAGTATTATTACCAAATTTCATGTTTTTAAATTTACGGGAAGAACGTAGCAAATCTTAATAGTTATTTCTTCGATTATGTGTAAAATATATAACGAAAAACCTTTTTTATAATCTTACTTCTAATATTATATGCAAAAATATAAGGTACAGGCGACAGCACATTTCTAATGAAGGAAAAATCCACAATTAATCTATGAAGCCATACGAATCCTTTTTATAGTGTCTTATCCGTAGGTAAAACTAGTAAATCAGTATGACAAATGTTTGACCTTTCTAAAAAGTGAAAAACAAGTTCATGCGACATGGAACATTGGCGCATTGCCAAGTAGCGCCAAGTTCTCGAGCCCGCGGGGTTGGGGATGCGCTTAACATAAAATTTATAGCATACGTCATGGACACCCGACTAAACTACCAAACAAAACCTTGAGCTTCTGACGCAACAGGTTTAAGGAAGCGTGCTTACAACAATGTTGTGGATCTTAGGTCAGAATGAATCATTTCTTGAGAAATGGTTTCTTTATGATACCATTATTTACAATTGCGATGATACTGATATTGCCATCACTTTGTCTACATGTAGGCAAATGTATTTTTGAATATCGGCACTTTTTAAAAAAGAAAACTTGTCAAATGAATATTGAAATGATTACGTAGGTACCAACTAAAAGGCAGGGTGCGGCGTCAGACTTGTTCATGGAAGCGGAATCAGAACGCAATATGATATTGCCACCCTCCCCCTACCTCAAACAGCCTGCAGATTTGGTGAAGGGGAGGGGTAGGGTGGGCAATGACGCAGATCCCAACAGCATCCATGTACTTCATGATGTACATACAGTTGCATGTTATATTTACTCGCCCGTTCTGCCCGGGTATAGCTTGCGAACAAAGAAATTATCTTTACATAGGTGCTAACTATTGAGGTCTCAATATTCTAAATAATTTTAGTCGGAGAGTACTATCCTAAAGTTGTATATAGTCTGCATTTGTTAGATAATCAATATATGTATACTGACTACCTTTTTAACGCCTGGACAAAAACAGAGTATAGGCATGATACTTAAATCTTAATATGACTAGGTGCAAAATAAGTACGGGGTTAAGTTATAAAAATATTTTTCTATAACATGCAGTAAGTATGCTAACGATCGATTTTTTGATCCGTGGTTACAACTCAACCAATTATTAAAATTAGTAACTAATAGTTAAATTTTTGCTTAAAGCGTTTTTGATATTTTTTTTAGTTTATTGGTTGAGTTTAACAACGAATTAAAAGATTGTCCCCTAAATAATTTGTTTCCGTTTTTGCCCACTAAAAAATACAAATGCTACTCCAAAAAAAAAATATCACTTAGAAAGTTACTCAGGGAGGGACACTTGTGCTTTTTTACCCGACTGCCAGAAAGGGTTATTATAGCTACTTATTTCGATTATTTAATGGGTACGTGCTTTTAAAGTTAATACTCGCAGTGCGAGTCGTAATCTCTCTGGCCAAGTACATTGTCTCATAGAAAATAAAAACAGTATTATATTCTACGTAGATTGTCACAACTTCTATTTGTCGTTCTACTCTAGCATCACGTGCATTTATTTTCATAGTGAAACAAATTCCATTCACTATCTCGCTTAGAACATTGGACCGGTGCCAACTGATGCCAAATTCTCGGTCACGTAGAGTTTGGGTACGCTTTACATTTCACCTATTCACAACACCTGGCTTCCCTTATTTTGTTCAAGGAACAGAGAACCTTGAACTTATGTCCCAACAGATTCGACAATTCTATAAGCAGATTGCAGTGATACCGGTATTTTAGACAACATTTGCATTTTAGTATTCGAGCTCATTCAGGCAACTTAAATGGTAAAACGCGTGTACAAGTAAGCGCTCTAAAGTGTAACCGAATGGCTGATTCACGTAATTTTATTAAAAACGTGAACATTCTATTCCCTGTCCATATGAAACATAAAGGTATATGTTTCAACATTTGTTTGTGGAATGTGACCAAATTTTGAAATAAAGTACAAAATTGTTTTGTGACCAATTTTTAATTATGTTCTTACGGAAATCGCAGTCGACACCGAGTCAAAGCTCAAAACGTGTTAACCTCATATCTCAACTCAAACTACCTATGTCCCAAGATCAATGATCATCCAAGAAAGAAAGTTTAGGATAATGTCAGAAAACATTGGTAGGTCAAGGAATCTATAAGTTTTCTGTAGGAAATGTCTGAGATGATGGATATACCTAATTTTATTATTTAGCGGTAAAGATATTTTTTTTTTTTACTTAAAAACTTATGTAGTGAATATCGTAGTATTTAGATAAAAACAAACGCGTTGACGGTGCAGGGGGATATATACGTATAATGGTATATTTTCGAACTATCCCGAATTGAAGCCACCCTCTGGTGGATGTTCAGGCAGACCGCAGGAGTGAGGGGGGAATAAAAACTGATTCCCTTTCCATTCCCGGTC
This sequence comes from Sesamia nonagrioides, assembly GCA_017933935.1. NCBI lineage: Eukaryota > Metazoa > Arthropoda > Insecta > Lepidoptera > Noctuidae > Sesamia > Sesamia nonagrioides. The sequence goes on along the minus strand of JADWQK010000137.1, from coordinate 1,141,650 downwards.
AACCCATTTCCTTCACCCACCAGAGGGTGTCCCCACCCGGTGGGATGATGTACCCCCTCATCTAACTCATGTTCATATAACTCCATATTATACCGCCAGAAAAGCATGAGCCCGGTATCAAAAAAAAATTTCGCCTCCATATTATATGATTATAAATTCAGTACTTTACGCGCATTACCTACTTAGTGGCACTTATTACGTTACATGTATTTTTTTATAAACAATTAATATTGCTACAATATAATTTAAATTATGTATTATCATTTCCCTGTTTCAATATACACTGTAGGTGTATATTGTCCATAATTAAAATTGCGTTACAAACAGGGAGTATTACAGTTATTCGGAAATAAGACAACGAATCAAGAAAAATAAACAGTTTATGTTGAAAGGATTATTTAAAAAATAATAAAAATATTATTAAAAGACCTATACTAAGTGAAAAGGCGTCGAATTCATTGTGTGACTAACCCTTACCCAAACAAAACCAAGTCATTTATTCAAATTAGGTACAATCAGCACTTTTAAAACATCAAAATTACAAAAAACAGTCCCCTAAAATGCCCGCCCTTTACCACTAAAAGTGCAGATTCTTCACAGCGTACGCCTAGACATTGGACGATCCTAACATATTCGTAGTAACGAAAAGGCTAGGCAGATGAAGTTGATGGCCAAGATATACTGTAGGTATACTGCAGCAGTTTGTAAAGCTTTATATATGAATAAATTCAAAGGAAGGAATATTTTATTCCCCTTCAAACAATATAAAGGTTAAAGGTAGCAAAATTAGGACAGCGAAAAAAAGACAGAGCACCTCAACCCCTAACCACTCGGCAAAGGCCCCTAGTTGCCCTATTCATTTACATTGATAACTCGCCACAGACGACGACGAGATTTATTAGTCTTGATAAATAAACCACAATGTTGAGGAAGTGCAATATTTTTCATAAATTTTACGGGGGTTTACCCAAAGACAAATTAACCCTTCTAACTCTGATATACGCTAAACACAATGGTATTTTAATTGAAACTTTTGCTAAGGTTTAACATTGACGAGTTGACGGTTGTTCGTCTATTTATATGAATGGAGAGTTCTATGTGAAATGAAATGTAAAATGAACTCTTTTGCAAAAAACGGGCACCTAAGCAATAGGCAGGTCCACAAAGAGCGCGCGAAGCAGCTCAGTTAGTGTGGACGTGCCTGAGGCAATCGGCGCTGCCACGGGCGAGGCAGTTAGAGAGAGATAGAGCGCGTGAGTCAAAGGCAATCTCTGCGCTCTCATGTCCCTATCCCTAGTCGCTGCAGACCCCCTGGAGGGCGAAACAACTAACTACCGGCTACCACACGCGTCGGGTTGCGGGCGCGAGCAATGGGTAGCTCACAATCCGGTAAGTACCAGGTCTGAGTCGACGGGGCCGCAGGTTGTTCGCAGGAGATACCGTGGTCCTGTCAGAGGCAAGTGAAGGAACAGTTCCGCTGAGTGCAAGAGAAATCAATTGAAGAAGAAGGAAATAAAATCGAGAATACAGAACACAGTTTATTGTCAACTGCAATGAAGAAAGTACAAATTAATTACAAGAGCAGATCCCTGAAAATATTTGTCAGACCTTCGTCTTAAAGGTCTAAATAGTTTAATGGGCTTGCACGCTCACTTGTAAAAGAAAAACATACATTATACCTAGTGTTTTTCATTAGGAACTAGTCATTGAAATCAACTTATACCAAGATAGTATTATTAGTTTCGTGGGACATGGGACTATTGTTGCTTTTGTGTGACAGACGAGATAGTGAAGTATGTGGATGTGAAATTATATCGATTTAGATATTTCTTAAAAGGAGAAAGTGTTTGTGGTTTTTAACAGCAGCATCTTAGCTAACAATAATAGAATCAAATCACCCTTTAATTAAACATAAATTAGATGCCTCATTAATCAAAGACCAAAATCGTTCGTCAGAATTCGCTCTCTGCAGATTATTTCGTTTCATGCATATACAGCTGGTGGGGTGCCGGGAGGTGCCGGGGGGCACTCAAACCTTCAATTTCGAGAGACTATGCACCTCCTCTATTGAGTACATATAGCATCCGTGCGTTTGATATTCGTCAGTGTGAGTCATAATTCAACCCCTCTCCGGTATAGAAGAATCCTATCGATCTGTCGCTACCTTTGAAGACAAATTGTAGTATTAGGTAATGATACAGTTATTTAAACTTGTAAAAAAGATGTTTCCATGTTCCGAATAAGAAAACGATATTGAGTATACTTTCGGACTAGCGATACTTATTATTCATTTGAGCAGAGACCAAACCCATCATGAAAAATGTTTGCCCTGATTAGTAAAGAAAAAAGGTGTAGTGGATTTGTTTTTATTCACTTTCTTGAAAAAAAACTTAGCGTCGTTGTTTTTTTTTCTAAATTTGTTTTTTTTTTCTGGCCTACGTTTTAGTTCAATTATAAATTAAATTTGTAATTTGTATAATAAATCAACAATTATTTAATCAAAATTCACTACTTCCAACAATAAATCACAAATCAATATTTTTTTTAAATTGTTGTTGTAGTATATCAATGAATGTTGCCAATATTATTATGAAATTTTGGTAGGTACTATTTTATCAGAAAAGTACCGCAGGTTACTCAATGTTACGCAGGTACTCTATTATGTACACTTAAGTATTAATTATTTAACGGTAAATGACATAACAGTTTCAGATTTCATGCTCTTGAAAAAAATATGGTCCAGACAAAAAACAGCTTTTTTTTCAGGATCTTTTTTCCAAGGTTTTTTTCACATTAGAAAAAAAAAACAGTTTTTTGCAACACAGGATTTTCTTTACATATTGTATAAGTCAAACCAATGAATTAAAAATATCTACGTGTTTGTTAAAAGATTGGGCAGAGGCGTAACCTTTAGTATAACCCCATTAGTGCGGTAAATGCTTATGCGAATCCCGCACACCCAGCTATAGATAGAGGTTAAACCACCGTGGTGGTTTTAGCAGGTAAGAGTCTGGCATTCCCCTTCGTCACCTAAAAAAAATTGATAAATATATTTCACTAGATAGCCCATATAATAGGAGCCTATTGCTATCCATCGGGACATCTAAAACACAAAAATTGCAACACTGCCCGACTCAGATATCGAGCGTACATCAAGGGACTGGGACAATTTGCCAGCGGCGGTGTTTCCGTCACACTACAATTTGAGTTTCTTCAAGGCTAGAGTGAATAGGCTCTTAATAAACTAGCTCGCTTTACCATCAATGATCGCATCACTGCTTACCATCAGGCGGGATTGCGGTCAAGCGCTAGTTTATAAATAATAAAAAAAAAAAAACTAGTTTCAGAACCACGGTAATGTTATTATTAAACACACAGTAGAGTAAGATACCTGTCCAATTTCGAACTTACGACCTACAACTCGTTATTCGGGCCGGTACCTCTAGACTAGACTACCACTGCATTATGCTGAGAAATACTAGACTGCTAACTTGACACTAAGTGAACGTAACGCAAAAAAAAAAGAATGAGTACCCGCTACAACAACTAATTTATACGAGAGATGTACGGTACCCGAATATTAAAACTATAATCCATACTATTAAATAAACATATCTACTTTAAATCGCTCTTTATTCCTTGACATAATTTTTATAACCATGGTAACTAGGCAATCCGTTGCTAAGGGCGGCACACGTCAGTCTCCGTAGAGTCCGTATATGACACACCTCGGTGGCGATTCCTGGCTGACACACCTGGGGTGCAGCCAGCAATTGGTCCAGATGGCGGGTCCAAGTCAAGCCACTATCTGTCCGAATCTCGTAATGTAATAGGCCAATACGGCGCAATACTGTGGCAAATTCCCATTTGACATGGGGGTTATTATAGCTTCTTGCCTGTACCCTATCGCCGGTAGTAAATTTCCTTGGCTCTCTTTGAACTGAAACCACATTTCTCCTAGGGATTGACGGCGATTGAAGTATTGCGTGCAAGCGCGTTCTAATCTGACGGCCGAACATAAGCTCATAAGGAGATTTTCCGTTTAGGCCTGGGGTGCGTCTCAGGCGACACGTAACTGTGATAATTTTATCTGAGAAGTTACCACTCTCCCCCTCCATAGCCCGCAAAGCTCTTTTAACAGTCTGTACGGAGCGTTCAGCTTGACCATTGGTAGACGGGTGATATGGGGCGGTGGTTCTGTGTGTAATTCCACAATTTTTGAGAAAAATTTTAAACTCATTTGATGTAAATTGGCGGCCGTTGTCGGATACTAATATATGCGGCATTCCAAATATATTAAAAATATTTTCTAATGTGTTTATACACCATGTTGTAGTAGTGGTCTTCGTGGGGATTACTTCAATCCATTTTGTAAAAGCGTCCACGACTATAAATATATAATGGCCCTTAATACGTCCAGCGAAGTCTACGTGGATTCTTTGCCACGGAGCATTAGGTTCTTCCCAATGATGTAGAGTTGCTTTCGCTGGTGAATTCTGCTGTAATCGACATGATCTACAGGATTTGACCACATTCTCTATGTCCTTGTCGATGTTTTTCCAATAAACGTGGCTACGCGCAAGTAATTTCATTTTTAGAATTCCAATATGTCCTGAATGGAGTTCTTCCAGGACACGAGACCGCAGATTGTATGGTAAAAATATTCTCGTGCCTTTCAAAATGCAATTGTCTTGAAGTGTTAGTTCATTGTCGTTGTATCCGTAATTTTTTAGAGAATGTCCTGTTTGTAACGCTTCTAATAACACTTTCAATTCCGTGTCGTTTTGTGTTTCACGTGCTATTATTTCTGGAGGTACTTCTAATTGGTTTATTTGTCTGAGTTGAAACGATGTATGTTGATCTATTGACTTTTCTTTAACTATTTCAACTGGAAACCTTGATAGATAGTCTGCATTGCAATTTTTTGAAGAAGCTCGATATTCGATGTTGTAGTCAAACCCGGAGAGGAAATGTGCGTAGTGAAATAAACGCATTGTGCTCAATGTTGGTAACGATTGTTCCGGATGGAAGATTGAAGTCAGTGGTTTATGGTCTGTAATCAGGGTAAATTTTCGGCCGTAACAATAATGGAAAAAAAATTCTTAAGTCCCCAAAATATTGCTGTAGCTTCTTTGTCTATCTGGCTGTATTTTTTTTCGCTGTTAGTAAGGGTTCTTGAAGCGAAAGCAATCGGACGTTCTGTGCCATCTAGTAGTTTATGAGATAACACAGCTCCCAAGCCACTCGGTGAAGCGTCTGTAGCTAAAACAAGAGGTTTTCTTGGATCGAAATATGTCAGTACTTTTTCGCTTAAAATTTCTTCTTTTATTTTATTAAAACTTTCCTGGCATTTCTTTGTCCATATGTATTTTTGTCCTTTCTTTAATTATTCGTTCAAAGGGTTTGTAATGGATGCTAAGTTTGCTATAAATTTATTGTAGTAATTTGCCATGCCGAGAAATGTACGTAATTCATTGACATTAATTGGGGGCTCTGTCTTAACAATAGCTTTGACCTTATCTTGGTTTTTGTGTAATCCATCTTTGTCTATTGTATGTCCCAGATAGTTGATGCTTCTTTTGAAAAACTTGCATTTTTCTTTGTTTACTCTGAGATTACTTTCTTTCAGCTTTTGTAATACTATTTTAAGTCGTTGAAATAATTGTTCTTCTGAGGATCCCTGAATTATAATATCATCAAGGAAGCATTTGACACCTTCAATATCCTGTAAAAGTTGATCCATAAATTTTTGCCATAAGCTTGGTGCTACTTTGACTCCAAACATTAATCTATTTACTTTGTATGTACCCTTATGCGTACTTAAGGTTTGTAACATGGCGCTTTCTTCGTCCATTTCCATATTGAGATATGCTTGTGTTATATCTAAGGTACAGAATAGTTTACCTCCATTCATTTCTGTAAATATATCCTCTATTATAGGAATCGGGTATTGTTCATCCTTTATGAATTTGTTTAGCGTAACTTTGTAGTCAGCACATAATCTAATTGATCCATTTGGTTTAACAATTGGTACAATGGGTGTACCCCAATCTGACCGTTCTACCTTGGTAATGACTCCGGTGTCGCACAAACGTTGAATTTCTTCGTCTACTTTGGATTTAAGGGCATAAGGAATTCTCCGAGGCTTTATGAAAATCGGTTGAGAATTGTCCTTTAGGTGTAAATGAGCTTTGTAATTAGGGATCTTACCCAAATCGGATTTAAAAACTGATGTTGAATATTCTTCAAACAACTGATCTAATTTAACTGGATATAGTTTGTCCGTTTCTATCATTCGTATTTCTGCCAATTCTATATTTATTTCTTTCATCCAGCTTCTGCCAAATATAGCATCAACATCATTGTTTATAATGTAAAGTTTACCGTAGAATACTTGGCCTTTGTACTGGCATTTAACATATGTAACTCCATGAGGATTAATTATTTCGCCTGTATATGTTCTTAATTTCATGTCTGTTTTGTAAATTTTCTTATTGATATTCATGCGTTTGAATTGTTTCGATGACATTGTAGATAGTGTAGCTCCTGTATCAAATTCCATTTGTATATGCTCATGTTCAATTTTAACTGGTATCATATATTTTTCGGATATTTCGCTTTTGATCAAATTAATCTGTCCGGTACTTTCATTACTAATTGTGCTTGTAGAATCGTTTAAAACATTAGTTGCATTTGTTCTGCGAAGGCAAACTCTAGCCAAATGACCCTGTTTTTGACATTTTCTGCACGTTGTATTCATTGCTCCACAGTCATTGGTTCGGTGGTCGGATTTACCACATCGGAAAAGCATTTACCTTTTAAATCTTTTATGGTAATTGGTTGACTTGTATTTCTTTGTAGTAGTTTTGAGTTTGTTCCGGGAGACCTACTGCTACTGGATGGTGTTGACATTCTGTTCATTGCTGAATTATGAAAGTGCTGTATGTCACTTGTGATCTTCAAATTGTCAGACTTTCCTATTTCCATGGTTGTAGCCATCGTCACTAATTCCGTAAAAGATGGTGTTTTTCGGTCTTGCAATATTTTTGTGCGTATCTCTCCTTCTTTTATTCCACGTATAAATTGTAGGGTTAAAAAGTTTTCCATTGTACTTTTCTTACAATTCTGACAGACAAATTCACAATTAGTAGCAAGTCTTTTGAGATCTGATGAATACATTGCGATAGTTTCATCTTCTTTTTGAATTCGAGATATAAATTTATGTTGTGTAGCCCAAATGCTGGGTTTTGGGTCTATAATTATATGTATCGAGTATTTGGGTTAGTTCTTCGAAGGATTTGTTTAATGGATCGTCAGGTGAACACAGATGATAAACTTTTTCATGAAGTTTCGGGGATATAGTAGTAAGTAGAATGTATACTTTTATTTTCGGTTCAGTAATGTTGTTAAGTAGTAAGTAAGTTATAAGCCTTTTGGTGAATCCTTGGAAGGTTTCCTTGTCTTGAAAAGGTTGAAAATTAATTTTGATAGGTGGATTTAATGTAGAAGTTATCCTGCTCGTACTTGGTATGTTAGTCAAACCTGTCTCTGTTCTTGAAATATTCGATTTTTTTTAATGTCAACAATTTCGTTTTCATAGCGGAATAATTTTCCTCAAATTCGTACCTGTATTCAATTTCATGTTGTAAACAGTCATCTTCGGTTTCCAACTCAATTTGTTCTTGGACTTCTTGAAATTTCTTAAATGTATGGTTCAGAATTTCTAGTCGAGAATCGACTTCTTCGTTTGAAAAATTTTCGTGTGTATTTATGTAATTTGAACTTTTGGTAAGGGTTCCTCGTAGACAGGAACGTACCCTCGCATATTTTTCCTTAGTGTTTGTGGGCATTCTCGTCGCCAAATTATTAAATAAACATATCTACTTTAAATCGCTCTTTATTCCTTGACATAATTTTTATAACCAAGGTAACTAGGCAATCCGTTGCTAAGGGCGGCACACGTCAGTCTCCGTAGAGTCCGTATATGATACATACTAATATTATAAATGCGAAAGTATCTCTGTCTGTCTGTCTGTCCGGCTTTAACGCCTAAACTACTCAACCGATTGTAATGAATTTGGGTACACAGATAGTCTAGAGCCTGAGAAAGGACATAGGCTACATTTTATCCCGGAAAAAATTGATGTTCCCGAGGGAAATCTAATAATAAAAAGTAAAAAAACTAAAACCCAACTACGACAAAAAACGACACTGAAAAAGTATAAAACAAGATTTTCAGAATACTGAACTGAACAAAGTTGCTAATGTAGTTGCAAGTAAATGGACACAGTAGATTCTACCAAGATGCCTTTGTTGTAAATTGACAATAATGTCATACAATACTATTCTGAAGTATGCAATATTCACTATGTAGAGATAAATTTTCATGTTTGGAAAGGCGTAGTCACACGTTACATACCTATACCTACCTACCGTAGCACCTTGACAACGTGTGACTACGCCTTTCCAAACATGAAAATTTATCTCTACATAGTGAATATTGCATACTTCAGAATAGTATTGTATGACATTATTGTCAATTTACAACGAAGGCATCTTGGTAGAGTCTACTGTGTCCATTTATTTGCAACTACATTAGCAACTTTGTTCAGTTCAGTATTCTGAAAATCTTGTTTTATACTTTTTCAGTGTCGTTTTTTGTCGTAGTTGGGTTTTAGTTTTTTAACTTTTTTTTATTTGTACTATTTTGGTGTTAAAGTGTATTTGTGGCGCATATTATTAACAAAAGTTAAACTGATGAACTAAAAACTAGGCACTTGACATATTACATCTACACGCACATATAACAACATAAGCCCGAAGGCATATAGTGCAGAGGACATTTCTATGGGAGTTTTAGTCAGTTATCAAACTGTTTCCGCCTTCACCGCGTGGAGTTACTCCCAGCTTATGCCATTTTCATTAGTGCATTACATATTCTATTAATGTTCACAATGCTCTATATTGCATAAGGTGATTCACAGTTCCCGTGATCCGCGCTTTACTCTTATCGCTCATATTTAACATCATTAAAGCATTCTTGTAATTATGTATAAGCATAAAGTACACGTGAAGCTCTTTCACGTGATACCAAACACGGTATATTTATTTTAATTTTATATTAACATAGATCTTTTTGTCCGCTAGAGGGCGCAATACTAAATTTGGTGACAACCTTTATAGCTCATAACCAACAGAATATCAAGGCCCTTTTAATGGTACTGCAGTGGTTTTATTCTGATAAGTAGTAAAGAAGCTATGAACGAAAAGATGTGAATCATATGCAACCAGCCCATTAATACAGGCAAAGTTACTAGCAAATGCTAGCAAAATATATATATTCAAAATGTACAAGTAAAGCGCTTTCATATGATACCAAACACGGCATATTTATCTTAACTTTATTTTTTTACTCTGTATGTTTTGTCCGCTAGAGGGCGCCACATTAGATTTTGTGAAACCCCATATAGCCTATAACCAGCGGACAATTAAGACGCTTCTAATGATATGTCATTTGTCGAATTCTGATAAGTAGTTTAGAAGTTACGAGGGAACAGATGAACATACATACATACATACATACATACATACATACATACATACATACATACCTACATACATACATACATACATACATACATAGCCTGTCAAAATCATAACCCTCCTTTTGCTTTGCCGTAGTCGGGTAAAAAGCGCGATATAACCGAACTCCACGCGGGCGAAGCCGCGGGCGGAAAGCTAGTTTACTGTAAAAGAGGACAAACCTAATTTGCACATTTTGGATTCGAATAACATGATCAAAGCCACGCATACCTTAAACTTTATATTTCATACTTGAGTTAATAATGACTTGAGAGAGGCAGGCAGGTAGAAACGATGGTTTATTATTTTGCTTACACGTGGCAAGTTTTAACTTTGAAACGAGATTGAATTTAACCATGGCTGGTAAAAGGAAGATGATAGCACAAGGTGATCAGGAATCTGTTAAGTGGGTGATAGACGTGCGAGTAAGTATGCGGACTTGTGGCTCGACGACCTTTTTCGCCTGTGTGTCACCATAAAAACGCGTACTTTAAAATTGCCGAGCAAGTTCGCCGGCGACCCAACCTGTTTGAAATTTTACTCGTAGCTCGTCTCGGCTCGTACGTGTGGCAGCGTTGCGAGCCGGCAGCCACAAAAGTTTCAGAAGGCATTCTGAAATAATTATGGCAATCTTCCTTCTCTTCACGTAACTCTCTTACTCATGGGCGTACACAGCTTCTGACCTGGGGGAGTCAGGCCTAGGGATGGCCAAGTCAGGCCTAGGGGTGGGCAAGTCAGGCCTAGGGGTGGGCAAATCCGGCCTAGGGGGTGGGGGGCAAGTCAAATTTTTTGAGTAGTAATTGTGCGCTATAGTCGGACCTGGTTTTTTGGCAATTACACCGCACATTTTGTCAGTGTCTACTGCGTGGGTTATTTAAAAGTTGGAGATAAGTCCTCATTTATACTTTGTTTAATAATCAGGGGAGTTCATACAAGTACTGCGAGATTTCCAGGGGCGCAGCTGCCCCCCTCGGTACGCCCATGCTCTTACTAAATTCACATGCGATAAAAACTCTCTTTTCGTATTGCAGTGCTTTACCCACACTAATCGATTTCGTCTTTTATCTTAGTTTTTAAAATGACATAGCATGACATAATTCCCAAGTAATACAAAGCTTCTTCTCTCGACGACATCGCAATATAGTATGAGCAAGCTTCACGTGTGTCACCGACGGCGAGCCGAGCAAGTTCACGATCTTAAAAACTGCGTACTTTAAGTTCGTACGTCTATCACCCACTTTAAAACATCTACACAGACAGTTATTAATTTCTCCCCAACCTCCCTATAACCTGTGTTGCACAAGGTAATCCGGTATCTGTTAAAACATCTACACAGACAGTTACTAATTAGCTGAAACATGGTCAAGCATTTTACTTTCTCCGAGCATAATTGCTCTTGCGAATCTCCTCAAACCGACCGATAAAGACAAAAATAATGCGTAAGTACTGTTCCATGTTATTGCTCATTGCAGCCGACCACTACCAAGCGAAAGTTAAGGAACATAACTTCTCCGGGGGTCTGCGGGGTTGCTGCTGCTGCTGCCAAACAACTCGCCACATGCCCCCCTGCGGGTTTCTGTATCTCTCTGGGTCTGGCTCATCTATTGTTAGGAGCCTATACCTGTTTCGGCAAAGTGAACTCTTCCTAGGTGAACCCTACCTTTCCTCTTCACAGGCCTAGAGTTTGGAGCACGAAAGCCCCACCACGACGAACGAAGAACGAATGTAGAGGTTCGACAGTAGGTTTAGTATTGTCATAAGGTTAGCTATACTTAAATTAGTGATGTATGTAACACGAATCATGCAAATACAAATGGGTGAATGTGAGGCATATTCTCTCCCACATTGTTCTTTTTGTGCTCTTTCACGTCTTTTTCGTGTTTACCACAAAAAAACGTATTTTCTTCTTTCAAATGGGACAGGAATGAGGAAAGGATAGGGAATTGATTTTTGCCACACCACTGTCTGTCAAATGTATATAAATATCTAAAAAGACATACATAATTAAAATACTTTTATAGAATTAGAAGGCCAACTCCGAAAATTAAAAACTTACAAGATCTAATTGCTAATCGAATAGTATTCACCTCAGCGGCATTACATTTCAGTTTTTTTTTTTTTTACATATATTAATCATTTATATTTTTTTTAATTGAGACCGATATCAGAACACAATGAATCTTAAAATAACGGGAATTTACCCTTGAATCAGTATTATAAAAAGAGTGAACTACATGCATATGTATACTTAAAATAATACGACATATTAATGAAATGAAAGGGAAACCATAATTTATTATAAAAAAAAGCTTTGCGGTGCAAACAAATCGCACAAGCAGATACATATAAGTAGTACTTACTGAAAATAAAGAGTACTTAATGTAATTCGCTCGGGAAAAACCAGTTCAATTTATAATTGGCTATGGTACAATTAGGCAAGAATCAACAATATCTACACACACACTGTATTTGGTAAGATTAAATTGTCTACTAAGTCTTATTTTCTATTACGTGTCGAGTTTACTATATCTTTATGTGTCGCGTATATAATTTTAGAAACAGGACCCGAATCTATGTCCTCGCTAGCATACCGTACAACGGGGTTTTGAGCATCCAATAAACTTTTCCTTTTTTATGGTAATCATTAGTAATCTGGCAAGGCAAAATATTAGTCGCAGTTGGATCACGAGCACAGCCAGTTCAAAATTCAGACAAAATATTTAGCATTTCAGACGAACAGGCTTAATGTTAAGCCACTATTTGAGCTTGTTAAAGTGCAAGAACTAGCACTTCAGTACGATAAGACACTATCAAGGTCGCTGATAGCTTGTTCGGAGTTTCAAATAAGGGGAAAATTGCATTGCATCGCAGCAGCAGGACTTGTTGTCGAATAACGCTTATATTTCATGTCGGTTGTAATAAGTAGGTACCTACATATAGTTCTTCGCATTCGATTACTTGGCATATACGTACTACAATATTTGACTCAACTCTATAAACACCAATATTGAGTTTTTTTTTACGTGTCTCGTTCTGTAACAATTTATGCCTTCTGATGGCATAACTTCATAACGATCATTACTACTGCACAGGCTAAACTTACTTAACTATGTATTTCTAAAGGTAATTTACTATGACCAATGAAATAGAAAATCTATTTTGAAAATAATTTTCGCTTTGCATACTCATAATAAACTAACTTCTACATTTATTGTACAGACGACAGCCAGTGGAGCTACTACAATATGTCAGATTTCTTTATTACATTTTCAACTTTATTACTGAAGTATTAAGGCTCGAAAGTTGATTTGGAATATCTGACAGTTTCGGGTAGCTTGACCTGCTGTCGTCCGTTTATTTCCCATTTCGCAGGTTTTCTGTAAGAATATTCATAAGAAATAAGCAGAACTCAATATTTAATACAAACACACGAAAAATGAATAAACGCTAGCATTAGTAAATGCAAACCTTCTGTAATAGTACTAAACAAAAAATATTTGCCGGAAATTAGTAATTAGATAAATCATATGAACAAAAATGATGTGGTTGTGTTTTAATAAAGCATGTAAGTATGTATTACTGGTAGTACTCTGTACTGTTTATTAAAACCTAAGAAAATCAAATATAACAGTTAAGAACACTTCGTTAAAACATTCATACATGTGTGCAATAATTAATAACATTAATAAATGCAACAGTTTTAATTCTGGGTTAGTGCTCTTTTAACTCGAGATATAAAAGAAAAAGTAAAAACTGCATTTTCAATAATTCAGCCCAATAAACTAAGCGAGATTATTATTTGCATATATACAATCTATTATTAAATATTTATTTTTTTAATAAACAGTACATGGCCATACATATGGGGTGTTTGGAAGTATTATCATAAATATAATAATCCTATATTATGGTACCTATTATTTAATATTACACTCTAGTACACCTTTCCTCCTCCTTTACAGACCTTATACATAGACCAGTAATTATTTAAAAGTGCATTCAGTGAAATTGTCGTCAACAAAAATTTTTGTTCTCAAGTTTTTAATATATTTTCATAATATTCGTTTAGGCCCTATTATAATCTTAGTCAGTTGTCATAAGAAGGTATCACTTATACTTCAATAATAATTTGTAAAAAATTAGTATTCATAGATTTGTTTCAATTTCTTAACATAAGCTATCTGTGAAACTCTCGTCATTATGGTACAGTCGTTTCATAGAAAACAGACAGCTAAAAATGTTAAATTTTTTTTCTTTAGTGCTTTCATGTGCTATTAGTAAAAGGCAATTATTTTGACATGACAAATACAATTAAATTTTATTTATTTGTATGTAGGTATCTTTTTTTTTTAATGTAGTTCTTGTGGTCAATATTTCTCAACATTTAGATCTGAGTGGTAGACCTTCTTTTGAGTTTTTTAGGCTTTTCTTCGCAAGAGTAGGCGGATAGGAAATGATATTACTTAAATCATCGTGGAATTAGGAATACCCGGGACGATAAATAAGTACCCCTTGTTGACGATAGGTGGGGTTGCTTGGTAAAATTTTATTTATTTTCCCGCCTTTTTCAGTGTTCTCTATGACGTCTCTGTACTTAGTTTGAGGTTATTTAATTAAAAAGTTTTTTTTGAAGAGCTGATTCTGTGTGTTGGGTTTTTAGTCAAAATGGAAAAAGAGCAGTACCGATCTGTCATTCGCTTTTTAGTTTTGGACGGAAAAATATGGATGCAGTGTATGGGGAGCCTTCACCATCCATGACAACAGTCAGATACTGGTTTCACGAATTCAAACGTGGTCGTACAAGTGTGTTCGATGAGGAGCGACTAGGACGCCCATCGAACGTTGTTACCGACGAACTCGTCGAAAAGGTCCAAGACATTATTTTCGCTGAACGCCGAACGAAAGTGCGCGAAGTAGCCGAGGCCGTAGGACGACGGACCGGACTGACCGCACGACGTCGTGCGGTTCCGCAATAAAAATTTTGTATCAGAAGATTACCTTCTCACAAACAGAAAACCACAGGTGTTTTTACGTCGAGTTGTCACTGTTGGCGAATCTTTGATTCATTACTAAACACCGGAGACCTAAAAACAATCTAAACAATGGATTTTCCCAGGTGAATCTGCCCCAAAGAAGGCCATGCCATTTATGGCTACAGTGTTTTGGGATTCTAAAGGAATAATTTTCATTGACTTTTTGCAAAAGTGAAGAACTATTACAGGACAGTGCTAGTGAGTTATTGGATAGATTCAACAAGAAATTGAAGGAGACACTGTCCCATTTATCCAAGAAAAAGGTGTTGTTTCATCATGACAATGCGCAATTGCGCACTGCTCACGCATCTCATATTGTGGCAGCAAAACTGCACGAGTTGCACTACGAACTTCTTCCGCATCCTCCCTATTCGTCTTAGAAGGCTTAAAAAAGTGGGAGAAACGATGGGAAAAGCGCATTAGTCTCAAAGGAGACTACTTTGATAAATAATAATAAAAATTTTGAAATAAATTGCGTCTTTATTTCTAACACAGGTACTTATTGATCAAGTCTCGTATACCCCACGGGGTATACGAGACGTAAACGTATTACCGAAATAAAAAGTATCGAATGTGTTACCCGCATTATTAATTATTGAAATACTATCGTTAATACATGCAAGCATTGAGTACATATATCATAAAATATCATAAATTAATTAAGTTTTAATTAAGTATGTAATGTAAACCTTTTTTCTTTTTGTGTATGTGGAGTTAACCTGTAATGAATTGTTGCACTTGTGTTACTATAGGAATCACATCACAATAATGTACAGTGTAAACAATAGGCATGGTGACTAAAAAAAGTAATTAGTCCGTCTTTTAGATTAGCCAAAAATATTGGACACGTATTTTTTTCTTTTCTCCCAGAAACAAATAACAACGAAGATACGGCTCGTCAAAATTTTGTGTGACGTCACTTCTGGGTACAAATTTTACTCAAACGTGACGTCATAAGCTCCTAAGACGCGGTGAGCAGACAACTTTTAGGTATTTGAGGGGGTGAAGTAGACGAAGTGGGACACGACTAGCCCCGCCCAATGCGGGGCGCTCCGCGCGAATACATCGATGCGTCGTGCTCGTGCATCGAGAAATACGCGCGTTCTATTAAATCTATACCCGCTATTCTCTACTCCATCTACATTTAGAACCGTAATTTCACAACCCAAACGCGAAGCATGATTGACTCTGTTCGTCACAGTATGAGTTCGCATACATCCGCGGCGAGCACCAGGTTCGAATCCCACATACGTTTACTTTACCTTGCGATTTTCGAAAATGTATATTTTTTGCATATTGTCAGTTTTTATTATTACTTTTGTTTTCTTTTTTATTTTTATAATGGGCTTTGTCCGTTCTGCTTAATTTTTTTGTGTTATGTCCTTTTTTCATGAAACTGTTAATTTACATCATTCTAAGCACTAGTACAAATTCGACTTCGATAAAAGTTGCAGTTTTGAAGAAAGTCTTTTAATTTTTTTAAATATCCGAAAATGTTATTTTTTTTTAACAGTTACTCTAAACAGCTGTTTATAAACAGTAATTTCTAGAAATTTGTAGAAGGAAAATTATAACGAATTGATTTTAAATATTAGTTTGCATTATAATTGTTACAAAAAGAAGAAATTAAAAAAGATGGAACAATTACTACAAAAAATACCGAAAATCGGCTAAATTAATAATAATTAAAAAAAACTATTGCAAATAAGAAATCCAACAAAAAGCATACAACGTAAAGCTGGGGTTTGAACCCGAACACATACAGGTGAAGGAAAATTTGCCGCGAGAAAATAAAAAGAAAGAATAATTACAGAACAAAATCAAATAAAATATCGGCAAAAATACAACAGTAAATTAAAAAGCATTTATTTCAGTTAAAACCTACAAAAAGCATATAATGTAAACCTGGGGTTTGAACCCGGGCAAAAACGAAATATGATTATTCATCAACAAACAGACTCGTAAATATAATTATTTTCTGTGCGGGGTAAAGCAAAAACTGACATAGCGCACCTTTAGAACAATAGAGACCTAATTCGAAATTTGATGATTTCAATGTTGACTCATAAAATTTGCCTTGCATGACCATCTTCATAGGCTGTTAATAAAACAGAGACTTAATATGGCGTAGAAAGGCACAAACTTATACTTCGGTCTCTTTCACTCTGTCCTCTCCCTCCACTCCTGTTCAATTCGAGAGAGTCACAAGCAGTAATGTGCCGCAAGTGTCATGCGCAGGTCGTTACTTTTTTATCACTGTGGAGACCTAGACCTGATTAGAACGCTACAAGACTAAAAATTAAGGTATGTGGATGTAACTATTTTTGTTAAAGTAGAGACCTATTTGTTATTGAGTCTATTTCATAATAAATTGTCTCTAAACAGCAATGACTTATTTGTCATGACGTCACTCTTTGATTAACAAAAAATACGAATTAAAGACGCAATCATCATTTGGTCTATGTCAATACGAAACTAGTGTTTATGATAAAATCTGATTTATGATTATGCTCCTCTTTTAATAAATATGATTATATTTTCACAGACTATTTTAGACATGGGTCTTCCTACCTACCAAATCGTTCTGTTGTCTTGTTAAATGTGTCATATATATAACATTTGTAAATTTTTCCTCTAATACCAGTAGCTCATCTTATAATTCTAGTAGATTACCATCAACATCCTCTTCCAGTTCCAGCAGCAGTTCGTGTTTAGGTAAAGCAAATGACCATTTCATAGATGGGCCATCAACATCTAATTTAACCGGTGTAAAGCAGAACTACATCTGTTGAAAAAAAGTTACCACCAGTCACCTATGAACTCAGATGAAGGCAATGTGGATATAAGTGACTCAGACGCAACCTATACTGTAGATACGTCTATCTCACTCACTTGAGTCACTTATATCCACATTGCCTTCATCTGAGTTCATAGGTGACTGGTGGTAACTTTAAATCTGAATTAGATCTGATCTGAATTAGGCGAACAGGTGTTATTAGATGCTACGGTGTCGGACGAAGGTGAAGAACTGGAGCTAGAGCTTGATAAGTAGTATTTCTAAGATTGGAACTAGACGTAGTTCCAATCTTAGAAATACTAATTCTGTCGTGGAAGTTCCCAGAAGATCTGAAGAAAGCCCAATCGAAATACATCAAAATGGAAGCTAAATGTAACAAAATTTTAAGGAATCCTGGAAAGCCGACGTTTCTATGATGACCAAAAAGGAAGCACAGGCCCGTATAGTTAAAGATGCATGTAAATGTAAACACCAATGTTCTGAGAATGTAGATGGTTCCGATAGAAATTAATTATTTGAGACATATTGCTCTCTTTGCAACATCGAACTGCATAGACTTTACATAATTAAGCCTAGATGCAAGTATACTAACACCGCTAAACCCAAATTAATAAATAATGCATTCTATTTCATAATAAATTATACCTATAAGACGTTCTTTATTAATATGCAAGGGATATGTGACCGTCAAATCAGAACCGATAAAAAGAAAACTGACCCGAAGGTTTCGTAAGTAAAGACTTTAGAGATAAGCACTTTGGAAGAAAACTCACGGATCCACTACTACAAGAATAGAGTCTCATTATTTGTGAGCTACAACTTCCAAGGACAGACGTTTATGGACCTCTGGAGAGATTTCGATAAATCTCAGAAAGAAGAAGGAAAACCAATATATGACTATTGGTTGTACGGAATCTTTACAAAGGAATTTAATATAGGTTTTTTCAACCAAAAAAGATAGAAGTGCGACTTCTGCTTAGATTATGAACTTGCTACTCTTATTTGCAAGGTGGCAGTTAAAGAAATATAATTATGATTATCATCAGAAAGAAAAGGTTCTGTGTCGTGAAGTAAAACGTCTAGATCGTCGGAATATAAATGAAACTAACATTTACGCAGTCGATGTCGATAACATGGACGATTTGCAGGCTGTTATGCAGTGTCCCACATGATATGTCTCCAATATCATCTATTTTATTTATCCAAACTAAATTTTCTTAATTTTACAATAGTAAAAGTGATAAAAAAGCAACAGTTCAAAAGCGTAAAAAATAAAAATAACGATAATGAATTATGGACATACCGTAACGTAGGTAATAGTTATATTTGTAGTATATAGTTATTTCTGGGACGAAGTTCAGGGAAAACGAAGAGCTAACGAGATTGGGTCATGTGTTTTAGATAATTTACACCGTTTAAATGAGCAGAACCCAAACAAAGCTCTCCATGTTTTCTTTTTCAACTCCCAAAAGCTGAAGGGGGTCGGTTCACTCCAAGGATACACTCCGAAAGTAGGAGCCAAGGTGAACGGGTTTCTTATGGCGGTGAAAAGACACGCTTGTGTTTTGGCGGCATGAATGCTCGACCGGATTGATTCCTTACTAGCCCGAGCATCCGACAAGTATCTCTCCACAACTGTGGTGTCATCCGCATACCCATAGATACCGCGCATCAGCAGATCGTTAATATGCAGCGGGAACAGATTTACAAAGAGAACAGACCCCTGAGGAACACATTAGTCCACATGAGCTCCGATGTACATACGTCGACAACAACTCGAAGGGTGAACGATCCCTTCTAGTCAGGATAAATATTACAGATAAAATAAAAATAAATACATTTCGTCGTTATCTATTTTTGAAATTATTCACACAATTACTCAAGAATATCTAATTAAAGGGCATATCCAGAATGAAGGGGATAATGTTCATCATAACCTTATTGAAAAGGAGATTAAGAGAAATAAAATGTCTGGGCTAACAAATAATTACCCTCTACCAATACCTATGTTACCTTAATTAAGAACTCGCCTAAAAATGGTAAAACTATTTATGTGATACCATTGATATACGAGTTTTTCAGCGATTTAAAGGTCCTACAAGAAAAATGGGGATATAAATACAATAAAGATGAACATACAACCAAAATGATATGGACCAATGTCAAGGTTTTGGAATTTTGTAAAGCAGAAAAGTTTGAATTTTACTGTAAAACCTCGTACACTCTAAGTAAGTTTACCATGATCAATATGAGAAATAAACGGAAGAAAATGGTCAAACCAGAAGATATAACGCTAACCAAAGAATATTTACAAAGACTAGAGCTAAGCGAACATAAGAAAAAAGACATACACGATCTTGTTGATAAAAACTTAATACATACCTGGTTATTATGCAGATTTGTATAATTATATACTTTAATTGTTAAGTTTTTCGAAATTCATGGTATTTGTTAAACTATTTTTTTCTTTACATTTTATATTTCAATAGTTTTAAATAATGTGACTTTATTGTTAGAAATACTATCAAAGACGACTGAGTAGCATTTGGTTATTCATTTATTTTTACATTTTGTATTTAGGTTTACTTTTCTTTACGACATATAGTTGTACCATTTGTAAGCAGTAAAGTCTTTTGTCGGTTTACTTTTATAGTAAAACTTTTTATTACCTTAGTATGTAGTTTTTTTTGTGTACTGAACATAAAAGTTTCCTTAAAACTACCTAAAAAATTAATAATACAGTGACTTATTTGGGAATGAAACCAGGCTTCATTCCAGAGATTCAGAACTAGAGAGACCTAAATAATAAAAGGTCTTTTAAAAAACAATGATTTCAGACAAACAAAAACCTAAATAAACACTGTTTTTGTATAAATTAAGAAAAAAATATTATTAATTGTTTTAATTATTTTTTTAAAATTAAATTCGTGTTGGTAGATAAGTAAAGAAGGATATGAAATTAAAATAATATGAATTTAATGAAAGTGCAACCGAAAAATCTCCCTTTTCTAAAAATATTGTAACATTATGAACCTTTATTCATCATTTCCCAGAAACTTGCTTTTTTGAGTTAGGTCTCTTTCATTCTAAAGGTGCGATAGGTCCGTCAAGCAGCGCGCCTCAGCGGTCACTGTCGCTAAGCATAGAAGTGAAAGAGAAGGCAATGGACGCCGCGATGGAGCGACGTTTCGTTCACGTTATTTATCATTACATACATTATTTATTTTAGAATATCTTAGTTAAATCGATAAACAAAAACAATGGTTTCATTTACTATTATATTTTACATCGCTCTTCTAAATTTTATCAAGATTTGATGATTAATAATACAGTTACAACGGTTATAAATTCAATTTTAGTGGTTACTTTAGGATTTTTTTCTATCGAGAAAATTAATTCAAAACGTGTTTTGAAAACAATGGTTTCCTGCTACATATAATCAAGATTAACATATAAATTTTTGGCTGCTCTGAAATGTATACATTTGGCTAAAAAACTGTTTTTTGAAGCCTATTTTTACTGAGCACAGCGCCTTAATGCGTTATATCTCATTCAATTCTTATTATTTTGTTAAAGCAAAAAATACGTGTCCATTATTTTATGTTTATCTAAAAGACGGACTAATTAGAATCAATATTTTTTAACCCTGTCATCAAGCCTATTGTTGGTTAACCTAAATATATAAATAATGATTCGCAAGACAAGCAGCGCTACCTAGCGTTCCAACGCAATAGCGACTATCGAAAGCTATCGCAGTTTTCCTCAGGAACAGTTATTTCTTTATTGGATGATAGGCTTAATATCATATTTATAATATTACTAGCTTTCCGCCCGCAGCTTCGCCCGCGTGGACTTCGGTTATATCGCGTTTTTTAGATTTCCCTCGGGAATAAAACTAATTAAATGACGATTGATCAGTCTTCGACCGGAGATGAAAAATAATTAAATTACTAAAATGGCTATTAAAAAATAAGGGTTGATCGTAGAAGGGTGAAAATCTAGGATTATATGTATTTTTATATGTTGTATCATAAAAAAAATAGAAACTAAAAATTTTGTATAAAAAATTTAAAAAAAATAGGGTTGGACTACCCCTAACATTTAGGGGGATGAAAAATAGATGTTGGCCGATTCTCAGACCTACTCAATACGCTCACAAAATTTCATGAGAATCAGTCAAGCCATTTCGGAGGAGTACGGAAACGAAAACTGTGACACGAGAATTTTTTACATAAGATCTTCAATTAAATGAATTTTTATAATTCTGAATTGTCGTTTTTCGTAAAGAAATGGAACACACACGTCATAGAGGTAATACAATAAAAAATCTGGTAATGTTAAGAATGTAGGTACGGACGACAGCAGGCCTAGCTACCCGAAACTGCCAAATATTCCCAATAAACCTTAAGCCTTAAACTATTAGAAATAAAGTTGAAAATCTAATAAAGAAATCTTACAGATTGTAGTAGCTTAATGTGCTGTCATCTGTACACAGTCTGATCTCAGTCTCATGTGTCAAAAAATAAATACCAATAAACCTGAATTAATACCTGATTACCAATAAATATCGAACATGGAAAATATCGAAGTTTTGTCAAAATCAGCAGTTGGCTGGTACAAGCGGACCCCAGATTCCAAAGCAGAAAAATCTTCGGATGCGACTGGGATTAACACTGAGATGATGATGATGATGATGAATTACCAATAAATATATATTTGACATTGGTGGTCATTGACATGGTGACTAGATTTTGAATGTTTTTAATAATGGGAATCGGCCTTACGGCTCATAATCCTAGAGCTCCTATTTTAACGTTCTGTTCCCAACTATGATTAAAGCTTACCTGAAATTGATTCAGCATTAGTGTCCGGATTCTCTAATAAATGGTAGTCGGTGTTGGTGTCCAAGCCTTCAGCAATCGTTTGCCAGGCCTCCTTAGAATTGTTGCTATTATTGCTGCTCTGGTGTATGTTATCAACATCTCCCTCTCCTATGCTTGACTCTCTCTTCAGTTTTGGTTTCTTCTCTTCTCCTTCTTGGGTGTGACGTCTCCTTCTCTTGTAGGGTGTGAACAACCGCACAGGACCCATGGCTGGCAAATGAAAATTCAGATTGCTATTCAATTAGGTTATCAGCTCTTTAAAATGCGTAACAGTAATTTGAATTAAGCGAGTAGTTTTCATGGCAACAGTGCAAGATCTTGATCAGTGGAAACCAAATTAATGTGTATTGGAAGTAGCAATTTAGATGATTGTATACCTATTTGTAAATGTAGCTTGTCCCTGTGCTTTTATGTACCTTTTGTACAGTAATGGTGGCATTTGTTTTGGTAATTACATCGACATTGTTAACAATATTTAATATATTGCTCACCTAATTTTGACTAAATTAAGGTATTTGAAGCGTAAACAATATTTATAACATGTAGAGTAGGCATGGCAAGCTATTGTACTACTTTTAACAAAAATTTTCATTTATTGTTGTTTATATTGACTTTCTTGACTGCACACTCTGCAGAATGTTTAAGCTGTTATCCATATACAGGGTGGCCCATCGATTGACGTCATAAAAAAAAATTTAGGTCCGGCATTTCGTGGGGTATC
Organism: Sesamia nonagrioides; assembly: GCA_017933935.1. Classification (NCBI taxonomy): domain Eukaryota; kingdom Metazoa; phylum Arthropoda; class Insecta; order Lepidoptera; family Noctuidae; genus Sesamia; species Sesamia nonagrioides. The sequence goes on along the minus strand of JADWQK010000137.1, from coordinate 1,118,634 downwards.
CGAAACACCCCCATGTATGTTCCGCGATATTTCATAGTTTTCGAGTTATGAATTTTTTTTTTACTTTTCGAGGAATTTCAACCGTACAAGTATAAAAAATTGTTTTATTTTTTTTAATTAAGACATCTTAAGATTTTTTTTTTGCAACAGAATCCTCATGTGCTGTACTTTAATACATAAAATAACTAGCTTCGTAACTTTGATGAAAGGTACGAAAATGTTGGTCAGAATTTAAAAAAATACGTTCCGTGAATTAAGACTTTAATTTTCAACTTTACATTAAAAATCTAATCAAGTGTTATTTCACTTTTTATTTACTCTCAAAAATGCGCCAGACTCTCAGCTTTCATAATCAGAAGACAGAAGTAGTACTTTAAAGCAAGTTTGGCTAAAACCGGGCTTTCTAAACACCAAGGTAGCAAAATTCATAAAATTACGTATCTGGTTACAATTGTTTTTTTTTTTTTTGCATTAACTATTATTTCTGAGGCAAATTAATGATTAAGAAAGCTGAAAACCTATCGTGTAAGTAAGATAAGGAAAAAAAAAGTAGATTTTATGTACGAATCTTTATTTAAATTTACAATAAATTTTCAAAGTGGCACCGCCAGCGCCAATGCACATTCTACATCTGCGTAAAAAATTGTGTTTTAATCTGCGGAACGCCTGTCTGTTTTCATTCACTACCCGTTTTGCTTCTAAAATCTTCTGCCTCAGTTCTTGTTCACTGGAACACTCCCGGGCGTATGCTGTTTCCTTATAATAGCCCCAAATAAAGTAATCTATGGGGTTGAGGTCAGGTGAGCGCGGAAGCCATGGAATCGGTCCACCGCATCCTATCCATCTGTTAGGAAATTCTTCATTCAAATAATCCCGGACTTGTGTCGCGTAGTGACACGGAGCGCCGCCACATTGAAATATCATAGTGCGTCTTAGTTGTAGATTTACATCTTCAAGCAAATCTTCAAAGTCATTCTCTAAGAAGTTTTTGTAAGTTGGTCCATCAAGTCTGCTCGGCAATTCTAATGGACCAATTAATTCGCCATTGAGAACACCAGACCGCACAACAGCATACGCCCGGGAGTATTCCAGTGAACAAGAACTGAGGCAGAACATTTTAGAAGCAAAATGAAGAATTTCCTAACAGATGGATAGGATGCGGTGGACCGATTCCATGGCTTCCGCGCTCACCTGACCTCAACCCCATAGATTACTTTATTTGGGGCTATTATAAGGAAACAGCATACGCCCGGGAGTATTCCAGTGAACAAGAACTGAGGCAGAACATTTTAGAAGCAAAACGGGTAGTGAATGAAAACAGACAGGCTTTCCGCAGATTAAAACACAATTTTTTACGCAGATGTAGAATGTGCATTGCCGCTGGCGGTGGCCACTTTGAAAATTTATTGTAAATTTAAATAAAGATTCGTACATAAAAATCTACTTTTTTTGTTTCCTTATCTCACTTACATGATAGGTTTTCAGCTTTCTTAATCATTAATTTGCTTCAGAAATAATAGTTAATGCAAAAAAAAAAAAAAACAAATGTAATCAGATACGTAATTTTATGAATTTTGCCACCTTGGTGTTTTGAAGACCGGTTTTAGCCAAACTTGCTTTAAAGTACTACTTCTGTCTTCTGATTATGAAAGCTGAGAGTCTGGCGCATTTTTGAGAGTAAATAAGAAGTGAAATAACACTTGATTAGATTTTTAATGTAAAGTTGAAAATTAAAGTCTTAATTCACGGAACGTATTTTTTTTAATTCTGACCAACATTTTCGTAATTTTCATCAAAGTTACGAAGCTAGTTATTTTATGTATTAAAGTACAGCACATGAGGATTCTGTTGCAAAAAAAAATCTTAAGAAGTCTTAATTAAAAAAAAATAAAACAATTTTTATACTTGTCCGGTTGAAATTCCTCGAAAAGTAAAAAAAAAATCATAACTCGAAAACTATGAAATATCGCGGAACATATATGGGGGTGTTTCGGATACCCCACGAAATGCCGGACCTAAATTTTTTTTTTATGACGTCAATCGATGGGCCACCCTGTATATAAAAATTAATTGCTGTTGGTTAGTCTCGCTAAAACGAGAATGGCTGAACGGATTTATCTTATCTTGGTCTTGATATGTTCAAGGAGGTCTAGGGAAGGTTTAACAGTTGAGAAAAATTTGAATAATTGCCGGGAAAACCATAAAAACCGCCTTTTCTATTTCCCATACAAACATTTAAGAGTCAATGCTTTTTTATTTAATATGATGAATTTGTTTTATTTTAAAATTATTTTATGCAATAGTTTAGGTCTTTTATATATATCGATTGGTAGTATGAAGTCTGCAAGGTCAGCTAGCATATTATAAACTAGCTTTCCGCCCGCGGCTTCGCCCGCGTGGAGTTCAGTTATATCGTGCTTTTTAGATTTCCCTCAGGAATATCAATTTTTTTTCAGGATAAATGAATGCGCCTATGTTCTTTCTCAGGGTCTAAAGATTGTCTGTGCCAAATTTCATCAAAATTGGTTGAGACGTTTAGGCGGGAAAGCGTAACAGAGTTACTTTCGCATTTATAATATTAGTATGGATGGGGTTATCTTACGCAGGGGTAAATGATCCTTATTTAAACTTTACTATTCATCTTTCAGCACCAAGCAGCCTTAGCAAGAAAATTCCTTTCACAGTCAAGTTTGTGTATTTTTTTTTAAATATACAAACATCTAGTGAAATATGATTAAAGATTGTTTTACTAGAGAAATCTGTACAGAGAATTATGCTTAATGCATTCTTGATTGTATTGTGTTTTACATATCATAATTTCAATACTCCTCATGTAATCATTTTTATAACTATGTTTTGACAGTACACAACACAGATATTTGTTAAAACCACAATCCCGGCTATTACTATGTTTTACCATATAATGGTTCAACTTCTACATATTCTTGCATTCTTCTATTCTAGAGTGACTTCTTAAAGTTTCTTAGTTTTATAATCTTCTGTCTTTCTCCAATATCTCTACCATATCCTACTACTGTAGGACCCCTTTCTTTCACTAACATTTCTTATACTCATCATGTAATCATTTTTATAACTATGTTTTGACAATACACAACACAGATATTTGTTAAAACCACAATCCCGGCTATTACTATGTTTTACCATATCGATACCGGAAATTTTCAATTGTCGTAAAGGACATTTTACCGAAAATGAGTTATATACATTCATGATAATAAAAGACTGAAAATACTGGTCAGTTAATTAATAATTTATAATGTAAATTTTTTGAGTTATAATCTCTTGAGGACAAATATTGTTATTATTTTTGTTATTTTGACTTTATTATTATGTTCAAGTCTGTTCTGTTGTTTGAGTTTCATTAATAATTGTTAAACAATAGTAATTTGTTTACTGATTATTAAAAATAAACAGTATGTTTATCATTTATTACTAATATAAAATTTAAAAAACCAAAGTCACTTTACATTTACTTTTTTCCATCAGGTATTTTGTTTTTATAGTAATATGTTTATTTTTGACTTTAGTTTTATTAATGAACGATTTCTTCAAATAATCTAAGACTTTTCTAATAATTATTGTTTGAGTTTCAATAACAACAATTTAAAAAATTAATAAGTAGATAAGTTTATTCGCTGATTACTCTAAAACTGAGTTCATTTTAGCAGCACAACAATTACTGGTGATTAAAAAGTTGCATTAAATTTTATTTCAATATTAAGTTCCTATTAGAGTAACTATTGTAATACTTTACTATTTATTTGAATAATAAATAAAATAATAAAAATACATTTTGTTTCACTTGATTGTACTAGGTAGGTACCTATTGTAGGTATTTCTATTTAGAGCTTTCGATTTTTTGTCCTTTTACCACCTTAGTTTTTGATTTAATTGACTTATACTACCCACTGATGATCAAAAATAGTCCTTTACGATGGATAGCACATGAAAAAATAGTTAGGGTTTCTTTTGACATCATGAACATAGCACTTTGTTTGAAAAATATATAAGTAAAAAACAATTTCTTTTTTTTGTTTTTCGGCTTTACTGTAAACTCGTGTTTTGTCCTTTACGACAATTGAAATTTCCGGTATCGATATAATGGTTCAACTTCTACATATTCTTGCATTCTTCTTTTCTAGAGTGACTTCTTAAAGTTTCTTAATTTTATAATCTTCTGTCTTTCTCCAATATCTCTACCATATCCTACTACTATATGACCCCTTTCACTAACATTTCTTATAGATTTGAAAGGAACACAAGCCTTTCACATATTATAAGTCTGATAACTTAGAAGTTTAACTCTCACTTAAAAGAATGTGCACATTTAGCTAGAGGTGTTTGTGGACATGTTTTTTTTTTTTTATAAATTATAAACTAACGCTTGACCGCAGTCCCGCCTGATGGTAAGTAGTATTCTTTTTGCCTAATATAATAATTGAAGTACTTTTTGGTATCTTTTATACCTGGCTAATCACTGGCTTACTGTATTGTAATAAAGTATGGTTACAGCCCCCACCTGATTGGTCATCACAGCATGCCCCACAAGTACAGCTTGTAGCATGAGGGGTCAGTATCCCCTCATCTATCAGAGCCTGGATACTTCGCCCACCAAACCTAATAGATCTCTTCCAGTCTTTACTAGAAGCCCTTCCACATAAGGCCTCAAATTCACTTGGTGTGTACCACTCCATTCCATATTTTATACATCTGCCTCTGCCACCAGAGCCAAACCTTTGTTTATGTAGCTCAGCCGGCGTATTCTTGCACCGAATGGGCAATATGGGCATGTTAGCTGTCTCTGCCCATGATCGAGCACTCGTGTTCCGCGCACTGGGTGCACTAGAGCCGCTCTCCTCCTGCCGATTCGCAGGCGATGAAGGGTTCTGTATCACGATATGGGTTGGCTTTATGTCGTCTGTGACAGGACCACCTGATATAAACCCATTGTCAACACATATCATAGGCTTGAAATGCGGCAGCTGATCTGACGTTATCACGTTAAATGTCGTGCCAGTAATAAGTGTGCCGACCGGCAGGGACACTGGCACCGTGACCACGCCATTAGAATCACTAGATAATCTTGTATTCTTGATTGCAGTCGACAAAACAGCTCCGCCATCAGATCGGTCGGCATCGTGATCGGCCCCCGCCGACAGTGGATCGGCTTCGGAAACTTCGGTAATGTCCGGCATAACGACGTTGTCCGAACCTCTGTTCTCCGCCATATCTTGTTTCCGCCCACCCAGCATACACCCATAAGGTGCGGATGAATTATAACTATCACATGAACGTAAATCAACTTGTTTGCACTCGCACTAAACGATTACGAACATCTTTCACCCACCAACTGGGGTCCGCCATAATTAAATCGAAAAATGAAAAAAACATTTCACGTACGCTACTTAGGTTATAGCGGGAATTTTGAATGTCCAATCTGAAATAAAAAAAAATATTATCCATAATAAAAAAAAATACCGTTTTGTTTTACAACGCTATTGTGAAACCTATTAGCAAACTTGTTCTAGATTTTATAAATAGAAAGTAGTTTATGGTAAACAATAGCAGTCTGCATCATAAAATGTTGTTAACAAAAAAGAGTTCCATTTTTATATCAGTATTGTTGTCGTCAGAGTTTTGACATGCGTTTTTTAGTGTTGCCATACTCCTCTAATTTATCACAGTATGCAGATTTTCTATATAGCTGTCTACCTATATTCTCAGATAACAGAATTACGTCAAGATTATATTATACTATAATTGTTCGCGACGAAAACATTCCACTTCACATTCCACATTTCACTTAAAAATTAATAGAAACATTTTAAGAAAATTATCTCAACAAATATGTAAACAAATAGTAGCAAGACTTATTACCCTATTAATAATATACTCTTTGAGCAAGACACATATGACATTTCGACGCAATAGCCATAGATAAGAAATCAGACGAAAGATCTAGAATTCTGAGGAATAATAAACATTAACATATTGACAGTTAACGACTTGACAATCTATCAACTCACACACACGCATTGACCAATGACAGCGCGACTAGCCTCAGCAACATCTGGTGTCGAGTAGCAGAACCACCCAACCGCCAATGTTAGAAGGAGACAGACAGATAAGGAAGAGTACAGACATATCAACTTCCTTAGCTTCAGCGACATCTGTTGTCGAGTAGCGGAACCACCCAACCGCCAATGTTAGAACGAGACAGATAGATAAAGAAGAGTACAGACATATCATCTTCCGGTCCGCGTAACCGCGAGAAGATTCGGAACTATTCAGGAAAGCAGTTCGGGAAAGTTCTCGACTTGCGGTTTGACCGTATAAATACGCGAACTAGCCGGCGAATAGTCATTCTCCGAAAACACCGGCGCCTGCGCGCGTTGCGCCGGCGCCGTCGACGAGCCGGCTGCACGCGGTACCTGTCCGCCCAGCTGCATTCCGGCCAGTGCCCATACAGGCACCGGGACCGGTTCCAACCCAGGGCCGCACGCATCAAGCGCGTGCGCCCCCAACGCCAGCCCGCGTACCAGCAGCCGCGCGCCCGGCTGCGCCCGCCGCGCAGCCCGCGCGGTCCGCGCCTCCGGCGCGAACCCCCGCGACGCCCGCGCACACCCGCGCACTCCGTCGCGCCCAGCTGCGCCCCCGACGCAGCTAACAACACCGCCCGCTCAAGCTGGGCCAGCTTCGACCCAAGCTGTGCCAGCTTCGGGCACCGCCTCGCCCAGTACCCCCAGCTTGCTGGCAGGACCGGCGAGGGCGGACTCTGAGCGGCCGACCAGAGCGGGCGGTACCCGCAGACCGGCGCAGATGGCGCCACCGGTGACTGGATCGCCAGCACTACCGAGGCTCTCGGCCTACGACTCCCCCGCTATGCTATCGGCGTGCTCCTCCAGCATGTCGCTGGCATCGGGGGACTCGGCCGGGTCTGGTCAGGAGGACGTGTCGCAAGACACTTTTAACTTTTATAATAATGGAAATATGATTAATAAAAAGCTTTGGGAAAATTAATACGATGTTTTATTGTTTCGTATTTTATAAATTAACACGAAGTAGTAACCTAGGCAACTAGCACAGACTAAATAGTGGTCACGGGCCACTTCACATCCTCCATGTTTTTTGGAATTTTATGATAAATTCTTCAATCCAATCTGGATGCTCAAGTCCGTCAGTCTAGGACCGAACAAACTCGTTGTTGTTAACACATTCCCGGACGAAGAAATGTTTCAGTTTGATATGTTTCGTCCGTTTGTGATATTCGAACTTCGGGTTGTGTGCAAGTTTTATAGCTGATTCATTGTCTAGGTACAACACTGGGTTCTGGCTCTTGACCATTCCATCTAGTAAAAGCTTCAGCCATATAATCTCTTGTGCTGTTTCACTAGCGGCAATAATTTCGGCTTCGGTTGAAGAGATTGACACAGTGGGTTGTAGCTGGCTCCGCCAGCTTATCGCGGCTCCAGAGAGCATACACACCATTCCCGATGTTGATCTGGCAGTTGACTCATCTCCTGCGTGATCAGCGTCGCTGTAGCAGTTGAGTCGCAGAGATGCTGTTTTCGTGTAGCACAGTCCGTTACATTGTGTACCCTTCAGGTATCTAAATATGCGTTTGACCAGTGCGATATCTTTCTTTGAGGGTGCAGCCAAGTTTCTAGAGGCTACTCCAACAGCATACGATATATCCGGCCTCGTGCCGACTGCCAAATAGGCTAGAGCGCCTACCGCTTGACGATACGGGAAATTCTGTTCCACGATATCGTCCTCCTCTCCTCTCTCATTGTTTTTAATGATGGGTGTAGGTGCGGATTTGCAGTTGCTCATTCCATACTTCTGCGACACCTTCTTGGTATAGGCTTTTTGACATAGTTTTATTGTCTTGTTTTTGAGTGTTTCAATTTCCATTCCCAGGAAGTATGATGCTGGTTTGGTAGTTATTTTGAATCTGGTTTTCAGGTCTCTTAAGAATTCTTCTTCTGCTGCGCTTGTATTAAAGGCAACAAGTCCATCGTCAACGTATAGACCCACAAAAACCTTAGCTTTGCCTTTAATTCTTGTGTAAAGGCACGGGTCCGCTTCACTCTGTTGAAAACCAATCTTTTGTAGGTATTCTGCAATACAGGTATTCCAACAGCGTGGTGCTTGTTTTAAACCGTAGAGGCTTTGTTTTAATTTGCAGACTCGTTTAGTACCATCTTGGAATCCCTCTGGCTGTTTCATGTACAACTCTTCCTGTACTGATCCATATAAGAAAGCCGTAGTTACATCGAATTGGTGGAGTTTTAGGTTTTCATGAACAGCCACAGCTAGTAATGTACGTATCGTACTTAAACGAACTACGGGGCTGACCGTTTTATCATAGTCTACTCCAGGTTGCTGTGAATAACCTTTTATAACCATTCTGGCTTTGTATCTCTCGACGGAACCATCAGGATTCAATTTTACTTTATACACCCATTTGCAAGGGAGTGCTTTGCGACCTGAAGGTAAGTCGACAAGTTCCCAAGTTTGGTTTTCAATTAAAGATGTGATTTCACTACGCATGGCTTCAATCCATTTATCTTTATCAGGCGAGTCCATTGCCTCTTTGTATGTGACAGGTTCTTTTCGTTTAGACATGCTTTCAACTTCTTCGACTGCGGCCATAATGAAATCATCGAACCGCGTTGGTCTCGATATAGTCGATCTGTCACGTAGTGTCCTGGTAGGAGCTTGAATTGAATTTTCAATTTCATTTTCTTCGTCTGAAGGCTCAGCGTGAGGAGAAACAGGGGCAATTATTGAACCAGATGTAGATTGGTAACTATCATCACTTTCGTTATTGTGTGGTTCATCAAGTTGAACATTTTCTGTGCTTTCAACCAGTTCTTGTTGCAATGTTTCATTATTGTTTGGTTCATCCAGCTGAATATTTATTGTGTTTTGAACCAGATCTTGTTGCAGCTTTTTTATATTGCCTATGTTTTTCGTGTCGTTGTAGAATATTGTTTTCATTACACGAATGTCCTTTGAAGTCATTATGCAATTCTTTGTTGGAATGTAGATTCTGAAGGCTTTTGAGGTTTCTGAGTAGCCCATGAAAATTCCTGGAATTGCTTTGGGTGCAAATTTGTGACCGTTAAAGCCTTTTCTAAGGACGTACGTTTTTGACCCAAATATGTACAGATGGTTCACGCATGGTTTTCTACCGACCCATAATTCAAATGGAGTTTTGTTGTCGATAGCGCTATTGATACTCCTGTTCGATAGGTAATTGGCGGTATTTATGGCTTCACCCCAGAGCTTGAGGGGCGCTTTGGCATCGATCATCATAGCTCTACCTTTTTCAATTAGGGTGCGATTTTTCCGCTCTGCTATACCGTTTTGGTTTGGAGTGTAGGGTGCGGTTAATCTTCTCTGAATTCCAGAGCGCTTTAAAAAACTGTCAAAATCTTTGTTTACGTATTCTGTCCCGTTGTCGGACTGAAGATACTTAATTTTTCTGGATGTGACATTTTCTACTTCCTCTTTAAACTCTTTAAACTTCTCAAGAACTTCATTTTTAGTTTTAATTAGGTAAACCTTACAGTAACGACTGTAGTCATCAATGAAGGTGACGAAGTACTTTTGTTACCAAGGGAGGGCGTTTGAATTGGCCCACACACGTCGCTGTGGACGATTTCCAAGAGATCGTTAGTTCTTCTAGAGTTCTTGTTGCGTGTAGGAGCAGGTATTCTGTGGAGTTTAGCCTGAACGCATACGTCACATTCTGGAAGAGTTTCATTGGCAGAAAAGTTTAAGCCGATTAATTCCTCATTTTTAAGTGCCTGAAGCATATCGTAGGCATTCATATGACCTAGTTTTCGATGCCACTCCATTATCTTTGATGATTCGATCGGTTTTTCAGTAGTTACATTGGCACTTTCGTATCGTTTTTGTTGTAGTGGCTTTAAATAGTAGAGACCATCCTTTTCTTTATACGCTGTAAGAATTATTTTGGCTTTAGGATTCTTTACTGTCGCTTTGGTTTTTGTAAAAAGTACAGAGCAGTCAGCATCTGTCATCTTGCTTACTGACAGTAGGTTGGTGTCTAGGTCAGGTACGAACAGAGTTTCTTTCAGTTCAGTTAGGGCCATACCATTTCCGTTTTTGGTTTCGAAGGAAACGGTGCCTGTTCCTTTAATTTCAGCTGAGTGTGAGTCTGTAGCGAACTTGAGTTTTCTAGACGTAGCCTTCATATTCTTGAATAAGTTACGTTGGTAGGTCATATGTGAGGTACAGCCACTGTCTACGACCCATATATCATCAATGTCGGTTGATTTGTCATTTGCTGTGAATAGGCACTGCTTGGCATAATTATTTTGATGAGACGACCGTTTAGGAGAAGGTTTCTCATTGTTTTTCTTCCAGCAGTTCATGCATATTCGGTGGGTCTTCTTTTTAAAAATATTGTTCCCCTTCTTTTTACAGATTTTGCAAGTAGCATAAAAGGCGCTTTCTTCACTGGTGTCTTGTTCACCAGGTTCGAAGTTACTGTTGTGGTGTCTTGCGTCACTTTCCTCTAAGATTTTTATTTTAAGTTCTTCTGGTTTGGGGAGGACGTCACGGGATTCGATGGCCACACGAAAGTTTTCGTATTCGGAGGATAAGCTATAGAGCATCATAATGGTTAACAGATCCTCGTTTATGGCCACATCCATGTCTGCCAGTTTGTCGACTGTGTCCATGAACTTGTTTAAGTGAGCGCGCACATTGTTTCCTTCAAGTTTAGTTAGTATCAACTGTTTAAGAAGTGTTGCTTTACGTGCAGGTCCTTTACTTGCATGTATATCTCGGAGTTTATCCCACAAAGCTTTCGCAGTTTTGCATTTCTTGAATTCTTTGAGTAGAGAAGGAGCGATTGTAAGTATGAGTTCCGCTCTTGCTTGTTTGTCTCCTTCTACTTCTTCGGCAATTGGAGCTGTTGGGAATTTTTCCACATATTTCCATAGCTTGTGTCTCACCAGTACTGCTTCCGCTTGTATTACCCAAGTGTCGTAATTGTCCTCATTTAAGGGTTCAATTTTTACGGCTGACATTTTTTTGATAAGTAGGTTTTTCGTTTAGCTTTTAGCACTGATACTGTATATTGTTTTTGTAGATTTTTCTTAACGCTCTGCTACCATTTTAACTTTTATAATAATGGAAATATGATTAATAAAAAGCTTTGGGAAAATGAATACGATGTTTTATTGTTTCGTATTTTATAAATCAACACGAAGTAGTAACCTAGGCAACTAGCACAGACTAAATAGTGGTCACGGGCCACTTCACAGACACCTCCCCACGATCCGGACGCCGGTCCATCGAGGGACGGGACCAAGCAGGCCGGCAATCACCGGTCATAACACCGCCTCCGCTGCTCGGGTTCGGATACGAGTTCTCACTCGAGGCCCGACCGCAGCGGCGGCGCAGAAGCTCCGGGGAAACCAATGAGGCGAAGCGATACTGCCCCGACCCGGCTGCGCCCGCCGCGCAGCCCGCGCGGTCCGCGCCTCCGGCGCGAACCCCCGCGACGCCCGCGCACACCCGCGCACCCCGTCGCGCCCAGCTGCGCCCCCGACGCAGCTAACAACACCGCCCGCTCAAGCTGGGCCAGCTTCGACCCAAGCTGTGCCAGCTTCGGGCACCGCCTCGCCCAGTACCCCCAGCTTGCTGGCAGGACCGGCGAGGGCGGACTCTGAGCGGCCGACCAGAGCGGGCGGTACCCGCAGACCGGCGCAGATGGCGCCACCGGCGACTGGATCGCCAGCACCACCGAGACTCTCGGCCTACGACTCCCCCGCTATGCTATCGGCGTGCTCCTCCAGCATGTCGCTGGCATCGGGGGACTCGGCCGGGTCTGGTCAGGAGGACGTGTCGCGAGACACCTCCCCACGATCCGGACGCCGGTCCATCGAGGGACGGGACCAAGCAGGCCGGCAATCACCGGTCATAACACCGCCTCCGCTGCTCGGGTTCGGATACGAGTTCTCACTCGAGGCCCGACCGCAGCGGCGGCGCAGAAGCTCCGGGGAAACCAATGAGGCGAAGCGATACTGCCCCGACCCGCCGCGGCCCCAGCGCACCCGCGCGCCGCGCGGGGGGGGGAGAGCCCGCTTCGCCGACATTTGCGGAGGCAGTGCGCCGCACGCCGCCGCGCTCGCCTACACCGACGCCGACACCGATGGAGGAGGAGCAGGTAACTGTGTCCGCTGGCACCACCGCCCCCCCCACCACCGAGAAGAAGAAGAAGTGCGCTACCCACCGCTGGTAGTGGAGAGGCTGCCAAACTGGGCCGCTCATTTCCGGGCCCTCAGGGAGCGCTTGGGCCGGCCGCCTAACGCTCGCCCGTACGGGACGGGGGTGCGATTTACCCCCGACACCGAGGACGAGTACCGGCTGGTCCAGCGGTACCTTACCGGCCTGGAGAAGGAGAGCGGCGTATCCTGGTTCGCCTACTCCCTGCCAGCGGAGAAGAGTCTAAAGATCGCCATCCGGGGGCTGCCTGCGGACACAGACCCTCAGGAGATCAGCGAGGAACTCCGGGCGATGGGATACGAGCCGGAGTACGTGCGCCACATCAAGGCGCACAGGGAAGACCCGGCTGCGTGTTCCACGCAGTCCTAAAAAGGACGCCGGAGGTCAGAGCCATCTACGACACCGCCGTATTTATGAACATGCGAGGTGTTAATGATCATGCTTGATCAAAGCCGTTCATCAAGTTTAACATCATAGAAAATATTTATGATAAGTTTACACTAAGTGCAACTAGATGGCGTTGGCGTCAAATTAGAAGTCGCAAACGTTGCATGACAACGATTTGGTTGGGTCCTTTGGAATTTTAAGAAATATAAGCGCATCTATAGAACAGTATACAGTAGTTGTTTTATTTTGATTACATCAACCCTACTTGTATACCAATAAAGGTCAACTTTTAAGTACTGGGTACCTTCGCGGTGTTCGGTATTTAACACGAGGTGTCAAGATAGAGGCTTGGCGCGGGAAACGTGGGCCCGCTCAGTGCCACCGGTGCCAGAAGTTCAGGCACAGCTCGCACCAGTGCCATCGACCGCTCGCCTGTGTACGCTGCGGCGGGGAACACGCGGCACGCGACTGCCCACGCCCGCGGTAGGAGCCGGCCACATGTGCAAACTGCGGTGGCCCACACCCCGCGTGCAACACCAAGTGCCCCGTGTTCCAAGCGGAACTGAAAAACAGGCGAGCGGGGACTGCCGCCATCACGACCAAAGCGCGCCGGCCACAAGCGGCCACCGAGAGGCCGCACACGGTCGACGCCGCAACTCTAATGGCGGCAGCCAACGGGCCGACTGACCGCGCCCAAACCACCTCGACTAAGCGGAGGAAGAAGGGGCGCGGGGGCAAGGGGAAGGGCAAGAAGCCGATAGAACCCCAAGCCACCCAGGACGACGTGCCTAAGGTCGCCGACCCTGCCCCCAAGGGCAAACAGGTCGTGGCTCCGGGCACGCTGAAGCCCGACGCCGGTACAGCGCCGCGCCAGAAGGCTCAAGCCAATCGCGGCGCCACCGGCGCCACACATAACACGAATACCAAGACCGAGACCTCAAAGGAGTTCACGACCTGTGCCATCGAGCTTTTGATGGACCTTATTAAGGCCATCAGGCAGGGTCAGGACGTGGAAACCGTCATCTTTAACGGCCTGACCAAGTTACTACTGCTCCGCCGTGGTTAGGCCGTTGAGGATGATGCATTGGAATGCCCGCGGCCTTAGGGGAAAGGTCGCCCCCCTCCGCCATCTCCTGAGGGAACAGGACATCGACGTGGCGCTAATAAACGAGACCTTCCTGGGACCGGAGGACAAGGTCAGATTCCCGGGATACCTCGTTTATAGGAAAGACGAACGGTCGGCCTCCCACTCCCGGTACCGTGGTCTGGCGGTACTTGTGAGGCGAAGGGTCGTCCACCAGGAGCTACCCGTACCATCGCTCAGCACGCTCTACGCGCTGGGTGTGCAGCTGCACGTGGCTGGCGAGGACATTGACGTGTACGCGTGCTATAAGCCTCCCGCGGCTCCCATGGACACAACCGAGCTGCGGGGATTATTATATGGCACGCCGCGCGCTGTTGTCCTCGCCGGCGACTTCAACTGTAAGCACCCGGCGTGGAACTCGGTGCGGACCAATACGGGTGGCAGACGACTCTTTGCGGACGCGGAAGCCTCCGGTTACACGGTGTCCGGCCCAGAGACGCCACGCATTACCCGGATAATCCGGCGTACATGCCGGACGTGCTGGACATCCTCATACTCCGGGGGCTGTGCTGCCAGGTCACCCAACTGGTGATCGACGACGAGTTACAATCGGACCATCAACCTGTACTCGTCGTCCTATCGGGGATGCCGACCCGACTGAAACCGCTAGCGCCACGTCGACGCATAGACTGGAAGAAGTTCGCAGAGGAAGTAGAGGCCACCACGCCGGCTCGGCCCATAACAACCTCCGCGGGCGTAGATGCCATGGCGGATGACGTCACTGCTTGCGTACAGAGCGCCTTACAGTCGGCGACAAGCACACAGCCGCAGGGGAGAGGGCTATTGCCGCCCCTGCCGGCGCGGCTCAGCAGAATGATCGCCGAGAAAAGGCGTCTACGCAAGCAGTGGCAACAGTTAAGATGCCCCACGTTGAAGACCAAGCTTAACCATCTCGCGGAGAGGGTAAAGGCCGAGCTCAAGGCGCACGCCGCCGAGGGCTGGGAGGAAAGAATTGAGGCCACAACGGAGAGTTGGCCCTCCCTACACAAACTGTGTCGCCAACTGAAGAGTACCCCAGCCCCGGTAAGACCGCTACTCAACAGCGACGGGGCGCTGAGCAAGGGCGGATCCAGCTTTGGCGCCAGGGGGGGAGGTCACATAGTCGTGGTCAAGTCATAAGAAGTTTTATTTAAACTTTGATAATAAGAGATACAAAGTGATAAGAAGAAGGTATTTTATTAATAAGCAATAAGTACTGAACTTAAAAATACCTAATTAAATAACGAAATCAATTTTTTTGACGTCTGCTGCCGAAACGTGTTCTCACTTCATCTACTTCAATGGGTAAGTTTAGATGGACGTGGAGAAGTGTCAGTCCGGTTTGACGTTCTTCAACCATTGAATCTCTTTGCCTTGCTATGATTTCTCGTAACGTAGACGACGTACCACTGGGTGCTGAGAGGTGAGCTCAGACTGGGGGAAGACCTGATGTGTTATGCGGACGACACGCTGGTCACCGCCTGGGGAAGCTCGCACAGGGAAGCAACGTTGCTGACGACGGCTGCGGTATCACAGGTAGTGGGCCACATACGTCGCCTAAGCCTGGAGGTGGCCCTCAACAAGTCAGAGGCCATGGTTTCATGGTCCCAGGCGGGTTCTACGGGAATCGTGTGATCCATGGCCCTGTATGGGCCCCGGTGTGGGCCTTTGACCTGACAGCCGGCAGCATTGCTGTACTGCGACAACCGCAGAGACCATCAGAGTCATACATAGGTATCGCACGATCTCCTATGAGGCGGCCTGCCCACTGGCTGGATCCCCGCCTTGGGAGCTGGAGCCTGGAGGCGAAGGTCATCGCGTCACTGTACCGGTGGCGTGAGGAGGCACGGGAGTGGGGAAACGGCCGATGCAGCGTCGGCTCGAGCAGCTTCGGTCGCAACTCCGAGAGGTCCTGGTGGCAGAATGGTGGGACAGAATGGTTTCACGCTCTACCGGCCTCACCACCATCGAGGCGATCTGACTGGTACTTGCGGACTGGCTCGGGAGAAGGCAGGGCTCCCTGACGATTCGGATGAGGTACTTTCGGGGCATGGTTGCTTCGGTAAGTACCTGTGTCGGATAAACAGGGAGCTAGACGTCCGCTGGCACTACTGCGTCGACTGCCGGGAGGACACGGCGCGGGATACGCTTACAGAGTGTGCCACGCGCGGAGGAGTGGCGCCGTGCCCTCATCTCTGAAGTAGGCACTGATCTGTCGCTGCCGGCCGTAATGGAGTCGATGGTCGGCAGTGAAGAGTCCCGGGATGCGGTGGTTTCCTTCTGCGAAATAGTCATCTTGCAGAAGGAGGCCGCGGAAAGGGAGAGGGAGATCTCGTCCTCTCATCCGACCCACAGCAGGCGCACCGGAGTGCACGCGGAGAGTGGATAACGCCTTCTTCCAGCCCCCCTAAATGGGTCCAGGAGCGACAGACTCGGGGACATCTGTCGCCCCCCAAACATCAGAACCTGAGGTGGCGACGCGAAGTGTTCCATGCGTGCCACTGTTAGACGTCACGGGGGAATCGTACATCTCACTCAGCCTCCACAAGTCAGAGGGCGCCCTGACCCGAGGAGGCACACAGTGGCGGGCCAGCATCAATCGGGGATTGTGGAAGCAGTGTTCGTTCTCGCAACCCACGCTGTAGCTGTGAGATGGAACACCTGGGTGGTTTTTATTCAGTAAGAATCTGACAGACCCCGTCGCCCGCCCCAGGGCGGCGGACATCCATGAGGACATTTCAACCAGGAAACCAAAAAAAAGAACGCTTTGACCTTAGACTTACGAAGCTTAAGGGCCTTCAAATTCCCTGACCCGAAAAAATTACTTAGGTATGTAGACGAAGTGTTCTTAAACATCATACAGAACAGGGTAAGACCGAAATATGACGAACAACTGGGAAATAGTCAATTCGGATTTCGCTCTGGTGTCGGTACTGGTGAAGCTTTTTGCTCTCAACGTTCTTATACAAAAATGCAGGGATATGCAAACCGACTTACTGCTGTGCTTCATAGATTATGAAAAGGCATTCGACCGGGTTCAGCACCAGCACCTCACCTCACCAGGGTCTATTGACAGATATTGGACTCGATAGCAAGGACGTCAGGATTATCCCTAATCTGTACGAGAACCAAGTAGCTACAATCAGAGTTGAAAATGAGGAGACCGAGGAAATCAAGATCTGTCGTGGAGTTCGGCAAGACTATGTTGTGTCTCCATTGCTCTTCAATATAATAAATATTGACTCCGAGACAGTGATGTCGGAGGCTCTTGAAGGTCTGGAAGCCGGAGTGAAGTTCAACGGCAAGGTCGTTTATAACCTGCGTTATGCGGATGACACTGTTCTCATTGCCAACAAGGCCATCCTCAGTATCCATAGATGAGTCGTCGATGACCACATTGAACGCAACAGGCGGACCAGGTCCTGGCCCGCCGCCAGGATCGTCCGGGGGATCAACCCCCATATTAATAAAAGAAAAAGAACTTACCTAATAATTAGCAGTCATATCTGCACACTATATACACAAATAAGTAACTAACTACTAATAATATAACTATATACTAAATAACTTAACTGATCCACAATAATTAATTAAATTAAAGAAAGACCAGAAAAACACGACCGCCAGATTCTAAGTTTCCCGCGCTTTTTCGGTTCAATTTTTTCCGTTCTTCTGAACGGAAAAGGCAAAGGCATAGTACGCCATACAGCCAAGTCTTCAGTAACAACCATACATTACAGTCAGCCACAACCAAGGAAATTCTATCTAAACTGGAATGTGAACTTGCATATGTCTCAGAATTATAGAAGACTCTATCGCAAGAGCAATATGGTTGATCGGAAATAAAACTTTATTTGAAGAGAACACGGTCCGAGGGAGTAAGCGTCCCAGTTCCTCTGTCTCTTTCTAAGTGTTACCCGTATTTATTTATTTTTTGTAATGTTGTTTGAAACCAACAATTTTGATTAGAAAAAAAATGATGAAAAAGGGTGCCATTATTGTCTGCAATAGTTTGTCATACTCTGGATGCAGAATATCATTCTATAAGTAAGGTTTTTGTAGTAACCATATACAAGTTATTTTGTATGTATATGGGATTGTATGGCAAAATAAACGAGCACCAAGAGTTGAAACTTTTATTTAAACACCTTATAAGAAAAATCAGCGTTCACCGTGGCTGTTCGTCGTACACTCTCAGAATGACATTGACAAGATGACAGATGACAGGAGTAGCGAATGTCAAAGTCAAACCGAGTATGACATCTACGACGTAAACATACAATCCCATAAAATTGGGGGCTCGTCCGGGATTGGCAAAAATAACGACACGGGTTCGAGTTTGAAGACGACGGACGACGGAGACCGGCGGCGGCGCGTGGCGTGGTGCACCGCGGCGGATATAATTGAAAAACTCAACGTACGACGGCATCGGCAACTAAAACATGACGAAAGACGAATCACGTTCGGGCCAAAGCTCGATGTTGTATCTCACGATGGATCTGATACCTAAATTCACCGGTCAAGATAAAACTTATCCGGTTACGCGATGGATTCAGGACGTGGAAGAAAATGGAGAAATATGTGGTTGGACACCGTTACAACAGCTGTTGATGGCACGGAGGTCCCTATCAGGCACCGCACAGCTATGGATGGAAGCTGAACGCCCTCACAAAACATGGGAAGAACTCAAAGCGGCCCTGAGTAAAGAATTCCCTGACACAGTCGACATCAAAGCAATCCACGAGCTTATGAGCCAGCGGAAGAAAAGACGTGACGAGAGTTGTATCGACTATATGATGGTCATGAAGGCGTTAGGGAAAAGAGGAAAGATTCCCGATTATGTGGCCATTAAATACATCGTTGATGGCATAGTGGACCACGAAACCAATAAAATCATGCTTTACGGTGTCACGTCGTATCCTGAACTTAAAGAGAAGTTTAAAATCTACGAGACGATTAAGGAAAAGATGAAACTGGAACATTCTAGAAGTACCTACAGAAACGAAAAACGCGGCAACGTACGGCATGAGAAAACGTCGAAAAGGTGTTATAACTGTGGTGAAGGTGATCATGTGTCGGAAGATTGTCCGCAGAAGGCACAAGGTCCAAAGTGCTTTAACTGCAACGAATATGGTCATATTTCATCGAAATGTCCGCATAAAAATAACAAGGAGGTAGGCGGCCGCAAGGAAGATTCGAGTTCATCAAAATGGTGGCGTAGTTCCGGCGATAGAAAAGGACAAAACAACGAAGCATCGACGAGTGGGAGCGGGAGCGGCGAACGAGTAAGCAAACAAGCAATGTTCGGTCAATCATCGTTCAACGCGGATGATACGTCACACTCACAGAATGACATTGACAAGATGACAGATGACAGGAGTAGCGAATGTCAAAGTCAAACCGAGTATGACATCTACGACGTAAACATACAATCCCATATGTATGTAGGGTGACCATAAATTTCGGAATAATTAATTATTGTGCACTTAGTCATTGTGTCTTTGTGACTTTTATTGGGTATTTACAATGACATTAAATTCTGCTTTCTTGTAGATATTTTATTTATCTGAAGGTACAGTTTCGGATAGATTGACTTGCTGTCGTCCGTACATCATCAATTGATTAATCCATTTTTAAAATTCAATAATGAAATTAAAAAGTTCGCCTCCATGCCTAAATGTGCATTAAAACTCAGGTAATATAAGTGAAGAAAAATTTACGTACATTCCTTATAAATTCCTTTATAATAGTCACCCTACACAACAAGGACAGAGGACTATTGTGCGTGGAGCTATCTCCCTCGGACCGCGTTTTGATCGACAGTTCACATTCCAGTTTAGATAGAAGTTTCTAGGCCACAACTCATTGTCTGTCTGTGACTCTGTCTGTGGTTAGATTATTATACTATTTGGTCTGTGGTTTGTACTTCCTAAAATTTATAAAACCACTGAAAACGTCCCGCACTCCTTACCAGATCTACTTAAAAATTCACAATGTTTCTTTGCTCTGCTTAACTATATCAGAAACACTATAGAAGATATATAAAGGGAAAGAAGAAAAATAGAAAAGGATAAACTTGGGCTGTATAGCGTATCATGCCTTTGCCTTTTCCGTTCAGAAGGTAGTACGGAAAGAAGTGAACCAAAAAAAAATAAAAAGGGGTGTGCAGTGTGACCATTTGTGGCAGATTTCTGCCATTTTGGCAGATTTCGCCCCTAAATTTTGATGGTGGCAGATTATGGTGACGATTTGAAAATTCGGCAGATTTTGGCAGATTTAAAAGATTTTAAGGCAGAATTTTCTAATTTGGTAAGATTGATTTTGTGAAACTCGCAACAACTGTTTCATTGACAGTTCGTACATATTCTTAAACACTTTAGGTATTGTTTTCATTTCAAACAGACTTTATTACCTTATTCTCTTTTGAGTTTTGGTGTGTTGTGAGTGGAGAGGTTCTGTTCTAAGTAATAATGAACAGAAGATATGAGCGTGCTTATAGACATTAGAGAGAGATTTACAGTTTTTGGATCCACAGCATGTAGTTTACAAAGATTTTACTTCAATATTAAACGTAGCAAAGGATTTTCCAAACACTATAGACGAAAAAGACATTCAAAAGTTGATGATGAACTACGACAAATTAAATTTGATAACAGTGTAAGATACTTGTTAGAATCAGGTGGAAGTAGCACAACCAGCACAATTTTGAACGTAGACAAATTTTGGGGAGCTGTTGGAAAAATCTTGTACACAAATGGGGCTACAAAATAGCCAAATATTACAAATTTCACAACAGCTTTATTATCTTTGCCCATGTCTAACGTTTCGTACGAGACGATATTATCTCAGATAAATTTAAATAAAACAAAACTTAGGAATAGGTTCTTAAATCAACACACAATTGTGTTTTCTTTAAGCCAACTGAAAATATGAATAAGAAGATGTCTTCCAATAATCTTCCTTTAATACGAAAATGAAGATTGGACGCAAATGTTGACATCTAGAGCCAGTTGCTGATTTAATAATAAGTGTTTGACTGCTACGTGGAAGATTTTTTTTTATTTATTTATTTTTGATAAACAAATTTCATTAAAACATGTTTTTTTATTTTTCGTTTTCATGGTGGCATATTTTTGGCATTTTTTGGGGCCGCGTGTGGCAGAATTTGGCAGAATTTCGCCCATTTCGTGGCAGATTCTCTATTTCTGAGATGGTCACACTGGGTGTGCCTGCCACTGTGGTTTGCCGCCGTGCCAAACACATTTTTACATTTTATTTGGTATTTTCTGTTAAATTCTTCACCGATCTCAAAGAGTATATACGATCGACCGTCTCCACTGAAAGGTGAGCAGATCAGCGATGTGGAGGTTGTCGTGTCAGGGATACCTGAACGTGTCACAGCAAAGCAAGTTGCGCTATTATTATAATTATGGCATGACACGATCGAAGTCCCCCCGGGCACGACGGCCTGAGCATCGAACACACCTCCCAAGGCTCCTGGGACTGTTATTTACTTTGTGTGTTAGGCATTCCTACCTGCCAAATGAGCTGATGAAGACGGTGGTAGTGCCTATTATTAAAAACAAGACCGGAGATAGTTCTGATAAGTGCAACTACCGCCCGATATCAATAGCTACAACCGCAGCTAAGGTGTTTGATGGTCTGCTTGAGAGACAACATAAAGAACACCTGAACTTAAATGACGCACAGTTCGGTTTTAGACCTGGACTTTCCACAGAATGTGTGGTTATGTCTCTCAAGCAAACCGTCAGGTATTACACTGACAGGAGCACGCCTGTTTATGCAGCCTTCCTTGATCTCCTTCTCCTTCCCCTTTCTTCCTTCTTGATCTTCCTTGATTGATGATCAGAGAGCACAGGTGTGCCAGGTGAAGTCATCAACGGGCTGATTAATGAGCTGAGTGACACTGGAATCGGATGCTCAATTGATGGACATTGTATCAATAGTAAAAGATATTTAATACTAACATAGTTTTTAATTTGTACACTAACAATATATGGGCATGTTGCATGAAATAAATAGATTTTATTTATTTATTTATTAATGGCTTATTTGACAGTGACCATTGTGAGCAAAATGAAGGTCTTTTTCCTACGCAAAGAATTAAAAAGGCGTGGACTGCAAGATTCAGGGGATAAAGCTGAATTAGTGGCTCGACTTCAGGCAGCTATCTCTCAAGACAAACATAGTGACATCATCTTGGATTCCAATGAAATTGATTCTGACAGCGTTTTGAAAGCTAAAGATGATAAAAGCCAAGCTAACGTGCTTAATGATACTGCAGTCGATACTATCTCTCAAGACAAACACAGCGACATCATCTTGGATTTCAATGAAATTGATTCTGACAGCGTTTTGAAAGCTGAAGATGATAAAAGCCAAGCTAATGTACTTAATGATACTGAAGTCGATACTCTGAATCAAAACTTAGCTCTATCTGGACAGGTATCTCCGGATAAACCCACCACTGAGTCTAAGCCGCTGCGAACACTCAAACGTAGAATAACACCGGTAGAAACATCTAAAGACAAATCGGAACACACTAAAGCAACAGATAACAAGAAAGTCGCTTCTGAGAAAATTGTACTAAACAGGGCTAAATCTATACCGCCGCGAACACTCAAACGTAGAATAACACCGGTAGAAACATCTAAAGACAAATCGGAACACACTAAAGCAACAGATAACAAGAAAGTCGTTTCTAAGAAAATTGTACTAAACAGGGCTAAATTTATAACCTCTGCTCCTTCAGTTAACACTGAAGAAAAAGAAGAAAATATTGTACTAACCAACACAAACCTCTCTTCAAATAATGTAATTAAAATAACTGCAGATATAGATCAAAAAACTAGGTTGGAGTTGAGAGCCAAGAGATTTGGTTTGCCTGTAAAAATAAGTGATGATGAGCGGAAAGAAGCTAGGAAACAAAGATTTGGTCAGACTGTGTCACAAAAAAGTTCAACCATCTCTGCTATTCCTACTGCTACTCTATCTGAGAATATGGAGAAGCTGAAGAAGCGAGCTGAAAGATTTGGCCAGTCAGTCTCAAAGATAATGACCGATATTGAAAAGAAAAAAAAGCCAGAAAATCCAAAGCAAAATTTGGTGGGTCTGTTTAGAAGCACAATAAGTGAAAACAAGTTGTTTTGCAGTTTCAATTAATAATGATTTCACATTTGCTTGTAAGCAAAAAGTACTAAGATGACATGAGGTGACTGGGGTCTATTAACAAGAGGTTATTCAGATATCCCTCCAAAAAGCCACCTGAAGGTGGATTTACATAAACATGTCTGAGAATTCACCTTAGGCCTAGCTAAAAAAACAAATATAAATACTGATATATGCAAATTCAAATTATAGATGAATTTTTTGGATTGACAAACAGAATAACCTGAAAGTTTTTAAAACAAAAAGTACTAAGAATGTTATCAATCAGCTGTAAATCTCTAATCAGTAAATTAAGATAATATTTATATTCCATATATGGTTCTTTATACAATAATGCCCAACGTTGGGCTATTTGTTCGCTTAAAGACTTTCTAAATGCCACGCAATGCATGTACTTTGCTTTTTCATACTTAATTGCTATGTGTACTTAAGTGCTATATATGTGCTAATATATATCTCCAACATTTAATGATCTTTCTATTTGCACCCACATGTTTGGAATCAATACGATTTAATGGAAGTAATACGCTTGGTTTCAGAATACCTAATAGCTAATAACTAATATAATAATAGCTAATAGCTTTCTCACAAGCTAAGGTCCATATTACAGAACGTCACTCAAAACTCAAGCTTTACTTGAGTCTCGTTTGAAGCAATTTGATTGGTTGAAACTAGTTTTTAGTAATGCTTAAGCAGAGATCAATGCTTGAGTTTCCTTCTGTAATACGGCCCTAAGATTCTTAACTCAGAAGAAGGTATATATTCTAGAAGGAAACATAACAACATCAAATAACTCTTTCTGCAGTTCATATATCTTTGATTCTTTCATAACATTGCAACAACCAATATATTTTACATTTAGAAAGTCACACTGTAAGACAGTAGTGTTAGCTGGACATAGATCAATTGCTAATACCTCAAATATGTCATAAACTTTGAAAGGATTTTAACAGCTTCCAAAATCCACATGTACATCTATTTTCTAAAAAATAAGTAGTTCTTTTTCTTCATACTTCATGTAAGATCTACTTATAAAATAATCACAGCAGAATTCAATAATCATTTAATTCTTGATGTGGCTTCGCTTGTTTCACTTTTACAATTGCTTTCCCAGTGTGTATTTGCTAATTTCTGCATGTATTGTGCATATTTTGACAATATACCTGCATTATAACAATGATTCTGCCATACTGTATCAGCTCTAAGTTTCAAGGGTTGATTTTCTTAATGATAAATGAATATTCTTGATGTATTTGGCAAGTAACTTGCCATGGTGAAACTATCAATAATTTTATTTGTACAAATAGTTATGCCTTTACACACTCACTCACTAGTGCTTAGCATGAATTTATGGCTTAAAACAGATAAGTATGTAATGAAGACGTACTGAAATTGGTAGCGGCCCGCAAGCTAGAATAATATTTATTTACCAACTAGCATTTACCAGATGAGAAGGCCTATAATGTAGAGGTGGGTAAGTACTGTGAGTAATGTATAGCGCGTAATATAGTATGACCGCGTACTGAAACAGTACGTATTACCCGGCATAATTTAGCAAGACATCTGACAAAACAGTACGCAGAGGGAATGAACGGGTCAGCGACGGCGGTCGGTTTATCGGTTTGGCTCGGGTGGTGGCGACAGTTTATAATATTAATAATACTTTTATTTGTTAACATAGGTAATAGAGATACAGTTCTTGTTTCTGATGAGTAGAGCGCTATGTTATGCCAGTAGGCGTACAAATATACATGCAAATCTAGATTTAGAAATTGATTGATTTGTAAATTTAGGTCTAGGTTTAGAGTTTGCCGGGCTAACTATCGAGTGTCGAATTGTCGATGTTCGCTCGCTCGCCATGTTCGGGTTCCGTCGGTTAACATCGTAAATGTTCGCTTTATAGTGCGAGGGAGACTATCACTCGTTTATGGTAGAATTTTTAGAACTAAGCATTATTGCGTTCTTAATAAGGATTACTTTTTTTTTTGCCACCGCCCCGTACTTACAGTTGTTTTATTTCACGAACGCTGCGCGGGTGAGCCATACCTTGTGTGATGCGCATTCTTCGGAGTTTTTGGCGGGAAGCTAAGATTTTTCATTGGACTTATAAATTATTTATAGTGTCGTTTACTAAATAAAAACGCGTGATTTATGTAGTAAAAAGTGCATTCAGTGAATAATTCATAAAGAACAGTGAAATATTGTAGCATAGTGGCCACATCATGAACTCACCCAAACTTTCTCATAGTTTAGTTTAAGTTATGCTAGTATAAGTTAGGATATAAAACTCAAGAAAAAACACACTGAAGACTAGGCTGTATGGCCTACTATGCCTTTGCCTTTTCCGTTCAAATGAACGGAAAGAATGAAACCAAAAAAAAAAAATTGTTGGTTTAAGAAGTTATAATTTAAAGAGAAAAAGCAGTAAATTTTGGAATCATTTCGAAGAAGTAACACTTAAAAAAACAGGCGAAATGTTGTTATTGCTCCCGCATATTGGCAATTCATTCCAGCTCAATAGGAAGCCTGAATCGACATATGAAGGCTGTACATCCTACAATAGACATTAACAGCAGCAGACACCTTGCAACTGTTCACCTCAACTCAACCAGTATGAATGTATCGAAGACGACCAACAATGAATTGTCACCAGTTTCTTCATCAGCACCTACGGGATTACGATGTAGACCAATTCAACAAGGAACTCCTTCGATGGCAGATTTTGTGGTGTCAAAAAGAACACTACCAATAAACTAAGTACAGCAACTTGACGAACAGTTGGTGAAAATGATTGCCAAAGGTTATCATGCTCTTCGAATGGTTGAAGAAGTTGAGTTTAGGAAATTCGTCGAGATATAAAACATACAATAAGCTTTTGGAATCCGTTAAAGAGCTAACAGGAAAAGCGGCAGCTATTTGTGTAACAACGGACGCCTGGACCTCTATTGTGAATGATGGTTACATTGCTATCACTGCGCATTTCATCGACACCGATAACCACCAGCTATGCTCGGTTATGATTGGCTGCATCGAATTTGAAGAGAGACACACAAGTGAAAACCTGAAAAACTTTTTATTAAAAAATTTACAGAATGGAATTTACACCGGTATGTCCATGCAATTGTCAGTGCCGCAAATATACTTGGTGCTATTCGACTTGGTGGCTGGCGTTCAATTTCTTGCTTTGCGCATACTTTAAATTTAGTAGTGCAACAAAGTATTTCCGAAATTTCTGACACCGTGAACAGGGTTAAGGCTGTCGTAGAATATTTTCACCGAAGTAATCCAGGATCAAAGAAATTGCAAGAGATCCAAGTTCAGATGAATATCTCGCCACTAAAGCACAAACAAGACGTCGCAACACGGTGGAATTCTACCTATGATATGCTCATGAGAGTTTTAAGAGTAAAAGAATCTCTTATTGCCACACTTGCAATAATGCGATCAGACTTGAGTTTACCCGAAGACGACTGGCTAGTGATCGCAAAAGCTACAGAACTTTTAAAAATCTTCTATGATGTCACTGTTGAAATCAGTGGTGAAAATTATGTCACTGCGTTAAAATATATAGTATTTTGTAAAATAATAAACCGCCTGCTCAACAAATATTCTCCCAACAATATTACAAAAATTGAAAACCTACATAAATCACTTCAATCGCAAATGCATGCGAGGTTTGGAGACGTAGAAAATAATTCTCTTCTTTGTGAGGCGACGATACTGGATCCCCGATTCAAAAAAGTGGGTTTAATAATGTCGAAAATTTCAATAGAGCGGCATCAGCAATGAGATTACGAATTGGCGCACAAAGCTCAGAAATAGTTCCAGCCCCAGAACAGCCGCCAGCTCCAGCTGCACAATCTGGCTCTATTTGGGACGAATTTGAAGCCGATATTGCTTCTCTCGTCCCTCATAATCGTACTGCAGCGGGCATCGTAGAGTTCGACAAATATATAGCAGAACCACTTCTCAATCGAACAGAAAATCCGTTACAATGGTGGAGCGAACGAAAAGCTGTATATCCGCGGCTATACAAATTTATGTTGAAGCGACTGAACATCACTGCTACGTCCGTACCATCTGAGCGTGTATTCTCTAAAGCTGGTTTCACATTAAATGAAAGGCGGACTCGCCTTACGACAAAAAGATTGTCCCAACTACTTTTTATTAGCTGCAATTAAATATACTAGATAAAAAAAAAGATAAAAATAAAAAAAAGGAAAAAGCAAAAAAATAAAAAAATAAGAAACAAAAAGCAAAAAAAAAAAGAAAGAATCACTGTATAAAGATACAAAAACAATCATTGTACATACATAGTTGATTTTTAAATACGCCAATATTCAACGATCACTTAAAAAATATTTTTGAAGTTGCTGTGGTCACGAATATTGCCAGTCCTAAGCCTGGAAGCCCTTATTTGCATTTTCTAGTATCATAATAAAGGTTAAGTATGAAGGGGAATCAACTTTGTCGAATATTAAACCTTGCGTTGCGTACTTCATGCATCAGTTCATGTTTAGGGTACTGTGTACTGCTTAAGTGCCACAGTACGCGGGACGAAATGTCATGCCATATGGCAGTACTGTCTGAAGTACTGTTTTGCCCACAACCGTGATGAAAATGAATTGAAAAACGAGTTTTTTTTTTCCTTCGCCCTCTTTGGGCAGGATAAGATCATTGAAGGTAGGAGTACTCCAGGGATCAGTGCTTGGTCCCCTGCACTGGAACCTGGGGTACAACTGAGTTCTGCGTGGCGCGCTCTTGCCGCGAATGGATGTGGTCTGTTTCGCGGACAACACCATGGTCGCGGTGAGGGCGCGCGAGTGGAAGGAGGCGGTCCACCTCGCGTCGGTCGGCACCTCTCTGGTCGTCCGACGCATCCGCCTCCTGGGGCTGGAAGTGGCCCTCGAGAAAACGAGGGCCATGGCATTCCACGCCCCGCGACGCAGAACCCCACCGGGGCTCCGTATCTGGGTGGAAGGGGTCCAGGTTCCCGTCGAGGTGCACATCAAGTACCTCGGCCTGATCCTGGATCCCCGTTGGGATTTCGGAGCACTCTAGGCTCCTCGCCCCGCGGCTGTGTTCTGTCGCAGCCGCCCTCGGACGGCTCCTCCCCAATCTGGGGGGGCCGAATTCGGCGTGCTGTCGGCTGTACCATGGGGTGGTGCGGTCGATGGCACTCTACGGAGCTCCGGTGTGGGCGGAGTGCCTTTCCCGGCGCACAGTGGCCCTGCTGCGGAAGCCGCAGAGGGTCATCGCGACACGGACCGTGCGGGCGTACCGCATGGTCAGCCATGGGGCTGCCTGCGTGCTCGCGGGCACGCTCCCGTGGGAGGTCGATGCCCTGGTTCTGTCCCAGGTGCATCGACACCGTGTCGCGGCCCGGGAACGGGGGGAACGACCCGCCTTCGAGGAGGTAAGGCGGGTCCGAATAGCGGCTCAGGGGGAGGCCCTGAGTCGGTGGAGAGAGGCACTCCGCACACCAGCTGCCGGCCACCGGACGATTGGAGCGATTCGTCCGGTGTTGGAGGGATGGATTGGGCGCCGGCATGGCAGCCTCACCTACCGCTTGGTGCAGGTACTGACCGGACATGGGTGCTTCGGTCACTACCTGCACCGTGTCGCCCGTCGGGAGGAGTCGCCGTGGTGTCACCACTGCGACTCTCTCGATGACACGGCCGAGCACATTTTGGTGGAGTGCCCGGCCTGGCAAAACGAGCGCCGCGACCTCGTTGCGGCGCTCGGAGGCGGAAGCCTCTCCCTGGCAACCATGGTGCGAGCCATGGTTGAAAGAGAGAGTGCATGGGAGGCTGCCGCCTCCTTCTGCGAGACCGTCCTCTTGCAGAAGGAGGCGGTGGAGAGGGAGCGGGAAGAGAATGCTCTTGCCGCTCCCCTCCGGCGTAGACGGGCGGGGCGAAGAAGGTGGGGGACGAACCCCCGTCTCCTTTAGCCCCCGAGTGTGACCAGCGTGTGTGGGTAGCTCCCGCACGCGCATTGCACTGGTCACCACGTCTGGGGATTATCCGTTCCCGGGTAATCCTCCCTAGGCGCGGAAACCGGCCTAAATTAGGCCGGTAAGCCCTGAGAGTGGCCCGGAGTCAGATCTTCGGGCCGAGCCCGGGTCACTCTCAACGCAGGGCTCGAGGGAACCGAGTGTTTTTAGTGGGTATTCCCGGCTCCGGCCGGGCGAGTCCCACACACGCCTGTCGCCTAGCTAGCGGCGGGTACGGTGCGTAAACAATTTTCACTCGTATAAAAAAAAAAAGGATAAGATCATAGACCATACCGCCTCGTCATCAGTAATCCTTTTGAATAAAAGTAAGGCCAAAGCCTTGTCTTCATCCGAAGTTAAGTTAGCGGCCGCACTTAACAATGGTCTATCATAAGCGAGCGATTGTGGGTTCAATCCTTAGTAATAGAAAATCTTTTCTTGTCCGATGAAGGCCAGCCCGCGCCGCAGCTGAGCCAGTAATTATAATAATGTCCCAACAATGACCTCTGAGTTTGTTTCGGCGTTTCTTCTCAGAGCTAGTACTAGGAAACGCCGTGGTCATCAAACCATCAAGTATAACTTTCGATCCAGCCGTCCCTTGCTGTCCTCTCTAGCGACGCCCTAAGCCGAGGTCCGTACCCCACAGGGGGTGCCCTTAGTGCGTAGTCGCTTAGTTTTAAGTTAGTCTTATGCCCCTGGCTGGAGGCTTTAATTTTTAATTAAGGCATCCACAGGAAAGTTCGATTAAGTAGTAACGGTCTCTTAAGTAGCCACCTACGAGATGCCATATCAAAAAAAAAAAAATTGTCTTCATCCTTCTTGTCCAAAAGTAAGTAAGGCCGTAAGTTATTGTTGACATTGACAATGACATTGCTGTACCAAAACATGTACCCATCCCAAGTTCTGACTTACTTGGCAAACTTACCTGTAAGTCACCACGTCTGGGGATTATCCGTTCCCGGGTAATCCTCCCTAGGCGCGGAAACCGGCCTAAATTAGGCCGGTAAGCCCTGAGAGTGGCCCGGAGTCAGATCTTCGGGCCGAGCCCGGGTCACTCTCAACGCAGGGCTCGAGGGAACCGAGTGTTTTTAGTGGGTATTCCCGGCTCCGGCCGGGCGAGTCCCACACACGCCTGTCGCCTAGCTAGCGGCGGGTACGGTGCGTAAACAATTTTCACTCGTATAAAAAAAAAAAGGATAAGATCATAGACCATACCGCCTCGTCATCAGTAATCCTTTTGAATAAAAGTAAGGCCAAAGCCTTGTCTTCATCCGAAGTTAAGTTAGCGGCCGCACTTAACAATGGTCTATCATAAGCGAGCGATTGTGGGTTCGATCCTTAGTAATGGAAAATCTTTTCTTGTCCGATGAAGGCCAGCCCGCGCCGCAGCTGAGCCAGTAATTATAATAATGTCCCAACAATGACCTCTGAGTTTGTTTCGGCGTTTCTTCTCAGAGCTAGTACTAGGAAACGCCGTGGTCATCAAACCATCAAGTATAACTTTCGATCCAGCCGTCCCTTGCTGTCCTCTCTAGCGACGCCCTAAGCCGAGGTCCGTACCCCACAGGGGGTGCCCTTAGTGCGTAGTCGCTTAGTTTTAAGTTAATCTTATGCCCCTGGCTGGAGGCTTTAATTTTTAATTAAGGCATCCACAGGAAAGTTCGATTAAGTAGTAACGGTCTCTTAACCGCTCGATTGCTTGCAAAAATGAAAAAGGTGCCGAACTTTGCTCGGCGCACTTCGTCGCATAATGCGCTGTGACATGTCATAACAAAAACTTAATTTACTACCGACTGGATAGGTTTTATGATAAAAAAAAATAACTGTATTAGGTAGCCAATGAGTTATACAATAAATATTAGTCAATTCTTTCTCGAGTTTTAATATAATTATATTTATAAATAACTAGAAAATTTGAGAACAAGCATATTGTCTACTTCTAGTAAAAAAATACGGTTTTATAGCGAAATAAGATCGACAAGTGTACTTTTTTTTTAATTTTCATAAAGTATTATAGTTACTTTGTCGTTTTAATCAAAAATAAATCCAGAAAAGACTTAATAATTTGGTAAAAAAAAATGTGAAACCGAGCAATAACTTTGCGGGCTGCGTAATTCACTGTCAAATTGCAATATGTAATCAAAGTAAATTTTATACCATAACCATAAGTCATAGGACAAAAATATTAGTATGTTCTTGTAGGTTGATTACCGATCTTTAATTTTGTATAAAAATATATACACAAATACGTAGATTTTTAATCATAATCTTTAAATAAAGAGAGCTGGTGCGCAAATTTGGGAAAAATTACATATCATATTTAGGTGAAGATTACAGAAGACTTTAATATTAACTTTATTTGGATAAAGGTATAAATAGAATCAGTATATCATGTAGTTTCTAAAAATATACGACACTATTATTAAATAATAATATTATAATTACTACGAAACAAATTACTTATGCAAACTGAGTTCCTACCAATGCACATTTTTGCTAGCGAACCATTTGAAATGCAAAAAAAAAGCAAGATGGCTGCCTATCACATCTGGCGGTAGCGCTAGGGTTGCGTCGTACTAATTTTACTGTCGGGTTATTTAATAAAATACCTTTTTTTATTTAGTTTATTTTGTACATAAATTATGAGTACCTACATAATGTTTGTAAAAAAAATAAACTAAAGTAAACATGATACATATATTTATATAACATTGTTTTTATAAAATATAATACAAATACATAAATAAGTTTGCAATGCGATAGGATCCAGGTTTTCCGTTTCTGGTCTCATCGCTTGCCCTCTTCCTTTCCCCCTTCCTCGTCTTTTACTTCCTTTTCCCCTACCTCCCCTTTTACTTCCATTTCTCCCTCTTCCACTTTCTCCCCGTTGCCCTCTTCGTCTACTAGCGCAATAGCGCCACCACCACTTATAGAACCAACACACACCAATAAACTACATTATACAATATGTTAAGAAAACCCTGTCCGACCCGTGAAGGTATTGTTAGGTATCGATAACTGATTCTACTAATGCCTGCAAAACCTGGCTAAACTTAAAAAAAAATACCCCCTAAAAAATAAATAACTTAAATAAAATAAATAGGTAATTTCATGGCAACACAGGCACAGGTCATGACCGCAGTTGACCTCATGCTTGTAGGTATAGGTAGCTTGTTCACGTTTATCGACTCTCGAAAGAAACAATGATACTTAGGCAGCTCGAGAAAAGAATTTTTTTTTAAGTAGGAAGGTCGTCTTGACTCTCCAAATGTATCATTTCATTGCATGAGCACAATTGCTGTGGCGGAGATGTTCCATATTTCGTCGCACGAGATTAGCACGGACATGCACACAAATAAAAATCAAGTGGTGTCAAATCCGCGCTGGCCACAGTTGGCCCCTACCAATCCACTGCTCGCCGAACTGATAATGGACAATAATGATAATGTACTCACGTACAGGTCGGCAAAAATATCGTGAGGCACCGTCATGCTGGAACTCTCGTACATTGACCGATAAGTACCCACTTCCAAATCGTCTAACACCTGATCACAACACAGCTAATTACAGTTACTACCTCCATCAGCATGTTACATTACTCTACGTTAGAAAACGACATGATCACACAATACACGAATAGTGTACACCAGCAATGTTTATGCGCAACTAATAATTTAAAGTAAAAATTATTTTTATTTTATAAGAATAGGTACCTACGCCGGCACGCTTTGGTAGAGATGTGTAAGTAATCAAAATATTGTTTTTTTTATCGATTGATACTCGTCTATTTTTGGTATCGATTTAGTATTGTAGTTTCTCATTCTTATTCTCGATTCAACATCGCATGGAATTGTTTAGAACTTTTACAAAACTCAAATTAGCGAGGTACACTGCTGTAAATGAAAATCATGCCAGTTTTAATTTCAGTTTCTGTCTCAATATCGATGATATTGACCGATAAAATATTTGTAAAACTTTACTAAAATTGTGTTTCATAAGTCTTTCTCGTTTCTGTTTACTAATACTTGTGTTATAATAATGTTATTAGTAATTGATCGATAAACAAACAAAAGTACTTTTACCATTGGGTAATCTGTGTTTTTACAACAAATCCTTCAACCAGATATAAGTTTCGATTAATAGCGATAAAAAACGTTATTACGCAAAAATAGTACATCCCTAGTTTCACCTACTTTTTTCCTTTGCGGACACCGACAAACGCGCCGCGCGCCGGCATCACAAACGAGACCGCCAAATATTGAACATAAATTTATACATTTAATATCCAACAATAAATCAAACGATGATACCGCCGAAAATGGTGTTGTCACATTTTAAAAATTTACCTAATTTTGGGGAAGTTCGCGGGAAAAAAAGATAATTTCAAAATTCAATAATATTGTTACTATGATGATTATGTAAAATTTCATATTTTATTTGGCCATGTGTTTACCTAACCTTTATTATCCTTACGGGTCGGACAGGGTTTTCTTAACATATCCATACTAATATTATAAATGCGAAAGTAACTCTGTCTGTCTGTCTGTCTGTCTGTCTGTCTGTTACGCTTTCCCGCTTAAACCTCTCAACCGATTTTGATGAAATTTGGCACAGACAATCTTTAGACCCTGAGAAAAAACATAGGCTACTTTTTATCCCGGAAAAATTAGATGTTCCCGAGGGAAATCTAAAAAGCGCGATATAACCGAACTCCACGCGGGCGAAGCCGCGGGCGGAAAGCTAGTTGTATAATAAAATGTACCATGTAATTATTAATTAATTAATGAATCAAATAATAAGTATTGCCCAAAAATCCTTCTAATAAAAAAAATACAATATATAATAACATAATGCATGTTTTGTAGTAATGATAATTAATAATTATCAAGTATTAAATTATCAATCAAACTGAAAAACCACTCAAATCCATACATTTCATTTCAACCAAAAAAATATGCGTGAAAGACACCGCGTGCGTCAACCCTGACACTAAAACTTCCTTTGCTTCTTGGAAACGATTGTAGCCAGTGCAAGAATTCGTTACTACGTACGTACTTGACGCCAAAATTTACGCAATCCTGTTGTTTTACAAGATATTTTAATGATATTATAGTATTTATGATTAAAGTTGAGTCTTACCTTTACTATTTTATTCATAATTCTCCGGAGTTTTAAGTAATTTCACTATAAATTATCACTTTAAAGTATTGTAAACAAACAACAAAAAAGGCAAGTTCGATTCTTTGGATTTTATCACATTTCACATGAAGTATGTATAAATAAAAGTTTAAAATATCAGAGAATATATCTTCTACAATAATTTGGTACCTTAAATTAAATAATAAACAATAAATTTGGATACTTGTGGCATTTTTGATTGGAGCACTCACTAACTTTGATGACAGAAAGTTACAAAATGGTGACTTCAACTTCACTTCAAAATATTAAATAAAATTTAGTCTATGGATGTTGTGAATTTGCGCTCATTCGGCACATGTGTTACTAGTCTACGATTTTAAGAGGTTTCGAAAGGTCTCTAACGTAATATTATTAGAGTTTTAAGTTGTTTAAGTAACAAAAATAAAGACACTGCAGCAATTGTTTCCACGAGCAAGGTTCGGATTTTTTGTTTGGAAACGATCGTTCCCAGAAGCAACCGAGCGGTTAAGTAGCCACCTACGAGATGCCATATCAAAAAAAAAAAAAAAATTGTCTTCATCCTTCTTGTCCAAAAGTAAGTAAGGCCGTAAGTTATTGTTGACATTGACAATGACATTGCTGTACCAAAACATGTACCCATCCCAAGTTCTGACTTACTTGGCAAACTTACTGAAAAATACACCTGTATTTGGCATGAGAACTGGCAAGAGACATTGAAAACTAAAGGGAAATGGTATTATAAAATTAATCAAACAGTCGGTTCTGTGGCCTGGTTCACGAAATCTGGTGTTCCGAAGAGCAGGAAATTTTTTACCAATAGAAACCGTCTTAGACTTGGTCATGGCAGATTTAATGCACATTTAGCCAGGATGAATATAAAAGCATCGCCTACTTGCACCAGTTGTAACTCGGGAAGTGATGAGACCCTTGATCACATAATTTTTAATTGCCCTGCATATGCTTTCGAAATAATTCCCCTAATTGGTGAATTACTGGAAATATATAATACGCCAGCAAGCATCCCGCGCAACACTCATGGTTTGCTGGAAAATCGCAATACGTATACAGCACTTTATAAATTTATTTTTAACACCCTTGCTCGTAAAGCTGATGTAATTCCACCGGTTTTAAATATGTAAAGCAGGCCATAACAAACGCGTGTTTTATCAAAGCAAATAGTTAAGTTATAGTCCATAACAGCATTATTTTCCATAACAGCATTATTTTCCATTTCCAGTAATTATGGAACTGATCGCCGCCGCACGGCTCGCGCTGCGCGCTGTTCCATATTTGAAATGGCAAATAATAATACTAATGGAGGGAAAGCAACAGTGTGCATTCACAGATTGAGTTTATTTAAAATTAACAAAATATAAAATACTTCTTTTTCTGTTTCCTCGCAAGTGTGTTAAAAAACGTCGTACGATATACGTGCGTATTGGTTATAACATGCTCGGCTCAATTACACCCTCGCCTTCGGCTCGGGCTGAAATTCCGCCTCGCATGTTATAACCATCATTACGCACTAATATCGTAATGTACTATAACAGCATTGGATGGTTCATTTAACAGTTTGGGCCGTCTTGTTACAAGGATATGATTACCCTGATATAACATTACTACACGGATTTTTGATTACATATTATTTTGATTTAGAATATTAATTGAATATGAACACTCAAGACGTGGCTTTGGCCTTACAACAAGATGAATGTTACTGAAGACGAGGCTTCTGCCTTGCTTATTTTTGGACAAGAAACAAGCAACCGAAGACGAGGCTTCTGCCTTACTTATTTTTGGACAAGAAAGAAGGAACCGAAGAAGTAAGAGTATACTGAGCAATACGTAGCTTAGACAATGTGGGACTTGGATCCATTACTTTAGATTTTTAAGTAAAGTTTCTTTAGTACTATTTATAGTGATAGGAGTATTATCTCCCTTATTGCCTAGTTCCACCAACGTCTGTACTAGGGCCATAAGTACATAATTGTTGGCAACAATTTGGACTTTGATGTCCCTAGGGGGTTCCCCCTATCATTTGGTTTATTTACATTATGTACAGATACAGGTTTTTTTACAGGTGTATGTACAGGCTTATTTACAGATTTATTTACATTGTTAATGTTAGAGTTTATGCTCTTGGAACCCTTTTTTGTAAACTTTTTTATTTATCTATGTATGATATATGTTGCCTAGTTACGTGTGTGTTATATTAATAATTTTGCTGTATTTATTCGACAATATACTTTTACTCTCATGAAATCGTTTTGATTAAAAAGCACGACCTCAACATGGTAGCAGCGCGTGGTTAAACGTTTATTCGTGTTAGAGTAAGTACTAACCAAACTATTTGAGAAAATCATCTATTCCTAAATATGCATAGTTTCAAGATTGACATCGGCCATTTAGAAGGCAATGAAAATTGGCCGACATGGCGATATAAAGTCTTGCAGCTGCGCAGGGGCACTGGAAGCAGTAGAAGGCAGACTAAAAAAGCCTGTCCTGCCCAAAGACGCCAGCCCACAAGAGATCGAATCATATAAGGAAAAATTACAAAAGTATAATGAAGCAGATAGTAAAGCCTTGCTATTACTAACAGCAAACATGTCGGATATTACCCTACAAAAGATTATGAGACTAGAGACGTCTAGAGAAGTATGGGACGAGCTACATCGATTGTTTGATCGTTCAACAGACGACAAAACTTATACCTACTCACTGGATTTTTTCCATTATTGCAAGGATCCGCAGGACGATATGGGTACACATATTTCGAAGCTAAAGAATATGTGGCATGACTTGACAATTGAGCTGATGAAGGAGTACAAGTGTGAATTACCAGAAGTTTTACTCATTTGCATAATTCTCGATACACTACCCGAATCATTCTTCCCGTTTAAGTCAAGCTGGTTACTATTATCAAAAGCTGATCGCAATATCGAAAATTTGACTGTACAATTATGCAACTTTGAAAAGTCTCTTACAAGTCAACATAATCAGCCTGGGTCTACTGAAGCTTTTGCTACACAAAACAGCAATGTAAAGTTTATCAAAAAGAAATGCAGCTATTGCGGCAAACTAGGCCACAAGATTAAGAAATGTCATAAATGGATGTCAGATGGTAGACCACCAAAACCTACACCTTCCAGTAACGAAGCCAAAGTAAACACTCTCTTGATGTACCTTGAAGATAAACAAGAAGTGAATGCAGTATCGGAAAATGATGTGGACAGTTGGTACGTTGATAATGGAGCGACCAATCACGTCACGAATCGGAAAGATTTTTTCACTACTTTCGAAAGCTGTAACACTAATACTTTGACTACTGCAAATGGAGCCACAGTTGGTGCTCTTGGTAAGGGGACTGTACATCTGATCTCTATTGTCAACAATAAAAGGCAAGACATAATACTTAATGAAGTTTGGTACGTACCTGCAATTAAAAAGAATCTTTTCTCAGTTCTGGCTGCCCAAGATAAACTGAATAACAGTGTCTTTACTTCTAAAAGAGAGACTTGCTCACTTAAAGTGAAGGGACAAGTTTACCTAGTAGGAGAACGCTCTAAAAATGGAGGACTATATAAGCTCAATGCAAAAACAGTTACTGGCAATAGCACTGAAAAAGTGAACGTATTGTCCAAGTCCAACCTTCAACTTTATCATGAGAGATTTGCTCACCAGAATAAAGTTATCGAACATGAACTAGGTATTAAAGTACCACTCGATTCTGAATTTTGTACTGGGTGCATCTATGGAAAGGCACATAGAAAGAAATTTGGAACAAGGGTGCAGGCTAAGGAACCTGGAGAAATACTGCATGCTGATGTTTGTGGGCATTTTTCCCTGTTCTTTTAGCAAGTACAGATACTTTGTTCTCTTCAAAGATGACTTCAGTAAATACAAATTTGTCTACTTCTTGAAACATAAGTCTGAAGTTTGTGAAAAACTCAAACAAGTTCTTCAAGAAAGTAAAACAGCTGGTAATACTATAAAAGAACTTTTAAGCGATAACGGTGGAGAGTTCGATAATGAGAATGTCAAGAAAGTATTGCAAAAAGCTGGCATAAAACAAAGGCTGACTATACCCTACACTCCCCAACAAAACGGATCGAGTGAAAGGGAAAATAGGACGTTAGTTGAAGCTGCACGCAGTTTAATGCATTCTCATGAAGAATTACCTGTTAGTTGCTGGTCTGAATTAGTAAACACAGCGGCATATGTCCTAAATAGGAAGGACCTTCAATCGTAGATGGAAAGTCACCTTATGAACTTTGGTTAAATAGAAAACCATCTATAAAACATTTAAGAGTAATTGGATGCGAAAGTTACGCCCATGTCCCCAAGCAAAAGCGAACTAAGCTGTCGAAAAAGGCTCAAAAATGTGTATTGATTGGTTATGAAGGTGATGACGGATACCGCTTGTTAAGCTTCAATAAAAATGGTAAGCCTACTCTTGTAAGATCCAGAGACGTCGTATTCAATGAGTCAGCATTAAACCCAATTGGTCTTGACGATCCTGAAGATTATCAAGAATATCCTTCAGTTGAAGTTCATTTTCCAATTAATACACCTTTGATGTGTGATGCAAGGGAGGATATACGCAACGTAGACAGCTCTGACGGTTGATTATTTGAAAACCATTGGGTTTAAACAATACGATACAGATACATGCCTATTTATTCGAAATCGTTTAAATGATAAGATTATTCTTGCGCTATACGTTGATGACGGTCTTATAGCTGCATCAAATCCAAAAGAATGTGATAGATTCATATCTGAGTTAAAGAGAAGATTTAAAATCACAACTAACGATGCGTCATATTTCTTGGGTTTGGAAATTATGAATGTGAATGGTGATATCACGGTTACACAGAAGCATTACGCACAAAAAGTGTTGGATCGCTTTGGGATGTCTGAATGTAAGCCTGCAACTACTCCTATTTTAAAAGATGGGCAGGATGGACACCTAAATGAAGTGAAAGATTCAGTAGAACCTGTAAACTTTCCATATAGAGAAGCTGTTGTTGCTCTAGCATATCTAACAGT
This sequence comes from Sesamia nonagrioides, assembly GCA_017933935.1. NCBI lineage: Eukaryota > Metazoa > Arthropoda > Insecta > Lepidoptera > Noctuidae > Sesamia > Sesamia nonagrioides. The sequence goes on along the minus strand of JADWQK010000137.1, from coordinate 1,079,449 downwards.
TGGAACCAGACCAGACTTGGCGTATGCTATGAGTGTAGTGTCCAGATCACTAGAAAACCTAAACAAAGATGATATCCAAAGATTGAAACGTGTGTTAAGATACATCAAAGGAACTTTGGATTATGGGATCACATATCAGAAAAACAACGAAATTATGAATGTGAATGGTGATATCACGGTTACACAGAAGCATTACGCACAAAAAGTGTTGGATCGCTTTGGGATGTCTGAATGTAAGCCTGCAACTACTCCTATTTTAAAAGATGGGCAGGATGGACACCTAAATGAAGTGAAAGATTCAGTAGAACCTGTAAACTTTCCATATAGAGAAGCTGTTGTTGCTCTAGCATATCTAACAGTTGGAACCAGACCAGACTTGGCGTATGCTATGAGTGTAGTGTCCAGATCACTAGAAAACCTAAACAAAGATGATATCCAAAGATTGAAACGTGTGTTAAGATACATCAAAGGAACTTTGGATTATGGGATCACATATCAGAAAAACAACAATGGTTATATTTTGTACTGTTACAGTGATTCCGACCACGGAGGGGATAAAACCACTGGCAGGTCAACATCAGGCATATTATGTTTATACTCTGGAGGAGCAATATCCTGGTCGAGTCGAAGACAAACAGGTGTTGCTATTTCAAGCACGGAAGCTGAACTAGTTGCAGCTAGTGAAGCGGCTAGAGAAATAGTCTGGATCAAAAGGCTTTTTGCAGAGATATCAAACCTAAAGGAGATTCCTGTGCTGAAGGTTGATAATGACGCAGCCATAAAGATCTCACACAATCCTGAGTTACATAGGAGAACGAAGCATATTGCCATTCGTCATTTCTATGTCAGAGAACTGGTGACTGCTGGTGAACTATCAGTACAGTATATACCAACTGAATTTCAGTTAGCGGATATACTAACGAAACCTTTGCACCAGCCTAAAATTGTTTCTATGGCAAAGCTTAAGGGATTAAGTAAATAAAGAAACATTCAAAAAGGGAGGATGTTAGAGTTTATGCTCTTGGAACTCTTTTTTGTAAACTTTTTTATTTATCTATGTATGATATATGTTGCCTAGTTAAGTGTGGGTTATATTAATAATTTTGCTGTATTTATTCGACAATATACTTTTACTCTCATGAAATCGTTTTGATTAAAAAGCACGATCTCAACAGTTAATTGGTTTCATTTTTGGAGGTGAAAGAGGTGGAAATTGAGTATTTTCGTTCATTTGTTCTTTTGTCATTATAGCACTTGCATAAGTAATCTTATTTTCCTTTTTTAAAACTTTATTTAACTTAATTGGGCATAATCTAGAAATTGCTAGATGAGGCCCACTGCAATTGACACAGCAGATCTCTGTTGGTATGCCACACTCTTTATATAAAAATGCTCACCTCCACAAATGGAACATCTTTGTTTGCCATTGCATATTTTGGCAGAATGATTGAATTTGAAGCAACGGAAACATTGCTGTAATCGGGGGACAAATTCAAATACTCGATTTGAAAATAAGTCATATTGTACATTATCAGGAAGTATATTTGATAGAAAGGTAATGCTAACTGTTTGAAGTGGTACACGTCATTGCCCAACTTTCTTTGTAAATCTTCGTACTGCAATAATTTCATAGACTGATGAAAGTTTTGTGTATAATTCTTTATTGGAAATGTTTGCTGGTACATATCTAATTATACCTGTTTTTTCAATTTGCGCCGCCGGCTGAGTACATCCTCAGGCTGGGGATGTTTAAGTGAAGTGGGCGGGTTATCCCCGCCCCCCTCGTTTCCCACCATTTTCACGGGTTTGCACACCTAGCACTGTTGTTTTGATTAACTTTTACACGAAAAATTGTAAAAATTTAATGAAAAGGACAATTTCAAAATTTTTCTGAACCGCGCTTATTTCAAGTTCCCGCCAGACTCTGACCTTTATAATTACGGCTGTCAATTAATAGGGACACGAAAAAAGTATCGATACTTTTTATTTGATACTTTTACTTATCAAGTACCTACTGGAGTTTGGCGGGAATGTCAAGATGAGTGTCACGCTCATTTTTCATTGGACTTTTAAAATTATTTATAGTGTAGTTTACTAAATAAAAACGCGTGATTTATGTAGTAAAAAGTGCATTCAGTGAATAATTCAAAAAGAACAGTGAAATATTGTAGCATAGTGGCCGCTTCATGTCTTTACGCTAAACCGCTCCTTATCGTCTAAACGCGGGAAACGAAAGGAGTTAGGGTAAGTTAAGCTAGGATAAGTTAGGATTCCGTGTGCAGTTTCTGGCCTGCCATCGGACGCGTCCCCAGGTGGCGGATAGGGGAACGGCCCCCAGATATGGGGGTTACCGGTTTACCGGCGCGGACCAAAATCAGATGTGGGGACCGCTTCGGCGGTCACACGTGCGGCGGGTCGGCCACCACTCGAGGTGGCTGACGTGACCCGAACTCCGGGTCACCGTCGGGCAACCCGGTCTCCTCATTGAGAGGAGCTGGGGGCCCCGTTTGCCTCCGGGCAAACGAGTGGGGCTAAGAGGAAGGACACCTCGCTAAAAAACCCTTGGCTGCTGCGTCTTCTCGCACAAAAAGACGTACCCAGCCCGGCCCCTCCCTGTGGAGTGGAGGGACCACTGTGGGCCCGCCCTAGGCGGGAATCGCCGGCGGGGGATTGGTAGTTAGGCTGTGCCATTTTCCCATGACCCCGCCACTCAGGCGATGTCGTTGTGCCGCTGTGGGTTTAGTGGGTATTCCCGGCTTCGGCTGGGCGAGTCCCACACACGCCCTTCGGGGTATGGTGCGTAAATGCATTACCACAGCGTCAAAAAAAAAAAAAAAAAAAAAAAAAAAAAAAAAAAAAAAAAAAAAAAAAAAGGATAAGTTAGGATGAACCCGCAGCGGTGCAGGCTCGGGATATTAGGCCCGGGCGCGGCGGACTGAGTTCTTTCCCGGTGTGCCAAGTCGCCACAGTGTTGGCCGTCCAGGCAAAATGCCAAGGACGGCTCTTAGTGGGTTTTAGCCGGGCCGTGATCCGGGTACTTGAGGCAGCGCCGATGCGCTGCTTCAAGTGCTTGGGGATCGGTCACACCCGAGCCATGTGTCCATCCACAGTACATAGGGCGGACACGTGCTTCCGCTGCGGGCAATAGGGGCACAAGGCGGCCTCGTGCGAGGCCACCAAGCCGCATGCGCGCCGTGCGCCGACAGTGGGTGCCCTGCGGACCACGTGATGGGGGGGAGCTCATGCCGACTCCCCTCTAAGAAGGGCAAGCCACAGGCGGCTATAAGCCGTCCTGCCGCTGCTGCCACCACCCCCGCTGATGTCCCATCACCGGCGGTGGCAGAGGGTGATGCGATGGTCGAGTAATGGGTACCGACCATCGCATCTTGCAGGCAAACACCAACCACTGCCGGGCTGCCCAGGACTTACTGGTGCAGTCAATGGCCGAGTGGTTGGTGGATGTGGCAGTGGTGGCCGAGCCGTACTATACTCCCAGCAATTGGCTGGGAGATAGTGACGGCTCGGTGGCAATCGTGGCGCGGTCTTCCTCGGACTCCCCTCCCCTCTCGCTCTTAGAGATCACATGAATCAAGATGTCAACAAACTATATAAGTAGTGTGCCTAAACTTCAATACTGATCCGACCACTACGAGAGTTGGGGGGAGTCCCGCCGCGGTTAGGTTAGGTTAGGTAAAGGCAGAGAAAACTACGATGAGTGGACATTCGCAGTTGAAAATGTGCTCGTATTGGAAGGCATGTTACATTGTATTCCGCCGGTGGAACAGAAATAAAACCCGAAGACGATGCGAAATCGCGGGCCAAATTATGCCTAACTATCGACCCGACCTTGAATGTGCATATCAAGAGAATGACGACTGCGAAAGAGTTGTGGGATAAACTCAAATCTCTGTTTGACGACTCAGGTTTTTCGAGGAAGATATCGTTATTGCGCCCCTTGATATCAATACGGCGAGAAAATTGCGAAGATATGACCAGCTACGCGACTCAAATCGTGGAAACATCGCAACGGCTATGTGGAACCCGCTATGTGGAACTTTGAAATAACCGATCAGTGGATTGGATCACTGATGCTTGCAACCTGCAAGCATCAGTGATCCAATCCACTGATCGGTACCTGAAAAATTTTCACCAATGATCATGGCCATCGAACACTCAGGTATAGCTATCACAGCAGACGGCATCAAGACAAAGCTATTGGATTCTGAGCCGTTAGAATTGATGGGAGTGACATCGAAAGAAACGCAGAATACTGAAGCGGCGTTTGCATCGAAATGGGGGAAACCAAAACCCAGACATGGCAACACCAATCAGAGCGGAAATGGCGGGAAGTCAACGTGAACTGACTAATCTCTGTTGAGATCAAAGTAATTGTATAAATACCTAGAACGCTGGCGAGCCGGCAAAGGCGTTCCTAGAAAGAGAAACGCACGAAGGACCCCTGTGTCCCTTTCTAGTAGGGTGTACACAGTTCATAAGAAAATTGGGACATTTAATATACTTCAAAATTACACCAATTACATTACACCGACGGATCAAAAACCGATCATGGAACGGGCGTCGGAGTGTTCTCACAAGCCCTCAATATAAATATATCCAGACCGCTAGGGATGCTCAACACGATCTATCAAGTAGAGTGTGTGGGCATAACTCTGGCAGCCCTAGCCATAAAAGCCAAAAGAGTTGCGGACACGCGTGTCCGCATACTCACTGACAGTGCTTCCGTCCTCCAATCCCTAAAGCAGGGATGCATCACATCAAGTCCAATACTTGAGTGCCACGACGCATTGGAACGGATAACTGTACCAGACTGCAACACTGTGACACTACAGTGGATAAAGGCTCACAGCGGTTCACTAGGTAATGACGCAGCCGACAAGCTGGCTAGAAGGGCATCCAGCGCGTTGGTCAGCGGACCGGAGCCCATTGTGCCTGTCCCCTTTATTCAAATACGCAGATGGCTACAAAGGCATACCCACGAACAAGCGGAGATTTGGTGGTCCTCGTCACCGGGCTGCAGGCAGTCCAGCGAGGCTATGCCATCCCTGGATGAAAAGCTAACCAAAAGGTTGCTGCGCCTCGACAGGAAAAACCTACGATCCATGAGGGGGTCATCACGGGCCACTGCTCGCTGAATAAGGCTCTCCACACAATAGGCATAACGGACAGCCCTCTGTGCAGAGCCTGCATAGAGGCTGACGAGACAGTTGCGCATGTACTCTTCGAGTGTACAGGCGTTACCCAAATAAGAAACGAAACCATAGGAGCACCAAGATCTTACACAGATGTTCTCAACAGGCTAGGAGACCTGATGGGCTTCTGGAGGGAGGTGCGCTGGCTGGAATAACCGCCAAAGGCCGCCATGGTCCAGGCACAATGGTCCGCTGGAGGGACTGAGTGCGGAAACCAAACCAATAACATAGAACAGAACAGAAACTTCAAAATTTTTTTTTAGTAAATATCTAATAACAGTAAGAGGTAGCTACAAAATAAAACATGAACTTTATTTATATTGTATACTAGCGACCCGACCCGGCTTCGCTCGAATAAATGTATTATATTAGGTATATATAACTTTATCTTGAATCACTCTATCTATTAAAGAAAAGCGCATCTCGTTACTTAGTTTTATGGATCTAAACATACATAGGGACAGTTATAGGCTCGCGTTGCCCCTGTGCGCCGCAGCCTCAATGTCTCTGTAATATTTTCGAAAATATTTATTAAATTACATGCTGTAAAAGGCAATATTGATATATGTCGGTCTCCGTGGCGCAGCGGTCAACCCGCCTGCCTGCGACGTGGAGGCCCCGGGTTCGATCCCCGGCCAGGTCATGATGGGAAACGATCTTTTCCTAATTGTCCTGGGTCTTGGATGTTTATCTATATATGTATCTATTATAAAATATAGTATCGTTGAGTTAGTATCCCATAACACAAGTCTCGAACTTACTTTGGGGCTAGCTCAATCTGTGTGATTTGCCTGTATATATATATATATATATATATATCAGTGGCGAAGGGTGAAATTTTGACAAAGGGAAGCCGGTCCAAAAAAATAAACACTTAAACACTTACCTACTGCAGGATATCTTGAATAATATTGCCGGTAGAATAATATAAGCCATAATAACAAACAAAATCCACAGTATTTAACCAAATCTGCGATTAAATTACCTTACAGAATCAGTCACAGTTTAAATAACACAAATATTAAAATATAACAAACGAAATTATCACGCACCAGTGGTATAGCAACATGTCACATACTAACAATAATTTATTTTCAACCTTACGAAATGGAACACGAAAATATGCCAAAATAAAAAGAATATGACTTGCGAAGGATTTCATTATAACGCTAATTCTTTTTAATTTTGTCGTGTTTTCTTTCTCCCGTGCCGTGCTTCAATAACAATAATTTCTTTGTCTCTTTCTAATAGAGGAGAGGAGAGAACTGCAACCCGGTCGCGAATAGCCTATCTTTCTTTAAATTTTACGTACAGTTAGCGAGCATTAGAAAGAGATGGTGACACGCTCTGTCTCTTTTCGCCTCATAGTAAAACGTTGGCCGAGATAAGCTGTAATTCGTCGAGTTACCTTTACGACTATAAAATGAAATGTGATACTTAGGGTATTGCTAAGAATTACTATTGCTATTGTAAATCGCGCAGGCATTTAATTAATAATACTTTGTTAATGAAATAGAATGTAAATACTTTTGTATGAATATGGAACTGATTTTTGAAAGGTAACCCGGTGGGAATCGGCTTGTATGGACTCTTCGCCACTGATATATATATATATATATATATATAAAATGCAAAATGAATTTAGTGAATAAGGTTTTCAGTACGTTGACTTAATAGAAACGTTTGGAACGCAAGTCATACCCACGCCCACGCGCCTCAATTCGAGTGCCCCCTCGGTACTCTAGCTAGCAGTCTAGCTAGTAGTCACGCACCAAAGAGTATAATAATACTAGCACACACCGTTGTGATCAGTGGACGACGCAGCGCGCTACGCTGCGTAATATAATTAAAAATTAACAAAAGGCATGTTCATGAAATCAACACATTTATTTATACAAAGTGTTACAGACGTAACTAATACACTTTGAAAGACAAAAAATTATCAACCATCATACCGCAAATGTATAAAACCTTGTTTTAGTTGTTGGTTCAAATGGGATAACTTCATGCCATTATTCTCGAATTCCATCATCACTTGGAACACTGCAAGAAAATTATGTTCACCAACAATCAATAAAAAATATCGAACCGGACGAAGCGTTTCGCCTCGTCCTTTATACCGCGTACATCGAGGTACTGGAGCAATTTGCCAGCCGGCAGTGTTTTTAAGGCTAGAGTGAATAGGCTCTTAATAAACTAGTGCGCTTTACCATCATCGATTGCGTCACTGACTCACTGCTTACCATCCGGCCGGATTGCGGTCAAGCGCTAGTTTATATATATTTTTTTTAATTATTTTAAACTAGTGCTTGACTGCAATCCCGCCTGATGGTAAGCAGTGATGCAATCGTTGATGGTAAAGCGCACTAGTTTATTAAGCCTATTCACTTAAAAAACTTAGGAATAGGAAGGATGACGACAGTTGAGCGAGGTGATGCAATGTTAAACCCAATAACACGACCAACGATGCTGCGCCAGAGGGAGATTGATCTGGAGACTCTCCACGACCAAACCTCCGACACAAGAACATTTGGCGCATCGTACCCGGCGCACATCGCAACACAACTGCTCAGACCCGTCTTCCGTACGGCTTCAACAAATATCAAGCCGGAACACGACGAATCGCTTGGCGAAATAATAATAATAATAAAATGGTTAGGTTAGTTATTCAAGTAGGTTAAACTTTTTGTAAAAGTGTGAGGTAAGTAGGTATAGCTAATACAGATAGTTGACATACCTACAATGATACGCTGTTTGTTACATTTTCTTTAGGACATATTAGGTATAAAAATTTAAAGAAAATATACAATTTGTTTATAGTAAATCTTTTCACTTTCTTAACAAACTTAAAAAAGGAAGATGTTCTTTGTTCAGCTGTCTTGTCTTTTTTACAGAACATTATACTCATCCTACACAAAAAAATTGCATCGACCATATTGTTTATATAACCCAATATGTCAACGGTGTTGCCATTTAATAGTTCATACTATCTGCTAATATTGTTTTATTTTTATTTATTGATCACAATAAATGCATTGATTTAATGTTGAGCTAAGCAGAGAGGCAGTAGAGGCCGTAACTACTTAACCGGACTTTCCTGTGGATGCTCAACCAAAGAAGTAGGGCAATGTCGTCTGCTAAGAGTTGATGATTCTCTGCAGCGGAGATGGGTGGGAGATAGGCCGACACTATAGTAATAGGTCGGTGGCCTGTCATGCCGAGACGGCATATTGAAACTTCGAGTCGTGAGAGGGGTGGGGGGTCCATTTGGATGCAATGAAGAGCCCTTTTGAAATAAATAAGGGTACCGCCTTTGTGGCACCGCAGCCTGTGGATCAGCCAGTGGTCCATAGCAGTCGTCCAGTTCCGAGCTCCCGGGTGCTCACTGAGACCAGCTAAGCCGCGCGGATCGTCTTATCAGCTACTCGTCTGTGCCGGTGCCGAGTCCTGACCGGCACGGGCACAGGCGGGAGCCCTCGCCCCCGCCACCCGGCGGCCCGCCGCCGCCGTTGCGATCGCGGCAACCACATGTTTTTATCAGTGCTTCCTTAAAAGAGTGAACTTTTTATTTTTTTAACTATTTTATTTCTTTTTAACAATTAAGTGTTCCTGTGAGTGTTTTATTTTATCCGGCATTACAATAGAATGCCGAAGAAACCCGGTGCACGCGGCTCTCTCGGCCGCGACGCCGGGCCTGAAGAGACCCGTCCGGTGATGGACCGGGCAGTATCGCTGCCCGAAATGGGCAGCGCAGTCTCTGCATCACTGCCCAAATCGGGCAACGCGCCGTCCGCTCCGACACCGGCCGGGCAAACAACAGCTCGTAAGATGAGAGAGGGTGGTACCAGTGCCGTGCTGGCAGCCGGCCCACCGACGACATCGGCGCCTGCGCGCGTTGCGCCGGCACCGTCGTCGGGTCGGCAGCACGCGGTGCCCGTCCGCCCAGCAGCGTTCCGGCCAGTGCCTATTCAGGCACCGGGACCGGCCGCCACCCAGGGGCGCACGCAACAAGTGCGTGCACCCCCTAAGCCAGTCCGCGTACCTGCACCCGCGCGCCCGGCTGCGCCCGCTGCGCGGGCCGCGGCGCCAGCGCGCGCCGCCGCGCTGCCCGCGCAGAGCGCGCCGCCGACGCGAACCTCAATGACACCTGCGCACACCCGCGCACCCCTGTCGCGCCCAGCTGTGTCGCCGACGCAGCAAACAGCACCGCCCGCTCAAGCTGGGCCCGCATCGGCTCAAGCTGTGCCAGCTCCGGGCACCGCCTCGCCCGCCACCCACAGCTTGCTGAGCGAGCTGGCGGGACCGGCGGGGGCGGAGCTTGAGCGGCCAGCCAGAGCGGGCGGCACTCGTAGACCGTCGCATAGGGCGCCACTGGTGCCTGAGTCGCCGGCACCCCCGAGGGCCTCAGCCTTCGACTCCCCCGCCGCGCTATCGGCGTGCTCTTCGAGCACGTCACTGGCGTCCGGGGACTCGGCCGGGTCCGGTCGCGGGGACGTGTCGCGAGATACGACCCCGCGATCCGGGCGCCGGTCCACCGAGGGAAGAGACCTATCAGGTCGGCAGTCGCCGGCCTCACCAACGCCGCCGCAGCTTGGGTTCGGCTTTGAGTCTGCACTCGAGGCCCGGCCACAGCGGCGGCGTAGAAGCTCGGGCGAGACCATTGAGGCAAAACGTTATTGCCTCGACCCACCGCGACCGCAGCGCACCAGCGCGCCGCGCGGGGGGGGGCAGTCGGCCTCGCCCACCTTTGCTCAGGCGGTGCGCCGCACGCCGCCGCGCTCGCCTACACCGACGCCGACGCCAATGGAGGAGGAGGATCAAACAACAACTGTGTCCGCCGGTACCACCGCTCCCCCCGCTGCTACCCCTGGCTCACCCGAGCCGGTCGCAACCACGAAGAAACCGAAGAAGCAGCGCTACCCGCCGCTGGTAGTGGAGAAACTACCGAACTGGGCCGCTCACTTCCGGGCCCTCAGGGAGCGCTTGGGCCGGCCGCCTAATGCTCGCCCCTACGGGACGGGGGTACGATTTACCCCCGACACCGAGGATGAGTATCGGCTGGTCCAGCGATACCTCACCGGCCTGGAAAAGGAGAGCGGCGTGTCCTGGTTCGCATACTCCCTGCCAGCGGACAAAAGCGTGAAGATCGCCATCCGGGGGCTGCCAGCGGACACAGACCCTCAGGAGATAGACGAGGAACTCCGGGCGTTGGGATACGAGCCGGAGTACGTGCGCCATATTAAGGGCGCACAGGGAAGACCCGGCTGCGTGTTCCACGCCATACTCAAGAGGACGCCCGAGGTCAGAAACATCTATGACACCGCCGTGTTCATGAACATGCGCGGTGTCAAGATTGAGGCTTGGCGGGGAAAACGTGGGCCCGCTCAATGTCACCGGTGCCAAAAATTTAGGCACAGCTCCCACCAGTGCCACCGACCGCTCGCCTGTGTGCGCTGCGGCGGGGAACACGTGGCACGCGATTGCCCACGTCCGCGGGAGGAGCCCGCCACTTGTGCAAATTGTGGCGGTCCGCACCCCGCATGCAACACCAAGTGCCCCGTGTTCCAGGCGGAACTAAAGAACAGGCGAGCGGGGACTGCCGCCATTTCGACCAGAGCGCGCCGGCCACAAGCGGCCACCGAGAGGCCGCTTACGGTCGACGCCGACGCTGACGCCGCAACCCTAATGGCGGCAGCCAACGGGCCCACCGACCGCGCTCAAGCCACCTCGTCTAAGCGGAGGAAGAAGGGGCGCGGGGGCAAGGGGAAAGGCAAGAAGCCGACAGAACCCCTTGTCACTCAGGAAGACGTGCCTAAGGTCGCCGACCCTGCCCCAAAGGACAGGCAGGTCGTGGCTCCTGGCACATTAGAGTCCGGCGCCGGTACAGCGCCGCGACAGAAGGCTCAAGCCAACCGCGGCACCACCGGTGCCCCAACTACGAAAACCAAGACCGAGACTACAAAGGAGTTCACGACCTGTGCCATTGAACTATTGATGGGCCTTATTAAGGCCATCAGGCAGGGTCAGGATGTAGAAACCGTCATCTTCGACGGCCTGGCCAGATTACTACTCATCTACCGTGGCTAGGCCGTTGAGGATGGTTCACTGGAACGCCCGCGGCCTTAGGGGAAAGGTCGCCCCCCTCCGCCATCTCCTGAGGGAACAGGACGTCGACGTGGCGCTAATAAGCGAGACCTTCCTGGGACCGGAGGACAAGGTCAGATTCCCGGGATATCTCGTTTATAGGAAGGACGAACGGTCAGCCTCCCACTCCCGGTACCGTGGTCTGGCGGTACTTGTGAGGCGAAGAGTCGTCCATCAGGAGCTACCCGTACCATCGCTCGGCACTTTTTACGCGCTGGGTGTGCAGCTGCACGTGGCTGGCGAGGACATCGACGTGTACGCGTGCTATAAGCCCCCCGCGGCTCCCATGGACCTAACTGAGCTGCGGGGCCTACTGTACGGCGCGCCGCGCGCTGTTGTCCTCGCCGGCGACTTTAACTGCAAGCACCCGGCGTGGAACTCGGTGCGGACCAACGCGGGTGGCAGACGGCTCTTCGCGGACGCGGAAGCCTCCGACTACACGGTGTCCGGCCCGGAGTTGCCCACCCACTATCCGGACAACCCGGCGAATATGCCGGACGTGCTGGACATCGTGATTCATCGGGGGCTGTGCAGCCAGATCACCCAGCTGGTGATCGACGACGAGTTACAGTCGGACCATCAACCTGTACTCGTCGTCCTATCGGGGACGCTGACCCACCTGAAACCGCTAGCGCCACGTCGACGCATAGACTGGACGAAGTTCGCAGAGGAAGTAGAGGCCACCACGCCGGCTCGGCCCATAACAACCTCCGCGGGCGTAGACGCCATGGCAAATGACGTCACTGCTTGCGTACAGAGCGCCTTGCAGTCGGCGACAAGCATACAGCCACAGGGGAGAGGGCTACTGCCGCCCCTGCCGGCGCGGCTCAGCAAGATGATCGCCGAGAAGAGGCGACTACGCAAGCAGTGGCAACAGCTAAGATGCCCCACGCTAAAGAGGAAACTTAACCATCTCGCGGAGAAGGTGAAGGCCGAGCTTAAGGCGCACGCCGCCGAGGGCTGGGAGGAGAGAATTGAGGCCACAACTGAGAGTTGGCCCTCATTACATAATCTATGTCGCCAGTTGAAGAACACCCCAGCCCCGGTAAGACCGCTACTCAACAGCGACGGGGCGCTGAGGTACACCGCAGAGGACCGGGCGGAGGTCTTCGCAGAACACCTGGAGCGTCAGTTCCGCCCCAACCCGACCAGCGACACCGACCATGTCGCAGCAGTTGAGAAACACCTGGGAGACTACTTCGCAGCGCCGATAGCTCCCGATGAAGAACCAGTGTATTTCTCGCCGGGCGCAGTCAGACGCGCCATCCTCCGTACCAAGCCCAAGAAGGCCCCCGGTGCTGACGGTATAACCAATACAGCGCTGCGCCACCTGCCGTACCGAATGGTAGCGGCCTTGGCGCGCCTGTATACCGCGGTACTGCGCACCGGGACCTTCCCCGCTGTCTGGAAGGAGGGGCGCGTCATAATGCTGCCCAAGGCGGGAAAAAACATACTGAAGCCGGAGAGCTATCGGCCGATCACACTGCTGCCGACAGTCTCCAAGGTGTTCGAGGCACTCCTGCTGCGACATCTCCAGCCTCATATCGCGCCGCGGCCCGAGCAATTCGGGTTCCGGGCGGAGCACAGCACGACGCTCCAGCTGTCGAGGGTACTGCACCACGTCACGGCCGCTCTTAACAAGAAAGAGTGTGCCGTTGCAGTACTCCTCGACATGGAGAAGGCCTTCGACCGTGTGTGGCACGACGGCCTGATTTACAAACTGGCCACATCAGGCGCGCCCCGTCGCGTTGTAAAGGTGGTCTCTACCTTCCTCTCCGACAGGACTTTCCGGGTGGTGGTTGACGGGACGCTATCCGCCCCCCGCCCTGTGCTCGCGGGTGTACCGCAGGGCAGCTGCCTGTCGCCTGCGTGCTACTCACGTTACACCGACGACATCCCCACTACCTCGGAAGCGATGCTCGCGCTCTACGCTGACGACGCCGCGTACATCACTACATCGCTTAATGCGAAGTACGCGGCCGTCAAGATGCAGCGTGTGCTCGGGCTCCTTCCCGAGTGGCTCTCCAAGTGGCGGCTGTCGGTGAACGTGGGAAAAACGCAGGCGATCTTATTCGGGCGTGCGTCCGTCCCACCACCCCTGAGACTCCTGGGAGCCGCCGTCGAGTGGTCCCCCCGGGTGAAGTACCTGGGGGTGACGATCGACCGCCGGCTCACCATGGGGCCACACGTCCGCTCGGTCGCCGCACGGGGCAGGGTTGCCCGCCACCTGCTCAAACCAGTGCTCTCATCCTGCATCCCGGCGCGCGTCAAACTGGCCGTGTACAAGTTGTACATACGGCCAATACTGACGTACGCCGCTCCGGCATGGTTCGCCCTCACTAGCGAGGCGCACCGCAAGACGCTCCGCGCGCAAGAAAACCTTGCGCTGCGGACAATAGTTGCCGCTCCTCGCTACGTGAGGAACGATGTCATCCGGAGGGACCTCAGGCTTGAGAGCCTGGATGAGTTTGTGCGGCGCCTCGCGAAGGGTATGTTCGCGCGTGCCGACGCGTCCGACCTGACGCATGTCAAGGACATCGCGCCCTGGCACGCGCGCCCCCCTGACGCGAAACCCTTCCCCCGCGACCTGGTAGCGGACCTGTGACCCCACTCCACCGGATTGACCTTCACAGGTGAGTCGCACCCAGGTTACACGCGGCTCACCTGACCCAATAATACTGCACCCTCTACACACACTCGTCGCGTAGCGTATGCTAGGTTAATATAGGTACGCATACGCGGCGGCAGACAACCATCACAAAACAGACGCCAAACACATACACGCGTACGCGTAGCGTGGGCCGCGGTACGCGTAATCACTGGGCGGTGTTACTCTACAATTCAATACCGCCCACACATACATCACGACCCCTTAGCCTGAAGTGGTTACCGTACATAGATGGTTTCTCAGGACGGGCGGGGGTTACATGTTACATCCGTAACTCTGTAGGAGCGTCGAGTCGGCACCACCTGTCGCTGGTCGTCCTCTGCTGGGCTTCCCCCAGGGCAACTGGGGGTCTCACCTGGCAGGGACTGACCGCCGGAGTGCCGTGAAGCAAGCAGGGTCGTGAGTGGGCCCTGTGGCGCGCCTACAGAATAACACATAGCAACCAATAACACAGACGTGCGCAACTCACGCACGTAACTACATCTGACAGGCCATTGTCGCCGACCCAAAGAGAGGCCCGTATTAACGGGCCACCTAAATGGACTCCGCGGCCGGGGGGCATAGCCCTGGGTCCGCTCGCCACGCCCCCTGACGGGGGCGTCGCGATCTCCCGAACGAACCGCAGCCTGTCCTTGCGAACTACACGGTAGTTAGCAATTAGGGGTGTGCGGTGACTAGGCTTGAGAAAGGTCTCTTGAGCGAGGAAGATGTCTATCTGGTGCTCTCGAAGGAAGGTTGAGATCTTGAACTTCTGATCTCTAATGCCGTCGGCATTGAAGTGGGCCAGCTTGAGGGATCGGGGCTTGGTTCTCTGTCTGGCCGTATTATCCATAAATTACTTATTGGATGCAAGGGAGGAAAGGGCGTGTGTAATTTCTGGGTACGCATTGTAAATGTTAATAATGGCTTGCAGATTGCCAGCTGCCATAGCGACTTTTAAGTCGGTTGCCATCTGTCTGGCGCGAGGCGACATAAAAATAAGAAAGGTCCCCGAGATGATATTAAAAGCATCTGTGGGACCGTTTCCTGACATTGGGGTCGAGGGAGGGGATGAGGGGGTTGTTGCTGCAGCCATAGGTGCAGGGGCAGGAGGGGACGGGGCCGCCTTTTGGGCCGTGGTAGGACGGATACGAGGATCCTTGTCATGCCAGGCGGGGGTGGTTGGGGGGGTCTGGGGAGCGGACGCCACGAGGGCCGGGAAGGCCCTCTGGTGGTTTAGTTGATTCCAGGGACTGGGCCTTTGAGGGCTCAGTCGCTCTGGGATCTGACTCCCTGGGGATTCACGCTTTTGGCGTGCGTTAGCCCGGTTGGCTAGATTGGAGGAGGAGGATTTGGGGGCCTTGGGGCACCCGCGATAATTGGCCGTGTGGCCGGTCGCGCCGCAGAGGACGCAACTAGGTGGCTCTTTGCAGAGCGCACGGTCCTTGGGGCGGGGGCACTCTGCCGTGCCATGATCGCCTAGGCACTTAACGCACCTGGGTTTGGCGTGGCAGTGAGCCTGGGAGTGCCCATAAAGTTGACACCTGTGGCATTGGCCAACAGTGCCGCTTTTGTGGGATTTTTCAATGAGGATCCCGGTGAGGGAGCAGATGCTCTTCACCAGGAAGATGGGGTGGTGCGTAGATCCTTCGACTGGGTGGCTGATCACTAGGACCATGTCGTAGGGCACCTTACCGCGTGCCTTGTGCATACGGTGGACCTCTTTCACAGGAATTTCCTGTGAGAGGAGGTCCGCCTTTATGTTTTCGGAGGATAACTCCTTAGGCACGCGGCGGATTACTACGCGAGTAAGGCGATCCTCTGGTAGTGAGTAGGTGTGGAAGGCCACACGTCTCTGTCGGAGGAGCTTGGTCAGCTCCCGGTAATCTTTAGAGGACGGAACGGTCACCTTTATGCCAGTCTGTGTAGACCTGGCATTGGTGAAGCTGATCTTTTGATCAGAACACCACGCGGACACGTTAGTCCATTTCGCCTTGTCCTGAATGAAGATAGGCGGGGGAGGAGAGATTTTGGAGGCGGCTCTGGGGGCTGAGCGGGCGGGGTTGGGTGTCGCGGCACGCGGGGCGGCGGCAACATTTGGGGGGGCAGGGGCGTGGGTGGGTGAGCCGCTAGCGGAGGCAGCGGCCACCAACTTCGGGGCCTGGTTTGAGGAGGATTTCTTCCTCCTCCTCTTTCCCGAGGCAAGGATGAAGCCGTCAGCTTCATCGTCCGGGGACGAGGGCGAAGACTCCTCGGAGGAATCCAAGGAGTCAGGGATAGGCCTTTTTGCCGAGAATACCTCGGTCTCCATAGACACCTCGGTTTCAGCGGGGACGGGCTGGGGTACGGGAGCTAGCTGCTGAATAGCAGCTAGTTTATCGCCATACTTGACGCGAATTTGGGGGTCCTTTAATAGGATATCGTAAACCAGGGCAAGGAGCGCCTGGTAATGAGGGTTGGAGGCCCGGGGGGTGTGTAACCCTCCCTGTCGATCGGACAGGGAGGTGTGTACCTAATGCCTATTGACCTGATGATCCGCCGCAGCCCAGCTACAGCACACCACACGACACGACACTGCTTACACACACACACACACACACACACGACGATCGGACTCTTGCGAGTCAAATCGGAAGATCCGACGCCACACAGATTCGTTGGCACCGTTAGGTTTTACTGGGGCGCGTTGATGCGGGGAGTGACTACTCGCCCGGTAGTCGGAGGGTTTTACTCGCTTTCGCGAGCCAATCCGACCGACTATTGTACGTTTTTGACCAGTATTCCGCTAGGAATAGGATGTACGTTTTTTGACCAATTCTGTAGAAATAGGATATAGCGTTGCTGCAGCTTTAGATGCAGGGCGATACACTGCTCGATAAGTACAGCAACGTAGACACTATCACAGAACACTGACACACCCGAGAGGCACGACGCACGTGGCACGAGCGAGAGCGCGGCGAGGCCAGCGAGAGAGCGAGAGCGGCGGTAGCACGGAGCGAAGGTGGGGACGTGCGCTCGAGACGAGCGCACGACGCGGAATGAGGGACACTGGGGTCTTTCGAATTCGATGCCTCTCATGCGGAACTTTAGGTATTTATGCGTAAGCTTTGTGGCAATATAAGCTTTATGGAGTAGGTTTATTTTTGAATGTTGTTGTTTAGATATTATTATTACTCGTAAGAATTCTTTTAATATAATTTCTTTGGTTGAGATTGGTCCAAAGAGTTATACTCTCTATAGTAAGTATAACCCGCGCAGATAAAGACAAGAAAATGGCGGCGGATACTTATGGTACGGTCAAAGAATTTGTATAAATACTAGAAAGCTCACGAGCCGGCAAACGCGTTCCTAGAAAGAGAAAGGCACGAAGAGCCCCTGTGTCCCTTTCTAGTAGGGTGTACACAGTTCATAAGAAAATTGGGACATTTAATAAACTTCAAAAATTTTTTTGATTAAAAATCTAATAACAGTAAGAGGTAGCTACAAAATAAAACATGAACTTTATTTATATAGTATACTAGCGACCCGACCCGGCTTCGCTCGAATAAATGTATTATATTAGGTCTATATAACTTTATCTCGAATCACTCTATCTATTAGAGAAAAGCGCATCCCGTTACTTAGTTTTATGGATCTAAACATACATAGGGACAGTTACAGGCTCACGTTGCCCCTGTGCGCCGCAGCCTCTATGTCTCTGTAATATCTTCGAAAATATTTATTAAATTACATGCTGTAAAAGGCAATATTGTAATATAAAATGCAAAATTAATTTAGTGAATAAGGTTTTCAGTACGTTGACTTAATAGAAATGCTTGGAACGCAAGTCATACCCACGCCCACGCGCCTCAATTCGGGTGCCTTCTCGGTAGTCTAGCTAGTAGTCACGCACCAAAGAGTATAATACTAGCACACACCGTTGTGATAAGTGGGCGATGCGGCGCGCTACGCTGCGTAATATAATTAAAAAATTACAAAAGGCATGTTCAAGAAATCAACACATTTATTTATACAAAGTGTTACAGACGTAACAAATACAATACACTTTGAAAGACAAAAAATTGTCAACCATCATACCGCAAATGTATAAAACCTTGTTTTAGTTGTTGGTTCAACTGGAATAACTTCATGCCATTATTCTCGAATTCCATCATCACTTGGAACACTGCAAGAAAATTATGTTCACCAACAATCAATAAATATCGAACCAGACGAAGCGTTTCGCCTCGTCCTTTATACCGCGTACATCGAGGTACTGGAGGAATTTGCCAGCCGGCGGTGTTTCTAAGCCTAGAGTGAATAGGCAAGAGCCTATTCACTCTAGCCTTAGAAACACCGCGGGCGGCAGGCGGGATTGCGGTCAAGCGTTAGTTTATATATATATATATATATTAATTATTATAAACTAGTGCTTGACTGCAATCCCGCTTGATGGTAAGCAGTGATGCAATCGTTGATGGTAAAGCGCATTAGTTTATTAAGCCTATTCACTTAAAAAACTTAGGAATAAGAAGGATGACGACAGTTGAGCGAGGTGATGCAATGTTCAACCCAACAACACGACCAACGATGCTGCGCCAGAGGGAGATTGATCTGGAGACTCTCCACGACCAAACCTCCGACACAACAACATTTGGCGCATCGTACTCGGCACACATCGCAACACAACTGCTCAGACCCGTCTTGACCAAATATCATGCCGGAACACGACGAATCAATAAAATGGTTAGGTGAGTTATTCAAGTAGGTTAAACTTTTTGTAAAAGTGTAAGGTAAGTATAGCTAATACAGATAGTTGACATACCTACACTGATACGCTTTTTTTACATTTTCTTTAGGACATATTAGTTATAAAAATTTTCAAGAAAATATACAATTTGTTTCTAGTAAGTCTGTTCACTTTTTTAACAAACTTAAAAAAGGAAGATATTCTTTGTTCAGCTGTCTTGTCTTTTTTACAGAACATTATACTCACCTTACACAAAAAAAAATTGCATCGACCATATTGATTATTTAACAAAATCAAAATCAAAATTGTTTATTTCAAATTAACCAACAGTTGGTGCTTTTGAATAGTCAATGTCGGTCAGTCCAAGAAAAGTGAAGCTAAATTGCACGTTCCAAAGCGTAGGTCACTATGGAGAAGAACGTACAAGAAACTCCATGGACAATCTTTTAAAATCATAATCTGGATTACATGTCTTCGTTACATATTTCTGTTGCCTCTATCATGTGAGCACAATGAATAATTATAAAAAATAACGAAAAGATAGAAAATTAATCAAGCCCACTGGCAGCTAAGAGATGACCAGTCTCCACTGACGGCCCCCGTTCACGAGCATGACGCGCGCATCAGCCCCACTTAGCTTAACCATTTTGAAGGGAACCAAATGACCCAACAACACGCGCCACCATCAGCAAGACATGTGAGTGAGCATGACAAACTCTCAACTGCCATGCTCGTAATGTCAAACAAGTTATATATATAAAAAAAAAAAACAAACCATAGTCCATGGTGCCTCACATTCACAAACTTGGAAAGTGCTTTTACATTATACAATACTATATTATTTGCAAAATCATGGCAGCAAAATCCGGGCACAATTGAAATAAACAAATAAAAAAAAAAAGGAATATTTGGAAAACAACAAAAGGGGGAATGGTATCTCTTTCAAACCTACAAAACTGTCTGTGGCTGTGGAGCAGGACTGGCATTTAGCCAAGCATTTTTATCAATAATATAATCTTCCAGTTTATAATATGCTTGTTTATACAGCGTGCGTTTAATGCATGTTTTAAATTTGGACTCATTGAGTTGTTGAATCGCTAGCGGTATTTTATTATAAAATTTTACACAGTATCCCATAAAAGAACTATTTACTTTAGCCAGTCTGAACCGAGGTTGATCTAACCCAATGTCATCGGTGTTGCCATTTAATAGTTCATACTATCTGCTAATATTGATTTTTTTTATTTATTGATCACAATAAATGCATTGATTAAATGTTGAGCTAAGCAGTTAGTTATTTTAATGCTTAAACAATCACGAGTCACTGATATAATATTGTATATCAGCGTAAATAACAAAACGAGTAGATGAAGTTTATGTATCAAAGTTACCAAATAGTAGTTTCATTTCACACTGGCAGTCTGCGGGAAAGGGACACAGGGGTCTTTCGATGTCTCTCATGCGGAACTTTAGGTATTTAAGCGTAAGCTTTGTGGCAATATAAGCTTTATGGAGTAGGCTTTAGGTTTATTTTTGAATGTTGTTGTTTAGATATTATTATTACTCGTTATCATTCTATATATTTAAAATTCTTTGGGTACGGCTGACAAAACATGCCATTGTTCAATCACAAATCAAATGCGAAGATAGTAAAATGTCAAATTTACTTTGTAAATATTGTTATTTACAACGCAAATTTGACATTTGAGTTTTTGGCGGGATGCCAAGATGAGTGCCACGCTCGTTTTTCATTGGACTTTTAAATTATTTATAGTGTCGTTTACTAAATAAAAACGCGTGATTTATGTAGTAAAAAGTGCATTCAGTGAATAATTCATAAAGAACAGTGAAATATTATAGCATAGTGGCCACATCATGGCTTTGAACCAAATCCTCCGTGTTCGGTCTGCGCGGCCGTCTTTTTCGACATTCATTACGTGACATTGGCTAAATGCACAACCCGTGCGAAGCCCTATGAGATAGAAAGAAGAACTTTTGAAGATTTTTATTTTACTTGACATTGGCACAAAGTCATAACTAATGCCACACTACAAAAAAAAAAAAAAAAAATTTGACATGTTTTTTTTTATTACTTATAAACTGGTGCTTGCCTGTGCCTGCAATCCCGCCTGATGATTAATATATAACAGAGACTTTAGCGGAACGAAATTAACGATAACTCGGAGTGCATCAAGTAGCTTGGAAAGCGAACCCTGAATTCTTGATCGATGATTTTTTTTTTTGCAGCGCTTACTTCACTGTGTGAGTTTAGACAGCGATAGAGTGAGTGAGAACGCATGCGAGCGGACGCCATTTAGGCATTTACAGATCTTTTCTTTATCTGCGCGGGTTATATCAATCAAAGGTTTAATAAATAAATAGATAAAGTATATAGTTAGATTGGTCATTGGGGGCGATTAACAAAAATAAATAGAGCGATTTTAGTTTAATAAATAAATAGATAAAGTATATAGTTAGATTGGTCATTGGGGGGCGATTAACAAAATAAATAGAGCGATTTTTAATCAACAATAAAAGATTTGCCGTCTTTCAGCAATTCAGTAGAAATCATAAAAGTAACAATAAAGACCTCATTAAATATAACAGTGTCAAATGTAAGGAAGCAAAAGAATATTAATCAGAAAACAAAAATAGATTACATCAAGTTAAAATAAACTGAATTTCGCGGCACAATCAGATGCTATAACTTGGGCACTTAAAGAAAAGATCTGTAAATGGCGTCCGCGCGCATGCGTTCTCGCTCACTCTATCGCGTCTATACTCACACAGTGAAGTAAGAGCTGCAAAAAAATAACAATCAGTCAGGATTCGCTTTCCTGCACTTTGACGCACTCCGAGTTATCGTTACTTTCGTTCCGCTAAAGTCTCTGTTATTTTGTTGATATTATTGTTTTTGTTGAGTTTAATTGTTATTTGTTTGCGTTACGTTTGATTGTTATTTATTTTGTTAAGTTTTAGTACTAACGTTGACATTTTATTATTTTATCATTTGGTTTGTGATTGAACAATGGCTTCACGAAAACGTGGAAAGATTCTATACAGTGATGCGCGTGAAATTGTTTACAACGTGATAAAATACTTTGAAGAAGAGAACTTGGGCATACCATCCGCTCAAGTACAGTGCTGCACGCGCAGCGATGGCGACTAATTTATCGATGTCTACTATATCGAAAAATTAAGAGAGGTAATTACCAATAAACTATCAGTTTGTGCTAGCTCTGTTCTGTCTATAATATGTTTTTCAGTTAAATTTACCATCTATATCACCCAGATGTGACATTTTTGTTTTGCTTGCTGTTATTAACAAAGTTAAGTTAACTTCTATAAAGTGTTAAGTTCTTTGAAGTTAACTTCCATACTAAAACATACTATTAAACTGATACTAAAAGTATCCAAGAAACTCCTGATAGCATGCTTATTGTCATCAAAACTTAAATAAACTTAGGATAACGCAAACAAAAAATCGACCTTTCATCATATTGATAGCCTGGGCGACTCAGTACCCAAGGTGCATTATCATAGTAATTTATTCTTCTAACCTAATAATCTCTGGACCTCTATAGTACCCATGTGCAGAGAAAGGTATATTTTAATGACTTTCACGCTATAAAAGAGCGTCCAGCATTTTAGCATGTTTCAGTTCATAAAACCCTAATTAAAAATAAAGCCATCATATTACTATTCTATTATAATATTTTACTATTATTTCAGGTAAACTTGCAAAACAAACCAACACTAAAATCCGTACGCCAGTAAGGGTAGAAAGGCAAAACAATACGCGTGTCCCCATGGATAACTTCAGTTTATGTGCCATTAAATATTGTGGCCTCAATATATGACGTTCGAAAGGAGGTACCTACGCTGAACAAGATTATGGCATCAGCAAAAGCTGATTTAAACTATACAGGCTCCAAAACGACGTTAAGAAGATTTTAAAGAAAGCTCGGATTTCGATTTAAAAATGTCGCCAGAACCGAATGGTGCTCATAGAGCGCGATAATATAAAAAGCCTGGCGAGTGAAATATTTACGCCGCCTCCGACAAAATGATGCCATGGGTGCGGAAAAAAAGAAAGTTGTATACATGGATGAGTCGTGGATCCATGCTCATTATACTGTCAGCAAGTGCTGGCAGTCATCCACCAACGAAGGCATTCGAAAAAATGATAGTCCTGGACAAAGGTGGGTGATGGTTCATGCCGGCTCAGAGGATGGGTTTGTGGAGGGTGCAGGATTATTATTCAAAGCAAAATCAAAAAAAGGCGACTACCATGACGAGATGGATGGTAATAACTTTACAAAATATTTGAACGAAAAACTTATACCAAATCTGCCTCAAAACTCCATTCTCGTCATGGATAATGCATCTTACCACAGCATGCAGTTGGATAAAGCGCCAACGACTGCAACCCGCAAAGCGGATATAAAGAAATGGATGCACGAGCACGGTGTGGCATTCGAAGAAGACTGGACTAAAGCAGAGCTGCTCGTGCATCTAAAACACCATCGCCCCGAAAAAAGTATGTGGTAGACGAACTTCTACGTGAGCATGGCCATGAAGTTCTCAGACTCCCTCCTTACAACTGCGACCTGAACCCCATAGAACATGTTTGGAATTTAATAAAACAACGGGTCGCAGATAAAAATGTGGAGCAACACGAAAATAAAATTGAGGACTTGACAAAAGAGGCCATAGCTTCAATTACACAAGACGAATGGAAGAAACAAATAAATCACATAAAGAAAGTCGAAGAAGCATACTGGAATCGCGATGTAGGCAGGGAGAGTGAACTAGAGGATTTCATTATCAGTGTGGGCATGAATAGCGACACCGAAGATGAAAGTGACGAATGTGACGACCAAGACTGTGAAAGTGACCAGTCCATGGATGATTATAACGAATTGATGGAGGGGATTGAACCAATAATGGGTTCAGATGATCCAGATATTGCTGGGCCAAGCGGTTTATAAAACCTTTTTCTCAGATATTTTATCAGGTATTTTTATAATTAATAAAGACAAATTTTAAAATCCAGTATTTTATGTACCTTTGCTCCTTACTTAGTAATATTATTTTTACTATTATTGGCTAAAAGAATAATTTAATATTAGTAATATAATTATATAATATTTGACAAACTATATTACAATTATATAATAGAATATTAGCTAAAAAAATAATTAACTGTATAACAACACACTCAAGAAAGTGATTTAATTTAGTTTCGTTTCGTGAGTAACTGTATAGTTGGTGGAGGTATAATTATGTAAACAATCACAGTAGTCGAATGAAAATAACTAGCTACAAAAATATCTCTTTTTATTCGACCAAGTAACTGGTTATGTTACGTTTCTTGAAAAAGGCGTAACGACCCATAGAACCAAACTTGTTTTGTAAACCGTACCATAAGTAGCCGCCGCCATTTTCAGATCTTTTCTTTAACTGCGCGAGTTATATATAAATGCGCGAAACATCCAAAATCTGCGTAAAAATATTGATTTATCCGAACGCCATTTCTACGCAATATTATGTGACCAGTAAGAAAGCTCATTGCAGCAGTTACAATCTTGATCATTTCTCTTCGTTGAAATAACCTGAAGTGTGAACTCTTAATTTTGGTAGTGTCATCAATGGAGGCTTTGCGATCTATCGACGAAAACAAAGAGGGATTTTTTTTTTAAAAATATGGCTGTTGCTTTGGACATAAATTTAAATGTTTCTAATGTCAATTATTTTATTTTTGAGGCAAAATGTGAATTAGTTCAGTTGTTTCCCTTGACGAATAATTAATTAAATGAAAGACTTGTGTGTTTATATTGTATAATTTTCGGTTATATCAAATGGAGGAGTTGAGATCTAAACACAAATCGCTGCAGAATGCAGCTCATCACATTGCCCTGGAATGCATTCACCATCAGGTATATACAACCACCATCTTTCATAAACTAATTAAATCTAATAACGTTTAAGCTTGGGGCTCCCTATCAAATCATACATTGTAACGTATAAAGCGATTGATGTCTTCGCAACTTGCTGTTAAACTGAACCTGATTACTGACATTACCTGGACAGTGTTTTAATTTCTGTTCACTGCAGTATCGTTTCCTTTTATTGAGTAGATATTGCAAAAAGTCGTATCTTATCAGGAAATTTGGAAAGCAAAGGAATTATGTTGAAATAGTAGCAACCTACAAGTGCTTTACTTTAATAATTGGTGTTTCAAACTTCCAACAATAATTAAAATAACAACTCAGAGTTCAACCAGTACCTGCACAAAATATAATAAAAATTGCTGCTAATACAGTAACTTATAGAAAATAGTTCAAATTCAATATTTTTTTTATAACGTTACTGCAACTGCCGGGTCAGGAATACAAAATTTGAAAGACCAAGCATGATTCAATACCTAAAATTATATTTCCAGTGGTTAGGGGTCTTGTGTATAAAATCTTTACATGTAATTTGCCTAGATTCCAACCAACTTTGTAGGCTCACAGATAGCTTATTTATTTTATTAATAATAATGTACTTTTAATCAATTTTCAGATGTGATGTAGTATTGGTTTAAGTCAGTTTTAGCAACCATGAAAAGCCGGATCCGCTGGGGCCTTAGCTATGGTGGCTATCAGGCTGACTACTACAAAGTACTACAATTAAATAAACTGCACTTTTATGTGCCCAATGTTTAATAATAGAAATGAAGACACCGCTGCTGCAGAAGCCAAATTAATTCAGGGGAGCAAGAGGCAACCAACACTATTGACATATGTTTTTTTTTAATCTTTTTCAAAAAGTTTTGTCAGACAGTAATTTATTTGTGTTCCCTAAAGGAATGTGACAAAAATGGTTATTACACTGTTTGATTCTTAGTACATTGCTTCTTGCTTCTCTGAATGAGCTACAAATTGATGCAGACAAAAGACAAACAACATTTTACATGATATAGAAAGACTATGGTTAATTTGGACACAGTTTAAAACATATTTTTTTTTCTGTGATATTTTTAAATGCAATGACAGGATATAGGCCCTCTCTTGATTCCTTTGGAGTTTATATTGTTTTCATGACATGGTTAATTGAATAATCAGTGTAAGATTGCAACAAATACATAGTTGAAATTGTTCAAAATCGTAAAATATGATAAGTTTGACTTTTGAATCATCACCTATATGTTTTGTTTTTTGATATTCACAGTGTGGAAGCACAAGTTGGCATAGCTAGCTAGCTATTTTAGTATTACATTACTCCTATGGCACCCTGACGAGTACTGATACAAAATATAATATACAGTATGTTAACTAACAGAGGGCGTTCCCGTTAACCCGAAATAGTATAGCATACATACATGCTAAAAAAATATTTCCATTCGAAAACAAAATGTTTTAAAATTTTTTCCAATATGAAAATATTCAATAAAAATTTTAAATTGACATATAAAAGAAACACACTGTACACGCGAACATGAAAGACGGCAACGTCGCAATTTATTTATACATGACGACTACTATTTTGATTTACTAGCCCCGCACGATGATATTGCGATTGGCGGCCATCTTGGTGACGTAGTCGAACTCGCACCGTCGGTACCGTTCGCAAGTTCAGTCCGCGCTTACCCACTTACGCACATCGAATATTTTTGTTAGCTTTTTGTTTTTGTTATCCTGTTTTATTGTTGTTCTTGAGTTTTGTTGTTTAGTTTTATTAGCTGTTACTCGTTAAAATGAGTAAGAAATTAATTAATAGTCGTGCTCGTGAAATTATAATTAAAGTGGACAATTATTTTGTTAAAGAGAAAGAGGACTGTAAGTTAGTTCTTGAAAGTATAAACCGTGCTTTAAAAAGTGCTTCGGACATTTTAATACCGAAGCAACTGCTTATAGTTATTAAAAATATTTTGCAAAATTCTATCAAAGTCAGTAAAGTAAGTAAGTAAAGTAAGTGTGTGGCATGTGCCACAGGCGTTGCAAAAAATACTGTGACGAAATTGATACGAGAGCATGAGTCAGCAATAGCCAGTGGCAGCAAAATGAGAACTCCTACTAAAGGAAAAAGACAAAAGAAGAAATATTTCGACGGGTTTTCCTTAACAGCTTTAAGAAATATTATAGATTCAATGTATATGGTGAGGAGAGAAATACCCACAATGCGCAAAATCTTGGCGGCTTCAAAAGTAGACCTTAATTATACTGGTAGTGAAACTACATTAAGAAAAATAATTAAATGTGATTTAGGCTACCAATTTAAACGATGCTACCAAAAAAGACTGGCCCCAATTAAAGACCCCAAATTCAAGCGTGGAGGGCTAAATATTTACGACGAATGAAAGAAAATTACTCGCTTGGTGAAAAATAAAAGACAAAAGACCCGTTATTTATCTCGACGAAACGTGGATACACGCACACTACACGGTAGAAAAATGTTGGCAAACAGCAACCGATGGTGTGAGATGGAACGACAGCCCCGGCCGCCGATGGATAAAGAAGTTAAAGCGGTTTTGTTGACAATGCCCTTTTAATGTTTAAAGCAGATACCAAAACGGGGGATTACTATGATCAAATGAATGCTGAGAATTTCACCAAGTGGCTTACAGAAAAATTAGTACCCAACATACCACGCAACTCTAAAATTGTGATGGACAACGCCCCTTATCACAGTAGGGATGAGAATAGGCCACCAAGTATGAACAATAAAAAACAGTTGATTGTTGAGTTGGCTACAAGCTCACAACATCGACTTTCCCAACGACAGTACAAAACCTGAACTGTATTTATTAATTAAACGGCACAGACCGCCGAAAAATTATAAAATTGACAATTTATTAGCTGGCAATGGCCATGAAGTCGTTAGATTACCACCTTACAACTGCGACCTCAACCCCATTGAGTACATCTGGAACCTGGTAAATACGAGGGTGTCAGAAAAGAATGTGTAGCAGTTGGAAAGTCGCATTGAAGCTCTGACGTTAGAGGCGTCGGAGTCAATAACTCCAGATGACTGGCGAAAGGAAGTCAATCATGTTAAACGGCTTGAAGAGGAATATTGGAATAAAGATCGAATAACTGACGAGTTATTTGTCATAAATACGGCGACGAAAGTGAATCGGAAACGACAGAGACAGAAAGCAGTTCTGATTCGGAAGACTATATGTATACATTTTTTTACATATTATCCTGGTTTTATTTATAAGCTGATAGATGTAGGTAGTAATTAAAACATGACTACTACACAGTGGACTCTGGTTCAATTCCAGCTCGCAAATTAACAGAAATGTAGTTAGAAAAAAATAGTATACATGTAAGAAAGATATACGAATAAGTATATTTTTCTTACGTCTACAAAAATTATTTCCTTGAAATATTTTAATAATGAAAGTTTGTTTGTCAGAATATGGGTGAGTAGGTATACCTACGAAAGAATGTTAAATGCAAAATTAATATTAGGGTTAAGGTTTTTTTTTAAATTTTATTACAATCTTTATAAAGAGTGTATGTATAATAAAATTATAAAATACAAATAAACCCTTAACCCTAATATTAATTTATACATAAGTACACTCTTTATAAAGAGTGTAATAAAATTATATAATACAAATAAACCCTTAACCCTAATATTAATTTTGCATTTAACATTCTTTTGCTAGCTGTCCTTTTGTGTGACAGATGACGTCACAACGCTGTTATTGTGACAAGGTTCCATCGCAATATCATCGTGCGGGGCTTATACATGACGACTACTATTTTGATTTAAAACAGGAGGTTTCAAATTTATTTCCAATTAGAATTTTTTTTTATTCGGATTTTTTTATGCTTATTTTTCTATGCTGATATTTTTATTTTAATCTATTAATGATATATATTAACGAGTTTAAGGGAACGCCCTCTATTATTTAACATACTGTATATGGGATAGGTGTATTATTCACATATATTTCACTACTATTTTCTTTTTATGGGTTATTCAGTACCCGTATTATACAACGTCATTTTTTTTATATGCGAAAACCGAAACACATGGCCAGTATTTTTAAGTAAAGAATCTATGTATAAAATTTCAAAAAGATTTCATGAAAATGTACAAAGTTGTGAGCTATCTTAACCAGCAAAATTTGGTCAACGCACTGCTCGTCCGGCCGTGGGGCGCCCTGTCTAACGCGTCTGCACTGTGATCTAACGTCAGCTGAGTTGTGCTGAGGTAACCACACTGCAACAATTTCTAAATGTATTTGGGAAAAAATATAACATGGCTTAAAAAAGATTGGAATCGATTCATTGCTTATTCTGAACAAACTATATAAATTAAAAATAACGTTGTATAATGTTATTGCAATGCAATGGAGATCTACCATTGGTACCAGTAGATACCTATGGAAGATGTACCGGTGTTAATCACCTGTCAGTCCTAATTTGCTTATCAGGGAGAGTATTATTGAGAATTATAAAAGCTAAGCTATGCCATCTCTGCATGGTTGTTCACAGTGGTATTTGTCCACCCATGTCTGTGCATTGGAACTAGCAGTCGGCACACGGGTCACCATATCACGTGCACCCGTACCCCTCCCCTGTTCGGCTCCAGCATGCATTCCAGAATGTACAGCACAGCCCCAAGATGTTCCATCCAAAGGGGCTCAAACCGCACTTTGTAAGTACACACTCAGCTGTCAGCCATACATTTGTTAGATGGAGGTACTACCATTAATTTGGCCATTGACAAAAACTTTTTAGGTTTCCTTTTCAATTTGCATTTGACCCCGCTTCTGTATTGTATTGTATTACTGATATACACTATTTAAAAAAGCAAAAGGAAAAATAGATTATCATTTATCCTTTTGCTTTTTTCAGTCAGTTATTTGTTGACATCATATAATATGGTGTAACCTCTATCCTACTCCCAAGTCTTTGACATTATACTTGAAGCAATTTTTACAGAATATTCTATTACATCTGAATGTGGTTTGTCAACTCTTGAGGTATGTGAAAACCAACCATGGTGTAAAAGCATAAAGCACTGAGAGCTTGTCAACACAGCTATTGTATTGTCAGCTAGAAAATATGTGTTTGTATGAAGTATATTCACAATGTTTTTGACACTTGCTTTCTTGTAAATATATGTAATTGAGCTGTTAAATAAGGTGCATTGAAGTTATACATATGTATTATATATTAGACATATCTATTACAGTAACATAATATTACGGCAATTGGGTCTTATGTGTGTAGAAAACCAAATAATTAGGAACTATCATTATATTGTATACGAAAGTATTATTCAAAAATAATATGTTAGTAGCAACAGTTTCTACAAGTCTTTCACCATTACCCAATCCTTCAGGATCCCCGGGCTTATGGAACGCCGAATGACAGTCCTATTTTGGGTCGGGCGCTATGCCTTACTCCTCGAGGCAGCCCGGTCCCTGGCAGGGTCTCCCACCTCAACGAGAAGTTCCAAGATTCCTTGACATTGACATCGGACACTGATGCTCTGGTAGCCAAGATAAGCGCAATGTTCCCGACAGTTAGCGAAACGCATATCAAGATATTGTTAAAAAAGTAAGTGGTTGGTTTGAACCTGTATTTCGAGATGACCAATTTCTCACAAGCTTTCACCTCCTATTTATATAGGTAGCATTTTCTTTCGAGAATGAATTTAAATTATACTTTTGTTTTGCTCATCTGCATTACATATGGAACTCTTATGGAAAATTTCATGCTTGTAGACCCAGCAGCTGTATGTTTTGCTGTAAATAAATTTAAGATTATTATTGCCATTGAAATTCTTAAAAACATCTTATAACATTTGCATAATCTAGTTATACCCTTTTCAGCCAAATGTAGTTGCACCTGTCTTACAAAGGCGGTAACAAAGGCGATGACACACAATGTACCTATGTGGCGAGTTCTAGTAGCTAAATTGTTCTTGCTGTAGCGAAATGCGCAATTTATACAGTTTTACCCCAAAACAGATACTACAATAGAGAGGCTGTGGTCATATCAGCGCTGCAGGTAGAGAAGCACCCTATCACGACGCCAGGCCCCCTCACCATGTCCCCGTCAGCAGTACGATTGCAGAAGGGCGCTCCAGGGCTCCACTCTGCCTTGCAATTAGCTAAAGGCATGTCTGGATCTATACCAGGGTCCAGTCACTATACACCGATAACTGGAACTCCTAATGGTGAGAAACATCTGCATATACCTGAAAGAACATTTTCTGAACTTTTTAAATGTGCAAACTAATTATGTGACACCCCTGTTCAATTCCTTTCATTTTATCAATTCCATAATACTCATTTTGTTATTTACACTGTTGAGCAAACTCATTATCAAATATTTAAATTAATATAAATATGAAATCCCATATAATTCGTCTCCGTCCTTTCTATTATGAGTCTCAACCATTTTAAAAATATTTATTATGTTCAATTGATGTATAAGATGTATAGAAAATCACGGCAAAAGCCGTGAAACGGTGAAAGCGATGATGGTGTGAAATAAATAAATTCATTTAAATTATTTCCTTAAGTACAGTACAAACTAGGTATACCTACGCCGTATATTCAGCGACTTACAGGAGCACATCAATTTGTTAAATGGCCCCTATGATAAGTGGAGCCTGTGTTAACTTTTGTCACCAAGTTTCAATATAAACCTTTAATTATCACTATCGTTACAAAAATTCTTTCAAGGATCTCCATCATTACTTCGACCAGCGTCAGGCGCTTCGAGCTACTATGGCGTTAGATCAATAGACGGCCAGCCGCCGAGACACCAGTCTCCTAAGATGAAGCTGAAGTAAGTTGAAACTATCTATCTACTACATCATTTAGGTTCTTCGCAAAGTGTATACGCAGAATTAAAAAAAAACCGTGATGCATTCACTTCAATCTTCATTTGTTTCTGATCCCAAACATTCGGAAACCGGAAGAACGTTTCAATTTCTATGAATAAATACGGAATAAAAAATTGTTTATTATTCAGTAATCAACAAAATGGGTAAATGACGGCAACCAAAGGTAAATCCAATAAAAGAAATAGACAAAGCTACAAAGAAATTATAATCTTGCTGGCTTGCTTTGCTCATCCTCAGCTAAAAAGTTATGCATTGTTATGGGATGAAAAATTAGGGAAAATAAAGACTTAGTACTGACTTAAACCAATACACCAGATACATACCTACATCGAATCAAATCAAAGCGTTTATTCCTCTGGGTCAGGGTTGCGGGTTGGTTAAAAAAGAAATCGTGGATCTGGCGCACAGGCAAGTGAAACACGGCTGGGTTTTAGTCAGTAATAGTTTGACACGCCCATCCGTTCCGCCCAGAGCGGGAGAGGCCATTTGATGATTTCCCATCCCACACAAAAAAAAAAAACATTTATTCCTTACTAGCTTTCCGCCCGCGGCTTCGCCCGCGTAAATTTCGGTTATCTCGCGCTTTTTAGATTTCCCTCGGGAACATCAAATTTTTCCGGGATAAAAGGTAGCCTAGGTCCTTTCTCAGGGTCTAAAGATTGTGTGCTTTCCGCCCACGTCTTCGCCTGCGTGGTGTTCGGTTATATCGCGCTTTTTAGATTTCCCTCGGGAATATCAATTTTTTCCGGGATAAAAGGTAGCCTATGTTTTTTCTCAGGGTCCAAAGATTGTCTGTACCAAATTTCATCAAAATCCGTTGAGAGGTTTAGGCGGGAAAGCGTAACAGACAGACAGACAGACAGAGTTACTTTCGCATTTATAATATTAGTACCTATGGATAAACAAATTATAGACACTTTTGAAATATCAAATGGTCGGTCAGTCAGTAAGATGCAGCTAGATGCCCATTATTAAGCGTAGTAAAATATTTTTTAAAATAGTTACACTATTCATGATGAATTGAACGATAATGATGCAGAAAAATGTGCATGTAGTGTCTGTTATTGAAAACAATTTAGAAATTAAAGTAAGCTGGCAGTTAGAGATAACCAGCCCCGTCATTGATGTGCGTCACCACCCAGCCCCCTAATCGGCGAACATATTTTTGTCAAATGATTTAAGTGGTCCATCCCCGTGGTACCCGAATTCACTGCGAGGGTCGGCGGGCTGACTTCTGACTTGCCCTTTGAAGAACCTTGCCACCGCTCGTTGATAGCGATTTATTCCCCTAACTAACGTATAATATGCTTGGCTACATAGTGTGCGTAAGATAATTTCGTATTATTTAGTTGGAATATCAAATAACATGCGTAAAGTCCGATGTAAGATTAGCAGGAAAGTATGCCTCACGGCTGCGCCAGAAAGGCTCATTCCAGAAAAGATACCAAAGAATAGTGCCTGACACAGGTTTTCAAATTGTGAAAAATGATTTAATTGTGAATTGACACATTTAAATCATTTTTATACTGCAGTGTGACGTGTGCATATCTAAATAAATTGATTAATTGTGTCATGAAAATGTAGTATAGTACAGAGAGAATACTGGGATTCTCTCTGTAGTATTCCTGTGGGATGTAGGTACTTTGTTCAAACGGACAAAGCCTAGCAAAAGCTAGTTCAAAATAATAAATAGGAGGTAATTTCCCGCGTATGCCCTTTGTAATTGCCCTTTGTTTGTATTGAGTCGTCACGAGATGTTATCAATATAATCTCAAATGTTATTGACGTTATCACTAAAATATGTAGGTAGGATCAGATTCTTTAATATCTCTGACACT
The DNA here is from genome assembly GCA_017933935.1 of Sesamia nonagrioides. Classification (NCBI taxonomy): domain Eukaryota; kingdom Metazoa; phylum Arthropoda; class Insecta; order Lepidoptera; family Noctuidae; genus Sesamia; species Sesamia nonagrioides. The sequence goes on along the minus strand of JADWQK010000137.1, from coordinate 1,046,017 downwards.
ATTATTTAAATGTGGTGGTAGTCGTATTGTTATTTAAATCGTGTTTATAATACTATAATATTTTATCAAGTATGTTGGAATACATAGGAAGAAAACTATCGTTTAGGCGCTTTTCGAAGTTAGTCCCGTCTTGTGTTAATGGAACTGTAGAAAGTGAACCTTCTGAAGCCTACACGAAAAGTGAGCTTTCTGATAAATTCTACACGAGAACGGAACCTTCTGATGAAGCATTCTCGAAAATTGATATCACTCGTTTTCTAAAAAGGTCAGCTTGAGTTTTAACGGTATAGTCCACCTCATCGCTTTACCAATAAATCTGAAACTGTCCATCTCATAGAGAGAACCCTTGATATTTTATAATAAAGCAATTACGACGATTACACACTGTTTCCCCTCATGGGCTTAAAAGCATCCTTCACCTTTAAATACACGTCCAGAGCACCAGTGTACATATAGTGAGTCACATCGGACACTGGATAATATTTTTGCCATGACACGATTAGGTCCACTGGTGACGGCCTCGACGTAGGAGTTGCTATAATTTACTATAGCGAGTCTGCTTTCAAAACAGCGAAGGAAAACACCGCTAAGGAAACCGCATGTCCTGGAACAAACAAATTTAAAGCACGTACCATCTACCAACCTAAAATGGGCCCGCGTGATGGATTACGGCGCACTCCCATAGAGAAACCATTTGTATATAAAGGCCACAAATCTTTGTCCATAGCTAAAGAAATCCCATCAATTACAGGTACCTCAAAAGCATATTCCCTAAAGCGGAAGAAACATTGATCCTAGACGTGTTAGCGAACAAAGACAATAACGTCCAGAAAGCCAGTGAAGAGCTCATAATCATGGGGTTCACTAAGAAGGAGACTATCGTTACACAAAAGAAAGAACCCACGCCTTTACCACAGAAGAAAGTTGTCACTATCATGAAGACTACTGCGGAGAAAAATGAGTGTAAGTACTAACAGCTTTTTTATGGTGAGGGTCGCGAGATAACGCTGGATAAATTAGGTTTCGTCGTTCTGGCGATCCTTGGGAGAAGACATATATACAGTTTTAGACATCTTTTGACTGTCTTGTTAATAATAGCTTGGGCATTTATATGTATGAACCGCTAGCAGACGACTGAATTTGTTACAACATGAATTAATTCTGTAGAGTTAACTTTTAAAATCATTCTGTAGATTTATAAATCAACCAACAATTTCAGTAAAAGAGAAACTCCAAAAAAAATACAGCAGTATAGCAGAGCGGGTCATATCCCTAGCTCTAGAAAGCGTTGGCTTTAACGAGGACCGAGCGGAACAGATGCTCACTGCTGTGCTGCAGGAAGAGGCAGCTCCGAAGGTTGTGAAGGTCGAGGTTAAGGAGACACCTAGGCCCAGTGCGGCAGAACCGAAGAAAGGGTAAGATGCATGGCTTTTTGGTGTTAGGAATTGCCTGGGGCATTGGGGAGCGAGGTGGGATAGTAAGATTCGCGTGTCAGCCACAAAATTAAGCAGATCGTGTACTCTCTTGAATTTTTTCTAATTGTAGTTTAACCACATGATACATACGGTCAAATTGAACTGTGCACAAAAATAAAAATGTAGTTATCATGGCAGCAAAAACGAACCCAATGAGTCTTTGCTGCAAGAGTTTCGGGGTTCCATAGACCAAGGCATACAAGAGAGTACACAATTTTTCGGTACTTATCTTACTATCCTAACTTGTAAAATAAAACCCCATAGTCCAGGTCTAAGCGGTGACTATTTGTATAGACACTACTCAGAAATATTCAATGAATTAAGTATAATACAAAATAATCACTGTTTTGAAACGATATTTGAGCAAAATCTAGAATTATACGCCGCATCGTTTTTGTTTGTATGGTAAGGTTTTCATAAGGACACACAAGACATACAGTTTGACGCGCAACCCGTTTCAGTATTTGTGACAGGTTCTTTCTAATGCTCGACGTGTTTTTCAACACCTGGTACTGTATAATTATCTTGATTTTCTCAAATTTCTTACACATACATACATTTGTATTAAGAGGGACGCAGCGCGGTTTCACCCGCACAAATCTCGATCCCCTGGTAATAAAGAGATAAAAGCATCCAATGTGTTAATCCTTGTTATAAACTATCTGTGTGCCAAATTTCATTCAAACCCACAGCCTAATTGTGTAACACAAAATTTCTCTAAATTTGAATCGATTTGAAGAACAGTACAGACGACAGCAGGTAAACCTACACACACATTATCACACAGGTAAACATTTCCCGGTCAACCTTTAGCCTTAAAGCTTTATGGATAAAGTTGAAAATGTCATAAAGAAATCTGACAGATTGCAGTAGCTTGATGTGCTGTCGACCGTACATACTTATTATTGCTCCGTGTGTTCGAAAAACCTGTCTTCTCAGCAACGTAAATAATGCAATGAATGTTCCATTGCTACTGTTAGTGTGTTACGCAATTACCCTGCTTTTCAGTACTTTTTTGGAGCATGAAGAAACATCCATCCATACATTTTTATCCATCCATCTATAAAAAATTCACGTCTATAGTAGGATACAATCCGTTCGCAGTTAATTTACCTCTGACTGTAGGAACCTAAAAGCAACCCTATTGTAACGGGAATAAAGATTACAGTGGTTTTTTCAGATTTTCGATGACAGTAACCTTTATAAGATAAGAATAGGTAAACAGCACTGTCATTTGAACGATGTTGCGAAATCAGAGATAAAATTACTGTGAAACCGTACGTTTTTCAACTAAGCACAGTTGACAAGGTCGTTTCATATATGTATTACAGTAATATTTTCGCGCTCTCTTCCCTATTACTATTTACATAGGTTACTTACATACTCGTTTGCTTATCTTCTATACTAGTCCACAAAAAACTAATTTCCTCACGTCTTTTACAATTTGAAAGTTAGTGTCAGATTGTATATAGATCAATAATGTAATTAGCAACAAATATGACTTTACAGAATTATACTTATTTCTACACATACACATTACAATCAGGAATACAAGTCCTAGGGTTAGAATTGCCCTCTATTGTCATCATAGCTTCATGAAATAGTTATTAGGTATATAGGGTAATATGAAATTAAGGTTAGGTTTAGGTCATTGATGTGTTTTATAATTTGAATAATATTTTTATGGCTGCAAATTATATTTATATTAACATACAATCTGAAGCTGACTTGCAAGTTGTAAAAAAACTAGAGAATTTGAATTTTGTGGGTCACGCAGACGCAAAATTGTAAAGGCGTAACCTTTACAAGTTGTGAACGACTGGAGAAAGTCGAGTATCGTCGAGTATTTGTCTGTGGTGCTTTTATAAAAGATTCTTTTATAAATTTCATCATTTAAAATTAACAACATTACATATTACGTTAAAAAAGAACGCACGTTCAACTATTGAAGACCTCCCCCCGTCTATAGTCCGCTACTGATTCGACTTCTAGTAATGATAATGTCAAACAGCTTTAAATACCGCACATATTTTATTCTGCAGTAAAGGGACTACTGCGTAACGCATAAAGAAATACAGTAAAAAACCTGAACAGCTAGGTAATTGCGTACACACTGAAAGCCATTGCTACGGCTTTCATTTCGACAATGTAAACACCATTCTTTGCGTTATTTAAATTGTGGAGCTGAAAAATTAAGACATAACACAAAACATATGAAGCATTAGAATAGTAATATTTTTCAAAATTATTCAAATTGGGATCGACAATGTGTTACGCAATTAGGGTGCTGTTTTTCTTTTCATTTTAATTCGATTCCATAACTTTTCCTTTTCATGACAGATGTGTAATATGAAATCTGTGGCCACTTTTGAATCCAACCTTAATCCTAATGCTTCTTTGCTTCTCAAACTACGGTGTTGCTTAAATATCTAAAAAACAAATCCCTTGACTAAAAGTATGCAAAATAATATATTAATAATATATTGCGCTAAAAATATAATTTAATTTAACTGCAGTCCAAGTTTCATTAGGTAAGTGGGATCAAAATAATTAACACGAGAGCTATTACTATATACAGAAATACTTATTCGCTATTACCTTATAAATGAACTTCTCATCAGCACTATACAATGTATTGATCAATTTTCATTAATAATAATTACATTACATTTTTCATTCGATGATATTTTTGCAACACTTTCAAGTACATGAGAAAATTATTTTAATTCGGCGGAGCTGATGAGTATATTACATTGAATAATATTCCTTTTTGTTTTTCAATGTTAACTTAGTCATCCCTTTCATCATCATCATCAAGGGGTTTCTTATCAACCAGTAACAGGATTGCGAATGTCGTATAGGCATACGTTCCATATGTGAAATACGCCTGATTTCCCTATATTTTTTGACAAGTTTTGACATTAGGCTGCGATTGGTTTACTACGACTTTTGGTCTTAGTTATATATTGCAATACCAACTTTCGCAGCAGATCTATCCAGTTGACCACGATTCTACCTTTATAACATTCCCAAAGAATAACGCTTGTAAAAAGTAGCTTAACGAAGTTGGGCGTCATTCATTTGTACTCGCTTCTCATTGGTCTTTTCTTTTCGTATTGTTCCTGGGAACCATCTTATTACGGCAAAATTGAAGGCCGAAGTTTTTTTGTTTTACTTTTCTCCACGAAATCTATTTTTAAGTATAAACTTTGAAAACCCCTGCAACTCCTATACCGTTGCATGCACACAGAGTCATTATGTTGTGCGTGCTGGCGTAAACAATAATGTAACAAAGGTGAAAACCAGCAATAATATTTGCTCTAAGTCAGTTACGTAGATAATGGCTGTAATATGTCTTTTTGTATCCCGTATACCCACCGATCCCTACTGTTCATCTAATACCAAAATTGACTAAAGCAAAAATACTGAATGCTCATCGGTTCCGCCCCTCACCACTCATTTTCCCGCGCGTACGCCAGTGTTGACGCGGAGGCGCGCACGCCGAGCCCGGCCCCCGCGCCCCCCGCCTCGCGCCGCATCAAGACGTGGACCGAGCACTTGAAGTATGTTACGAACGCTTGTACGAATGCTGGGTCCTGTTTGTTTGTCCCTTTTCATACATCATGATTAGGCTAACTTTCCAAGAGAACTGTGCGAGGAAGTGAAAGGAAAAGCTCAGTAATGAACTGTTTAATTTGTGAGCTCCAAATAATAGGTTGTTTTAAATTACTGTAAAGCTAATTATTAATTTTATTATTTAGTACATAAAACCAAATAATGCAATATAATTTAAAGGTTGAGTTGTACAACGGCGACTCAGTTCAAAGTCAACATCTGACTGCTGATGCCATGATTTCCCGATGTTGCAGTGACATTTAATAGCGTAAAAGTTGGACAAGAGTTTTTAAATAATCACATACAAACAATAAGAAACTTTTACCCGGTACGGCTTCGTCGGAGAGCGTAATCGAATACCAAATTAATTCTGCCAGCGCAGTCACGAGCATAAGCATATTATTACAGACATCTCGGCAATAACACCTGATTTCAGGATTCATCTATAACTGTCGTCAAAATAACGGGGAATGCAATTATGTAATCTTATGTGGTTTTACTTTGCCTAGTCAGATAATTTTGGTGTTCCTTTGAAGTCACATATTTGTGCTGCCACTTTTATATGTATGTATTTTACATATGATCCCATATATTTGCAGTTAACTTGACGACAGACAATAATGGACGAACTATGAAATCAGATATCATTGCCCAACTGTCAGTAGTTATAATATTTAAGCCCGTAACTACACATTACAGGGGTCGTCACTCGAAGTGTTACCAATTCAAAATGCTGGAATTCTGTTAAACATGAGCATATTTATTTAAAAACTTTAGTATCGATAAAAGACATATACAATAAATAAAAAAAGAAGCTGTTGTTCGATATGGCCACCTTTAGCGCGGATAACAGCATCGACTCTGACCGAGAAGGCTTCACACGCTGCACGAATGTGGTCTGCTGGTATTATGTTCCATTCTCGGCGAAGCGCAATCTTTAAGGTGTCGACCGTCTCATAATTTTTTGTTGACACTTTGGCTTCTAGAATTGACCATATAGAAAAATCCATTGGGTTTAAGTCCGGGGAATATGGTGGCCATTGTTGCGAAGAAATGAAGCTCGGAACATTTTCTTGTAAAAAAATTTGGGTCTCACGAGCTTTGTGAGATGCTGCCGAGTCTTGTTTAAAGGTCCAATGATTTCTACCAAATTGTTTACGTGCCCAAGGTAACAAAGCATCGTTTAAAATCTTTTTACGGTAGATCTGCTGGTTTATCTTTACACCCTGGTCAATGAAAACGAGAGGTGAGCGTCCAATGGCAGTTACCGTCGCCCAACCCATTACAGATGCTGGTGCTTGCTTTCGCAAGGCAATTCGTTGGTCTAAATTGTCATTTGATTTACACTTTAACCATACGCGATCATTTTGCTTGTTCACATATTGCTGAACGGTAAAAATTTTTTCATGGGAAAATACCATATTTTCAAGCAAGCTATCAACGTGCAAGTGCTTTAAGTTCTTAGCTCTTTCTAGACGAACTGTCTTTTGTGCAAGTGTCAGATCTTGCACTTTTTGTAATTTGTAGGGCTTCAGTTGAAGTTTATTTTTTAATATGCGCCCTATGCTCCGGACAGATACATTAAGATTTTTCGCCAATTTAACTGCGCTTTGTCGTGGATTTCGTTCAATTCTAGCCTTTACCTTTCGAACCATTGCTGATGATGTTGCTGTTGTTGGATGTCCACCTCCATGGCGTTTTTTGATGCTACCCGTATCATTGTAACGCGTGATGGTCCGATACACAAACATTTTGTTCAAATGTAAATGTCCTAGCTCATTAACGATGGCTGCCTGCGATTTTCCAGCCAAATACAAAGCAATGACACTGTTTCGTTTGACTTCCATCTGCAAAACTTTTTTTAACAACGACGAAAAATAGTAGGCTTTTGTTAGTTTATTAACAATACCATACATTAAGGAATGTGAAAAAATGGGCGCCATATTGTAAACAGTTTAGTTGCTATAGCAACGTAAAATTAGTAACTTCGAGTGCCGAACCCTGTATTTGTGTGAAATCTTTCATAATTTCTGTGAACATTAATGTTGGTTTAGTGTTGGCTTCCCAGCAGAATGAGCGTATGATAAGGGAATTGCGCGATTTACATCTTTAGTGAACAGGGTTTATGAATAGAATCAGCAGCTATCAATTGATTTGAAACGCTCAATCATTCTATTATGCTTTTCCGCTTCTCAAAACTAGTGCCTATTATAAATATATACAAACAGATAACATCTATTTTTGTAAATAGCGTTTTAGTTCCGTGTGTGACTCATAGAGTTATGTTCAAACACTTGATATACCTAAAGTCAAAAAAGAACCTAATCAGAAAATCTACTAAGCTACAAACATATGATAAGATAGAACATGCACAAGACGTTTCGTGACGTTTTCATATTAATTTTTGAAACCACCTAGTATAGTATTAACAGTAACATTTTAACAAAATATTTAACTTTTTTACTTGGGCCCACATAATCGCGAAATTAATCAATTTAAATTTGTATTTAGCCCACGAAATAATATCACAGATTGTAATATTAGAAGAGTTTTCAATAAAAAAACTAAATAGTACCCAGCATCGACCCTTGCTTAGCATCCAATTGTGATGGTACAATTTAAAATGTGTGTGTTGATTAATAACACTTAATGTATCGCAAATGATTCATGAATGTCTTTTGTGACAGTCAAATTTAGTTAGATGTGTGAAGTGTGTGTTATTAAAAGAGCTTTTTAAGCATGGTGTGTGTATGTTAGTTGAAGGCTTATGTTGAGTTTTCTGGTATAAAGGCTTACTTTGTATCAATGAAGTAAACTTTTTGCAGCAATAATAACTGTTTTTATGTTTCGTGAACAGTTCCTACTAAGAAAAATGTAATTTCACTTTTAAAAATAATAGGCATGCTGTCACTGAAATTGTTTTAATTCTGATTGATTATTTATAACCTCATAAAATGTTACAAAGTAGTAGAATTCGCCTCGAAGTGAATCGCTTTTCAAGTACTAATTGCGATTAATTTAAAATATTTACTCAAATAGTTTAATGTAAAACTAGATAATAGAAATACGTGTAATTTGTCTGGTGATGTTGTTTGTGTTTTAAATGTTCCTTAGAATAAAAATGAATTCTTAGCAGTTCAAAAGTATAGATTGATATTATTACTGTATATTTTTTGACATCAAGGACCACTTAGGTAGTTTGAGATTATACAATAGATTTACCATGCAAATAATAACAAAAATAGTTTAATTTCCTTCACGTTTTCGTTCAGAAATGCAAAATGATCACAATGATATATAAAATAGGAATGTGAAATATTTCTATAAATAAAAATGTTAGCGAATAGATTTAGATCATCATACCTAGATCTCGCTAGTAAGTAGTTATCACATTCATGATCATTTTATTATTATTTAGCTTCCTCAGAGTCACTCTTTATCACCGACTACTTCAGAAGCACAATAGTTTCAAGGTTTCCTTAGAATAACAATAAAAATAGACTTTGGGAATATTGCATGCTGTCTTCTGTCTTAGGTTGGTTTGTTTCTTACAAGTGCTGGTTCAAACGTTTGTGGACTGCGAATGTTGCAGGCCGATATTGAAGACCAGTGGCAGCGTGGAATCCAAGTTCAAGTCACAGTATAGTTCACCAACGAATGGCCCTAATTCTTCGCTACGTCAAGGAGCAAAGGACAGTTTGTTACTGTATGTACTTCGTTCAGATTAACCGTTATAATTTATAGTCTGTTATCAATGTTTATGTATTCAAAAACTCTTAAATGATTTAATGTAAAGGATTGCAACAGTATCCGAAGCATGGTTTTATTTTTCAGAATTTTAATGCGGCGTCATAATTTTCTCCACAAACGCCTAATGCCAGCAGTAGATCAGTATTCTCAATTAGCCTAATTGAGAATACTGATCTATTGTTGGCGTGCTACTGTGCGTTTAACAGGTGCACATAAATTACTTGCAGCAGTTCATACAGATTTAAAGAACGCACATGTCCAGCGTTTTCACAAGCAAGTTTTTGCATCTGCACAAAGCTTAAAATCGTGCGCCCAAATACGCAAGCTTCTGTAACTATGTATAGTGAAAAATATCGTTAAAAAAACCGCAATTTAGAACTGTGTGTCTTGACACTGCTGCCTACTTATTTGGTGTCTTGGGCTTTCAAACCTTTTTTATTTTTCTACAAGTGTTGCCAAATCTGGACTGGAGAAGGGCCTGTCTTTGTGTCGGATAAAGTCGATTTCAGGCTCCGCCCGCCAGTCTTGTGTGCTCTTCGCTCTATGAGCTGGCGCTGAATCTTACTGGAATACCCAGTGCCTTTTATTGAACATGGTATAAGAACACACAAGATCCGTCAGGACTGTATTTTGATACACAACTGCATTCTTTTTTATACCTTCCTCACAAAAATGTACCTTAGTTCGGCCCCAATAAGAAACCATACCATGAGCGAGGGTGGAACATGACCTCATTGGACACACGCAATATGGTTGCTCTCTTCTTTACTACTGTGTGCGTACACTTTATCGTTTTGATTTTGTAGCCCCGTCTTCAGTAAAAAAAATCATCTGAAAAAAGATTTTCCCAATAGGTTTTTCACGCATACCGACAAAGCATTTTAATAAAGCGCGGCCATTTCTTCAGTCTCAGCTCCATAATACGAAGTTCTGTTTTTCTTCGACATACCCGAAGTCCTAAGTCTTAACACCCTTGTCACTGTGGCTCTACTTCAGCCATGGCAATAGTTTCTGATTACGTTTGGGATTTCTTTGCATTCGCGCATTCACAGCTTTATCATTGTTGAAGTCCTAATAGAGCAACGCAAAAGCGCTGTAACGCAACAACTGTAACACGGGACATCCTTAAGCGTCCACTCCATATTTAAAAAATGAGTAAAATTATCAAAAGTATACTCTTTTTATTTTCATGTACAATTTGAAATTCGAATTCCATAAACTTTTTCTGGCCAGCATTCTAAAAAAATAGTTTTTACTGTGTGACAATACTTATGACCTGACTAAGTATATAACGTTTCCAGATTGGATTACATGCCTTGGAACGGACCCGACCCAGAACTTCGCAGTGGCCAATCCGTCAAAATTGAAGGGCCAGAGCCTCGCGACAAGCCTGCTACCCTAGCTCGAGGCCCGTCTGGCCTCGCCAAAGGCCCTGCCGGAATGGCCAAAGGTTCTCTATATCAAAAATTGAACAAGAAGTCTGCTAAAATGTAAGGTTTTTTCTTTTGAAAGTAGTTATGCCAGGTAACAAATACTTCATACTTTCGGTATATCAAATAATATTATCATTTAATATATTAAATTTTATATAAAATTTTATATAAAATACGTTTCGTCCAATAAACAGATCGGGCGCAGGTCGTTCCTAATCTGATCTTAAAACTATTACATTTGAGTTTTTATTAAGGATAAACAATAGAATGAGTTCTTTCAAATGTGTAATTAGATTATGATTTATTGATATGCATTGTTGACATTGGTTGTTCAGAGCAAACGAACCTACTCCAGTTCTTTCTCATTAATTTTACCTCTGACAGCTCCAACCAACAGCAAATTTATTACAACAACAATAAAGATCCCGGTATTATTATAAAAGACTTGACTTGAGTTGCAGCAATCCATCAGCAACCTTATTGATATGAGTTTAATGATTACTTTGTTATTGGCAGTGATGAAAAATCAGAGGTAAAATGACTGTGAACGCATTGTAGTTATCCCACTGGTTTAATGTTATTTATAGACATCTGTTACGTTTCAGCATCGGTTGAATGGAACCACCTTAGGGCGTGGACCGCCTGTGCCGTATGTCCTTCATGATATAATTACGTAAATTGTATTGTAATCATAAAGTAGACGGTTCTATTTTAGTAGCAGGATGAATATGGAAAAGTATAGGTCATTCTAATATAAACCTTAAGTCAATGACTCAAATGATGTTTTTGCAATGACTGTACAAACTGCTCGAGCATTGTATAAACAACTTTTATTCAAACTTGCTGCTAAATAAAAGCCAACCTTCAAGTATTCAGGTTATAAAATATGATCTCATTATTTTTAAAATATTCCTGATATAAAAACTTTTGCTCAAAACAAAAATTTATCGATAATAAATAGGAGGCACTCTATATTAAATAAAATTAAATCTTGCCTAATCTAGGAATTCGTAAAAAATATTTTTTTTATACCTTACCAACTGGACCCATTTTTGTACATTGTTGAATATCGAAAATTTACATAACAAGCTGAGGTTTTATCGAAGGCATTGTTACAACAGTATTAGAAAGTATTGTGTTAAATTAAAGTGCCTGTTTCTTAGCATGGACGTGGAACATATCTGGGGTTAGTAAAATCATCCTCAATATCTACAGTATTGTTCAAAATGAGTATACAATTCTAAATGATAGGTTATCAAGTTCGTAATAATGGTTGGCGATTTAATCATCTGCAGCTGCCGAAAAAATTATTTGCTTATCCTTTTCCAATTTTATTGAGAGGTACGATACGTAGACAGACTTTCGGACTTCCGTCTACCCGTACCAAAACTCTCTCATCTATGAATGAAGTCGCCGACTGTAAACAAAATTATGTCATACTTGACTCTCAGTGTTGGACCGGGCATTGTGAACCGCCAAGAGTAAGTATATTCCAGCGGCAAAAAAAGGCACTGTTAGGCACAGCCCAACGATTACAAAAAATTCAACGCCTCTGGACAACTGATATTTCGTCTTCCCTTGACTAATGGTTAGTCACTCATAAACGAACTGACTGTAGTAAACGTAGCTCTAACCCATATGTTCAATGTACTCTATGGCTCTAACTTCGATCGAATCAAACTAAGGAACTATCCAAAATAATGATCGAATACATGACTACTGCAGGTGACTTAAACGCCCTCCTATATGAATCGATAAACTTAATGTCTGAATGTTACCTTCTTTCTAACCTTCGATAAAACTTGTATACTTCTTTCTAAATCAGATTCTAGAACAATTTAGGATAGAAATTAATCATTGCCAAATATTTTATATTGTTGTGGTTTATTAATTTTATTTATGTTTACGGCCTGTGGAGTAGTTGAGTATCACTAACAGTGGAAATGTCTTTCATATTGACCTTACTCTATAGTTACAATTAATTTGTCTTGATGTTTTATTATTCTTTTATAAGTTTTATCTAATTTATATACTTAATTTTTGAATCAAAGCTGTGAGATCAATTATGTAGACATATATATAGATACACGGGCTGTTTTTTAAGTAGCCTTGCCTGGCCAAATTCAATTGAATGAGATATAACGAACCAAGAGGAGAATTCTGGATTTTAAAAAAATCTATGTTTTTATTCAGGAATCCACGCCGTTGATATTGAAAAACAAACCCTGTTCCATTATAATAATAATAATAATATTTATTTCATCAAGAAAGGATCAGATTCCACATAGTTATAATGGTTTATGTATACAAATAACTGATCTATACACCAAAAGAGGAAACCCATTATGTCCTGTACCATTTCATAATTTCTTTGATAAGGATAAAATTCTGGGACGAAGGAGTTAATTTATAACAAAATACTTAATTACGTACCTATTGAACTTTAACTAAGGAACTATCCAAAATAATGACCATTGTTTCCCAAACTTAACTGGAATCAGGGCCTTAACTACTCTACTGCAATCAGAACTGTATTGATATAATTTCAAGATCGTTTCGAGTCACCGTCACCATTTTTAACTCGAAGAAAGGACCGATCCTTATAATATTTGTTTTTTGGATTTGTCTCCGGCCCGAATAGCAGAATAACTATTAAAATATGGGACATAATCAGCTTTTTTTTTTCAGCAATTTGCTTTCTCGTACATTTTGTATGGGACGGCTCATTTGATGATGTTATCAAACGCCGTAAGAAGATAATTAATTCAGTTTAAATTAAATTAATAAACCAGCAACAATGTTCGATAGACTTGCGTTGTGCCCAGGTCTTCTGACCTTTTGTATTAATTTAAGAAAAGTAATTATAATTACTATATTAGAGACTCTGTATCCGGCCAAAAGATGTGTATGAAAAATAAAATTGTAAAAAGTGTAAGACTTTTCCAAATATTTTATGAAATATTGAGCAAGAATTTGAAGCTTTGCTTGCGTTTTATAGTTGGGGAAATGCGATCCTGAATAATCGTTCTTGGTCTAGGGAGAGGCCACAGGACTGCGTTGCGGCGTCGCATCGTAAAAATTTTTGACGCCGCACAGCGCCATGCACCCAAAAGCCTATTGCTGTTTGTCGTCGTTTTTGCGATACGACGCCGCAACGCAGTGTTGTGAGTTCGCCCATAACTGTTTGAATGGGAGAAATAGGTTACACTATAAATGTCAAAATTGGATAACTCACAAACGTCATGCATACATGCCGTCGTAAATATCGCATATCTATTTTGAGAAGAAGTTGTATTTAATACTAACTGCGTCTCGCGGTTTGGGCCTCATAATTCTCGTACTCGAATAACAGGCAGCGTTTTATGTCACTCATAGCTGATTGACAGTCACTGCTGTCATAACCCGCCTATTATGAAGTATTAATGCCATTTTGATACCAGTCCAGTTAAAAAAAAGGTAGAAAGTACATTTATTTAGCACGGGTTAAGGTCGTACCCTCACCAAATGACCTCGAGCATTTGCTCCCTCTTCACCGCGCCCCACCTCTACAATACTTGCAAAATATTACTAGCGCCGTCTGGCGTACGAAGTACTTACAAATACAAGTTAAATTCATAGACCACAAAAGTAACAGACATGGCACTTTTATTTTTGTTTATTGGTGCGCCCAAATACTTTTGGTTATTATAGACTGAAACAAATGTTGACGATACTTCATCATAGAAATTTTGCGTATTTTATTTTTTAACCGACTTACTAAAAGTGTGGTTCTCAATTCGATTTATGTGTGCTCGCTGATAACTTTATCGTTAATGAACCGATTTTGACCATTCTTTTTTATATGAAAGAGTATGCTGCCTATGTAGTCTCATTGTTACCACGTCAGTGTCGATAATGGAAATTCTAAGAAATTTAGGCCAAGTATCGAAAATTGTAGGCACGCTTCGGGTGAAAACTTGATACTCGTATTTATATCGGATGATACTATAAAACCGTGAAGATTTGGGCCTGACCTGATGATGGAGATGACAGAGAATCAAGGGAATCCACATCGGAAGGAACTGTCGTGTGTTTGGGCTTACTTAATTTGTATTGATTAGACCTTTCCAACTAAATATGTTATGACTGTAACTTCAGGGTTGGAAGTTAGTTTTGTAGATTGAAAGTTAGCTAAGTCAGATGGTCGAAGGGATAGAAAAATAATATAATAAAGGTTAATTTATCATTATTTATTAATTTAAGGGAAAACGTAATCAGGGTCAAATAAATTTCTGCAGACAGGAAACCTACATAAAAAAAGATTTGATGTTTTTTTTTTGGGCGCAGCCAAGACTGAAATTATATTATTATTCTCGTTTAATAAAACAAATATGTAAATTGTAAAAAATAAAACTATCGTATATAAAAAAAACAAATACATATACTATAATATTATTTACACAAAGCTTCCTTTTGCAGAAAAATAATAAACATCTGACTAATACAATATTCGGTCAGACTGGACGCTGACGGTAGCATATTTGGAAAAGGCCTGCAAGCAAACGACGTATTTCGTTTGCTTTAATTCCTATAAGACTACAATGAAATTATGAGCATTTCTAGAAATAACGCAATGAAATAACACAACTTAAATTCAGTCTCTTAATTTTAATTGATTTTTGCATAAGCATGACTAGTAGGTAGTGTTTGTACTATGTTAAAGTACAGTGTTGTAAATTGTTGAGGAATTCCCTCGATTGTCCATGGTCTTCATCATCAGATCTATTGCAGACCTTCATTTAAACCTATATGGGTGTAAAGTTTTCATCAATATAAATGAATTAAGTCCAAACACAAGGTAACTATTGTAAACCTTTGAGGAGTTCCCTTAACTGGCCTTTGTCTTCATCATCAGAGCTTTAATGACAATCACAACTCATTTAGGTGTAAAGTTCTTATCAATATAAATTTATTAAGCACAATCACGAGGCAGCTGATGTGAATCGTTAAGGAGATCCCTCGGCTGTCTCCCGGCTCCATCATCAATTCCGAACTTTACTAAATTGTAGTCCGTTAAAACACTTAATGAAAAAAACATAGAAATGCCCTAGGCACCCCTATGATTTTTTAAATTTCTCCTAGGTTTCCTTAGTCTTCCATCATCAGACCCTAATTTCCTTAACATGAGACTACCTTGAAGATATAACCTTCTAATTAAAAAAAAACATGTGGCACTTATGCAATAGGGTATTTGACTAAAAAAACCTAATTAGTCCGTCAGTCAGATTTCCAAAAAATACTCATCATCATCATCATTTCAGCCGAAAGACGTCCACTGCTGGATATAGACCTCCCCGAAGGTTCTCCACGACGACCGGTCCTACGCCTTCCGCATCCAGCGGTTTCCCGCGACCTTCACCAGGTCGTCGGTCCACCTTGTCGGGGGCCTACCCAAAAAATACTAGACACACACACACACTTTTTTCTTTTTTCATATAAACAAAAAATGAAGACGACACAGTGCTTTGAAAACTCGTATGACGTCACTGCACGCTACACTTTTTAGCGGCCAGTGACGTCACCAGCCATCACTCCTGATCTTTTATGCCTATTATATTTGTCAATTTTTATTGATTTGATAAAACAAAATATACGAAAGGTAAAACGTATATAATAAACCTATCCAATATTTTTCTATAATCTGAATGACGGACTAATTAGTTTTTTTTAGTCAAATACCCTATTATTTATATTATAGTAAAGTTATCCGCAAATAAACATAAAAAACATATAACCTCCTCCCTTTTGAAATCGGTTAAAAAAACGAACACCAAAATGAACATCAATAACAGAGACACTTTATGATAGTATTATGCTCTATGCGACATGCGGTGCGTGAGCGAGCAAGCAGATGCTTTCTCGCTCACGCGCCGACCGCTATGCTAGTGGACCGCGCGATGACGAACGACACGGGTTCCCCCTTCGAGAGCTTGTGGCATACTGAATCTCAATAGCTCGGGCAAGAGAAATGATGGGGAATACGCTCAGATTGTTGAATAAAATTTTTGTTTTGGTCGTTTTAAAAAAATATTTCTACAATAATGTTCGTCATTAAATTGCCTATCCATTAGTGTAAGAACGCAATCTAAATAATGCTTAGTTTTCGAGGAGATGCACGTTTTTGATCATTATTTCTCTTGTCAGAGGTTTCGTTGTGAAGGAATTATTTAAACATTAAGCTTAGCAAAAAAAAAAAAAAATCTACATTTTTGGAGCCAAGATTATGGAGAAAATTTATGTATTTTTAATAAGTTGATATTTTTTTTTTGGATAAAGATATAGATAGAGAGATAGCTCCGAAAAACTACATAAAAACGGCCTGCGGTTTGTTTTTCCCCTGGAACCGCCTTAAAAGATACATTATGCAAATGCATACATCAGACTAAACTAAGATATTGTGCCTCATGTCTGCGCCATAATGTTTTTAGGTCATGTATAACTCCATCTCTCTTAATTCGTCAGAATGCGGCACCTTGTGTTGTTAAACTCGGCAACTAAATAAATTTTTTCCATAATGTAATTTTTAAAGGAACCTAAGAGTGAAAGAAGAGGGAGAGAAAAACAATTAGGAGTGCTGTTCTTTAATTAAAAGTCACATGGTTTTGATTTTAATATTTCGTTCAGTAATTTAAATTTCGAAAACTGAACTGTTAATGGGGAAGAAAACGCAAAGCTATTTGCAGATGTCGCATATGGCGTTTGACTTATAACAATATTAGCTGTCAGTCGTATCACGTTTTATGTTGAGTTTTTTTTTTGTGTTTGACGAGTTTTTTTTAGGTAAAGCAGAGCAATGTATTGTACATGGACTATTTCAAGTTAAAAAAAGCAGTTAAAAATCTAGAGGAGCTTCAGCAAACGGACGAAAAGCTGATCTAATTACCAGGCAAATAACAATGTCCAGACTTTAAACTGAATGCAGACTTGTTAGTGTTTTAAGTTACATTAATTTAGTATTAGGTTTAATGTTTCTTTAGTTATATTTAAGTAAATATATATGTACTCATTATTGCCATATTTTGAAAGTTTCAACCCTATTAACCTAAAATTATTAGGTATTCAGACTTGAATCGTATGACCGGAATTTCAAAGTTCCTCAAGAACAAGAAATTAAAGAGAAAAAATTGATTGGAGGCGGCACTCCAGAAAGCTATAGGGACATCAACATTATCTTTATTGAAATCTATTTATACAATATGTAAAGAAAACCCTGTCCGATCCGTGAAGGTATTGTTAGGTATCGATAACTGATTATAATAATGCCTACAAAGCCGGTCTAAACTTTAAAAACAGTCCCCCCAAAAAAATAAATATTATTCCGAAATAGCGAGGTAACTTAATGCATGTGCGGTAGACGACACGTTAGGCATACAACCGCGGGTAACGGAGGGCAGGGCACGCGGCACCTGGTCGCATCGCTATTCGCTCCGTTACAAATGGTGTTGTCACTTTTTAAAAATGAGCAAATTTTGGGGAAGTTGGAATTAATTCGCGACAAAAAAGATTATTTCAAAATTCATTAGTATTGTTACTATGATGATTATGTAAAATTTAATATTTTAATTGGCCATGTGTTTACCTAACCTTTATTATCCTTACGGGTCGGACAGGGTTTTCTTTACATATTGTATATTCTGTTCTAAATTGAAATGCATATCTTTAGGAAAAGAGTGATTTCCATTATTATTGCAACAAATTGCTACAAAACGCGGCATATTTTTTACATTTTTATAAACAACGTAAACTCGAACAAATTACAATGGGTTTTGACAGTTTATTTGGGTCAAACGATATCAGCGCCTCTAGTGGCGAGATTTGTCAGTTTTCTTCCCCATTGACCTTTGTTGCTGACTGTTCAACCGCCTGCATTGAAATTAAACTTCGAACACAAATGCCAAAGTAACCGACAAGGTTTATTAGGTAATTCAATCGTGATGATATGAACATAAAGTAGGTACTATTACTAGGAGCAGATATACATTACTATAGCGGATATACGCCAAAGTTCGTGGCAATAGCGAGACTTTTTATTTTATAAATTTCGTTCTAAACATTTACCGTCCCACTCGCACGTTTCAGGACTGTAACTGCCACGAGTCTTGGCGTTATAAAACCTAGACGTTTCAGATCGCATTCATCCCAATAGTTTTATAGTCTTGGTAGGATTGTACGTCCGTACCAGATTTTTATTTTGATAATTATAGATGCATGTGGAGGCGATGTAATGTTCTATTATGGAAAATAATTGTGTCTGTAGCACATTACTGGCTCATCAGTTTACAGTAGAATGTTTATGCACTTGATTATATAATATGTAATAGTCATGCTTTATAAGTACCTACCATAAAATGTGCTTAGACACACTCGGTGATAAACACACCTGATAAACTTTGATCACTAGTGCTAATACACTTTCATAATGCTGGAAATAAGGTATAGGTGACATCAATGTATATTGAGATTTTTCATCTGGAATTTCTCAGTCCGGATTTCCGGTCCTAGCTTTGTACCTGGTTGATGGCAAAAGGTTCTTCTCCCTATTATATGTGACTCGGAACATAATTGGCACAATGTGAGTCTACAACAGGTACACCTCCGCCTAATCCCGCAGGAAAGATAAATGTCAATATGACTAAGTTGATTTTTGTATGATTAATGTTGTCGTAACAGTCGACCGAATGTTACTTATACAAATTCGCTATCGCTATCGATTTATTAAGATTCGTGCCGCTAATTAGTATATTAAATTATTTTTGTACATAAACGCGTAATTAAGTGTGATTAGGTAATGAAATGTTTGTGCAATATCGTTGCTCTTTCTTCTAGCTTATGGACATAAATAGTAGTATCATAAATTTGGTGTAGATGTAGTGCAATAATGGTGGAACTTGATTTAATAAAATTAGACTATTTCTACTGAAACTCTATTTATGGCTGTATAGACGTTTAAACGATTGGTACTCTGCCATTCATTTGGCACGTTGAGTTTTAAAAAGGGTTTGTAGAACGTAGTCCCTTTCGCTTTCTAAAACCCATCATCATTATTCTCCTTCACTTTTCCATTTTTGTTTTTTAGAATAGGAGTAACGTCTTTTTCTTCCATACTTACCTATTAATTATCTTTGTAGTTATCCCCTTTTTACCACATCACCATTCACCCAGTCCAATTACTGTTTCTTTGGTCTATCTCTACTTTTATAACGCACCGTATAGTAATACTTAAAACTTTGTAAAAGTATGACCGTTTTAAAGTATTACTGAGCTTATTTGTGCCAATTTTACCGTTAGTATATCTAGATGTTGTGTTTTAGTATAATAATGTACCTAACTTCAAATGCAATAGCCATCGAATTACTTCTTCCATTTGTATTTTATACACATTGTAAACATATTCAAATATTAACAGTATAGGTACCTGTAGGACAATTCTCGTAATGTTAAGAAAGTTCACACATTTTTGACAGGTTTCTGATAATAGTCCTTGTATTGTCCTTGTCCGGTATTGTGATAATAGTCCTTTTGATCATGACTTTCTGGATTATAACTTTGAAGCTGTCAAGGCGCGGGTATTTACTAAAATTACGTTTATAATCTCAAAAAATACATTCCATCGACACTTATCAGATATCTACTTTAGTGAAATGTATTCAAAGTTGATTTGTTTGTCCTAGTCAAAAGTAAGAAAAATATCAAGTACTTACAACAACAAATTTTTGATTGTACTGAAATTTGAACTTTATTGAAAGTTGTCTCCAAATTCCTGGTTCTAAAATACATAGTTTTGATCGTGTTCAAAAACTTTTAGACGATTCAGTAAATATAGAATTGGTTAAGAGCCAGGTTACAAAAAATGCTAAATTAAAGTAAAAGAAAAAGTAGCTGTCCAAATACCCAAGAAGTGAAGAACACGTCATATAGTATTAAGTATTAAAATGAAATTTAGACTTTGGCCATAATGACATTTCTTTTGAGGCTCAGTCTCTCTTTAGTCTAGTCCAGAATATAGTCAATTAGGACAATATATTGTAGCGAACCCACTTTATTTTTGTGAATACTGTCTGAATAAAATTGTTGGTTTTGTCCAAAAGGTGTTTTATTTAACGAAATTCCTTACTAACGACTGGGTGTCCACCGCTGTCCTATCGCAGAAGAGCTCAGCGTACAAGATTTATGGAATGAACATTTTTGCCTTTGCCACAAAGTAAACGCTACTAACTTACCGTATCGTGTATTCAACAATACACCGCTAAAAATCCATACTAATATTATAAATGCGAAAGTAACTCGTCTGTCTGTCTCTGTTACGCTTTCCCGCTTATACCACTCAACCGATTTTGTTGAAATTTGGCACAGACAACCTTTAGACGCTGAGAAAGGACATAGGCTACCTTTTATCCCGAAAAAATTTGGTGTTCCCGAGGGAAATAAAAAGCGCGATATAACCGAACTCCACGCGGGCGGAAAGCTAAGTTATCTATAAACAAATGTCACCAACAAAAACTAGGTTGAGTTGTTTTCGTGCACATAACACACGCACATCATAAAATTAAAAAAAAGACACATCATTCTCCCGCCCAATTTATTAACCGCCATCTCGACTGTCTGTGTTTCGACCTTTCTAACCATATCATTCACAAAGTCTATCGTTTATTTGGTCTATCTTCCTCTAGGTACTCTATAGCCATCGAAATTCATTCTCAAAACTCGTCATTAATTACTCATCTCTCCGTAAGAAATGCCCATACCATGACAACCGATTTCCAGACTTCTCAGTATGTTGAAGAGGATTGTGGGAGTCGTAGATTGTTCCCATGACTTGTTGTGGACAGTGTTTTAATTCTCTCCCTAACCGTTCGATCTACTCCTTAATTGCTTTGCACGAGTGAATGGAGATACAGAAAGTCAGAGAAGACTGGGAGAGAGCCATAGTGCTAGCAAGGGCAGAACTGGAGAGACCTGCCGAAATCGCAGAACATATTCGGTTTTGTTTTCGTTTTTTTTTTCAAGCTAATATTCTCCAGTTTTTGTTGCCATCTTCATCGATAAGAACAACGTAATTGAGAAACAGTCTGCACCAGGGTGCCTCCTCCTGTGTGCCCATCGTTAGATCATTTATAATCAAGAGGTCAGCCGTTGCCTGGTGAAAGCCTGCAGCCATAACGAACTCATCGTGACTGTCTGCAGCCGATTGGACGTAGGCACAAGATGGACTGCACATAGCACGAATTAACTCTAGTAAACGGGTAAAACTTTCTCCTTTAAAGCCCAATCCACTTCTAGGTAACCTGTAGGTAAGACGTGTTCTCACAAATAAAAAGTGTACCTAAAGTAACTTAAATGTAAAGGGAAAACGTGTAGGTATATAACTAATGAATAAAAAAACTGTTCGCATTTTGGTGTTGAGAGTTGATGTATCAACTCTTTCAACATCATCATGCTTTCGACTGTACCAGGTCACTCTGGAAGTATTGCGACAAAAAGTTTTATGTATGAGAAACCAGCCAGTTGTACGTTCCAAATTCAGAATTCCCCTCCACATTTATTGCGAGCTCATTAAATCGTGTCTCTGAAAAATGGATTTGCGTCGTAACCATTTTCGCGCTATGATTTTTTACGATTTCAAATGTCGCCTGAAACCAGATGAATCGTACGATAAACTTCAAATGACATTCATGTATGAATGCCCTTCTAAGGCAACCGTGTATCGGTGGTATAATGAGTTAAAGCGCGGTTGACTAACTTTGGGGGATGTAGAAAGAAGGGGTCGCCCTTTGACGGCTGTTACAGAAGAAAACGTGCTAGCAGTGAAAAGTTTGATCCATCAGGAAGGCTTCACAAGATTCTATACGTGCCCCTTCGGTTGCGGAGTATAGTTTCACGCTGGGTGTCGCACAATCTCGTCGATGCTCAGAAGCAGGCACGGGTGGAATGGTGCCATGATATCTAAGTATACTAATGTATAAAGCTGAAGACTTTGTTTGTTTGTGCGCGCTAATCTCAGGAACTACTGGTCCGTTTTGAATTGTTTTTTTTTCATTGGATAGCCTATTAATCCAGGAAGGCTTTAAGCTATATAACATCCCGCTATGACCAATAGGAGCAGAGCAGTAACAAAATATGTTGCGAAAACGTGAGCTAACGCAGACGTACATATTGCTTCCATTATTTTAACAGGCGCTTATTTTAAATCAACTGAGCTCTTTTTATTTTTTTTCGGAACGGGACGAACAGCGCACTCAGTTACCATTGAACTTAGCTCATGAGGAAATGCAATATTAGCAGTGAACGCGGAAGAATGTTACAGCAGTGTAAGCTGTTAGTTTGGGATGAATGTGATGATATTCCATAAAAGGGCAATTGAAGCACTAGATCGCACAATGGGGGACATCAAAGGCCACCAAGATATCATGGGAGGGACGGTGGTACTTTTGGTTGGTGACTTTAGGCAGACCCTTCCGGTGATTACTAGGGGTATGCCGCCGGCAGATGAAATAAATGCCTTTATGAAAGCATCTCCATTATGAGTTTGCGTGAAAAAGTATTGTCTCACCACGAATATGCGAGGGCAACTTCATTACGATTCTCAAGCCGGGTATATGCAATACGCAACTACTCTTTTAAAAATCGGAGAAGATCACATGCCAACGGACAGTAACGGCATGATTAGAGTGATTCGTGAGTTCTGTCAAGTTGTGGATTACTCAGATGACCTATTAAATAATTTTATCCGGATCTTTAAACAAATATGGCCAACCGAGAATGGCTATGCGAAAGGCAAATTTTGGCGCCGACTAATGAAATAGGTAGTGTAGGTAATAGAAATAAACAAATCATGTTAAACGTTCAGGTTAATGTTATCGAATACCTCTCAGTGGACAATATTACGGACACTGAACCAGTTACATCATACCCTATAGAATTTTTCAACTCTTTAGAAAAGTTGATACTAAAAGTTGGTGTTCCAGTCCTATTAATGAGGAATCTCGACGCTCCAAAGTTGTCGGTTACAAATAACACATTTGGGTCACAACATTGTAAAGGCTACAGTCATGGCTGGAATGGCAAAAGGACAAAATGTCTTGATTCCCCGTATTCCCATCATCCCGACTGATTTGCCATTTCAATTTAAAAGAGTACAGTGCGTTCTGAAAGCAGCATTTGCTATAACAACAACAAAGCCGACAGACGCTTAAAGTTGCCTTAGAACATTTAGAAACAACATGTTTTTCTCATGGGCAACTCTATGTGGCATGCTCACGTGTATCAAATCCAGAAAACCTTTATGTTTTGGCAAAAGGCAGCAAAACAAAAAAAGTTGTTTATAAAACCGTACTTAAACGTGCTCATATTTTATCAAGCGTAATTTATATATTTAATTAAGGTTCTCCAACAGTTGCTACAGATATTTTACACATTACAAATACAAACAAATTATTGACTTAAATCTAACTGCACGACCAATTACAGGCAAACACTACATGCTAAGTGCTCTTTGTAATTTTACTAATGTATTCGCTTATATTCTAACCAGACTAGATTCTCAACAGAATTAACACACTAATGACGTCGGACAAATGTCGATATTGAGTCAGCGTAGACGTCAACCAGGTCGCTGCGTTCGTTTAACAGTAATAATTTTAAGCCTTATTTCATAATATCCTAAGCATATCCAAAACACCAACCAACGCAAAATAATTAGAAGTATGATATTTGATGTTTCTTTCCTTTGCTAAACCTTTAAACCCGTTAAAATGAACGTTGCTATAGACCTTATGTATCTTTATAATCCTACTAATAATATAAACGCGAATATGTGTGAGGATGTTTGAAACCTTGCAGTAATGTAGGCATTTATCTTGGCATTCCCCCGGAAACGGGAAGCACCGCGCTCTGTAAACTGAAGTCTACGCGGACGAAGTCGCGGGCAACAGCTAGTGATATATAAATTTGAAGTAGGCTTGTTTCGGCTTGTTTACTACATCGTCATAGGTGATGAATATTGGATTTATCAATACGATCCAGAATCTAAGCGACAGTTATCGGTTTGAGTGTTGCAAAACGAATCAACGCCTACCAAAGTGAAGCGATCTAGAAGCGGGGCTATGATTTAGATCGCGAACTTTTTCAGTTTGAATGGCAAGGTACTTGGTGTCAATTCCTTTACGACACCAAAGAAGCATTAACGCTGAATGGTATACTACCAAATGCTTGACAAAAGTTTTTTCTGTTTTGAGCAACAAGCGACCAAACCGCAATCAAAATGAGGGACTTCCTGGACAGTACTCCTGGGTCACCCTCCTCACAGCCCTGACCTAGCACCGTGTGACTTGTTCTTATTCCCAAAAATAAGTGGAGAATACTTTGAAAAGATGTAATAAAAATATATGTAATTATAAAACTTTATTTTTATTATCGTCCCACATATATTCGTCCAAAGGACTTGACTGACAGAAAAATCCTGTCTTAGAGCTAGGAAATATTTAAGTTGTACAGCTTCAGAACTTTATCAAAGTATTATAGAAACTCTACAAATATTGCAGGGTTCTTTCTTTTACGGATGTTTAGAAAAGTTACAGGGCTATTCTGTTACGGGTATCTAAGTACTTTAGAAAAGCTATTCTCTGTAAATTCTAGAAAAGTTATAGGCATGATCATTCCTTCATGGAAACTATTAAATCGAAACATTTCTTTTACAAGAACTTCCCTGTAGGAAATTGGTTAAGAAATTAAATTACAGTCTTACTTACCATCACACATTTATTAAAAAATTAAATTAGAAATTTGGTTATTCTGCACGTAAACACACAGTGTTCAATAGGTTCGTGCACTATACGTGATAATAGATAGGTATTAAATAACAAAAGACAACCGAAATACATAATTGAGGACGAGAGTTCGACATCTTTTGCGTTAGTCGTAGGTAGTAGTAGGTCTATACTCTATGGGCTCCCACACAAAACCGCGAATTCGCATCGCATCGGAAATATTTGCGAATTCGCACGAACGCACCGCAAGAATTTCCGATTACGATCTGCTTCGCATCGCACATTCCTGCGATATTACGTCATCCTTGATGACGCCAATTTAGTCCGCTCTGAGACAGCTTTAGTAGCGATGGGAGATTCCGAGATGTTTTATCAATCGAAAGAATCGGAGTCGTTAAAATTTTACTTTACCTGATAGTCAGTCCCAGTCCCAGCATTTCCAAAGGCATAACATGAATTCTTCCCTTGTACGATCGTTTTTGAAGGCATGGTGATAATAAACTCAAAAGCTCTTCAAATGAAGATATGCTCATTCTAAAATAATCAAAATATTTATGTTCTTCAGTTTTCAACGCATAGTACTTTTGAGTAAAATAGTTCCCATCAGAGTTCATAATCGTAATAAATGGATGAAGCCAGAATCTTCTTTTTCTTTTATATCTATTTAACAATAACAGCAGTGCAATAATCTTTTTGCGATCCATCTTACGCTTCCTAAAAACACGTCCAGTACGGCTGACTACACTTGAAGGAATGGTCACCCTACCAAACGGTTTGCCGCACTAAATCGTATCGCAGAAATTCGCATCGCAAGTTCCTGCGATGCGAATTCGCATCGCATCGCATCGCAGTTTTGTGTGGGCGCCATAAACTAATAGTAGTATTCATTGTAGGTACCTACGACTAAGTATACAATCACAAAAATGTGGAAACCAGAGGTGGGGTAGGTAATTCTCGGTTATTTCGATTTGAGTAGTATTTCTAGGTACACCAATATAATATCAAAATCTAAAGTTGCCTGGACAATCACAGGTCGCGATAAGGCCTCCCAATATATTTTAGTAGCAATCGACTTATTTTTGTTTATTGTATTTTTGTGGTGTAACGCAGTATTATATAAGGGTCGCCGTCAACTGGTTTAATAAGGTAGACTTTCCTCTTGATGCGGGCGTATATGTCAAAAATGTCCCTAACTATATAGTCAAACCAAGAAAAAAAAAAACAAACAAATTAAGTACAATTACAATATTACGGACTTTACTTTGTCAAAAATTCCGATATTATGTACGTGCTCGTTAATATTTGACGTGCATAAGTACATAAGATACGTTAACCAACCATACGAAACAACCGGCCTTTAGACATAAGTAGGTACCTGTCTAGCTTTTTAACTAAACGGCGCTGTTGATACCTGAACAATATTCAGCCAATATATCTAATTAAACATTTAAAGAACTGGCAGGATGATGTTTTGGCCATTGATATAATAGGGTTAGTAATCATTTTAACAACTATTATTTCAACGTTTATTATGATAAGTTGAGAAAAAAATAAATGAATAAGTAATCAGTAAAAATATATGAAAGGGCAGTTAGGTTAGATAATAGTTCGGCAGTTCATAGGTTACCTTGGAACTGTAATCAACCGCGCGCGAATTAGTTAGGCCATCCGACCAAATCACAAATGGGTTACTTAGGAGCGTATTCCAGAAGGAAACTCAAGCATTGATCTCTGCTTAAACATTACTTAAAACTAGTTTTAACCAATCAAAAGGCTTCAATCGAGACTAAAGTACAGCTTGAGTTTTGAGTGACGTTCTGTAATACGGACCTTAGATTAGAACTGTGAGAGTGGCAAAAGCGCGCGAGTCGAGTGAGAGGTACTCCTACAGATTTCTTGCCGACTAATTCAAACTTATTAAATTGCCCCCACAATATTAAGCACTAAAATTTTGTAGGTAGGTAGGTAGGTAGGTAGGTACTTGGTTATGTACAAAATTTTACTGCTTATTATTAAGTATTTAGGTAACCACGCAATTAAATATTAGTTTACAGCTGTTTATTACTGCCTATCTTTTGTTTAATTTAATCACCAATCTATTAAGCGCCAATTTATACAATATGTAAAGAAAACCCTGTCCGATTCGTGCAGGTATTGTTAGGTATCGATAACTGATTCTACTAATGCCTACAAAACCGAGCTAATCTTAAAAAAAACCACAAAAAAATTAATATTATTTCGCAAAAAGAGGTAACTTAAAACATGTGCGGTAGGCCATACAGGCGCGGGCTAAGACGGGCAGGGCACGCGGCACGCGGTCGCATTGCTATTCGCTCAGAATTATACCGTCAAAAATGTTGTCACTTTTTAAAAATTCCCAAATTTTGGGGAAGTTGGAATTAATTCGCAGGAAAAAGAGATTATTTCAAAATTCACTAGTGTTGTTACTACGATGATTATGTAAAATTTCATATGTTATTTGGTCATGTGTTTACCTAACCTTTATTATCCTTACCTACGGGTCGGGCAGGGTTTTCTTAACATATTGTATATGTTTTGGCTAGTCCAATTCATTTGCCTAGTTGTTTGGTTGAATGGCTTAATATCATTCAGGCCGCTAGTTGAACACACGATCATATAGGTAGTTATAGTAGACAAAAGGGTAAGAAGTCTACTGAAAGGCTGACCAAGCTAGTTGACTGCGAAACTGCTAGATTACAACTACGGAAGAACGAAGTACTTAGTTTAAAAGTAGGGTGGGTACTTTCCATGAATTCCTATTATTGTATGAATTCATAGTATTGTTAATTTCGTTTTAGAGTAGAAACAGCAGAGTAGGGTTCTACAATAAATACAAAAACTGCAGAGTAGGGCTCTACTGTTTCTTTCTGAAGGTCCTCGAAAAACTTATTCGTAAATGTAAATATAAGGATTGCTTTCTACTAAGGCTATGTCTTTTTCCAACTGTCTCAGATCGGCCTCCATTTTAGTCTTGCGAAGTATCTTGGGTATTGTATCGGTAAGCATCGGTAATTGAAGAAAAGCCTTCTGCATTAGGGACCAGTTGTGTTTCAGATCCTGTGAAAGAGTTTTTGATATGTACTTAGATCATTTGAAATAGAAACCAGCTTACTTAATTAAGATTTATCTAGGTGAGCGAGGCGATGAGTTAGTATGTTAGTTAGTATGTTGATGGACTTCTACCGACCTCCTAGTCCTCGGAGAAGCTGAGAACTGCCGCGCAATGTAACGCAGACGTGTCACTGCAGTGCTACGTCATATACCCATGCCAAAAATCCCACGGTAGCAAATGACTATGAAGTCGTTACCGTCCCCGCAGGGAACTTTCAGATAATGGTCTTTCTCTTGCCGGAGCACTTTTTGAACGTGCTGACGAGGTGTGCACAATGCATGTGTTTTCGTAACGTTTGTAGAAAAAGGGTATCTCTTTGCAATTACGTTATAAGTATTTATTATCTTCTAGATACTTACACACGCGAGCTTATCGTCTTTAGTACATGATGATGCAAAGCATGAGGAAGATGATAGCTTAATATGAGGACTGAGATGAAGCTTCAAATGCCTGCGTATGCAATGTGTGTAATAAAAACAACTTACATCTAGAAGTTTCGTGCGAGCCTCGTCGCTGATGAGCTTGCAGAGGCTTTCCTTGTGATCCTCATCGTATTTCATTTTTTCCATGGCCTTCTGGATCCTTCTGTTTCTCTTGACCAGGTAAGCTGGCATCTGACCGAAGTCTGGCCTCAGGCAGTATTCTGGAACCTCGCCAGAACCTTTTATCTTCTTGATGTGGCCATCTCTCGTATCCACCAGCCTAAAAGAGGACATTATGTACGGACGACAGCAGGTCAAGCTCCCCCAAACTGTCAGATATTCCCAATCAACCTTGAGCTTTAACGCTTTAGAGATAAAGTTGAAATACTAATAAGGAAATCTGACAGATTGTAGTAGCTTGATGTGCTGTCGTCTGTACTAAGGCTTTTTCACGTTAATTTTAATACTAGATTTTATGATAAACTAGCTTTCCGCCCGCGGCTTCGCCCGCGTGGAGTACGGTTATATCGCGCTTTTTAGATTTCCCTCGAGAACATCAATTATTACCGGGATAAAAGGTAGCCTATGTTCTTTCTCAGGGTCTAAAGATTGTCTGTGCCAAATTTCATAAAAATCGGTTGAGAGGTTAATGCGGGAAAGCGTAACAGACAGACAGACAGAGTTACTTTCGCATTTATAATATTAGTATGGATTGATAAAAGGGGAATAAGTTGGAGCTGTGGCCAAACGAAAACGAAAAAAAACGTAGTACGGACGACAGCAGGTCAAGCTACCCAAAACTGTAAGATATTCCCAATCAACCTTGAGCTGAAGTTAGTTATGGTGGACGATGCATTTATCCCTCAAAATAATAAAAATTAAGATGGTAGTTACATAATCAGCCAATAAAGTCCCCATTGTTAGGATATAGGCCTCCATCTTTAAAAGGGAGCGGGCTGTAATGCACTAGCGAGCCAGCGCGGGTTGGTAGATGTCTCGTAAGTTTTCACAATGTTAATGACAGTTGACGGAGCCCACCCCGTCAATGGTGTCAACGCCACCACCAATGAGCAGGAATCCCTACTAATATTATAAATGCGAAAGTAACTCTGTCTGTCTGTCTGTTACGCTTTCACGTCCAAACCACTGAACTGATTTTATTGAAATTTGGTACAAAGATAGAGTTGACCTTAAGAAATAACATAGGATAATTTTGATTCCGGACTTTTGACGAGTTCTCTTGGAAACGCGATATAACCGATCTCCACGCGGGCGAAAAGCTAGTATCTTATAATTTTACCTTGGCTCCACAGGCTTCCCCTTTGTCTTTATAGCTTTCTTTATGTTAACAACTCTGAAGTTAACTACTGGCTTCTCTGGTTTCTTCCCCGGCGGGAGGCGTTTTGGAACTGGTGGAAGATTACCGGATAAAAAGCATTTATGATCACTCTTCTTGATAGGTTGGCCTATCCCTTCACCCTTTTTTAAGAAGCTTGTAGGATGTTGGACTGGTGTCTCAGGGTAACCGAAGGTTCGTCTTAGTTGCGGTCTTTTGGCTAATCTTAATTCCTTTTCAAGTTTGGATTCATATCTGGAATTAATGGTGTCATATTATTAAGGTAACTTTTCCAGGTTACCTTACATAGATAAGTTGTATTGATAAGGTCCATAGAAATCCGAAATACCTACTTATATGCGTTCACTGCTGCATTTTGAAATTAGTCTGTGTTGACTGAATGGGTGACTAAAGCTTTCTGGAGTGATGATAACGACGTCACATTGAAGTATAAGATAGAGGTAGAGGAGCAGGGTGCACTCGGTAACGGGTTAATTGAAATATAATGCAGGTAAGAGCAAATTCATGGTGTTTGGGGCTAGTTTGCTGAATAGTGTGCCTCCTGTTTTCATGAATAATGTACCGCTTGAGAAAGTGAGGCAAGTCAAATATATCTTGTAAAAGGGCGGAAAATTTTGCAAATATACAAAATGGTTAATACACCGGCGTTGTCATATATTTGTATCGAATCAAATATAATATGACAACGTTACCTGTCTACCGGATCCAATTGTGAGTGTAAACTATCCAACCAGCTACAATCTATTCATAATTTATTTACAAAGTTGATCTCCTCCTAAGTCTACAAGACTATACTACTAAGGGACTATTAAGAGGAGTTCAGTAACTCGATCGATCTCTCAACCTCCCGAGGGAACAAATAAACCAATAACTTCAGTGATCTTGAACTGTTCTAACGAGATCATCTGCCTAGAGTGCCTAGTCTTCTTCCAGCTGGAAACGGAATGTAATGTTGGTGTCTGCTGCCAGTCTAACAAGATGCAGCTGAATATGAGTATTTTATATGCAGCAACTGCCAACCTGACTTCCTCAACCCAGTAACCTCTTGTTCAAACTCGTTTTCAGACTTTCGGCCATCTGACGAATGGTGACGACTGTCAAAGATCTGTGAAATGTTTCTGTTGGAGGCATGAGGAACAGAGAGTAAAGTTCACTCATTCTTCATAGAAATGGGAGGATTCTGCGACTAGACGGGTGTTATGTCTGTTGGGATAGCGATGCGACCGCGTGCCCTGCTTCATTTCGCCCGCGCATGTATTGTCTACCGTACATGTACCTATTAATTTACCTCCTTTTGCGATATTTTATATATGTTTTAGGGGGATTTTTTTTTAACTTTAGCCCGGCTTTGTGGGCATTAGTAGAATCAGTTATCTATACCTAACAATACCTTCATGGATCGGAAAGGGTTTTCTGTACATATTGTATAGGTTTAATATGAGAAGATTATTATAGTAAAGGTGCCTGTAATGGATTTATTTGAATCAAATGTGTCTAATGTAGGTACAGACGACAGCACATCAAGCTAATACAATCCGTCATATTTCTTTATTAGATTTTCAACTTTATCGCTAAAGCATTCAGGCTCAAGGTTGATTGGGAGGATTTGACAGTTTCGGGTTGCTTGACCTACTGTCGTCCGTACTTTTATTAATCGTGTGCTAAATTCATGACTACAGTTTGAACGTCAATTTCTCTGCCACCTTGTTATAGATATATTTATAAATAGATAATTTTTTTTACGGAAACATTCTGTTAATAATAAGGTTTGAAATGGGGTATCTTCATCTTCTCCTCAGTCTGTAGAGGTCCACTGCTGGACGCAGCTGGACAAAGGCCTCCCCCAAGGCTTTCCACAATGACCGGTCTTGTGCTGCCCGCATCCATGGAGTACCTGTATACGTTATTTGATGTTTCTGCTAGTGGCTTGAATACAAGCTTTAGAATATGTGGGTTTTAGATATGTACCATGAGCTTGACGATGTAAAATGAAAGTAGACAGTAGAGCTTTGATTAATGTACCCACCTTGGAGTTTTGGGCGGCTCCGGAGGTGGTTTGTCCAAAATCGTATAGATGACTTCATCGTGGTGAATTATTTCAACCAACGACATATTTGTAACAACACAAAATGGATGGACAAAAAATTAGAACGTAACAAATTATAAAATTATTAAAATTGGATCTGTCGGGTTATCGGTCACTATAGAAACAATGTTTGTTGATCCGTTTAGAAATCTATGGGCACAATAGGTACTGCTTTGTCGATCGAATTCGTGAAAGAGCTTAGCTGAGCCAGTACTTGTTATACTCTTTGGACTGTACCTACGCACTAACGTTGCGAATAACGAAGGAAAATGAATTCTAGAATTTTCGCAACGTGTGGTTGGTATTGGTGCAGCATTCGGTAGTCGCCTAGCATGTATGGCTTTAAATAAAAGCAAAATAGAGGTAAACAATCCGTTGCTAGGCAACGAGTTGTTTACGCCCATTGATATAATATTATATCAATGTTTACGCCTAATGCCCCGTCTACACGCTCCGTCCACTGCAAGCATGCCAGTGCATAACATATGCAAACCAGTTTGCGCAGGTAAGCGCGTGTGTGTGGACGACAAGACGGTAGCGCGCGCAGTCCTAAATGTTCCGTTATGGGACTGCGTAGGCAAGACGGAGCGTGTAGACGGGACTTATAAGACAGATGTTAACAACCTTTTCTAAATAGATGATATCTCTATCTTTATATATATTTTGGCGTTGGTATAGGTTGGTATGCACGTCCTTTTCCCAAAGCTTGTGAATAGAACGTGCATTTATAACTGTTTTGGAAAGGTTGGCATTATAATATTTTTTTTTTTTGTTATAAAATAAATTATATAACCAAAGTAAAGTTTTTGATAATAAATACACGGTTTTTACATTAAAACTTTATTTTAATACATATCAATAATAATTTAAAATATCAGAACATAAAAAGTATAAAAAGCTTTAAAAATATTAGAAATTGTAGCCCACCGGTATCGGGAACAGGGTCCAGGCCATAGACATATACTAATGGACATGCCGTATGCGTATTTAATCTGCAGTAAATTTTTGGTTTGAAAAGAGGGAGAGAGATGGCCTCTGCTTTCGGTTTTGCACTATCTCTTTCCGCATAGATAATTGATGATTTTGAGAGAGATAAAGATAGACGAAACTTCCGTTTCCTCTCTTTCTTTCGTAGTGCCACAATTCAGACAATTCTCATCTGTCATGGTGACATGACCGAGGAAATTAGGCTCTGGGTGTTTCGCCTAGGTAACGGCAAAGAATTTTAAATATATAGAATGATTACGAGTAATAATAATATCTAAACAATAACATTCAAAAATAAACCTAAAGCCTACTCCATAAAGCTTATATTGCCACAAAGCTTACGCATAAATACCTAAAGTTCCGCATGAGAGGCATCGAAAGACCCCTGTGTCCCTTTCCCGCAGACTGCCAGTGTGAAATGAAACTACTATTTGGTAACTTTGATACATAAACTTCATCCACTCGTTTTGTTATTTATGCTGATATACAATATTATATCAGTAACTCGTGATTGTTTAAGCATTAAAATAACTAACTGCTTAGCTCAACATTTAATCAATGCATTTATTGTGATCAATAAATAAAAATAAAACAATATTAGCAGATAGTATGAACTATTAAATGGCAACACCGATGACATATTGGGTTAATTAATCAATATGGTCGATGCAATTTTTTTTTGTGTAGGGTGAGTATAATGTTCTGTAAAAAAGACAAAACAGCTGAACAAAGAACATCTTCCTTTTTTAAGTTTGTTAAAAAAGTGAACAGACAAACAAATAATTAACAATTTTCTTGAAAATTTTTATACATAATATGTCCTAAAGAAAATGTAAAAAAAAAGCGTATCAGTGTAGGTATGTCAACTATCTGTATTAGCTATACTTACCTTACACTTTTACAAAAAGTTTAACCTACTTGAATAACTCACCTAACCATTTTATTATTATTATTTTTTCGCCAAGCGATTCGTCGTGTTCCGGCATGATATTTGGTGAAGACGGGTCTGAGCAGTTGTGTTGCGATGTGTGCCGGGTACGATGCGCCAAATGTTGTTGTGTCGGAGGTTTGGTCGTGGAGAGTCTCCAGATCAATCTCCCTCTGGCGCAGCATCGTTGGTCGTGTTGTTGGGTTTAACATTGCATCACCTCGCTCAACTGTCGTCATCCTTTTTATTCCTAAGTTTTTGAATGAATAGGCTTAATAAACTAGTGCGCTTTACCATCAACGATTGCATCACTGCTTACCATCAGGCGGGATTGCAGTCAAGCACTAGTTTATAACAATAAAAAAATATATATATACAATATGTTAAGAAAACCCTGTCCGACCGGTGAAGGTATTGTTAGGTATCGATAACTGATTCTACTAATGCCTACAAAACCTGGCTAAACTTAAAAAAAAAATCCCCTTAAAAAATAAATAACTTAAATAAAATAAATAGGTAATTTCATGGCAACACAGGCACAGTTCATAACCTCAGTTGACCTCATGCATGTAGGTATAGGTAATTTATTCACGTTTATCGAGTCTCGAAAGAAATAATGATACTTAGGCAGCTCGTGAAAAGAACTTTTTTTTTAAGTAGGAAGGTCGTCTGACTCTCCAAATGTATCATTTTATTCGATGAGCATAATGGCTGTGGCGGAGATGTTGTTCCAATTTCGTTTACTAATAACGATACAGGCCCAGCTGGCACCGTCGCACGAGATTAGCACGGACATGCACACAAATAAAAATCAATTGGTGTCAAATCCGCGCTGGCCACAGTTGGTCCACCCTTACCAATCCACTGCTCGCCGAACTGATAATGGAGGTTCTCACGTACAGGACAAAGATATGGTGACGCACCGTCATACTGGAACCACATTGACCACATTGACCACAATCACCTGATCACAAAACAGCAGTTGCTACCTTCCATCAGCATGTTATATTACTCTACATTAGGAAACGACATGATCACACAATACACGAATAGTCTTCACTAGAGCGATGTTTACGCGCAACTGATAATTTAAAGTAAAAATGATTTTTATTTTTTAGAATTGTACCTACAGGGCTGGCCTCGCGGCATCCTTTGAGTAAATAG
The DNA here is from genome assembly GCA_017933935.1 of Sesamia nonagrioides. Classification (NCBI taxonomy): domain Eukaryota; kingdom Metazoa; phylum Arthropoda; class Insecta; order Lepidoptera; family Noctuidae; genus Sesamia; species Sesamia nonagrioides. The sequence continues at coordinate 1,010,863 of JADWQK010000137.1, read as the reverse complement.
GGATGTGTAAGTAATCAAAATATTGATTTTCGATGGAAACAATTTACTCGTCTATTTTTGTTATCGATTTAGTATTGTAGTTTCTCATTCTCATTCTAGATTCAACATCACATGGAATTGTTTAGAACTTTTACAATACTTAAATTAATTAGGTACACTGCTGTAAATGAAAATCATGCCAAATTTTTAATTTCAGTTTCTGTCTCAAAATCGATGATATTGACCGTTAAAATATTTGTAAAATTTTACTAAAATTGTGTTTCATAAGTCCTTCTCGTTTCTGTTTACTAATACTTGTGTTATAATAATGTTATTAGTAATTAATCGATAAACAAACAAAAGTACTTTTACCATTGGGTAATCTGTGTTTTTAACAAATCATTCAACCAGATACAAGTTTCGATTAATAGCGATAAAAAATGTTATTGCGCAAAAATTAGTGCATCACTAGTTATTTCTTTTACGTCGCCGACAAAGCTCACGCGCGACGCCGCCAAAGAAATAAATAATGTAACAAAACAATAAAAGGAAAGCCGACAATTATACCTTCTAAAATGGTGTTGTCATTTTTTTAAAAACACCAAATTTTGGGGAAGTTAGCGTAAATTCGCGGGGAAAAAAGATAGTTTCAAAATTGATTAGTATTGTTACTATGATGATTATGCAAAATTTCAAATTTTATTTGCTCATGTGATTGCCTAACCTTTATTATCCTTATGGGTCGGACAGGGTTTTCTTAACATATTGTATATATATATAAACTAACGCTTGACCGCAATCCCGCCTGATGGTAAGCAGTGACGCAATCGTTGATGGTAAAGCGCACTAGTTTATTAAGAGCCTATTCACTCTAGCCTTAGAAACACCGCCGACTGGCAAATTCCTCCAGTACCTCGATGTACGCGGTATAAAGGACGAGGCGAAACGCTTCGTCCGGTTCGATATTTATTGGTTGTTGGTGAACATAATTTTCTTGTAGTGTTCCAAGTGATGATGGAATTCGAGAATAATGGCATGAAGTTATTCCAGTTGAACCAACAACTAAAACAAGGTTTTATACATTTGCGGTATGATGGTTGACAATTTTTTGTCTTTCAAAGTGTATTGTATTTGTTACGTCTGTAACACTTTGTATAAATAAATGTGTTGATTTCTTGAACATGCCTTTTGTCAATTTTTAATTATACTACGCAGCGTAGCGCGCCGCGTCGTCCACTTATCACAACGGTGTGTGCTAGTATTACTATAACTCTTTGGTGCGTGACTACTAGCTAGACTGCTAGCTAGAGTACCGAGAAGGCACCCGAATTGAGGCGCGTGGGCGTGGGTATGGCTTGCGTTCCAAGCATTTCTATTAAGTCAAGGTATTGAAAACCTTATTCACTAAATTCATTTTGCATTTTATATATATCAATATTGCCTTTTACAGCATGTAATTTAATAAATATTTTCGAAGATATTACAGAGATATAGAGGCTGCGGCGCACAGGGGCAACGCGAGCCTGTAACTGTCCCTATACATAGGGACAGTTTAGATCCATAAAACTAAGTAACGGGATGCGCTTTTCTTTAATAGATCGAGTGATTCAAGATAAAGTTATATATACCTAATATAATACATTTATTTGAGCGAAGCCGGATCGGGTCGCTAGTATACAATATAAATAAAGTTCATGTTTTATTTTGTAGCTACTTCTTACTGTTATTAGATTTTTACTAAAAATATTTTTTTTTGTAGTTTATTAAATGTCCCAATTTTCTTATGAACTGTGTACACCCTACTAGAAAGGGACACAGGGGTCCTTCGTGCGTTTCTCTTTCTAGGAACGCCTTTGCCGGCTCGTCAGCTTTCTAGGTATTTATACAAATTCTTTGGGTAACGGAGAGTACTTGCATAGACACAAACAAACTTGTAGCCACTGTAGCCAGGATAACCTATCAGCAACTTTATTTCAAATACAACCTTCTAGGATCTAAGGTGCCGTACTGCCGGTATGTGTACGACACGGTTCTAGAAAAGGCCAATATCATATTGTACTGACATCGATCCATCATAATTGCAGGATTGACAATAAGCATGATAATAAACTGATAATAAACCTGATACAATGAGGGTGGCTCGATTAGAGCGCAATGATTGTTGACTTAACTGTCCCGCATGATGAGAACCTCGTGAGTCGTGACAGCCGAAAAAGATAAATAAATCTAATCTTTCTTGACTTGGCTCGCGAGGTTGTTGACATGTGGGATGTGGACTTAACAATCATTGTACCGATAGTAGCCAATGGTTGAATTGCCAAGAGCCACGACCAATACCTCATAACGCTCTAGTTAGGTTTGAGGTACTTCTGGACGCGGCTCAGAATGTCAGGAGAATCGTTCCTCTGGACCTGGAGCACTGACCACCGATGGCCTGGAGCATCGACATATACTAATGGACATGACTTAGAGATGGGAATTGTCTGAATTGTGGCACTACGAAAGAAAGAGAGGAAACGGAAGTTTCGTCTATCTTTATCTCTCTCAAAATCATCAATTATCTATGCGGAAAGAGATAGTGCTAAACCGAAAGCATAGTCCATCTCTTTCCCTCTTTTCAAACCAAAAATTTACTGCAGATTATACGCGTACGGCATGTCCATTAGTATATGTCTATGGCCTGGACCCTGTTCCCGATATCGGTGGGCTACAATTTCTTATATTTTTAAAGCTTTACGTTCTATTATTCACAAGCTTTGGGAAGAGGACGTGCATACCAACCTATACCAACGCCAAAATATAGATAAAGATAGAGATATCATCTATCTGGAAAAGGTTGTTAACATCTGTTTTTTAAGTCCAGTCTACACGCTCCGTCTTGCCTACGCAGTCCAGGCCTGTGCAGTCATGACGGAACATCTAAGACTGCGCGCGCTCCCATCTTGCCGTCCACACACACGCGCTTACCTGCGGAAACTGGTTTGCACTGGCATGCTCGCAGGTAAGACGGAACGTGTAGACGGGGCATTAGGCATAAACAACTCGTTGCCTAGCAACGGTTTGTTTACCTCTATTCTTTATTCAATTCGGCTTTTATATAAAGCCATACATGCTAGGCGACTACCGAATGCTGCACCAATACCAACCACACGTTGCGAAAATTCTAGAATTCATTTTCTTCGTTATTCGCAACGTTAGTGCGTAGGTACAGTCCAAGGGCCGATCCAGCTTTGGCGCCAGGGGAGGGTCACATAGTCGTGGTCAAATCGTAATATCTTTTAATTAAACTTTGTTAATAGGGCAAATTAAAAAGAAGGTATTTAATTAATATATAATAAGTACTGAACTTATAAATACCTAATCAAATAACGAAATCAATTTATTTTTCACGTCTTTTTCCGTAACGTCTTATCACTTTATCTACTTCAATGGATAGGTACGTTTTTATGGACGCGGAGAAGTGCCAGTCCGCTTAGACGTTCTTTAACCATTGAAGCTCTTTACCATGCTTTGATTTTTCGTAACGTCGACTCCTTACGACTGGATGCTGAGAGGTTAGATCAGACCGGGGGGTAGACCTGACATGTTATGCGGACGACACGCTGGTCACCGCCCGGGGGAGCTCGCACAGGGAAGCAACGTTGCTGGCGATGGCTGCGGTATCACAGGTGAGCCGCATACGTCGAATAGGCCTGAAGGTGGCCCTTAACAAGTCGGCGGCCATGGTGTTTCATGGTCCCCGGCGGGCGCCGCCACCGGGCTCACACATCGTGGTCGGGGGGGTTCAGATCGCTGTCGAGTCCACCATGAAGTACCTGGGACTGCTGCTCAACAGCCGGTGGGATTTCGGCCCCCACTTCCGGCGGCTGGCGCCCAAGTTAGCGCCAACGTTGAAAGCTGGGGCGCTTTCAACGTTGCTTTTCAATCTGGCAGGCCCGAGCGCCGCCTGCAGGCGGCTCTTCCTGGGATTTGTGCGATCGATGGCCCTGTATGAGGCCCCGAAGTGGGCCTCTGACCTGACGGCCGGCAGCATCTGTACTGCGACAACCGCAGAGAGCGATGGCCATCAGAGTTATACATGATCATGAATTATGCACGATCTTATGAGGCGGCCTGCCTACTGGCTGGATCCCCGCCTTTGGACCTGGAGGCGAAGGTCCTCGTCACTGTTCCGGTAGCGTGAGGAGGCTCGGGAGAGGGGCGAACAGCCGATGCTTTGTCAGCTCGAGCAGCGTCGGTCGCAGCTCCGAGAGGTCCTGGTGGCGGAAGGGCGGAACAGGCTTTCACGCCCTACCACACCTCACCACCATCGAGGTGAACCGGCCGGTACTGGCGGACTGGCTCGGGAGAAGGCACGGCTACCTGACGTTTCAGATGACACAGGTACTTTCGGGGCATGGTTGCTTCGGGAAGTATCTGTGTCACATAAACAGGGAACTGAACGCCCGCTGTCACCACTGCGTCGTCAGCCGGGAGGACACGGCGCGGCATACACTGGCAGAGTGTGCCGCTTGGGTGGAGCTGCACCGTGACCTCACCTCTGAAGTAGGCAGTGACCTGTCGCTACCGGCCGTAATCGAGTCGATGGTCGGCAGCGAAGAGTCCTGGGATGCGGTGGTTTCCTTCTGCGATACAGTCGTCTCGCAGAAGGAGGCTGCGGAAAGGAAGAGGGAGATCTCGACTTCTCACCCGGCCCGCAGCAGGCGCACCGGGCGCCGGTGGAGGATGGATAGCGCCCTATTTCAGCCCCCTTAAATGGGTCCAGGGGCGATAGACTCGGGAACATTTGTCACCCCCAAACATCAGGACCCCAGGTAGCGGCGCGAAGTGTTCCACGCGCGCCACTCTTAGACGTCAGGGGGGAGTCATACACCTCACTCCCCTCCCTAACCGAAGGAGGCCGACAGTGGCGGGCCAGCAGATTGCGTTTGCGGAAGCAGTGATTGTTCACGCAACCTCCGGTGTAGACCTGTGAGATGGAATATCGGGGTAGTTTTTAGCCAGTAAGGGTCTGACAGACACCGCGGCCCACCCCAGGGCGGCGGACTTTCATGACGATTTTCCAGCCCGGAAACAAAAACAAAAAAGTGACCTTAGGACTACCGTAGAATTGGGAGAACCCAGAACCCCGGAAAGGCAGATGACGAACGCTTGGGTGGTTTTTTAGCCGGCACACCCCTCCGCGTCTCCGAGCGGAGGATAGTCCATGAGGATGTTTCCACCTTCGGAAAATAGTACCTTCAAACTCCCTCGCCCAATAAAAAAATACGTAGGTATATATAGACGATAGCACATCAAGCTACTAAAACTATCAAATGTCTTTATTAGATTTTCAACCCTATTGCTAAACTATGAAGGTTGAAGATTGAATGGGATTATTTGTCAAGTTCAGGTAGCTTTTTTTTTTGATATGGCATCTCGTAGGTGGCCATTAGAGGCCGTAACTACTTAACCGGACTTTCCTGTGGATGCCTTAATTAAAAATTAAAGCCTCCAGCCAGGGGCACTTAAAACTAACTTAAAATTAGGCGACTACGCACTAAGGTCACCCCCTGTGGGGTACCTCGTGTGGCGAACCTCGGCTTAGGGCGTCACTAGAGAGGACAGCAGGGGACGGCTGGATCGAAAGTTTGATCGATACTTAATGGTTTGATGACCGCGGCGTTTCCTAGTACTAGCTCTGAGAAGAAACGCCGAAACAAACTCAGAGGTTATTGTTGGGACATTATGATATTACTGGCTCAGCTGCGGCGCGGGCTGGCCTTCATCGGACAAGGAACGGGGGAGGTTATTACTACGTGGAGCGTGTCGCGGTGGACCTCGGCGGCGAGGTCGGTAGGTCGGTCTGTGTTTGTGTAATGTGCTGGTGGCCCTATTGGCCTCTTGGAGGAGGGTAATGGGGTCATCAGGGTCTGAGAGAGCATGCCGAGGGCGGCGAAGTCGGGAGATGGTGGAGGGAGTGTAATTGGCGGCCGCTGCTATAAGAGGATTGCGGTGCTTGGCAGCAGTGTCAAAGAAACGCTTGGAAAGGCGTTTCATGAACTGCTGGATGGTGGGGATTTTGAGATCAAGATGGAGGATCTCATTTCGGACGAACCGAGAGGCCCGAACGGTACGGAACCCGAATTTTTCTAATGGGATAAGGCTCTTGTTCTCGGCGTAGGCTCTGACACGCACGCTTATATATAAGCCTCTCATAAATCTTACCGAGAACTTTGAGTAAGCTGATGGGACGGTAACTGGACGGTTCGGCTTACCGGGCATGGGAATGCCTATAACTGTGGCCTGCACCACACCTTCCCATCTAGCGAGACTGGGTATTGTAACAAGCGATGAATGCAAAGAATGCAAATCTCCACAAGCGGACGCGGAACATATGATTTTCTTCTGTCCTAAATACAATATGCAAAGACTGATACTTGCCAGTGAAATTAATGATATAATACCTTTCAATTCCTCCCGCCGCTTGACTGATTTATTAAAATTCATTAAGTGTTACGAATATTTGTACAAATATATTAAAAACACTGTTGGTAAACTTTGAATGATGTGATCAAAAAACACTATTCCGATGTGATATGATATGAAGTCCTAAAGTGAAGTGAACCTCTATAGTTTGTGAAGTATTCTATTGTAAATAAGAGTTGACTCAAAATAATGACTTGGCTTAAAAGTCCAGTAACCGAGCAAGAAAAAAATTAAAAAAAAATGACATAGTTGTCAAAATTCAGTTGACAGTTGGCCACAGATGTTCGTCTTCGTTGATTATTTTTAGATACTTGTTACAATTTTATTCTTTGTAGATGTAATGTAATAGATAAACAGTTTTTATTTTTATTTTATTTCGTTTTTCTTATGCGTAAATAATAGATAAGATGTTAATAAAAGGTTTCCGGGGAGTGAAAAGGTATAGCGCAAATAAATGTATAGGTATAGCATGTAGGGAGTTTTCGAGTCGATTAGACGCGTTAGACCAAGAAGAGAGGTTGGAGGGATGTTTGTCGGCGTTACCCCCGAAGGCCAAGGTGGTGATATGTGGCGGAGGAATGATGGGTGCAGCCGTGGCGTACCATCTAGCGCGCCGCGGCTGGGGCGACAAGACAATCGTCGTTGAGAAAGAGAAGTAAGTACGCTTATTTAGTACCTTTTTTTTTAAACTTTATATTAGCTTTTTTCAGACAGACTGTTCAGTGGCGCGCTGTGGTGGCCATAATTTGGGCTTTCCTATGCTGCAAGTTCAGAAATGCGTGGTTACTGGTCAAATAGCCTCTTTTTTTACTAATTCATGTATACACATCCATTCAGGTAATGCATTTGCTGACAGGGCTGTCATGTCTTTATGACAATATTAAAATTAGGTGTGGAAAGGCATGATAACACCACAAACTAGCTATTGCTAATATTACTATTTGTGCAGATTGCTAATATTATAGGAACATGTAAGAAATATATTGAACTACTTTTTAAATATAAATAATTATAATAGAAAGGCATCAAAAGTGTAAAAGAGGAAATAAAGGAGAGAGTCACAACATATAAAGACAGACTGCAGCAGCACTCTAACATATTGGCACACCACCTTATGGACGATTTACTTCCAAGTGCAAGGAGACTAAAGAAGAGAGTTCCTCAAGACTTAATTGTTTAAAACACCATTTTGGAGGGCTTGTCACTGGACCTGTACCTCACATACCATACATCATTTCTGAAGTATTGTTGAATGTCTCCCAGACAGATTGCAATAATAAACAAAGAGAAAAAAAAAAATAGAAGAGCTTTTTTACTTGAGATTTAGATCCGGTCACAATTTCATCATAAATACAGTTATTTTGTTATTAAATTATTTAACATGCCTCTAAAGGCATGACAAAAAGCAATATTTATTTTTATTTAAAGCTTGTCTGCTATATATATCTATGATAACTTGATCTTTATTAATAATAATTATTATTATCTGTAATGAGAAAAGAAGCTGAGTGTTGTATTATCTGACAGTTGTTCTTCAAACATGAGTAAAACAGTATATAAATAGTAAATTTATTAAGTTAGCTAATTAAAATCTACTGTCTGCTTAGTTCCAAAACATTTTTGCTCTAAAAATTTGCACATTTTGAATGGTAACGAAATACAGCCCTGATAATCAAAATCACAACTAGTTTTTATTACTTAATAGTTATTAAATTATTTTTTTTATCAAACCTTCTCGGCTTCCATTCCCGCTTTCCCGTCTACAGTGATTGTTGGCCGATTGAGTAAAAAGGAGTTCTGCTCATCCCGCCATAATATTTCAATTTCTATTCCTGTTATATTCACCTTTATACATGTTTCCCCTTATTCATAAATGCTGACTAAAGTTAACTTGTGATTAGCGATTCTTTCTTTAACCATACATTTTAGACCCTTTAACACCACTTCAATTTAATCATCATTTATAAATAAACACCACAGTGTTTAAGGGGTTTATTCTCAAACTATTATTAAAGTTAAGTGACGTACAAACGTCTAAAATGTATGGTTAAAGAATTGCTAATCACTAGTTAACTTTAAGCAACTTTTATGAATAAGTGGGATAATATTGGATTATGGTTTAAAAAGAAGAGCGCAACAGAATATTCAGCCACACATTAAAACCAAAATAAGTAATACATAGCTAAATATCTACTGTACATAATATTGTTTATATTGTTGATTTGAATGACTTTTTCTCCCACACTTCACTATTAATGAATATCTTAATAGTCAGTGCAATTCATTCCGTCAATCTTCACTTTAGATTTCTCTGCTCATATAGCCATTGAGATTCACATTCAATACTCTCCTGACAACATTTTCCTCATTTCTCCTGAATTGGCAAACCACCATATAAGCAAACTTTTCAGGAGATGCTTAAAACTATGTTTTTTTATATATCACTTAAGGATAATCTAAAATACTGTTGATAAATAATATTGTAAACTAGCATTTGCCCCGTGTGGTACCAGGCCTAGAATTGTACCAACCCATATCCTCCCGTGGGTGTCGTAAGAGGCGACTAGCTAAATCACCAGGGAAGCGGGCAGCAGCGCTTCTCCTGTGTAATATCAAATCACTGCGATCCCCAACCCGCCTGCCAAGCGTGGGGATTATGGCAAACCCCCCCAATGATGCACACGATACAGCCCAGGCCCCTAGTCCCCGGCAGCTCCGCTATTCCAGTCTACGGTAGCGGACTCGGTTACGGCGGAGCAAGGGGTGCTAAGAATCTCCGGCAGAGGTCCGGCTACCATCACCAACGACGACCTTTGGCCCTGGCAACATTTAACACGCGCACACTACGGACCGATGAGAAGATTGTCGAACTGGAGGAAGAACTGAGCCGGTTGCGCTGGGACATTGTGGGGTTATCCGAAGTCCGAAGAGAGGGAGAGGACTCGATAATCCTGAAGTCTGGCAACCTGCTCTATTTCCGGGAAGGCGACCAGCTGTCCCAGGGTGGTGTCGGGTTTATTGTCCACAAGTCCCTCGTGAACAACGTGGTTAAAGTCGGGAGCCTTTCGACTCGGGTGGCGTACCTTGTACTGAGAATAACAAAACGATATTCGTTAAAGGTTATACAGGTCTACGCCCCGACGTCTAAACACTTTGACGATGAGATGGAGGCTATGTATGAGGACGTCAGTAGAGCCATACATTCCTCCAAAACCCACTACACCGTTTTCATGGGGGACTTTAACGCAAAACTGGGCATGCGAGAGGCGGACGAGACGAAAGTGGGGTAATTTGGAGTTGGAAATCAGAATCCCAGAGGTCAGATGCTAATGGATTTCATGGAAAGGGAAGGACTCTTTGCGATGAATTCTTTTTTCAGGAAACCATTGCACCGCAAGTGGACCTGGCTCAGCCCCGATGGTCAGACCAAAAACGAGATAGACTTCATAATGTCAACGAGAAGGCAAGTGTTCAACGATGTCTCCGTGATCCATGCGGTAAAAACCGGGAGTGATCACCGTATTGTTAGAGGCATCTTGAACCTCAACATTAGGCTCGAACGCTCTCGACTTATGAAGTCTACGCTCCGTCCAGCGTCAACACAACTCCAAAACCCCGAGAGCTTTCAGATCGAACTACAAAACCGCTTCGAATGCCTCGGTGAATGCGTAGATGTGGACGACTACAACAACAGGTTTGTGGAAACTCTCCAAACGGAAGGGTCTAAGTTCTACAAAACCCTCCGTTCAAAAAGACAGAAGAAGATCTCCGGTCCCACCCGCCGGCTAATGGAAGAAAGACGGGAGGTGATCTTAAAATCCCCTGATGACGCTTCGCGCATCAGATGCCTTAACAGACAGATCTCAAAGTCTCTGACTCGCGATAAACGCCAATTTAATACAAATTGTATTAAAGAGGCTATCGAGCGGAACAAAGGCTCCAAAGTGTTAGCACGAGAATTGTCTGTTGGACAGAGTCTACTTGCGAAGCTGAAGACTGGGGATGGTAGGATCGTCACTTCCAAGCCCGAGCTTTTGGGTGAGATGGAGAAATTCTACGGAGAGTTATACACATCAACACACGCACCTGTTGTAAGCCTGGCTAATGATCCTAGAGCCAGACTAACCCGACACTAGACCGACGATATCCCGGACGTCAGCCTGTACGAGATTGGTATGACCCTGAAACAGCTCAAGAACGATAAGGCGGCTGGAGATGATGGAATTACGGCTGAGCTTCTGAAAGCGGGTGGCAAACCGGTTCTTAAAGCGCTACAGAAGCTATTTAATTCCGTCATTCTTAAAGGCGAAACGCCTAAGACGTGGCACAGGAGCGTGGTGGTTTTGTTTTTCAAAAAAGGTGACAATACCCTCCTGGAAAACCACAGACCGATATCCCTCCTGAGCCATGTCTACAAGCTGTTTTCTAGGGTCATCACGAATCGTCTCGCTCGCAGGTTCGACGACTTCCAGCCTCCCGAACAAGCAGGCTTCCGAAAAGGCTTTAGCACCATAGACCACATTCATACGCTACGGCAAGTTATACAGAAGTCCGAGGAGTATAACAAACCACTATGCTTGGCGTTTGTGGACTATGAGAAGGCCTTCGATTCGATTGAGACTTGGGCGGTGCTACAGTCTCTCCAGCGGTGCCAAATTGACCATCGATACATTGAGGTGATAAAGTGTTTGTACAAAAACGCCACCATGTCAGTCCGTCTCCAGGATCAGGACTCGAAACCGATCCAACTGCAGCGTGGAGTGAGACAAGGAGATGTCATATCTCCTAAATTGTTCACTGCTGCGTTGGAAGATGTCTTCAAGCTCCTGGACTGGAAAGGACTTGGCATCAACATCAACGGCGAGTACATCACTAATCTCCGTTTCACAGATGATATCGTGGTCATGGCTGAGACCCTGGAAGACTTGGGCAAAATGCTCAATGACCTCAGCACAGCTTCCCAACAAGTGGGTCTAAAAATGAACATGGATAAGACGAAGATCATGTCGAACTCTCATGTCGCACCCGCTCCAATTGTATTTGGTTGCTCTGCACTCGAAGTTGTTGACGAGTATATATACCTGGGACAGACAGTCCAACTAGGTAGGTCCAACTTCGAGAAAGAGGTGTCTCGGCGAATCCAGCTCGGTTGGGCAGCGTTCGGGAAGCTACGCTACATCTTCTCGTCGTCCAAGATACCACAGTGTCTCAAGACTAAAGTCTTTGACCAGTGTGTGTTGCCAGTGATGACTTACGGAACTGAAACGTGGTCGCTCACAATGGGCCTCATACGAAGGCTCAGAGTCACACAAAGGGCAATGGAAAGAGCTATGCTAGGAGTTTCTCTGCGTGATCGAATCAGAAATGAGGAGATCCGCAGAAGAACCAAAGTCACCGACATAGCTCTGCGAGTCGCTAAACTTAAGTGGCAGTGGGCAGGGCACATTGCTCGTAGAACCGATGGCCGATGGGGCAGCAAGGTTCTGGAGTGGCGGCCACGTACTGGAAGACGCAGCGTAGGGAGACCCCCAACAAGGTGGACCGATGACCTGGTGAAGGTCGCGGGAAGCCGGTGGATGCGGGCAGCACAAGACCGGTCATCGTGGAAAGCCTTGGGGGAGGCCTTTGTCCAGCAGTGGACATCTATAGGCTGAGGAAGAAGAAGAAACTAGCAGCGCCCCACGGTTTTATCAGCGTAGGTTTCGATATGTTTTATTATATGCTCCACTCCTACTGGTCGCTGCGTGATGTTATAAAGCCTAAAGCCTTTCTGGATTAATAGGCTGTCCAACGCAAAAAGAATTTTTCAAATCGGACCAGTAGTTCCTGAGATTAGCACATTCAAACAAACAGACAAACGAACAAACTCTTCAGCTTTATATATTAGTATAGACTAGTAGTTTTGATAGTGTAGACTCCTTTATGCATATTAATTAAAATACTATCATGTTTTAATTAAGGAGGTATACAAAAATTATTATTTTTTTTACTAAATGTGGAGTAAGCCTATTTTCTAATTAAGATGCCCATTACATGACAACCAATTGCCACACCAGTTTTCAGTTATTCATTTCTTATTATATCCATTTGTGTCATTCTTCCTATCATTTGCATCTCAACTGCATGCAATTACCTTTCATTCATCCCAACAATACTCGCAAACAGGGATGTTACGGAGCTTCGACTCCGACTCCGTTAAGTCGAAACTTCCGATTACTATCATACCTTCGGTTCCGACTCCGGTTCCGATACTTTTAAATCGGAGGTATTAATAGGAGGTTATTAAAGCATAACATAGCGGCGGCGGCCTGCCGACTGTTATGAACAGCAGGGTTACTTGCGTTTGCGCAATTTTGAAGCATATTGCTAGTCCATTGCTTCATATCTTCGATAAATATGTGTACTCAATAACGTATATAACGCAAAGAATGTCTTTCAACTGTCAGAATGAAATCCATATCCATTGCTACTGATAGTATGTTACGTAATTACCCTACTGGTTCATACATATCACGCGGGGAATTCCCTGACTCCTGCTACGTGCACTCTATCGTCATTCGTCAATTATTTTTTCACTTGTTATGTAGTTTGTTACGCACACGTGACACGACACGTTCATAGGTTATAGACATTTGTTTTGATTTTTCCCTACATTTGAAGTCAACACATTTGATTTAATTTGTTTCAAAGCTTTTGTTCATTTCATTTAATATAATATGCTACTTTGGGTTTTAATTAACTTCATTTAATTTCTTGTTCATTTGGAAATATGCCAATTTTTTTTTCACGGTTTGTGTTTTTATTTTACAATAAAAAAAATTAAATTAAAAAACTGACTGAATAATGTTTTTTTGTGTTTAAATAAAAAATCTCTCTCCTACCACCACTTTGACTAGGGTTGTAACGGAGTTTCGCCTCCGCTTCCGTTACTGCGGAAGTCCCGCAAGAAATCGTATCTTCGCTTCCGCCTCCGCCTCCGCACAATTTTTGTGGAGTTATAACGGAGCTTTATTTACGTATTTATAAAATAAATAACGCGCAAGCTGCGACGCTCGACAACCGTCCGGCCGCGTTTGAGCGCGAAATGGTCAAGAATCAACTAGTGCGAGGCGGGTATGCGGCAAACACAATTTGTTTCTCCTTAATTTTCATTACAAGAAGGTAATATTTTTTTTTTACCAAGGATACTACTATTAATGTACGTATTAAAAAAAATGTTTTAATTAACCATAAATTTCATTTTTTTTTCTATATGTACTTCCACCTCCGCCTCCGCCTCCGTTAACCTCCGCATCCGAAGTGAGACTCGACGCCTCCGCATCCGCCTCCGCCTCCGCTAACAAGCCTCCGTTATAACCCTACTTCTGGCCCCGCCTCCGCCTCCGGTTCCGACTCCGATAAAGCAAAATTTAAAAACTCCGACTCCGGTTCCGGTTCCGATATAACTACCTCCGTTACATCCCTACTCGCAACTATAATAGAATAATAAACCAACTCGGTTCAAGACCCGGCCCAGTTCTCGAAAATGGAAATATCACATTGTACTGGAATTGATTCATAATCACTGACAAGACTTGTTGACAATAAGCCATATACATATAGTGATATTGCATCAAGTAGATTGGTGCACAATCATTGTTGACATGACAGACACCTCATGGAAGAAGCCAAGAAAGATAAAGAATTCAAGTATCTTGACTTGTTAATTTGATTTGTCGTCCAACAGGGATAGATGGAGAGAGATCGTACGGCGTGTAACATCAGCGTCTCGGATTCAGTCATAGTGACCACGACCGCTCTGTCAAGAGCGAAACGAAGAAGAAAATCTTGACTTGGTTGAGGCGAGGTTGTCCACATGTAAGACGCGACTCAGCGATCCTTGTGCGGATAGTTGTAACCAGTATTTGCTCCATGGTTGTAACAGCCAATATTTACTTAGATAGCCTAAAGCCAACCAACACCTAAGGATTGGTGCGGTCTTGTTGCGCTGCTGTAGCAAGCAAGCCCTTATTGGCTTGCTTCAGTAATTCTTAATCAAAATCAGTAATTCTTGTCAAGGCTCACATTGTACAGAGTTACCTCTCTCTGAAGCCCTAACCACCAGTAGCTTCCACTTAGTAAGATTCCAATAGCAGTAGACAGTAATGTATATACATCCTTTTACAAAATCCTTATGCAAATGAAAAAATACTTTAAATCTATACTAATATATAAAGCTTAAGAGTTTGTTTGTATGTTTGTTTGTTCGCGCTAATCTCGGGAACTACTGGTCCGATTTGAATAAATCTATCTATTGGTCATAGCGGGATGTTATATAGCCTAAAGCCTTCCTGGATTAATAGGCTATCCACAGCAAAAAGAATTTTTCAAATCGGACCAGTAGTTTCTGAGATTAGCGCGCACAAACAAACTCTTCAGCTTTATATATTAGTATAGATTAAACTTAACAAAACATAGATTCTTATGATGATAAAGTTTATTCAAAATGACCTCCGCGATTTTGAATACAAGTCTTCAATCTGCGCTGCCAGCTGTCTATTGCAGCACGAACGAAGGGCATAACAACATTTGCGGCTGCAAGTGTTGCCATATCTTGAATTCTAACTAACGGACTCAGATGCGGACTGGAAGAGAGCCAGTCTTCGTGCCGGAAGAAGTTTAATTCACGCACTGTCTTGTGTGTTCTTCGATCAATAAGCAGGCGAATCGCGCCGGTGGAATATCATGTGCCTGTTGTTGTTGTGTACATCTCTTTTGTAATCTATATGGTGAACATAATAAAGAGTATTCTATTCTGTTCTTGTTATTAAATATGGTACGAGCATTGGGTTCCAGGACTGTATTTGATACACAACTGCATTCGTTTTACACGTTTCTCACATGAATGCAGGTACCTCAGTAAGCCCCAATAAGAAACTCCCAACCGTACCATGAGAGCGAAACCGATTAAACGATTGCCATTTGAAGTCTATCGTACGATACTTCTGATTCTAGGCGATGTTTGAAATCGTAAAAAATCTTAGCGCGAAAATGGTGTCGACGCAAATCCATTTTTCAAACAGACACGATAATTTTAATTAGCTCGCAAAAAATGTGGAGGGAAATTTTGAATTTGGAACGTACCTATTATTCGTTCTAAATAATCATATTTTTTAAATAATTTACAACTAGCCAGTTTCTCATACTTACATAAAAACTTTTTGTCGCAATACTTTCTGAATGGCCTGGTAGTTTAACTTACAAGCGCTTGAAGTGTAGAAAACCCTTGCCAAGTCGGTTGAGGCGAACTTCTGTCGGCCCTCACTGCCTCCGCTGGTTAGGCCTGATGGAACACTGGCTCATACGGCGAGAGAGAAAGCAGGTCTCTTTGCTTCTCTCTTTGCCCATAATTCGCGTCTTGATACTGGCAGTGCTACTCCACCTAATTTACCTCATTGCGGAGCTTCAATGCCTGAGGTTCGCATTAGGAACAAGGAGGTTCCGAGAGTACTGTGTCGTCTGGACGTGGATAAGGCTAGTGGTCCGGATGGTATACCAGCGATTGTTCTTAAAGCTTGTGCGCCCGAGTTGTCTCCTGTACTGACGTGCTTGTATCGCCTCTCATTTGGGACTGGTATAGTGCCCAAGTCCTGGAAGCTTGCTAACGTGCAGCCCGTGCCCAAGAAGGGTAGTCGTGCCGATCCTACCAACTATCGGCCGATTTCGATCACCTCCATACTTTGCAAAATTATGGAGCGCGTATTGAACTCGCGCCTCTTGGCATACCTGGAAGGTAACGATCTCCTCAGTGACCGACAGTACGGGTTTCGCCGCAATCGGTCAACTGGGGACCTACTAGTGTATGCCACTCACTTGTGGGGCGAGGCCCTCGAGAAGAATGGGGAAGCGATTGCTGTCTCCCTTGATGTCTCGAAGGCCTTCGACCGGGTATGGCACGCTGGCCTTTTGAGTAAGCTTCCAGCGTACGGCATTTCCCCCAGCCTGACTGGCTGGGTAAAAGACTTCCTGACTGAACGGTCCCTCCGAGTTGTTGTCGATGGATGCTCTTCTGAGCCCATGTCAACTAATGCCGGTGTTCCTCAGGGGTCTGTTCTCTCTGCAACTCTGTTCCTGCTGCATATTAACGATCTGCTGATGCCCGGTATCTATGGGTATGCAGATGACAGCACAGTTGTAGAGAGATACCTGCCGGGTGCTCGGGCTAGTAGGGAAACAATCCGGTCCGAAAGAGAGGCCATGGTTGAGCGAACGAGTGTTGCACTGCAAGCAGTCTCCGAATGGGGCAATGCCAATCTTGTAGCATTCAATGCCGCCAAAACACAGGCGTGTCTTTTCACCGCCAAAAGGAGCCCGCTCACCTTGGCTCCTACTTTTCGGAATGTGTCCTTGGAGTGTTCCGACCGCCTTCAGCTTTTGGGAGTTGAGATTTCCTCGGACCTTAACTTTGGGCGGTTCATTGCGTCCAAGGCTAAGGTGGTTGCCAAGAAACTTGGCGTTATCGCAAAGGTCCGGCAGTACTTCACACCTGGGCAGCATCTAATGTTATACAAAGCACAGCTCCGTTCGTGTGTGGAGTACTGCAGCCACATTTGGGCTGGTGCTGCCAAGTGTCACCTGGCCACTTTGGATTCAGTGGAGAGACGTGCAAAGAGGCTGATTGGTGACCCTGATCTAACTCGAGTCGGTCTCCAAAGCCTAGAGCACAGGCGTAGAGTAGCCAGCCTTTCGGTGTTCTATAGGATGCATTTCGGGGAGTGTGCGATGGAATTGCATGATTTAATTCCCCCATCTCCGTTCCACCAGCGGACGACCCGTCGTACGGCTGGTTTCCACCCTTACGTTGTTAACACCACTACGATCCGGACGAAGCGTTTCGCCTCCTCCTTTATACCGCGTACATCGAGGGACTGGAATAGTTTGCCAGCGGCGGTGTTTCCGTCGGACTACAATTTGAGTGTCTTCAAGGCTAGAGTGAATAGGCTCTTAATAAACTAGTGCGCTTTACCATCAACGACTGCGTCACTGCTTACCATCAGGCAGGATTGCGGTCAAGCGCTAGTTTATAATATAATAAAAAAAAAAACGGACAATCCGAGTTTATAATGATTGATATCTTCTTTATCATTTTGGTGGATACGTTTGTGCCCGCCACTTTGCCTGTTCACAGCATTTTTTTCGTATAGAACATAATCATTTGCTTCCATGTGACCATAAACCCTATAATATGTGATCTGCAGTTTTGTAACCATCTCACCGTTCAATGGGAAGTGAGCGTGGAGTAACTTGGTATTCCGAATAATGTTAGGCAGCTCACTCTATTCTCACTTCACCTAAGTTAAAGATAAAGCATTGATAACTTTGTTGAGGCCGTTCCCAGTAGGGTAGGTAAGGGTAATTATACCGAATATGCTTTACTGCAATACACGCTACTACCTCGATGACATCTTCAGAGGATCCTTTCTTTTCCATGGAGGATGAAGGCACTTTTCACCCGGTTCCTCATGCCTCTATACAACCTGTAACATAAAGGGTATATACATACCAAAGGCATAGCATCTTTAGATGATATCAAACGATATCGGAAGGGTATCAACTCAAATAAAAATACTCCAAAAATTGATACCAAATTTTTGGTTTCGTGTGTTTCTTAAAATAAAGTCATAATGAACGTGGCACCACACTACATACGTTAATAACTACTCGTTACACGTCACGTTACTTGCCAAAATCCGATAAATGTCTTCAATAACTCTTTGCGACTAGTATGGTAGTAGCCTATCACAGGCGGTGTTTTTCCTCATAACTTCCTAACATAAAGAGATAGGATTAAAAAACCCTTCCAATATCGTTTGATATTATGTAAAGATGCCATGCCTTTGTTATGTATATACCTTTTATGTTACACGTTGTATACTATAAACAAAGAGCCACATGTCGAAGGATACTGCGATAGATTGCGGGCGGCTCGGAGCTGTGCACCGTGATGCACGAAGATTGGCAACTATAAATGCCTGTCTATGAGAATACATTTACTTTCTATGGAGGTGACATCGAGGTAGCGAGCTAAACAGAAGCATATTCGACATGCGCAAACCTATAAGACGGTCCCGTTTGTAGTGACTGTTCAATCCGTATGCAAATCGCACTGGAATTTTATCTATGGGTACCAATAGTATACATACCAAAAATACCTTTTTTTTTGGATGGGAAATCATCAAATTACCTCTCGCTCTAGGCGGAGGTGAAGGGCGTGTCAGACTTTTACTGACTGCCACGGTTTCTTTTTTAACCAACCCGCAACCCTGGCCTAGGAAGCATCGGTCCTCGTGGACCTCATCATGATGTGCTGACATCTCTTTGAGGCGTGTGTCAAACACAACGAGCCGTCGACCCGGGCCTGGTCCTTACCGGGCGGCGAGCGATAGGCAGCTATAAGCCCGCGCCTACGGTGGCCGAGAGTTCGATGTTGTCCCCGGACCAGGGCTACCAAAAATACCTTAGGCATTATACGTTGCATATTCAGACATTTTTTTTAAGTATTACTGTGGTTATCCTAATCTCTTGCCTTTATCCCAATTTATTTGGAATCGGTGCTGGATTTCCTCTTCGTCCATTTTATATGCTTTTATGAATGTGGATGGTAAGGCGTGAAATATGATATGGCTAGTATAATGAATACGTACATAAATATGTTTCTTCTTCTACAGAGTCGGTATTGGCAGCCGCTGGCATTCGTCAGGTCTCGTCGGCGCTTTCAAGCCTACTCTAGCACAAGTTCGCCTAACCCAGTCTTCCATTAGGCTCCTACAAGAGCTGGAAGCTAAAGGAAGAGCGACCGGCTGGAAACAATGTGGATCGTTATTGCTAGCGAGGACCAGGGATCGGATGACGGTGTACAGGAGAATGAAGAGCCAGTCTGTGTACGTATTATTTTGTTCATTGTCTCAATATTATAGTTCGCGTTAGGTTCTATAGCAGATCTGAATTGAACTACTCGCTACCAGTAATTCTGGTAACTTATGAATTTGTTACTACGCAGCGACTCGTCCCATGTTCAGAGCCAACATAAAGTGAACTGAGCGCTTGCGTACGCTAGCCGTCGGCAAGCCGCCAACATGTCGGGGCGCAACACGCGCGGGCGAAGGTTGCCGACATGCTTCTTTCAACATGAGCCGCAGGTTGTGTCGCCTGCCAGCCCGGCCGCGGTTTTGTTGTTTAGAGCGCTTTAAGAGGTCGCTCAATTCTACATCCACAACCAGTACGATATATTTTTTGTCTATCACATAAATCCAAAATTGACTTGATAATCTGTTCCTTTCGTCGATTAAAAAGGGACAAAAATCATTTTAAAGTTTAGGTACGCAGGTCTAGCACCTAGAGATGGGCAATTAACCGGGATTAAACCCAATAAATACCTATTTTTTCCCTCCCACGGGATTTTTATTGTAATTATAATTTAAACATGGTAAGTATACAATATGTTAAGAAAACCCTGTCCGACCCGTGAAGCTATTGTTAGGTATCGATAACTGATTCTACTAATGCCTGCAAAACCTGGCTAAACTGAAAAAAAAATACCCCCTAAAAAATAAATAACTTAAATAAAATAAATAGGTAATTTAATTTTCATTTATAACAACGAATTGTCAATACCGCGTTTTAAAATAATATAGGTACCTACACGAGAAACCAAATAATTTATTTGTGCCTGCTAACCATATATAATTATCATAATACTTTTTATTAAAACAACCTATCTTTTGAGTTAAACCAAAAACTCTTAAAATAAATGAACATTCAATTCCGCTTAAAACAACAATTATAGGTACTTAATTTAACAAAACAACATTAAGCTGATAAAATAAAAAGGTATTTGAACGAACCACAATCATGCTATATTTGTGAACTTCTTAAACGGGTCGCTTTATTAGAAGCAGTGCTTATTCGAGCCTAGAAACCCAAAGAAATTACACGCCCACGTACGCAAATTTCACGCACACAACCAAATGATTTTATTCACAGACTTGAACAAATTGAAGCAAATTTAGTAACTTCTTACGCCGTTACGCGGGCTTCGCGACGAAGCCGAATTGCGCGGGTCGCATGTAATGTGTGTTAGTAGTTTGCAGTAGCCGCAATAGATGGCAGTGTTATCAAACTGATTAACAAAGTCTTTCAGTGTTGAGTTTGTAGAATATAAATTATTTTACTGTAGTATATTATAAATTATTATATTTTTTTTTTTTTAGAAAATTATTAGTGTATGCAGTGCTTATCTGCCTCTATGGAGCGCACGCGCCTGGTTTATCCACGTTTATCGACTCTCAAAAGAAACAATGATACTTAATTATTTAGGCAACTCGTGAAAAGAACTTTTTTTAAGTAGGAAGGTCGTCTGACTCTCCGAATGTATCATTTCATTGGATGAGCACAATGGCTGTGGCGGAGATGTTCCATATTTCGTTCACTAAGAACGATACAGGCCTGGCACCGTCGCACGAGATTAGCACAGACATGCACACAAATAAAAATCAAGTGGTGTCCAATCCGCGCTGGCCACAGTTGGCCCCTACCAATCCACTGCTCGCCGAACTGATAATGGAGGTACTCACGTACAGGTCGGCAAAAATATCGTGAGGCACCGTCATGCTGGAACCACATTGACCGATAAGTACCCACTTCCAAATCGTCTAACACCTGATCACAACACAGCTAATTGCAGTTACTACCTCCATCAGCATGTTACATTACTCTACGTTAGAAAACGACATGATCACACACAGTGGCGGGCCTACCATACAAGCCCAGATGCCCGGCTTGCCTTCCCTCAAGCCTCACCCCCAAAAATAAAAAAAAACAGTAAACAGAAGAAAATAGTTTTCAAACTAAATTTACGTAGACGTAATTAAAAATACAACGCATAGCGCAACTCAGTTTGAACACGCGCCCAGGGTCGCACAAGGTCACGGCTCAATATCTATCTCACTCGCACTTGCGGGCTCTAATTTTTTTTTTTTTTTACGCTGTGGGAATGCCTTTACGCACCGTACCCCGAAGGGCGTGTGTGGGACTCGCCCAGCCGAAGCCGGGAATACCCACTAAACCCACAGCGGCACTCCGGCATCGCCATAGTGGCGGGGGAGTGGGAAACTAGCGCAGCCTGAGCTACCTCTCCCCCGCCGGCGAAACCCGCCTAAGAAGGCGGGCCCTCAATTGCCCCTCCCAGGGAGGGGCCGTGGCTCCCACGCGGTGAGCGATGTAAGGCGGGCGTCGGCCTCACGCCCGCCGCTCACCTCAGGGAGGGAGAAAGCGGGCGAAATCCCGCCTTCTCCTCCCCCTACGCCGCCTGCGGAGCGCCGGAGCGAGGGGATCCTCCTCCCGCTCGCGCTCCGCTGCCTCCTTCTGCGACATCACGACCTCGCAGAAGGAGGCCATCGCCACCCAGGCCTCCTCGCTCCCCACCATCTCTCTGACGATGGCGGGCAGCGAGAGGTCCCCTCCAACCGCCGTGGCAAGGTCGCGGCGCGGCACGGCCCACGACGGGCACACCGCGAGGGTGTGTTCCGCCGTGTCCTCCGCCGCGCCACAACCGTGGCACGACGGTGTCTCCTCTCGTCCTATCCGGTGCAGGTACCTGCCGAAGCAGCCGTGACCGGAGAGTACCTGCACCAGACGGAAGGAGAGGAACCCGTGACGCCTGTCGAGCCAGTCCTCCAGGACCGGCCCGATGGCGTCGAGGGTACGGCGGCCGAAGACGGCGGAGGCGAGGTCCCGCGTCCACTCCTGGACAAGAGCGACCCTCGCCTCCCGCCGGACGGCCTCCCTCAATTCGGGGGCCGGACGCTCGCCCAGCGCCCTGCGCCCCGCCGTCCACTCGTACACTCTGGCGAGCACCCACGCCTCGAGCTCCCAAGGCGGGGTGCCCGCCAGAGCGCATGCCGAAGCGAAGCCTACCGTGCGGTAGGCCCGCGCTGCCCGCTGGGCGATGGCCCTTTGGGGCGCCCGAAGAGCGGTGGCATTCTCCCTCCTATGGAGGGAGTCCGCCCAAATGGGGGCCCCATAAAGGGCCATACTCCGCAGAATGCCGGCGTACAGACGCCGGCACCGCATGCTTGGCCCTCCCATGTTCGGCATGAGCCATGAGAGGGCGTCCGCAGCTTTCAGCAGGCGCGTCGACAGCCCGCTAAAGTGCGGGCCGAAGCGCCACCTGCTGTCCAACGTGAGGCCCAGATACTTCATCTGGGCCTCGACCCCGACCCTGACGCCCTCCACAAAAATGTGGGCGTCATGTGGGGGGCGCTGCCGGGGGCCGTGGAAGAACACGGCCTCCGTTTTGTGCAGCGCCACCCTCAAGCCCAGGCGGCGGATCCTTCCGGCCACTAAGGATCCGCCCGCCGATGCCAAACTGGCTGCCTCCCGGAAGGTGCTCCCGCGGGAAGTGAGGAGAGTGTCATCCGCGTAGCAGATGACACTCGTACCTCGAAGGAGGGTTCCCCGCAGGAGCCAGTCGTAACCGACATTCCACAGAAGAGGCCCTAGAACGGACCCCTGCGGAACGCCGGCCCCGACAGCGTATCGCCGGAGCTGGCCAGCCCCGTCTACGAGGAGGACAGCACGGTCCTCCAAGTAGCTGGCCAGGAGGCCCCGCAAGTACAGGGGCACTCCGTGGAACCGGAGCGCTTCCAGGATGGTGGAGTGGGGGATGGAATTGAAGGCGTTGGCAATGTCGAATGACACGGCCAACACTCCATCCCCCACTCCCACCGCCTCTGTCACCTGGCCCTTTAGACGGGCCAGGGCGTCCACTGTCGAACGACCAGCTCGAAATCCGAACTGGGCGTCCGACAGGTCCGGTCCCACGCTCCGCAGATGCCGCTTGAGACGGCCGGCGATAATCCCCTCGAACATCTTTCCGGCCTCGTCAAGCAAGACGATGGGCCGGTATGCCGAGGGGGAGTCCGCCGGCCGTCCCTCCTTCCGAAGGAGGCACAATTGGCCTTCCCGCCAAGGTTTCGGGAACCTCCCCGACGCGAAGCACGCGCTGAAGAGGTCCCGAAACCTTCCCTCCATTTCGGTGGCCGCGATGGCCACCACCCGAGCGGGAATGCCGTCAGGGCCGGGGGCCGTCTTTTTGGCGCGGAGACGAAGAGTCGCCGCGCCAAATTCCTCCTCTGAGACCGGAGGAGGAGGAGCTTCCTCCTCCGGTTGAGCCCTCCCTCGTGGGGGGTCCATCACTGGTGGGGTGAAGTGCGGATCCCTGCGCGGAAACAGGGACCGCACCACCCCATCCAGGAGCGCTGGTTCGAGGGTCTCGGCAACCGGGGGACCAATGCGGCGCAGTTTGTTACGCGCCGCCTTATATGGCCTCCCGAATGGGTCGTTGTCGAGACCCTCCAACAGCTCGGCCCTCGCCGCGTCCTTAGCGGCGCCGATGGCCGATTTGAAGGCCGCCCTCGCCTCCACGTATCTGGCGTAGAGGCGGTCCTCGTCGGCCTGATCTCGTCGGCGCCGCCGACGCGATCGCGTGTAGGCCCGCCGTGCCGCCACGCAGGTGGCCCGCAGCTCCGCCAACTCCTCCGACCACCAATAAACGGCGCGTCGGGGAGGCGGACGTCTCGACCGAGGCATGCTGGCGTTGCATACCTCGGTCAATGACCCCCTCAATCGGGCCGCCGCCGCGTCCACGTCCAGGACGTCCACGCCGGGACGTGGCCAAAGCCAGTCCTGGACGAACGCGGCCTCCCTTGCCGCCTCCCGATCCAGGTGGGTCAGAGCCCACCTTGGAAACGGGGATCGGCCCGACGAAGAGGGGGTGCTGCGGCGCCCCCGTGGATTCTGGGGGGAGATCTCGAATCGCACGTAGCGGTGATCCGAGATCGTCTCCCCCAGTTCCACCCTCCAGTTCCGAATGCGGGCGGCCAGTGCGGGCGTGGCAAAGGTGAGGTCCACTATGGACCCACCCTGCCGCCGCACGCACGTCTGGACGCTCCCCCTATTCAGGAGAGAGAGACCAGACGTGGCCGCCCACAACTCGACCGCCCGTCCGCGGTTGTCGGTGGCCGGGTTTCCCCAGACCACCGACTTGGCATTCAGGTCTCCCAAAACGGAGACCTGACGTGGCGCCGTCCTCCCGATGACCGCCGTCAGGACCCCGAGGAAATCCTCGAAGTCCTGGAGAGGGCGGTTTGGGGAGAAGTAGACCCCCACAAGGGCCAACCCTCCCCACGCGGCGGCCACGTATCCCGGTCCCCTCTCTAAGAGCGAGAGGGGAGGGGAGTCCGAGGAAGACCGCGCCACGATTGCCACCGAGCCGTCACTGTCTCCCAGCCAATTGCTGGGAGTATAGTACGGCTCGGCCACCACTGCCACATCCACCAACCACTCGGCCATTGACTGCACCAGTAAGTCCTGGGCAGCCCGGCAGTGGTTGGTGTTTGCCTGCAGGATGCGATGGTCGGTACCCATTATTCGACCATCGCATCACCCTCGGCCACCGCCGCTGATGGGATATCAGCGGGAGCGGTGGCAGCAGCGGCAGGGCGGCTTATAGCCACCTGCGGCTTGCCCTTCTTAGAGGGGGGTCGGCATGAGCTACCCCCCATTACGTGGTCCGCAGGGCGACCACTGTCGGCGCACGCCGCACAGTGCGGCTTGGCGGCCTCACACGTGGCCGCCATATGCCCCTCCTTCCCGCAGCGGAAGCATGTGTCCGCCCTATCCACAGTGGACGGACACATTGCTCGGGTGTGGCCGATACCGAAGCACTTGAAGCAGCGCATTGGCGCTGCCTCAAGTACCCGGATCACGGCCCGGCTGAAGCCAACAAATAGCCGCCCCTGGCCTTTAGCCTGGGCGGCCAACGCTGCGGCGACTGGGCACACCAGCCGGATAGTGCCCAGTCCACCGCGGCCGGGCCTAATGTCCCGAGCCTGCACCGCTGCGGGTTCGCAGCCTCCGGCCACTGCGATCGCCGCGACCACCTCCTCCTTGGTGACCGAGTCATCGAGACCGGTCACCTCCATAGCTGCCGTCTTGGTCGGCGTAGCCACCTTCGCCACATCGGCGAGGACCTCCCGCAGCTTGTTCGCGTAGAGGTCCGCGTTTTTGCCGCCGTCCTTTCCCGGAAACTCGAATAGTCGAGCTCCGGTTTGGGTCCGGCGGCAAGCGCCAATCCCTGATTCGGCGGGGTCCGCGATGCTACGAGCCTGTCTTAGGACGGACTCGTAGGTTACCCCCCTCTCCGCGGCCTCGGGCACAATGGTCACTGTGACCGCCGCGGTTTTGGGAGGCACCAGCTTCGGGGCCTTTTTGGCTGCCGGGGCACCTGCCGGGGCAGCTGCTGGGGCAGCCGGGGCCTGGGTCGCCTTCTTACCCTTTCCCTTTCCCTTCTTAACCACCTCTGACCAAGACTGATTGGCTGGGGTGGTGGAAGGGAGGAGGGCGTCTCCCTCCTGCACCTGGGAGGGTGCCGCAATGGCAACTGGCTCCGGCTGGGCGCCCGCACTCGTACCAGGGGGAGGCAGAGCCCCCGGGGATTTCTTCCCCTTGCCCTTGCCCTTTGAGGGCTTTGGGGCAAGGGGAGCCACTGTCGGCGTCTTGTCCGCCGCTAGGGGCGGACGGAGACGCGGCTCGGGCAGGAGGCGGTCCTCTATGCCTGCGAAGCAGGCACGGGTGAACGCCCTCTCCTCCATAACAACCTTGCGGAACAATTCCTCAAGGTTGGAGGAGGAGGAGGAGGGAACCGCTGCCGTCGGGGCCTTTGTTGGCGGGGCTGTGGCCTCAGCCAGCTTCTTGTGAAGCTGGCTGACCTCCGCTTGCAGGCGGTCCACCCTCGCCTGCAGCTGCCGCGTCTCCTCTGACGCAGTGCGCTGCGTCAGTTCCGCTACAATGCCGTGCAAGCTACTTGCACGGCATTTGAGGGCCTTTTGGAAGGTCCCCTTTAGGTTGGAGGACTTGGAGGCGACCTCGACGATCTCCTCCATGTCCTCCTTCGCCAGTCGGGCCAGCTCCTCCACAGAGTGGCCGTCGAAAGTGGCGAGGGCCGAACCGTATCCGGCCCTCGCCTTGGAAGCGCGCGCCTGCCGCTCTTTCGCGGCAACCTTCTCTTCCAGCTCCAGCTCGAGCTCGGCCCGTTTGGCCAAGCCGAGCTGACGCTGGGCATCCGCCAGACCCACATCATGGGTGCCGGCCTGAGAAGGAGTCGAAGGCGAAGCAGTCTTCGCCTTCGACTTCTTCTGTTTGGGCTTACCCTTGGCCGAGTCCGACGATCCCTCGGACCCGAGCCTCAGGTAAGCCCTCTTCAGGCTGCGGTCTGCAGCCACGTCACATACGGACGACGAGTCCCCGACTACGGACCCCATGTCCGAGTCGGAGAACTCGTCCTCCCCACAGAAGCCTGCCACGGATGGAGCGCGGCTGGCCTCTGACTCCGACAAGCCGCCGGGTTGGCCCTGAGAAGGGCCTTTGGGTTGGCCCTGAGAAGGGCCTTTTGGTTGGCCCTGAGAAGGGCCTTTTGGGGCAAAACGCCCGGAAGCATTTCGCAATGGTTTCGGCATTTCAGCGTCGACCTCAAGATAAAAACCACAATAATAAAATAGAATAAAAACCCACTATGAAACAGAACCCACAATAAAATAAAACCCACAATAAAATCCAGAATAAAACCTCAATTACGCAATCGCCCTCAGAATAAAATAGCAAGATCGCGTAAGTCACAGCGCTCGTTAGCCACCGGTCTGCCACTCCGTTACGGTGGTCAGACACGGCGTTGCCCGGGGAACACTACGAGGAAGTCAGCGCTGTGGGGTGTCCCCCTGCGGGCTCTAACCTAGTGCAAGCCAGGTTAACCTCGCTTGCAATGCACTCTTCTTTCGTTCCGTAATATGAAGTATCTAGTAACATATGTATACATATAACTATTGACATTTTATATGGCTGGATTCTGCTCAATAAAGCACGGCTTGCATATATCTGACGTTGTACACAAATGGTGTACGCACTGTTTGATCAGTGTTGCCGTTTTAGTTTGTTGATTTTTTAGTAGTTAAGTACGATAATTTTCATTTATTTTAAGTTTGTGGGCTGATGTCACCGAAATAGAATATATTACACGAGGGAGTCCCAGGTATAATAGATTATTAAATTGGCTCATTCATGGACTGAATATAAGTAGTTTTCTTCGTCTTTCACGTTCGTTGATATTAAATATGAATGAGTGATAAAGTTATAGTTAAATACATCGAGTATATACTATACTTACTTAGTATGTATTATACTTTTTCAATAACATTCGCTTTTTGACTCATTCAAGTGAAAAAAAGGGTTAAGAAATTTCTGTGACAAAAAAAAAATATTTCTTTCATTGTAATTCAAGCGTTTATAAAAAATACCTAGTATAAAACAAAAAACTGGCCGTGTTACACATGTGAAATAGTTTAGCACTTTCTTGCGGGTTTTATTTTTTGTTATATTTTTTTCATATCTGGTAGAATTTTCAGATAATTAAGCGCTTTTAAAATTCATGGAACGGCAACACTGGGTTTGATTTGTATGAACATAGCTACGATTTGAATAGTCTCTTTGTTGAGAGGAGTAATTTTTTCGAAGTTTAATTTTGAATTGATTGTGTAAAATGAGTGCAAATCCGTCGGATACCGATAATATTTATGTCCCTTGTGACGATTTCAAGTGTATTTATAGTTTGCTAGGCGGGGGAAAGGTAAATTCTTTAAGTTTTTCAGAGAAAAATAACCTCATATCTTCGCCAAAACCTACGGATTTAAGCATATTTCAAACAAGTAAGTCTCAAAGGAAATTCAATAGATACGTTTATAAAACTAATTGGATTGGGGGCTCACAGGAACTCACAGGGCCAAGAGCGACTTTCTGATCTTTCGATGATCGCGATCGAAAAGCAACTTTTAGTAGAAATCAAACGTTCACCAACTTTTTATTCTGACGTAATAAAATCATTTTTAAAGAAAGATAGACGCATTGATTTAGAATATAAGTAAAAGCTTTTTTTATTTTTTTCTTATTTCTATGTTTTCGAAATCCCATAACTTTGTAGCATATTTAGATCGTTTGCAATTGGACACGCGCCGTTATGAATTTATGTAGGGATTGTAGGTAGGTATCTTCGCTCAACACAATGAAAAGAGAAAGGCTTTTTTCGAAGCCGCCGAGGGTATGTCTTTGCTGGTACGTGTTATTCTTCTGCCTAGCAATATCATGCCTTAAGTGTGCTTTGATTAGCTCGCCGTCGTTAGACCACCGGCTTCTTGAAGCGAAGAATATAGTGATGTGGATCACAAAATCTTGTTTTGTAAAGAACGGTAAGAAAACGTATCATGGGCTTGCGTTATCGGTGGACCCTAGGCACGCCACTGATCACACAATACACGAATAGTCTACACCTAAGCAATGTTTACGCGCAAATGATAATTTCAAGTAAAAATTATTTTTATTTTATAAAAATAGGTACCTACGCGGCAGGCCTCGCGGCATGCTTTGAGTAGAGATGTGTAAGTAATCAAAATATTGATTTTTTTATCGATTGATACTCGTCTATTTTTGGTATCGATTTAGTATTGTAGTTTCTCTTTCTTATTCTCGATTCAACATCGCATGGAATTGTTTAGAACTTTTACAAAACTCAAATTAGCGAGGTACACTGCTGTAAATGAAAATCATGCCAAAGTTTTAATTTCAGTTTCTGTCTCATGATATTGACCGATAAAATATTTGTAAAACTTTACTAAAATTGTGTTTCATAAGTCTTTCTCGTTTCTGTTTACTAATACTTGTGTTATAATAATGTTATTTACCATTGGGTAATCTGTGTTTTTACAACAAATCATTCAACCAGATACAAGTTTCGATTAATAGCGATAAAAAACGTTATTACGCAAAAAATAGTGCAACTCTATTTGTTTATTTTACGTCGCCGACAAAGCTCAGGCGCGACGTCGCCAAAGAAATAAAGAATCTAATAAAATAATGAAAGGAAAGCCGACAGTTATACCGCCTAAAATGGTGTTGTAATTTTTTTTTTTTTAAATACCTAATTTTGGGGAAGTTAGCGTAAATTCGCGGAAAAAACAGATTGTTTCAAAATTTATTAGTATTGTTACTATGATGATTATGCAAAATTTCAAATTTTTTTATTTGGTCATGTGATTGCCTAACCTTTATTACCCTCATGGGTCGGACGGGGTTTTCTTTACATATTGTATATAAATATTTGTGAATATTCTAGTACGTAATAGTAAGAGTCGTCGTCCTCAGGATTTTTGAAGAAAAAGAGGCTATTTTTAGATTAGATTATATACTACACTTCTTCTTCTTCAGCCTATAGAGGTCCACCAGCTGGACGAAGGCTTCCCCCAAGGCTTTGCACGATGACCGGTCTTGTGCTGCCTGCATCCATCGGCTTTCCGCTATCTTCACCAGGTCATCGGTCCATCCTGTTGGGGGGTTTCCCTACGCTGCGTCTTCCGGTACGTGGCCGCCACTCCAGAACCTTACTGCCCCATCGACCATCGGTTCTACGAGCAATGTGCCCCGCCCACTGCCACTTCATTTTAGCGATTTGAAGAGCTATGTCGGTGACTTTGGTTCTTCTGCTGATCTCCTCATTTCTGATTCGATCCCGCAGAGAAACCATCGCCCTTTGTGTGACTCTGAGCTTTCGTATGGGGCCCGTTCTGAGCGACTACGTTTCAGTTGCGTAAGTCATCACTGGGAACACACACTGCTCAAAGACTTTAGTCTTGAGACTCTGCATTATCTTTGATGACGAGAAGATGTAGCGTACCTTCCCGGACGCTGCCCAGTCGAGCGTAATTCGACGAGACACCTCTGTCTTGAAGTTGGACCTACCTAGTTGGACTGTTTGTCCCAGGATTACTCGTCACGCCGAGAGGAGCTCCGACAGGTCTAGGTGGCGGACTGGCGGCAGAGACTTATGCGCCCTACCGCCGAGCGTGTGTGCTACCGTCGAGGCGATCCGGCCAGTACTCGACGACTGGCTCGGGAGAAGGCACGGCTCCCTGTCGTTTAGGGTGACGCAGGTACTGTCGGGGCACGGCTGCTTCGGCAAGTACCTGCGTCGCTTAGGCAGGGAGCCGTACGCTCGGTGCAGTGCCACCACTGCGTCCAATGCGGGGAGGACACGGCGCAGCACACGCTCTCCGAGTGTGTAGCTTGGGAGGAGCAGCGCCGTGTCCTCACAAATGAAGTACCTGACGCTGCCGACAGTAGTGCGGAGGATGGTCGGTAGCGCAGAGTCGTGGGACGCGGTGGTGTCGTTCTGCGAGGACGTGATGTCGCAGAAGGAAGCTGCGGAACGGGAGAGGGAGACAACTCCCTTCCCGGGCCGCAGAAGACGCACCGGGCGCCGAAGAAGGGCGGATAACGCCCTCTTCCGCCCCCCATGAATGGGTCCAGGGGCGAGGGACATGGGGAAGTCCCCGCCCCCTATTCAATGGACCCCGAGGCGGAGGCGCGCGCGAATGTCGGCGCGCGCCTCTGAGGCGATGCACGGGGTGGTTTGACACCCCACTACCCCGTGCAGGAGACGAGGCCCGGACAGACCGGGCCAGGGATTACTCGTCAACAACTTCGAGTGCAGAGAAACCAACTAGAATTGGAGTGGGTGGGAGAATTGGAGTGGGTGCGACATGAGAGTTCGACACGATCTTCGTCTTATCCATGTTCATCTTTAGACCCACTTGTTGGGAAGCTCTGCTGACGTCATTAAGCATTTTGCCAAAGTCTTACAGGGTCTCCGCCATGACCAAAACTGCAATGTTTGATTAGAAAAACGGATCGCAAAAACTGAAAAGGCCTCCATTTTTGTTCAAATTATATGCCGCGTACATTTCTTTGGATACCCTTGACAGATGTAGTGAAGAATGTTAATTCCGCTTCATAGGGTGGACTCTAAAATCAGCAGTACACTATATGTCTTATAATACTGTAGCTATTATTTTAAAATATGCTTGATCATACATTGGACTGTGATGAAATACTACACGTATAAATATGACAGTTGCAATACCACGTTCGAAGTCGAATAAGTTGTCAAACTTGATGTGATGTTAAATGCACCACTATCAGTGATATTTATACTCCAAAATACACTAGAAGTACCTAAGTCGTCTTAGGTTCACGATCGAAGATATTAGCACAGTATAAAAATTATACAGTAGGTCGACGCCTTTTATCTCGTGTAAAATGCCGACATCGTCTAGACAGTAACGCATCGGCCAGGGTTGTAACAAATAAACAATATTTATGAAATTATTTATTTAGGACCGAGACAAAAACAAAATTCTTTGTTTTGTTTTTTTTTTATGTTTTTTTTTTTAACTCAGCGCATCCAGATCTATATGATTATCTATAGTGGTGAGGGTTTTGAGCAACTTCGGGCACATACATACAGACAGACATACAAACATACGCACTATAAATTAATGGATTGCAGATCAATATCGATAGCTGTATTATATTTAATTAATTTGCTATTTTTACTAAGGGAACAACTCGAGACAGATTTAAGTTATTTAGATGGCATTTTTGTAACCAGCACCCCAATCGACCTCGGAATTAACACCCATATCATATTATTATATACATAATTAAATTGGCGTCCGCCATCTTGGATTTCAGAAAGGATAGCTTTTTCGTAACAAGCACCACAATTATATTTACTTAATTGACACCCATATTAGATTATAAAAAAATGACGTCCGCCATTTTGGATGTCAAAAAGGATAGCTTCTTCGTTACAAGCACCCCAATTATACTCAAAATCAACAATCATATCAAATTATAAAACAAACGAATAAAAAACAAACACGTGTTAGCCCTCAATGATAGATACCGAGCTACGAACATCGTTTTGTTCGCAGCTCGGGTGCCGCTTACCCGCGTTTCGTCCCTCACACCCCGCACGATTTCTCTGTCTAGACGTCTTCGTCGGACGACTGTATGATTTGTAGACTGTGATTTTAGTGAAAGTACTTAATTTATACCCGCTTCTTGGGTTTTTATTCGAATTTAAACCCGTTTAAACCCAAAACACCCGTTCCAACCTATTGGGTATAAACCCTCTGCCCATCTCTACTCGCAACCGGCATGTGTGTATGTATGATCAAGTGTCCATACAATTGATCATACATAAACGAAACAATAGGAAAGAGTTTCTGCCTACCCTCATGGAAAGAAGGCGTGAGTTTAACCTTTAGCTACTGAGGTGGATTTAATTTCACGTAAATACTGACGTGGGGGCCTCAGAGTCCCATATATATATATACTTATATTTAACCTTTTCAACGCCAATCACTTCTATACAAGTTCGAGATTTTCGTGCCCTCAGCGCCACTACTTGATTAGAAGTAATCACAGTATAAAATAAATTTACGACTTTTACAACACCTTTTATTTTGTTTTTACGGACATTTGCCCTGTTATCAGCCATATTTTTAACTTTTTCACACATAATAAGTTCTTATTTGTTTTATTTTCAATAGAAACAAAAATGCCAGAAAATATTTTAATGCCCCCAGCGCCAATTACTTGATATCAAGTAAGCCAGTGATGGGACACGATGAAGACCTCGCTATATTTCATTTCGTCGAAATGATCATAAATACTATTATTGCAAGAAAATTACGTAAATATATAATATTTTATAAATATTGTACACTATAAACTAGGTTTTATTCACCTTAATCAAGAATTAATCGGTTTTCTAATCAATGTCGATAGTGAAACCCCGTTTGAAAAACCCATCCCTACAAAGTTAGTTAGTTTTCACTCCGCACGCGCCACCGACTTGTATAGAAGTAAATCTGTGACGTCATAAGCGGACGGGTTTCAAGGTCATAGTGACTTTGTGCATTTTAGTGTAGTGCAATGTTTACATCATGCGTTGGCGCACGTGTTCTTACAAAAAAAAAAATGTGACGGTGAATATGACGAATTATTGCGAGTTGTTCAAGTCTGAATCAGAATTTTGAAATAGTTCGTCGTCTTGACATTCCGTTAAGTCGTTAACTTCCGTTTCAGGAATTTTCTTCCGTTTTCTATTAGTTTCTACAAACCATAAAAATATTAAATAATTGCGAGTATTTTGCGACACCATTAAAAAAAAGGTCTATAACATCTGTGTGAAACAGACAATTACCCTCCATTTTAATTATTTTTTAAAAAACTTAGATAACCACGTATTTAGCTTCTATTAATTGTATTTGTTGTGCGTAAACGAAATAAATTATGCAGGAATCGGTTGGTTTATGCACGTGTAACTCAACCACAGTGAATATAAAAATAAATACCATAGAAATCTAGACATCCCTAAAACAGAAAGGATTTTGACGTGCCTCGAGCGCCAACTACTTGATATGAAGTAGAAGGATTACATTTGGAGACAAATAGGGATGTGCCTTTTAGAACACACGTCTAATAAATTTAAAATTATTTTCTTTATTATGGGGAATATATCCAGGTTTTCATATTGATTTTTTTTATAAAATAAAATATGAAATTACGCTTACAGTTTTTATTTAGCTTCGTAAATTGGTGAATAAACTTTATTTTAAATGTATAATATTATTTGTCGATAGGACATTAATCCCATCCCTACGTTTTGCTATAGATACGTTATACATTTGTAGTGTGGCGCAGGAGGACACATCGCGTATTATATAGATGGGCGTTCAAAAGGTTAAAAATCTTTGGATGTTTTAGGGTTTAGTGATTGATAATTAGCTTTAGTGGATATATTTAGTAATAAATAAAATATTATGATTTTTGTCTAATGTATTTATTTATAATTAACTATTATTTCGAACTTTAGAAAACGCATAGCATTTTTTGGCAAAAATCACAAGATATCTTATATTACAAAGTATCAATTAAAAATATTTAAAAAGTCAACAATTTAACTTATAATCTTAATTTTAAATAGTCTTTCTAGTAAATGGCAAATAAGAAATTATAATACTATAATAGGAACAAAAAATTACAGTCTTCAAATTATTGTGAATTACACCCAGTCTGGGAAAACTTGCTTTGCACATTGTAGGCATACATGTTTTTTGCATGCATGCATAATCGCACTGTGCATATCTGACTCATGCTCGTGAAGCTCCGGTATAGTGGTGTCATCAATATCTTCGGCCTCCGAACCTCTAGAGTCTTCACAATCTATCCACGACGTCACGGCTGTCTCAAAATCGTTGTTCGCTGGCACTACGGTTCTTCTATTTTTAGCTACGTTATTATTATTACCGAGAAACCGTTTTCTCCCGGATGACGTACTGGGTTCCATATTATAAAAGTTTTCAAATTACTGCAAATAAAAAGCCTATAACTAAATCGATACAATTTACAAAAAAAAAGTTACATAAATACTGAGGTGACAGCCTCCGTGGCGTAGCGGTAGCGGACGCGGCCGCTGCGCAAGGCGGCGCGGGTTCGATCCCCGCACAGTGCAAGTGCACGGGATTGATGCATACAAATACTTATTTGTATGCATCAATATGAATATTTGCACTGGTCTGGTCGTGCCTCGGAAAGCACGTTAAGCCGTTGGTCCCGGTTGCCATACGAATATCTAGTGGCAGTCGTTATGGGTTGTTGGAGCCCTCAAAAGTCCAACAATTGGTCTAACTACAATGCTTCGATGTCGCCTTCGGGTTGTGGAGGTCAGACGGCAGTCGCTTTACGGAAAAATGTGGAAGTTTAGCCATATCAGCAGTTGGACTGGTAAAGCGGACCCCAGACTCCAAAAGCTGAAAAAGGCTGCGGGCATCCGCAGCCTTTTTCAGCTTTCAGTCGCATGACTGGGATTAACGCTGGGATGATGATGATACCTAAATACTGAGGTGGGGTCTGAGAGGCCCACGAGAAATTTCAAAATGAATTTGCTTACCGAAATTGCTCGCGCAAACACGTGCACTGCCGTTGACCGCCTCGGCGCAACTTAACTGGAAGGTACTAGTCTACTACATAGAAGCTACGCGTATGTCGTGTTCGGGGGGGAGGCTTCCGGCGACTGGGACCGCAATTAACTCTGACCGCAGTCCCAGTCGCCGGAATCATAAAATTTTTTTTTTTTTTTTCCGGCGACTGGGACCACTCATAGGTAATTTGGAAAAGACTACTATACAAGCCAAAATCGGTATAGTCAAACGCATAAACATCTAAATTATTTATATGAATATCATTGGCTCGTTCTAAACATGGTTTTATCCTATGCTAAACTCATAGTAGAGGTACAGTGGTCAAAGGATGTTTTAAAAGTATAACATTATTTTTAAGTTTTAGCAAAGTCAATGCTGAATTTACGATAATTACATAACGGCCATTTTAAACTGTGATTGGCATAGGTCGTACCTACGTTAATAATTTTTATTGTGATTTATGCTATTTTTTTTTTATTATATTTACGGGACCACTTAAAGGCTGATTTTGTGATAAATAAATACTTTCTGCTTGTTAATTGTTTCAAAATTGTTGGTTAATGTTATTTTTTTTTTATTATTAATATTAGCATGATTTTCGTGTATGTTTTTATTAAGAAAGTTTTAAATAACAGAACTGTAGTGAAGGACTGTTTTTTATATCAATAAATTATGTTTTAAAAAAATAAAATGACTAAATTAATACTTCGTCGCTTGACTGTACATTATTTGATTTCAGTTATCATTTAAGAGTGGTCCTAGTCGCCGGAAGAAAATTATTTATTTTTTATTATTCCGGCGACTGGGACCGCGGTCTGAGTTAATTGCGGTCCCAGTCGCCGGAAGCCTCCTCGGGGGAAGGGAGTAAATCACAATTTTAGTTTCTTGAGACCTGAGAGGCGTCAGTAGTTAAAGGTTGAAGATATTTTTATGTAACAAATATGACTACAAGTCATGGTGGTAAATAGTATACCTACTAACAGAAACAGCCATATTTCTCCAATTAAAAGACATGCAAAATTACAATGGTTACATAAAAAAAAAAAAAAAAAAAATTAAATATTATAATTCTAATTTATCCGCTCAGTAATAATACTATTTATTTCAATCAATAAATAAAATAATGTTAAATAATCAGGCAATCATATTATTAATGTATATAAAATAGTCAAACAAAGAAATTACCAAGTCTTTTTTGAATGATAGTCTATCGTACAGTGTGATAAATTCCAAAATTTGTAACAACGTCACCATTCATTCATCTCTTGTCATCAAGAACTAAGTCACACGCTCTGATCAAAATGTCAGCCAAATGGGAAAATGCGGTCTATTAGGGAGCTTTGGACGTATCTTCTTTATGCAGGGTGCATAATTTTTATAGGTTACACATAATCTGCTACGACTGTTTTTAGCATGCACCGTCCCTCTGCGGGGCCTCTTTCCATAATTTCCAGCTCTATGATCAAGAGTTGAAAGTGGGACATCGGTCGTTTTAAATACTTTTAGATATATTAATAGAATATGCTTAAAATTAGACCAAAATTTGATAATGCATCATTTCTTATTACATACCATTTATATTCAGAATGCAATGGTAGTTTTAAAATACACTCTAAGTACTATTCAGCATCAGTTTCATTTTGTAATAATTCTCTCTGTTGCTCTGTTACTAAATGTATGCATATATATTCCTACATGTGAAACGTGCCAAAGCCCAGACAAAGTTTGCTGCAACGGACAAAGGGGGAGCCCAAATTTAATTGAAACTGTGCAGAGTGCGGTATTGCCCTCGGGGTGTGCCAGACAGAGTAAATAATGCAGTATTGTGAATACTGAGATATTGTCTAAGCCTAAAATAAAAACATGTCCGTAACACAGGCTGTCTGCATCCACGGTAGAGTTGGAGGAACGTATAATAAGCGTGTTGAATAAACGTTATTTGTTTTGATAAGAAGGCATCATTAATCACATGAACTGGGCAGTGATCTAGACTCAGAGCTTCTTACTAATTAATTCGCAATTGAAAAATTCGTTTGGCTAAATAGACACCGAATGTAAGTCCCTAAAAAGAACCCTAGTTTCATAAAGAAATATATGTTAAAACATAAATGTTACAATTAAAGTATTTCCGTATTGCTAGAAATCAGCCAATTTTTTATTTTCATAGTATCGATTTACAATTTTATATGGTACATTATAGGAAATGCCACTAAATCAGCTCTTTTACTTAAGAGACAGCTGCGCCACATTCACGTACGATGAATACCGAATTGTTCGGCTCTCGACAACAATGGTATGAAATGAGTCGTAAGTCCAATAGATCTATAAATATTGAAAGGGGAAAGTACATGAAGTGGGATAATTCGGGCGGGATACATTGTAATTAAACTAACTTCGTGACTCACAGTGGAGGTGTATCAGTATTATGGAACAATCTTATTACTATAAGTTACCTTTTCAAGCATATAAAAAAGCTTATTATTCTCAAAATGGGGAGGAAAACTGACAAATCTCGCCACTAGAGGCGCTGATATCGTTTGACCCAAATAAACTGTCAAAACCCATAGTAATTTGTTCGACTTTACGTTGTTTATAAAAATGTAAAAAATATGCCGCGTTGTGTAGCAATTTGTTGCAATAATAATGGAAATCACTCTTTTCCTACAGATATGCATTTCAATTTAGAACAGAATATATAAATAGATTTCAATAAAGATTATGTTGATGTCTTAGTTGTCTCTAGCTTTCTGGAGGCGGTAAATCAATTTTTTATCTTGAATTTCTTGTTCTTGAGGAACCTCGAAGTTAAAATTCCAGTCATACAATTCAAGTCTGGATACCCAATAATTTTATGTTAATAGGGTTGAAACTTTTAAACTATGGCAATAAAGTAAATATTAATGTACTTAACATTACTATTTACTTAAATATAACTAAAGAAACTTTAAACCTAATACAAAATTAATGTAACTTAAAACAATAACAAGTCTGCATTCAGTTTAAAGTCTGGGCATTGTTATTTGCCTGGTAATTAGATCAGCTTTTCGTCCTTTTACTGAAGCTCCTCTAGACTTTTAACTCCTTTTTTAACTTGAAACAGTCCATATACAATACATTGCTCTGCTTTACCTAAAAAAAAAAAAAACTCATCAAACACAAAAAAAAAACCTCAACATAAAACGTGATACGACTGACAGCTAATTGTTATGAGTCAAACGCCATGAGCGACATCTGCAAATAGCTTTGCGTTTTCTTCCCCATTGTCTGAGTTAGTCCTGGCTGTTTTAATTAACAAAATTGTTCGATAAACCACCTCTTTGCATAACCATATCGATACGTGATATTTAAGCGAAACAAAATATCAGACGTGTTGCTTTAGGTTTCCCTTAGGGGGTGTAACCCCCTCTAATTTCACATGCAGATCACTCCCACAAGGGGTGTTGCATCGAAACTGGGCAATGAAGGATGGAACTTGGTTTAAACTTTATAATAATTTTCGGAGAATGTTATGTTAGCTTTTCTATACAAATCTATGTGTGTTGCTTGCGAAACAATTGTATCCTTCTCAATCTCATGTTTAAATGACCTAATATACCTTCCACCGAATACAAAAAATAATAATAATTGGATCTACTTTAGTTTTTTGGGTTGGAATTCTGTTAAAATGTTAACAGGCTTGGGTACACCTATTAAATTACCTACCACAAACAAAATTTTAGTTATTGAGACCAGGCATGATATGGCAGGCATGGCCAGGCATGGTATATTTCTAATTAACGAGAGGTGTCAGATAAGCCAGCGAAATTTGAATGTTGTTATTTTTTTGAACTAATAATTATGATCCGCATCCGTGAAAGAAGTAGTGATATAGTATGAATATAAGACTTTTATGGTCAGAATTATTAGGTAAGTCTACATTTAGATGTCGGCA
This sequence comes from Sesamia nonagrioides, assembly GCA_017933935.1. Taxonomy (NCBI): domain Eukaryota; kingdom Metazoa; phylum Arthropoda; class Insecta; order Lepidoptera; family Noctuidae; genus Sesamia; species Sesamia nonagrioides. Next base: position 971,515 of record JADWQK010000137.1, on the reverse strand, counting down.
GTTCTACTGCACAAGTGGTGGATGACATTGTTGCCATCGCGGGCAAAACCTTGATGAGACTGGAATCAGCAGTCGTAGGTAGAAGCGAGAAAATCTGATAACCAGTCTTAGCAAGGACCGTTATCTAGTAACTTTCGGAACTAAGTTATGTAAGCCAGATAAGTAGTTGCTCCACGTATTATACTGGTATTCAGCTGCATTTCGCTAAGCTGGAAGCTAACCTATTATTCTGGGGTAAAGTTGTGAAATGAAGATCATTAGAGAGTTGCAGCTACAATATATGTGCAACGTTTTAGCATTGAATACAGCTAGGGCGCTAGAGATCTACTATAGACCATTCAACCATGTAGGATCGCGTTCTGTTGCTATATTTTATCCTGTGCCCATAAACATTAGCATATCTCCAACAGTTCATGGGGCATACCTTGCGAGCTGGTAACCCCGAAGAAATGCCAAGAGCTGTGGCCGCTGTTGAACGTGGATGACGTATTAGGAGGCCTATGGATCCCTGGTGATGGTGTTGGAGACCCTCACTTGCTGTGTATGTCTCTCATGAGAGAATCCGTGGAGAATGGTACGTGATTACTCTGATGTGGTTTTGTTAAAGTTTTGTTTGATTTCACAATTATAGTTGCCGCGTAATTGGGGAAATGAGACGCACTACCTCAGTCCCTCGGGAAATTCTGCCGTGCTGGTGTAAATAGCAACCGTGGGTCTGGATTGTGTTCTGTTAGCGGCAATAGGTTTGTTGTTTCTTCTTTATTTGAAAAAAATGATACTGACATCAGCGCACTTATTACGGTACCTACAGTTGTGCCTGCTCCGTCTATAAGTTATAAAGTGTTAACGATTACAATACATTTTTTGAATATTGATTTTGTATAGATTCTTTTTTTTTTTCTAAAATTGTTACTGTACATCACAAATAATTTGTAATTAGCTTTTATATTTCTCAAAATTATAGGGCATTTTACTCTAATTAGGCTGAGAGGCAGCACTTTCTGAACGTCAGTATTACACAAGACAGTCCTCCAAAACGACAGCCCTTCGCCACTTATATAAGGTGGCGAAGGGCCGTCGTTTTAAGTATAAATTATAAACTATCTATCATAACGAAAGTCTAAAATTACACCCAAGACTGCTAATTCAGATTAAGAATGTCAAAAAACACGTTATTATAAGAGCAGACTTTAAAAAATACCAACTGTTTTAAAATTAATATTATATCCCGATATTACCTACAATATAGAACTTTTAAAACTTAACTCCAGACTGTTTGTTTGAAAGTACTAATATCATATATTGTCTGGTATTATTTCCTTTAAATGTCGCAGATTGGCCTGCTAATTCTAGTCGATTGACAGGTGCAGCAACTTGTAATAATAATACTTTTCGAAACTCCAATTCCGGTCCTGTGCCATTTCCCCTGTGCAAATCTGATCCTGAGTTGTGTATGTCTGCAGCCGACAATGTACACGTACCTAGCCATTATATATAGGTGGGTCTGCTCTCCCCTCGGCTAGATGGCTACTAGGACGGCCTAAGGACGCACGTGTCCATCTTAGTGGTACTGATTAGCCTGACGATTTAAAGTAATAGCATTCAACTTTTTTAGTACGGTGTCTGTATTCGGATAAATATGTTTTCTGGTTATAAATTGATGATAGAGTAAGTTTTAATTATTTTTGACACTTAAATATAAGTCGACTTTTATTTTTTTAAATCTTTTATTAATTTAATTTGTTTTTTTATTATTATTATTTTAGGCGTAGGCGTGATGGAAGATTGCTCTGTGACCGCTGTGCTTTCGAAGAACGATCGAGTGTGCGGAGTGGAGACGAACCACGGAGCCGTCGAGTGCGAATACTTCGTCAACTGCGCAGGCTTTTGGGCAAGGCAGGCAAGTTGAAAATTTTAATCTAAACAAAATATATAGTCATACGTAACTTTTTGGAAACCGATTTTGAAGTACATACATCAAAAATGGTTTATAGAAAGATGAGGAAAATATTCTCGGGTCTCTTAATTAATTTATGTGTGACATAACACATTTTGAGTCGGGAAGAATCAATGAAGATTATTTTCATTACCTTTTTTGCCATACGGGTCTGCTCTTGACTAAGTGTGGTGCATATTTTCGTTTTACAGTTTTTATTTTCTTGTGTTTATTTTATATTTAAAAATATATTTTTTGTGTCTCTAAGGTTATAGTAGTGTCGTTGATGAAGAAATCAAATGTTCAATTAAGAGGTTCGCCTCTTTCATGTTCCTTTAATATGTTATACCTAAAATATTCTTAACATTGTATTCTCCGGGAGTATATTTTTTATTTGTTATTAAAATCACACGGCTGATTGTTATGTATTAAAAAAATGGAGTCGACATTTCAATTTAAGAAATTGTTCTACGTTTTCCTAACGGATAATATTTTTATTATTTAATCATATTTTCTATCCACCAATAGAATAAAGTAGTACTTTGGTCATGGAACAATGTCATTCTATTTTTATTTTTATTTACTCACACTAAGTTTCAAGTGTTAAATAGAATAGATTTTTTTTCGCATAATGTAATTCCTCGTTTTCATTCCCTTCAGGGTTTATTTCCAAAAAGTCGTTTCTCCGTGCAAAACTTCATTTCAAACTACTATTCAGAATTAAAATTCTATATCGTCTGCGGTTTGGGCTGTGCGAGAGTTTGCGAATACGGTAGTTGACTAAAAAAAACTAATAGTCCGTCCACCAGATTTCCAAAAAAAATACTAGTCACGTATTTTTTCTTTTTTCATATAAACAAAAAATGATTACGACACAGTGCGTTGAAAACTCGTGTGACGTCACTGCACGCTACACTTTTTAGCGACCAGTGACGTCACCAGCCACCACTCCTGATCTTTGAGGCCTTTTATATTTGTAAATTTTTATTAATTTGATATAACAAAATATACGTATCCAATATTTTTCTATAATCTGAATGACGGACTAAATAGAATATTTTTTTTTTTACTCAGTAAACATCCCTATTTACCCTGGGGCCGTATTATGGAGTATTATTGCTATCAAGTTTCAGTCTAAAAATGGGATGACACTGTTGGACATGTGTATGTCTTATCGCTAAAGATGTGATCTTAATCTAAAACATTTGCAAATGCGACTTGCTTGCGACACAGGACTGTTCTAATTGAGGTGGATCCTGCGCGGGATGTGACCACGAGCGTCGATTGTTTTAATGATAAGGAAGTCTCGCGACTATTCATGCCAGATTGAACACTTCTGTACAAGTTCAGTAGACAGAATTTCTAAATCTCGAATACCGTACAAGTTGCGCCTCAATTTGACCAGAGCTTGAACCTGTCTACATACATTGTGGAGAGGATGTTTTATAATAGTTACAAAGCAATTAAAATCAGAGCGCGTGAGGGCGCGCGCGTTCGTTAGCGATGCGAAATAATTAGCAAAATATCGACTTTTTTTCATAGATTATGAGCACAATAATTTAGATTTAGTATTGAAGTTTCAAATTTTGCCATGCGGCCATTCTCTTGCTAAACAAAGACTAGTTACATAATTGTACGTACTAAAGCTACCGCTGTATAATAAAAATCAACCTAAAATATTCCCACTGTTGGGATTCAGGCTTAAATGGAGTGGGCCGTAGACCACCACGCGGCGCCAACCCCTGTATGGGCTGGAAGATGATAACGTTGTATTTTTGTCTAAAACTGACCGATATTCTTACGATATTTTTCTTTATCTGTTTGAGAGCAATAGTGATGAAATTTAATGCACAAAGTGAAGTCAGGGCAAGACAACTCGGCCAGAATAAATATTCTTAGGTCTGAGCTAGATTAGCTAGCTGATTCTTATAGCCAATTGCTATGCACAATAATGCATATTCTATATGTATGAGTATATAAAGCGCCTTATATAACGCAGAGCTGAGCGGCAATACCATCCAAGCTGCAGCAATTTTCCTATTCATGTCCACTTGATGTGCATCGCGGATGTTATGACCAATTGATGCTGTCGCTTAAAATATCGCCTGAACAATTTATTATTTATAGACCTCTATGTAGGGGGAACTCTTGCAATGACTTCTTCGCAGTGAAGGAGATCAATGCATACAAGAAGTAGGGCTCTTCAGATATAAAATTTGATGCAAAAGTAATGGTAATTTCATAATAAAAGTTAATTCTAATTGCATATGGAAATTTTGAAAGCATTAGAAGGATGTTGTTAGGATCGAATTCCCTATAAATCAGTTTCGATCTCTATCAATCTCGGATGCCATCATTGATGTCTAAATACTCATTTGTTTCTTAATTTTAAACTTTATTCGGGGAATTTTCAAGCTTGTCTGCCTTGCTTCTTCAATAAATTGTGCGTATTGTCGTCCGCTGCGGATTTACCTTTTTTTTTTGCGATAACCTTGAGCGATTTCTAAAATTTACATAACTATTCATAAGCTAAGCATATTGTTTTATGTTTTTATTTTGATTTTACAATTTTGCCTCCTGAACGCCATATCTTGTAATTTAAAACGTTCCAAATCTAGTCGGAATCTCATTTCCGCAACAAACAAATGTCACGAAATTGTAAAAATGTAGGGGACTATGAACGTTATTAAAGTTACGAGAATTAACTATCAGATTGATGTCATCTATTTTTTTCTGGACTTGTTTCGGATTTTGAAGATATTAGATTTGTGTAGATTTTGCCCCTTTTCTACGGTTCTTAATAATATGGGTATCATTTTAGTCTAATCTAAAAAATGCTGTCGCAAAACATGTTAAGAAACTTGTAAAAATCTCCGATGAATAAATAATTGTTTTCGTTATTTTCCCACGAAGGACAAAGTTAATAACTCCCAAATATAATTCCATGTTCAGTGGCTCTCAGTTGTGTCATAGTTGATCACGAGGCTATTTGCTGCGTTCATTTAGCAATATGTCCAACCTCTGGACAAAAATCATCATCATCATCATCATCAACCTTTTTATCGTCCCACTGTTGCCGGGCACAGGTCTCCTCTCATACAGACAAGGATTGAGCGTAATTACCACGCTTGCCCAATGCGGATTGGCGATTTGAGATTTAAAGTCTAGGTTTCCTCAAGATGTTTTCCTTCTCCTTGTAATCAGGCATTGGTGTCCATGCTATACTTAGTTATATGTACTTTCATATAACTTAAAAAAATATATTGGTACGGACAACAGCAGGTCAAGCCACCCCAAACTGTCAGATATTCCCAATCAACCTTGAGCCTTAATGCTTTAGAGATATAGTTGAAAATCTAATAATCTGACAGATTGCTTGGTTGTAGCTTGATGTGCTGTCGTCTGTACTTGCCTGACCTGGAATCGAACCCGCACACTCATACTTGAGAGGCGGGTGTTTTAACTACTAGGTCACCACGATTTACAAAATTATGGCGAACTATATCTTCAGGCCAACCCGTTAGGCCGCTGCCTCGAATCTTGCAGGCAGCGGGGCGGCGGCGGTGGCCGGACCGGTGCGGGAGCCGAGCGGGCATCGACGACCCGTTCTCGAAACTAGCGGGCAGATCGCGCGTCACTATAGCCGCGTAGTGTTGTGTTCACGATTGTGTCGACGAGATATTTGTTTTTATTTGCGAAAGAAATGGCTGGACAATGACGGCAACATCTTTTTGATTCAAATTTATTCCTAACGCTCGATGCCCGCCCGCTGCCCGCAAGATTCAAGCGCGAGAAGTAGACCGCTCGCAGCCCGCCACCGCCCCGCTGCCGCGGCGCTGTTTTCGAGAACCGGTCCGTTTTACGAATAGATCCTGCCGCACACTCGCCGCCGCCGCCGCCGCCCCGCTGCCCGCAAGATTCAAGGTAGCGGCCTTAGACTGTTGACTTTTAAAAAAACAGTTTTACTGAAGTGAATTATTTATTCCAGGTTGGCCAACTCGCCCGTCCTCAAGTTAAAGTACCCCTGCTACCTTGCGAACACTACTATCTACACACTAAACCTATCGAAAACTTAGACCCTATGACCCCTGGTATGTATGTATATATTTATAAATAATAATAATATTACTTTTTTTATTCCGGTATTTCTCACTAGTAGATGGGAATCAAAATTTTGGCCGGTTGATGGCAATAGGCATGATTCTTTAGGTGTCAGCCTCTAATTACAGGCGAAATTTGTAAATGAAAAAGAATACGGAGAGTAAACAATCTCCTCATCGATAAATCTAAAATGCAGATAGTCCCAATTGCAAAACATCGTATTAGAAAATCGAACTCTGGATGCCAATTTATAGTGCTGGCTACAAATCAAGTTCAATGATTCACTATTTAAATACTTAATCCCGAAATTCAAATTTCCAAGCTCTTTAGATGTTTTTTATTTGACAATTGACGTAAATTTTGTAGTTTACCTTAATTTTCGCCTATGATTTTTAAAATCTGTATTCGGGTAAACTTGAAGACGATCTTGACATAGTTCGAAAAAGTCAGGTTATAATTGGTCATGATTGTTCCAGTTATCCGAGATCCCGATGGCTACATCTACCTGCGAGAGAGAGACGGCTGCATCTTAGCTGGTGGTTTTGAACCTATCGCGAAACCGGTGTTAGAAGATGAAAGTAAGTCCTTAGACACTGGATGGCAACAAGTTTGCTAGATGTAGCTTATTGACCCCTGTGGTTATTTTGGTAATGCACTTGGGCTATAGCGGGGTTACCATCCGTCTTAATTCGTCCGCCTTCGGCATTCGTCCAGAATATTCGACATAGACGGATTTGTTTTAAAAAGGATTTTTTAAAACTGTAAAAAAAGGATTCTAAAGCAATAAAAACAGATCATAAAATATCAAGTTTGAACATTAATGTCTAGCAAACGTGACACAATGTGTTCAATCATCAAATCAGAAAACAATTTTTCTGATTTGATGATTTGTATTTGATAGGATGCATGCGTCGCCATTTTTCTAATAAATAAGCAGTAGGGTGGACAGGGGAGCAATCGCGCTAAAACCAAAACAGATTTTGTATCGCAACCAAACCAAAGCTTTAGTTAAGTTTCATATGGCTAATCTGTTGACAGATGATTTAACCATATCTGGATCACAATTCGAACATTACCAAAGAAGAATCAAGGAATTGAAACAAAGCTAACTTTTTCTGTGCCATTTGTTAGACTTAAGTGTAAACGATTGAATTTACTTATAATTTATTTAGTTTTTAATTAGTATTATATCGACGAAATGTATCACTCGTAAATTGATTTTACTACAATCGCAGTTAGCGCGATACCAAATGGGATCGAAACTAAACCACAACTTTAACTGAATTAGATACAAACAAGAGTTTAACTTCAACTGTTTTATTTAACGCGATTGCCCCCCAGGTTAGTAAGCCACGAATTATCAAAGCCCTCTCTAAGTAGTTATGTGAAGCGATAGTGACTATATAACCTTTTTGTCTTGTACTCCACAGTCACATCCATGGCGCAACGCTGCGTTCCCGAAGACTGGGATCACTTCCATGTTCTCCTTCAGCAACTCCTCAAACGTGTGCCAAGCCTCAGCGAAGCAGTTCTGCATAAACTCTGTAACGGACTGGAAGCCTTCTCTCCTGACTGCAAGTGGATCGTCGGGGAGGCACCTGAGGTAGGTTGGTTTCGATTGATGGAGGTTCTGGGATCAGGATAACATAACCAGCCTGAAATGTTACCACGCTGGTTCACAAGTCTTCTCTCTTTGAGAGGGAATGGGATGGTAATCTACCATCGGGCCCTGTTCGGGCTAGTAGACATGACATGTCTTCAATTTTTTGCTTCTAGAACATGCCTTTTCTTCACCGCTTTTCTGTTAGAGCTGCGATAATAATTGGATACAAAGTAAAGTTCACGAACGGGAAGAGGCTTCGAACCCACCGCATTCAACTCGCTAGTTGGGGCCTTTACCACTAGGCTACCTCTGCTATCATCTGGGTTATGAACATTATGATGTAATCTTTAAGGTCTATTTTCTACCAATAGTGTACCTGAAACAATTGATGATCGTTTTCGTTAAACGTTTCGTATTTCTACTTCGGATTTCAACAGGATTTATACGTTATTAGCTGATGACAGAATGGTATGGACTCCTTCGATAGAGATTGGCCCAGAAGGGTGGAAGCAGTGTAGAGGGGCCTTTTGTTTTTTGTTGGGATGGGAAATCATCAAATGACTTCTCCCGCTCTGGGCAGAGCGGAAGGGCGTGTCAGACTTTTACTGACTATCCACCCGTGTTTCTTCACTTGCCTGTGCGACGGCCAGGGCCACGGTTTCTTGTTTAACCAACCCGCAACCCTGACCCTGGAGGCATCGGTCTTCGTGGACCCCGTCACGACGTGCTGACATCTCTTTGAGGCGCGCGTGAAACACGACGCGCCGTCAACTCGGGCCTGGTCCTTACCGAGCGGCGAGCTGGCCACTACTCACCGCCCGCCTACGGTGGCTGGGAGTTTAGGGGCCTTTGACCAGCAGTGGGGCATTCATAGCAATTAAAAAAGTAGCTGTTACTGTGTCACTTTCAAATACTACAATGTTATCATTTGTCTGCTAATTTTGAATGGAAATGAAAAATACGTTCACCTTACAATAATAAATATGGAGTATGTATTCGACAATTATTATTGTGATGCCGATGGTGCTTCTTGTGGGATGGTGAATGAAAATCAATAATAATAATAACAGTTCCCCAATTAGGTATACATTAATATTAATTTAACATAATGTTATTTAGGAATAACATTATGAGTTACCATTTGTGAGGAATAATTTCCATTTTACTAGGGTAAAATAGAAATTATTCCTCACAAATGGTAACTCACAGAGAAGCGCCACGGACATTACCTGCGAAATTAAAAAAAAAGTCGTACGATTTTTTCGGTAAGTGAGAAAATTATACGCTTAACTAGGAACGCGTACTTCTGCAATCTCGTTTGCGTAATTATTATTAACAACAGGTTCTTTCAAGAATAGAAAACTTTTATTTCAGACAGGAGTCTATAAGGTTAGTTTTTTTTTTATCTGTTGTCTTTTTGTTACATACAAAACTATTCTCTATTCTAATATTTAATAATTTGAAGTGTATATATTCAACTTTCACAAAATATATTGTTCAAATGTAGACGTATTTTTATCTTTAAAATGGAGCTAAGTGCTAAGAGTTATTGGATTAAGTTCAGCTGTGGACGCCTTTCAGATGAACCCCTAGAAGAAAGAAGTAACCCTTCTCTTCGGAGCATTCAATTTCATGAATTGTAGCAGCAAATAAACGGCTAAATTCGTGACATCGAATGTTTTGACGGGATTGGGCAGTCGTCGCGGAAGACAGAAGAAAGAAGAGCATAAGAAAAATAAATAGTGCGTTTAAAAATGACTATGTGCTAATAAATGATCTGAATAAGAGTTTTCGTAACAACCTAAAATGACTATTTTATTTGGAAACTAGCTGCGCCCCGCGGTTTTACCCGCATAAGTTTCGATCCCGTGGAAATATCCCGATAAAAATTAATAAACTTTGTAATATACAATCATAAGTTTTTTAAAATGAAATTGTTATTATCCAACTCGAGGGGATAGGCACTGTTACTTCTTAATACAGGCTATTTAATAGCCTAGCAAGGAGAACAGTACGTCACCCACTTGATTGTCAGAAATGTAAAACTACCCACTATGTAAAAAATGTAAAATGTACTACAATCTGTCTTCTATATAAATAAAGATTATTATTATTATTATCTTCTCAAGGGTCTTCTAACACAATGAACTCCTGGTCACCGTAGGTACAGGCTTGCGGGAAGGACAAGTAGGGTAATTGCGTAACTTACTATCAGTAGCAATGAGTCTTATTTTGACAGTTAAACAACATTCATTCCGGCGTTTAACGTTGTTGAGCGGACACATATCTCGAACTTGTGGAGCAATAGACTAGCAATAGGCTTAAGAAAGATTCTAATGGATGTTAATAGTGTGTTACGCAGTTATGGTGCAGGTTCTTGTCGACGTTGCGTGCCTCTAAGATATAGCAGCTTAGCAGCACATAGTGACCAGCCCCCTAATCGGCGAACATATTTTTGTCAAATGATTGCGACTAGTTGGGATCAGTTGGCATCGTTCGGACCGCCCATTAGTCCGTTCAGTCCAAACGTTCCCAACTAGTCGCAATCATTTGACAAAAATGTGTTCGCCGATTAGGGGGCGGGTCTACCGATGGGATCACCGGAGTAGGACCGATGCGTGCCAGGGCTGCCTGTTGTACGAAAGAGATATCGTGGCCACTGGCGCACAGGCAAATGAAGGAACACGGGTGGGATTTAGTCAGTAAAAGTCTGACTTACACTTCCGTTCACAGAGCAGGAAAGAGTTTATGATATCCCACCCCCAAAAGGGTCTTTCAAGCGGATTAAATAGTTATATTTTTCGGTTTCCCAATAAGTTAATAAAATGTTTGATGCATTTAAAATGAGCTGTATCATCATCATCTCAGCGTTAATCCCAGTCGCATCCAAAGCTTTTCAACTTTGGAGTCTGGGGTCCGCTTTACCAGTCTAACTGTTGGTTTTTGGCAAACTTCGATATTTCCCGTCAAGCGACTGCCGTCTGACTTCCCGACCGAACGCGATATCGAAGCATTGCAGTTAGACCAATTGCTGGACTTTTGAGGGCTCCAACAACCCGTACCGACTGCCATTAGATGTTTGTATGGCGACTGGGATCAACGGTTTACGATCACGACCAGACCAGTGCCAATATTCATATTCTTGCATACAAATATTTACACTGCGCGGAGATCGCTGCCGCGCCTCCTTGCGCAGTTGCCGCGTTCGCTACCCCTACGCCATGGAGGCTGTCGTTAAGGTTAAAATGAGCTGTGTATTCATTAAGTAATCGACATTGTTGTCGATAGCGTACGTTAGTTGATTTGCACAGTTACATCACAGCACAGCAACGGAAGCAGGTAGTTATTTAAGGAGCAAAGTATTTACTGCTTAATAATACAGTCGCTGCGCTATTTGAAAACAATTACCATTTATTGTGTTTCATGATTTTAAACACAAATATAGTAAAGTAGGTAATTTGTATAGTGATTCAATGATTTACAAATTTTATTTTTGGATTCTTTTCTTTCATTTGGTTATTCAACGGTTCAGTGGCGTTCTTACATATTTCACGATCAAGGACGAAAGTGCACTTGCTCAGGGAGAGATAGCCATTCAAGTATGCATGATCATTTTGAACATGCTACATCGACATTGACCCGCCTCCTTGACACTTCTTATGTTTTTACATGTCTCTGAGCTACCCAGTGGATAGATGATGTAATTGAAGTGGCCGGTGTACAGTGGATGAATATAGCGAATGACAGGGAGAAATGGAAATCTCGCCTTTAAAAGTCTTGGAAAGGCCTTCGCTTTGCTTCGCCTTCAACTAAATAAGAGGTTCTTAATTGCGTAGTTTTGTCACTGTTTTTGCGAGTTTTTTTTTTATCCATGCGAGACAGCACAGAGTGCACACAGATTTTGGGTAGGGTATGCATATACAGAGTGGTGCTGACAATACGACAATAAATTAAACATCGTGTACCTCAACACATTCTCAATGTACCCATAAAAAAATCATATTAATATATCCATTAGTATAGTCACAGGAAACCATTTTTCATTTTTCACATTTTCTACATGATGTACATATTGATAAGGAAGCGCTTACAGGTTAATGACCGCTGCATCCGGCGGTACTAAACTTTAATAATAATGGAGCGAAAAAGCAAGTCGATACAGGACCGCGCTGTCGCCCGCTGATCGGAGGTCATTGAACCAGTATTTTAAAGGATGTTCTATTCCGTTTGCAATTTTATACGATTTAGTTTGTTTGAAATTTTAATTTTAATTTTGTGTGTTAACATCCAAATATGATTGGTGGTAAGAGTCACATAAATGATATCCAAATTAGCCTTGCAGTTGTTCTATAAGGCCATGAGATGTTAAGTAATTCTTTTTTGCGCAAATGAATTGAAATGTTATTACTAACTCAACTGTAAATCCTAAGTAAACATTTGTTTCACAACAAATATATCTTATATACAATATGTAAAGAAAACCCTGTCCGACCCATAAGGATAATAAAGGTTAGGTAAACACTTGACCAAATATAATATAAAATTTTACATAATCATTATAGTAACAATACTATTGAATTTTGAAATTATCTTTTTTTCCCGGGAATTGATTCAAATTTCCCCGAAATTTGGTAATTTTTATAAATTTGACAACACCGGTATAATTACGAGCGAATCGCGACGCGACCACGTGCCGTGTGCCCTGCCTCCCGCCCCCCGCGGTAGGGTTGTATACCGCACATGTATTAAGTTAGCTCTTTTTGCGAAATAATATTTATTTTTTTAGGGGGATTTTTTTTAAGTTAAGCCGGGTTTGTACCCATTAATAGAATCAGTTATCGATACCTAACAATACCTTCACGGATCGGACAGGGTTTTCTTTACATATTGTATAAAATTCTCGTGTCACAGTTTTCGTTCCCATACTCCTCCGAAACGGCTTGACCGATTCTAATGAAATTTTGTGAGCGTATTGAGTAGGTCTGAGACTCGGCCAACATCTATTTTTCATCCCCCTAAATGTTAGGGGTAGTCCACCCCTATTTTGTTTTTTTTAGACCAAATTTTTAGTTTCTATTTTTTTTATGATACAACATACAAAAATACATATAATCCTAAATGTTCACCCTTCTACGATCAACCCTTATTTCTTAATATCCATTTTAGTAATTTAATCATTTTTCATCTCCTGTCGAAAACTGATCAATCGTCATTTAATTAGTTTTATTTCCGAGGGAAATCTAAAAACGCGATATAACCGAATTCCACGCGCACGAAGCCGCGGGCGGAAAGCTGGTGTTATATATTATTATTATTATTACTGTCTGTAAATTAAATCAACGCGCACATTTTTTTTAAATAACTCTGCAAAACGTCGTCGTTAAAATTATAAGATCATTTTAAAAGGGAAATTATAATTCAAGCCATAAAATTATTTATTGGACACGTGTTTAAACTTTTTGTAGCTAAGCAACGGGAAAATGACAGCCTCTAATAAACTAATTCGTCTTTTTTACAACGCCCACTAAATATTCTATAGAAAGTGTCAAGTAAAAATCAACAATTTTTGTGACTTGTTCTTCTTATTCATACATTGCCACCAAATTTACTAACTCGGCCACGGATTTTACATCTCGTCACCAATTTACGTTTTACAGCTTCAACGCAATGTCCTCAAAAAAATATAATTCAAGCTTCCACAGAAAGCATAATTTATTATAACATAGCATGTAAAATAATACATCATATTCTTTTATCGTGAAAATAGCCACTGCATGATTTGGCGCGAGTACACGAGACGACAGCGGCCGGTCATTTGCACCAATCAGAGGGCACCATTCGATTCATGTGACGAGTTCAGTTGTTCACGTGTAAAGTATTTCATTTTAGGTAGTTAGGTTCAAGTTAGTTTTTTGTTATGGCCACCCAGAACAACTGTGAGGGCAAAAAGGTGATTAGGTTAGTTTTTTTATGACCACCTAGAACGACTGTGAGGGCAGAAAGGTGCTTAGGTTAGTTTTTTTTTATTACCACCCAGAACGACTGTGAATTTAAAAAGGAGATTAGGTTAGGTTTTTTTTTTATGACCACCATAACGACTGAGGGCAGAAAGGTGGTAAGTTTAAGTTCAATTATTCTGTCCTGATTTTTCAAGAATAAAGTTTTTTTATTTTGTCTCTCCTTAATAGCTTCTGATAATATTTAGTGGCCAATATACCGACTATTTGATGACATTTTTAGCAAAATTTTGACGATCAATTACTAAGGGATGAGTTACATTTTAATCGTACTGAGTTAACAAGTTGGAAGCTAAATACATACATTTTTTGATGTCATTTATTAGTATTTTAGAAGTTTACTGTTAGAATGCATGCTACAAAGGAGATGTTTCAGAAATGTATGGAGCCTGGGCCAGCACATTGTACACATAATGCTAGGTATAATTACGCTATAGTTAACCGTTTTTAATGATAATTTCCTGTATTTTTGCTTAGTTTTTATACAGATTCAATTTAACTCGTCCAAGGAGTGCAACATAACTACTAATAAATATGGTGGTCAGCAATAAGCGAAATAAGATTTTGACAGTGACATTTCATTGACGTGTCATGTATCTAAGGCTATCGTGTCTATATTATCTACCATTTCACTGCGAAAAAAACAAAACATGAATTCCGAACATACGACCCATTAAATAAACACAATCAACACTCGACACGAACACAACGGGAAAACAGAACTGTCAAAGTCGCCGATCAAACGTCATAACGACTGTCATAGCTATCTTACTAAAAAAAATTCAAATAATTAATTATATATACCTGTATTTTTATTCAAATTAATTTAGTAGTATTTTTATGAAAATCATTTATTTTTTTCCTTTTTATCTATATAGCGTACATAATGGTGGCCCAAAATGAAACATCTCCTTTGATACTAAAAATAATCATTATGCCGAGTTGTATTTAGAGTGTTTTTACATAGAAGACAAGTAGTGGCTTAGATAGTAATATTTAGATACTTGTTAATTGTGCCTGACTTAGGAATTTAGAAGGCAACATACATTTTTGGGGGCGAATAATGATATTAAAAAGAAGCCTGTTTAATTAGCACCCATTTTTAAATATCTAAAAGTTCTTTTTCAATGGAAATAAATGCTTTGTCCCTGTGTGTTTCGTAAATATGTATGAATTCTTTTTAGGCATGAAAATTATTCATTCACCATAGCTACTCACTCTAATCGTAACTATTGATATTGCTAATTTGTAAAGTTCAGGAAATATGGCGGTAAATATTCTTGACGTTTTTAATTCGTCTGATTTATAAAGGCATCGGAGCTCATTCGTAAGGCGTGTCAAAAATAGCCATGCGAATTCATGAGCTCGACGACCTTCATTCCTCTGAAAAATTATCACAATATAATGTATAGAATTCAAAAGCAAGTTAATAAAAGCAGATTATTTTAAGTTCTATTCGATAAGCCCCTGAATGAACTACCAGATGTCGATTGTAAATGAGTTTCTAAATTTCCATCATATTTAGCTAAGAGATCTACAAGCTCTAAATAAATTCCTTTATTTAGGGATAAATCTTGTTTACCTAAAAAGTAGACTATGTCGATTAACCGTTTAAAAATATTTTTATTCCTTTCTAAACTTAATGTTGAAAAAAGTACCGTTTTAAATTTTTAAACATACATCACCCGAACAGATATTACAGGAATCATTTTCCATAATTTAGAAAGAAAATAAACTGATTCAATTCACTTAAAACCAATCAACATCAGGCTGATAAAATAAATAGGTTTTTTAACGAACAACAATAATGCTATGTTTGTTAGCTTCTAAAATCGGACGGTTTATAATATAGACACTGCTTATTATGCTTAAAAACTCAATGAAATTGCGCGGCCATACACGCAAAGTTTACGCACATTATCAAATAATTTTATTCACACACACGACCACAACACGCAAAAACAGAAGCACCTGCAGTTTGTGTTTACGCCTCTAGCCACGGTGACGCTAGCGGCTCAAGCGGCGTTGTAGTAGTTCGCGCTAGCCCCAATAGATCGCAGTATTAGCAATGAGTAACGCAGTTTTAACGGTAGTATATAAATTATATAATACGATTCGGTATTCCGAATTAGAAAATTATTAGGGTAGGTTATGCAGTGCTTATCTGCCTATATGGAGCGCATGCGCCTGATGCGAGACACAATGCCTTTGTAATTGTTTCTGTGTTTGCGGTATTGAAACGGTTGTTTTGTCTTCTCTTTAATTCTTCGGCCATCAAAATCATAACGTTATCCTTGTATTTCAGATGTTCAACTACTTTGTGGCGGCTGGTATGAAGACTGTGGGTATATCCGCCGCTGGTGGCGTCGCTCAAGCTACGGTAGACGAAATAGTCGATGGTTACTCGAAGTATGACATGTACGAACTGGGCCTGAACAGGTTTTTGGGTCTGCATAACAATAAGATGTTTCTCAGGGATAGAGTCAAGGAGGTGCCTGGTTAGTATTTGGTTACTATTCCTTGTTAGTTTATACTGTCCTAATGCTGGGCAAAGGCCTTTAAATCCTTCCAGGAACTTTTTTCCCCCTCCACGAACCAGCTCTGGCGGTGACAGTCCACATTATATCGCCAACTTGGATATAATATATACACATAGACCTTAAGAAAGTCAAAAAAATAAACCACCAGAGAGACAATCCCGCTTCTGTTAAGAACTCGCATTCTGGTCTTATTTATGAAACAGGTCGCCTGTGCAATCTGTTAGTTGGTTACGACGCAAATAGCTGTTAAATGTTTTGCTATTTTGGTTAATTTAGCAACATAACTTTCATTCATTCTCCTGCAAGGGATAAGGATCTCTATTTGTATGGGGTCTTAACATCCATATTAGACTTCATCTCTGTTGTCACTCCTTTACTACTAACTACCTTTTTAACCTTATCATTCACACATTCCATCTACCGTATCTTTGGTCTTCTCCTCCTACTCATCCAGCCATTGTCATTCATACTCAAAACTCTCAACATAACTAACTAAATGTAATTATGAAATATCACAAAAATATATTGATAAAATTGCAATGAAACTGAGCTGAATCCATACTTATAAATGCGAAAGTAACTCTGTCTGTCTGTTACGCTTTCCCGCTTAGACCTCTCAACCGATTTTGTTGAAATTTAACACAGACAATTATTAGACCCTGAGAAAGGATATAGGCTACATTTTATTGAAAAATTTGATATTCCCGAGGGAAATTTAAAAAGCCCGATATAACCGAATTCCACTCGGGCGAAGCCGCGGACGAAAAGCTAGATCTAAAATATTTTACAAAACAAATGAAATCAAGAAATTCCTTATTTCCAGGTGTACACTACGGGCTTCCCTACCCGTTCCATGAGTTTGAAACAGGTCGTAACCTGAGACTGTCTCCTATCTACCCGACGCTTCGCGATAACGGAGCCGTGTTTGGACAGGTCATGGGCTACGAAAGACCAACATGGTTCGAAACAGTTGGTAAGTATGACGAGAAAGAACTAAGACACAATTTGTAACACGAGCCGTGCTCCTAATCAGTCATCAATCTAATCAATCGTCGCGTTCGGGCGAAGTAGGACCACCTACATATATTAACAACCAAACTCGGCCGATCGAACCATCAGTTGAATGCGAGGATTCAGGATCATTTATTCCTTGTAATTGTAGAAGGGAAATTTACGCAAAACTCAGGGGACTACAAGCACATAAAGTAAACAAATGGCCATATTGCTCAATCTCGTTTGCTTGTACTGAGTTATTTAAATGTAAGTACTCAACAACGAAGGTAGGTAGGTGAACGTCGCAACCTCAACGTAGTGAAGGTCGCGGGAAGCCGATGGATGCGGGCAGCACAATACCGGTCAACGTGGAAAGCCTTGGGGGAGACCTTTGTCCAGCAGTGGACATCTATAGGCTGATGAAGAAGAAGTACTCAACAACTGGGTATTCACAATTCGGTGACGATATATCAAAATGTTAATTATTTTTGTATTTTCACTACAAATATGGAATCCTACGGACGTTTAAAAGTGGGTGATCTAAAGAAACTGCGTCGCGAATATAGTGCGAGTTTGAAGGGGAGAATGAAGGATTTGGTACGACAATAAAAATAATTAACTGAATTGTGCAATATTTTTGATACCTACTGATTAACTAGGTAGGTGAAAAAAAACCAATTAATATTACAAAACCCTTTATTCCTCGTACTTTACTATATGCGCTAGTACTGCACTCTGGTGGACGAATCTGACCAGAGACGACGAATCTACAAAGCTTCAAACTGTAGACGGAAGGCCACCCATGACGTTGTTCCATCAAAATGAGGTACCTTGAAAGTCGGCAAAGCACTGGGTACCGGTACCACACCTTTAATAACGCCTTTTTGTACCTTTTCCTGCAAAAATTCTACTTCCTTCCCAAACTCCATGATGGTACTGTTTAATTTCTCCATACGCGCATCTTGTTTGTCTATGCGCGTATCTTGCTGGTCCATACGCGTATCTTGTTTGTCTATGCGCGTGTCTTGCTGGTCCAGACGGGCATCTTGTTGAGCTGTTTTTATTCTAAGTTCATTGACCTCTCCTTTGGTCTTTTTCCACTTTTCATTTAATTGTAATACCAGTTGCTGGGATTCCTTTATTTGTGACTGGGTTACTGCCTGGGATTGTTTTATTTGAGCCTGGGTTTCTGCTACACTTTTAATTTGTGCCTGGATTTCTGCCTGGGATTTTGCCTGTGATTCTGCTACTATGCCTTTTATTTGCGCCTGGGATTCTGCTATACTCAGCTTTATTTGCGCCGTCAAGTGAGCCAGTAATACCGATAAATCGGATCCGCTGCTTCCGGGAATAGTGCTGGTACTAGGCGCACTCACATTCGTCGGTGTTACGACGGCCGCATCTTCTACGGGTGCTGGGACCCCAAGCGATTCTTCCTCTTGACGCGCCAAATCCATCGCTGCTTGTCGTCGCGTGCGAACTCTTTCGTCTTCCCTTGGTGTGACCGGCATGCCGCTTCTGACACCAATTGTTACGGGCTAGGGGTACTTAAACGCCGGTTAAGGGTTACGAAGTTTATTGGCAACGAAGGTACAGTCGATTGTAGGCAATGACAAGTAGAATGTAGCTTATGTCACACCGAAGTCTTCTTTTACGTCCACGAAGTCCGTGTTGTAAACACACAATAACGCTACAGATGTTTCTTCACGTAGTACTTACAGTTCTCGTTACAGTTGTCGCAGTAGGTCTTCTTTAAGATCGCTTCTTAACTGTCGCTGTTTTCGTATCGCTAGTCGAGTGTAGACTGACTCTGCGTCGGTGTCGCGGCGCTTATATAGGCCAGCTGATCGAACATTCCAGAATCCTCTAGGCGTAATAATAATACTGCATAACTTCGAGGTCACCGGCCAAGTAAGTACCTACGATAATTCCCGGAAACGGGTTTCTAGAAACTTCGATGTCGACACTTTGTTGACAAAACTGTTGAGACCTGTACCATTCGATAGGCCGTCCTAAGTCTAGCAATGCGTTTTATTATTGTACCTAGAAAGTGTCTAGATCTGGCGAAATAGAGCTCAAAAGTGACACACTGCATGTCACGCGATATTGAACCTTATGCCATCGACATAAGGTCCATTCGTAACAATATATTATACTAGCGCTTGACCGCAATCCCGCCTGATGGTAAGCAGTGACGCAATCGTTGATGGTAAAGCGCACTAGTTTATTAAGAGCCTATTCACTCTAGCCTTGAAGACACTCAAATTGTAGTCCGACGGAAACAGCGCCGCTGGCAAACTGTTCCAGTCTCTCGAACTTAACTTAATACTAGTCTACAGAATCATTTGACCATCTCACCTTGCCTCCTGCGAGTCCGCCAACGACCGCAGTGATAACACCAATAGCCTTCACCACTAAAGTTTTGATCCTCACAACTCGCGGCACTTTAACACCATTCAGGTAGCATTTCACTTGAGGAATACCGCTGCCAGCTGCTACAGGCTGAAATGTGTTTTGGGGTTACAGACCTTAAATACTGTGAAATAAAGTTGAGTTTCTATAAGTGCTAAAAACTTACTCAAAGCGCTTTCGTAAATTGTGTCATTCTTGAACGCCTATTTGTTTTATCGTTATGAAAAGAAGGATAATGTTTGGTAGGTAATACAACTTTTGATGGCTACAGGCTGAATATCATTATTGTTTTGGGATAAACAACCCTAAGTTGATTAAGAAAGGTTCATTTTCCATGAAAATCGTATGATGATGACTAAGATAACAATAAAATGTCACGCTGCGAAATTGATATCGGCAACTTGAACTATGAACTCATGTTTGTACCTTAGTAATCTATACGTATAATAAAATAGCAATACAGAATTTTTGTCTGGATGTATGTTCCGGATATACAAAAAAACGGTAATTCGACACACAGAAAACTGACAACCTAGATTACCACATAGGGAACTTAATCCCAATAGTACCTTCCCGTAGGATATTTTCCGACATACATACAAGCGGTTGAAGACTCGGGGCAAAGCGGGATTAATACGTTACTGCCTACTTACCTCAACATACGCAACCAGCATGGATCCAATGAACACAATACAAATGTTCGATAACACCCACAGCAAGTAAGGAATGTATAATTTGTCTTGTACCACATATTTGTCCACAGCTGTATATGAATTAGTCATGGAAATCACATACCTATTTAAATTGAGTCATGTAAATAAATGTTAATTTGTTATAATGTTTCAGTTCAGTTTCAGCCGGGTAGTGTAAAGGTTATTAACTTTTACACTACCGGCTCATACTCAATACAAGTTCACTTATTTATCTTCCAATAAGTCTCTTCCCTCTTTCACGCGCACCCTTCTTTAATTACGTATATGCACTCTCTCCCATACTCACCAATCAACATGCACTCAACTCTCATAATTTCACTCAAACAAATATTTATATACGTTACTTATCCTCCCTTGCTCCAAGTTCCTGGGTCATTGCTATACCTATATGACTAGCCGTTGTCGTATGGCCCTGTCTCCTAACGTACAGTATTTACTTAGTTTAAGAGCCAGGGTGACCTGCCCCGTAATCGGCGAACACGTTTTTGTCAAATGATTGCAACTAGTTGGGATCTTTTGAACCGAACGGACCAATGGGCGATCCGAACGATCCCAACTGATGCCAACTAGTCGCAATCATTTGACAAAAATGTGTTCGCCGATTAGGGGGCAGATCTTTGTACATTAGTGTCAATAATCATGTGTGTTTGTCAGAATAAAGATTATGATGATTATTTAGCTTACAAAAAAGGGAGATTGTGAATCATTAAAAGGCAAAGGTTTATGGTTCCGTGAAAACCATAAATTGATAACATCAAAATCAAGACAATATTTTCATACATGTCTTTCATTCACAGCTAATTTGAATGATTATATTATTAACAGTGATTGCGCAATATCTGTGCTGATCGCCCATATTGCGCAACAAATTTTCAACCACAATTAGAATAGTTTTGGAGGAATTCATTTATTTTTTCTTATGTTGAAATTTTTTCTCCTCAACAATGTTAATAACACAATGAATGTTTTTGAACTGATGTCAAAATGCTACTGATAGTGAGCACGCAATTATTCTGTTGTTCTAAGAAAAGATGATTGGACATTTTTTTTATATGCTGGGATCTCGAAATAAAAGAAGTCTGATTATACAGTTAATAACAATGCTTCGAAAAGGATACATTTCTTAAGCTCCATGTATTTGATTTTTGAGAATTCTTCTATGCATATGTCTATGAAAAAAGCTATGAGAGCTGTGACTATTCCGATCACCAGTATTATGAACCACCTTGCAATATCTTTCCAGACAATGAAGGCATATCCTCGTTTCCGTTCCTCATCAAGGAGTAGATGGTTTTCACAAGTGTCATAGTCTAAACTCTGAAATAGAAAAGGAAGTTTATTTGACTTTATAATAAAGCAACTGCTAACTGTGGGCCAGTGGCGGATTTACCAATAGGCTAAGTAGGCTGGAGCCTAGGGCGGCAAATTTAGCCCTAATAATAAAAAAAAAACATATCCAGAAAACTTATAAAAAACACTTATAATTATATGGAAGAAACCGACTTAGTGGAGCTGAGTAGGTATAACAAGAAGGTCAAAATGAAACAGAAGACAGAAGAAGGACATATTATCCGTAAAACAATAAAATTGGACAGTTGCTTACAAGTGGAAGTAAAAGCAGTGTTTTAGGACCAGGAACTTCAACCACATGCACTGATACAATCAAATAAAAAAAAAATTAAACGGATTTGAACTCTTTGGCTCAACAACAACTGTCGCCTGTAGAACGAACAATCTGCGTTTGAAAAAACGGTTAATTATGATTTTGACAATGAGGTGGTAGAGGAATTATCAAAACCGACGTCAGGTAGGTACAAGTATTGACCAAGTGCTAACAACAGTAAATCTTAACAAAGATCCAGCTTTATGGGAAATTAACGATACCCTTTGTTTGGGATGGGTAATTATCAAATAACCTCTCACGGTCTGGGCGGAGCGGAAGGAAGTGTCAGACTTTCACTGACTAAAACGCACTTTCCTTCACTTGCCTGTAGGCCAGGGCCACGGTTTCTTTTTTATCCAACCCGCAATCCTGACCCAGGAGGCATCGGTCTTCGTTGACTCCGTCACGATGTGCAGATATATCTTTGAGGCGCGCGTCAAACACAACGCGCTGTCGTCTCGGGCCTGGTTCTTACCGGGAGGGCGAGCTGCCCACTGCTTACCGCCCGCAAGCCCGTGTCTATGGTGGCCGGAATTCCGATGTTGTCTCCCGACTAGGGCGTCTCTTTCGGCGGCTAGTGGCGTGAGGGTGCTAGGGTTCCCGCTGTTTGACGTGCTCCACCTCCTCCTTTGCCAGCATCACTGTTCCGCAGAAGGCGGTGACGGCCTGCCATGTACCCTCGCTGCGGATAATGGCCTGGATCAAGGTCGGACGCGAGAGATCGCCGCCACGAGGACACGGCGGTCCTCTACTCAAGCCGGGCAGATCTCGACCGTG
Organism: Sesamia nonagrioides; assembly: GCA_017933935.1. Classification (NCBI taxonomy): domain Eukaryota; kingdom Metazoa; phylum Arthropoda; class Insecta; order Lepidoptera; family Noctuidae; genus Sesamia; species Sesamia nonagrioides. Next base: position 948,760 of record JADWQK010000137.1, on the reverse strand, counting down.
TCCTCAGGGCGATCTACACAATAGTGAAACCCTGGAGTTTAATCCCGACTTATCCGGAACAGGAACCTCTCGAAACAACCGTGTCCGATGAGGACTTGCGTCAGGCGGAAGGTGAGGGCGCCGTGGCGCCTCTCTAGGCACTCCTCAAAGAGGGGACTTACCGCCGCCATTGTGGCGTACCCAGCACTTGGTTGCGACAATCGCACTCTCCATGTCGCCATGAGATCCCGCTGCAGCTCTTTCTATCGTAACGCGATTTCTCGCGGCAGCGTAGATATGCCCCGGCGTTTTGCCTCCTCCTGCCACACCCACATGTGGGCGAGGGAAATTAACGATACCTTGAGGGAGATTATCGCAAGGCCCGACTCCGATCAAAACAAATCTTGAGACTTATTTAGCTTATCTAAAAGAGAGGAAATTTATGCCGATCAGCGTCGTTTCTTGTCAGTGAGTATCTTCCAAAGAAAAAGTAAAAATAATAAAGTGAAAGACCGAAATTGACTTTGGGACCCCGTTTGGCATTCGGTCCATAAGACTCAGTTCGAGAACGAAGGATTTAATTATTGATAAATCGCAGAACACCGATGAAAACTTTGTATGTCATAAATCTAGTATCCTTAGTTTGAAAGCTAAAAGTGCGCTTGATGGCCATCTCGACAATTTACTATAGGTCCAATTTGATGACGAATTACTTATTGAAGAATTGTTCTCAAGAGAGTGGTTGTTGTAGTGAAACGACTGTGTTCAAGAGGCCTTGCTTTCAGAGGAAAAAATTAAAAGATCAACATTCTTCTTCTTCTCAGCCTATTGAGGTCCACTGCTAGAAAAAGACCTCCCCAATGCTTTCATCCCATTGAGGGGCATTGACATAATCCCCACGCCTGGCAGGCGGGTTAGGGATCGCAGTAATTTGTTATTCCACAGGAAAAGCGGTGCTGCCCGCTTCCCTGGTGACAGTTCCCTTAGTCGCCTCTTGCGACACCCACGGGAGGATATGGATTGGTACTATTCTATATATAATCGTTCAATATGACTATATATTCTATATATAGTCAAATTGAACGATTTGGAACCAAGGATCAGGTAGTACCAATTACTTATCAAAGACCGCTGGCGATGAGTTTATTCTCTTGATGGGTCATAAAGTCTTCAAACAGATTTCAGACGAGATAAGAAGAGCGAGATATCTTTCTCTAATCATCGATTCAACACCAAATATAGCACATGTAGATCAACTTACACTTCTCATTAGATACTTTTTGGAATCAGGTGAACCGTTTGAAAGTTTTCTCAAGTTTTTGCCGACAGTGGGATATAAAGCTGACGAAATGCTTTCTGTCATTATTGCGGAGGGCTTAAATATTGAAGACTGTCGTGGACAATCATATAATGCCGCGAATATGTCTAGCATGTACAGCCGACAGCACATCAAGCTACTACAATCTATCAGATTGTTTCGAGTAGGTTGACCTGTTGTCGTCTGTACAATGGCTTGCAGGCAAAAATCCGAAACCAAGCAACGTTTGCACTTTATGTGTCTTGTTCTGCCCTTTCTTTGAATTTAGTGGTAACTGCGGCTACTGAATCGTATACAGTTTTTTTTTGTATACTCTAAACAACTCTGGCTTAAATTAATGAGTGAAATCGGGAAAGGCAAAATCCCGAAAAGAGTGAATCTGACACGTTGGTCAACAAGAGAGGACGCATGTAAAAGTTTAAGAGATTCTTGGTAAGAAGTTCTTCAGACTTTGACATCAATCAAAGACGATTGTATCGAAAAGCCCGTAACGCGACAAGGAGTGGCGGGAATACTTTCGAATTTGAAAAAACTGTAAACGGAGGAAATGATTCTTCTGTGGAATGTCTTTTGGAAAAAATAAACAAAGTGAGTGTTCAAATTTAGACTTCCAATGTAGATTTGGTCACCGTTGCCGATCTTTACGAATCACTCCGTAACTTTTTGTAGCTGAACGAGAGAATTTTCAGTATTTCGAAAAAGCCGATGTAATGGGGATGATAAAACACAAATCATAAAGTTGCAATTTCAGAATAAATGTAATTAATATGATTGTGAACTAAACTAACGTACTGAATTTCAAGTCAGTTGGGGCGGCAAAAATTGAATAGCCTACTAGCGACAAATTTGTAAATCTGCCACTGCTGTGGGCTCGTGCCTACATAATAAAGCCGCACAGGCCGAACATCATCATCGTCATCATCAATGTTTTTATTGTCCCACTGCTGGGCAAAGGTCTGTTCTCATACAGAGAAGGATTGAGTGTAATCACCACGCTTGCTCAATGCGGGTTGGCGATTTCAGACTTAAGTCCAGGTTTCCCCAAGATGTTTTCCTTCGCCTTTTAATCAGTCATTTTGGTGTCCAAGATGTACTTAGAAAGCACATACAACTTAGAAAAGTTACACTAGGCCACCACGACTACATACTACAGCCCGATCGATTGTGTTCAAATACTCTTGCTGCGGTTGGTCTGTGGATGGGTGACCAACTTTACATAAGGAGATCGCTCCATGAATGGGAAAGCACTTTAAGCCGTTTTTTCCGGCGGTCATTCCGAAGAAGAAGCTGGAAAGTCCGATCATTAGGCTTCGGGGTATTGTATTACCCAGTAACTGAGTAGTAGCATTTGCTCAATGTAAAATACTTGCTAAATCTGGTGATAATGGAAATGTCTAGGCAGATGTTGATCAAAGTACGACATTTGACACCTCATGTTCCTGTGCTGCAGTAACAATATGACACTGGTAGAATAGACGACATGAAATTAGTTGCCAGAAAAAATAAACAAAACAACAGTCATTAATTGTAGTAGAATTCAGATAATATAAGTCAAAATCAATATTTTTATTACAAACTAAACTTACTTCATATTTAGCGGAGAGAACATTCATAGAGCCTGGTTCGATTTTCTGTTGTGGCTGCCTCCTTCTAATTCCATGGCTACCATGAAATTCATCATCATCCGAGTCCTACAAACAAACCAAATATATTTTTCACCTATAGTGTCATCATTAGAGGTGGCAGTAACAATTAGTTTTGAAATAGGTATAGCAGTGAAGACTGTGTACAGAACTGGACCCAGTACATAACCCTAGGGTACTCCGCTTTCTATGGGATATAGTGAAGATAAGCAGTCTCTAGACTTTAATTGGACACATTGACATTCGGTCTTCCAAGTAAGACTTGCAACATTTGTGGGATTCAGTTACCAGTAAGCAGGTCTTTAGTTTACACAGGACGCCCTTGTACTATACCCGGTCGAAAGCATGTTGATTGTCAAGAAAAGCAGCTGAGCAGTACTTCTTTCTCTCCAAGGATTGTCAGATTGAATGGACGACTCTGTATTTTTTTTCTGTAATTCAATGGTGTGCTTGGACGCCAAATTGATGCTCCGGGATTATCCTTTGTTCTTAAAGTATAGACCACAGTTGCTGTAATGTGTGCATGTGTTCTTGTGGCTGTTATAATGACATCCTACTAATATTAAAAATGCCAAAGTTGGATGGATGAAATTTGGCACACAGATAGTTTATAACGAGAATAGCACACAGGATACTTTTTTTTTTTATATGGCATCTCGTAGGTGGCCATTAGAGGCCGTAACTACTTAACCGGACTTTCCTGTGGATGCCTTAATTAAAAATTAAAGCCTCCAGCCAGGGGCACTTAAAACTAACTTAAAATTAGGCGACTACGCACTAAGGGCACCCCCTGTGGGGTACGAACCTCGGCTTAGGGCGTCGCTAAAGAGGACAGCAGGGGACGGCTGGATCGAAAGTTATACTTAATGGTTTGATGACCGCGGCGTTTCCTAGTACTAGCTCTGAGAAGAAACGCCGAAACAAACTCGGTAGGTCGGTGTGTTTGTGTAATGTGCTGGTGGCCCTATTGGCCTCTTGGAGGAGGGTAATGGGGTCTCATCGGGGTCTGTGAGAGCATGCCGAGGGCGGCGAAGTCGGGAGATGATGGAGGGAGTGTAATTGGCGGCCGCTGCTATAAGAGGATTGCGGTGCTTGGCAGCAGTGTCAAAGAAACGCTTGGAAAGGCGTTTCATGAACTGCTGGATGGTGGGGATTTTGAGATCAAGATGGAGGATCTCATTTCGGACGAACCAAGGGGCGTTTGTGGCTTTACGCAGGAATCGGTTTTGGACTACTTGCATCCTATGGATATGACGTGGCTTGGCATGTGCGAAGACTGGACAAGCGTAGGTCATAATCGGGCGTATGCAAGCTTTTGTAATGTTATGTAGATATTCAGATATACTTACACTTATTATTTATACTCATATTCATACTTATATATGTATCATTCATTTCCACGGTCCATAATATGCATTCCATTATTATGAGGCTCTGTTTTGATCATATTCCACTACACCAGGACTCATTTTTCTGTTCACAGACTCAGTCCTCAACTTTACGCCTAAGTTTCGGCTACTTAGCGACCCCTTAGCATAGGAAGCCGTACCTATGCAGGACTGTATCACTTTTTCCTATCAAACACTGCACTTTTTAATTTAATACCATTTATATTTACATTGTTACAGAACATTTTCATTATTTTGACATTTTTGACAACATTGTTGATGATGTATCTATGACAACCTTCTCATCAAAATTCTTGTTGGTCTGCTATTTTTATTTCATAATTGTTATTCGAACTCTTTTATGGTAAAATTATTTACCGTTCCTCGTCCATATTTTCGAATATTTTAAATTTCGACCTCCAACCGTTCTCCGAGGTTTCTTTAGAAATCATCGCAGAGCAGTGGTCAGTCGAGCTCTGGCTTCCAAACAAGCCTCTTAAAAGTAGGTCTCCAGTAAACGTTGCCTCGAGAGCCCTTCTAGGGTTTTTCCTGCTGTGCCAGTCTCTATATAACTGGTGCGCCTGGAGCTGCCTGGCCCTTTGCCGCCGGAGCCTTCGACTGCTGCCGGCCTTGTGACGCCGGGGCAGTCCCTCTTCCGTCTGCCGCCGGTCCACCAGGGCCGCTGCCGCCGGTCCACCAGGGCCGCTCCTCTGTAGCTGCCGCCGGTCCACCAGGGCCGTTCTTCTGTAGCTGCCGCCGGTCCACCAGGGCCGTTCTTCTGTAGCTGACGCCGGTCCACCAGGGCCGCTCCTCCGTAGCTGCCGCCGGTCCACCAGGGCCGCTCCTCTGCAGCTGCCGCCGGTCCACCAGGGCCGCTCCTCTGCAGCTGCCGCCGGTCCACCAGGGCCGCTCCTCTGCAGCTGCCGCCGGTCCACCAGGGCCGCTCGTCCGTTGCTGTCGCCGGTCCACCAGGGCCGCTCGTCCGTTGCTGTCGCCGGTCCACCAGGGCCGCTCGTCCGTTGCTGTCGCCGGTCCACCAGGGCCGCTCGTCCGTTGCTGTCGCCGGTCCACCAGGGCCGCTCGTCCGTTGCTGTCGCCGGTCCACCAGGGCCGCTCGTCCGTTGCTGTCGCCGGTCCACCAGGGCCGCTCGTCCGTTGCTGTCGCCGGTCCACCAGGGCCGCTCGTCTGTTGCTGTCGCCGGTCCGCCAGGGCCGCTCGTCTGTTGCTGTCGCCGGTCCGCCAGGGCCGCTCCTCCGTAACTGCCGCCGGTCCACCAGGGGCCGCCCTTCACCATCACCCATCAATCATTCATCGACATTATTCATTTTTATACTTCCATCTTGTCTTTTCTGTATACTTAATAAATACTGTCTCCCTCTAAAGTCTTTTCTTGTCGTTACACGACACTTTGTACAAGCGCATTTTGCACCTGAGCGATAGCTTGCTACGCGGGTTGAGGACGGGGTGGAGTCGACCTAGAGTGAAGGCGGCGCGAGCGCGGACCGTCTCAATGTGCTCTGAGAAGTTGAGGTTTTGATCGAGAATCACACCTAGGTACTTGGCTTGTTTCTCCCAAGGGATCGGCTTGCCGTCCAAGGTGATGGGTCGTGGAAGGGTGACACTGACCCGCGGTTTCCTGTAGAGTACCGCTTGGCTTTTAGGGGGTTGACTTCAATCCTCCATTTCATAAACCAGTCAGCGAGCTTGTTGACCGCGGATTGAAGATGGAGGCGAATCCAGTCTGGACTGCGTCCCGAGCAGTAGATGGCTGTGTTGTCTACGAACAGAGCGAGTTGAGCCTTACTGCTTTTCGGGATATCGCTGGTGAAAAGCGTGAAAATGAGGGGGGCTAATACAGAGCCCTGGGAACACCTGCATGGATGGGGCGGGGGGAGGAGAGTGCTCCTTCGATTTTATAGCGAAAGGTGCGGTTTGATAGAAAGTCCCGTAAGATGAGGACGAGACGATCAGGCACACCGAGTTGGTACAGCTTATAGATTAAGCCGTTGTGCCAGACTTTGTCAAACGCCTTCGCTATATCGAAGTAAACTACGCCTGTGTACATACCACGCAGGAACCCTGCGTGAATATGTCCAGTGATGCGTAGGATCTGTTGCGGACAGGAGTGTTGGGTACGGAACCCGAATTGTTCTAATGGGATAAGGCCCTTGTTCTCGGCGTAGGCTCTGAGACGCTTATATATAAGCCTCTCATAGATCTTACCGAGAACTTTGAGTAAGCTGATAGGACGGTAACTGGACGGTTCGGCTTTAGGCTTACCGGGCTTGGGAATGCCCATGACTGTGGCTTCTTTCCACGTTTTGGGAAAATGTTATTCCCCAGTGAACCATTGAGGATGGTGGTCAAGAGGATGATTAGGTGGGCAGGGAAGAGGCGGATCACTCTGTTGGTGTTAGTTTATGAACGAAACGCTACATGTCACTTAATAATCTGTGTACGCTAATGTCATCCCTCTCTCGCTGTATGGCTAGGCCGACTATACTCAATAAATTAATCCTCGATAATTCACAGTAATCCTTGTTGTTTTCTTGCTTATAACCAACAGGTTATGGGCCCAGAAGACGTAGGCGCGCCACTAAAATATAATTTTCGCCAAAAGTTGAAAATATATAAAAACATTGTTTTTCGTAATTCTTCAAAATGTCCGGCATGGCCACATCGGGTTCCATTCCTATGGAAAAATTACGAGGAATAGAAAACTATCATCATTGGAAATTCTACATGAAGAATTTGCTTATACATGAAGAACTTCACGAATGTATACAGTCAAATGATGGGTGCGGTGACAAAAGAAAGGACATGAAGGCGTTGGCGAAGATTTGCTTATCCGTAGACACATCGGCGCAATCGCACGTGCGACATGCTGCGACTGCATATGAAGCATGGAAAAACTTGGAATCTGCATACGAAGACAAAGGGTTAGTCAGAAGGCTTAGCTTGTTGAGGTCACTTTGTGACATGCGATTGAATGCATGCAGCAGCATGGAATGTTACATAAGCAAAATAGTTGATGTTACACAGCAGCTTAATGATATTGGGTCTCCGCTGGACGATGACTTCATTGCAGTGCTTATGTTGAATGGCTTGACCCCTGATTATGACCCGCTTATCATGGCTTTAGAAAACTCAAAGCTTGGAAACTTGCAAAGCGAAACGGTGAAAACCAAATTATTGCAAGAGTCACTACGTCGAAATGAAAAGGCAGACACATCTACAGCTTTGCTTGCCAGGAAGCCGTTTAAATGCTTTCGGTGTAAGAAACTTGGGCATATGAAAAAGGACTGTCCGAAAAACCTTCATGCTCAGAAGGAGAAAGCTGATGACAAGAAGAAGATGAAGAAATCTCAATGTGGAGAAAAGGCTTTGGTGTCTGCATTGTCGGTGAACCTGAAGCATGACGTCTGGTATCTGGACTCTGGAGCTACCAATCACATGTGCAACAATAGAAGTTTTATGAGTGACATCAGAGCAACAAAGAGGTTCGAAGTGAATGTTGCTAATGGTGACAAACTTTCAACTGCGGAGTGTGGTAATGTCAAAGTAACATTGAAGGATGGTGTAAGGACAATAAGCAATGTGTATTATGTGCCTAATTTGACTACTAATCTTTTATCAATCAGTGAATTGACAAGAAAAGGTTATAAAGTAGTGTTTGATTGTCAAAATTGTAAAATAATGGATGAGTGTGAAACGATAGCCTCAGCTACTTGTGTCAATGGTATCTATCAGTTGGATACGGTAGGTATGTCTCTTAATTGCAGTGTAGCTACAGGATGCGTCATGGAGCCCCAGTGTATGGTGTCTGGTGCAGGTGAACAGGTGGTGGAAAATCCCAGTTCAGCATGTGGAACCAAAGCATCACAGGAGGTTTGGCATCGGAGGCTGGCTTATCTGAATTCCAGGTCCATGTCATTAATGAAGAATGGTATGGTTACAGGTATGTATTTTGATAATTTGGTGTTTAGGCCTTGTGTTGCTTGCCTAAAAGGTAAACAAACAAAGTTACCTTTTCCTAAAAAGTCCTTCAGTAGGTCAAAGGAAATATTGGGGTTAGTCCACACAGATTTATGTGGTCCTCTGCACATAAAGTCAATCAGTGGAGCTAAATATTTTCTTACATTCACAGATGATTTTACAAGAAAAACATTTATTTATTTCTTGAAATCAAAAGATGAGACATTTGGAAAGTTCAAAATTTTTAAAGAACAAGTAGAAAAAGAAACTGACTTTAAAATAAAAATTTTGAGGAGTGACAATGGTGGTGAATATATTAACCGTAATTTTCAGGATTTCCTGTTGTCACAAGGGATTAAGCATCAAACTACTGTCCCACATTGTAGCGAACAGAATGGAGTTGCTGAAAGAATAAACAGGATAATCATGGACAAGGTGCGCTGTATGCTGGAGGATTCCAACTTGGATAAGTGTTTCTGGGCTGAGGCAGCGAACACGGCAGTATATCTTAAAAATAGATCACCAACCAAAGCTGTCATGGGTGCAACACCAGAAGAAAAATGGTCTGGCAAAAAGGTAAATGTTAGTCACTTGCGTACTTTTGGCTGTACTGCATATGCTTTGAAGTCGAATCAAAAGAAATTAGATTCAAGGTCCAAAGCATACATTTTTGTTGGTTATTGTACAGAAACTAAGGGCTACAGGCTGATTGACCCATCTAATCCAGAACTTTGTATAAAGGCAAGGCATGTCAGATTTGTAGAGGATTGTTTTTGGAAGAAAGGAGGAAAGTCTAATGATGAATCCCAGAACATTGTGTATGTACCAGTTACAGGTACAAATGATACAGAAGTAATTCAACAAAGTTCACAAGTTCAATCTTGTGACCAGAACGTTGTTGAGATTACATCACCATCTGACTATAGACACACGCGTAGGGAAACAATTTTTGATCTGGAAACATCATCGGAGACATCATCACAGGCACATTCTTTGTCGGATCCAAATTATGTTCCAGGGCTTTCATCTGTGGATAGTGAGGACTCCAATACCATGGAATTCCTGGACACTACTGACATGGAGGCGCAGTTGGCCGAGACCGCATGGATAGAGAACCACGAGCCAGAAACTGTCCAAGAAGTACTAGCTAGCAGTGAGGCTGAGAAGTGGAATGAAGCAATGAAAGATGAGTATCAATCTTTCTTATCAAATAACTGCTGGACCCTAGTTGATTTGCCAGAGGGACAAAAACCAATCAAATGCAAGTGGGTTTTTAAGAAAAAGAGAGGTCTAGATGGTCAAATTTTAAAATACAAGGCACGCCTTGTAGCGAGAGGATACACTCAAAAACATGGAATTGATTACCATGAAACTTTTGCCCCAGTAGTTCGATACTCAACAGTAAGGGTACTGTTGGCGCTAGCGGCAGAATATGATATGGGGATAAACCATTTAGATGTCAAAACAGCATTCTTGAATGGTAACCTGCAGGAAACAGTTCTTATGGAACAGCCTGAAGGTTTTATTCTGCCAGGACAAGAACACAAAGTATATAGGTTAAACAAAGCTATATATGGGTTAAAGCAAGCGGCAAAATCATGGTATGACAGAATAAATAAAATTTTGTTGAACAAATTACATTTCCAAAGGATTGCATCAGAGCCATGTGTCTACTATAAAGGTCAAGGGAGGGATATAATGATTATTGCCCTTTATGTCGACGATATTATGTTTTTCCATACTGCTTCTTCAGAAAAACAGAAAGACAAAGTGAAGGCACAGCTCATGAAGGAATTTGAAATGAAGGACCTAGGTCCAGCACACCAGATTTTAGGAATGCATATCAAGAATACACAGCATGGAATTACTTTGGATCAATCAAGCTATATTAAAAGGGTTTTACACAAGTTCAACATGACCGAGTGTAAACCTGCTTTTACTCCTATGGAAGTAGGACTAAAACTTCTGAAAAATGAGGAAAAGGATAATAAGTTTGACTACAGAGGACTCATTGGATGCTTAATGTATATTGCAGTCCGTTCCAGGCCCGACATAGCTCATGCTGTTAGTGTACTAAGCCAGTTCAACGAATGTTATGGTGAGCAGCATTGGAAGGCAGCAAAAAGGGTACTTAGGTATTTAAAAGGTACATATAATTATTCCTTATCTTATCAAAAGGGAGGCTTTGATATTCAAGGATATACAGATGCAGATTGGGGTGCAAACGTAATTGATCGCCGGTCTTACACTGGATATGTGTTTAAAATAGGAAATTCACTGGTGTCATGGGAAAGTCGGAAGCAACGTACTGTGGCCCTATCCAGCACTGAGGCTGAATACATGGCCATCTCTGACGCAGGGAAAGAGGCTGTCTTTTTGCATTCATTCATTTTACAATGTTTAAATATTAATTGTATAGTTAACTTGTACAATGACAATCAATCTGCTCTAAAACTTTGTTCTATTTCTATGTTTCATTCTCGCACGAAACACATAGATATAAGGCACCATTTTATTCGTGATATTCTAGAAGGCAAATTGATAAAGCTGTCTTATGTATCTACTGACAATATGTTAGCAGATTTACTTACTAAACCTCTAACAAAAGATAAACATGTTAAGTTTGTTTCAAGTATGTTCACTGAGTTGTAGATGTTAATTTTTAAAGGTAAAAGTAGACTACCTATCTTGTTAATTATCTTTTGTTTATTTAGTGTAGCTGTATAAGTTGGAAGTGTATTGAATTGTATTTTTCTGTGAGTTGTTTATGTTGTATAACGACTATTTGTTGATGCAAATTTTATTTTCAGAAATTAACTTGCATACTTTATCATATTGGGTATATTGATGCCTGGACACTTTTGAATTAGTTATTGCTGTAAGTTGTTTGATAACTGATGTTATTTAACTAACAGTTACACTACAGTAATACTACTAGTATGTATAAAGCTTTATTTTATTAACAACATGTTAATTCATATGTATGTTGTTGCCTACTATGAGTATTTTGTCTACTGGAGAAAACTGCTATGTTTCTAAGTATTTGAATATTGTGAGTAAGTGTCTAATTAACTCTTAGCAAGTTTATATAAGTATTGCGCGTTTCGTTTAAGGGGAAGTGTTAGTTTATGAACGAAACGCTACATGTCACTTAATAATCTGTGTACGCTAATGTCATCCCTCTCTCGCTGTATGGCTAGGCCAACCGACTATACTCAATAAATTAATCCTCGATAATTCACAGTAATCCTTGTTGTTTTCTTGCTTATAACCAACAGTTGGTAATGCCGTCAGAGCCGGGCGCTTTCCTGGGTTGTAGACTTTTGACGATGTCCTGCACTTCATCAGGGGTGATGGGAGGCAGGGGATCCTCAGGGTTGTCAACGGGTGGGAGAGAGGTTCTACGTTCGACTTCAGCGTCAACCTCAAGGAGATGAGCTTGGTCTACTGGTAGGAGGCTGGGGGAGCACTGGGCTTCCAGGCAAGAGGCGAGGCATTCAGCCTTGTCATAGTCATCGAAGACGATGGAATTGTCAGGACGAACTAGGGGAGGCATGGTCACAACTTCATTGGATTTTAGTTTCCTCTGAAGGTTCCAGAAGGCTTGATGGGTGGGCTCTAACTCATCCAGCATCTTATCCCAGCCAGCCTCACGCCACTCCGATATGCGTCTTTTTACAGTTCTCTGTAAATAGCGCATATGAGTTTTGTTAGCCGCGCAGGGGAAGTTGCTGTAGGCACGGACCGCCGCGTTCTTCTTGGTCAACAGTTCACGCAAGTCAGCAGGGAGTTTCCAGCGACAGTCTTCTGTCACTGTAACCTCCCTTGAACATTCGTTCAGGACTGACTGTACGTGATCCGTGAACGAGTCGATCGCGGCTGTCGTGTCAGCGATATAGTCGAGGCGTGCAGGTATGGAGTCCAAGTGGGGGGATGTGGTGGATTTCAGCCGATCGCTTACTTTCCTCCAGTCCGTTACCACTTTCGTCTGGGGTGCTTGACCTGGGTCAGAGAGGCCAGTACAGGGAACCAGTCGAATGATGACTGGGCGATGGTCAGACGAAAGCTCTGATAGCGCTTCTATAGAGTCTAACCGTAGGTTGACGTTCTTTAGGAGCGCTACGTCGAGGACGTCTGGGGTGTGGTCGGGTTCATAGGGGAAGTGAGTGGGGGTCATGGGGCCCACGACATCGAAGTGGGTGGAGAGGTCAAACAGGAGTCTGCCTCTGGAATTGATGCTGGTGCTATTCCAGGCAGTGTGTTTGGCATTGAGGTCGCCCGCTATTATAACGGAGTCACTCAACCCAAGAAGTAGGGCAATGTCGTCTGCTAAGAGTTGATGATTCTCTGCAGCGAGATGGGTGGGAGATAGGCCGACACTATAGTAATAGGTCGGTGGCCTGTCATGCCGAGACGGCATATTGAAACTTCGAGTCGTGAGAAGGGTGGGGGGTCCATTGGGATGCAATGAAGAGCCCTTTTGAAATAAATAAGGGTACCGCCTTTGTGGCACCGCGGCCTGTCGTTGCGAACTACACGGTAGTTAGCAATTAGGGGTGTGCGGTGACTAGGCTTGAGAAAGGTCTCTTGAGCGAGGAAGATATCTATCTGGTGCTCTCGAAGGAAGGTTGAGATCTCGAACTTCTGATCCCTAATGCCGTCGGCATTGAAGTGAGCCAGCTTGAGGGATCGGGGCTTGGTTCTCTGTTTGGCCGTATTATCCATAAATTACTTATTGGATGCAAGGGAGGAAAGGGCGTGCGTAATTTCTGGGTACGCATTGTAAATGTTAACGACTTAAAAGCCATTAGCTTGCAGATTGCCAGCTGCCATAGCGACTTTTAAGTCGTTTGCCATCTTTCTGGCGCGAGGCGACATAAAAATAAGAAAGGTCCCCGAGATGATATTAAAAGCATCTGTGGGACCGTTTCCTGACAATGGGGTCGAGGGAGGGGGTGAGGGGGTTGTTGCTGCAGCCATAGGTGCAGGCCGTGCAGGGGCAGAAGGGGACGGGGCCGCCTTTTGGGCCGTGATAGGACGGATACGAGGATCCTTGTCATGCCAGGTGGGGGTGGTTGGGGGAGTCTGGGGAGCGGACGCCACGAGGGCCGGGAAGGCCCTCTGGTGGTTTTGTTGATTCCAGGGACTGGGCCTTTGAGGGCTCAGTCACTCTGGAATCTGACTCCCTGGGGATTCACGCTTTTGGCGTGCGTTAGCCCGGTTGGCTAGCTTGGAGGAGGAGGATTTGGGGGCCTTGGGGCACCCGCGATAATTGGCCGTGTGGCCGGTCGCGCCGCAGAGGACGCAACTAGGTGGCTCTTTACAAAGCGCACGGTCTTTGGGGCGGGGGCACTCTGCCGTGCCATGATCGCCTAGGCACTTAACGCATCTGGGTTTGGCGTGGCAGTGAGCCTGGGAGTGCCCATAAAGTTGGCACCTGTGGCATTGGCCAACAGTGCCGCTTTTGTGGGGCTTTTCAATGAGGATCCCGGTGAGGGAGCAGATGCTCTTCACCAGGAAGATGGGGTGGTGCGTGGATCCTTCGAGTGGGTGGCTGATCACTAGGACCATGTCGCAGGGCACCGTACCGCGTGCCTTGTGCATACGGTGGACCTCTTTCACAGGATACTTTTTATCTCATTATTCCCACGAGATTTTACGAGGATGAAACCGTGGGAAACAGCTAATAGCTTATTAGTTCATTTTTTAATATAAAGTTTATGATATATTTGTAAGATATGGTTGTCTGCTTCATTATACTCAACTGATCCCTGTTAATTGTTTTATGTGTGTCGCTTTTTTACAATAATAAACTAGTACTTTGCAGCTTTCCAGCTGTCTATAAAGTCGTGAAATTAATGTTCCTGGAACTAACAATTTCAAAAGTAGGGTAACACTAAATTGTAGTACATCGAATGTCATCCGCTGTCGTATATTTGTCTTTGTTAACTCGATATCTATTGCTTTTCAAATGTAGATTTGATTAAATAAAAAAATCGAACAAAGGTATTAAAAATGAGCAAAACAAATAAAAGTGGAGCTGAGGAAATAATTTTTAAAGTATATCGGCGATGTTTGCTAGAAAAAGAAGCTGGACAAATTTTATCAAATTTGGATGATATTTATGCTTGAACAGTTGCTGAAACAGGTATGTAATCGTGTTACTGTTTGTTCTTATCTACTAAAAGTTTCAAATTTACTAAGTAAACGATTTTAAGACTAAAATGAGGATTGTTTACATTGCGCATTTATAGGTTAGATTGCAAATATAAGTAGACCATATTGTAGTGCGACTAACACAGTTTTGATACTTTAGGTGCTTTAATTCACCGCTGATTTTAAAAATTAATTTCTTATATCATGTTCGGAATTAAAATTAGTGCTATCCATCTTCTGATAGAAATTATATATTATTATTTTTAATATTTCAGGGAAATCTGAGAGTAAACCCTTTATCAAGATACTACCTGCGCCGCGCGGTTCCACCCGCATAGGTTTCGATATGTTTTTTTTATATGCTCCGCTCCTATTGGTCGCAGCGTGATGTTATATAGCCTAAAGCCTTCCTGGATTAAAAGGCTATCCAATGCAAAAAGATTTTAATTTGAATCAGTAGTTACTGAGATTAACGCGTACAAACAAACAAACAAACTCTTCAGCTTTATATATTAGTATATGAGTTATTTATTCGCTTAAGTGAAGATACCAGGCTGATGACAGCAGTAGTGGAGACGTTGTTAGTGACTCAGCTGACAATGAAAATACTTTTTAACAAAGAATATTTGGAATCAGATGATGAAAGCAATTATTATGTTTTGGAATACTTTTCATTGTTAAAAACACGTTAAAACATATAATAATATGTATTTTTTTTTTTACTCATTTTATTTAAACACCAGAGACCATAGATTTGTATTTTCATTAAAACCAGTTTTGCTTCTAGTACAAAATAATGTGCTAGTATCAAAATGATTTCAGTCACACTAACAGGGTTGCTATATAATATACGACCGCAGCACCCTCATTTATTCTCACAACTTTATAGACAGAGTATACTTCTGTACAATTTATAGTTTGCAAAATTATATAGTTCAGGAGTTCTGTCTGTTTTGATATATCCATAATACCATAGACCTTGACATGGTCTTAACTTTCCATCAGTTCAGCAGAGTCATCAGGTACGCCTACTGAAAGTCCAGTATATCTGTTGGAAGAGTATTAATAGAGCTCTGCGAGTTCTGTGCTGAGATCTTATGTCCCTCTGTAGAGGGTTGCCATGAGTCTCATCAATAATCATCATCCTTTATGGTGATTGTCGCTGGTGGGGTGGGAATCTTTTTCCTTTGTTTGCTACTTAAGCTTGGTATATTTCCAAGGCAGGGAGATCTAGATCTTTAAATAAACAGGGTCTCCGTCATAACATTCTTCCTCACAGAGGCCTTTTACACCCAAGTGAAAAACAAAAAACTGATAGGATCAATTTATGGAGCTCTGTGAGCCAAATACAGATATGTAACATAAATAAATAAATTCTAAAGGGTGGCAAATTTGAGACTTATAAATTTTACAAACTGAAGTAATTTAAGAAAATAGATGAGAATTACTAGTATTGAGATAAAATATGGTAGGTTTCACATTCATCATTCGGACTGATCACCAAGCTTAGGTATGTGTTACCAAGACAGGATCTACTCTATTAGTATTCCCCTAGTGAGACTCATCACCTAAATTCACATTATGTAATGCAAATATATGAAGTAAAGAGTCATGTAACTCTTAGCTATTCTAAACCTAAAGAGGTCATCAGACACTGAGTAATATCAACAAATGAGTGACACCTAATACTCACAATTAATTTAATTTACAGGGCCCTTAAAGATATAAACAATATTAGATATAGCGCAAATATATTATCTACGTAAATTTTAATGTTCTACTTACTTCGAAATTCACAGATTTATTAAGTTGAGTGTAATTAGAAGTGCTGGCATCTTCAGTGCTTATTAATTGAGCTGTATCCGAAGTAGTTTCTATATTGCTTATAGAACTAACAGTTCCATCAGCATTCGAGGATGACGAGTTGCTCATCTTTCATAATCATGCATGAAACCAAATAAAGGAAATATGTTTTTGTTCCTCATAAATTGTATGCTACAATGACCAATTTACGCCATAGCCGTATTAAATTTATGTTTCACCAACTGCTAAAATAATCAAAATTTACTTTAAACCACTTCCAATTGTGCTACTGATTTTAAAATATAATAAATAATATTATTATTTTCTCAATAATATGAGCAGGCAAATTACGACTTATTCACTTAAATGAATTCTTACTGTCAGTGACGGTGACAGACATTGGACATTGACGTTATCGTTTATTTTCCATTCATCGGAGTGATATTCTCGATGAAAGTACAGAAGACATTTGAAATGTTTTCATGAAACTTGCTAAAATCAGAGCACATTATACTGACTACCACTTTTTTAATAAAGATTATAGACATATAATATAAGATAATGTAATTAATTTCAACATATTTATAGGACCCAATATGTATTCCGGACTCCGGTAGTTTCTATGAGGTTTTTATGAACGTGGAAAATGTATAGCGAAAACAAGTTTTGAAAAAGTTTTTTAATATTTCTACAGTTGCTTATGACTTTATAATCACTCATTCAAAAATTTTAATCAATAATCATTTTTTTTATGAATATTGATAATACAAATCATTTTGATAATGTTATCATTTTATCAGTGCGTAAACTAGAACAAACTTTTGTGGCTCACACATACGACGCGTTCGATGCTTCGTAAACAATAGAGAATTTCAATGTGTGTGTAGCTTGTTCGTTCGTTTGGTTGACAATCGCGATGTGATGTATTCTACATCATCGCATGCTGAGTTATATTTTCAACAAAACCTTTTAATTTTTAATTAAGTTACTTGATTAATTTCTAAATGTTTTCTTTCGTTGTGAATACCTTTCTCTGTTTTAATTTCTAAATATGTGTAATTTGCCGCCGAAGTTCCATTCAGTGTGTCGCCTTTGTTTATCATTCTGTGGCGATAATTGCAGTGATGTTAAACTTCCAATTTTCGACCGTGATAAGGATAAATCACGTCTTTCCGAGATGATAATGGCAAATTTGTCAATAATGGTAATAATTTTGGACTATTTCTCGCAATGGTTTCTAGGAAGGAGGAGTTTTCTCGTGTGAAAGTTTAGCGTAAGCATATGAGATTGTGGATGCTGATAAGCGCCATTAACTTTCTCGCGGGTGTTGGGTATTTTCGCATTGTGATATCATATTACGGCCCACGCGTCGATTGCTCGGCCGTATGACTAATGTCATTCGTGGAAGTGATATGCGAGCGTGTGGCAGGCGCGCTGTATCAGCGACCGCGACGCTGATAACAAAGGAGCGCGGACGGCGGAGACCACCTCGCGCTCGCCTCGCACCCGCCCCGCTCCTGCGCTGGCCCTCGCCTCGACTCCTCCACAAATACACTACTCAATCCAATGCTCTCTTTACTGTGCTTATCCACATTATACTATGCCCTGCTATTTTGAGATTTCAATATTATCTAAATTTAGATTTGTATTTTAAGGCAATCAATCTGCAGGGGGACTGCATCTTCCCATTTTTGTCACAGTGTGCATCCTCCTTGGAATAGGAAACATCATATGGATTTCTTAAATGTGTTTGTTATCAGATTGCCACCAATGACTCATCATCTATGATTACACTTGCAAAAGGTCACTGGCCACATCAACTCTCTTAATGACTGGTCTTGTGAGACTAACACAGGTACTTTTCTAATGTTGTGAATAATATTTGTAGGTGTCCCCTGAAGACTTGCTGCCACAAGTTGTGTGTGGGGGCTGTGCACATAAACTTGATGAATTTCACACCTTCAGAGAATTATCACACAAGTCTGAACGACTTTTGGAACAGTTTGTGCAATATGCAAATTCACTATCTGGTCCAAAAGAGGTGAGTTTTATATCAGTCCTTATTATTTTTGTCTATAAAAATAAAATAAACAAGGTTTTAAAATAGTTTAATAATTTTCCAAAACAAAATTTAATACAGTTTCTATTTACATTTCTTTGTTACTATCTAAATGTTATGCTGACAGTTTAATTCTATTAAGGTATAATACAAATTTAGGGATAATAAGTACTAAGTTGTCTTCATGCATAACTGGTATCTGAGTTTACAATGTTGATGTAGCGAATTGGCTGACTCCTGATCTTGTTTTTGTAGCAGGATTTCATAGCATTGACAAGTAGACCTAGTAGGAGGCCTAGACAACTTATCAAGGCTACTCCTAGGATGCTATAGAGGATATGTTTTGGCTTTAGATTAGCTAGGGTGAAACCCTTGGAGCGGTTGGGAGCTGATGCACTGTCCAAAGTAGGGCAATAGGATAATGTGATGTTTGTTATGTATGCCCCACTGAGCCTCATGGGTGCTGCACAGCTGTAAATAAAATAAAAGTGTAACATTAAAACACTACAGATGTTGTAACTCAAAAGTAGGCAGAATATGCTTGATGTAATGAAACTTAAAATAGTTTGTTTATGTCATCAAGATTATTAGATATCATCTTATGAGGCAATACTTATTAATCTCTAGGTATTGATGAATAAATAATAATCTGTTGGTATTAAGATTATAGTTGTTTTGATTTATCTTTATCCCAAATTAATAAGGAAATTGTAAATACCTATTATTATTTATTTCATATAAAATGATAAATTTTGGTCCATCATTGTATGAGTTAACACTGCACTATTTAATTTGCCACCCATCAAAGCAATAAAGTCCACTGATAAGACCATCTCATTACCCACTCTAATTAATGATAGTGGGGCTGATCCAATTATAGCACTTATTGGCTTCCAACCTGAGGATTATCTAGACATTTTTGGAAGGATTTATCTTTTTATAAAAATAATTCTCTGTTCCTGGAAACACTAGATGAATCCTTTGCCCAGTTGTGGGACAGTGCAGGCAAGAATAAAAGACATTTTTTGTATACTTACAAAGGAATCTCTCCTGTCTGGAACTTAGTTCCTGCTCCCTGATTTGTAACAATGTTGGCCAGATCACAGTTGCACAGCCAGTTGTTTCCAGTCATTCCTAATATTTCTAATTTGTTCCATGGCATCAGGTCAGTGGATAGCTCACTAAGGTAGTTGTTATCTAGGTACACCTGAACCACACAAAGGATAATGTTGAAGCACATATTGTAGTTGTAGCATGAAGAGCAACTTTTTAATGATAAGGGGAACATTGTTTAACATAGAGGATTAAATTTATACTTCTGGTAATTAGCCCTGAATTTGAATAAAATTTCATCATTTACACCTGTAATAATATTGTTGGACATAATGTAGCATGATAAATGTCATTTTAATGATAAGGGCATTACTTTTGGATGTTCAGTATCACATCTATGTCTCTGGCAGCTTGCCCTGAATTTACCTAATGGAACATTATTATTATGCTAGCTTTTAAAACTTTATCTCTACTAATGTAGGAAAACCACTTAAATGTTATAGATAAAGTGTCTTAAATGTAGACAGCAATAATAAATAAATATACTTGAATACAAATGCTGATTAATGTCAGTCTTATCAGTGTTACAAAACATAACTCATGTAAGCTCATGTTTTGGGAATTCCCATAGTAGCTTATCTTTTCAACTTCTAAACAAGTTTGTTTACTTATATCCATACTACTAATATTATAAATGCGAAAGTATCTCTGTCTGTCTGTTACGCTTTCCCGCCTAAACCTCTCAACCGATTTTGATGAAATTTGGCATAGACATTCTTTAGACCCTGAAAAAGAACATAGGCTACCTTTTATCCCGGAATAATTTGATGTTCTCGAGGGAAATCTAAAAAACGCGGTTTTATCGAACTCCACGCTGGCCAAGCCGCGGGCGGAAAGCTAGTTTTACATAAATCTACCTATCTATATTTCAATTCTTAATTTAATTAGTGTAATTGTGTTTGCAATAGTGCCAATCAAAATCGCTCCAGATTTAGGATCAATGTGGCAATGTACTGATTGATTGTGTATCAAAACATAACACTAAAATGATTAGTAAGCTGGCCCTGATCCGCGACTGTCATGTAAGCATTCAAAAACTGGGGCAAATTGGATTGCATGCAGACTATAATTTGATGATTATATGCTTACCAAAATGTGTACAATAAGTACATTTATTTAATATTTTCTGATAAACTGTTGCCAAGGGCTTACAACAGTATATCGATCACAAATAGACGGGTGTCGTCATCCTTAGTAAGATTAATCATTGTGAGAAAATCTGACATGACCAAAGTCAAAATAGATTTTGTTCGTTAAAAATATTAGAATTAATTATTTCCGCTTTGATAATGGCTTAAACGCGCCGAATTCGCATTACGAATACGAAAACTTTCGAAGGGTTTTTCCGCGTTGATGTTAATATCTAAAGTTGGTTGAGACATGCGTTACTCACCTCCTTCAAGGTCCATTTGTCTTTCAATCCGCGGAACGCATTGTGGCTGATGTATCTCAGATTTCGGTTATGACAAAGGTGAAGTACCCTCAAATTCTTGAGTGGGGAGAACGTGCTGCGTTTCACTTCATCCAAATAATCGTTCTCGCCGACTTCCAATTCGATTAAGTTCGTTAAGCCTGCAAAAAAACTGATTCTATTATTATTATGTACTTCCGTATTTACGAGTACGTATATTACTATTTCACGTATACATAGATAAACATCTAAGGCGATTTTTTACCGCGGATTGTTTACATGAGAGACAAGAGTACCTATTAGAATTTTAATAGAGTAATGTGTACCTACGTTTCTAAAATGGAGTAGGCAAGTAAATGGTTATTCTTGAAATAGATACTTTGATAGATAAACTTCATAATATGTTCTCGATTATCTTCGTTGCTAAACACTGGGTCCAATTCGCGCTAGATTAATTAGACTAGTGTTATAAAAGCACTCGAGTGCTAGATTTAAGTAAAATTATGGCGATTGTTTTGGCAGTAAGAAGTAACTAAAGATAACAGCGTCGTAAAATTATTCTTTGTGTTTGGTATTCCCCGTCAGATGATAACAACAGGTTTTATGAGTCAACCAACTTCATTATATCCAATAAATAATATGTATACTATTTATATCTAATTCCTACACTTATATTACATAAAATATCTATAATATAAAATATATACTATAGTTGTAATGTCTCGCAACGCTAGAACTAGACTTAATCTACATATTGGTTCCGCACCAATTATTGATACAATACATATAATGTAATACCTACATTGTGATATGATATACAAATTATGATATGTGTATTTTACCTACGAAACTGTCATCATTGAGTTCGACGATGGGATTGTTGTTAAACGTAAGGTACTTCAGAGACTCTCCGACGAGGCTGAGACTTTCCGGGACAGTCACGAACTTATTATTCGACAAATCGATCTGTTGTAACTTCGCCAAACCTTTGAACGCATCTAGCGGTATGCTGTCGATATCGGTCTTAGCCAAGTCCAAAACCTGAAATCGAAAAAAGTTGTTTATTTATAGGTGAAGGATAACGCAGCGGGAGCCCCGACTAACAATAGAAGATGTTCTTCCTAAGGGTCTATCTTATGAAGTTCATAATAGATAGGTATCTGAGATTCAATTCCTTTGGTATAACGTTGGGATCATATCCTAAATAATCGTCGTATGTAATTTCGGTCATTACTCATTAATCTTTCATATAGTTTAATTAATGATGGCGACAGTCTCTTGTATTTACGTGACTAATACTCATTATCCTAACTTAGCAAAGTAACTTTTTGTAATAGACTTCTTAATGTATTCTCGTGACGTCTTCGCTGAGATTGACACAATAATCGAAGATCTTGTCCCATCGTAAATCAGAATTTTATTGCTTTAATGAAATGAGTTTAATGACCTCGTTTTTTTTTATCAGGTAACTAGCGAATTTATCAAAAGATACTTAATTAATAAGTTGATTTAGGTTTCAATCTCCTAATGAATATTCTACAGGTGTGGGTGAGAAACCCAGTCGCTTAAGACCACTATTTAGCAACGATACGATTGTGAATTTTATTTCATATATTGTAGCGATCAATGTTAGTGATAGTGATCCCCAAATAAATGTAGGTCACCCCATTTTTTGGGTTTCGTAAGAGGCGATTAAAGAATTATGTCAGTTAGATGAATAGCTGCATACATCACTTTGCGCAACCTTGGCTTCCCTTGAAATACATATATGTATCTTATAATTATGTATCTTACATAAGCATTATGCCGAGAGAGTTATAAATTATCAGATTTGTATGGATTTTCCAGAAGCCCCTGAACCGAAAATGAGAAAAACGCTAAAATAGATTTTTATAAAATTAACCTTCTTTTTACCTGTAAATTAGTTGCACTGGCCAATGCAAGGATAGTCACATGATCGAGGATCTCAATGGGATTATTGTTGAGGTACAGTCTTGTCAAATTCGGCGTGTACTGGAACAGATACCGGTCCAGCGAGTGGATGTCATTGTGGCCCAAGTTCAGCGTCTCCAGAGCTATTTTGGCGTATGTTCCGTCAATATAACGCCCTTGGAATATCTCGCTTCTTAACACTTCGCCTGGAAACACATTATGTTTACTTTAATAATGTAGAGGTATCTACGACGCCAATTGTAAATAACGTGGTCATACTGGCGTCACGCAAAATCCTACATCTCGCAAAAAGAGCTTACCGCGCAACTATCATACATAGAACTTCCTGACACCAATGGTCGGGCAGTTGCCCACCAGACACAATACACGTCTGGTCAGAAGATCCTCTCTTTTCTATAAAGGATGAGTGAACTTTACTACATATTCCTCAGGGCTCTCTAGTAATAAAACTAGATTATTATTTTCTGTTTATGATTTAGAGACGTGTTGTCAAAACGTAATCCATTTGTAGTTTTTGCGCCATTATAACTCCCTGCTTTGTATTCATTCAGAAGTTGCATACGGCTTATTCCGTCCGCCCACTTTCCTAGTGATTCATAGTTTTCACTGTGCCATACCAGTGGTTGCATTTTATTCACTATTTATTACTTTAGATAAATACTTCTCTTCTGTATTATAAAATGAATTATGGAGACATCTGTCCAACACCCCACCTTTGATCTCAAATCAAAAAGCTGAAAATAATAATGAACACCATAACAATTTACGCAATCTAAACATTTGTGTGAGTGTTGTATTAGTATTACTTTCATCTCGAAAGCCAGACTATGTGGCCTTTGTTTAGTTAATTATTGACTAAAGAGCATTAATTACGATACGTATGTCTGATATTAATAGTTTATCATGCACTCGTAACTGTTTGACTTTACTTTCTAACGAGCTATAACACCAAATCGACGGAATATTTTAAGAGATCCTCTGTAATGTACTCACTCTCTTCATGTTTATGTATTTATGTTGATTAGATAGATGTATTTTGCGTAAAGTGTATTTGCGACTTCTTATTGTGCACATGGATGTTGAGATAAGAGATAAAATACTTTATCACACTTATATTTCCTATACATCTATGGTTTGATAGTGCCATTATCAGAAACTTGTTTGTGTGGTCCTTAAGGCGTGTCCTAATTTAAAATTTCATTTGTCGGTTCAATACAAGGAAATCTTAAATTAGATAATTGTCTCACAAAACTATAATTAAGGATCATTGACCCGGGCCTTTGATTGATATGTCGCTGGCTGGAGGATTAGTTCTGTTGCTCTCGTATCTGTAGTGATTTTTTGTCGGCCACGTTTGCGCGTTATAGGTACCTGTATGTTCTGTTTATACTATGTTGTTAATTACTTGTGGAATTGAATGCGATAGGTGATTATACTACTATAATCTAGATCCTTAACAATAGATGAGAATTTGCTTTATTCTCTTAGTAATCTACTAGGTATTGCTTCATTTATACCATTAAGATCCTATCTGAGTTAGTCATCACATTACAATTATAATAATTATTTAAATGCAGTATATGTATAAATCATGTGTAAAAGCAATAACGATCCAGTTATGAGGGGTAGAAATCGCAGCTGGTTATAGTTGAACAGTCAACGTGCTTGTTTCCTACTATAGTTTTGCCCGAAATGAAAGCATGCTAAAATTTAATGCTCTTGCTGTTCATGCGGAACTGTCACTTTAAACTTGGCACTTGAACTTAAAGAGGACAAAACTCCTTAACACATGCATATCTTAGTCAAGGCTATTGTTAGATGGTGTTTACGACATTTTTGTGAATCAAAGTGTTGCAACGTTCTTCGGCGAAACCATATAAATAAATGTACCGCTGGCGCTGACTAATATTATGAAAGATGTTGAGTGAATGCTCGTATCCCAGTAGAACGTG
Source organism: Sesamia nonagrioides (assembly GCA_017933935.1). Taxonomy (NCBI): domain Eukaryota; kingdom Metazoa; phylum Arthropoda; class Insecta; order Lepidoptera; family Noctuidae; genus Sesamia; species Sesamia nonagrioides. Next base: position 924,009 of record JADWQK010000137.1, on the reverse strand, counting down.
AATGATAATAAATTGTTTACTACATTAGCGAAATGATTGCGCTAACTGATTTCATACATATCCTATTATATCTATTACATTGTAGATATGCCAGTATGCCAAGCCTTTTCAACTACGATTGTATCAATAACGCAAAAAACGAAATTTATGAATGGGTTTCCAATCCAAATGTATTACTTATGTATATCACGCCACGTTTAAAAGTACATTTAGCAGAATTCATTCAACTTTAGAATGGAAAGTTTGAAATCATAGACGTAATGGAATCTTCTACACTTCACTAATGTTGTTTATGGATTTGTTAAAATTATTTGTTAGTATTTAAATCATCTTTATTCAGTGTTTATCTATCTGGCCCACTTATTCTTGTATAGTATGTGTGGGTGATTTTAATCTTATAATAATTTAAACCAGCTAATATATTATCAAAGGAGTCGCTTCTTAAATTATTATATTTCGCGTCATCCATATTGAATTTAATAAGACAGGTCGACGTTTAAATCTATACTTCTATACTAACGTATAAAGCTGAAGAGTTTGTTTGAACGCGCTAATCTCTGGAACTACTGGTCCGATTTGAAAAATTATTTGCGTTTTGGATAGCTCATTAATCCAGGAAGGCTTTAGGCTATATAAAATCACGCTGCGACCAACAAGAGCGTAGCATATAAAAAACATATCGAAAACTACGCGGGTGAAACCGCAAGGCGCAGCTATTACTAAACAAAGTAAAAATATGTTTGTACCATTTATAAAAAAAATAAGACCAAATTAAAATTCTATTTCAAAAAGTGAAGCAAGCGGATATACCTATGTATCCTAGGCGCTTGCCTTTAACAGGATCTAAATTCTAATGTCACCTGAGTAATTGCAGTAATCATTGTTATGTATGCATATAAGTATATTATGTAGAACATCACGTCTGTTTTGTGATAAATGTTTGCTTTTCTTGCGAACATAAATATCTGACCCAGATAAGTCTTTTCTGATCAATAATCACGTACCTATTATGTACGTCTTTCGCATCCATGCATACGTTGGTGCCGATAGCTTTACGGTTGGGGTGGTCAACTGTTCAATCTTTAAGACAAGGCAGTTATTATTTACTTTATTTACAGAACACAGGTAGGATCAGGTATTTTTAAATATACCTGAAAAACTGTTACCTAGATAATGAAATCGTTATGACTAATAAGTAGGAAGTGTTTTATTGTAAGTACACAGTAAGCTTTTAGTAAGTAGTGGAGTACTATTATGTACTATAGACTAAACTTTGCAAAAAGGGGTATTACCAAATCACAGATTACTTAGAAGACAATAAAGCTTGGGACTGAGCTGCTCGTTCCGCTAAGCAAAACAATTATAACATTTTAAACACTGTTTTTTTTTTTAATCGCGTAAAATATTGTAAACATTTTCATGTTTAATGGCTGGCCTTGAAAAAAGACGATGATCCCTAAATTTGTTTCGACTTTTTCTTCTCAGAGGTAGTCAGTTAGGAAATGCTGGCTCCATCTAGTTTAAAAAAATATGACGTGTAAAAGTGATCAGTGATCCTACTTGCTTAATTATCGATTTCATTACATTTCATGTATGTAGTAGAATATGTATTTTAAGTTAATCTATGGGCCTGTGTCGTCTAAAATAAATAAATAAACATTTTCAACAAAGTTTGTAATATAATAAATTACTTCCATTGTCTAATTATGTTGTCGTTCGTTTTGTCAACAATCAGGTTGCCCTCAAATTGTTTGTTGACCCAACGGCACTTATCTCGCATCTGGCTTGAATATTGTGTTTACCTACCTGTGCCCGCTACCTGTGTAAAGTCAAATGTTATCAACATTATACGTACCAGAAATGTAATTGTTGCTTAAATCCAAGTACACCAACCCCTGGATGTTGCTGAAAGCATCATCCTCGATGTCCACAATCTCGTTGGACTTGAAGCTGATCGCCACTCTCGTACCCGGCACCATAGGCAGTGTCGACAGGTTCGAAATCGTATTGTTGAAAAACGTTATCAACACATGTCCATCTGGAATTTTCAGAAATACCATTATCACCTTCTTTAAACTCTCCGCTACTACAAACAAAGGTTACTCCAAAATCTAGTAGAAATACTTTGCATATATCACGTTAATAACGGTTTATAGTCCTGTTAACGCTCTATCGATATGCATAAAACAAAGTATTATCATAAAACCTAATCCATTCCACCCACATAAAACTTTGCTGCATCCATAAGCGTATATACGTATGCACGACTCTCCGAATTTATTATAAATATTTTATTATCACACTAAAACTCGATCATATAAATTATATGTATTATGTTGATCATCAACCGATACTTATTTTAAGATAACGTTGTATAAAACAGTTGATGGAATTGCAGCTATTTGTTTTGTTTGCGTCATATTTTTACTTCTGATATTGTATGATAACAGATGACTCTCTACCGTCCCTTCGTATGAGTGATGTTACCTTTGTCTACGCTGTTTATCCTCTCGGGCCATTTTTCGGGAATCTCATCTATGTTACGGCGCGAACAATTCAATGTTAAATTGGAAGAATCTTGTATGGTAATATCACATGGAACGTTTTCCGTGTCGGCCTCTTGTGCTCGGCTCGACGAAACTAGGACGCATAATATCATTAACACCTACAACAAAGAAACACCATTACTTATATAATATTTTTGGTACACAAACAACAATCATATCTGTTTTCTATCTCGGCCACTACGGTCACTCACTTTGCATATCGTTGAGAAATACATTTTCATCAAAATTAGAAATGGTACTGGAGAACACCTTCGAATCACAATACGTTTTATCTTATCTGTTAGGAGCCGCCTGATATCACGAGTGACATGAAATGAACGAGCGTCTCATTGGTCGATGTTTGTTTGTGCTATCGTCCTAGTAATAGCTATGGAGCGCCGCTTGATGATCAAACTTTGTCTTTTAATTTTAGGAAATTCTGAACATAACGGCGGCAAAATTGGAAGAAATTATCAAACCACTGAGCGATAGCGAGTACGAGCACGAGTTGAAAAACAAATATGCCGAGATCGGCTCCCCGGACTCAACTGAGGAGATGAAGAACTTGGAGAGCCGGCAGGCGGCGGTCACACTACTACAGATAAAAAATTACGATCCAAGTAAATATGCAGTCAAACAGGAAGACGAGCCTCATATAATGTTCAACAGTGTGCAAAGTTTACCGCCCTCGGACAGAGCGAGAGAGGTGATGCACTGCAACACCGTCATCGATATTATAAGCAAGGCTGTGGCGGTCGCCCAGCGGGAAAACGAAGAATCTCAGAAGTATCCACCGAATTACGCGAGTGTCATAGACAGGACGCACGCGACAAGCGCAGGCGACAACTACCCGCACGAGTACGCCGACGAGCAGTACGCTGCGTACGCGCCGGCGCCGCACGCGGACAGCCCGACAGGCAACGAAGACCATGACAATAAGGAGATGGACCTCTCTCTATACAGTTCAGTCAAAAACGAGCCAAACGAACAGAGCGAGCAGCAGGATAATACAAACACATACTTCCACGGTGCACTCACACACAAGACGAACTTTGTTGATGAGTACAAGCAACACGTTTTCGGACGAACCAAAATGAAAACGGCAAAAGAAAATTCTTCCGTATATGAAGATTGTAGTAGAAGCAGTAGTGGGTCGGACCCTGACAGACTACAGATGGATATATCTCAGATGTCGCAGGTGAGATCCTTACATAAATTAATAAGTATTCCGTAGCATGTTTAACAGAGGAAGGTCAACTAGGTATTCTGCCGTCCACAATAGAAAACGAGAGATAACGAACAAGGTTGGTATGACGTCATTGCATCCAGTGACATTGAGTGATATTTTTGCAACCTGTTTGACCTCCAAAGATTGTACTGATATCATCAACCTGTTTGTTATTTTATAGCTTCGGTCCTTGGGTACGATGTGATATCATCGGATTTTGTCTGCCTCGTTGGTCTCAAGCTTAAATGCTAATCGTAAGGTTCTGGGTTCGATTCTTAGGTCAGGCGAAATATTAATAGGATTCCCCACCCGTATTTCTTAGTAGCAGTAACGAGACAGAATAACTCTGCTCGCCCTGTTAGGGCAAAGGTTCGTTATTTAAGGCGTAATAAATCTTTTATATATTACAGGACGACCCTGAAGAAACACAGTCAGCTCGGTCGACACAGTCTTCACCGCAGCCGCCGATGGAACACGAACAAGACAAAGAGTCGCTGTGGCAGGCTCTACACAGACAAAACGGTGAGCACACAAACACGTATACATATCTTAAGATAAAGATAACAGTGATTGACAGGTTTCAGTGTTTGTGATTGAGAGTTTATGTGTAAGGCGTTATCTACATTAAAAACATCATCAACCTTTTTATCGTCCCACTACTGGGCACAGATCTCCTCTCATACAGAGACGGATTGAGCGTAATCACCACGCTTGCTCAATGCGGGTTGGCGATTTCAGACTTAAAGTCCAGGTTTCTTCAAGATGTTTTCCTTCACCTTTTTAATCAGTCATTGGTGTCCAAGATATACTTAGAAAAGTTACATTGGTACTTGCCTGACCGAAAATCGAACCCGCACACTCATACTTGAGAGGCAGGTGTTTTAATTTTAACCACTAGGCCACCACGACATACACATTAGAAACAATCAAGGGAAATTTAATAAAATGTGTCATTTATTTTTTTTGGTAAATGAATACTTAATGCACCGAACTAGCGTTCAGCCTCAGAGTATCCGTATACCAAAATGTTCTTTGGCTTCAAATCAAATAGTCCCTTTCATGAAATGTCTCCATCCCCAGAATATCCATTTCCATAAAGTTCTTTTCCCGAAACGCCCACGTTGATAAATAATAGGACGGTATGTACTGCGTCTGTTACTTGAACAAAACAAGGAAAATGATTTTCAGACAATCACTACATTACACATTATACATACACACATGGAAATTAAAAAAAATAAGATTGGGTTTGTGAAAATTTAGGATTCCTGTTATTATTTTTTATACAACATTATTTTTTGTTTATGTAAAACCCCGGAACCCGTAACACGTGTCCAGTTTTTTTAAGTAAAGAATCGTATGTACATAATTTCAATAGATGTTATGAAAAACCACATAAGTAGTTATGAGCTTCTTATCCTACTTGGTTGTCTTAACAAAAATATGGTTCACGCTCCGCGCAAGCGGGCGAGCGGTGCATTGACCTCTGTCGTCAACTGTTGCGCGGGTGATGATCTCCCGAAAGCAGCGTACCGCGCTCGGTAACTACACTGCAACAATTTCTAAACGTATTTGGGAAAAAATATAACATGGTGTAAAAATGATTGGAATCTATTCAGTTGCTTATTCTGAACAAACTGTATTCAGGTCTCGTATAAACAAAAAATAAAGTTGTATATTTAATATCCACATTAACCACACTAAGTAACACTTCCTAACACATTAAAAATTCCATAAACTCAGAAAACTCAATACATGTATTAACATGATACTGAATCAATTCAAATACCACAGTTTCTGATTTGTAGAGAAGGATATATTTTGCGACGAATACAGCAAAAACAATAAAAATGTTGACGGGACTTTTAAATCGGCATCAAAACTGCCCCCTAATCGGCGAACACATTTTTGCCAAATGATTGCGACTAGTTGGGATCGTTTGGACCGCCCATTGGTCCGTCTGGTCCTTTGGCAGCTATGCCATTCGGTCAAAATACATTTATCTATACTAATATATAAAGCTGAAGAGTTTCAGAGTCAAGAAATACTGGTCCGAATTGAAACATTCTTTTTGCGTTGGATAGCCCATTAATCCGGGAAGGCTTTAGGCTATATAACATCACGCTGCAGCCAATGGGAGCGGAGCATAACTAACTCCACGCGAACGAAGTCGCTGGCGACCGCTAGTTGGGTTATACATATTGACAAAAAGAATGAAATTCAATAAAATCCTTTAGTATCAGTCGGAATCCTGTGGAAGTTCCACATTAACGTCAATATTTGCGGTCAATGGACCTAAATAGCTCCATCTATTCCGACCACTCGTATAACTGTCGAAAAATTTCTAGTCTTTTCTCTTTACAATTATGTGCTGACTTCATGGGACTACAGCATCCGCGTGATGTCCTTCCCATCCTATAAGAATTGGATCTATTTCTCCTCTATGAGTGTAGTAAACACGTGATTGGTCATCACTATTATTTACTTTTGTTTTAGACATACCACTTTAAACTATGTATTACGTTATTTATATTTATTATGCGCAATAATTTAAGTAGCATATGCCGGGAATAAACCGTAGAACTAACATTCTACATATTAAATTAATGCGCACTTGAACTCTGTGACAACAATGAAAAGGTTTAATTTCGCTTGTATCGAGGCTTCCACAGCTAGGGGAGACTTCCACTAACATGATTTCCCTGGGTAAGGACATAGGATAGCTTTTTACCTCGGTAATACATTCCCGTGAGATAATTTCGGTACATCCAAGCGGACGAAACTGTGGACAAAAAGTAAAGAAGTTCTCAACGATTTCTTATTTGATCTATCCAGGTCGCAGCGGCGAAGCAACACAGTTACTACGGCGTCTTATCAACAGCAAGCAGCTTGGTATGACAGTGTCACCACTCAGGACCTCCGCCTCCCCACTCTCTAGCACCATACAGCAACCGAACAACGGAGCTGTATCACCGGTCAGTACAAATATGTTAAAAATCTACTTGGGTTTTAGAGAGAGGTGAGCTGATTGGAATAACCACCGGCCGCCGCCATGGCCTTCACACGCTGGTCTACTTTAATGACTAAGTGGGAGATTCAAACCTTATAACATAGAAAAACACAGGAGCGGAGCTTTAGGTCAACTAAAGCTATGGTCTGCCGTAATCAAATGATGTATATGGATTCTATACAATATGAAAAGAAAACCCTGTCCGATCCGTGAAGGTATTGTTATGTATCGATAACTGATTCTACTAATGCCTACAAAGCCGGGCTAAACTTAAAGAAACATCCCCCTAAAAAAATAAATATTATTTCGCAAAAAGAGGTAACTTAAAACATGTGCGGTAGGACATACAGGCGCGGGCGAAGGGGGGCAGGGCACGCGGTCGCATCGCTATTTGCTCAGAATTATACCGTCAAAAATAATGTTGTCACTTTTTAAAAATTACCCAATTTTGGGGAAGTTGGAATTAATTTGCGGGAAAGGAAGATTATTTCAAAATTCACTAGTATTGTTACTATGATGATTATGTAAAATTTCATATGTTATTTGGTCATGTGTTTACCTAAACTTTATTATCCTTACGGGGCGGACAGGGTTTTCTTAACATATTGTATACCCTGAGATCGTCTCTGTTATGGCCAAGCCTAGTCACATCTCGAGTTAATTATACAATGTTATTTTTTGTACAGGGTGTCTGGTGGCAGATTTATGTTTTTAAATACGATTATTTCAAAAAGTAATAAACGGGGCGGGGGGGGAGTGGTGTCATTGGAATCAGTGATCGTGCGGATTTCTCAGTCACGATGTCGCACTGGTCGAGTGAGCATCGCGCGTTCGCCATCGAGGCATTTTTCAAGTGTAACGATTCGTACGTAACTGCGCGTCGACAGTTTTGTTCACACTTCGGTATACGACGAATAAGTGACGGGCCGAGTGTGAATTTAATTCGTTCCTGGGTGCAGAGGTTCCGTGCAACTGCTTCGGCTATGAACACTCCACGGCCAGGGCCCAGTCGATCTTCAAGGACTCCCGGAAACATTGAAGTGGTTGAAGAGAGTTTACGTGAAAATCCACGACTTTCGTTACGGAAAAGGGCAGCCACACTGGGACTTCCAAGAGCGATAATCCATGAAATTTTAAAAAAGGATTTAAAGTTCCATCCTTTTAAAATCCAAATTGTGCAAGAACTGAAAGAAAGTGATTTTGTTTCACGCATATTTTTTTGTGAGACGATGTTGGAGCGTTTTCGCACAGTCAATCCCATTTTTTTCAGCGATGAGGCTCATTTTCATTTAAACGGGCACGTCAACAAGCAAAACTGCCGTTACTGGGCTCCAAGAACCCAAAACCCTCGACTGAAACACCAAAAGCCATTACATTGCCCCAGGGTAGCAGTTTGGTGCGCCTTATCCACGCATGGGATAATTGGACCATTTTTTTTCGAATATGCTCGGGGCCAGGCGACAAATGTCAATAGTGACAATTACCGACGCATGATAACGGATTTCTTTTTGCCGAACCTGCGAGCTCATCCATCGTTTTCATCGCACACGTGGTTCCAGCAGGATGGTGCAACCGCACATACGGCTAGACATTCGATGAATTTGCTTCGGGAAGTTTTTCCTCAAAAACTCATTAGTCGCTTTGGGGACATCCCGTGGCCACCGAGGTCCCTCGACTTAACCCCAATGGATTTTTTTTTATGGGGTTACCTCAAAGAGAGAGTGTACTGCAACAATCCTCGAACTCTAGTGGACTTGAAAGAAAACATTCGTCAAGAAATCGATGCAATTGATTCAAGTTTACTGCATTTTGTTACTGTGTGGCGCGTAACACGAGGCTCCGCTTTGAACAGTGCGTGCAACTCGACGGAAGACATTTGGATGACATAGTCTTCAATAAATGAAATTCGCATTATTAATCTGTCGTTTAATATTTCTAATAAAACAATATATCTAATAGTTTTTTTTTATTGAATTTTGAAAATATAAATCTGCCACCAGACACCCTGTATATGCAAAACCCGAAACACGTGTCCAGTATTTTTAAGTAAAGAATCTGTACACTATTTCAAAAAGATATAATGAAAACCCACAAAGTTATGAGCTTGTTATCTTACCTGGTTGTCCCAACAAAAATATGGTCAACACACCGCTCACCCGCCCGCGCCCATCGCACGCGGTTGTCCCTGTGTGTCACTGTACGCCTAGTACTATCTACCGTCAACTGTGTAGTGCGTTCGGTAACCACAGTGCTGCAATTTCTAAATGTATTTGATTGGAATCGATTCAGTTGCTTATTCTGAATAAATTGTGTTCAGGTTTCGTATAAAGATAATAACGTTGTATAAAACGCAACACTCGAAACAAAAGCATAACGATTAAGGGATTGTTTCACTAATGAAACTGAACGAAGCCCATCTACGCCTTGTTTAAGAGCTGTCAGTGTCACCAATATTGTGAAATATTGTTGTCTTCACTATTTCCCCTAAACCGTGTTGCTCCGAGACCGGTATAAGCATATAGAAAAAGATCCATTGCCATCTGATGCGTGCTTCGTGCGTTTCATTTCAATTTTGAGTAAGATCTGCATAGACCGTTACTATAGAGTTTAGAGACCTTAAGAGCCTAAAGGACCTGAGAGTTTGAAGTATTTTTTGACAGATTGAGACTGATGCTGTGAACGTTGTTACAATAGGGATGTTTCCTGGGCAAAAAAAAATTGATTCTATTTAGTCCGTCATTCAGATTATGGAAAAATATTGGATACTTATATTTTGTTTTATCAAATCAATAAAAATTTACAAATATAAAAGGCATGAAAGATCAGGAATTGTGGCTGGTGACGTCACTGCTCGCTAAAAAGTGTATCGTGCAGGGACTTCACACGAGTTTTCAAAGTACTGTGTCATTTTCATTTTTTGTTTATATGAAAAAGAAAAAACCCGGCCAAGTGCGAGTCGGACTCGCACACCGAGGGTTCCGCCGAAATTCGTCTAAGGTGTCGGTATAAACTACTGTATCTTTTGATCGCGATAACTTAGAAATTTGAATTTTTTACTGCCTAAAGGGACAATAGACCTAGGTATTTGGTATAAATTTCAATTTGATACCTTTATTCGTTCGTGAGAAATAAGGTAGTAAGTTTCATTTTATTAAAATATTTTTATTATATTATATAACTAAAAAATGTGATTTTCGCAATTTTTCCTATATTTGCATTATATGACAATGCTTCATGCCAAATTCCAAGATTCTGAGTTTACGGGAAGTATCCTGTAGGTTTTGATTACTTTGCGAGTGTCGAAAATTTGTTGAAAATATCTACATAATCGACTGTATCTTTTGATTGGCTTGGCTTAGAAGTTTGACATTTTCTCAGCTTAAAGGGACAATAGACCTGAGTATTGCATGTGAATTTCAGCTTGATACGTCCACGCGTTCTCGAGATAAAAATTTTTGGAACATATGGCGCAATGGACTAGCAATATTCTTCTGATGATTAATTCTGATTTTATTGTCAAATATGATAGTGCAATCGAGACAATTTAATTTTTATTCGTTGTTTGTGATAACTTACATTATATTTTTTACAGTTTTATGGGTGAAGACACATTATAAAACTGTATTGTGTTAAACGAATAAGGAAATATGCTCGGATAGGCATGCACCGCAGTTTGTATGTATTTTTATTATCTCTAAACATGCACGGCACGTAATGAAACAATATCCATTTCGACGATTTTCGGACTTGAAATTTGTTTCGTGATTTGAAATACGTATAATAAACGAGCAATTCTTCAAATGGCAAATATCATAATTGTTCCAATTAGCCCCTGTGGTCGATGACCAATGCTAAGTTTTAGTTAATATAGACACACTGGACAGGCGGATTATTGATTTCAGACATGGTCGTACCCGCAGGGGTGGGGGTTCTGGTTGGGGCAGCTGGAAATCTCGCAAAACATGTAGGAAGTCCAGTGCTAATCCTAACTAATCAAAGTATAAACGGGGACTTACAGATCATTTGCGTCTATTTGCCCTACACACTACACTACAAATACCTATACCTACACCTGTTTTATGTAGATGTGCTTGTGTAGTTAGTAATACAAAATAGCCGAGGATGATTCGACCCTACAAATCAGACTTGACATGTGTGGAAATCATTTGTCAATACTTTTTCTAAAATTTCTAATAACACTGTATAAAAAACTGGAATAAAAGAACAACAGGAGTAGTACAAAAAATATGCTAATACAAAGTTCACTCCAGTATTTGTGTTGACTTATCTGTCCTTGCGCTTTCTTGGCCTTTTGCCAAAGTCCACAGCGCTTGAAGGAACTATCTGCTCATGCGCATGTTATCTACAATCATATGATCCACTTAGTCGTCCACTCGTATGACTAATTTCTAGTTTTAGACAGGACGACTAATTGAATCTGACATACACAATCCTTGATGCGTCTCGGCTGTATCGGTACGATTTAATACAGATTGTTTTGTAGATATATGTGTAGATTGACGGTACAGTGGCAGCGCTGGAAGGAACTATCTGTTCATGCGCATGTTATTTATAATCATTTGATTGTAAATTGACGACTGATTGAACCTGACATACACAATCCTTGATGCGTCTCGGCTGTATCGGTCCGATTGAATATAGTTTCGTAGATAGATGTGCAGATTGACGGTACAGTGGAGAACACCCGTCGGGTAACTAGTGTAATTATTGCCCGCTTATGATTAGAGAGGTCTGAAAGTAAAGACTATAAAAATAGAGGAGAAACTCTAAGCTAAGCACCACCAAAAACCCTGCCTGTCAACAAAAAATACCAGCATACAGCGTCAGATATCAAATTAAAATAATAATAATAAAAAAAATTATAGATTATATCGGTATTATTACTCTTAATACACTGATAGATGACAGTTCATTGTTTGATTATCGCGTTGTTTGAACAATGTATTTGTTTCTGATAATAGATTACCTTATAACTACTACGATGCGATGCGCTAATAAAATATTATTAATGAGTCAATCATAAATAATGGGCTATCAAAATTTTATAGGAACAATCAGTACACAACAATATACTATTGTTATTTTAAGTAGGTGAAGCGAATATAGGTAAATGTTATAAACGGCCTCGGCACAGAAAAAGTTACCTTATTTTCTGTCGGGTCATATATGATTGAGTTATGTAATGTATTGTGTACTCTGCGGTGTAAAAGTTTAAATAAATAAAAAATGTTTTATTGAAAAGAAATTACAAATTATAACCTACGAAATATATTAGAGGAATTACGTTACAAACAATCAAAGTGAGCCCTAACGTCTAAACTAGGCCGAGCCTGTATATATATATGAGTTTGGCAATGAATTTGTATATTTAATAATAATATTATAAATCGGAAAGTGAGATTGTTTGGTTGTTCCGCTTTCACGCCGTAACTACTGAACCGATTGATTTGAAATTTTGCAGACGTAAAGTTAGAAGTCCGGATTAAATAATGGGGTACCTTTATCCCGAAAAAAAATTATGTTTCCGAGGGAAATCTAAAAAGGGCGATATAAACGAACTCCACGCGAGCCAAGCCGCGGGCGAAAAGCCAGTAAATATATAATCTATGAAATAGTAACACTAGTACAGGATCATGGCAACACATTAAAATATTGGGACGAAGTAAACTATGAAACAATAAAAACGTAACTTACCTTCATGCTATCCTCTTGTTCCAACGACTTACTGCACAAGTTCCAGCAGATTAATGCTCTATGTCAAGACCACAAATGTGTTTAATTACTATAATAATAATTACTGCTTCTAATGAATATGAGTCGGCGTTCCTGCCATTGCAATGGTCATTAATATAAAATGTTTTTGGTAATTGTTGACTTTTTTTAAAATGGCAATGCTCAGTTTCCCACCAACACTAGTTCTTTAATAGTATAATCAACTAGTGGCCCTTTAAATGTACCGTACTGTTGTATTGTAAAATCCAACTGGCGGTATGGACGATAAATGAATTATCTTTCGGTGGTTCTAATTATTTACATGTACACTTAAGAATTTTAAGGCATCCGGCCTAATGTAAACAAAACAAACTAATGACCAAAGAATATAACAATGCAATATGGCACCATAGATATTTGATGACAGTTTTTTAAGTTAAAAGTTAATTTAATTACAACCGATAGTCTCCGCAAAAAAATTCTAACCTTTTTATAAATAAACAGCACAAACGCAAAACTTTCTAAGCAAAGAACTTCTAATCACACCATTAAGTCTACACTACTTTATTAATTTAAATGCATCTTATGTGCAGAACTGCTCACTTCTGTACTAAAAATATTCCACGCTAGTAATACGAGTTAAAAGCAGGGCCACATGACAGAATGAATTAACTTCTTTATTGTTATATGTAATGTTATGTTAATGTTCATTTTCCATACATTTTCCTTGTCGCCTTAAAAGATATGTGCTTATTGTTATCACTGCACACATACATATGTACTATCGATGCTAGATCTTCGAAACTGAGATAACATGTTCTGTTGTGGAATGCATGTCTATCACGTATTTCACTAGAATAATGTATCCATTACATGATAACATTATGTATGTGTTCATTTCAATGCGTAAAGAAAATTGTCTGTGCTTTCCCATCATAATATGTAACCAAAGAGATTTAAGATGAATAGAGGGGGCATGTATCAAAATGGCGTAGAAAAACTGTGATTCCATGTCTCAGTTCCGCCATCTAGTACAATATAACAAAATTAGATCGACACTTGGAGACAAAATATATTCAGCTATTGCCCGGTAGGTGGCCAGTGTGGTCTATGTTGCCAGATCCGATTTAATACTCAGATACTCGATTTAAACCTCAGTCGCGCGCGCGCATCTCACGGTGTTGGGCGTTGTGACGGTACTTCGTGTGAAAAAAAAGGAATTAAAATGTCCTCTGTGGTTAAATGTGCAAACTGCAATGTGGTGATTAACGAAGTTTTAGCCTTCGTTCATAATAAAATATCTGTGATGGACGATGAAAGTATCAGCAGAATTTGTGCGACCGATTTCACTGAAAGTGATATTGTAACGGCTAAAAAGTTGTTATTTGAATCCTTGCCGACAACAAAACGTAAGATAACGCGGAGAAAAGCAGGTAAAAATGTTCGAGATATAGAAGACATAATTTGTGTAATCCGCGATACCGATTCCGAGAATATCCCTGTCTTCGTTGCCCGTGATCTGGAGAAGTTACCACCGGTACTGTTTGACCATGTCGACGTAACGAGGCTTTTAAAAGACATAGTTAAGCTACGCCAAGATGTCGACATGATGAAGGAGGACTATGCTACAGTTAGGCAGATAGACCAGCTGAAAAGCGAGGTACAGCAGCTGTCAACAGGATGGCGTAATGTCAATCCAAGAAGAGGTGCTTATTCTGCTAGACTCTCAAGCTACGAGTGTGATAGTGGCCCCAGGGGATTGCCGTTAGACTGCAACGAAAGTGTTAGTGAATGCAATGAACAACATAAAACATCAGAATCAACACCAAAATTTAGTATTCCAAATAGTGCTGAGAATCGAACATCGGGGGGTAGTAGTAAATCATCGCCGCAAAATATACAAGATGATCCGATCGTTAAAAAACTCAGTACGGGTACGATGACGCATCGTATAGAACAGTTGATCGCGGCCGACCCCCCGCCACCACCGGTGCACTGTGTGGCGGACGTAACAGCGCCACCACCAACACCTGACTCGGTAGTGGGACATACAGTCAATAAAAATGAAACCGAACTTATCGCGTCAAAGCAAAAATCGTTGGCCGATATTGTTAGAGAAGGAAAGTGGAAAACACAGCCTCCGAGTGACCAGTGGGTTCGTGTCCAAAACAAAAGATTACGAAATCGTTTCGTTGGGAAGCGGGGAAAAGCAATTCCTGAGCCTGGAAGTAATTTTATGGCCGCGGAAACAAAAGTTCCTATGTACATATACAATGTGGCGAAGGGCGTGTCAGTGTGTGACATACGTACCTATATTATTAAGAAGGCTAAGATAGATGTTAAAATTGAAAAAATGGAGATGAAGTTAGCGAAGGACTACGAATCATACAAAATATTCGTACCCAAACACGCGTTACTAACTTTCCTGAGTGATGACTTCTGGCCAAAAGGAGTGGCTTATCGTCGATTTATAAACATACTAAGACTAAACATCTAATCTATGAACAACGTCAAACTCATAAGTTTTAATTGCAAAAATGTGATGAGATCAGTGGAATGTGTGCGAAAGCTCTGTCATTCGGCGGATGTTGTGGCGCTGCAAGAAACGTGGCTTATGCAGCATGACCTTGGGTACCTGGCCACCATAGACAACGACTTCGCCTACTACGGGTACTTCTGCAGTAGATACTGCGGCAGGGGTCTTACGCGGCAGGCCCCATGGTGGAGTTGCTCTGCTGTGGAGGAAGGCGGCGTTTCCAACGGTATCAGTAGTGAAGTGCAATAGTGTGCGTCTCGCTGCGATAAAAATCGAGCTGAGTGATCGGTCTATTTTGATATTTTCTGTATACATGCCTACTGAATGTAATGATAATTTAGTGGAATTCACAGAGTGTCTCAGTGAAATGACAGCTATAATTGACAGTCTCAGTGTGGAGTCAGTGTTTATGTTAGGTGACTACAACGCGCATCCCGGTGAGTCATTTGCTACTGAACTCTTAACTTTTTGTGCGGAACAATCGTGGTCTTGTGTAGATTTAGAACTAATGCCGCCGGACAGTTATACGTTTGTCAGTGATGCGCATGGATGTCGGCGCTGGCTCGACCACTGTATTCTGACTAGTGCTGCACGGCACTCTGTGTCCGCGGCCTCTGTGTTATATGATACCTATTGGTCTGATCACTACCCTGTATCTATACTATGTAATTTTAACTTAATTAAATCTAGTATTTATAGATCTACTGCGAGTGTGAATAGAATAGTTTGGGGTGAACGTGACACGACTCAAATAGCGAAATTTAATAGCATTTGTCACTCTAAACTACGTGAATTTGATTTTCCTTCAGAACTAAGGAACTGTTCCGATAAAATGTGTTGTGATAAAAGTCATAAAAACATATTGGATATCATGTATAACGAGATTATTTCTATTCTGTCAGAGGCAGCTTTATGTAGTTATGATGTTGTGAAAAAGCGTGGAGGTAAATACATTACTGGGTGGAATAGGCATGTCCGGGGCGCTCATAGGAGGGCCCGGTTATGTTTTCAGGCATGGTTTTTTGGGGGTAAGCCCAGGGCTGGCAGTCTTTATAAAGATATGTGCGAGTCTAGGCGAGCTTTTAAAACTAAATTAAAATGGTGTCAAAATAATGAACAACAGATAAAGATGGACATTATGGCTGAACTTCACTCTAAAAAGAAATTTGGTCTGTTTTGGAAGAACACCAATAAAATGAGTCATAAACCGGGTCTTCCCGTCAGCGTGGCGGGTTTGCATAAGCCCAGTGAGATCGCCACTATGTTCTCCCACCATTTCAGGGTAGATTCTCCTCTGGGGCCAGCTCAGCAGGTGCTCGATGCTGAGGAAGGTGGTGAGCGTAGTGTTTGTTTTACTGCGAAGCAAGTAGGTGCCGTGATTAAAAGCATGGTGAGGGGTAAATCCCCTGGTCACGACAGCCTTAGCATTGAGCACTTGCAGCACGCAGGTGTACACTTGCCGAGAGTGTTGTCAATGTATTTTACTCTTTGTTTGGGTCATTCGCACTTGCCCGACAATCTAATGCGTACAATAGTTGTGCCTATCATCAAAAATAAAACTGGTGATACATCAGATGTTAATAACTATAGACCGATCTCTCTGGCTACAGTGATTGCTAAAGTGCTGGACAGTCTGCTTGGTCAGCACCTGGATAAACACGTCTCATTAAACGACGCACAGTTTGGCTTCAGGCCTGGCCATTCCACCGAGAGTGCTATCCTCTGCCTCAAGCAGACTGTGCAGTATTACACGAGCAGAAGGACCCCAGTATATGCGTGCTATCTTGATTTATCGAGGGCCTTCGATCTTGTATCGTACGATATTCTGTGGAGGAAATTGAGGGATGACACTTGTCTACCCGGGGAGGTTGTGCGACTGTTTATGCATTGGTATAAAAACCAAAAGAATTATGTAAGATGGGCAAGTTCTTTCTCAGAGGAGTACGGACTGGAGTGCGGGGTGAGGCAGGGAGGACTGACCTCACCTACGTTCTTTAATCTGTACGTCAATCGTCTAATCGATGAGCTCAGCAGCACCGGTGTTGGGTGTCATATAGACGGAGTGTGCGTTAATAACATCAGTTACGCAGATGACATGGTGCTGTTGAGCCCATCGATTGGAGCCTTACGAAGGCTTTTGAAAATTTGTGAGTCCTACGCGGTGGCTCATGGGCTCAAATACAATGCAAACAAAAGTGAAATTATGATTTTCAGACCGGACAACAAGAGATACACATTTGTTCCAAATTTCACTTTATGTGGTACAGCGCTAAAAATAGTCGAACAATTTAAGTATTTGGGCCACTGGGTCACTGACAACCTTAAGGACGGTGTTGATATAGAGAGGGAACGCAGGTCGCTGTCTGTCCGATGCAACATGTTGGCCCGCAGGTTTGCACGGTGCACGGGGACTGTCAAAGTTGCGCTATTTAAAGCGTACTGTCAGTCCTTTTACACCTGCTGTCTGTGGGTTAACTTTACGCAGCGCACATACAGCGATCTGCGCATTCAATATAATAATGCGTTCCGGGTGCTGATGGGACTGCCGCGCTACTGCAGCGCCTCGGCAATGTTTGCGGAGGCTGATACGGACGGCTTTGCGGCCATCATGCGCAAACGGTGCGCTTCTATTTTACGCCGCGCGCGCGATAGTCCCAATATTATCCTGCGTGCGTTGGTGGACCGATGGGACTCTCCGATGCTGGCTCGCTGGATAAGACTGCACGCAGTCTTATAGCGATTTTCCACCATCATCCGGGACTCCACTCGATCCGCCACATACTGATAAAAATGTAACTTTGTAATATTTTTTGCATTACTAACACTAGTTTATAAGTTCAAAATTGTACTAACAAATATGGAATAATCCGAAATAAATGAATTATTATTATTATTATTATTAATACCCTAGTATAATTCAAATCGGGTAAATAAATATTGAAAAGTATACAAATTATGTGAAACTTGTCTTGTACAAACATCAAAAACTGTTTTAGTATTTTATTCGCTACTATTCATTTTCCGTGACACCGTCTATTGGTATTTTAGATATGTTTTGCTTACGAATTATTATAATACTCAATTTATTGCGATTTTTGAGTATAATAAACCTTTTAGGCCATAAAGCGAATTTTGTTTTGCAATTTTTGTTTGCATTTTGTTTTTAGCAAAATTATTCTTTTTACATGTTTGTTTGCAAATGTTTTTAAATGGCAATACTAAAAACTTTAGTAGGGTTTGTATCATTTCGATATAAAGTTATCGATAATATTTAAAGAAGTTTTCGAATTTTGATAGTTTGAAACAAAAAAATTAGGAAGCAGAAAGTTTATAGGTAATTTCATGTTTTTTGTTTGCAGTTTTTTATTTATATAATTCTTTTAATATAATAGGCGCTAAAGTTTAAAGTTGCCGATTTGTACTGAAAATCTGAATTGTTTATTTTTTAATTTTCAATTTATTTTATCAAAATAGTTACCATTATTATGTATACATTGCTGCCTTCTAATAGGAAGGTCATTTATGCCTTTGCGATAGAACTCTGAGGTTCTAGACTGCACAAACTGTGTGAAAACAGAACTGCCTCCTGGGAAGAAAATTTCTTGTCACGTAGATAATTGTCCAAATCAGGACAAAAATGGTAGTCCAAAAATAACAAAAACCTAGGTGAATGAATAGTACTTCTTCATTAAATTTTGTTCATCAATATGACATGATTATGTTCAAAAGTTCAAATAGAGTTAAAAACAAATAAACTTGAAATATAGAAATATTTAAGTTTATTTAGCTTTATTTTAAATGCCAATAAAATATAGCAATAAGTTTTCAACTTAATAAATATTATCGATAACTACATCGATAAACAACATTACTACATCTCTACAAGTAAATAGTAAAACTACTCAACAATAGAGGGCGGTTATTACAATAATGGAAAAGTTTCTAGAACAATTTAAGAATTTATTTAAATTTGAAATACAGACGAAATATAAATAATTCTTAGAAAAACATTTTGAAGTTAGGTCCAGTCGTTTTACCATAACAAGATGTACAGTAATACAAAGCGCAACATGACATATTTCCTTAGAAAATGTTTATTTTTGGTGGACACAAATTACGTCTTGACGCGCAGACTAGACTGAGCGACTTTTAACCAGTTTGCCAGAAGTATTGGATTACGATTTTGTTCTTGATGTCCTGTCTATTGTAAATATAATTTTAATGTCTTTGTATGTAACTTTATATGTATAATTACCATGCATGTGGTATAACTACGTCAGCAAAACGTCTAATGGCAGGCAATTATTTTAATAATTCACGCACCTCCCATCCTATATCATCACATCTGACAGCCCCATCCCTGTAAATGTATGAGGACAGTTAAGGTACTTTCCTTCCGTACCTTTTTATTTTATTAAATAAAATAAAAAGGTACTTTCCTAAATCCTTAGGCATGATTGTTTTAAAAGAGCTCTATAAGAAATGTAAACTGGCCATACCATCTAAAGAATTGAATTATCAACATCAGTTTGTGTTATTTTTGACAGAACGGTGAATGGCACAGTTCAGGTCGCGGTTCGGGCGTGGCGGGCACGGCGCGAAGAAAACAAAGCTTCCCTGCACGAGCACAACCTCTCATGGCCGTAGACCCGCCCGCCACCAACACACAATGGCCACAAACAGCATCAGAAAATGTGAGTTATTACATTATTTGATGGTCGGTAACAGAGAAACATTACTGTTTTAGCATCCTTCCCAATTTCATTTGTGGTGTGGAATTGACACCCGACGTCAATTTGCTTAAATTTTTCTCTGACTGTTCGAAAGAGCGGATTTGTGGATCTGTTGATTCCGAAGCTAAGTATATTACTTAATAAAGCTAATTTATCGTAACATCTTATCATTCTTCTATGCAGCAGGAACCGCCAGAAGCATCATCAACGCCAGGTGGCGCGGGCTCCGCTCGCTCGGGACCTCGCGTCGAATTATCTTGTAGTAACTGCGGCACTCACACCACGACAATATGGCGGCGAGACGCGCGCGGTGAGATGGTCTGCAACGCGTGCGGTCTGTACTTCAAACTACACGGAGTCCCGCGACCTACAGCCATGCGACGCGATACTATACACACGCGTCGTCGCAGACCAAGACATGATGGCAAGCATACTAAGAGCAGTGAGTAAATAATTTATCTAAAACCTTGTTTCCAATTGGCAAATATAAACCTTACCTATTAGGGTATAAAGGAGACGGGCGAAAGTTCATACAAAGTTGGGCCTGATTGTACAGCAACGATTATTGCATTAAATCATTTCAATATTATTACTATTTAAAAAATAAAACTTTATTTAGAATGACAGATTCGGAGAAAAAAGAAATAGGGTATTATTAGCTTGCACAAAACTAACCTAAATTGCGTTTTTATAAGTTTTCTTACAAGCTGTCAGCGCTCTTATGGTATAATTAAATAATTATTCAGACTTTTTTATAGACTAGATTTTATCAGAATGTATTTTTATGACATTAACACATCGAGAGTGTTTCCAAAGGGCCGGCGGCGCTTAACTGCATATTAAATGTTACAAAGGAGGTTAAAAAAGAATTAGGAAAATTAGAATTAGGAATTTACAATCTAATTATAGAAAACAGTAAGCAGGAATAAAAATCATATTTCTCTTATATCGATTTATTAATCATCCAATTCATCATATACAATTAATGCTGGCAAAGGTGGCGAAGCTCGTGAGGGAGCAGGACTCTCAGCGCCCTCACGCCTCTAGCCGAAGCAAATGACGCCCTGATCGGGAGACAATATTGAACTCCCGGCCATCATAGGTGCTGGTATGAACAAAAAAAAAAAAGAATCAAAATCAAAAATCATTTATTCAAAATAGGCTGAGATACAGCACTTTTTGAACATCGTTGTTACATAAGACAGTCCCCCAAAACGCCCACCCATCGACACTTCCTAGTGCTTTCGCTGGGAAGAAGAAGTGGCGGAACAAACTCCCCAGCAGCACAGCTGTCTGCTCATTTAAAAAAAAAAACATGACTTTATACAATAATATGTTCATACAGTAGTGAAGACAAGAAAACAACAACAATGAAATTATTTATCATATGACAGCTAGCCACGCTAAAATACCAACAAAGCAAAAACAAAATATCATTAAAATGGAAATGTAAAAAAGTAAAAAACTTTTAAGTACCTAAATAAAGGCCCCAGGTATAAAAGGCGTGACAGCTCACATATTTATGCATTGTGAAAAAAAAATTATATGAATAAAGAAGAAAAAAGAAGTAACGGAACAAACTCCCCAGCAGCACAGCTGTCTGTTCATTAAAAAAAAAAACATGACTTTATACAATACTATGATGAACTTAAATTGTGGGTAGTCGTAATAGTTACACAAATAAAATTAGCTCTTATTTGTAAATTGAATATAATTTTATATAAACCATAGTTAAAATTATTTATGATATTTTTTAAGAGTAAATAGTTGGTACCTGCTGGTGTGGCGTTATCTCTACAATCCTTTCACACTATCACTGAACTGAACTGAATATCAAGATGGATTCTTTGGCGAGCACTCTTAGTGAATTAAGGAACTTGTTTCACACTAGGATGTCAGCATTTGAAGATGAACTGCAGAAGGCCCCCTCATCACCTATCACAACCTCTAGCCTAGCTGCAGAGTTTACAATGTTCCGGTCATTTATCATGCAGGCTCTCAGTGGCGTCCAGCAGCAAGTGGAGATTCTGGCTCGTACTGTTGATCAGATAGAGATGCGGGGACGGAGAAAGATCTTGCTGCTGCATGGTGTTAATGAGGAGCAGAAGGAGGACACTCCCAAAGTGATTGCTGAGGTGATTTGTAACAAGTTACAGCTGAGTGACTTCACAGTTGCGGACATCAGCCGTTGTCACAGGATGGGTCGAGCCGTAGCTAATAAAACCAGGCCTATTTTGGTCAAACTTGGCAGTCTTGCGGTGCGGGATAGGATTTGGTTTTCCAAGGCTAAATTAAAGGCTACAGGCGTCACTCTCTCAGAATTCCTAACCAAGGGGCGGCATGATGTATTCTTGGCTGCGAGGGAAAGATACGGTGTCGACAAGTGCTGGACTAAGGCAGGCTACGTGTATGTCCTTGGTGCTAATGATGCGCGGCATCGGATTGAGACCATCGCTGACTTGGACAAGATTGCGCCGAATCCCAGTGACTTCGAGCAGAGTGATTCAAATGCATCGTCTGTGCCAGCCCCAGTTCCGGTTGTAGCTGCTGCGAAGACCGCAAGGTTGAGGCGAGCTTTAAAGAAGTGATGTCATTGTGATATTGTGTTTAACGTTCGGGTAGCCTTGTTGTTGTTATTTTGATTATACCTTCAAATAATTTCATTGATACAAATGCAATAATAACAATCTTGTCACACTCAATACTGTCACTGTCAGTAGTGTCAGTGTCAATGTATGCCAGTTCATTTGGCGCGTTCCGTTTTTCCGTGCTGTGCAGTGGCAGTTTGTGACTGCTAGAAGAAATTATTTTGCTCATGTTTAATCTTGTAGGTTACTGTTATTATTTTTATTCAAGTTTTTATTACTATATATCTTTTTTAAATTTCTACATTTGAAACCTACAAGGTTATTATTTTTATTACTATACAATATGTTAAGAAAACCCTGTCCGACCCGTAAGGATAATAAAGGTTAGGTAAACACATGGCCAAATAAAATATGAAATTTTACATAATCATCATAGTAACAATATTATTGAATTTTGAAATTATCTTTTTTTCCCGCGAACTTCCCCAAAATTAGGTAAATTTTTAAAATGTGACAACACCATTTTCGGCGGTATCATCGTTTGATTTATTGTTGGATATTAAATGTATAAATTTATGTTCAATATTTGGCGGTCTCGTTTGTGATGCCGGCGCGCGGCGAGTTGTCGGTGTCCTCAAAGGAAAAAAAGTAGGTGAAACTAGGGATGCTATTTTTTGCGTAATAACGTTTTTTATCGCTATTAATCGAAACTTGTATCTGGTTGAAGGATTTGTTGTAAAAACACAGATTACCCAATGGTAAAAGTACTTTTGTTTGTTTATCGATCAATTACTAATAACATTATTATAACACAAGTATTAGTAAACAGAAACGAGAAAGACTTATGAAACACAATTTTAGTAAAGTTTTACAAATATTTTATCGGTCAATATCATCGATATTGAGACAGAAACTGAAATTAAAACTGGCATGATTTTCATTTACAGCAGTGTACCTCGCTAATTTGAGTTTTGTAAAAGTTCTAAACAATTCCATGCGATGTTGAATCGAGAATAAGAATGAGAAACTACAATACCAAATCGATACCAAAAATAGACGAGTATCAATCGATAAAAAAACAATATTGTGATTACTTACACATCTCTATCAAAGCATGCCGCCGAAAGCCGAGTAGATACCTATTTTTATTAAATAAAAATAATTTTTACTTTAAATTATTAGTTGCGCGTGAACATTGCTGGTGTACACACTATTCGTGTATTGTGTGATCATGTCGTTTTCTAACGTAGAGTAATGTAACATGCTGATGGAGGTAGTAACTGCAATTAGCTGTGTTGTGATCAGGTGTTAGACGATTTGGAAGTGGGCACTTATCGGTCAATGCACGAGGGATCCAGCATGACGGTGCCTCACGATATTCTTTCCGACCTGTACGTGAGTACATTATCATTATTGTCCATTATCAGTTCGGCGAGCAGTGGATTGGTAGGGGCCAACTGTGGCCAGCGCGGATTTGACACCACTTGATTTTTATTTGTGTGCATGTCCGTGCTAATCTCGTGCGACGAAATATGGAACATCTCCGCCACAGAATTGTGCTCATCCAATGAAATGATACATTTGGAGAGTCAGACGACCTTCCTACTTAAAAAAAATTCTTTTCTCGAGCTGCCTAAGTATCATTGTTTCTTTCGAGAGTCGATAAACGTGAACAAGCTACCTATACCTACAAGCATGAGGTCAACTGCGGTCATGACCTGTGCCTGTGTTGCCATGAAATTACCTATTTATTTTATTTAAGTTATTTATTTTTTAGGGGGTATTTTTTTTTAAGTTTAGCCAGGTTTTGCAGGCATTAGTAGAATCAGTTATCGATACCTAACAATACCTTCACGGATCGGACAGGGTTTTCTTAACATATTGTATATCTTTTTCAAATTTCTATTTCTGTTTTGTTGCCCGGACTGCGTAAGTAGATTTTACTTTTTCATAATTAATAACGCAACCGGCAGGACTAGTTTATTAGTCAACGGTTTACTTTTATTTTATTTTTTATTTATTAATATATTAGGTAAATATTTATGTCTATTGATGCAAGCAGTGATAATAGTAGTTTTTTTTCTGTAACAAGCAACGACGACAGTTTCGTGAGTGTACCTTCTCTTGCTGACACTCTCGCAGCGCAATTTTCTGATGTTCCTAAAAATTTTAACGTCATACATATTAACGCTCAAAGCATTCCGGCTCATTTCCACGATATGCTGGCAAGCTTTGACTGTAAGAACGTACATGCTATACTTATTTCCGAATCATGGCTGAAACCTTGCCTCCCGTCAACAAGTTACTCTCTGCCCGGTTTCCAGCTTATAAGAAACGATCGCTCAGTCGGTGCTGGTGGTGGTGTTGCCATATATCTCCGTACGCAAATTCCTTACTCTATCGTCAATGTATCGCCTCAGCCACCGCCGTCTAATGCCGGTGTCTATTATTGCCCCTCTTTACGCGTTAGTTTCTTTTCTTCGTTTGAACGCCTCCTAGAAATCCTTGTACCTTCTTACAGTCATAATATAGTCATGGGTGACTTTAATACCTGTTTGTTAAAAAAGGACCATCGATCTTCTTCTCTCACTAATATTGTGGCTTCCAATAATCTTTCCGTTCTTCCATTAAGTGCCACCCACCATTTTCCTAATTCTACTCCTTCACTCCTCGACTTAATTTTTGTCTCATCCCTTGATCACGTTGCCAAGCATGGTCAATGTTCAGCCGACGCCTTTTCATATCATGATCTGATTTTCCTTTCATACAAGATTCGTCCGCCTAAGGCTAAAGCTAAAATTCTTATGCAGCGCAATTTTGGTGGCATGAATGTTGATAATCTTTGCAAAGATGCCAGCAATATAGATTGGTCTGCTCTGTTTGCTTCTGCATCAGTTGATGACCAAGTTAATATTTTTACTACGAAGCTTATTGAGCTCTACGATCATCACGCACCTGTTCGAGCAGTTAAGGTTAAGCATTTACCGGCACCGTGGCTCACAGATGAGATTAAAACGTTAATGCGTAAAAAAGTTACGGCAAAGTCAAAATTTAAGCGTAGGCCTAATAATGTTAACAGGGAAAAATACATCGCAATCCGCAATCATTGCAACAAGGTGTGTAGGAACGCTCATCGCCACTACATTCATACTTCTGTCCAAAATGGGGACGCATCCAAAGTTTGGAAATTTCTTAGAACATTGGGGATCGGTAAAACCCGGCAAGAGACTATCCCAAAAGACATAGACATAAATGCTATGAATAATCATTTTACTGCTTCGTCCAATTTTGATAGGACAATAAAATTGAATACATTAAATTATCTTTCTTCTCTTCCGACTCCCAGTTATTCTCCATTTGTCTTTGATCAGTTTTCCGCTTGTGATGTTAAGAAGAGCATACTATCAATTACTTCCAATGCAGTGGGAAGTGACTGTATCAGCCGTAATATGTTGCTCCCTGTGGTGGATATTATTCTTCCCGTAATTTGTCATATCCTCAACTTTTCAGCATCTAGTGGGGTTTTTCCTTGCTCGTGGAAAGATGCCCAAATAATTCCTTTACCTAAAAAGTCTAATCCCGAATCCTTTTCTGAATATCGTCCAATATCCATCTTACCATTCCTTTCCAAAGTCCTTGAACGGTTAATTCATAATCAAATGAGCACTTTTCTCTCTAAGAATAATCTCCTCAACTCCTTCCAATCTGGCTTTCGTCCTGGTCATAGCACCACCACAGCGCTTCTGAATATTACGGATGATATAAGGTCAGCCATGGAATGTGGTAATCTGACGGTCTTAGCTTTGCTGGATTTCAGTAATGCTTTTAATACTGTTGATTTCGATGTTTTGCTTGGCATACTTTGTTCTCTTAACATATCTCCATCGGCAATTGACTGGTTTCGTAGTTACCTGTTTGGTCGTCGGCAACGTATCTGCTTCGGGGAGATCTTGTCTTCCTGGTGTAATACGTCTGCTGGTGTACCGCAGGGTGGCGTGCTATCACCTTTACTTTTCGCAGTTTTTATTAACTCTATCTCTGACGAACTAATTTCTTCCTACCATCTTTATGCTGATGATTTGCAAATTTATTCACGAGCGCCTCTTGGAAATCTGTCTGAGGCTATAGTAGCGATTAATCGTGATCTGGCCCGCATATGTGACTGGAGCAAAAGATATGGGCTTTTGGTCAACCCCATAAAGACGCAGGTTATTGTCGTGGGCAGTTCTAGGACGGTCTCTAGAATCGACTGGACGACCCTACCTCAAGTTTCTTTTGAAAACTCAGTGGTTTCCTTTAGTGAAAAAGTTAAGAACTTGGGAATATATATTGACAAAGCCTTCTCTTGGACTGCCCAGCTGCAGGAAGTTAGCCGCAAGCTATTTGCATCCGCTGCGTCTCTGAAGAGATTACGTAATTTCCTACCGACTGCCACCAAGATTGCGCTTGCACAGTCACTTCTTCTACCCATCCTTGACTATGCTGATGTCAGCTATCTTGATCTTACCCAAGACCAACTAGATAAGCTTGAGCGACTTCAAAATGTTTGTATAAGGTTCATATTCGGTCTGCGCAAATATGACCATGTATCCGAATTTCGTGTGAAGCTCAAGTGGTTACCAATTCGCCTTCGTCGGAATGCTCATATTCTTTCCCTTCTGTATAATGTGCTTTTTTCTCCTTTCACCCCTCTTTATCTCAAGAGCCGCTTTCAATTTCTGTGCAACTCACATAATAAATCTTTAAGGTCATCAGATAATTTAAAGCTCAAAATGCCTACGCATTCCACAACGTTCCTTGATAAATCATTCACTGTTCATGCCCCTCGTTTGTGGAATGCATTGCCAATTGAAATAAAACGTGCGCAGTCGTTGCAAGAATTCAAGAGACTTGTGAAGGAACACTACTTGTCGTTATGATCTTCGTCCAACAAACACTTTTTCGCTAATTTATTTGTTAACTTGTTCTGTTCAGTATCTATGTATTTGTTTGTGTATATGTATGTATTTGTGTATCTATCTTAGTATAATAATATTTGCACCAATGACAGTCCCATTTGTGGTTCGGAAGAATCTGTCCATTCCTTGGTTGCCTGGAAGAGATCGCATTAGCGATAAGGCCGCCCATTGTATGTTTCTTTTTTTTTGTGTTGATTGTTTTGTTTGATATTTGGTGTACAATAAAGAATATATAAATAAATAAATACTATGTTGGTACAGTAATGAAGACAAGAAAACACAACAACAATGAAATTATTTATCATATGCCAGCTAGGCACGCAAAAATACCAGTAAAGCAACAACAAAAAATAAAATATCATTAAAATGGAAATGTAAATTAGTAAAAACTTTTACCTAAATAATAGCCCCAGGTATAAAAGGCGTGACAGCTCACATATTTATGCATTGTGAAAAAGAAAATTCTATGAACTCATATAATGTGTCAGTAAGCTAAATCTGGAGAAAGGTGTCATTTACGGAATAATATGCTTTTAAAACTAAGCTTGGATTTGATTGGTGCTTTAAATGCATTGTAAGGCAAGTCTAGCAAAGCAGAGGATATGTTATACAAAGAAATACAACAGACTTAAAAAAAAAGCACCACAAAGTGAAATATAACTAATTTCGGAAGTCGGTGGCAAAAAGGAATACATAATATGTTCACGATCATGGTGTCTTTGGTTTTTGTATATTCGTTTGTTAGCTACATCGATATTAGACTATGAAGTTGATTCATCATGTTCACTTGTTACATCTACTGATGCTGAAGATCCAGATGGTCCAGTCCAATCCAAAAAAAGTCCAGTGAAATCTGAAAAATAATTTTGTCATGAGACTTTTGTGTAAAAAAAGGTGAGAATGCAAACAGTGCTGGAAAATGTATGTCTCCTTTTATCTACACCTTACAACTAACAACAAATACAGGCTGCAATATAATTCTTTGCATTTTATTACATTGCCTAACTATATTACACTAGCTTTTGTTCGTACCTTTGTAAACCCATATCCCATTTATTCCTTTTCCAAATCTTTCACATGAATGTGACAATAATATACAAAAATTATTATCTAAATCTGACTGATATTTCTTAATTAGTGCAAAAAAATTAATAAACTATAGAGAATAGTAGTATTACCATATGGTAGTTTCAAATACAAAACAACTAAACCTAATAAAACTCACATTCTGAGGCAGTATCTATGAGGAAATGACTATGAATTCTTCTTTCTTGAACTGTGTCAGAACGCAATAAATAAGATATTGCCCGCAAAACTGAAATCCACAGTTCACGCACACTTGGCGATGTCCAGTCATTGAAGATGGAAGTTGCTCATCTGTGCTCAAAGTATTCACGACTAAATCTCTGCATCCTTGGCAAATATGATGTGATCCTTTGTCCTACAACAATATTAGTATGTTATTTACAGTTTCCACAAATAATAATTACGGATTTATGAATCAGAACATTGTATATGTTTGTTGTACAAAATAAAAACGGTGAGAAAACTGTATCTTTTCAAAAAAAATATTGGATTGTTATTTACGGCTTCCACAAATAATAATTACAGAATTATGATGCAGAACATATAAAAAGAACTATCTTCCGTAATTGATAATCAAACTGCAAATCTTACTTGGAACATAAATAAATCAAGTTCAATAGTGATATATATATATACTTAAATAGGAATATTATTATTGAAACTTACTTCAATAATATACCTATATATGTATAGGTATCCTTGCTGGAATAAACTCGGAAACTATCACAATATGAAGTTTTATTTAAATACATAAGTTTTAAATAAATACTTACGACTTGAGGTGCATCCCATTGCTCTATAACTGAAAGAATGCTTTTCGCTTCTATTTGTCGTAATCCGATAGAATTACCCTGAGAAATGCCGCAATTGATGCAATAAAGACTTTGGTCCGTCATTGTACAGTTGTTTCGAAATAAGTCACGCATTTCTCACAACAAAATAATAACCGTCAGAATCCTAAATACGTTGCCAAAGACGCAAAATAATATAAAACGACACAAAAATACAATATAATACAATAACCACTACGGCAAGTTCAAACCCGGAAGGGAATAATTTTTGACGTTTGGCGTCACGTTGTCACGAGTTTACTTTGTTGCCTGTATAATAAAAAAGTTGAATTGATTATTAAATCGATCTGTTGATCAATTTGTTTTAAGATGTTTTTGTAAATAAGTAAATAATAGGTAATATAATTAAGACCTTATATTAAAAGATTTTCTAAAACGAATCTATAGAAATGTACTGATTCATTTTTAATTTTATTTTTGTAATAATTTGATGTATCGATTAGAACTTATTAATGATTCGCATTTCATCTGGTAACATTGTTGAAAAGTGAAAGTAAAGAAAGTCAGTATTATTTCATTAAATATTATCTTTTTTATTCTGACGAATCCAGAATTAGTAATAAATGATTGAAAACAAAAAAATAAATGAAAATTATTGACAAATAACTCATTTGTGTACAGTTCAGGCCCAATTTCGCCCGTCTCCTTTGGTTAATTTTAGATTGTTTTTTGATCTCAATGAATTATAGCACCTAAAACATTTCCGGCCACGTACCAGAAAACGCAGCGTAGGAAGGCCCCCAACAAGGTGGACCGATGACCTGGTGAAGGTCGCGGGAAGCCGATGGATGCGGGCAGCACAAGACCGGTCATCGTGGAAAGGCTTGGGGGAGGCCTTTGTCCAGCAGTAGACCTCTATAGGCTGAAGAAGAAGAAAAATTGTGTTTACGGGTACATACAACGGTGCAGGAGTTGTGGGAGAATTTAAAGCTTAGCTATTGTGCGGAACATTACTCCAAATACTTACGCGGCGTCCTGTCAGCATACAGCAATTACACTCATTATTGCAAGTAATATGGAACGATATTATGGAAATTTATTCAATAAATCAGTGTTTGAGTAACATTCATGGCGGTCAGTTTTATTCCATCCCAACTTAGAAGAATTACATTAAATATCTGTAGTAAAGTATGGTCATGAATGCAGAATCACGGCGCGGCGGCGGCGGCGACACGTGCTCGCCGGGGTCGGGCGCGGGGAGCGGCGGCGAGGGCTCGGAGGAGGCGGTGCTGGCCGCGCTGCGCCGACAGCTGCAGCCGCACCTGCTGGCCGCGCTGCACGCGCACAACACGCGCGCCACGCGCCCGCTCAGCGAACAGGTACCGTATACAAACACTTGCGACCCCGGCGACACGTGCTCGCCGGGGTCGGGCGCGGGGAGCGGCGGCGAGGGCTCGGAGGAGGCGGTGCTGGCCGCGCTGCGCCGACAGCTGCAGCCGCACCTGCTGGCCGCGCTGCACGCGCACAACACGCGCGCCACGCGCCCGCTCAGCGAACAGGTACCGTATACAAACACTTGCGACCCCGGCGACACGTGCTCGCCGGGGTCGGGCGCGGGCAGCGGCGGCGAGGGCTCGGAAGAGGCGATGCTGGCCGCGCTGCGCAGACAGCTGCAGCCGCACCTGTTGGCCGCGCTGCACGAGTACAACACGCGCGCCGCGCGCCCGCTCAGCGAACAGGTACCGCACACAAACACTTGCGACCCCGGCGACACGTGCTCGCCGGGTCGGGCGCGGGAAGCGGCGGCGAGGGCTCGGAGGAGGCGGTGCTGGCCGCGCTGCGCCGACAGCTGCAGCCGCACCTGCTGGCCGTGCTGCACGCGCACAACACGCGCGCCGCGCGCCCGCTCAGCGAACAGGTACCGCACACAAACACTTGCGACCCCGGGACACGTGCTCGCCGGGGTCGGGCGCGGGGAGCGGCAGCGAGGGCTCGGTGGAGGCGGTGCTGGCCGCGCTGTACGCGCACAACACGCGCGCCGCGCGCCCGCTCAGCGAACAGGTACCGCATACAAACACTTGCGACCCCGGCGACCCGGGGTCGGGCGGCGTGGGCAGCGAGCAGCTATCAGTAGCAATGGGTTAATGTTGACAGTTCAACAACATTCATTGCATTATTTACATTGTTGAGAGACATTTTTTTGACAATGGATGAGCAATATACTTCAAATTGATAGTAATAGTTGTGTTACGCAATTAGGATATTCAATTACTGACCATGAGGTCTGCATATAGTCAGATAAAATTGTTAAAAATGTTCAGCTTGTTACAATAGTATGTACTGATAGCCAATAAAAATAATCGATTATAATGGCATCCTTCAAATTTCGGGTTCCCCTGTTGTCTCTAAAGGCCCTCATAAACTCGAAACTGGCAAATATAATGAGAATAAATACCGCGACGTATCACTGAACAACCCTTACATTCACAGGTCGGTCTAAACGCTCCCGAGTACGACGAGGCGCCACTGAACCTAGTAGCGAGTCACGTAGCCGCCGCCGAAGAATCGCACTGACTGCCTCTGTGATAGCCACGCAACTCTCGCCACCACCACGACGCAGACACCGCGTATGTCACCCCAACACTCTACATTGTTTCCTTACAGAGCATTGCGTGTATCCTGTATCGATAGGTTCTCTTCCAACCTAGATATACAGAGTGCTCCAGCGAATGTTTCACGAAAGTAGAACATTACATTACAACACTTTTGTAAAACAGTCGCCGCAGCACTCGGTCGAAAAGCAATATAAAATGTATAGTGTTAAGTATACAAGCAATAACATTCTTGGTATTAAATAGTAAATATCTATCTAGTGATAGTACAGGCCAGTTTGATGACAATAGAGGGAAATATATATTTAAAATGGTTCATTCCTTTCGTCCGGTCGTCATAGTATAATGAAATGTGAATTATTTTTATAGATCATACATTTTTCATAAATGAATCTCATTTAGCACTTTATTGATGGGTTTGGCATTCCAAATAGGACATCAAACGACCGGTTGATTTTGGAATGACAAGCGACAAGAGGTTTTACAATTGGACAAAAGACTTTCGACTTTGTTATAAATGGCATAGTTTTTACTAGAAACTGAAACTCTGCATCATCCAAAAGTTGACTGGTAGAAAATGAATTTGCCTTAAGTCCACTTTTGTACATGTTTGTGCATGAAGAGTTAGAAAAATCGTGTGGAACTCGGGGACCGCCGCGGTAAAGCTATTGCATAACATTTTTATCAACTTATTCAATTATAATTATTTATATATGTCCCAAAAACACGCTGTCTCACCTAGCATCGCGTCTAAAAGAGATAGAATCAGTTATGAGCAGTTAGACGCTAGTCTACACGCATACGTCTAGTTGCACGCACACACCGTGCCGAAGTCTGCCGAACTGACACGACGTTAGACGATGCACGGCTTTCAACGCCGCGCCGGTCGGAGTGGGGGTGTTAGGTTTCATTTTCGTTACGGAATTTCTTGATTCGGACCCCGCGCTCAAAGCCCGCGATAAAAGCTATGCAATAGCTTAAAAACATGTCTCTAGTTTAAATCATGTCACTGACTTTCCTAGTCGACAGTCTTATGTCCGATATTCAAAGCGGATTGTCTAGAAAGACGGTTTACAATATACAAAAACCAGGGCATTACGCATTATGACTTCGTTTTTTGGTCGCGGGAAACAATACACGTTTATTGTATTAGTGCCTATTTAATGTATAGGAAAGAAAGTGGTACCACAGTGAATGTTATGCGAAAGAATACTTTCCGTGTGTACATATTTTCCTACCATGTGATATGTATGATTGGTCATGCATGTGGAAGCATCGTGCAATTTGTGATATGGCAGCTCGAAATAATCCTAACATGAGATTAGTTCTTGCAGCCGTATGGATGCTATTCGGGTTTTGTCGTTAAAAGTACGCACAGGCGCCGATTTCGATCTGTATTATAAATCTCAAAAAGATATTGATAATGACACTATGATATCGGGTTTAATTATAGTAAGCCTTGCCTTAGAATGCTCTCTTTGATATTATTGAAATTATATTTACGGTTACCTATTGCAGGACGCAAGTATTCTTTTAGTTATAGGTCATATTGTAAATTTTATTGTTTACTTAGTAGTTATAATGCTTAAATTCAGTAAATTATAAGTTTCTAATTTATTTCCCATTTCGGTCAGTATTTACAATGTAAGTATTTTTTTATTTCTGTCAAGTATTTTTGTTAGTTAAGGTAACGAAATGAGAAGAAGCAATAATGACAAGCAAATATGGTTCTGGAAATATTGGTAGTCCAGAAATCATAAATACCGTAGGGTTGGTATATTAAATTATAAGTAATACCAAGTTACTTTTGGGATTGTAAGAAATATAACATTGGTTTACCATGCTTTTTGCATCATCTTTAATTATAAAATTCCTAAACTAAAAACTCTTTCGAACATGTTCACGATTCTGTGACAAATAGTATACTTAATCTCATTAACATTATATTTATATGATGTTGCCTTTATACATTACTAATAAAAACCTGTAACTTTGGCATTATTAAAATAGATATATGTACGTCATAGGTAAAAGATTTATTTTAAGAATTAATATTTCAATCCATTTATAATATTGGGCATTTTTGATCGTTAAGAGTTATAACAAACTATTTAACAGAAACGGTGTGGCATTATATTGAGTTAAAATCTAGCCGATTCACCTCATGATGGTCAGTTTTATGTGTTTACTTATAGCAGAAAGCATTTACGTTATCTGTACCTTGAACTGGGCTGTTTTGTTATTGCTTCAATTCGACTTATTTAGCTGTGAACTCTGTCACCGTCCTTTACTTGACGTCTCTACTTAATTTAGTGTTAGTTCGTTTAATTATTATCGAAACCCCACGGGCCAGTAAAATACAGCAGTCTATGAGACATTGTGATAATACTTAGCTAGACAATCTCAGCTGTAACGAAGCTGAGGTATCTGAGCGTATGATTCTGTTGCAGCTAACTTTCAACGTTACGTCAAGCTTATCGTATTTAAAAAGCTTTAAAAATTGAGATTATTTATTCATTCTTATTGGGATCACTGTATAGTCGGTGTAGTGTGTACCGTTTAGTATTGCTTACGTTTATTTCGGAGTAGCAGCAACTTGACAATAATGTTTCATTCGCTTTTATGATGAAACTGTAATGTACGTAAATTCTAAAACTGTTTCGCTCTCTAATTAACTTTAGCTCTCTTTATGATGATATTAAATTGGAACTCAAAAGATTTATCCGTGATCTTTATTAAACTTGATATAATAATTAGGGCGTGTTTATTTTTCTAAGAGTGTATTCTTTGATCGAAATTTATCTCGAAATATTTTTTTATGTAAATTAGAACCAGAAGTATGGCGAAGATTCAATAGTTTGATATTTTTTTTTTCGATTTGATTGTAATTGTGAGTGTACCATTTTGATTCGTTCTTTTATAGTAGGATAATATACACAAAATCCCCGACGCTATTCAATAAGGAATACATGGTTATTGTTTCAACGCAAGCCAGTTGATTATGGACTACGTTCCGGTGTAGGGGATTCGTGTTATTATAATTAGCGTACGTAGGAATATTGAAGTAATCCGCGTACAAGGATCGTTGATGACAATTTTAAATCTCCACTAATATTGCTGACTGCAGTAGTGATACAGTATTATTTTATTCAACTCTATTCTGTACATTTGTCTTAGATTTATTATTATTTTTGTATTTTTATAGGTTTTATCTAGATTGACATCCGAATTTAAATTGTTAATTAAAGTTGTCGGTGATAGTGAGGTGTTTGTTCAGATATTCTCACTGGTACGGACGACAGCAGGTCAAGCTACCCGAAACTGTCAGATATTCCCAATTAACCTTGAGCCTTAACCTTAATGCTTTAGAGATAAAGTTGAAAATCGGATAAAGAAATCAGACAGATTGTAGTAGTTTGATGTGCTGTGGTCTGTACATCGTCGTCTCGATGCTGCAAGACCAACTCGTTTCGTATTTCTCTGTGTTTCACTCGATACATACAGCAGAATACAGCTATGATAGATCTTCCAATTTGATTATTTATTACGTTAGGTTAATTTATGGATATATCGGTATTAAGAGTTGCTGAACAATGTATATCGTCATTTAGTTACTAACAAACCGGTTGTGTTGTGTGTGCTTACGCTCTAACAAGCATGTGTTTGTGATTTTGTTTTATTATCACGTCTGACAGGGACGCAGACAGTACCAATACTGGTGTGTATTATTATAATTTATGCTGGAATATGGGCTTCGTATTCATATCCTAGGAATTCCATTCGACATTGTATGTAACATCATTTTTCGAAGATTTAAAGACTGACAAGAACTCTCATAAAGTCGTTTTTTTTAATTCTCTCTCACGTACTTTTCACTCGAGTTATTCGAAAAATGATATCTAAAAGTATTTTTATTCATTGTGATATATTTTGTTGGAGAATGTAGATGTGTGTATCCGAAAAGCAATAACATTGTGATAAGTGGTGATGAACATTGTATGTTAAACTGATCAGTAAATTCTGAATAATGTAGAATGAATATTGTCAATTATATATAGTGCGCTAGACGAGTGAGTTTCAGTGTATTGTGATATTGTTCGAACTAGTTCGAGTCATGTTACAATAACAATCAATTTGACTAAAGCAATAGACCAGGTTGGTCCCGGAGCCTTATATTATAATCCAAATATAATAACCGTAGTTATAATTAAGATAATTTGTTGTATTTGTACATAGGAACTGCGTACTCACTCGCCCAGTAGCAAACATTGAAACGATAAGCTCGTCTTTAAATTTCCACTCGTCTAAGCAGATATAAAGTAAGTCTGCAAACAATTTTCTTCGTGAAAACGTATTTATGTATAATAATGTAAAGCAATAAATTCCAATATAGAAAGCTTGAAGGACCATTTGTTATTGTTGTTGTCAAATTACATAACTGTATTTATAGTAAGTTTCAGCATAAATTATCCGTTTGAGATTGTTTAGTATGAACACGTGGCCGGAATACTCATTGTGAAACATTAGTTATTGTTGTATAGATGATAAATAATGTGACTTACGCAGGGATGGATACTTAAATTATTAAAGTTTTAACTGATATATTGGCTATGTAGTGAGTAGAATATTTTTTTACAAATAAATTATAGCAGCTATTGTTTTGTTTTACTTTTTATATAATTTCATTCCCGCTTCATTGATCCACTTGTCGTGGTGGCCTAGTGGTTAAAACACCAGCCTCTCAAGTATGAGTGTGCGGGTTCGATTCCAGGTCAGGCAAGTACCAATGTAACTTTTCTAAAGTTATATATGTACGTACTGTACTTTATATGTACTTTCTAAGTATATCTTGGACTAAAGGTGAAGGAGAACATCTTGAGGAAATCTGGACTTTATAAGTTTGAAATCGCCAACCCGCATTGAGCAAGCGTGGTAATTACGCTCAATCCTTCTCTGTATGAGAGCAGACCTGTGCCCAGCTGTAAGACGATAAAAAAATTGATGATGATGATTCCCACCCACCACATTACCCACTAGCTGACTCTCCTAAGAGGAGGCTACACACATACAAAAACGATTTTTCCCAGAAACTGATGTTCCTTTTTTTTAAAAAAAATTGTATAGACAAAAAGTATATAAGATTAACACGACAAGTGAATATAAGTGTTACATCATAAAAGCTACCGAGCTCTAGGCTAAAAATTCACTGAACTAGTACCATGGTTATGTCAATTGAAATATTTACTAAATATCCAAAAATAATTAAAAGAACATCACTAATTTTATTTTCATAAACAAACAAAAGAAAATTGTCTATACCTTATAATATTATCAATGAACAGCTAAAAGGCAAATTTTAATTAACATAAAATAATTGTCCTAATAAAATGAAGTAATCAGGGTCTACTCTCCTACTCTATGTCCGAGAGTGCCCATCAATAAAGACCAGCATCATGATCATTATCACATCCTCGTAAAACTTACGACCCAAGTTGATGTTAAGGATTACAATAATTTTATCAAGTCTTGAGACGGTTGGTATCTGTGAAGTTAAAAAATCCGCACCCTAATAGCTTATCAGACTATTAATATCAATTGCAATCATTTTGAAGCTAATTGCTGATCCATTACTCCATAATGGTCGAAAAATGTGTCTGCTCACAGACGTGAATGTTGTGGCACTGTCAACAACTGTCAAATTGAAACCCATTGACTGATAGTGTGTTAAGAGGCATCATTATACTGTCGGTTACTCTCTTACGAATATACCTTATGTCGATGGCATAAGGTTCAATATTGCGTGACATGCAGTACATAACTTTTAAGCCTTATACAATATGTAAAGAAAACCCTGTCCGACCCATAAGGATAATAAAGGTTAGGTAAACACTTGACCAAATATAATATAAAATTTTACATAATCATCATAGTAACAATACTAATGAATTTTGAAATAATCCTTTTTTCCCGGGAATTAATTCCAATTTCCCCGAAATTTGATAATTTTTAAAAAGTGACAACACCGGTATTATTATAAGCGAATAGCGACGCGACCACGTCACAGGTGCCGCGTGCCCTGCCCCCCGCCCTGCGCCCGCGGAACGGGTTGCATAACGCACATGTATTAAGTTACCTCTTTTTGCGAAATAATATTTATTTTTTTAGGGGGATTTTTTTTTTAAGTTTAGCCCGTCTTTTTATCCATTGGTAGAATCAGTTATCGATACCTAACAATACCTTCACGGATCGGACAGGGTTTTCTTTACATATTGTATATTGAGATCAAGGCATTGTTTTTGAGATTCATACACTATCGGTATAATATACGTTCTTCTCATCGATTCAAAGGAAGGTAATGACAAATAATACAAAGAAATAGCTATATTATATTTATTCTTAAATTCTAAAACTAAATCTTAAGTAATGGTGACAATAGGTCGTTTGACTGCTTGTCTCGCGCGTCTCCGCTTGTCTTTCTTGCGGTTTTCAGTGAACGCTTCCCTGAACAACTGCTCTCTGTCGGCCTCCTCAACATCGCGACGTAACCATTGCAGGGCGTGCACGTTGTAGCCCACCATGTCCTGATAAGTAAACAAAACATTGTTACGAATGCACCTTATATCGATGGCATAAGGTTCAATATTGCGTGACATGCAGTACATAACTTTTAAGCCTTATATCTTGAGAACTAGGCATTGTAGAGGTACGATATTAAAACGCGATGCTAGATCTAGGATGGCCTATCAAATGGTACAGGTTTCATAAATATTGTCAACGAAGTATCGCATCGAAATTACTAGAAACTCGTCGCCGGTGAAGTACCTCTAGGTACCTGCTGAACGTACTCGAATTATGCGCTATTATTATCATCACGTCTAGATAGATCTGGAATGTTCGATCAGCTGACCTATATAAGGCGCCGTGACGCCAGTGCCCAGTCAGTCTCCATTTGACTCATCATCATATCAGCGTTAATCCCAGTCGCATCCGCAGCTTTTGCAGCTTTAAAGTCTGGGGTCCGCTTTACCAGTTTAACTGCTGATTTTGGCTAAACTTCGACATTTTCTGTGAAGTGACTGCCGTCTGACCTCCACAACCCGAAGGCGATATCGAAGCATTGCAGCTAGACCAATTGTTGGACTTTTGAGCTCCAACAACCCGTAACGACTGCCACTAGTTGTTCGTGTTGCAACCGGGACCAATGGCTTAACGTGCTTTCCGAGGCACGACCAGACCAGTGCAAATATTCATATTCATGCATAGAAATATTTGCACTGTGCGGGGATCGAACCCGCGCCTCCTTGCGCAACGGCCGGTCAGTCTGCATTTGACTATCGACGCGAAACAAGCGACAAATTAGAAGCGATAATTAAGGGTCCGTCCTGTTAATCTGCTCATTTTGATCAATTTTGTTCCATGATTGTGAGAATATGTTACATAATATTAGTAAAATTATGTATGATATGGATAGTACAACTCTTCATCTAGGTGCTAGCTTGACTACTTTTTTCAAGAAACTTCATAATTAGTAGTAAATCTACAATTTCCAATACTCTTTTTTTCAAATTTCACGTTCGAGTGAAGTTTGACCATAGTTTCTGAAGAAACTACAAGCGATTTTGCCCATAAAAAAGTACTATTCACATCAGCATATAACTATCTTGGTGCTAGCTTGACCACTTTTTCGAGTTTATTTCATAATTCAGCCAAAAAAGAAGACAGAAATTAAGAAATTCAAGGGAAAACTGCAGGCAAACAAGTATGTTTTTTCTATAATAAAGCAACTTTTTTAAAAATTAAAAAATGCCTCATTAATTTTAAGGTATTTTTATAATAGAAACAAAAGTTTATTTTCTAAAAAAAAATTTTTTCATCATGAAAATCAATGTCAAAATCTACTATATTTACGAGCGCGCTAACGCAGCCGGCTCAGTGGTAACTCGGCTAGCGCAACGAGTGGACGTATCACTTTGTGTCGCTAGAGCTCGCGAGTTTTTGCGTAGGTTTATGTAAAAAATATACTGCGACTACCACAACTTGGTCCTTTAATAATTTTTCTTTCTTAGTAATATTATATTAGTTGTGAATTATATTAGGATATTTACGACTTATCCCTTGGATTGCTTTAACTAATTTTTAACCGACTTTAAAAATGAAGGAGTATATTTTTTTTGAGTTCGTAGATTTTTCTATCATTTGTGAACCAATTTAAAAATATCTTAGGTTTTTTATTTCTTTATTAAAGTCAATTCACATAATGCTTTTGTTATACCTAAACTCATTTTTTTTTAAGATAATGGGGCGAAACAAGGGAGAACATTACCAATGTATCAATAAAAGAAAGAGGAATAGAGAGGGAATGGCAAGAGCCAGACAAGTGCTTAAAGAACGTACTTTTAATCAACTGGATACCACTTCGTCATCTACTATGAGTGTCGAAGTTGATGTAGGCACAGTACGTTTCTGCTATCTCATTTTTTTTTTA
Organism: Sesamia nonagrioides; assembly: GCA_017933935.1. Lineage (NCBI taxonomy): Eukaryota > Metazoa > Arthropoda > Insecta > Lepidoptera > Noctuidae > Sesamia > Sesamia nonagrioides. The sequence continues at coordinate 883,703 of JADWQK010000137.1, read as the reverse complement.
ATAGCCTACTGTGTCTCCCTCTGCTATGCAAAGGGAGACACAGTAGGCTAGGCTAGGTAGTAGGGGGGAGGCCTTTTTACTTCCAAACCTCGCTGACCTGTGTTATCTCATGAATAACCTACAATTATTTATTAATTTTATTTCACAAGTCTTTCAATCAAATACAGCTTGCTTTTTGTTTTCTTTATATAATCATATGCTATTTATTGCAGAGTAAAGAAAATAATCGAAAGGGAGTAAGTTATTTATTTAGAAACATACAATTATAGCACTATTACAGAGCATTCCAATTCAGTGCTATAAGTAAGAATAAATTATACAAAACAAAAAAAAAAACAATACATACATAAAGTCAGAATAATTAGTAAAGAAACATTTATAATATATTTACAATATATACTTAGACTATAATAAACAGGAACAATACCTATATCATTAATTATTATTAGTTGTTTGGCAACAAATTTATTTTCAAGCGATGTCTTTGAAATTGAGTCAAACAAGGTATGTACTGGATGTACTAACTATGCTGCATTTAATGCACATTAAGTAATAATAATTAATTTAATTCACCAGAAACACACATAAGTTTGAATTTTTGTTGTTTCAGCAGTCACCAGTTTCGTCGTAGTTATAGAAGGACGAAGAGTAGTTGATTTTCAGTATTTTTTTGACCAATTTATTAACATATTAGGTCACAATTCAAAATTTGGATGCAATGCATCAAACCTCGTTATAATTGAAGAAAAATTGCAAGGGTTTTGTTCAACATTTTCATTGTCACGTGCAATGTGTGGAAGTCAATTCCTGCTAAAGACGTGTCAAATTAAAACAAACAAACTGGACGTTAACCAAAGCGCTGTTTCGGGAGTTATAAGTATCGGATGTGGTCGAACCAACTTAAATGAGCTAGCTGCTTCCATAGATTTGCCACTTATGAATAAATCAAAAGTAAAGTTAAATAAATGTCACGTCAATTTATTTAACTGGTGGAAAACTACAGCCGAAGCCACAATGATAGAAGCTGGTAAGGAAGAGGCTTCTGTAGCTCTCGAAAGTGGCAATGTAAGTCCATCAGGTATACCAACTATAGCCGTAACAGCTGATGCTGCTTGGGGAAAACGTTCATATAAAACAAATTTTTCTTCCGCAGCAGGCGTTGGAGCTATAATAGGGGTGAAAAGTGGCAAATTATTACATGTTGGTATTAAAAATAAATACTGTTTTACATGTTCCCGTGCAGCTAATAAAAATATTACACCCCTGAAACACCGGTGTCAAAAATCATACTGGCTCTTCCACTAGTATGGAGAAATCAATAATCGTTGAGGGATTTAGAGAATCTGTGAAAACACATAATTTAGTGTATGCAAAACTTATTGCTGATGGTGACTCAAGTGTGTATAAAAACATATTGGAAAGCAGGCCATATTCAAACGTTACGGTTGAAAAAGTGGAGTGTTCCAATCACTTAATGCGCAATTATAATGGGAAAAATTTAAGTTTGATGAATATCTTTCATCAAACTTAATTTTTCCCATTATTTTTATTATTACGTCCATCCCATTAAACGAACGCAAGCTACTACATTCTGATCGAGTGAACCGATTACGCATTGCTGTGAAAGCAGCAGTAAGATTCCGAGGAACTCAAAATGTTCCATTTACTGAGCAAATCAAAAACTTACAAAAAGACATTATCAACAGCCCACAACATATTTATGGAGACCATTCACAATGTGAAAACTATTACTGCACAGACGAAAAACCAACTTTTGCCTATTGCCCGAAATTGTCGATCCAAGAAAATCTCGTTCAATGCCTCTACGAGACACTTCATTTTAAAATAATAGGAGGCTAATGCCGGCAGCTAGGTCCTGAAGTTCATCTAAGAGATTTCTTTAAGGTATTCTTACGGTTGCTTTACAATTCTTTGATAAATAATATTTTAAACATGTTTTTGTTTTATATATCGTTTACCTAAATACTGGAAATCTGTCTAACTGGAGGTATCTATCGTAATCCTAAATGCTGCATCCGGTTAGACTGGAAGCCGGTCCGAACATAGTTGGTAAAAAGGCTAGGCAGATGATTATGATATTGTATATGTAGGTACTTACACTACACTTTAATATTAGTATCCATAAACTAATTATTTAGTTATTGCAAAAACTCAAAAGGAAAATTAATTTATTTATATATACTTACTAGAGTAGGTAGGACATAGATATCGACGCTTGAAAGCCAATCATATCTTCTTCTTCTTCTTCAGCCTATAGATGTCCACTGCTGGACAAAGGCCTCCCCCAAGGCTTTCCACGCTGACCGGTCTTGTGTTGCCCGCATCCATCGGCTTCCCGCGACCTTCACCAGGTCATCGGTCCACCTTGTTGGGGGCCTCCCTACGCTGCGTCTTCCAGAACCTACGTGGCCGCCACTCCAGAACCTTACTGCCCCATCGGCCATCGGTTCTACGAGCAATGTGCCCTGCCCACTGCCACTTAAGTTTAGCGACTCGCAGAGCTATGTCGGTGACTTTGGTTCTTCTGCGGATCTCCTCATTTCTGATTCGATCACGCACAGAAACTCCTAGCGCTCTTTCCATTGCCCTTTGTGTGACTCTGAGCCTTCGTATGAGGCCCATTGTGAGCGACCACGTTTCAGTTCCGTAAGTCATCACCGGCAACACACACTGGTCAAAGACTTTAGTCTTGAGACACTGTGGTATCTTGGACGACGAGAAGATGTAGCGTAGCTTCCCGAACGCTGCCCAACCGAGCTGGATTCACCGAGACACCTCTTTCTCGAAGTTGACCTACCTAGTTGGACTGTTTGTCCCAGGTATACATACTCGTCAACAACTTCGAGTGCAGAGCAACCAACTACAATTGGAGTGGGTGCGACATGAGAGTTCGACATGATCTTCGTCTTATCCATGTTCATTTTTAGACCCACTTGTTGGGAAGCTCTGCTGAGGTCATTGAGCATTTTGCCCAAGTCTTCCAGGGTCTCAGCCATGACCACGATATCATCTGCGAAACGGAGATTAGTGATGTTCTCGCCGTTGATGTTGTTGCCAAGTCCTTTCTAGTCCAGGAGCTTGAAGACATCTTCCAGCGCAGCAGTGAACAATTTAGGAGATATGACATCTCCTTGTCTCACTCCACGCTGCAGTTGGATCGGTTTCGAGTCCTGATCCTGGAGACGGACTGACATGCTGGCGTTCTTGTACAAACACTTTATCACCTCAATGTATCGATGGTCAATTTGGCACCGCTGGAGAGACTGTAGCACCACCCAAGTCTCAATCGAATCGAATGCCTTCTCATAGTCCACAAACGCCAGCATAGTGGTTTGTTATACTCCTCGGACTTCTGTATAACTTGCCGCAGCGTATGAATGTGGTCTATGGTGCTAAAGCCTTTTCGGAAGCCTGCTTGTTCGGGAGGCTGGAAGTCGTCGAACCTGCGAGCGAGACGATTCGTGATGACCCTAGAAATCATATCTAAGCGACAAAAGTTCGTAAATTGAGTTATATACACCATTCGAACCGCCAGATTTTTCTGCGTCGTTTGGTGTATAATTGTATATAACTCAATTTACGAATTTTTGTCGCTTAGATATGATTGCCTTTCAAGCGTCGATATATTATCGCGTAATAATTATGTTAACCCTAAAATTTTGTTAATAGATTTCTAAATGTGAGGAATATTAAATTAAACTGATTACTTATTCTGATATTTCATTTTACCGTATATGTTTTTATTTCTTAAATTGCCTATGTAATAAACTATCATTACACCATATTTTTTTAATGTCAAAATGTATCAATATTCATCTAAATTGTGATAAATATACAATGTGCACTCGTTTCCGACTATTCACAAATCATACTTTATATAATTTAGAATAATATCTTCTAAAGGATCAAAAATGTTTAAGCGTTCACTAAGCTCGATATTTACGCGCGTGTGCGTCTAACTGCTAGAACGATGCACACAAAGATAACATCGCAACGATTTTACCTAAACTGTAGCGAGAGAATTTTGTGCACGGACTCTTAAAGAGATCTTCAGCGACAACCCAACGAGAACTTTGAGGATTACGTGAAGTAACATGTGTACTGTTGTTGCGTGTACGACACGGACTTCGTGGACATAAAAAAAAGACTTCAGTGCAACATCAGCTACGTTCTACTTGTCATTGCCTACTATCGACTGTACCTTTGTTGTCAATATACTTCGCAAACTTTAACCGGCATTTTAATACCCCTCGCCCGTAACAATATTTTAACCTACGTAGTAAGTATTGTACATATGACAGCACATCAAGCTACTACAATCTGTCAAATTTCTTTATTAAATTTTCAACTTTATCGCTACAGAATTAAGGCTGAAGTTTGAGTGGGAATATTTGACAGTTTTGGATAGCTTGACATGCTGTCATCCGAACAATAAGGCAGTGTTGCAGGTGTCCAAAAAAGAGCATTATTTGATCTGATAATGAGATAACTGTCATGCCCTTATGGAAACCAACCAACCTAAAAGGTAGGCAAAAGCTCAACCATCATAAATTTTCGTTTCCACATAAGTATGCCACCTAAATCGGTCGAGCATGCGTATCGTAACAAGTTGCTGTGTTGGCTTGATTAATCTAACGTTTATTATAATAGCTTGTTATCGATTGATTTTATTTCCATTTACGAATATCAACCTTATGACAGAGAAAATAAAAGTTATTTTAGAATGACGCAGAGCATTACATATTAATGTTTTAAAATCGCAAGTACAAACGCACATCGCACATCAAGCTACATCTGTCAGAACTCCTTATTAGATTTTCAACTTTATCTCTAAAGTATTCAGGCTCAAGGTTCATTGGGAATATTTGACAGATTGGTGTAACTTGACCTGCTGTCGTCCGTACGTTGTGACGTATGAAGAAGGATAAAAAAAAGAAACTCACTCTTAACTCATTCAGCCGCATACTCGCTTTAGCCTGTATCTGTATCATGTGCTTTAACAGCGCTTGATTCGCTACAAGCGGCGCGTGGTGTATCTTCAGTAGGAATATCGCGAGACGACAGAATAGTTCCGTGTTGTCGCCGCGGTCTAATAGCTTGGGCAACATCTTCACTATGTCACAGGCTACGCTGAATGGGATGAGAAGGAGGGCTTCTTCTAGATCACTGGAATTAAAGAATGATTTGTTAGAGTTAGGTACTATCGATAAATTTGACTAATGGCGAAAATATATCGAACCCCAAGCAGCCCCCTAATTGGCGAACACATTTTTGTCAAAACGCCCGCCATTCCGGTGCTGACTAAATTCACAGGACTAAACTAATAAAAAAAAAAACATTGGCTTCTGTTCTATTCTATTCTTAGAGAAATAGAAAAAATAAGTTTGTGAACAAGAGAATCAGCGCCAGTTCTTTTATGCCAAATTTGTTCGACTCTATATCAAACCGCCCCGTTAGTACGACCAGCCCCCCTAATCGGCGAACACATTTTTGTCAAATGATTGCGACTAGTTGGGATCGTTTGGACCGAACGGACCAATGGGAGGGGCGAACGATCCCAACTAGTCGTTCATATTTATATTTCTATTTCACTAAGAATAGAATAGAACAGAAGCCAATTTTTTTTTATTAGTTTAGTCCTGTGAATTTAGTCAGCACCGGAATGGCGGGCGTTTTGGGGGACCATAACTTATGTAATATTTACGCTCAAAGGTGCTTTTTCTCAGCCTAATTTGAATACATTATTTTGTACTTATATTGACGTATTTTTATACACGCTATGTTTTTATTCATGTCTAAACTGTCTATGGACTATTTCAATTTGACAGGACTAAATTAATATTTTATCTTATGACCATTTCTTAATGAAATAAAAAGAAAAATATGCATTGAACTTAAATTTAGTTTAGTTATCCCAAGAAAATGAACTAAATGTCCAATTACATTGTTACAAATCTCGGTTCACAAATAACAATACAACTGAAGCTCTACCAAATAGCACATAACATAACAACATTACAGTATTAACATTTTATTTTACGACTAGCTTTCCGCCCGCGGCTTCGCCCGCGTGGAGTTCGGTTATATCGCGCTTTTTAGATTTCCCTCGGGAACATCACATTTTTCCGGGATAAAAGGTAGCCTATGTTCTTTCTCCGGGTCTAAAGATTGTTTGTGCCAAATTTCATCAAAATCGGTTGAGAGGTCTAAGCGGGAAAGCGTAACAGACAGACAGACAGAGTTACTTTCGCATTTATAATATTAGTATGGATTTGACAATTTCAATATTTTAGATAAATCAAAATTGGGACACTTATCGGGGCCATCAATTGCGCTATTGAAATAATTTTAAAATGTGGGGTCTAACAAGAAATGTTTTGGACTGTCAGTTTGTGAACCACTGCTGCTTTTGTTTTGTTTGTAAATGTATTACTAACATAGTTTGTAGGCACATTGTAACTAACACTATGAGTCTGGTTGCTCGAAATAAATAGATAATAAATAAATAAATACAATATGTACAATATTATTTTCTGTTTATGCGAAACCCGAAACACGTGTCCAGTATTTTGAGTAAAGAATCTATGTATGTACAAAATTTCAAAAAGATATAATAAAAAACCACAAAGTTATGAGCTTGCTATTCTACTTGGTTGTTCCAACAAAAATATGGTCAAAGTTCCGCTCGGACGGGCGAGCGCGATGCGTTGACCTCTGGTGTCAGCTGTGGCGCGCGTGCAAGTACTATTGTGTAAGCATTAACTATCCTAATAATTTATCCATGCATTTCCATTTTCCATCCTTGTTGCGTCAACGACGATTTAAATAAGCGCGGGCTTCTCTTAACTCGTGCTGGTGGCGCCTCTCTCAAGAGTGCCAAGAAAAAGAACAAAAAAAAATGTATGGCGGCCTCAGCGCATACAACGCCGCGTCTATTCTAAATAATTTCGAATATCTGACTTTCTAAGGGCTTCACTGGCCAAATAAACCCTCAGTTTCCATATTGGTGGTGTGTCTGTGCTTGACGAGTGTAGGCAGTGAACAAGCAGCATCAAGTCCACATAAAGAAGATAGCTGACCGGCCGGCGTGTGCCCCGTCGTTGGTGATTCCTCTTTTCCTGTCCTGTTGGATCCAGGTTAGTGCTTTGCATGTTTGTTTTCCCTGCTTTGAGACCCTGGGGTTGATAGGAGAATGCAGTGACCCTTCCAGAAAGCATCAACAACTATGATCTATCGTAACCGCTCGGTAACCACACTGCAACAATTTCTAAATGTGTTTGGGAAAAATATAATATAATGTAAAAGTGATTGGAATCGATTCAGTTGCTTATTCTGAACAAACTATATTCAGGTTTCGCATAAATAAAAAATAACGTTGTATACATACCTGGACCGTATTCTCTTAACAGTTTCTACAAGGAAGTTTTCGGGCGTGGTGCAGTTGTAAGCAGCCATAAGTAGTGGCGGCTGAACGAACTGACCGCGCGCCTCAGCCAGCTCACGTTTGTATTCCGCGCCCACAGATAAACATTCCATTATCGAGTCGGCCTGGAAAACGTTAGATGAGTGATAAAAGTGACTTAAGTAATATACAGAATACTTTTTTTTTATGATGCACAAAACCCACCACACATTTCCCACCCACTGCAACTCCTGAAAGCCAGAATCAACAGTGGAGACCGCCAGAAAAATGCCGAGCAATGAAGCTCGACGAGTCCCGGAGAAACGATTCAACTGTCTTGGGTCCCGCAACAAAATTAATCAGAAAAGAATAGCGGAGGAGTAAGAAAAAAAATTATTATGCAAGAGTGGGAAATCCTTATGGACACAGACTGGTTCATTAGTGAAGTAATTTGAGCGTCTGGGCGCGCCGGACTCTTACCGGCGAAAACCCACTCCTGCTATACAGTATATTACTAATACCATTAAAATAAAGAGAAGTACTTACAGCTTTTTCTGCTCCGATAGTTTTTTTCGTCGGCATAGAAAGGCCGGGCAATCCTGGGACTGGAGCCTATGAGTAAAGAAAAGGTCATCAAACATTTTTTTTTAAGTGAAAACGTTGAGAGCACTTTTGTTGAATGGGGAAAAAGCATTGAATTCGCGTGAGCTTGACATACCCAACACCGTGACTGTTTCCATTTGTTTTCCTTTCTGTCGATCAATCCCACTACTGCTATTTTTTTTTTCTTCCAAAATATTTTCCATCATTAAACCATGTGTTTCAGTTGTCTAGGCTACAAACTTGAAGGTCCGTATTACAGAACGTCACTCAAAACTCAAGCTCTACATAAGTCTCGTTTGAAGCCTTTTGATTGGTTGAAACTAGTTTTAAGTAATGCTTAAGCATACATCAATGCTTGAGTTTCCTTCTGGAATACGGACCATAAAGTTGACAAACGTTGAGCAAAGGCGATTAATAAGCTTTGGAGGTACGAATTACGAAAGACGGGTCTGAACAGTTATGTGTGTGTGCCGGGTACGATGCGCCAAATGTTGTGTCGGGAGTTTGGTCGTGGAGGGTCTCCAGATCAATCTCCCTCTGGGTTTATCATTGCATCACCTCGCTCAACAGCCGTCTTCCTTCCTATTCACTCAGTTTTTTTGAGTGAATAGGGTCTTAATAAATTAGCGCGCTTAAACATCAACGATTGAATCACTGCTTACCTTCCTTAAAAAAGGTAATATAAGAGCATGTAGTTTACATACATGTTGTTCCCCTGTAGCGAGCCCCTCTTCCTGTTCGTCAGTGTCGCCCAGTACCAGCGGCTCGTCGGTGCGCGAGTACAGTCTCAGGGCTCGGTCCGCGCCGCAGGACACCGCGTGTAGACCGCCTGCCCCTACGGCGATATTCCAACACTCGCCTGCGTGGCCCTGGACATAGAAACAAGATTTGTTTAAATATTGTTGAATATCTCTTCTGATTTTTGTGTTTATTGGCGGTGAACGGCGAAGTAAACGGAACGCGACCATAGTGTGCGTGCTTCCGCTGAGCGCCGTACGACGTGGCGAGCGCACTTCCTTTCGAACTGGCAAGCTAACGAGTCGTGGTCGCGATCTTTTAATGATCACAAAAATGTAATTAATTTTAAGTATTTAAAGTAACCCCCGCGGGGGTTTTCGCCTTCAAATTTAAAATTAATAAAGTTAGGGAGTCTGCCAGTGAATTGTGTCGATGTGTGCCTTCTCGTGATCTGGTCCGTTGATCTACGAACTCCGCATCTGAAGGTTGGAGGTAAGTGGTTTGTCGCTTGTGGCACTTTAATCAGAGGTATATACTCCGAAGGCATCATTCTATCACATTTTTGCTTTTCTATTTTATTGCTATCCTAAATATAGTCCATTTGAATCTTGTATAAAATCTTTCGTGGTAGGCACGTTGCCCCCACAAATATCTATCAAGAAAAATAGAATCGCCTTAATGGGATGAATCCGGGCATCAATGCTGCAATAACTTGTTAATTTCGAAACTTTTAAATAATGGTCGACACTTGAGTCCTCATACCTGGACAAGCTATAAAGCAGGTATAGATATAAATTACGTTTATTTAGATAAAGTTAAGGAAAATTAAAGAGACAAAAAAGTAATAAAAAAATAACCACTCACATTTAAAGTAATAATATTATCATAACTATCTGCATCCCACTGCTTCACCTTCCCATCTTTCGATGCCGTAAAGAAGTAATGCGTTTGGGGCACAAACTGCAATGACGTCACTGAATCGTTGTGTGCAAATATGGACTTGTGACAATCTCCGAAGTCCATGCCCCATATCTTGACGTTACGGTCTGCGGAGCCCGTGGCTATGATGTTGGAGTCGTAGCTGATGTCCAGGCTGAGGACGGGGAGTTTGTGCCCGTAGAGAGATAGGTAGAACTGTAAGCGATAGTTGAGTTTAATAGGCAGGATATTTTTGTTAAAATTCTTTTGAAGATCGATAAGACGATGGCTAATATTATACTAGCTTTTGCCCGCGGTTTCGCTCGCGTTAAATTCAGAGTAACATGGTTCTCCTTTCCTGATTTAGAACACAGAAGAGAACTTGGAACATAATATAATTTGAATACGCTATATTATTAAGGACAGCCATTGCTGGATTTGGTACCTTTATATTTAAAAAACAAATTATCATAGTCCTTATTAGTACTACATTAGGGTTCACAATATTTTTTAACACAAAACAGTTTGTACCAACCTTAAAAGTATCAAGAAAGAATATTTTGACAGTAGAATCAAGCAGAGCTACTGCAATAAACTTGTTGTTCGGGCTTATTTTAACTGCACACACTGACTCTTCTAGTTCCAACGTCCTTGTATGCAGGAGAGACAGGACCTGAAATATAACACTTAAATTATCTGGAGGATGATATATCAAACATATAAGAGAGCTTCAAGTGCCGGACCGGTACGTGTGGAGGCGGCGATGCCCGCAACTGCTAAACGTGCCTGTGGCCAGAACCATCCTACTGGCGAAAGCACCCCTCACCCGTGCAATCCTATTTTATGTTAGTATGTTTATTAAAGTATTAGTGGATAACTGCACTGTCGCATTAGGGTAAGACCTGTAAGGACAGTTGTTAACTGATAAATAAATAAATAACTTTTAATACATTTTAAAGGTTATGTAAAGAAGTCATTATTGTTCTGGTGCATCCCTTTTTCGCAACAGAATAATGAGATTTTTTTTTGTTACCTTTGCTTTAGATTCTCCTGTCTGGTCTTCTATGAGTTCAAATTGCCACAGTTTGACAGTCTTATCGCCGCCACCGGAAAAGCAACCTCGCTGCAAAAAAAAAACAAAGATTATAATATAAATATGTCTTGCTTAAATTAGTCACATTTGTTCCAATGATAGTTTCTCTAGAGTTTGCAAAAGAAATGTTTAATAAAAAAAAATCTTATAACTGTGGATGTCAAATTCTTCACTCATCACTCATAGATTAGTCTAATCCATACTAATATTATAAATGCGAAAGTAACTCTGTCTGTCTTTCTGTCTGTTACGCTTTCCCGCTTAAACTTCTGAACCGATTTTGATGAAATTTAAAAAAACCCTGAGAAAGGACATAGGCTACTTTTTATCTCGGAAAAAATTGATATTCCCGAGGGAAATCTAAAAAGCGCGATATAACTGAACTCCACGCGGCCAAGCCGCGGGCGGAGAACTGGTAAATAATAATAGTAATGATTTTATTTTTATTATTATAGATTACTCTACTATAGACACGGTTTTAAAAAACTGACAGTTAATACTTGCACTACTTACTCTTCGTCTGCTACATCTACTATTCGCGCGAGTTAACTGTGCACCACACTCTGTGACGTCATTCGGACGATACGGTTTGCAAAAAATGAGAATTGTGTTAAAAAAATATATATTACTTTTTTATGTTATTAAAAGGTCGTTTTGATAATAAAGCGTCATAATACTAGGTCATTTTACTCATAACGTTTCGCAATTAAATTAATACATATGGACTGAAATATAATGTTGGTGCAACCTACAGGCTTGAAACACAAATTTAATGAAAAAAAAAAACTTAACAAAGCAAAAACTCTACAGAAACGGTAATAACAAAAGAGGATCTAAACTGTATTTAGAAAATTGTAACAAAGATGCTATCGCTACTAAGCGCTTACGGCGAATCCGGGGCGTCGCGCGGGGAAGCGGGAGAGGGGTCGCATTCCAGCAAGGTGCACAGTTAACTCACGCGAGTAGTATATCAAGTGTACTGTGTAGTCAGTTAGAGCTCCAAAACTTTAAACTTACCATGTCAGGAGTAAGTCCAACAGTAGAACACTCGGCGGTATGTGCAGGCACTTGCTCCAGTACTCGTCCAGCGCCCACGTCTATCAGTAGAAGGGAACCATCGGCACACCCTACCAGCGCGTGCCTGTCACCCGGCGCGAAACAAATGCTGCACGGACGACCAGACGGCACCGGTATGGTACGGAGGCAGGTTTGCGTTGTTCTATATATAAAATAGATTATTAAATGAATTTATTTACTAAACTTTCCTATAGAAATAAATAGTCCGACCGAATGTTCCGTTTCGTTTTCGGTTGAGTTTCGGTTTAGTTTCGTTTTCGGCGGCAAGCTTGCCGAAACTAGGACCGAAACTGAATGTGTGATCGGTCACGTTCGGCGCGTTGGATGAATGAATGAATCCCATCGGAGTCAATGTCGTGATTCGCTTGTTTGTTTGCTAATCGTTTTGTTTTGTAGTGGTGGCAGGTTTTCGAGTGATTGAGAACCTATCCACTCAAATAAATACCTATTGTGAGTGGTTTTTGAGAAACAACTAATATTTTTGTCATAAATAAAGGTTCTTACGTCGATTATTAATAGATTAAAATGTTGATCACTGCTTATCTTTGTAATTTAAAGAGAAAACAATAACGACTGACTGATTATAATAACTTTTTCTTTATTCTTCCCTCAAAATATAATTCTTGTAAGAAAGTTTCGGTTAAGGCCGAAACCGACCGTTGCCGAAATTCGTTTTCGGTTTCGGTCGGACACTAGAAATAAAACACATAAAAATCGATGTAAGTTACTTCAAATAAGACTTCATGCCACTCTTATAAAACTCAATTTTACATCCCTACTAATATTATAAATGCGAAAGTAACTCTGTCTGTCTGTTACGCTTTCACGTCTAAACCACTGAACTGATTTTATTGAAATTTGATACAAAGATAGAGTTGACCTTGAGAAATAACATAGGATAGTTCTGATTCTGGACTTTTGAAGAGTTCTCTTGGAAACGCGATATAACCGAACTCCACGCAGGCAAAGCCGCGGGCGGTAAGCTAGTAAATAAATAAAATTGTTACTTTGTGACAACTTACCTGCTCCAAAGTTTGACAGATTCAGCTGAGGCGGAGATTACGGCTAAATTGTCTGAACTGATAGCCACACATCGCGGGTCCTTTTGGTGGCCCGGTTGTGTTATCTGTTTAAGGCATTGTACTGCAAAATAAAACAGAAATGCTGAGTGGTTTGTGTGAAAAAGGTTAGATGTGTTTTTCTTTTCCTTTTCATTGTTTCTGTAACTAAAGCACCTGCCATCTCATCTCTTCACCACCCGTGGTTGACTGGTAGAGAATGCCTAAGGCATTAAGTCCGCGTCTGTACATTTTCTTTGTGCGAAAGTATAAATCCATACTAATATTATAAATGCGAAAGTAACTCTGTCTGTCTGTTACGCTTTCCCGCTTAAACCTCTCAACCGATTTTGATGAAATTTGGCAGAGACAATCTTTAGACCCTGAGAAAGAACATCGGCTATCTTTTATCCCGGAAATATTTGATGTTCCCGAGGGAAATCTAAAAAGCGCGATATAACCGAACTCCACGCGGGCGAAGCCGCGGGCGGAAAGCTTGTATTTTTTATAAATAAAGGGATACTAGTAAATAAATAAAAAGATGTTGCTAGAGTGATCATCAAGTTATAATCAGCTTGCAGGCTTGCAGAGCCTAGTTAAGGATTAATATAACAACGTTTTATTTCTTAACATCTAGCCTAATAAAAAGGTAGCTATCGAATGAAGCAAATTGAATAATAGCTGCGGCTATAGGACACGTGTTCCCGATAATAAGTCATAAAGCTCTCAGTACAAGAACGAAAGTAGTGTCAAAAAGTGAATAAGTTACAACGTAAACAAAAGTTGTACTATTGTCTGATGGCATTGTAACTTCACTTTCATAGTGGCAATTATAAATGCGAAAGTAACTCTGTCTGTCTGTCTGTTACGCTTTCCCGCTTAAACCTCTCAACCGATTTTGATGAAATTTGGCACAGACAATCTTTAGACCCTGAGAAAGAACATAGGCTACCTTTTATCCAGAAAAAAATTGATTTTCCCGAGGGAAATCTAAAAAGCGCGATATAACCGAACTCCACGCGGGCGAAGCCGCGGGCGGAAAGCTAGTAATCCATAAAGAACAGTGAAATATTGTAGCACAGTGGCCACATCATGGCTTTAAACCAAATCTTCCTCCGTGTTCGGTCCGCGCGGCCGTCTTTTTCGACATGAATAATTGGCTAAATGCACAAACCGTGCGAAGCCATGAGAGAAAGAAAGAAGAACTTTTGAAGATTTTTATTTTACTTGACATTGGCACAAAGTCATAACTAGTGCCACACCACAAAAAAAAAAACATGACGAATAAAAATACGCCACTTTACGTCAGGAGTGGATTAATAAGGCAGGTCAAAATTTTATCTTCTGTCCTTTTCTTAATGAAACAGAAAGAGAAAGATCGACTGAACTTAAAATTAATTTAGTTTGTGAACAAGGGAATCGGGGCCATTCCAGAAGGAAACTCAAGCATTGATCTCTGTTTAAACATTACATAAAACTAGTTTCAACCAATCAAATGGCTTGAAACGAGACTTAAGTAGAGCTTGAGTTTTGAGCAACGTTCTGTAATACGGACCTTAGAATTTTTGAAGTACCCGCAAACTTAAATAATTTATGATACTAATTTAATTAATAATACAGGTACCGTCAAATGCGCCAGATTAATCGGAAGTCCAAATATCGAAGGAGGGTAATTAGTTTATGTTTGAATGTGTTCTCATGTATGTGAAATATAAATCGCTACCAGAAATCGCAGTGAAAAAGTGTGCAGTGATTGTTTTTGTGCATAAAAGCACACATTTTTAACAACCTACCTTCATTCCTCTCAGAATTTTTTAAACTATGAAGTTGAACTGAATTATTGGCTAACGTCACGCCAACACGCAACTCTCCCGTAGTACCCAGCAGTAGTGTGGTAGACTTCAACTTGGCCTCCAACTTGATTGACGACAGGCGCTTCACTTCATCAGCTAAGGTCAGTAGCTCGGGTACTTCTGTTGTTTCGGCATCTGCTTCACCAGTTTCTTTTAATATTCTGAAACATAACAAGGACCAGTAGATATAATAATACAGGGGTTTATTTATAAATGTTGTTTGAAATTAGAATTATATCTTTACCCACATTTTTTAAAATTTAAGTTCTTTTTTAATCATATGTATTATTAACACATTTTTTTGGATATAGTTTTTGCTTTACTCTGTTTTAGTACAGACTACCAAACACAAACTGTGTTATCTGCTGATTCAGTAGGGAATTTAAGAGTATACTTCTCTGCTCTAGGTTTTTCTCTTTCCCCTTGAAATGGATAAAGTGAAAAAGAAATACTCACGCCAATTTCTTTCTTTGTTTCCTGATTCGTTTTTCCATCCTCATCTTGGCTTCATCGTCGGAGCAGAATGAGAACAGTTCCAACAGAGCGTCAGTTCCGTGACACGCCAACACACTCTGTCCTGGGTCAGTGGAAAGGCCCACCACGCGGCCACGCCCACCTCTCACTAGAGTGCCAACTTGGTGACATTGTAACACCTATAAATATTTCAAAATGAAAATACATGAAGCATATCTACAATGCCGCATGCAAACTACACCTCATAGCAGTTACATATCATAGTATACGAGATTCAATAAGTTGTATAAAGTATACTAGCATATTATAATATACAACTTCTTGACATGAACTTTAGGACAAATACCCGCCGGAAACAACATCTATCTGCCCAGTGCCCCCTAATCGGCGAACACATTTTTGTCAAATGATTGAGACTAGTTGGGATCGTTTGGACCGAACAGACCAATGGGCGGTCCAAACAATCCCAACTAGTCGCAATCATTTGACAAAAATGTGTTCGCCAATTAGGGGGCTGGTTGAATGATACTCTCTTATATGTTGATGATGAGTGAACTTTAAAACCTGTTCCTCATATTTTTAAATATATACATTTATCTTCTAAGAAATTGTTTAAAAATTATACATATGTAGGGTTATTGCAAGAAAAAAGGTCCTGCTCAAAATTTACTTTTTAATAAAAGTACCTACCTAAGAATATAACAGAGTATGTAGCTATATCGCAAACTTGTCTATGTAATCATGGTTTTGTAGAAGTTACAATATTGAATAATAATTTTGGCATATTACCAATTACAGATAGCTGTCCAAACCTATTATTAAAGTTCACTTACAGATGAGTCCTCAAGATTGTCAGTTTCTTCAAGTTTGACTATTTCAAGTTGTCTGGAAAGTTTCTCCTCATCTTTAACATCAGCTGTCCAGTTCAGTTTCCACACTCTCAATTCCTGATCCATGCTACCAGTCACTAGGTATCTCTCCTCTTTTAGCAGTACTGCTGACCATACCTAATAAAGATATTATTGTTATAATTTTGTTGTACAACATCGGCAATATGCCAACATTAACAAAAAAATTATGTATGTGTGGAGTTTTCAGAAAAATGGAAACTCAACTTATACATAAAGAGTAAGGTTTAATATTTGATTTCTTAAGGTAGCACTAGCAGAGGCAGAGTCTTTTTTACTACTTTTTCAAAGTAAATTTCATAGTGACATTATATAATTAGCTTAAATACATACTTCCATTTGATGGCCTCCTAAAGTCTTGAAGCAGTGTTTTGTCTCAATGTCCCAGAATTTAACAAATGTATCTTTGGAGGAGCTGATAACACAATTCTTCCCATTTACAAACAGGACACTGGTGATAGCCCCCTTGTGGCCACTGAAACGAGCTTTACCAGTTTCTGAGACCACATCCCATAGGATTACCTCAGTATCCTGAGAAACAATTATTCAAATTATATTTTTATGCTTCAAAGAAGTTTTCCAAACTGATAAAAACCACAACAAACAGTACGTGAATGCACACACACTTATACTTTATTTATTAGTGACATTTACAGTGAGTTTAACATCTCACGGCTCACCTTAGCTCCTGACACCAAGCGGTGTCCTTGTTCATCGTACTGCAAACATGTGACAGCAGTTTTGTGTCCAGCAAAAACACAAACTATTTCATTGTTTACCAGTTCAAATACATTAATGTTTCCATCTACATAGCCAACTGCTACGTGGTTGCCGCTAGGGCTAGCTGCTATCTGTGATACTACTACGTTTTCTCCTGGAAGAACTTGAGCCTAGGAAGAAAATAACATTTTGTAAACAGTATTTCTACAACATCAAATTGAGAAGTTCAACAGCTATTATAAATAATGAAATATTTTACAAATCTACAAAAAGTTATAATGTTAAATGCACAAATGCAATGTACATTTATGTATAAAAATTGGCAGTCCTTACTTTCTCCCCCAGCCTCATATCCCAGATCACAACATGTTCGCATGCTCCAACAGCAATATATCGGCCGCTCACCCCATTTAAAGACACATGAGCGCTGTTACAATCGGCACTAGCTATCACATTAAAAGTCCCGTTTGGTGCGTAACGTAAATATTGTTTCGTGAGACCCATTTTGTTTTCTATATTTCCCTTTAATACACTATCATAACCTCAAATCGATAACATTGCACGCGCACAGAATTCACACGCTATAGTTTGTTATGACATTTAATTGCAGGTGTTGCCAGCCAAACAGAAAACGTGCCGTGTAGATTGACAAAAGATCGCCTGTCGCCACTCGTCTGTGTGCGTTTGACCACGTGCAACGAGAAAATTGTAAATCAAGTGTTTTTCGACACATACGTGAAGATTTGACGTACATTTTACTAATTAAAAGCGACACGAAGTGGAGTTTAATCACATTGAAAGAGGAGTAGTAATAGTAAAGAACAATAGAAGAACAAACGAGTAATATGAAAAAAACGTAAACAATCAATTTATTTCATTCTAATATTTTGACACGCACTTCAATACATTCATTCATAACATTCTACCGACGTACCATTTTAAATATTGCTATAGTCTATACTCTTGATTTTATCTGTGGCGACTCATAATCGGTGATTCCGTATTCCGTAATTATAATTATTTTTACTCGTAGCACATTTTAATATCCCCCACATATGTTTAAAAAAGTGTGATTAACTGAGAGAAGTTCTTGGTTTATTTAGTTAGAAGTTTTATTTTTCGTTCTGCGGTAATACATACAAATCTGCCTTCAGGTTATTATGTTACTCAACAAAACCAGGTTTATTGTTTTTCTTGTTGATCCAACGTGCCGTCCCATTCCTTAATTTAATATATCAACATATGGTGGTCGGTTGGTCGACGAATAAGAAAACGTGCATGACTTTTTTGCAGGCTGGTGGGTTTCACCAATAGATCTCGCAAGAGCACTATGGAGGGTACTAACACGTCAGACATAGTGATCATTAGCGGCAACTCGCACCCTGAACTAGCTGAATTAATCGCGCAGTAAGTTTCTGCTCCTCATCGGTCATAATAAATGTACTTTTCAAGGTTTCAAATATTGACCTAGTGTTTGACACTAACAGAGGTTAAGTAGTTTGACCTCATTCAAATTTGTTATTTATGGATATAAATTGAATTAGAGCTAGTTTATTATCATGTCTTTGTCCTCTTTAATAAAAATATTATTCCTTGCAGTCGTCTGGGTGTGAGGAAAGGAGGATGCTCAGTTTACCACAAAACCAACAGGGAGACTATTGTTGAAATTGCTGATTCAATTCGTGGAAAGAATATTTACATAGTTCAGACTGGAACTAAGTGAGTATTGCTAGTAGAAATGTTTATCTACCAATGGTATAGGTATATGGTGGCATATGACACGAAGTTGAAATATTGAAATAGAAAATTTACCATATTGAAACATCAACAAATGTTATGAATTCCAGATAAGTCCACCAATGTACAAGTACAATCATAATTGAACATTTAAGCCAAACTTCTAAGTATGTACATATTCCAATGCTAATAAGTGGCAATATAGCTACACAATTTTATTTTTTGTTTATGTGAAACCTGAATGTAGTTTGTTCAGAATAAGCAATTGAATCAATTCCAATCAGTTTTACACCATGTTATATTTTTTCCCAAATACATTTAGAGTGAGACCGCAGAGTGGTTATCGAGCAGTTACAATAGATCCCAGCTGATGCCAGAGGTCAACACAACACAACACTCTTGCCCGCCCGTACAGACCTTTGACCATATTTTTGTTAGGACAACCAAGTAGAATAGCAATCTCATAACTTGGTGCTTTTTCATTATATCTTTTTGAAATTTTGTACACAGATTCTTTATTTAAAATTACTGAACACGTGTTTTGGGTTTCACATAAACATAAAATAATGTTGTATAACTTGTATATCTGGTTCTCAGTAATCAGCTTGTTGGAATCTTATAATGTATGCCATTATGTTGATTACAATACTATTGTTATAGTTTCATAGGATGTTATTACTGAATGAAGGAAAGCATTGTGCATTGAATGTTATCTGAACAATGATTCTGATTGTGTTTATCAAATGTTCCAGAAATGTCTAACACATTGTGTTAAAAGTGTTTTGATAAAATTTTGTTTTTTTTTTTTTATTTTAACTATAATGAAAACAATAACAATTTAAGGATTGCATTTTTTGTATTCTCAGTAACATGGATGGTAATTCCTATTTTTCTTTTTTTAATCTTTCTATTTTGTAGACTGCAATATAAATTATTGTTTTAGTTTTGAACAGTCACTTATACCATAACAATTAACTGTGTTTATGCAAAATGGAACCACTCGAGAAATTGAAGTTTCTTCTTCTTTTAAAGAATACTTTTTAAAAGTGGCCTAAATTCTCATACAAAAAAGAACCACCTTGTTTCCAATGGAAAAATCATGTGGTTCTTTTTTGTTTTGCTTAAATACAGACAACTAATCATAATATTTTTACAGAGATGTAAACAACAACATAATGGAGCTACTTATTATGGCCTATGCTTGTAAGACTTCCTCAGCAAGGTCTATTGTAGGAGTGATTCCATATTTACCATACAGCAAGCAATGCAAAATGAGGAAGCGCGGCTGCATTGTAACAAAACTCCTTGCTAAAATGATGTGCAAGTCTGGCTTGACACATATCATCACTATGGATTTGCATCAGAAAGAAATTCAGGGTTTCTATGAATGTCCAGTCGATAATTTAAGGGCATCTCCATTTTTATTGCAATATATTCAAGAAAGTGTAAGTCTATTTTTAGTTTTATCATTTTAATTCTGAAGCTCTAAAATTGCAATAATTATAGTTCTGAAGACATTTAAATTGACAGCATTTTAGAAACACAACATAAATTCTTATAATTGCCTTGTAAAATAAGTCACATTTTTGGCAAAGCAAACAGTATTTTAAATAATTTACTAATAAATACTTTCAGGTTTGACGCCACAGCTTTTAATATTTCTTTTGGCATATATCCAGCATCACCTACAAATCTAGAAAGGTGTTATTTGCAATCAAGTCCAGCAAAGCTGAAATGGTACCATCCCATCTGCATTCTTCATAAGTAATTAAATAATGTCAATTTAGATTCCAGACTATCGTAACTCGGTGATAGTGGCTCGTAACCCAGGCTCTGCTAAGAAAGCTACCTCATATGCTGAGCGTTTACGGTTGGCTATTGCTGTAATACACGGAGAGCAGAAAGAAGCTGAAAGTGATGAGGTTGATGGGCGCTACTCACCACCATGCTTGCCAAAGTAAGTATCTTAGAATTGATCCTTATAAATCTTACCTTGAACAAATTAACAGCAATGGTAACACTGATATGATAAGGAGTACTACTCAGATAAAAATTATACTTAATATTATTTGTGTTTGCATATTTCGATTTAGATTTGATAACATTATTTGAAGTTGCTTATCTTCTAAGAACACCAAATAATAGGGTGATGACACAACAAGCATTATTCCCTTGCAAATTGCAATATATGAATTCAAATTCATTATAATGATACAACGGTCTTCATTCTAGTCGATCACGCACCATGGACGTATCAGTCGGAGTTCCTGTTCACCCAGCAAAGGAAAAGCCGCCGATCAACGTAGTTGGTGATGTTGGTGGCAGAATAGCTATTATGGTGGTAAGTATCTCTATGGCAGGCACTAAATGTTACCAAGAATTCGGAACCCTTTGCATAGAATAATCTTGGTGGTATGCCATTTTCCTCGGTGGTAGGCCATTTTCTTCGATGATAGGCCATAAAATCGGCTGCCGGCAGAAGCTACCACCCACCAGACAAATTCTTGCCCCCAAGCGATGCGACATGTTCCGGCATGATGTCTGGTGAAGCCCTACGGTCTGAGCAGTTGGATTGCGATGTGTGCCGGGTACGATGCGCCAAATGTTGTAGTGTCGGGAGTTTGGTCGTGGAGAGTCTCCAGATCAATGTCTCTCTCTGGCGCAGCATCACTGGTCGTATTGTTGGGTTTAACATTGCATCACCTCGCTCAACCGCCGCCGTCTTCCTTTATATTCACTCAGTTTTATTGAATGAGTAAGATCTTAATAAATTAGCGGTTTTTGCCATCAACGATTGCGTCACTGCTTGCAATTGCAGTCAAGCACTAGTTTAATAAAACAAAAAAAAAAAAAAAACTTTTGTTATGAATTTGTCAGTTCGTAGCGAAGTGTAATAACTTCGTAGTTAAAATGTATGGAACAGTTGAATTTTATTAATAACCAGCGAAAAATTTATAACACTGGAATTCAACAACAACACAATCATCTGATGGCATGGTAACAAGTTGTTCCTTAAGGTCCCTGTCACCCTGTATAGAAATTACAATCTAGTTTTTGCCACACTGATTATTAAGAACTTCAGCTGTCATATTTTTATCATTTACAAGGAGGAGCAACTTGTTTTTCAAAGTGGATCACACTATAAAGAATCAATCAACGTACCTAGCCCAAATCTCTGTTCATGGCCAGTAACAAGCCACTTATCTTGTTACAGGATGACATGATAGACGATGTCCAATCATTCGTCGCCGCAGCAGAAGTTCTAAAGGAATGCGGAGCGTACAAAATATACGTACTGGCAACTCATGGGCTGCTATCATCTGACGCGCCTAGGCTTATCGAAGACTCGCCCATCGATGAGGTTGTGGTAACCAACACGGTGCCTCACGAACTACAAAAGATGCAATGCAACAAGATCAAGACCATAGATATATCAGTCCTCCTCAGCGAGG
Source organism: Sesamia nonagrioides (assembly GCA_017933935.1). Lineage (NCBI taxonomy): Eukaryota > Metazoa > Arthropoda > Insecta > Lepidoptera > Noctuidae > Sesamia > Sesamia nonagrioides. The sequence goes on along the minus strand of JADWQK010000137.1, from coordinate 861,649 downwards.
CAATCAGACGTATTCACAACAAGGAGTCCATGTCGTATCTTTTCAAAAACGTCACGCTCGAAGATTAGTCATATGAATGTTGCTTTCCATGTTCTAATGTTAAGTATTAATTAAGTATTATGTTCCTGTTTGAGTTTTATATTTGCTGATATGTATGGACGACGGCAGGACAAGCTACCCATTCGGGTAGCTTTTGTCAAGAATTGCAGATTTCTGTCAAGAATTCCCAATCAACCTTAATGCTTTAGAGATGAAGTTGAAAATCTAATAAAGAAATCTGACAGATTGTAGTATTTTGATGTTCTGTCGTCTGTGCCTACAAAAGTCCCTTAAAAAAATTAAGTTGTCTTTTATAAAAGTATTCTGCAAAGTATTATGCAACCTCTGTCAGTCATTATAAAACTCTTACATAGAATGGTTATATAATTCCTTATTTTATGTATTATTTTGTGTATTTCATTTCTTGTAACTTGCTCATCTTATTATTATGTTAAATTTAAATGAAATCAAAGGTTTACTTGAAACTGAACAACAGATTAAATTTATCTATGTCTAAATAATAATAAGTGCATATCCTAATCTCGTCAACCTATATGAACCTGTTATTATATTAAAATTAACTGAATAAATCGACCTAATATTCGCTCCGGTATATCTTGAACCGCATATTAGGCCAAATATTCGTATTTGGTTAAACCCATATTTGGCGCATCTCTACTTGTTTCCTTGCACTGAATTTGATTTTATTATGTAGCATTTTAATTGAATATTTTGTAAACTACTTACTATCATGGTGATCCATACCAAAAATAAAGGACACACATGAGGGCACATAAAAGAAATGTTTTAAATTGTAACATAGTTTTAGGAAGTTCTTTTGTTGTACTATGTGCAGGAATTATTTTTACGTGTGTTAACTCTTAAGGGGTTTATTCATAAACAATGATTAAAGCTAAGTGGCACTCAAATGTCAAAAATGTGTGTTGCAGTCTCTAATCACTAGTTAACTTTAAACAGCGTTTACGAATAAAAGGGTAAATGTATACTCATTAATGGTGACGTGAAGTGTAATCATTTTTTAACATAAACTTCCATTTTAACCAGTATTCAACATCCTTCTTTCCAATCTAATGCTGCTTATAAAATAGAAACTGAAATTGTATGAACCAGATATTTTCAGTATTGAATATCAGTTAGGTATAGCTATATATTTTCAGTTTGAAATTAATTTAAGAATATGTTTCTAAATTAATATTCTGTAATTTGTGGTATGGAGAAGGCCTAGTGTGATGCTACACCAGCGTTTATTCAATGTCTGAAATACCTATAGTTTAAATGAATATGGAATGCATAGAAAATAGTGATATGACTATAAGATACATAGTGTGGTATCACTAATTTGTTGGCACTAACTAGTGTAAAATGAGTGAACAATTTATGTTAAAGACGGTTCACTAATTTCACATTTGTTCATGCCAAAAGTTAACGAATCCGGATATTTGTAATTGTGTCCTTTCCAAGTTTTAAGTTTAAAAAATATTACTAAACAAACTGTCAAAAATATGCCTTGCCGTCTGAGATAGACTGAAGAGATGACCTTTATTCCAAATAAAATACGAAATGTCGACTTTTTTATAATAAAATATATACATAGAGAAAATATCAGTAAGTTACGTGAACAGTTCTTGTTGGTTCTACAGTGTTTAATAAATTAGAAGACACTTCCTTTTGATCTTTATATTTTATAGAAAGAGTGTTATATATTATGAGTCTATATTTTTTCTTAACATGTTTGTCGATAGGTATTATTGCTTTTGTGGATGACTTTTAGATGTATGTATGTAGCAATTTATGCAACTCTATAGTGGAGCTTTACATTGGGAGAAAAATAATAGTAGGTATGTCCATGCCAGGTGTATAATCAGATTACTGGAAAAGCTGTCTGGGAGTCAAAATCGGCTTCAGGCTATCAGGGTTACCTGACGTGTCCTTGTTTTATCTCCCAAATAGCTCGCTCATTTAACACAACTGTCCAATCTTGGCTGTCGTCAAAACTACTGTTGTTGTTCAGTAGGAGCATCACCTGACATTTGATGTGGACGCGTCCGGATAAATTGTTATGTACAAGATTTAATGTGAGAATTATAGTAATAAATTAATTATGTAGACAACAAAAGACCCCGCAATGTGTACTACTAAATATAGACTCTATTATAAAAATAAATAATACTGTGGCATATTTTTATTAGTTTTTCTTTGCATAAGTATACCTTTGCTTTAGTCCTCGTTTACAAACTTTATTTTTTTCAGTATCTTTATTATCTACGATAAATAAATGTAGCAGTAGCTGTGATGCACTTGTATAAGCCCCGCACGATGATATTGCGATTGGCGGCCATCTTGGTGACGTAGTCGAACTCGCACCGTCGGTACCGTTCGCAAGTTCAGTCCGCGCTTACCCACTTACGCACATCGAATATTTTTGTTAGCTTTTTGTTTTTGTCATCCTGTTTTATTGTTGTTCTTGAGTTTTGTTGTTTAGTTTTGTTTGCTGTTACTCGTTAAAAAGAGTAAGAAATTAATTAACAGTTGTGCTCGTGAAATTATAATTTAAGTGGACAATTATTTTGTTAAAGAGAAAAAGGACTAAGTTAGTTCTTGAAAGTATAAACCGTGCTTTAAAAAGTGCTTCGGACACTACTGAGGACATTTTAATACCGAAGCAACTACTAATAGTTATTAAAAATATTTTGCAAAATTCTACCAAAGTCACGGAGCGTGTGGCATGTGTCACAGGCGTTGCAAAAAATACTGTGACGAAATTGCGACGAGAGCATGAGTACAGAAACAGCCAGTGGCAGCAAAATGAGAACTCCTACTAGAGGAAAAAGACAAAAGAAGGAATATTTCAACGGGTTTTCCTTAACAGCTTTAAGAAATATTATAAAGGGTGTTTGGAGGTACACTCATAAAATATAAAAGTCGTGGATACCGGAAAAACAGTTTAATTCACTATCACAATTATAGGCGTAACTTAACGCTAGATATCAATGGTAGGAAAAACACTGGGAACACTGAGAACTTATCTCAGTATGAGAGTCAGGGTCAACTCTTTACTAACGACTGCTCGTCGTAAGGTTTGTTTAAGTACTGTGGCGATGCGAGCCGCAAGTGCAGAGGTATGTTTATTTTGTCGGAAACATTAGGTGTTGAGGGTTTGAATATTAACTAGTGTTGTGACATAATACGCCACAACCACCCCCCTACGGAGAAAATAACAAGTAGCTATTTACATACTAAGAAAAATACAAATTACACATAGTAGTAGCAAATACAAACAAACAATAGGTAAGAAATAAGTTTTAAAAAATAATAAAACATAAGCTAGAGGTCTAACCTATCCTTAAATCTAACAGTGCGACCTGACCGAGTGGTAACTGGTTGTTGAACAACAGGTGGTACAGTCGGCTGTACGGGCGCGCGGATGACGCCGATGCAGGAGGCGCGGGCGCTGCGATCTGTTGCGGAGCGGTTACCCGGGAGAGGTCGCTCTCATCACGTCGGGGTCACCAATTTTGGAGGTACACTCCTAAATAAAAGTCGTGGATACCGGAAAAACAGTTTAATTCACTATCACAATTATAGGCGTAATTTAACGCTAGATATCAATGGTAGGAAAAACACTGGGAACACTGAGATAGGTTATGAGAGTCAGGGTCAACTCTTTACTAACGACTGCTCGTCGTAAGGTTTGTGTACGTACTGTGGCGATGCGAGCCGCAAGTGCAGAGTTATGTTTATTTTGTCCGAAACATTAGGTGTTGAGGGTTTTAATATTAACTAGGTAGTGTTGTGACACAATACGCCTCAGGTGTATCTGACATCGACGCACAAACGAGTACCATGGATCCAGTACATGATTCTGAACCCCCCGGTGGTGGATTTTTTTTTGAAATCATGAAAAAGCCGACACTTTTTCATGATTTAAAAAAAATATATGTAGTTTTTTTTTCACTTCAGACCATTCACAATAGCTATACTTTTATAACCCAATAAGATTTTAAAGTAAAAATTAAATAATCCGCTAATTACATAAAAAAGCACAATGAAAACAAACCCCGAAAAACGATCTTATCAGCTGATTTAATAGAGTTCACATCAGGGATCAACGTCATACCTACAAACTCGCACGGCGGCACGCTTGCAACGTTGAAAAGCCGAGCCGACACTTTTTTTCAAACACTGTGTATTCTGTAACCGTTCATTAACGACATAAATGACTATCATAATTTTATTAGTGGCATGCGGTCTAGCCTTTTCGCGAAGTTTGCGTTACGATGTCAGATACACCCTGTAGGTACATTCAATGTATACGGTGAGGAGAAAAATACCCACAATGCGCAAAATATTGGCGGCTTCAAAAGTAGACCTTAATTATACTGGTAGTGAAACTACGTTAAGAAAAATAATTAAATATGATTTAGGCTACCAATTTAAACGATGCTACCAAAAAAGACTGGCTCTAATTGAAAGACCCCAAATTCAAGCGTGGAGGACTAAATATATACGACGTATGAAAGAAAATAACTCGCTTGGTAATAACAAAAGACCCGTTATTTATCTCGACAAAACGTGGATACACGCACACTACTCGGTAAAAAAATGTTGCAAAACAGCAACCGATGTCGGAGTGAGACGGAACGACAGCCCCGGCCGCCGATGGATAATAGTTCACGCAGGAAGTTAAAGCGGTTTTGTTGACAATGCCCTTTTAATGTTTAAAGCAGACACCAAAACGGGGGATTACCATAATCAAATGAATGCTGAGAATTTCACTAAGTGGCTTACAGAAAAATTAGTACCCAACATACCACGCAACACACTTGTGCTTTATAAACAAAAAATCAGAAAGGTGTTTAGTTTTCATCTTCCCTGCCTATTCATCATTCCATATTTCCGTTTCTGGTCAGGGTTTGGGTTTAATGGCGCCGTACATTTTATTAGTTCCACTTGAGGCTTTTCAAAGTTGTTACCGAATAAAACACTCAAGTTTTGGCGGGAATATCAAGATGAGTGTCACGCTCATTTTTCATTGGACTTTTAAAATTATTTATAGTGTTGTTTACTAAATAAAAGCGCGTGATTTATGTAGTAAAAAGTGCATTCAGTGAATAATTCATTAAGAATAGTGAAATATCGCAGCATAGTGGCCACGTCAAGACTTTTTCCCAAACCTCACTCGTAAGACGGGTCACGCGGCCGTCTTTTTCGCCATGAATACCTAATAATTCATAATTACGTAACATTGGCTGTGCTGTGCGAAGCCAAAAAATAAAGAAAGAAAAGAATAAAACACTCTTTACAGTTTGATTGGAAGTCCGGAACTAAGTTTTCAATTTGACATAGCGTTCCTGAACGAAAACTGTTATGTCTAATTTATTGCCGATCAAATATGAGCTTTAGATTACTGTTTATATGGTTTATTTTCCCGTGTACTCAAGTCTCACAATCCTTTTCAAGTTTAAAAATACCTAAAATCTGCGACAGTGTAGTGAAATTACAAAATTTTATTTCCCAAATAAAATAAACGTTAAGTAATGTTTTTAAGAAGAAATGTATTATTAAAGTCATTATTTACACTGAAATAATTGCATTTGCTGATTTTGTAGATATTTGTTACATTGAGGTTATTTTCCTCAAATAGGAATCAAGATATAAAACTATAATTTATTTCACCATGAAGTTACTGAAACAAATAATGTGTGTGTCTAAGACAACTTGGATCAAGTCGTACACACGCACTTATGCCAGTGCCAGTAGAAATATTTTAAAACTTAGTGAAAGGGGGATGTATCAGGATATGTTTCCTAATACCGCCGGGTAAGTGTTAAAATTGATAAAATCTTATTTAAAAACTTTGGGCGGCTCTATGAGAACAAACCCAGGCCATAAGCAATATGCATCTTTACTTCAGTCTGTTTATCAGTAGTAAAACTTAGTTACACACTTCTGTTTGATGATATTGAAGTGTTGATGCAGGATACACATGTTTTTCTATAAAATTTACAACTTCTCTGCGTATTCTGTTTCAGATCTGAAATATTGAACTTATTGAATAAGGCTCCACAGTGTGTGTACGCTGGTTTCGACCCCACAGCTAACAGTCTTCATGTTGGAAATCTGCTTGTTATAATAAACCTCTTACATTGGCAAAGAGGTGGCCACTATGTTATTGCTCTGGTAAAGTATTATTCTTTTAAAAAGGCTCATTCTAATAAGAATCAAATCTTCTGACTTTTAATTAACATAAAGTGATAACAGTAATAGCTGTATTGTACTAGAAGCCTTTCCCCTAATAATTCTCCAACATTTATAACCCTGTATTGTGAAGGGGTATCATATTCCCCAGTAAATGGTTAGAAATACAAAAATTTTGCTGCAGTCCGTTTAATTAGACTGGTCAATAGTCAATAGACATAGTTGGATAAATTCTTAGATGACTTTTAACAAAGTACTTCTACAATACAGTACAGTAAAAACCCTCTTAATCTATCACCTTCGGTACTGAAACCATGGTTGGAATGAAAAAAAGGTTGGACTGCCCGAATCTAATATTTATTGCAAAAAAAATTAAAAGACATTTAGTAGAAAAAAATTAAACAATTTATGAACTAAAAGATGTCTACTGTAAAATAAAAATATGTTTTTTTATACAGTGTAACCCCGTACAGTGTGCCCCGTGTGGTACCGGGCCTAGAATTGTACCAACCCATATCCTCCCGTGGGTGTCGTAAGAGGCGACTAAGGGAAATCACCAGGGAAGCGGGCAGCAGCGCTTCTCCTGTGTAATATCAAATCACTGCGATCCCCAACCCGCCTGCCAAGCGTGGGGATTATGGCAAACCCCCCCAATGATGCACACGATACAGCCCAGGCCCCTAGTCCCCGGCAGCTCCGCTATTCCAGTCTACGGTAGCGGACTCGGTTACGGCGGAGCAAGGGGTGCTAAGAATCTCCGGCAGAGGTCCGGCTACCATCACAAACGACGACCTTTGGCCCTGGCAACATTTAACACGCGCACACTACGGACCGATGAGAAGATTGTCGAACTGGAGGAAGAACTGAGCCGGTTGCGCTGGGACATTGTGGGGTTATCTGAAGTCCGAAGAGAGGGAGAGGACTCGATAATCCTGAAGTCTGGCAACCTGCTCTATTTCCGGGAAGGCGACCAGCTGTCCCAGGGTGGTGTCGGGTTTATTGTCCACAAGTCCCTCGTGAACAACGTGGTTAAAGTCGGGAGCCTTTCGACTCGGGTGGCGTACCTTGTACTGAAAATAACAAAACGATATTCGTTAAAGGTTATACAGGTCTACGCCCCGACGTCTAAACACTCTGACGATGAGGTGGAGGCCATGTATGAGGACGTCAGTAGAGCCATACATTCCTCCAAAACCCACTACACCGTTGTCATGGGGGACTTTAACGCAAAACTGGGCATGCGAGAGGCGGACGAGACGAAAGTGAGGCAATTTGGAGTTGGAAATCGGAATCCCAGAGGTCAGATGCTAATGGATTTCATGGAAAGGGAAGGACTCTTTGCGATGAATTCTTTTTTCAGGAAACCATTGCACCGCAAGTGGACCTGGCTCAGCCCCGATGGTCAGACCAAAAACGAGATAGACTTCATAATGTCAACGAGAAGGCAAGTGTTCAACGATGTCTCCGTGATCCATGCGGTAAAAACCGGGAGTGATCACCGTATTGTTAGAGGCATCTTGAACCTCAACATTAGGCTCGAACGCTCTCGACTTATGAAGTCTACGCTCCGTCCAGCGTCAACACAACTCCAAAACCCCGAGAGCTTTCAGATCGAACTACAAAACCGCTTCGAATGCCTCGGTGAATGCGTAGATGTGGACGACTACAACAACAGGTTTGTGGAAACTCTCCAAACGGAAGGGTCTAAGTTCTACAAAACCCTCCGTTCAAAAAGACAGAAGAAGATCTCCGGTCCCACCCGCCGGCTAATGGAAGAAAGACGGGAGGTGATCTTAAAATCCCCTGATGACGCTTCGCGCATCAGATGCCTTAACAGACAGATCTCAAAGTCTCTGACTCGCGATATACGCCAATTTAATACAAATTGTATTAAAGAGGCTATCGAGCGGAACAAAGGCTCCAAAGTGTTCGCACGAGAATTGTCTGTTGGACAGAGTCTACTTGCGAAGCTGAAGACTGGGGATGGTAGGATCGTCACTTCCAAGCCCGAGCTTTTGGGTGAGATCGAGAAATTCTACGGAGAGTTATACACATCAACACACGCACCTGTTGTAAGCCTGGCTAATGATCCTAGAGCCAGACTAACCCGACACTACACCGACGATATCCCGGACGTCAGCCTGTACGAGATTGGTATGGCCCTGAAACAGCTCAAGAACGATAAGGCGGCTGGAGATGATGGAATTACGGCTGAGCTTCTGAAAGCGGGTGGCAAACCGGTTCTTAAAGCGCTTCAGAAGCTATTTAATTCCGTCATTCTTAAAGGCGAAACGCCTAGGGCGTGGCACAGGAGCGTGGTGGTTTTGTTTTTCAAAAAAGGTGACAATACCCTCCTGAAAAACTACAGACCGCGATATCCCTCCTGAGCCATGTCTACAAGCTGTTTTCTAGGGTCATCACGAATCGTCTCGCTCGCAGGTTTGACGATTTCCAGCCTCCCGAACAAGCAGGCTTCCGAAAAGGCTTTAGCACCATAGACCACATTCATACGCTGCGGCAAGTTATACAGAAGTCCGAGGAGTATAACAAACCACTATGCTTGGCGTTTGTGGACTATGAGAAGGCCTTCGATTCGGTTGAGACTTGGGCGGTGCTACAGTCTCTCCAGCGGTGCCAAATTGACCATCGATACATTGAGGTGATAAAGTGTTTGTACAAAAACGCCACCATGTCAGTCCGTTTCCAGGATCAGGACTCGAAACCGATCCAACTGCAGCGTGGAGTGAGACAAGGAGATGTCATATCTCCTAAATTGTTCACTGCTGCGTTGGAAGATGTCTTCAAGCTCCTGGACTGGAAAGGACTTGGCATCAACATCAACGGCGAGTACATCACTAATCTCCGTTTCGCAGATGATATCGTGGTCATGGCTGAGACCCTGGAAGACTTGGGCAAAATGCTCAATGACCTCAGCAGAGCTTCCCAACAAGTGGGTCTAAAAATGAACATGGATAAGACGAAGATCATGTCGAACTCTCATGTCGCACCCACTCCAATTGTAGTTGGTTGCTCTGCACTCGAAGTTGTTGACGAGTATATATACCTGGGACAGAAAGTCCAACTAGGTAGGTCCAACTTCGAGAAAGAGGTGTCTCGGCGAATCCAGCTCGGTTGGGCAGCGTTCGGGAAGCTACGCTACATCTTCTCGTCGTCCAAGATACCACAGTGTCTCAAGACGAAAGTCTTTGACCAGTGTGTGTTGCCAGTGATGACTTACGGAACTGAAACGTGGTCGCTCACAATGGGCCTCATACGAAGGCTCAGAGTCACACAAAGGGCAATGGAAAGAGCTATGCTAGGAGTTTCTCTGCGTGATCGAATCAGAAATGAGGAGATCCGCAGAAGAACCAAAGTCACCGACATAGCTCTGCGAGTCGCTAAACTCAAGTGGCAGTGGGCAGGGCACATTGCTCGTAGAACCGATGGCCGATGGGGCAGCAAGGTTCTGGAGTGGCGGCCACGTACTGGAAGACGCAGCGTAGGGAGACCCCCAACAAGGTGGACCGATGACCTGGTGAAGGTCGCGGGAAGCCGATGGATGCGGGCAGCACAAGACCGGTCATCGTGGAAAGCCTTGGGGGAGGCCTTTGTCCAGCAGTGGACATCTATAGGCTGAGGAAGAAGAAGAAGAAGATACAGTGTAAGTATATACTGGCTAAAAACATCTGAACACACTTATTTATGGTTTTATGCAAGCCTGCATGGTCATGCTAACTGAAGTAACAGACCATCCAAGGTCAGATTAAAGGTGTTATACTGTACTACAAAAATCATACTTCTAGCACAAATACTATGCACATGATCATACAACATCTGTTACTATTTTTTTTCAGTTAGGTGGAGCCACAGGTTATATTGGTGACCCGAGTGGAAGGAGCACAGACCGCATTGCACTACAAAGTGATATTATACAAGAAAATATTAAATGCATTGAAAGCAACCTATATACAGTATTTGAAAACCATAAGAAGTATATCTGGACAAACGATGAAAGTAAACTTAAACCTATCAAGTAATTATGGTCTCCTACCTAAGAAAATTTTTCTCTGGAATAATGTACCTGTTATGTTAATCACTGTAATTTGAACTTTATGTTAATGATCATAAGAGTTACCTACTACATGCTTATAACAACAATAAATCCAATCTATCTAAGTCATCATCATCAGCCTAGAGCAACCCACTGCTGGACATAGGCCTCTATTGTATGCTATTGAACTCGATTTTCGGCAACTTTCTTCCAGCTACCCCAAACCATCCTTTTTTTGTTTTTGGGGGATACCTTCAAAAGGCACCTGACCCCCTAGGAATGAGGTTGGGTAGTGTGGGATTTTACCTCATTAAAACCACCCTGATGATCACCATGTCCGCATAGAGGTGGCCCCGGTTCCTCTTAAAAGACCAATTCCGGAACCTCCCCTGCGCAACGCCTGTAAGGCATATCCTAGGGGAGACTAAGAGGGCCTCCTCTAAACCTCCTATGTACGGTAGTACGTGATTACTGTGCTATCGTCTTCCCTAGAGTCACTTAGTGGGTAGGTAGAGTCCCCGCTCTGTATATACATGACCCCAAAGGTCCACGCCCCAAGCCATCCTACGAAAATACTCGCTCCATATAGCTTGAGGGCGTCCTACCTTTCGATTTGATACAGATTCGCCGTCACCACTCAAGATCACGTGTTCACCGACGGTCATCGGTTCTACTGCTAATAACTAAATCGATAATATAATTTCAGGGTAGTCAATAATGAAACATGGTACAGAAATATAGACTCCATACAGTTTGTGAGTGAGATTGGAAGAAACTTCCGAATGGGAACCATGTTACTGAAACAAAGTGTTCAAGCTAGAATAAATTCAGAATTAGGAATGAGTTTTACTGAATTTGCATACCAGATATTCCAGTCTTATGACTGGCAGCATTTACTAAAGGAATATAACTGTAGATTTCAGGTAAAACTTCATTATAATGATAGGTACTTGAAAGGCAAATGAGTCGGCAACAAAGCTAACCTTACAGGAAAGTTTAAAGTTGGATAATTAAGAGAAAAAAGTGAACTATGATTGAGATGGACCTACGCCTGTAGGAAGAGTACAAAAAATTATATGACTTTTTTTTTCTGAAAAGTTAATAAACGCTTCTTTTGTGAAGTTAGCCCTATGTTGCTCAATCACTTTTCCCTTCAAGTGCTGATATGCTTTACACATTCATGTTTGTAAACATGGGCGTACCCAGCTTCTGGCCTAGGGTTAGGCAAGTCAGGCCTAGGGGAAGGCAAGTCAGGCCTTTGTAGAGATGAGTCCTCGTTTATACTTTGTTTAGAAATTAGGGGAGTCCATACATGAGAGATTTCAGAAGGGGGGGGGGCGCTGCCCCCACTTGGTTACGTCCATGTTTGTAATTACAATTGAAATGGTTGTTATAACTCAAATTGTAACTGTTTTAGATAGGTGGTAGTGATCAAATGGGCAATATAAGTGCAGGGCATGAACTAATTAGCAGAACTGCTAAGCAAAGTGTTTATGGTAAGTCTTTAAAATTATAATTAATATCAGTAGCCTAATTAAATTAAGATTACGGCGGGCCGCGCCCCCACGCACCGTAAAGCAATAATCCTCCTTCATTCCTTTCATAAACTTGACAAAGTCTTGCCGCCAAGCGATTCGTCGTGTTCCGGTATGATGTCTGGTGAAACCGTTCGGAGGACGGGTCTGAGCAGTTGTGTTTCGATGTGTGTCGGGAGTTTGATCGTGGAGGTTCTCCAGATCAATCTCGCTCTGGCGCAGCATCGTTGGTCGTGTTGTTGGGTTTAACATAGCATCACCTCGCTTAACTGCCGTCATCCTTCCTATTCACTCACTTTTTTTTGAGGGAATGTGCTTAATAAATTAACGCTCTTTACCGTCAACGATTGCATCTCTGCTTACCATCAGGCGGGATTGCGGTCAAGCAGTAGTTTATAATTAGGTACTCGTCCACACTACACTACACACATCACACACTAGGTAGGTTCATACATCGTACTTTGTTGTATGTAAAGGCGTTGCACTGCGGCTCGTTGCATCCGTAATATGCACTTGGTGTTATAAGAATAAACTAGTTCCCGTCTGACTACAATTTAACCCTTGACTGGTAACCTGGATACGCTGGGCGCGTACGTGCAGGCGTTCGCGGACGATATCGTGTTGGTGTTCTCTGGGCACACGGCGCTCGGGATCCAGCGGGATGCCAATGCCGCTCTAGACTGTGTGCACGAGTGGGGTGTCGTAAATAAGCTTCGCTTTTCCGCCGAAAAAACCCAGGCGATGGTTGTTACGCGAAAGCTTAGATACGACACTCCGGTCGTGCAGATGGGTGGCGTTGACATCTCGATGGTGACCGAGCTCAAGATCCTCGGAGTCATCAGGCGGGATTACGGTCAAGTACTAGTTTATAATATGTAAAAAAACGTTTGTAAAAAAGGCTTTGTATTATTTTTTCAGGTTTAACACTACCTCTAGTAACGACAGAAGAAGGTGATAAATTCGGCAAGTCAGCAGGAAATGCTATATGGCTAGATCCAAAGAAAACTAGTCCTTACAGCCTATACCAATTCTTTATCAGAACTAAAGACTCTGAAGTGGAGAAATTGCTGAAGTTGTTCACATTTTACAGTTTAGGAGAAATACGGGACATCATGTTTAAACATAAAGAGCATCCGGAACAAAGATATCCACAGACCTGTTTAGCTGACCAGCTTACGACATTAGTACATGGAAGTTAGTACCTACTAGGAGCGCACATTGTTTGACTTGTTGTATCTATTTTCACATACGCATTTACCTATCCGCTCTCGAAATCTCTTCGAATAAATGCACCGTTAGTCATGTTGTATTCCTATGAAGTTAATTTCTCAATTTCCAGAGGAGGGTTTAGAGCGAGCAATGAAAGCAACAGAGGCGATATACAGCAAAGACGTAAAGTCTCTCGTCGCACTTAGCAGTACAGAGTTGGAGCAAATATTCGAAAATGCGATTGTGACTAATTTGCTGCTTTCGCCTGGTATCACCGTGCTGGAACTTGGCTTGAAGGCTAAATGTTTCCCCACTGAGAGTAAGTTATTCTTTGCAAAAATTGTCATCATCGACCTCTTTTATCGTCCCACTCCTGGGCAGAGGCCTCCTCTCATACAGGGCAGGATTAAGCGTTATCACCACGCTCGCTCAATGCGGGATGGCGATTTCAGACTTCAAGTCCAGGTTTCCTCAAGATGTTTTCCTTCACCTTGTAATCAGTCATTGGTGTCCAAGATATATTTAGGAGTACATATAACTTAGAAAAGTTACATTGGCACTTGCCTGACCTGGAATCGAACCCGCACACTCATACTTGAGAGGCTGGTGTTTTAACCACAAGGCCACCACGACTTGCAAAATTGTAATGGTTGATATTTGAGATCGTAAAATTATGAAATTGGACAAAACACTTCATTGTTGTAAAGTGGTGAAAACATCAAGAGATCAAACTGGTTACTGGAGACCTATTTGACTACTGATTTTGCTCATTTTTTATCAGACTGTAAAGTCAATTTTGTCAGAGTGGAACTTTTGTAATACATTGAAACTATCATCTTTCTTCGCCAGATGATGCAATAAGGATCATACAAGCCGGCGGATTCTACATCAACCACCAGAAAATACAGAAGATAGACGAAGTTATCACACAGTCTGCGCACATTCTACCGAATTTACTATCATTACTTAGGGTTGGCAAACGTAACTACTACATTGTGAAATGGCAGACGTAATTATAGAGATATTTATTAAAACTTGTTTTATTTCGGGTTTCGTATCGAAAACAAATCTGCAATCCTAGAAAATATTGGGTAACTGTGTGATTAATTAAAAAACAAGTATAATGTTTGGGCTATTTTATTAATACTTACAACAGAAGCTGGTATACTTGAAGTATATAATTAATAAAATGCATATCACATAAGATTGTAAACACTACATAACATACTTATTGCTAAAATAATAGTCATTGAAACAGCATTGCGTTGATTACTAACTATACATAATGCATTGACAAGTCACGACGGTACACTGCCATTAGACACATTCAGTTGGTCAACGCCGGATTTTCTTTATAAATACAATTAATTTACTTTGAATACAAAAAATAAAGTCTATGTTTAGCAGCCAATAAGTCGAAAAATGCGTCTCAATGGCTAGCAAATAAAATGACTGCCGGCGCTGGCCCTAATGTCTGCACGTCAATGGAAACGCACCATCACAAATATCGTAAAATATGGCTGTTGTTACAATAACATTTGTGCATGCTCCCGCGAGCGGTCACCGACCGGGAGTGGTGATTATATTTTTCTAATATCACAAGTATTAATTGCAACATTCACTCATTGTACAAACTAGTTTACAACGTTTAATTAATTATCTTAATAAAATTATATTGCATAAAAAAGCTACATGGACAATCTAACCGATATGTCTTTTTGGAATACCATTCCGGGGGTCAATCAATCTTTAATCGTCAGACCTACGTATTACGCAAAAGCTGTAATTTCTATTTTGGTAATAGATAATATTATTCAAATTATCACTTGTTATCTTATTAATAATGCTACAATTTTACAAAAATAAATACATAATACTCATTTGATGCAAAGAAAAACTATTCTCAATACCTTTTTCTGCGCGACCGTGTCACGGCTTCGCAGAAAAGAGCATCTTCAGTCTAGTTGCGACTTCATAATTCACGACAGCGGGAACTAGAATATAGATAGAGCACGACTGTGACGTATTGCTCTCATGGCCGTGTTCGGCATGGTGACTAGCGTCGCCGCTTCAACCTCGGCATGGGCACGGGGCTGTAGGGCGGCGGCTAAAGATCCGTACTCTCTCTTTGTGGTTGCACCACTTGGGCAGACTGGGGCGCGGGCGGGGCCGGCTGGGCAGCGGGTGCAGACGGGGCTAGAAGAGCCGCTGGAGCAGACGGGGCCGGTTGGACTACTGAACCCACCGCGGCTGCAGGAGCCGGCGCCGACACTGGGGGCGGTGGCGCGGGGACTAGAGGGCGCGGCGGTCGCCCCGTCTGCGGCCGTGGGGACGGGCACTCTGTGATATCGCCCTCTGACTGGGATAGCTGCCGGCTCGCCACGCACAGGCTGCGCGGCTCCTCTAGGTCCCCGTCACGACCTCCAGAACTGTGCGTGCGCTGCACGGTCGCACGCGGCGTTTCTTCACCTTCTTTCTCCACCGTTGCTGCACTCGCTCCCACTTGAATGACCATGGGGTGTTGTTTATCAACGGTGTATATGTGGGTGCGTTCCAAAACTGTCGGAGAGCCGTCCGGAGCATCGGTTAGGGAAGAGCGCGGGGCCCTGAAACTGTGCGGGCGCAGCGCGGCGGGACGCTCAGGTACGGCGGGCTTGTGACGCAGCGTGACGTCGGCGGTGTCGTCCGGTAGCGCGGGCACGATGGTGCGCGGCGCGGCCACGGGCCGGGGCGGCGGCTGGCCGGCCGGCTTGGGGGCCGGCGCCAGACGCGCATGCGTCGCCTTATCTACTGGGAATGTTCGGTCGGCTCCCAGTGACGCAGGACCGCTGTACGCGTCACCTACCACCTTCATTCTGCCCACGACGCCCGTCTGTGCAGTCACGTTTTTTACGATTAGTGTGGTCTCTTTTCCGTCGGGTCCTTTCAGTATATCGAGCTTATCCTTGTCTAGCTCGAGGCTCTGCCGCCGCGTGTCGGCGAGGTTCTCGCGACTGCCGCATCGCGCCGCCTCTTCCTTCATGGCCCGGCTCTGTCGGTACGTGGAGCGGTTAATAGTCTGTACGCCGCTGATCACTTTGCCAGTGTCTGCTGATATCACAGGTCTGGGAGGCTTGGCAGGCTTGTCCATGTCAGCATGAACCTTCGCTGCACTCGCCTGCTCCCTGATCACTTCAGGAACAGCTTGGGGCTGGGGTTGTGACTGTGACTCTGCTTTCTTATTTTTATCCGGAGTAAAGTTAGGTGGCACTGGGGCTAAGGGTTTGTTTTTTCGCCTCATTATCGGCTTTGGACTTCCGTGTGGGGGACTAGATTGATCAGATAATGAGCTGTTGGACTGAGCCTTTTTCATATCGTTCTCTAGCAATATTAAACTAGTGTCGTGACTGTTGCTCCTCGAGTGCCGGCCGCCATCTGTTACTTTGCTCAAACTTTGGTGATTGTAGTCGAACATAGACTTGCTCATGCTGCTATAGTCTCCGTTCGCTGGTTCATGACTCAATGCGGCAGTTTGGTTGTAACCATGGACGAAGTTGGGCGAGAAACCATACTCGCACTGATCTGGAAGTAGATCCTCTTTGGTGAATGAAATGAAGAAATTTACGTCGTCTTTATAGAACCAGTCGGCATGCTTGATGAGTAGCTCCACGATGCAGTTGACGGCTGTCGTAACGTTCATGTCGAAGGTGCTGTTGTCAGCCGCCCACAGCAGATTGGGCGCAATCACGATGGCGAGGTTCGAGGGCGTCATTTTGTTTGTACTTTGGTTCTGTGTCAAAGTAGACAAAAATTTTATAAGATACCTAAGATTTTGGAAGTTAGCCTCGGGGAGTAAGTGTATGGCTTCCCAGAGAGCGTTTAGTCGAGTTTGTTCAGAGGGCTGTCGGGACGCGTTCACGAAATTTTCGTAAAGGCGGAACGTTAGGATGGGTTCGGGCAGCTCTCTGAGGTAGCATTTGAGCACCGAGGCCACTACATGCATGTCCCGGTAGTCTCTGGGTAGCGGCACAGTGAACAGGCCCGCGTTGAGAGATAGTTTCATTCTGCGCACCTTGGACGACGCTGGAAGAGACAGACGTTACTTATTACCTCCATTGTTATTTACGATAAACACCATTGAAGCAACCCGAGTTCAAATAGTACACATTTGTTATGAGAGCATAACAGTTACCGTGGAAATAATATTAAAGAATCAATGAACAGCATAGATTACGCTTGGATGATGGTCATATGGAATGTTCAATTTGATATCAGATGTCTTGTATACAACAATGAGATTTCTTTTCGTATTCAGTTGAGTATGAGATTCGTGTTGTGCTATATTGCTGGGTAAATTAAATCATTATGGTAGTGGAATTAATTTGACCTACTGTTGTCAATGTACCGTTGTCATGTCAACTCATGATTGGTCCTCGTTATTTTGTTAATCACACATCATTTATGAGTCATGACATAATTCGTCTAACAGATAAGTGTATAGTCACACACGTAATCCAAGCTACAATGCATTAGACTTAAAGGTGATATGGACTGCTCTATGTAGGTATTGAATGTTTAATATCCGAGGGTACCTACACAATATATTATTTTTGATTCTGTACCTAACAAGGTACGGCAGGGTATTATTATAGTATTTCCGTTTACTAACCGCCAGCGATTCGGAATAGTCCCTCCTCATTTAGCGCTAGTTCGTGTAACGTACAGACACAAAGCTCTATCGGGAATGCTATGGTGCGCCCCGTTACTCTCAGGTGCTCTTCTACGGGATACCCGAACACTGGCTTCACGGCACTGTCGTCTGAAATAAAAGGGCGTGTTATTTTTTATTATTATTTTTTTTTGCAGGGAGCGTGGGAAAAACCGGCTAAATAACAGTCGGCATCGCGCAAGAAATGTTTCGTTTTTATATCTTCGAATTTTAAGTTCTAGGACGTGCTGGTTTCGTCTCGATGTTTCACCTTTTTGAGAGCAGTGGTGATATAACAATCGCGTGGAAGGGTTTTAAGGACATCTTTGCCCAGGAGTAAGTCAATGAAGGTTGGAAATAAGAATAGAGTGGTTCTTTTTTAAGATCTGCAGTTCTAAGGAGAAATATATTTGTCCTTTAGTGAGATTCAATAAGTAACTTATGAATTACGTTTTCGGCTAGTAGAATTTTCGAATGAGATAGCAATATAAAGTTGAATAACAATTCAGTTGGCGACCCGACGGGATTTCCCGTGATGACTTCCTTGATAGAATTTTAATCAATATGTTTTAATTAAATCCAAGGTTAGCTCCAAAAGCGATGTTCCTTCTGTTATCGGAAAAAGGGAAAAGCAGCTAACAGGAAATATTTTTATTTACGGTTTTCAGTGTTATGGTATAAAACAGCTCATTTTAGTGTAAAATACTAATTTCCAGTATATGTTTCAGCATTTAGATGCAAGAAGGAAAATTGCTAAAGCATCAGCAAAGCATCGGCTGCAGTTTTTAAACATGCAAAGGAGAAAAACTAAGGCTAAAGAAATTTTAATATTCGTAGATAGTAGGTAGAATATTGTATTGGGTTTTATTTCTTGTTCTGTTCTTTAATCATTTTTTTTTAATAATTATAAACTAGCGCTTGACTGCAATCCTGCCTGATGGTAAGCAGTGATGCAATCGTTGATGGTAAAGCGCGCTAGTTTATTACGCCCATTCACTTAAAAAACCTTAGAGAATAGGAAGGAAGACGGCAGTTGCGCGAGGTGGTGCAATGTTAGACCCAATAACACGACCAACGATACTGCACCAGAGGGAGATTGATGTGGAGACCCTCCACGACCAAACTCCCGGCACAACAACATTTGACGCATCGTACCCGGCACAGATCGCAACACAACTGCTCAGACCCATCCTCCGTACGGCTTCTCCAGACATCATGCCGGAACACGACGAATCGCTTGGCGGCAAGACTTTGTCTGGTGGGTAGTAACTTCTGCCGGCAACCGATGTTATGGACTACCACCGAGAAGAAACATAAACTCATATTTATTCCAATTACAATATTCTACATTTTACAAAATCAATACATAGTATAAAACAAAGTCGCTTTCGCTGTATGTCCGTATGTATGCTTAGATCTTTAAAACTACGCAACGGATTTTGACGCGGTTTTTTTTAATAGATAGAGTGATTCTTAAGGAAGGTTTGTATGTATAATAAATGCATAATATAGTAGAGAAACACTGAGAAATCTAAAAAGCGCGATAAAACCGAACTCCACGCGGGCGAAGCCGCGGGCGGAAAGCTAGTATTAAATAAATTGTTTTAAAATCTTGACCAAATTGGACTAGCAAAAGCGTCTCACAGAAATATAAGTACATTATCTACTTTAGGTTTCATCTAAATATTTACCTATTGCTTTGGCAATGATAATCAAAACACTGATCATTGTTCTTTACAATCGAAACTTACAGAAACATTAGTGTTACATCTCTTAAAATATTAAACTCGATACGAAAGTCGAAAGTACAGCTATACCTGCCGAGTACATCGCTAAATTGGTATATTCAAGTCCATTGGCGGAAGTATTATGTTGATGTGTGACGTGTCGACGACGGATGTCGACATTGGACTGATGCAAAGGAAGCATACATAATTTATTGAATGGAGATTTAGAGACATTCAAATGCATGGGCTACTTTGAATGATATCTTGTTGCGATGGTTTGTATTTTATTTATTGTACTTCCCTAAATATTTTCCACCTTCTTCGTCAAGTAAGGCCGTGCGAAGGTAGTGTGACGACCCGACCGCACATAAAGAGGGGTATGGAAGAAAAAAGGGAGGCTTATTGGAATTATTATAAACTAGCTGCGCCGCGCGGTTTCACCCGCGTAGGTTTGACTATGTTTTTTATTGAATCCGCTCCTATTAGTCGCAGCGTGTTATACAATATGTTAAGAAAACCCTGTCCGACCCGTAAGGATAATAAAGGTTAGGTAAACACATGACCAAATAAAATATGAAATTTTACATAATCATCATAGTAACAATACTCCACAGCCTCCGTGGCGTAGCGGTAGCGGACGCGGCCGCTGCGCAAGGTGGCGCGGGTTCGATGCCCGCACAGTGCAAGTATTTGTATGCATGAATATGAATATTTGCACTGGTCTTAAACCGTTGGTCCCGGTTGCCATACGAACATCTAGTGGCAGTCGTTACGGGTTGTTGGAGCCCTCAAAAGTTCAACAATTGGTCTAACTGCAATGCTACGATGTCGCCTTCGGGTTGTGGAGGTCAGACGGCAGTCGCTTCACGGAAAATGTCGAAGTTTAGCCATATCAGCAGTTGGACTGGTAAAGCGGACCCCAGACTCCAAAGCTGAAAAGGCTTCGGATGCAACCGGGATTAACGCTGGGATGATGATGATGATCATAGTAACAATACCAGTGAATTTTGAAGTAATCTTTTTTTCCCGCGAATTAATTCCAACTTCCCCAAAATTTGCTAATTTTTAAAAAGTGACAACATTATTTTTGACGGTATAATTCTGAGCGAATAGCGATGCGGCCGCGTGCTCTGCCCCTCTTCGCCTGCGCCTGTATGGCCTACCGCACATGTTTTAAGTTACCTCTTTTTGCGAAATAATATTTATTTTTTTAGGGCGATTTTTTTTTTAAAAGTAGCCCGGCTTTATAGGCATTAGTAGAATCAGTTATCGCTACCTAACAATACCTTCACAGATCGGACAGGGTTTTCTTTACATATTGTATAGCCTAAAGCCTTCCTGGATGAATGGGCTATCCAACGCAAAAAGAAATTTCAAATCGAGCCAGTAGTTTCTGAGATTAGAGCATTCAAACAACAAACTCTTCAGCCTTATATCTAATTAGCGGCCGCCAGTGACTTCGTTCGCGTGGAGTTAGTTATGCTCCGCTCCTATTGGTCGCAGCGTGATGTTATATAGCGTAAAGCCTTCCTGGATTAAGGGGCTATCCAACGCAAAAAGAATTTTTCAAATCGGATCAGTAATTCCTGAGATTAGCGGCGTTCAAACAAACAAACAAACTCTTCAGCTTTATATATTAGTATAGATATATAAAATTCTTGTGTCGCGGTGTTTGTGGTTAAACTCCTCCGAAACGGCTTTCCCGATTCTCATGAAATTTTGTGTGCATATTGGGTAGGTCTGAGAATGGGACAACATCTATTTTTTTATCCCCCTAAATGTTAAGGGTAATCCACCCCTATTTTTTTTTAAATGTAGATCTATTTCGCCCTTTACAGCACATGATCTAAATAACTAGTTTCGAAGATATTAAAAATTTAAAAATTGTGGGGCGTCGCATTTGCGGCCGTATCAGCCGGTTGCGCGGCGGGTCGCTATGTTTTTTTATACAACGTTAACAGTTTTTTTGTAATGTATTTAGTATCAGCATTGCACCCGTGCGAAGCCGGGCGGGTCGCTAGTATTAGTAAAGATTCGAAACTACCTATGTCTGTATCTCTGTATGTTATCTTTTCACGTCAAAACCATTGAACAGATTTTAAGAAAATCTGGCATGGAGGTAGATGGCATTCTGGGGAAGGAAAAGGGCTTCTTTTTGACCCTGTACTACGATCCCATAAAATATTAAGCAGTGGGCAGAGTAAGTATTATTTTTATTAAACCACATGATATTACATAAGTGGGGTACCTAATTCTACTGATTTTAAGAATGTTCACAGTCTGATCTCAGAATCAATCTGTCAAAAAATACTACTAATTACCCTACATTTTAACAAATTTTTGATATTTTTTTCTCACTGACTGTAACTAGATTTTGAATGTTATAAATTATGGTTTAACACCCAAACATCCTGTCACTGCATATAAATAAAATTACAATCAAAATTGATATCAGCAAACCACCAATGCTTAACATTATGTATGACAGGATAATTTATAATATTTCCTTTAGGTTATACCTAACAGAGTGCCAAGTACGAATGCCATCTGTATCATGGTATGGAAATCATTATTAAATAATTATTAGATGGACATTTATCAAATTAAGGAAAAGACTTTTATATTCATACTCACTTTCTTAATTATTAAATATGTACTTTAAACATATTGAAAGAAATTATAAGATTTTTAAGTAATTGCTTTTTAAATGCACATTATTTTTTTTATACCATAATTTCCATTATTTTTTTTTATTTTTTTAATTTATTTATTTTAGGTCGCTTAAACAAATTTCCATTATTGTAAATAATATAATCTTATAATAAATAATAATTTTAATTGCAATAAAAAAAAAAATCATCATATTTGATGTTGTTGAGGTTTACTAAATATTAGAACACACCATACTTCTTAGATAACTAAGCTTTATAGTGGAGACTGAGCTCAAAACGCAAAGTAAGATTGGCAGTTGTGCTAATCACCATTAAACAGAATTATGTCTATTAATCAATTCAAAATACTTACTAATGAATCTCTCTAACTCCGGGACCGTATCTTGTAAGGAATGTAGTGCGGACTCATGGTATGCTCTCTGCAGTTTGACATACTGTAGTAGCGTGTGTGCTAGCTGAGCTTCTTTTGCAACAAGTGCAAACATGTCTGCAGCCAGGGCATCTCTTGCTGCCTCCACCCGTATCCCAACATCCTCCAATTCCTCTCTTGCAGCATTTAATTTTGTTGGATTCTCTTCTTTTTGGCGCTCTAAATGCTATAAAAAAGAAAATTGATTTTAATTTTATGTGCAATCTCATTTTGACAATTCATATTGATATTTGAATATTATAGTAGGGCTCTAAAAGTAGGGGTAGAGGAAAGAAACAATGGATGTACTGTGTAAATACTGATATGGGTAGAAAGGAGATGACGAAAAAACCATATTGGGATAAAGGATAGAGAATGTTGATAATGATCTTAATCTTATATCTCATCAAAACAACAGTAAATGTAAGCATGCCATGCACAAAAAAAACAAGAAAAATGAGTCTACAAAATAATCATAAAATTTTGATTAAGCTTAGCGTTATTTACCATTAAAAACAACCATTGCAATTATCAGTATGCACAAGGAATTTTACTTTTCTGGAAGTGTGTATTGTCTGTTTAATGTATTGGCAATCCAGAATCAATATTATTTTGAATCACTAAATGCAGATCAAATATGAGATATCTTAAATAATCATATTAGTTTGACATTGAAAAGTTCTCAAATGCCATACATACATATACCAGGTTTTTCTAAAGGTTTTGTTTATATGATACACATACATATCTGTTAGTACCAGATAAGGCAAATAAATAGTAAAAATCGATTTTAAAATTCAATGTTTAGATAACTTTGATAAGTGAGATCACTATGAGATTATAACTCACATGATATCTGCTAGCAGCACTGTCCTTCTCACTCAAAAGCCTGCTCAGGTGTTTCTTAGCTTTCATTATGGCGGGAAGGTCTTGCTCACTGATTGTTGATAATGGAGCACATACTAACTGTTCTACCTTTAATTCATGCTCTGCTATCTCATTTGCAAGGAATTTTTCAGTTTTACCTAAATGATAAAAACATGTATTAAACACATATTTTTTATTTACTAATAAATAAATAAGGTAAAATGAACACTTACCACATTCAGATAAGATGTATTTTAAAATGCTATCATCATCATCAAAGTTGCTGGCTTCACACATAGACAACCCAAGGAGGTATTCAGGCAGTTTCTTTAGTCTTTTCTCTCTAGCTGCAGGGTCCTGGCCCTGTGTACTGCCTGCTCCTGTTGACAGACGCTTGCTAACTAACTGTAAGGCATTCCTAAGGTGTTCTACTTTCCTGTCTGCTGTTTGCAACTCATCTGTTAATCCTTCCGGTTTTCCTGACCTGCGAATATCAATATTAATCACCAAATTATGATACAACTAGAACCTTCTAAGAACAAATAATATGAAAATGTATAAACTACTTTTTTCTCATTATACTGGCTGCTACATAGGTTCTAATGTTGCTGATACTGGTACGAAGATTACAATAACAACGAACCAAATCCACAAAGAAGTGAATCTTATCTAAAAGTTAAGATAATGTAAAGTACTTGATATACCTTGAAAACGTTTGGTCGGCGAGTTGCTTAACCCTATAGAACTGTTTCTTCATTGTCACTAATCAATTTAGATGAAATTATTTTTAAAGTTACAAGGTCATTGGACCCAATAGCAAAATAATAAAACGATCAAGATTTCGCTAAAACGAACGTAATGTCAGAAAGTCAATGAGATCATCCTCATCAAAGAATGTTGCAGTAGAGATATCCGAAAATTAACTTCACGAAACATCCATTAAGGCACTACATTTCCATTATTCACATAAAACACTAAAATTAACTTAAGTATTTGTAATTTTATGAATAAAAATTCAGCACTAAAATACACTCCATGAATCAGAAAAATAAAATAAGCACAGATACCATAATAAAATGTACTTTGTTTATGTAATCTGTAGTCGAGCTAACAAAACGCGATGAAGTATACTGTGTCTCTAAAGTCATGAAAATGAATGTTTCTGGAACTAAAAATTTTAAAAGTAGGGTAATACTAAATTATAGTACATCGAATTTCATCGGCTGTTTTTTTTTTTTTTTTTGATATGGCATCTCGTAGGTAGGCTACTTTAGAGACCGTTACTACTTAATCGCACTTTCCTGTGAATGCCTTAATTAAAAATTAAAGCCTCCAGCCAGGGCATAAGACTACTTAAAACTAAGCGACTACGCACTAAGGGCACCCCCTGTGGGGTACGGACCTCGGCTTAGGGCGTCGCTGGAGAGGACAGCAAGGGACGGCTGGATCGAAAGTTATACTTGATGGTTTGATGACCACGGCGTTTCCTAGTACTAGCTCTGAGAAGAAACGCCGAAACAAACTCAGAGGTCATTGTTGGGACATTATTGTAATTACTGGCTCAGCTACGGCGCGGGCTGGCCTTCATCGGACAAGGGACTGGGAAGGGGACTACTACGTGGAGCGCGTCGCGATGGACCTCGGCGGCGAGGTCGGTAGGTCGGTCTGTGTTTATGTAGTGTGCTGGTGGCCCTATTGGCCTCTTGGAGGAGGGTAATGGGGTCATCGGGGTCTGTGAGAGCATGCCGAGGGCGGCGAAGGCGGGAGATGGTGGAGGGAGTGTAATTAGCAGCCGCTGCTATGAGAGGATTGCGGTGCTTGGCAGCAGTGTCAAAGAAACGCTTGGAGAGGCGTTTCATGAACTGCTGGATGGTGGGGATTTTGAGATCGAGATGGAGGATCTCATTACGGACGAACCAAGGGGCGTTTGTGGCTTTACGGAGGAATCGGTTTTGGACTACTTGCATCCTATGGATATAACGTGGCTTGGCATGTGCGAACACTGGACAAGCGTAAGTCATAATCGGGCGTATGCAAGCTGTGTACAAGCGCATTTTGCACCTGAGCGATAGCTTGCTACGCGGGTTGAGGAGGGGGTGGAGTCGACCTAGAGCGAAGGCGGCGCGAGCGCGGACCGTCTTAATGTGCTCTGAGAATTTAAGGCTTTGATCGAGGATGACACCAAGGTACTTGGCTTGCTTCTCCCAAGGGATCGGCTTGCCGTCCATGGTGATGGGACTTGGAAGGGTGACGGTGACCCGCGGTTTCCTGTAAAGAACCGCTTGGCTCTTAAGGGGGTTGACTTCGATCCTCCATTTCTTAAACCAGGCAGCTAGAAAGTTGACTGCTCTTTGAAGATGGAAGCGAATCTGATCTGGGCTGCGTCCCGAGCAGTAGATGGCTGTGTCGTCTGCGAACAGAGCGAGGTGAGCCTTGCTTCTTTTCGGGATGTCGCTAGTGAATAGCGTGAAAATGAGGGGGGCTAACACAGAGCCCTGGGGGACACCTGCACGGATGGGGCGGGGGGAGGAGAGCGCTCCTTCGATTTTGTAGCGAAAGGTGCGGTTTGACAGAAAGTCCCGTAGGATGAGAACGAGACGGCCAGGCACACCGAGTTGGTACAGCTTATAGATTAAGCCGTTGTGCCAGACTTTGTCAAACGCCTTCGCTATATCGAAGTAAACTACGCCTGTGTACATACCACGCAGGAAGCCTGCGTGAATATGTTCAGTGATGCGTAGGATCTGTTGCGGACAGGAGTGCTGGGTACGGAACCCGAATTGTTCTAATGGGATAAGGCCCTTGTTCTCGGCGTAGGCTCTGAGACGCTTATATATAAGCCTCTCATAGATCTTACCGAGAACTTTGAGTAAGCTGATGGGACGGTAGCTAGTGGGATCGGCTTTAGGCTTACCGGGCTTAGGAATGCCTATAACAGTGGCTTCTTTCCACGTTTGTGGGAAAATGTTGTTTCCTAGTGCACCATTGAAGATGGTGGTCAAGAGGATGATCAGGTGGGCAGGGAAGAGGTGGATCACTCTGTTGGTGATGCCGTCTGAGCCGGGCGCTTTCCTGAGTTGAAGACCCTTGACGATGTCCTGCACCTCATCAGGGGTGATGGGGGGCAGGGGATCCTCAGGGTCGTTTCCAGGTGGGAGGGAGGTTCTACGTTCGACTTCAGCGTCAACCTCAAGGAGATGAGCTTGGTCTACTGGTAGGAGGCTGGGGGAGCACTGGGCTTCTAGGCAAGAGGCGAGGCATTCAGCCTTGTCATCGTCATCGAAGGCGATGGAATTGTCAGGGCGAACCAGGGGAGGCATGGTCACAACTTCATTGGATTTAAGTTTCCTCTGAAGGTTCCAGAAGGCTTGATGGGTGGGCTCTAACTCATCCAGCATCTTATCCCAGCCAGCTTCACGCCACTCCGATACACGTCTTTTTACAGTTCTCTGTAAATAGCGCATATGGGTTTTGTTAGCCGCGCAGGGGAATCTGCTGTAGGCACGGACCGCCGCGTTCTTCTCGGTCAACAGTTCACGCAAGTCAGCAGGGAGTTTCCAGCGACAGTCTTCTGTCACTGTAACCTCCCTTGAACATTCGTTCAGTACCGACTGTACGTGATCCGTGAACGAGTCGATCGCAGCTGTCGTGTCAGCGATAGAGTCGAGGCGTGCAGGTATGGAGTCCAAGTGGGGGGATGTGGTGGATTTCAGCCGATCGCTTACTTTCCTCCAGTCCGTTACCACTTTCTTCAGGGGTGCTAGACCTGGGTCAGGGAGGCCAGTACGGGGAGCCAGTCGTATGATGACTGGGCGATGGTCAGACGATAGCTCTGATAGCGCTTCTATAGAGTCTAACCGTAGGTTGACGTTCTTTAGGAGCGCTATGTCGAGGACGTCTGGGGTGAATTCGGTTTGATGGGGGAAGTGCGTGGGGGTCATGGGGCCTACGACATCGAAGTTTAATCGAGTGGAGAGGTCAAGCAGGAGTCTGCCTCTGGAATTGATCCTGGTGCTATTCCAGGCAGTGTGTTTGGCGTTGAGGTCGCCCGCTATAATAACGGAGTCGCTCAACCCAAGAAGAAGGGTAATGTCATCTGCTAGGAGTTGATGGTCCTCTGCAGAGTTGCTGGGAGGGACATTTTCATCGGCTGTCGTATTGCTTTGTATTAATGCGTTTGCTTTGTAACTCAATAACTATTGCATTTATTATTGCTTTTCAATTCCACATGGATAAAACGTCGGAGAAACGTATTAAAAATAAGCAAAACAAATAAAAGTGAAACTCGGAAAATAATTTTTAAAGTATATTGGTTTGTTGTTTGCTAGAACACGAACCTGGACAAATTTTTCTTTATCAAATATGGATGCTATTTATGCTAAAACAGGTGTATAATCATGTTACTGTTGGTTTTTATCTAATATAAGTTTCAAATTTACTAAGTAAACGATTTTAAGACTAAAATGAGGATTGTTTACATTGCGTATTTATAGGTGAGATTGTTTTTGTCATATTTAACACACTTCTTTGATGTTTTGTCGAAATAGAATTGAAAATTAATACAAATTTCAATAAATAACAAGACACAAAACAAATCGATGACTGGCGATGACATCCGATGTACTAAGATTTAGTGTTGCGTGTTGCCCTACTTTTATATTTTTTAGTTCCAGAAACATTCATTTTCACAAATTTATAGACATGTATTTATTTGTGATGCCGGTGATGCGTGTTATATAAATATGTATAATCCATTCATGGTGAATAAAAACAGGCGGATTTTAAAGCTGAAATTTATTGCAGAATTTATTATAATCCCTTGCTTTAAAATAAATATCGTCAATCTAAAATTTCAAAACGCTCACCTGTAAAATTTGTTTTTTGCAGTTTCGTAAGTTTAACTTAGCCTCAGACAGCAGACTTCTTCCAGGCGATATTCAAGGAACGGTACGACAAAATTGATAAGCTATAAAGACCAAGTCTAAGAACTAATGATAAATACCGACTAGACTATGGTTTAAAAGTTTTAGCAGGAAAGCTGAGTGTCACGCTCATTTTTTATTGGACTTTTAAATTATTTATAGTGTCGTTTACTAAATAAAAAAGCGTGATGTATGTAGTAAAAAGTGCATTCAGTAAATAATTGTAAAGAACATTGAAATATTGCAGCTTCCTCCTAGTGTCGGTTCACGCGGGAAACGATAGGAGATAGGTTTAGGTTAGGTTAAGTTAGATTAACTAAAGACGTGGCAGTATGGTCTCTGACCTTAGCCTGTTCCAAATGGCACAAACAAAACAAAAAAAAAAAGACTATGGTTAGGGAATGTCAATAATCATCAAGGTTTGGCGGGCCGCGGGAATGTCAAGATGAGTGTCACGCTCACATTTCATTGGACTTTTAAAATTATTTATAGTGTCGTTTACTAAATAAAAACGCGTGATTTATGTAGTAAAAAGTGCATTCAGTGAATAATTCAAAAAGAACAGTGAAATATTGTAGCATAGTGGCCTCATCATGTATTTACGCTAAACCGCTCCTTATCGTCCAAACGCGTAAAACGAAAGGAGTTAGTTTAGGTTAAGTTATGCTAGGATAAGTTAGGATAAATTAGGATAAGTTAGGATAGATATATAATGAAGAAAAAAAAATACTGAAGACTTGGCTGTATGGCGTAGTATGCCTTTGCCTTTTCCGTTCAGAAGAACGGAAAAAATTGAACCCAAAAAAAAAAAATGTCAATAATCACTTGAATTAATGAATTTTGACTTTGACATTTGACACTTGTTAGATAAAAACAGGTTTCGTGTCGTGTTTTTATTTACTTAAAAGAAAACATAATTTCTTTGCTTTCAGTACTCGCTTGTGCTGGAGTGGAGGGAGTTCGGAGTTGCGTGAAATATCATTGAAAAACTACGTCAACAACTCAGTTCTCTTTTACATGTTGGTCTGTAGAGACCCATGTGATAGGTATCGCTTTTTGTCAATAAATATTATAATTTTTAATTTCCACCACTCACTAGTTACAAAAACAGCAAAATGAATCGAAAGTTTGTAAACGTTATAATCCTTGGATTTGGATTCATGTTTGTCTTCACTGCATTTCAAACTATGGGAAATATAGAGGTAAGTTTTAAATTTTTTATACTTAATTATTTGCAGTCACATTATGATATAATCTGCATTTACATGAGATATGAGTATATTTACCTGTTTATATTCTAAATAAATACCTATATCTTAACAGACATTAAAATTAATTACATATTTTCAAATAAATACTTAAAAAATACTCAGTACGTACAAACAGCTAGAATTTGTAGAAAAATTCTAGCTGTTTTTACACCTACAATTAATATTACTATTAACATGAAAATAATGCCTATATATTAATGTTTATTCTGTTGAAATAGGAAACAGTTTTATCATACATTTACTGTGAAAATTGTTGAGCATTGCCCACTATTTCCTAGGTAATACAAAAATTTTGTATGTACCATAAAGAAACACATTCCGCAGGTGTCAGCATCATCACAAATGTCAAACGGTGGCCTTGAAATTACTATCAGTAGGGTCTCCATGACCAGTTTAAAATAAATCAAATATGTCACTAATCATAGCTAATATTAAAAGAAAAGCAAGAGATTTTGATGTTTTGGTTTTCACACTGCTCTTTTGTCATAATAAACAACAGTTTCTTTAAATGCTTTTAAAAACTAAATAAATTGTACAGTTATCATCATATGGTTTCATAAAAGCAGTCTATAATGTAGATACCTGTTCATGTCCTACCATTAATTAATGTTCTTATTTTGATAAGAATGAAATTAAATGTGCATAGTATGTGGTTAACCCTGAACTGCACTACTATTAGTATAATATTATACTACATACTACTCTGCTAGAAATTTTCCTTATATGTTGTGTACATTTCTGTTTTTTTTTTCTTATCATTTTAACTGTGTTAATTATGCTATAAATATCTGAGGGTATGGTCAACTTTCACCTTTATAATAGATTGATTATTTTACAACTAAATTTGCAATTTATATGCTATCATTAAGTAGAGAAGTCAATTGGTGATAGAATCTGTTTTACAAACTATCTTAAGTTCAACTGTAGGTTTGATGAGTAAAGTCATTAAAAGCTATTGCATATATGGGATTTGAAAATTAAATTCTCTTATTGGTGTCATAATGATGCTTTAACTATGATACTCCATAGACAGTTTCAAAGTGATTAAAAATTGGTTACTAAAAATACATTAATTTACCCCAGGCGCTAAATAAATCGACAAGATTATACTAATGAAATAGAAAACTAATGAAATTTGGGGTCATGACCCCCCTGGGCTGTCCAGGAGGACCCAGAACAGGAGGATTTCATTTAAGTAGGTACTTTCAATAAACGCATTATTCGGGAACGAATGCATTCGAATTTTACCGCGCTACCGCCGCCACGGCCGCCAACATTCAAATGTGACATTTCGTATGACACTTGCTTCTGTGTTTCCGGGGTGGAAAATTGTGGTGGCGAGCAATGAGGTCTGTCAGACTCTTACGTACTAAAAACCACCCCGTTGTTCCATCTCTGCTTCCTCAACCCCCGATTGGTACTGGCCCGCCACTGGGTGCATCCTCGAGTTAGGGGGAGGAGCGAGGTATGTGACTCCCCCTGTGACGTCTAAGTGGCGCGCGTGGAACACTTCGCGCCGCCACCTCGGGTCCCGATGTTTGGGGGGCGACAGATGTCCCCGAGTCTGTCGCGCCTGGAGCCATTTAGGGGGGCTGGAAGAGGGCGTTATCCTCCCTCCGCTGACGCCCGGAGCGCCTGCTGCGGGCCGGATGAGGGGACGAGATCTCCCTTTCCCTTTCCGCAGCCTCAAGTGCTGCGAGACGACTGTATCGCAGAATGAAACCACCGCATCCCAGGACTCTTCGCTGCCGACCATCAACTCGATTACGGCCGGCAGCTATAACAGGTCACTGCCTACTTCAGGGATGAGGGCATAGCGCAGCTCCTCCCAAGCGGCACATTCTGCCAGCATATGCCGCGCTGCGTCCTCCCGGCAGTCGACGCAGTGGTGACACCGGGCGTCCGGCTCCCTGTTTATGCGACACAGGTACTTTCCGAAGCAACCATGCCCCGAATGTACCTGTGTCATCCGTAACGTCGTGCCTTCTCCCGAGCCAGTCCACCAGTACCGGCCGGATCATCTCGATGGTGGTGAGGCCGGTAGGTAGGGCGTGAAAGCCTGTCCCGCCATTCCGCCACCTGCAGGACCTCTCGGACTCGCGACCGACGCTGCTCGAGCTGACGCAGCATCAGCCGTTCGCCCCGCTCCCGCACCTTCTCACGCCACCGTAACAGTGACGCGAGGACCTGGGCCTCCAGGCCCCAAGGCGGGGATCCAGCCAGTAGGCAGGCCGCCCCATACTCCATAGGAGGTCGTGCGATACCCATGTATGACTCTGATGGCCATCGCTCTCTGCGGTTGTCGCAGTATAGCAATGCTGCCGGCCGTCAGGTCAGAGGCCCATACCGGGGCCCCATACAGGGCCATCGATCGCACGATTCCTATGTAGAGCCTCCTGTAGGCGGCGCTCGACCCCCCCAGATTGGGAAGCAACGTTGAAAGCGCCCCAGCCGCCCTCAATAACTTGTACGCCAGCCGCCGGAGGTGGGGGCCGAAGTCCCCCTGATGGTGAAGATGTGTAAGCCGGGTGGCGGCGCCTGACGGGGACCATGGAACACCATGGCCTCCGACTTGTTGAGGGCCACCTCTAGGCCTAGACGACGTATGCGGCCCACCACCTGTGACACCGCAGCCGTCGTCAGCAACGTTACTTCCCTGTGCGAGCTCCTCTGGGCGGCGACCAGCGTGTCGTCCGCGTAACACGTCAGGTCTCCGCCCAGTCTGAGCTTGCCTCTCAGCACCCAGTCGTACGTTGTCTACCTTACGAAAATCAAAGTATGGCAAAGAGCTTCATTGGTCCATAAAAATGTACCCATTGAAGTAGATAAAGTGATAACATGTTTCGTAAGAAGACGTAAAAAAAAATAGATTTCGTTATTTAACTCGGTATTTTTTAAGTACTTATTACTTATAAATAAAATACTTTCATTTTAATTTGTATCTATTATTATCAAAGTTTAATTAAAACTTCTTATGACTTGACCACGACTATGTGACCCCCCCTGGCGCCAAAGCTGGATCCGCCCTTGTTCTATAGTTATAACTCGCGCGAGTTAACTGTGCACCTCGTTGGAATGCGACCCCTCTCCCGCTTCCCCGCGCGACGCTCCGCATTCGCCGAAAGCGCGGAGTAGCGATAGCATCTTTGTTACAATTGCCTAAATACAGTATAAACCCCCTGTTATTGTTTCTGTGGAGTTTTTGCTTTGTTAAGATTTTTTTTCTAAGTTTGTTTTTGTTTTTTACATTTTCGACGCGTTAGTGAAGCCTGTTGGGTGCACCATCATTATATTTCAGTCCATAATATGTATCAATTTAATGGCAAAACGTCATGTGTAAAATGATGTAGTATTGTGACGCTTTATCATCAAAACGACCGTTTATTAACATTAAAAAAATGTAATTTATGTTTTTTTTTATTTAATTCTCATTTTTTACTAACGTTCGAATACAAGCGAGGTCCAGTTTACACGCGCGAGTTGTAATAATTTGAATATTCAATATATCGTACACTCAATATATCGAGTATTCAAAATATCGAATGGTCCATAATTATCTTTCCATCGGTTTTTAGATAATATTTCATACAGTTTTTATAAATTACTGGCAGCAATTGCCCATATACATACATGCCTCAAAATGGGCAATTTATAAAGAAAAAAACAAAAACCGCAGGGTATGATTTAACCCAGTAATTTACCTAGGCCGAAATAAATAGATAGTTCAATTATATGAAAGTATAATTTCGTGTAATCAATTAAGAGATGCGCTCCAGTGAACTCAAGAAATTTTTAAACAGTAGACGCATTCAAACGAGTAGGTTTTGCGGCATAATGTCGCATTTGTGTACAGGAATGAATGTGGATTTCCAAGTGTGCTGCATGTCTGAAAGTGTGAAAAAATACAGAAAAAGAGTTTGTTGCTTCGGCAATTTCAACGCGCTTATTTCTGAAACAAAAGCACCTAAGGATCTGGAGGTTTTAGGATAGCCCATTTTTTGAAGAAGCTAATTTTTGCATCGGGCTATGACTCTTAGGTGTTGAACAGAAACAAAAATACTGAAAACGAACTCTTAGCCTAAACAATATTATTACATTGTTTAGGCAGGCGGGCAATGGGATGCAATGCACTGGGTTTCATTCGGACAGATTGCGAACAAGTTCGCAAGCAAAAGCTAGTAAATAATAAAACGTTGTCAAGTAAATGGCCTCTGTATCCATCAACGCGCTGAGCACTGGAACACTCGCCATGTGCAGTCATATCATAAATTCCTATCACAGTGGTTTTCTCGAGTAGGTAATTGCAATTTAGCGCAGCTGAAAAGTTTGAAGTATTTACGGTACCAATATTATCTACGTATGTAACCTATGTAGGCATTTTCTATGCAGGTAAGTAATTTAATCCTATACGGCATACACAGCTGCATAAATAAGAGTGTGGTTTGACAACACGATATGAAAAAATAAGGATAGATGCAATCTGACGGCCAACGGAGTACCAAAACAATAACGTGATGAATGCCACTGGTTCATGATCTCTATGTAGGAGGCGGAGGCGTGGCGGACAGATCGTTCACCGCTTTGTGTTGTTTTTACAGCCCAATATCATAATGACAACCTACTATGGTCTATGTCGCGCCACAATAAACGTTTGTTTGGAAACCGTTATGCGGACTTCGTAGGTCCCTAACCTATCTTCTCCTACAAAAAGAGTTCTGAGTTTCAAAGTTTGACCTAAAATTACAAAAAATAAATAAAGAACAAAATTCAAAAGTCTTTTATTTAAATTCGTCTGAGAATCAGCAATTTTTGAACGGCAAAATCAACGCCCGTTCTTCCTCATAGATAGATTCGCCATAGATGAAAAAAGTGCTAATCAAAATGCACTTAGGAACAATCATCGCTTTTAGTGATAAGACCGCCCATTGTGTCACTCTTTGTAAAATTGTTATATTTATGTTCTATATTTTATAACTAGCTTTCCGCCCGCGGCTTCGCCCGCGTAGAGTTCGGTTATATCGCGCTTTTTGGATTTCCCTCGGGAATATCAATTTTTTCCGGGATAAAAGGTAGTCTAAACCTTCCTTAAGAATCACTCTATCTATTAAAAAAACCGCGTCAAAATCCGTTGCGTAGTTTTAAAGATCTAAGCATACATACGGACATACAGCGAAAGCGACTTTGTTTTATACTATGTATTGATGTCGGCATAATAAAGAGTATTCTATTCTAATCATGGTCATCTTTATTTATCTCAATATCATACCCACACTGGTTGATAGATCGCGCAATCTTAAATATCAAAAAGTGACTGAGGTAGGAAGGCCCTAAGTTACAGATCCAGGCTCTCTTATATGGTACATTATCTCTACTCTATAATTTACACCTCTAAGATTATGCCTTATCAAAAGAGATTGACTAGACCTGGCAGCATCTGACCTTTGTACTCAGTGGCGGATAATTAGGCGATTTTGCCACTCGTTTGCCCTTATAATAGCTATGTCGTATATTATTTTTACGTTCCAAAATTTTCGTTAAAACTGCAAAATTTCTTGCCGACTACTTTCTGTAAAACATGAGAAAACAGAAAACCCTCACACAGATATCTTCTTGATTTCTATGAATTGCGTAGCAAAAAAAAAAAGCGATCCCCAAATTTGCCGCCATAAAAATCTGCCGCCTACTTAACCCTATTTGCCCAGGAAAGCGTCCGTGAACACAGCCAAAATGGTATTCTCTCAATCCGTAAGGGAAACGAAAGTGTAAATCAATAAAATCCTTATCATGCAGTCGCCCTTACCTACATTGTAAACATAATTATATGGAAATGGATGCCCCAGTGACACTACCATACATAGCTGTTATTTCTTAACACATTGAGTAACAGATAAAAGCACATTATTTAATTTTATTTATGGTTCGCAGGGGCATAACATTGATATCTTTGACGTTAATAAGGTATGCCGTGACATTAACCACTTTATAAGCCTGTTCGTAAGATACCTTTTTTATTTGACTTACGCAACATTGTGAGATCATCGTTCGAGATTCGCAATGGTATTGTGTAAGTACCGCTAGTGCAGACCTCCCCAATCTCCAAATGTCATAGAGCAGTTTGTCTATTAGCATGTGCTTGGTGTTAATCAAATGGACAGCAATACAGGAAATACGATCTACTTTACAATCTATTTTGATCCCAACCAGCGAAGATTCACATACATACATAACATAATTTCTCCGAAGGGCTGCATGTATAAGAGTTCCCATGTAGTACGGGCGAGCTAATTACTATATAACGGGCATAAATCCATTCTCCGGCTGCTATTGAGTAATTCTAGATGGAAAAACTTAGCCAGACTCCGAAATTGTACCAGCAGTAGAGCTTGCGGTCGATGACTGACCAATGAGGTAGTCCCACCAATATACTTTCGTCTATAATATTCATAATAACATGGTAGAATGGTTATATCACAACAGGGATGAACCGACAGAGGAAGTACCGACAATGGGGAGAAACGAAAAAACGATGAACAGAATACTATGTCGTGTTAAAACCATCATTAAACCGTTGTGGAAAAGGGATGCCGTTATGCATCCTCATGGAGCAATATTTGCTCCATGTGCATCCTACATAAAATCTATATCCATCTTTATCTGACACTGGCACCATGATGCTTTTAATACGTCATAGTAACCTCCAGCTCCTTTGTCAAACGGAAATGGTTAACTAAAATAAGCAAGTAATCATAGAAATAGCGAAAAAATATTCCTTTGTTACTCCAAGCGACCACCCAATTCAACCCTCTGCTCCTCTCGTACTTATCAGCGGCGGATATGTTAACATCTACTTTGATCTGACCTAATTCAGCCGTAAAATTGTATTTAGATGTTCTAGCAGAGAGATATGAATTGATGTTCCCAATCTTGTCATTCTCAATAATGCAAACTTAGCATCGTAAATATAGCACTCCCAATGTTACAAAGCATTGGGAGTGCCAGTAAACCCTGGGGTTTTAAAGATATCACTGATATCTGATACGAAAGATACTTATCCATCAACTTGAAACAACTTTGTTGTATCAATAATAGGTGCCACGCAAGCGGTAATAAAGGATTTATAAAATTGGTAATAAAATTCATGGTTGACGTGATAGCTCAGACTCTGAGGATATGGCTTCACCTTTCATGCTGGATGGCTTGGTTATGTAACTTTTTAAATGCATGTGAATTTTCTGAGTGAACCTTGAACGTGACCGTGGCTGACATCGGCAACGAAAAACATCTTGAGGAATCCAGGACTTATAGTTAAACAGCTTCCGCCCACGGCTTTGCCCACGTGGTTTTTCTATAAAAAGTCCTTTCCCAGGGTTTAAAATATCTCAATACCAAATTTTATTCATGTCATCTTGTTGTTTGTCATCCATGAAAGGATTGAAATTGCCAACACGTCTTGAGTACATAAGCGTGGGGATCATTACTCGTACTTTTTCTCTATGGGAAGAGGCCTTTACCGTGCAGTAGGACAAGAATAGGCTGGTCATCTATTGCTGGTCTCTCATTATTCTAACAAGCATTTTGTCTATGGCGCAGTATACGATTTTCTCTTTCTAAACATACATATCTATCACATCAATAGGTATTCATTACACTCAGTAGAATATCGATGAAAGTATGCAATCTGTAAATAATTACGTATACTTGTTACGGATATTGCACCGTTGCACAAAGCCAATTTTCATAGTAACGCTTCAGCGGAATTAACCAAGGAGCTGATTAATTCGGCTCAACATCACTTATAATCAGTATGCTTAAGAGCTTGTAAAGTGGGATATTGACCGGCGTTACTCATTGTTATGTCACTTATATTTTTATCAATCAATCGTGAAACTGGGTTGATGGACGTTCGCCGCTTGCGCATTGCGCAGTTCAGGCGGGAGAAAGGCAGAGTTGAATGCATTTGTAGCTTATATTACATTGCTATTTTCTATATCTATACTTTACCTTATTGTTATCCATTTGCATTTAAGAGCATGTATTTATTACGTATAAAAGCTCACTTTTAATGAAACGGGTTAAGCTAATCTGTCAGAAGTATTGTATGGTTACGATGTAATAAGACAAACAATATAAATGTAGATTAGCGCTGAAGAAAAACCGC
Organism: Sesamia nonagrioides; assembly: GCA_017933935.1. Classification (NCBI taxonomy): domain Eukaryota; kingdom Metazoa; phylum Arthropoda; class Insecta; order Lepidoptera; family Noctuidae; genus Sesamia; species Sesamia nonagrioides. Next base: position 823,883 of record JADWQK010000137.1, on the reverse strand, counting down.
AAAAGTCTTGACGGTAGCTTAAATTCCCAAATATTTCAGGGCTGACGTCTAAGGAAAGGACAACTGAAAAGAAACTAGTCGATACAACCCGTACCGATTGGGCTCCTCTTTTAACTGTCTACTTGGGTACCAAGATCGCTTGAGAAACGAAAACGCGGAGTCATAATTAATGGCATGGTTTACCCGTAGAAAATTGGAACAAAAAGACAGATCTGGAGAATTACTATTGCTCGAGATGATATCATTACTCATTAGTTCAGACAGTTCTGAGTGCAGATACACTTGTTAAAATGACTGACGTCAAAAAATAAATATTGTCAATTATTTGTTTACGACGCAGTTGTTTTATTATTGTTCCATTAGCTGATTGAATACCATAATTACCTTAGGCTTTTAAGGGTTTCCTTCATCATGGCGAACCTGTAGCTCTATACTATACGAAGTACCTACTAGATGACTGACTACATAGTGTTAATTAATGAGCCTCATTTGATGTATGAGCGGGTTATACAAGTGGATATTTATCACTGTTTTGTTTGTCTACACTCGATAAATTCAAGGATGAGTGTGTACTCGATTTAGGTCAGATAGATTTACTGGTAAGATATTTATTTTCAAGGGTCTTTTCAATGATGTGACGCTTTCAGATAATTGGGAGGTCGAAAGTGACGTTCAGTGAGGTTGTGATAGTCAGATAAGCTGCGTAATTTCAGGGAAAAAGGACTTGTATTATTTCACGTTTAACGTACTTTGAAATGAACCGTTTTGTTCTGCAACAAAGGAAAGAAAATTAGAATACAACCAACCTCCATTATATTATTGAAACAACCTCCATTAAGTAAATTAAAATCGTGGCGAGTTAAATTAGTAGGCGCATGTTTTGGTAATTTACTTAGAAAAAATAAATTCTATTAATTGAACTTAATAATTGGGCGACGGGTGTGTTTTATTTACCACGCAATTCTTTATATATTTGATGGAAACAAGTGTCGTTCAACGACCTCCTTAGTAATGATAACAAGTTTTGGAGACGATACTGTCCTGTACTACCAAAATCCGTGTCCCCCAATAGAGATATATTTATATTCAGCCTACAGGGGCATCTGCTGTTAAAAAGCTTACGACAGGTGGTGAGAGTATTTATATTGATGATGTATACTTTACGGGCCTTATAGTATTTCGCGCCCGCATTAGTCGAAGGATTACCCAGAGAACAACAAGACAGTGGACGATGATTTTGCAATCTACTTATAAATGTCATAAATATGTTCAATGGACTTTTCCACTTCTTATAAATACAAAGATGGTTGAGTCTTCACTAGCTGTGAAATGTTTATTATTGTTTTCGAAAGTATTCATAAAATCGCGGTCGCTCCTTTTAAAGACATGTTTTGGTAATATTTTATCGACATCCTTGTGTATCCAAATACAGATGAAAATTGGATTTTATTTATTGGTACTTAAAATGATAATTTCGAAATCGAATGTATTGTCGCCTCGATGTTTAAGACTTACGACACTTGCGACTTTCAGCACTTTATTGTAGCGTAGTGACATATTGAAGAAAATTTTAAAGCGGCATCGATATTTAAATACTATTTAAGCGAACATCCCACGCCTTCTGATTTCGGAAGCAGATCCTACTTAGGAGGCTGTACATTTTTGGGAGCAGAAAGGTTGTAAACATAAAACTTCTCAATTAGCATTGCAAAGCTTAAATAAGAGAAAGCGCGGGATGACTTCAAGGCAATAACATTATAATTTAAACGGTTATCTTTCTCATAAAAATAAAAAAAATAAAGGAAACCTTGTTAAACATCAAACGACATAATTTAACATCAATATGATGTCTTTTATCAGCGCGGTGATTAAGCGCCTGACATATCACAATGTCAAGTACTGCGGTTGTTCTTGATCTTTTGACTATGCGAAACTGTCTCAAGGCGTAATCTAAGATAAATTTTCGTAATAATCATTTCGTATATATAACAAGGAATTTATTTTTAATATAAGATGCATCATATTTGAATATTATTAAACTCGCAGTAGCGGCCTGGAGTAGGATGAGGGTCATAAAATTGGCATAGAGCAAAGCTTAGAGAAATTTAGTAAAAGTTATTTAAATAATGTTCTTTTTCTAAATGTTTTTTTTTTATTCAGCAAGCAACTAGAGTTTTACGCTATCGATCGAAATCGAACTTAGAATAACTTTCTTGTTGATTTGGCTGTATCTAACCACAGAAATTTAACATTTTACTTAGTTGGTTTTCCCAAGCACAGGAAGGCTACTCAAGGGATAGCTTTACCAAAGCTGTTTAAGCATGAACATTTGGAAATCATTGGCTGAACTTGGAGATCATCATGATCAGCCATTTTATACGAATGTCAGGGTACCTTTAGATATTCTCTTGGAATACCAACCTTTGTATTAAAGTTTAAATTGTATCTTTTGTCCACAGAAAACAGTGTTGGACAGCATATCACACGATGACCCAGAATTCACAGGCGACGGTTACACGTCGCTGGCCATCATCTACGCCACACTGGCCATTTGTAACTGGATGGCCCCGTCCATCATCACCATCACAGGCCCAAGAGGAGCCATGTTTATTGGAGGACTTACTTACTTGTGAGTACAGAGATTTTTCTTCGATACATTACCATCTAGCTACTAAAGGAGGATAGCAGCGTTGCTATAAAGTTTGCATATAAATTGTGAATGTGTTTATAATAGTACTTACTAGCGAACAAATAAAACGCGGGCTGCCTGCGTATAATGGAATGTAATGTATGTTCATAACAGTTTGCAACAGGTAATACGGGCTGGTGTCACTGCTAGAATGTTCATAATACCGTTATAATTAATAAAAAAAGCTCAATATTTGCGTAATACACAATCTGAATGATTTTGGGGGATATTACTAATCTATTGCTTCATATGTTCGGAAAATGTGTCTGCTCAACAATGTAAACAACGCAATGGATATTATCGAACTATTAATATGAAACCTATTGTTATTTGTACTGTGTTACGCAAATATTCCGCCGGGCATCGAGTGTAGTGATTTGTACTTTGTACCTATCTTGTACTAATCACAATCTATTGTATCGTTAACTGGTAATTTCATAGGTATTAATTACTCTTAAGCTAATAACTGTCATTAAAACGTTTTCAAATAAAAGAGCAGTATACAAGCAACTGCTTGTAAAGTAAAGATTTTTGTGCATATGAATAATGTCGAATCATCATAGGAGGTTCAACGAGAAAGTTTACTACAGCAGAAAACTTTCTCCGATTTCCAGCCTCCCGGAAAAGTGTTGTAACAAGAACCTATTAAGTAGATTAAAAGGTAAGGTACATCATAGCTTCCCGTAGAGAATTACCAACGCTGCTTAGATATCTGTAGTATTACATAACGGACGTTGTTTGCGTGTAACATAATATTATACAACCTTTTTGTACTAAATGCGAAATGCTAATGGCCAGAGACAACTCTCGTAATTTTAAAAACGTTCACAGTCTGAAGGCCAATTCCAAATCGCAGTTTCATCTCGGCGACCAAATAATGTCAAAAACTTATCAAAATGGAAATTCGAGGACTGATTGAGACAGCTCAGGGTGTCCATTACTTATCAATTAGACCGTAGACCAACTATTGAGGTTTGAGGATCATCCAACATTAAGATCTAGCTGCTCTACGAAAGAGTATTGATGCGAAAATGGAGCTTTGTCTATTATCTGCTCTATATCAAGTTGTTTTCGATATCTAGTTAGTTTCATGATTATATAAGAAAGTTGTTTCTGACGCGTAGGCATAACTATTGTTAATCTATTTTTCTAGGTCTAAACTGACATTTTATCTTCTGTGCTTTTCATAACGAAATGGAAAGAAAAGGATGCACATAACTTAAAATTAGTTTAGTTTGTGAACAACAGAATCGGCGCCAGTGTCTAATTAAAACAAAAAAAAACCGGCCAAGTGCGATTCGGACTCGCACACCGAGGGTTCCGCGGTACAAACGTAGCGGTCTCCAAAGCCTGGAGCACAGGCGTAGAGTAGCCAGCCTTTCGGTCTTCTATAGGATGCGTTCTGGTGAGTGTGCAAGGGAATTGCACGATTTAATTCCCCCATCTCCGTTCCACCATCGGACGACCCGTCGTACGGCGAGTTTCCACCCTTACGTTGTTGACACCGCTGCGATCCGGACAAAGCATTTCGCTTCCTCTTTTATACCGCCTACTTCGAGGGACTGGAACAATTTGCCAGCGATGGTGTTTCCGTCACAACACAATTTGAGTGTCTTCAAGGCTAGAGTGAATAGGCTCTTAATAAACTAGCGCGCTTTACCATCAACGATCGCATCACTGCTTACCATCAGGCGGGATTGCGGTCAAGCGCTAGTTTATAACTTATAAAAAAGCGGTTTATTGATAAACAAAGTAGAAGTAAACAAAATCAACGAGAAATTGTCGCAAATTTTTCTAATTTCGGTACACGTGCGAACAGCATCTAAGCGCTCGTGCGTATGGCGCACGGCTGACGCTCGCTGTGCCGCGATACCTCTTCCGTTGACCAACCGCCTGCCTTCGCGCCAGCGGGCGGCTAGTTCTTGAGCGTTCGTTCGTTACTACTTACTCCCCCGTCCCGTCCCCCCCCCGTCCCGCTTCGCCAGTAGGAAGCAAGCTGTCTGATAATCATTGACAACAATAGGAAATTACAATTAATGTCTTTGAATATATTTATAAGTACTAAGTATAACACAGCAGTTAGGACGCATTTAGGTTATATACAGAACTACATTCACCAAAATATTTAGATTGAATGACGATTGTGATGGTCTTTTTTTTGGTTTAACTATTTACTGTGCCTAAAAATTTTAAAAGGTTTCGGGTTTTTCTGTTAGGTTACCTTAAGCTATTGTTTCATACCAAAATTCAATATTCAATATCAGCGGGAAGTAGTCTATGTTTTGATTCCGTTGCGAGTAGTGGCGAGTTTCAAAATATGCGGTATGATTATAGGTAGGTACCTCAGCATTTTGAATTTTTGCGTTGATTTAGAATTTTTCACATTTTAGAGGTCATTAGATTGTTTGATATGAATTTCAACTTTAATATTTTTATTATAATAAATAACTAAAAAAATGTGATTTTCGCAATTTTTTCTATATTTGCATTATATGACAATGCTTCATGCCAAATTTCTAGATTCTGAGTTTACGGGAAGTATCCTGTAGGTTTTGATTCCTTTGCGAGTGTCGAAAATTTGTTGAAAATATCGACATAATCGGCTGTATCTTTTGATTGGCTTGGCTTAGAAGTTTGATATTTTCACAGCTTAAAGGGACAATAGACCTGAGTATTTCATGTGAATTTCAGCTTGATAGGTCCACGCGTTCTTGAGATAAAGGGTCTTGACAGACAGACAGACAGCCAGACAGACAGACGGACAACAAAGTGATCCTATAAGGGTTCCGTTTTTTCCTTTTGAGGTACGGAACCCTAAAAAAGAAATAGATTACAAAATAGTTATGCCTACGCGTCAGAAACAACTTTCTTATATAATCATGAAACTACCTAGATATCGAAAACAACTTGATATAGAGCAGATAATAGACAAAGTTCCATTTTCGCATCAATACTCTTTCGTAGAGCAGCCAGATCATAATGTTGGATAAGCCTGAAACCTCAATAGTTGGTCTACGGTCTAATTGATAAGTAATGGACACCCTGAGCTGTCTCAATCTGTGTGTTTTTGACATTATTTATACTTATATTATTTAGCTTTCCGATTTATATTTTAAGCATTATTGTTGCTTTCCGAATTACCTTTTTTGTTCAAGATCATCTCTATTTCTAGTATTATTTATCAAAATAATTGTAAACAATATGTGATATATTATACCTTGTTTACTACTGAATACTAATGTTAAGGTAATCTTTGACATCAGCGCGAATCCAGCTTGAATTATAGCAAGTTGACACTTGGGATGATTTTAAGTTTATTCAAAATTCCACATCCTAAAGCGGTTTTTACAGGGAGATTACATTATTTTTCCACTGATTCATGTTTGCAGTTTATCTAATTGTGTAATTTCTCCGTAGCAACCTGGAGTCTGGAATTGTGCACGGTTGATGGCAGTAACTTGTGAATTAGGTCTTCGTTGTTTTAGTTAGAAATCGAAACTTCATTTGAGATCAATCCACCCAGCTTGATGCAGTCTGCTTCTGGACAAAGGATTCTGATTCCCTGTCTTCGGCAATCAGTCTATGACTGAACCGAACACTCTACCGCGTCTCTTCTTCTGAGGGCAATTCATGGTCTCCTCTCGAGGACGACTTGTCTGTTCCTAAAACTCTTTCCGGTCCCTGTGGTTGTTTATATGAACAGAAGAACTGAGAATAGTAAAGTATCTTTTAAAGTACATTTTTATGCGGCTTCGAATACATCACAGAATTAGCCCAAGAGAAAATGGCATTTCAAATAAGTAAAAGATGTTTGCTTTTCTATGGTAAAAGTAGTGTCTAATGCGTCGTCACCTCGATCCGCGGAGGTATCATATAAAGTGTTCATAGAATGCGTTGTTACGATCCGTTATGTCTAAGCAGTGTTGCGCATATTAAGTAATAACTTTTTGCTTTCGTGCTCACGATGTAATTACCAAACCACTTTTGACATTGAAACCTTTGATAGTTTGTTGGAGAATGTACTTCCAAGTTTATGTCATAGCCCATTGCAATTTAAAGGCTATTATTGCTGATGTCATGGGTAAGGGTAATTTGAAGGCAAATAAACTCTATTAAGTACTTACGCATTCTCTATTTCTTTCTTTACATTTATGATTTAAAGTATAAATCTGGTTCAGCATGAGAGTTCGTATGAATTTAACTAGCTCTTTAAATTTCCTTATCTTCCATCATGCAGTAATCCATAACATTACCGAATCCCTGGATGCAGAATAAGTATTATGTATTTTCTCCAAGCTTTATATTTCGTAAAATACAGTGAAAGCTCTCAACTTGGGTCCCTAAAGAGTCAAACATTCTTGCACGTTTAAAATTTATGATAAGATTCAAATAGTAAAGGGGACATTCTTAAGGGAATCACATTCCAATAATACATTCCAAAGGTGTAGTGTAGTAATGCCTTGAGGACAAGGCAGTATAGTATCTGTCACGGGGGGCAATAAACTATAGAGGACATAATTATATTTTTTGTTTGTTTATGTACACATGTTAAACATTTATCTATCGCATTGTATGGAGTTCGATAAACTATGAGTCCTACAAGAACATAAACAATTACATATTGTGTGGTACTGCAGTAGGCGTATAAACATTGATTTCACGTGGTGGCGAGTGTGTACTAAGGTACTTTTTCTAAAGAAGGAATGGCCTTGTTTGAATGATGACCCCGTGGAAAAGAAATTGTCTTTATAACAATTGACAAGCTGTTTTGAAAATGATTGACAAGGTGTGTTGTTAAGGGAGTTACCCTATTGTCATTTCGATTCAAGCGTTGTCTATAATCGAGCAATCAAATACTTCAAGGCTTCAAACTTCAAGGTGAATTTTAGGAAGAAGAAGCCCTCTTTTGGAGTAATTCAAAGTATGTGTATTTGTAATGTATGTGTAATTATAGAATCGGGACAGCTGCCTGACGCTTTTGATCCGGTACTTTATTACCCATAGGCAGCACCGTGTCACGGAAATAAATTTGCTGCAGTAGATGTGTGTAGTTACGCGGAAAGACCGCATCAGGAACTCCCGCATCCGTGGCAGTCTTCGTGTCCGTGACATAGCAGACAAACTGCAAAAGGGTCGCCTACGCTGGTACGGTCACGTCTTCCGAAAACGTTACGCATGTTACATTGGTAACAAATGTCTTGTCATGGCGCCTCCACCGGGCCGGAACAAGCGAGGTAGACCAAAGAAGTGCTGGCTTGACGTTGTAAGAGATGAAATGCGTGCCAACAATCTTATACCACGGGATGCCAGAGATTGTGTGAAATGGTGGAGTAAGAGTAGAAAAGGTGACTCTGATGGGCTCCAACGCGAAAGCCGCGGATGCAACCGGGATTATACGCTGATATGATGATGATGACATTATTACCCATAGGTATATTAATGAGGCGGTATCTATTAAGTTTACCAGGTGGTTTCCAATCATTTATTGCACTCGCACATGTTCGCTCACTTGTACCTATATCGAAATATTTTCGCTCACAGACCTTCACTAGACTAGATCACGCCCGCGACCCCTCAAGGTTGGCTTTGTTGAATAGTGCCTTTCATTTATTTTAACAATATATTATTAATGGTGGAATGCAACGTTAGAGTATAATTATTTTGTTTTTTTTTTTTACTATATTTAGTCACGTAAATATTATGCGTTCTTCCTAACAATTTTAGTGATTATTGTACCTTTTGTTTCTACTTTTTCTACGTTTAAGGTTTGCTCATTTCCTGAGCTTGTTAAACATAATGATTTAAAATGTTAGTCAAATTAACATTTTTAGTTAAACACCTGAACGTTTTAACAAGCACTTATATAGGAAATTAGATCAAAATATTTTGTTGCGGAGCTGTCAACGAAAGCAGGCGTGTAATTATATTATTTAACAGAACGTTAGATAATACTGTAGTGGCTACTTAATTGCGTTATTACAAACGGGGCCATAAAGTGAACTTGTCTGATTTGAAGTCCCATTAAACTTATTTCGAACTGGTTCCGTCTAAATTAAAATTCACTAGTAGCTTAGTTTTGCAACTTACAAAATCTTAGATGCCATTTTCCTGTTGCCTTATTTTTAAGTGTTGATATGAATCACAGAACAGATAAATTTTACTGTTCTGTGATATGAATAGCCCCGAAGTGGACCCAGAGACAGAACGCTCCGAAGTGTGTTTGCTGGAGATTTATTTCCCATGAGGAAAGTACTTATTTCTGTACTGTCACTGTACTTATTAAAGGCGCAAGTATTGAAGGCGCAAAGGTGTTATTCATTAATTACGCGTGCAGCAGTTTTCTCTACATGTTTGCATTAATTTTCAACGGCCTTTGTAGAAAATACGGGATTTTAGTCCTTGGTCATCAGGTTTAATGGGCTTTTGTGCCATTAGTACATAGACCTATCTTTAACATAGGTAAGTACGAATATAACATACGTAATAACATTATCCTATGTAAAATTATTTATGCAAGTCAATGTCTATTCATCATACCTACAATGAGCAGAAGTTTTTAGGTTGCAAGTAAATAATATAATACATGCTATATGAATGGTGATTGTGTGTAATTCACATGAACGTTTGTACAACTACATAAACGAGAGTAATTTTACCTGTTATAGAGTTGGAATAAGTAATTCTACAACAAAATGACTCTGCTACAATTCAGCTAGGCTGCTATATTTCGACTTAAAAAATTGCGGCTAGTTTGTAAGAGTTGTAACGCGGTGTAAATTGTCATAGGTACCAGTTATGTCGTAATGTTCTTTCTATTTTCCTTAAAATTTTGTGACATGCGCACATGGACTTACCTAGAAGGGGCAGATGGCGACCCCCACCTCCCTTGGAAATCTTGCAGAACATGTATGAACTCCCCTAATTACTAATTAAAGTATAAACGGGGTCTTAAACAGGATCATTTGCGTCTATTTGCCCTACACACTTACACAGTACAAATACCTAATGTTTTATGTAGATGTGTAGTTTGTAAGACAAAATAGCCCCTAGGACCAAAGCTGGGTACGCCCATGCATACGCATTATTAGAAGATTTTTATGCTTCTTCCGGTATTATGTAGATTAGCGAAGGACAACAATAGTTCAATAGCTGTAAATAAAACCTTTAAAATAACTGCAGTTGCTTGTTTTCTAATTTTATTAATTCGCTGTCTAATAAATTCTTTGTTATTTTAGATGGTATATATGTGAATCGTGCATGGCTGTAACCTTGACCACCCATCCCACTGATATTATGAATGCGTGAAATATGAAAGTTTGGAGGTGTGTCTCAATTTGAACGTAACGGTTGAACGGATTGATTGATTACACTAGGCATAGTGTACATAGGTACCATTGACACTTTTCTAGGCTATATGATTTTAATTCGGGAATGTAAGGAGTTTTCATGACAATAATACTGCAAATAGACGTTATTCAATTATTCAAGTGTATCTTTTGTATTGGAAACTATGTTTCGATCTTTATTTCTGGTCTGTTTTAATTTTACTGGCTGTAATGTCTTAATCATCCAATATCCACCAGCCGTCAAGTTCATGGTGTTACTACGCTACAAAAATTTGAATTTGGTGCACGTTTATGAACAGTCAGTGGAAATCTCAGGTGATGCTTGTCTCTCCCATTCTAGTCATATCGTTTTCTTTACGCGTGGTCTCGAAATTCTCGTTAGTATTGTCTGATGACACTACTAACGATTAAGCAGCGTTCTAATGTTACTTACCGAAGACCGATGACCAGTTTTCACAACTAAATTGTTTTCCTTAATAGTAGTTAGTCTCACCAAAGTAAAGGCCAGCCATTATTATTCAAACTTGTTTTAGCCCACCTAGATCCGAGGCGAGCGTTATGTTAGCGGTCATCCGAACTAAGTAATTCAGCGGGTGGCATAACCAATACTTGTTTTATGCTATAGTGGACAGTTGGATAATGTATCTGCAGTGTTGTAACTCGTAAACACTATTATTGCGCAACAAACAACATTGCATGTTATTGATAGCGTGTTAGTGGACATATTTTAAAGTGTATAGGCGTAGAGCTATCGTGCCAGAGTTGAACTTTCCGACCAAAATGTAAAAGCCTTCGTCTCGCTTCTCTTTTGTTCCATTATTTCGTAATACTCGTGAAATTGGAGTAGCAAAGTTTAGGTACGTCTACGTGAACAATGAAATGGAGCTGTTCTCAGAATTTGTTTTCAACTTTAAATGTTTTTGGACATCTTAGTTACATCATTTGAAACAAGCTCTAGACTATAGGTGGTATCTACACTTCTCACGATTTAATCTCTGGGATCGTGAATTTTAGGTTCGCATTGAACCTTCTTATTACGCAAGCGGACTTGGTGACTGTTTGCCTTTCACAAAGATGAGAACTTCCTACCTTTTCCTGGATTTTCTGGTTTCTGGTCAGGGCCTGGGCGTTTTTATATCTACAGAGTTTTCAATTCAGTTCTGCCGCCACCTTACTGGCTGAAGAATATTATATGACCACGGCAAGAGCTAAATTTATTTTCCGTATTAGTTTCCGCTGAAACCATTAGAGAACCGTCGAATACTAGTCCACAATTAGAACTCGAAATAGGATACTTATGGTTCCATTCATTACCTTGAGTCGTGGCAGTCGCATACATACATATTATGTGGTTTTCTATGAAAACGAAAGTCCCAGGCTCATAAATAATTTGTTACTTAAGAATAAATCTTATTGCAGATTCTTCATCGTGACTTTCTTGTTCCCTCGCACGTGGTTGCTGTACGTGGCGAGCGTGCTGATCGGCGCAGGCGCAGCTGCGATATGGACCGGCCAGGGCAACTACCTGACGCTCAACAGCGATGCGGATACCATATCCAGGAATTCTGGTGTCTTTTGGGCTATGTTGCAGTGCAGGTATGTAACTACTATTTGGTTGGTATGCATTGACTTGAAGTTTTATTTTTACTTATTTAGAGTGGTAGCCATTATTCAAATGGATCTTAAAAATTGACGTTCGTATTTCAAAGATTATATCTTTCCAGTTATTTTTGCTATACTATTCTAGTGTAGATTAGAAAATCTGTTATGAAATATGGATAAAAATCTTGTTAGCATCTAAATTGGTCAATTAACGTATGGCTATTGTTTAAACCCAATGCCTTCTGTTTTAGAACGTTTCAGAGCGCTATTAATCGATTGCTTTCTCTTTCAGCATGTTTTTCGGTAATCTTTTCGTATTCATAAAATTCCAAGGCAAGACCCAAATTGATGCGGAGACCAGAAATGTGGTGTTCGGAGCATTAACAGGAGTCTGCATCGCCGGCTTAATTTTCCTTATGCTCCTTCGACCAGCTAAGCGCATGCCCAATATCGAAGATGCCAAGGTAAACAGCACCCTGTTCGAATGCCTTACTGTATGTTTTAAGTAAAACTGAACCACGGTCGACTAGGTCTTTAATAAGATTTTATTGATCCACCTTGTTGATGTGTTTGGTATTATCGGATAATACAAATATAAATTATTATTAATGGAAGGAGAAATCGAGAACAGCAAGTTTAAATTCCCTTGATCGCGTTTTCGTTACTTGAGTATAAGATTTTTATGAGGCAGGATTTTTATTAAGGGTTAGGGAGAGTTAAATGACAAATAGGGCCAATGGTCACAGCGTATATTGGAATTGGAACCCTCTACTTCAATATTATCGAGTCAAGGTAGAGCCTTGATTCTGGTAGAGCTTTGCCCCACACGTGAGAGGGTCGCAATGCGGAAGGATATGAAATAAAGCACCTACAACTCACAGCTGCCATGTTGTGTGTTGTCTTGTCAAGTAATGTTTATTCTAGTGGGTTCAAGTGCTGCCGCAGGGCACCAGCTTCTGGTTTCGTTTTCTAGGTCGGGTAATGTTATTGGTTTCTTCTATCAGGGCTTTCTTAGTAACTGCCCAGAGTGATGGCTATAGTGATATAGACTTAAACATATCTGTTGAAATATGTATGTATATGTAGGTGTATCTCATTACAGCCTTTATGTTATGTACTACTTATTAGCTGCGCCCCACGGTTTCACCCGCGTAAGTTTTGATTCCGTGGGAATATCGGGATAAAAAGTATCCCGTATGTTAATCCTGGTTATGAACTATCTATTTGACAAATGTCATCTAAATCGTTTCAGTAGTTTAGCTATGAAATTGGAACAAACAAATAAACTCACTTTCACATTTATGAAATACTAGCTTTTCGCTCGCGTAAATCTCGGTTATATCGCGCTTTTTAGATTTCCCTCGGGAACATCAATTTTTTTCGGGATAAAAGGTAGCCTATGTCCTTTCTCAGGGTCTAAAGATTATGTGCTTTCCGCCCGCGTCTTCGCCCGCGTGGTGTTCTGTTATATCGCGCTTTTTAGATTTACCTCGGGAATATTAAATTTTTCCGGGATAACAGGTAGCCTATGTTTTTTCTCAGGGTCCAAAGATTGTCTGTGCCAAATTTCAACAAAATCGGTTGAGAGGTTTAGGCGGGAAAGTGTAACAAACAGACAGACAGAGTTACTTTCATATTTATAATATTAGTATGGATTAGTAAGGATCAGTTGGCTTAACACTAGGTTTACACAATTTTGATGTTTTCAGGGTGAAGTGGTTGAGGTCCAGGAAAGCCCTATGGATGCGTTCAAGGGTGCTTTGAAATTGTTTTGCACCCGAGACATGCTATTACTGAGCGTTACCTTCATTTACACTGGTAAGTTAGATAGGTACCTACGCAAAGGTTAAATATCTTCCGTCCATTATCCGCAAGTCTTAGAACTATGGGTCTATAAAACCCACCAAAAAGGCTTTGCAGACCTATAGCGCTGTGTATATCTCTGTTCGGGTTATTCTTGTAGCGGCTACATCGCCCTAATTTGCAAACGCGTCTTACATTTTGCCGAAAATGTAACCAAATATAAGTTTATGGAACTATACTACTGGTATTTTTGAGTTAATATAAAATCGACTTAATTACCATTGAAATAAATACCATCAAAACATTTGGAATATGTTTTTACTTTTGGTATCCTGTTTCCTATTGTATTAATGTAATCATACAATCAAACAGAAAAGAAAGGAAACCCCCAAAAATGCTAAGTATCAATGTACCTACCTATGTTTTTTTTTTTGTATTACCGGATTAGTGATAAACAAAGTTATTGTGATTATAACATAGTATTCCAATTGGGGTATCCGGTGGTGTGTCGGGACATATTTTTTATAGATTGACATTTCTATAAGACACACGGACTAGGTTGAAATTTACTTCTAAGAGTTTATTAAATGTATTGTTTCAAACAATACATTTAATAAACTCTTCAAAATAGGAAACAATTTCTTTTCTATAGTTACAAGTGAAGCTAACAAGCGTATTAAAAATACTACAGAATAAGGTAAATTTCTTTTAATAACTTCGGCCTCAATGATATAGTTTCTTGGATGGTTATTCCAAGAATGTGGGATCATTGACTGCCATTTATATGGTACCTGAATACTAATGAAATTGACAAAGCCGGTTATTTATTGTTTACGATACAAACTTTAATAATAGCAAAGGAACAGAATTCAAGGTCCTTATGGGTGACCACTTAGGATTATTTAGTTTTAGATTCGGTAATGTATTTCCCGACCTCTGACCTTCAGTTGGTCGTCAGTTTTTAAGTATTTTTGTCCGGTAGGTAAACCAGATCAGACCGATGTCAATTGGGTTGTATCCAAAAAAATAATTTAATGTCCATCAGATAGATTTATAAAAAATATTGAACACGTATTTTTTATTTCGTTCAAATACTTAGGAAGATATATTGATTTGAAATGTCGCATGACGTCACGCCGTGGTACAAAATATACCACGGCGTGACGTAATTAGCCCCCACTCCGTAACTTTGATACGCTATATCTCAGTAGTTTTTAGTAATTTCGACAAAATAAAAAATACGAGTCCTAGTTTTTTTTTTATTATGTATAAGATGGACTAATTATTTTATTGATTTTCATACCTTGGATACATCCCTATTAACCGGTTTAATGAATCTGCTCGTGTTGCAAAATGTCATTAACATTGCAGTAGTTATTAAAGTACCCACACCATTAGATATTTAGGTAGGTACGAAATGTGTACCCACAGCAACATATTTCAGGCGAATGACGCTTATTTACATACTAAATAGGGCAATGAAAATTCGTATTATTAAAAAAAATATTAGGGGTTATTCTAAAGCTCTAAAATCTGATCAGAAATGGGTTGTAAAGATCATAATTGAAAAAGGGCTAGGCTATGCATATGTAATACAAATAATGCATAGCAAAAAATAACCGAGTGCCCGCAAGAAACCGTCAGGTAGGTACTTGTTGAAACAGGAAAATAATCCTTGAGGTGAGGCCACATCAATTAAATTAAACAGAGTCAGCTTTTGTTTTTTATTTTACTTTTTTATCGTAAAATGTGACCGCTGTTGAGATACATACAAGCCTTTTCTCTGTGAGAGGGCATGGGCCATGAATTGTATGAAAGATGATTTGTGGATGATTTCATCTTTCACATAGTAATTCTTCCCCAGAAAAGCATTGAGTACTGAGATGGCGAATAATATAGAATGGAAGGAAACATGCTGCGCCGACGCCAATTAAATTCTGATAAGAACAAGAAAATGATTGCATTACTATTAATTTGCCTTGGGTCATAATCCATCACGCGGTTCCAGTACGGTTTCATGATAGAATAGAATAGAATACTCTATACTAAGTACACCATATAGATTACAGAACATAAAAATAAAGATTTTACATAGGGTGACACAATGGGCGGTCTTATCGCTAAGAGCGATCTTTTACAGACAACCTTTGGTTGGAATACTAGGGGGAAGGAGAGAGAAATAGTGCAGGTAGTCTACAGTGTACTATTTACATAGAGTATACAATAAATATGTACGTTAAATGTATAATACTAGTGATGATAATTGAGGCCGAATCTTCAGGCTTGCCTTTCATGTCTCATCTCTTTCTATCGATTTTTTTCATACTTTCCAGGCGTTGAGCTGTCTTTCTTCAGCGGTGTATACAGCTCCAGCATAGGCTTCACATTGTCCATGGGAGAGAATGCTAAACAACTGGTGGGCTTGTCCGGAGTCTTCATAGGTTTGGGAGAAGTGCTCGGTGAGTTGTGAATGTCAATTTATATTTTATGCACATTGATATTAGGTTTAAATTACATTCATTAGTCCATCGTGATTATACGAAGATTATTTTAAAAGGCTTATTTATAAATATAAATGCCGATGCTATGCTATGAATCAATGTATGCTTACGAAAAATAACAGGATAACTTAATAAATTACAATTAAATTCCTAACGTTGCTCATACCGCCAAAATACCAACTCGTTCTAAATCTTGTAACTATATATCTATTGCTTCACATTTGAGTAAGTAGTAATTACCCAACGCTAAGCTGGGTAGATAATTATAAATAGTTTAGTTAGCATTGTATCGATGATCAATGCAATACATGATATTGTAATAGAAAACCTTTTAATATTAATCTCGAGATAAAAGTACTTACCTATAACGAATTTTCGTTGATGAATTGGGTTACAAATATTTATATTACAAATAAATAATAGGATATCTTGCCTTGTCTATTCATTAGGTCTAGAATTGCGCAATTTAGTTATCTATGAGCCAACAGCGCAGATGACTCGACACCAATATTATAATTTAAACTTTATGTCAAACGCCACAAGATTTTATTATACCTAATTAATTACATATTTTTGCATATATAATTTTATGTGTTGCGATAAGTTATAATCAACTGTTCCGGGTACATGACAGTTTCAATAGTTATTTGCTGTAAACCAAACAAGAAATGTTACATAAGATTATTTGAATGAGATTCATTCCCCAGTCACATGCCAAAATCGTACTTAACCAATAATAAGCCCACGTCCACATGGATGTAAAACTGGGCGCTAAAGAGAGCATTCAAAATTCAGTTCGCGAAAAAAATCGCAGCGGATTAAGTGCGCTTGTACTAACTAGGCCTTGCTTATATGCCACAAATCCTTTTTTAAAACCACCATCGTATTTTTCCAGGAGGCGCATTATTCGGTATCCTCGGCTCAAAGACGACTCGTTGGGGCCGCGACCCGATCGTCATCATGGGCTACTTCATCCACCTAGCCAGTTTCTTCCTCATCTTTATCAACCTCCCGACCGTAGCCCCGTTCGGGGACACCAACGAAGTCTCCTACATCACCCCGTCGCCAGTACTGGCAATGTTCTGCAGCTTCCTGCTAGGATTCGGAGATGCATGCTTTAACACTCAGATTTATTCGATACTGGGAGGCAACTACTCTGATAACAGCACTTCGGCGTTTGCATTGTTTAAGTTTACACAGGTGAGCGATAGTTTTTTTCTCTCTCATAGTTATAAGTTAGGTACCCACAACGACATATCAAGCTATAAATGAATAAGTATAAGCTGCCTTTTCATTCTACCAAAAACCTATATTAAGCGAGGTCAGCTAAAAGTGTGTAGCTTTATTCGTTCGGGAGCTACGATGAAACAGACACGTCAAACTTATAAGACCACGTTTTGTGTCGAGGGTTAAAAATATCTCCCAAAGGACGAGATTTTAAATCATGAACAAAACGAGTGTTGCAATCAGTCTGTGAAAACCGCAGTGCAATTTCATTATGTTCTATCTGTGATGTCTTCTCGGAATAAATCTTGTTTATATACGATTGACGATACAAAAGGTCATGTATCTGAATGAATTATAGAGGAAAAAATAACTTGCATTGTTGTCGACACATAGAGATAACCTTCTCTGTAAGGAAGTGGGTTATAAATGAGGATATTCAGTAGATATATGTATACAAATTACAATACTATCCTACTAAGGTACCTAGATAATACATTATTTTAAATGAAAGAGTTAACTAAACTGTTGTTATTCTAATCATATCCATACTAATATTATAAATGCGAAAGTAACTCTGTCTGTCTGTTACGCTTTCCCGCTTAAACCTCTCAACCGATTTTGATGAAATTTTCCACAGACAATCTTTAGATCATGAGAAAGGACATAGGCTACCTTTTATTGAAAAAAAAAAAATTGATATTTCCGAGGGAAATCTAAAAAGCGCGATATACTTAACCCAATTCCACGCGGGCGAAGCCGCGGGCGGAAAGCTAGTTAACTATAAGATCTTACCGTGTAAATTTTTATACCTTGATAGTTTTCTTCAGTAGTAAAAACAAATGATTACCGCAAATTGAGTATGCGATAATGAACTTTCAATTGTTTCTCACAATGTGTGACGAATTCATTAATGAAACGTATTTACCGGTGCTCAGCTGTTGTTGCGGTAACATTAAAACCATTGTTCAACTCAACTCAAATAATTATTATTAGTTAGCAAACATGGGTCATTTGGGTCTGGTGAAGCTGTACGGAGGACGGGTCTGAGCAGTTGTATTGCGATGTGTGCAAATAAAAATAACATTTATAGAAATTTTGTTATACATAGATCTTCAACAGCCTAAAGACACTTATTCAACAGGAAACGTTTAAATGGACTTTTGAATGAGCATGAGTAGATAACGGTTTTTCGAATCAGTCAGTAATTCATCATTAAGAGGGAACTCTAGTGGTGTTTTCTCTATACAAACGTATTCCGCTGTTTTCTACGTGGATAATGCTATTAGAGCAATTATTTTTTCCTACAACACCGTGATTATACGTGCCCCTGTCATTTGATTTTTTCCGAAACTTAATTAACAAAAGAAATATGATACTTCAAAATCGCGAAAAATAACCCATTTTTACCGTGATGTTCAAATGACTATTAGGCAAACGTCATAAGTTTTTGACAAAAAAGAAAATAATAGAAGCATAGGTATACTTTTCCTCAAAATTTTGATATAAAAATAATTGAGATCTGTCGTGCTTTGAAAAAGAAAACAGCGAATACGAAACGTCTTTTGGTCAACATTTTTGTAGGTAAAATCAGACTGAGCTGCAACTGCCCTTTTCGCACTTTACCGGGAGAGGTTGGAAGCAGCGCGACGGCAATAGTTTCTTCAAATACCTCGGCACTAGAGTCCCCTCTTAAGGAAATCGTCAATTGCGTAATAACTTCTCTTTATTAATACATATTTCGTTTAGTGCTTAATAATCATATTAGGGCCTTACCAGTTACCATAGGCATAACCATGAATTATTATTTTAAATATTTTGCGAAAATACATTAGGTACTACCTAATCTAATTAGTTACACCTCTGCCTATCATTAGGAAGAATTTCTGACGTAATGATGTTATTTTCTAAAAACACGTATTTCTCTTTCCAGTCTTTAGCGGCAGCGGCCTGCTTCTTCTACTCGTCGAAGGCATTGCTATCAGTGCAACTAACGATCCTCGGCATCCTGGCAACATTGGGTACGGCGAGCTTCGTGCGCGTGGAGTGGGGAGCACGCGCCCGCGCCCGCGAGCTGGCGGTCGATGCAGATGACAAGAGCTCGCCCACCACGCATGCGCTCGCGGATAATGCGCTGCATTATGACTGAGTGGTGCAACTAGCTGAGTTTTAAGTGGTTTTAGGAAAAAGGGTTACTCTATAACGGTCGACGGTAGGTCTGTAGTAACTCGCAATGTTAAATTGCTACTATGGACGCACGGATCTCACACGCATTTTTAGCTGTTCGTCATTGTATTGGGATAGGAGGCGGTTATTTTTGGAGAACAATTCTCGTACGTTAGAAATATTCAAAGTAAATACTCGATCTCATCTCTGCGACAGTAAATTTCCAAATTTTCTCAAAAATGTAGATCGAGACTTGTCGGTAGATTGAAACAGATTATTATTATTAGATAGGATGGGAATATTCTTAAAAATACGAGAATTGTTCTGATTAAAGTATTTTTGAGTGTAACTCGAACATAAATTGTTTATGAACGTTTAGAAAAAGTTAAGAAAATGAATGATTAAAAAAATTTAGTAACTCTTTCGCATTTCTAAAATCATTAATACTTCAGCGTCTGTAATATGAGACGATAAATCGGGCAGCCTTAGTAAAGAAGTGTAAATAAATAAGAGATAAGCTTATTAATTTATAAGGAAAAATATTTCAGAAATAAATTTTAACAGCTCTGAATTATGATAACGCGTAGTTGTTTGTTGTTACAAATAAAACTATTATCGATGCGCCTGCATGTTTTAAACTCCTTTGCAAAATTCGTTATTTTGAATATCGAATTGTGCAAACGCAGTGACGTTTTAAATGTCGTAGGTACTAAGGTAGTTCATAAATGTTGGTTCGAATTTTAAATGAATTGGCTTCTCTTGGATAGTATTCGAAAATATTATAAAAAAAACGGTATAGTTTGGAAGTATTATTACTATATTTTGTTTTAGAAAACGAAATTATTCAGGAATTGATGATGATAAGGTTGCTTTTATTAGGTATTTGTAAACTTGAGATTGATATTGAGTTACTCGCACAATAAGCCCTGGCACACTACAATCGAGGGATAATTCAAACGGCTAGGCAATTAAAAAGTATGAAGCTTTATCGCAGTGTTCGAATTTACCGATTTAAAATCGGATTAAATATTCCCGATAAATCATTCCAACTAAACTATTGGTCGATTAAATCTCTAGTTAGGCCCTATTATTTTTTAAATAATGCTTCATTGTTTATGGAAATCAAGGCCTACTGCGTCTGAGTAGTAGTATGTAAGCAAAATACAGTAAGCTTTAAAGTGAAAAATAATAATTATTTATCCATTAATGACTAAATTTAATAAAACAGGGAATCATTTAGGTATTGTTTTGTATTCACATTTATAGGTACTTCAAAATGTCATTAAAGTCATTGGATTTCATCAATTACTGTGTCATTTGAGAATACATACATCTTTATATGAAGGTATGGACGGCAAAGTGTGGTGCTCTACTCATAATACTATGAGTGCAAAAAATGTATAAATATTTTTGTATAGAAAGTAATATATATCTACAAGAAAAGTAAAATATTTTATAAGGACTTCTAGTCACAAAACTCCAGGTTTTCTTAATAAAACGAAACGAAATATTTTAATCAACTATTATACATGTAACGTGAAACATTCCTTGTATATTTTCTCTATATTAATTTAGTTTGTAGATTACGTAAAGTACGTACTTTTATATCTTTTATTTTATATTGATGCTTTTATTTTAACAATCTGTGTCTAAACGCTTATTTGACATTAATAGTATTTCACTGCTGATGTTATGTATGTCTAGTCTTATTATCATATTCTAAAACAAAGTTGACTGTACTTGTAAGCAATTTATGGAATACCTACTATTGAAAATAAAATATTTTAATAACATATGATGTTTTCCTCATTTATAAATACTAGGTACCTGAACCGACAGACATTAGTGGCGATTCAAACGATCACAAACTACACAAATTTTAAGTTTAGTGCATTATTTTCATTAAGAGAATGATAGAGGATAACATATTAGTTTAGCCCTACCAATTTTTTTTTTTTTTTTTATTAGTTATCAACTAGTGCTTGACTGCAATCCCGCCTGATGGTAAGCAGTGATGCAATCGTTGATGGTAAAACGCACTAGCTTATTAAGCCTATTCACTCAAAAAAACTAAGTTAATAGAAAGACAGACGGCAGTTGAGCGAGGTGATGCAATGTTTAACCCAACAACACGACCAACGATGCTGCGCCAGAGGATGATCTGGAGACCCTCCACGACCAAACTCCCGACACAACAACATTAGGCACATCATACCCGGTATACATCGCAACACAACTGCTCAGACCCGTCCTCCGTACGGCTTCACCAGACATCATGCCGGAACACGACGAATCGCTTGGCGGCAAGACTTTGTCTGGCTGGTGGTAACTTATGCCGGCGGCTGATGTTGTTGCCTACCACCGAGAAATTAAGATACTCCGTACAGTTTAGTCTAAACGCCTTAACTTTAGACCATCAATCACTTATACACGATTCACATTTCACAATCAGCGTAAAAAAATGGTTGAACTGAACAAGCGCACAATGCAGCACTTTGGTGCTTCTTTCATTTAGTACTTATTTTATAATTCTGACTTTAATGCATGCGTGTAAAGTTGAATTTGGTTTAATGTCAACTCGGTCGTCGCTTTCTGATAAGAACTTTATACACTGCACTTTAGGCTGATTTTAAATTAATGTATATTTATTTTGACTACTTTAGACTGCTTAATACTTGTCACCATTTTTGATAAGAGTTTTGTTCGAGAATGTGTATCTAGTGTCGTAAGTGATCGATGCTTTAGACGCTATTAAAAACATGTGGACTAAAAATAGCCGATTTCGCCAGGCTCGGACTAATTTGACAGGACAACAAATATCTTCTGACATTCTCTTAATGACATAAAAAAAATATGCACTGAACTTAATTTTGGTTTGTGTACAAGGGAATGGGGGCCATTACCATATCCAAATTCTAAAAATTAATACACATTTCCCATAAAATGCAGTCTGTTTTCCCAAATTTAGACAATTAAGGGATGTTTCCTGAGTAAATAAAATTGATTCTATTTAGTCCGTAATTCAGATTATAGAAAAATATTGGATGCATATATTTTGTTTATCAAATCAATAAGTGGTAGCTGGTGACGTCACTGGTCGCTAAAAAGTGTAGCGTACAGTGACGTCACACGAGTTTTCAAGGCGCTGTGTCGTCTTCATTTTTTGTTTATATGAAAAAAGAAAAAATGCGTGTCTACTATTTTTTGGAAATCTGTCTGACGGACTAATTATTTTTTTTAGTCAAATACCCTATTATGAACATTTTAGAATAGGTAACAATTTCCCAAATTGCACTTGTTCATTGGTGAAATGCTTCAGGGTCGTCGATCATGACAACCAATAAAATTTTTTATGTTATAGCAAATACAGTCTTCCTTTTTGTATAATATATTATTTGAAAAGAAATGTTCATGGCTCTGACCGAGGTTGAGGGTTCACTGTAACATTAATTGGTGGGGGTATGTGTGCTGCATCAGTCATCTCTAAGCAGGCGCGGGTTATTTTAATTTCTGGATTGTTTCTATGATTTCTATAATGAACACATTTAACGTGCAAATTTTTCTGCATCATCCACATATGGTTATTTTCAACATTGTCATAATACTTTTCGTATTTTGATATAAATTGACACTTTGGAATAGTTAACTATCTTCATCTTTCTCATTGACCTACCCTTTGACAATTTTAAAGTGCCTGTAATTGGTTTACTTAAATGCTTTGATTTGACACCATCTGATTCAGGAACATTTCCGGGAGTTAGCAAGGGATGTTTGAAATATTCTTCCTGGTGGCTGGTTTAAGTTCAGTGGAAACTGAGTGTGGAATTCAAACCCATGTTTGGATTCCACACTCAGTTCGCTTCAAGTGAACCATTGTGCGTGGTGCACTGAACTTAAACATAAATTCCAGTACATCTTTTTCTTTCTAATTTATTAAGAAATTGTAGATAAAATATTATTTTAGTCCTGTCAAATTACTACTCTAACTATAAATGTGTCAATTTAAGTCAGGCATGGACTAAAAAATATTTTATCTGAAATGAAAAGAAAAAGACGGATTGAACTTTCAAATTTAATTTACTACTCGCGCGAGTAAATTGTGCACCTCGCTGGAATGCGACGCCTTCTCTGCTTTCCCGCGCGGCGCCCTGCTCCGTAGTGATAGTATCTTTGTTACAATTGTCTAAATACAGTTTAAATCCTGTTGTTTTTACTGTTTCTGTGGAGTTTTGCTTTGTTAATTTGTTTTTTTTTTTACATTTTCGATGCGTTAGTGAAGCCTGTTGGTTGCACCAATATTAGGTATATTTCAGTCCATATGTATTAATTTAATTGCAAAACGTCATAAGTAAAATAACTTAGTATTATGACGCTTTATCATCAAAACAACCTTTTATTACCTTTAAAAAAAATTGTAATTTATATTTTTTAACATAATTTCCATTTTTTACAAACGGTACAGTCCCAGCGAGGTGCACAGTTAACTCGTGCGATTTATAGTTTGTGAACAAGGTACAGATTTTTAATTTATTCATTCAACCAGTTAAAACAAATCCAACCAATTAGGGTAGACAAACAAAACAAATCAGTAAACTTCACTACTATTTACTTAACAACGACTAATATAATAAATAACAAATATCAAACGCTTATCACTGCTTACTGGTACTGTCACTGTCTTCCCCACCAAGTTTAAAGTCCATAGGTTTATCATAGCCCATGATTTTGGCATAATACCAAGGGTCTGTGAAATGCCTTGCTTCCACAAAGAGAGGATTTCCTTTTGCTTTCATTGTGGTGAATGCTCCAGGAATTTCGGGCACCTCTACGTCTTCCACTTTGAAATCAAGCTGAAAACAAATACACTTGTCAGTTTTTGATTAAACAAAACAGGATTCCTAAAGAGTCTATGTCAAGCAATAGACATCTGTACTCTGTAGGCTGAATGTTGATTATGAGGTTTGTCGTTTTTATACAGGAGTTTTATACAAATGTAAAGAAAACCCCGTCCGACCCAAAAGGATAATAAATGTTAGGTATACACATGACCAAATAAAATATGAAATTTTACATAATCATCATAGTGACAATACTAATGAATTTTGAAATAATCTTTTTTTCTGCAAATTAATTGCAACTTCCCCAAAATTTGGTAATTTAAAAAAAGTGACAACATCATTTGTGTCGGAGTGAATAGCGATGCGATCACGTGCCGCCTGCCCTGCCTCCCTTCACCCGCGCATGTATGCCTAACGAGTTGCTTACCGCACATGCATTAAGTTACCTTGCTTTTTCGAAATAATATTTATTTTATTAGGGGAAATTTTTTTTAAGTTTAGCCCTGCTTTGTTGGCATTCGTAGAATCAGTTAATGATACCTAACAAATACCTTCACGAATCGGACAGGGTTTTCTTTACATATTGTATAAAATTGCAAAGGCTAAACTTTAGTTGGTGGACCGTTGAAGTGGGCGGCAAGACTTCTAGGGCTGAAAGACCTTGGCCTAAGACCCCTCTATGTAAAATTTGGAATGATGAAAACTTATACTTTCCGAGAAATTAATTCACAAAAATCACTTTAAATTCACAATTTTAGGTTATGAATCGGAACTTTTTTTTTTTTTTGGTTCACGGAATCGGGTCTTTTTGTTGTCATTGCGTTCCGTTATACTTCTTGTTGAAGACCTGTAATATTATTTATGTGAAATTATTATGTATTATCTATTATTTTTATGTTAATAGTAATAATTAGTCTAAAATCATATTATTTCAACAAAAACATTTAAAAATATTAAATTATTAACAATTATTATTTCATTTGACGGAAATCATTGACAATATTATTGTGGACAACGAAACGCAAGCTGACGCCGTCAGTCATTGTTTGTTCGCCTGTCAGTCGAGATCGTTAGTGACAGGAGCGGGCTAATAATTATGTACAATTGAGGTAATGCAAATTTTGGACTGAAATGAGCTGCTTGTTATGGCCTCTTCTTCGGTTCCCAGTAGTATCTAAATTATACATACGAAATGGTTGTAGTAGGTGGCAGCTGGCGGAGCGGGGGGACGGGGGGCGCAGCCCCCCGCAAGGGGGTCGGGGGGCGAAGCCCCCCGATAGGGGGCTCGGGGGGCGAAGCCCCCCGACAAACAAAAAAAACAATTGTTAGGTATATTTAGGCTAGGTTAGGTTAGGTTAGAACAGTGACCAAAACGGCGCGCGAGCCGAGCGAGCGAAGCGAGCGTGCCGCGGCAGCGGCCGGCGAAGCGCCAGAAAAATATATATATATTAATTATATTTTGATAAATTAAAAAAATCTACCACAGTAAATTAAAAATCACGCAAATTGTTGCGTCATAGGCCTTAATTATTTAACTTAACCTCAAAATTTTCAATTTTAAATTTCTCGGTAACGATAAGTTTTCATCATCCCTTCTTCAAGGGGGGGGTCCTCCCCCTCCCCCCCTCCCCCCCCCTTCCCCAAAAAACCCTTAAATTCAGCGGTCCACCAACTAAAGTTTAACCACTGTCAAATATTTCCAAGCAACCTTGAGCCTTAGTGCTTTAGCTATAAAGTTTAAAAGCTAATGAAGAGCTTGATGTGCTATTGTTTGTACACAAGTTGAAAGCATAGCAGCAGTTTTGAAGTCTCATAAGTTTTGTAAGCCATTTTTCTATTATTTTATAAATATATTGTTACTTCTTATTAGTTTCTCACAGAAAACAATAACACTTCCACAGATGACCTCACATTCGGCAATAGGTAGTAATTGACAATTCCAGCGTAAACTAACAATTTGTTAAAATAATAAAATATACATAATTACCTTTTTTTTCGCTAAGAAGAAATTTATTGTGGTAGCAGTATATGTTGATGTTGCAGGGTCGTAGTGGATTTCTGTCACATATTTTTTAGTTATGAAATGGAGTAATAAAGGTGTAACGAATGTGAAGAAGCCCACTACAGAGCAAAGTGCGACGATTAGTGAAGTACTGCCTATATTAGCCGCCTCTTTGATGATTATAGGTTGTGCTAGCAACCCGGCCGCACTAGAACTCAGTGAGAACACTTTCACACCCTTTATCTGCGGCGTCAGTGGTCCGTAATATATACACTCTAACTTGTTGTCGTCATCTTTCAATCTTACTGAATAGGTCCTGCTTACAAAACTGGTACAGCTGCTGATTGATTTTAATTTCGAGGTTATCTGTTTGTGAGTGAGAGGTTGGAGTAAAACTCTACTGTGGTTGAACGTACTTTGAGCACAGAAACGCAACATTTTGTCTTATATTTTAATTTATAAATGAACCGGCAAGTCGAAAAATCCAATCCATTGAATTTAGATTTTGCAGTCGACAAGATCTTTTCAATATTTTTCAGTATTCCAGTAATTCTGTGACAAGTGACAATGACAGTGACAGTGACAAGACATTTTATTTTTTTGGTTTGCTTCTTTCCGTTCTTCTGAACGGAAAAGAAAGGCATAGTACGCCATACAGCCTAGACTTCAGTATGTTTTTTCTTGAGTAAAATATCCTAACTTATACTTTTTTTTTCGGGGTGGAAATCCTCATAGGATGTCCGCCGCCCTGGGGTGGGCGACGGGGTCTTTCACACTTTTACTGACTAAAACCACCCCGGTATCTCTTCAATCAGGAGCGCGCGTGGGGCCTCGTCTCCTGCACGGGGTAGTGGGGTGTTAAACTACCCCGTGCATCGCCTCAGAGGCGCGCGCCGACACTCGCGCGCGCCTCCGCCTCGGGGTCCATCGGATAGGGGGCGGGGACTTCCCCATGTCCCTCGCCTTCTTCGGTGCCCGGTGCGTCTTCTGCGGCCCGGGAAGGGAGTTGAGATCTCCCTCTCCCGTTCCGCAGCTTCCTTCTGCGACATCACGTCCTCGCAGAAGGACACCACCACGACACTGCGCTACCGACCATCCTCCGCACTACTGCCGGCAGCGTCAGGTCGCCACCTACTTCATTTGTGAGGACACGGTGCTGCTCCTCCCAAGCTACACACTCGGCGAGTGTGTGCTGCGCCGTGGCCTCCCCGCATTGGACGCAGTGGTAGCACCGAGCGTCCGGTTCCCTGCCTAAGCGACGCAGGTACTTGCCGAAGCAGCCGTGCCCCAACAGTACTTGCGTCACCCTGAACGACAGGGAGCCGTGCCTTCTCCCGAGCCAGTCGTCGAGTACTGGCCGGATCGCCTCGACGGTAGCGAGGCCGGTGGTAGGGCGCATAAGCCTCTGCCGCCAGTCCGCCACCAGAACCTGATGGAGCTCCTCTCGGCGCAGCTCAATCTGCCGCTGCGCCGGACTGGAGCCCCGTGTCCGCTCTTCCTCGCGCCATCGGTACAATGACGCGAGTACTTTCGCCTCTAGGTCCCAGGGCGGGGATCCGGCCAGGACGCAAGCCGCCTCGTAGGAAATCGTGCGATACCCGCGGACGACCCTGACGGCCATCGCCATCTGCGGCTTGCGCAGAATGGTATGCGCAAAATTGCAAATTCCAGTTAGTCCGAATGAAGAATAATTATAAGTTCAGAAACAAAGAATATTAGTAGTAAATCATAAAGAATATTAGAGTACAAGGAGGCTTCACAAAATCCATTTTAGCGGTACAATCCTTCAAAGTTAAATCACTCATAAAAAGGGAATTTTATTTATGTGATTATGTCTCATGCATGCCATGCTGTTTTACAGCAAAGCGTGTCTTGTCGGGCAGTTGTCTAGATCGTAGCAAATATCGGTCTCAGTGTCCAACACCATAGAATCGGGACAATCACACCTCGAAAATCCACAGACAGTCCCAACTAACATCTGCTCAGGATGGTCGCAAGTTCTTTGAGCTGGCCAATATGATTGGGAGCAGTTGCTTGTTTTTTTAATCATCCAATCTGGACAACTCTCCACACCTAAAAATAACAACACATAATTATATAATAAGACGATTTTAAACAAATTAAGTATCCGCATCCATCGGGAAGCCGACAGAGGCGGGCAGCACAAGACCGGTCATTGTGGAAAGCCTTGGGTGAGGCCTATGTCCAGCAGGGGACCTAGTGGAGAAGAAATAGTATTTTAAATATTTTATGTTATAGGGTTATAGGTAGTCAATCCTAACATTCAGGTTTATTAAACACTTCCATGTAAGTTACCGAAGGATACCTCCATAATATTATGAACCCTTTAAGGTTATCTTTTATTACATACTAGCTGCGCCACGCGGTTTCCCCCGCGTAGATTTCGATATGCTCCGCTCCTATTGTCTGCGTGAGCTCCCGTTTTCGCAACATTTTTTGTTACTGCTCTGCTCCTATTGGTCATAGCGGGATGTTATATAGCCCAAAGCCTTCCTGGATGAATAGGCTATTCAACGCAAAAAGAATTTTTCAAATCGGAACAGTAGTTCCTGAGATTAGCGCGCACAAACAAACAAACAAACAAACTCTTCAGCTTTATACAATATGTAAAGAAAACCCTGTCCGACCCATAAGGATAATAAAGGTTAGGTAAACACTTGACCAAATATAATATAAAATTTTACATAATCATCATAGTAACAATACTAATGAATTTTGAAATAATCCTTTTTTCCCGGGAATTAATTCCAATTTCCCCGAAATTTGGTAATTTTTAAAAAAGTGACAACACCGGTATTATTATAAGCGAATAGCGACGCGACCACGTCACAGGTGCAGCGTGCCCTGCCCCCCGCCGCCCGCGGAAGGGGTTGCGTACCGCACATGTATTAAGTTACCTCTTTTTGCGAAATAATATTTATTATTTTAGGGGGATTTCTTTTAAAAGTTTAGCCTGTCTTTGTGGGCATTAGTAGAATCAGTTATCGATACCTAACAATACCTTCACGGATCAGACAGGGTTTTCTTTACATATTGTATATTAGTATAGATTAGGTACAGAAGACCGCACGTCAAGCTACTACAATCTGTAAATTTTCTTTATTCGATTTTCAACTTTATCACTTAAGTATTAAGGCTCAAGGTTGATTGGGAATATTTGACAGTTTCTGATAACTTGACCTGCACTGTCGTCCGTACTTACTTACAGCTATGAGCTATGATGATGAAAGAAAGAAACCGACGACGGTCACGATTCACGAAGTAAAAATGTCCAACACGAGAGTGTTTTAATGATCGTCTTACGCTAATCGTTCGTCGAAGCATTTATCTTACTGACATGGACAAATACAGAGTTTACTAATAGTACCTACTATTTTTAAGTACTGTTTAGATTGATAAGTGTTGGGTTAAAAGAGTACTAAGTACTGTAAGATTTATTTATGACCTTTCTTCAACATATTCTTACTTTAAAGTTTTTGCTAGTTTCAGAGGTATTCTGGCAATTCAACTGAAAATTTAGTTCTGAGTAAGTTTGAATACTTAGATTTAAAAAGATGAGTGGTGGCCTTGTGGTATCAGCCTCTGCTTACAAATTGCAGACCGTGAGTTCGACAGGCAGTCAAGCCAGGCGGTTTGTTATATAGATTTATTTAATTTCTCTTCCACCGTTCTCAAAATGGTGTACGATAACATTCCTTGGGACAAGAAAGTCGGCATGTCCTGGAGTCAGCTATTCTTAGGTTAAGTCTCGTTTCAAGCCATTTGATTGGCTGAAAGAGATCAATGTTTGAGTTTCCTTCTGGAATACCGACATATACGGACGAATAGTCATGTGACATCCAACAACCAACACTGGGGCCGCGTGATGGATTATGGTCCACTCTTTTTAGTCCACACCGTCGCACATGTAAGAGGCTGTGTCCGAACATATAGGCTGATTATAATAATAATTATGATGATTGAATGGAGAATATTATACTCACATGTGTTATTGTGCCACAGGCAATTTGTAGTCGACGAGTGAGCGTAGGCCGAAACGACACTTACGCCAAACATAAATAAAACCCAATTAAACATTGTGACAAGATCTTTTAACTAGACTAGATGCACCGCTGCACTAATTGCTCTTATATATCAGAATCATCGCTAATACTACCAGTAACACTGACTGTGTTTATAACCCTGACAAATCGAACAATGCTTTTCGAGGATTCCACAATAGTCTTTTGTCCATTTAGCATCTTCAAACAATGAATGAGTTTTATCGGATTGTAAAAATAAATATCAATGGCGGCCTAAGCCCGTCTCAGTTTGCAGAAAACTTTGACAAGCTAGTAAGTTAATGTAAGTTGCAAAAGCGAACACAGCCATCTGGAAAATAATAGCACTCTACGTTGGAAACCTCATTTTTCTCAATAAACTCTGAAAGAGGCATTTCGGAAAGATTATATTGTCTTTTGAACGTTATTTTATACAGATTTTATTTAAATAAATTATAAACTAGTGCTTGACCGCAATCCCGTCTGATGGCAAGCAGCGATGAATTCGTTGATGGTAAAGCGCTCTAGTTTCTTATGAGCCTATTCACTCTAGCCAAGACACTTAAATTGTAGTCCGACGGAAACACCGCCGCTGGCAAATTGTTCCAGTCCGTCGATGTAGTATGCGGTATAAAAGTAGAGGCGAAACGCTTCGTTTGGATCATTGTGGTGTCAACAACGTAAGGGTGGAAACTTGCCAGAGCGTCATGGCCGTTCGGCTGGTCCGGGGATACCGCACGGTCTAGCCTCCTTGCCGGATTGCCGCCATGGGATCTGTAGGCCAAAGCCCTCGCCCACAAGTGGGAGTGGCAAGAGGAGGCAAAACGCCGGGGCATAACTCCGCTGCTGCAAGTTATCGCGGTACGGCGGACAGAGCTCCGGCGGGATCTCATGGCGACATAGAGAGTGCGATTGTCGCAACCCAGTGCTGGGCACGCCTGAATAGCGGCAGTAAGTCCCCTCTTTGAGGAGTGGTTAGAGAGGCGTCACGGCGCCCTCACCTTCCGCCTAACGCAGGTCCTCACCGGGCACGGTTCTTTCGGGAGGTTCCTATTCCGTACAAGGCGGGCGGAAACGCCAGGGTATCACCATTGTGTGGATCGCTCTGAGGATACGGTGGAGCTCTGCCCGGCTTGGGTAGAGCACCGCCATGTTCTTGTAGCGGCGATCGGCGGCGATCTCTCGCGTCCGACCCTGGTCCAGGCCATGCCCCGAAGCGAGAGTGCATGGCAGGCCGTCACCTACTTCTGTGAAGCAGTGATGCTGACAAAGGAGGAGGTGGAGTGCGTGAGGCAGCGGGAATCCCAGCGCCCTCATGCCACTAGCCGCCGCAGGAGACGCCTGGTCGGGAGACGACATCTAACTCCCAGCCACCGTAGGCGCGGGCCTGCGGGCGGAGAGCAGTGGGCAGCTCGCCGCACGGTAAGGACCAGGCCCGAGTCGACGGCGCTTTGTGTTTCACGCGCGCCTCAAAGAGATGTCAGCACATCGTGACGGGGTCCACGAAGACCGATGCCTCTTGGGTCAGGGATTCGGGTTGGTTACAAAAAGAACCGTGGCCCGGGCCGTCGCACAGGCAAGAGGAGAAACACGGGTGGGTTTTAGTCAGTAAAAGTCTGACAAGCCCTTCCGCTCCGCCCAGAGCGGGAGAAGTCATTTGATGATTTCCCATCCCAACAAAAAAAACCGGCCAAGTGCGAGTCGGACTCGCACACCGAGGGTTCCGCCGTACAAACGTAGCGGTTTACAATTTATGACGTATTAAATCAAATTACTTACTGGATATCGGTCAAACCAATTGCATGGTAATGCGTAATGCCCATCATATATTTTTTTTTAGTTTTAATATTATCTTATTTTGGAACTTACAGAGAGCCTACACATTTTAATACTTTGAAAGTGACTCTCGCGCAAACCATTCAGTTTAGAACAATCATATTTATGGTAATTTCGTGTAAATATTCTACACCTAATCGAGAAACAAAGTAGAAGTAAACAAAATCAACGAGCAATTGTCGCAGACTTTACTAATTTCGGTACACGTGCGAACAGCATCTAGGCGCTCGTGCGTATGGCGCACGGCTGCCGCTCGTTGTGCCGCGATACCCCTTCCCTTGACCAACCGCCTGCCTTCGCGCCCGCGGGCGGCTAGTGCTTGCGCGTTCGTTAGTTACTCCCCCCCGTCCCGATTCGCCGGTAGGAAGCAAGCTGTCTGATAATCATCTACAATAATGGGAAATTACAATTAATGTCTATGAATATTTTATAAGTACTAAGTATAACACAGCAGTTTTTCAACGCGGCAATGCTGCCAGTCTCTTGGGTACATTACCAGTCGACAGCGATGACGAAGAATTTTTTGATGATGTATTGTAATTTAATAATAGTTTTAATTAGGATAATAGCTTTATTTAGTAATTTGTATTTATTTAGTTTTATAAGTTTGTCTATATCGTCATTTTATTTTCTACTAGCTTTCCGCCCGCGGCTTCGCCCGCGTGGAGTTCGATTATATCGCGCTTTTTAGATTTCCCTCGGGAATATCAAAATTTTCCGGGATAAAAGGTAGCCTATGTTCTTTCTCAGGGTCTAAAGATTGTCTGTGCCAAATTTCATCAAAATCGGTTGAGAGGTTTAAGCGGGAAAGCGTAACAGACAGACAGACAGACAGACAGACAGACAGACCGACAGACAGACAGACAGAGATACTTTCGCATTTATAATATTAGTATGGATTATAACCTATTTACACAGCAGTTAGGACGCATTTAGGTTATATACAGAATTGCATTCACCAAAATATTTAGATTGAATGACGATTGTGTTGGTCTTTGTTTTGGTTTAACTAGTTACTGTGCCTAAAAATTTTAAAAGGGTTTTTCTGTTAGGTTACCTTAAGCTATTGCTTCATACCAAAATTCAAGATTCAATGTCAGCGGGAAGTAGTCTGATTCCGTTGCGAGTAGTGGTGAATTTCAAAATATGCGGTATGATTATAGGTAGGTACCTACCTCAGCGTTTTGAATTTTTGCGTTGATTTAGAATTTTTCCCAGTTTAGAGGCAATTAGATTTAAGAAGTGTTTGGTATGAATTTCAACTTTAATATCTCTACGCGTTCATGTGAAAAAGGGTAGGTAGTAAGTTTATAATTATTAAAAAAATATTTTATGTCATGT
This sequence comes from Sesamia nonagrioides, assembly GCA_017933935.1. Taxonomy (NCBI): domain Eukaryota; kingdom Metazoa; phylum Arthropoda; class Insecta; order Lepidoptera; family Noctuidae; genus Sesamia; species Sesamia nonagrioides. Next base: position 790,474 of record JADWQK010000137.1, on the reverse strand, counting down.
AAGCAAAAATAATATTTTAATATTTTATGTAACTTCAAATTTATCATTTTCGCAATTTTTCCTTTATCTGTTTTTTATTTGTATTTTTTCCTATATTTGCACTATATGACAATGCTTCGTGCCAAATTTCAAGATTCTGAGTTTACGGGAAGTATCCGGTAGGTTTTGATTCCCTAGCGTGTGACGGAAATTCGTCTAAGGTGTCGGTATAAACTGCTGTATCTTTTGATCGTGTTAACTTAGAAGTTTGATTTTTTCACTGCTTAAAGGGACAATAGAACTAGGTATTTGGTATAAATTTCAATTTGATACCTTTATTCGTTCGTGAGAAATAAGGTAGTAAGTTTTGTTTTATTAAAATATTTTTATTATATTATATAACTAAAAAAATGTGATTTTCGCAATTTTTCCTATATTTGCATTATATAACAATACTTCATGCCAAATTTCAAGATTCTGAGTTTACGGGAAGTATCCTGTAGGTTTTGATTCCTTTGCGAGTGTCGAAAATTTGTTGAAAATATCGACATAATCGGCTGTATCTTTTGATTGGCTTGGTTTAGAAGTTTGATATTTTCACAGCTTAAAGGGATAATAGACCTAAGTATTTCATGTGAATTTCAGCTTGATACGTTCACGCGTTCTTGAGATAAAGGGTCTTGACAGACAGACAGACTGACAACAAAGTGATCCTATAAGGGTTCCGTTTTTAGGGTTCCGTACCTCAAAAGGAAAAAACGGAACCCTTATAGGATCATTTTGTTGTCCGTCTGTCTGTCTGTCTGTCTCATGAAATACTCAGGTCTATTGTCCCTTTAAGCAGTGAAAAAATCAAACTTCTAAGTTAACGCGATCAAAAGATACAGCAGTTTATACCGACACCTACGAATTTCCGTCACACGCTAGGGAATCAAAACCTACAGGATACTTCCCGTAAACTCAGAATCTTGAAATTTGGCATGAAGCATTGTCATATAATGCAAATATAGGAAAAATTGCGAAAATCACGTTTTTTTAGTTATATAATATGATAAAAATATTTTAATAAAATGAAACTTACTACCTTATTTCTTACGAACGAATAAAGGTATCAAATTGAAATTTATACCAAATAGCTAGGTCTATTGTCCCTTTAAGCAGTGAAAAAATCAAACTTCTAAGTTAACGCGATCAAAAGATACAGCAGTTTATACCGACACCTACGAATTTCCGTCACACGCTAGGGAATCAAAACCTACAGGATACTTCCCGTAAACTCAGAATCTTGAAATTTGGCATGAAGCATTGTCATATAATGCAAATATAGGAAAAATTGCGAATATCACATTTTTTTAGTTATATATAATGAAAATATTTTAATAAAATGAAACTTACTACCTTATTTCTCACGAACGAATAAAGGTATCAAATTGAATATAAATTTATACCGAATACCTAGGTCTATTGTCCCTTTAAGCAGTGAAAAAATCAAACTTCTAAGTTAACGCGATCAAAAGATACAGCAGTTTATACCGACACCTTAGACGAATTTCCGTCACACGCTAGGAAATCAAAACGTACAAGGTACTTCCCGTGAACTCAGAATCTTGAAATTCGGCATGAAGTAACGTTATAACAGACAGATAAAGGAAAAAATTGGAAAATGATAAATATGAAGTTACATAAAATATTAAAATATTGTTTTTCAAATTCAAACATTTTATTTCAGGCAGGGCCCATATGTTGTTAGTAAAAAACTTATCCTATGTTAGTGAAACAGAAACAGAATATAAGAGAATCAGTTGGCGACATGAATATGTGCACGCACATGTCTGTCCGCCCAGAGCCTAATAAAAGGTCCGTCGACCTTGTCCGCCAGTGTAGCTAGGATACTGTTCGGGCTGCCCCGAAATCGCCGCAACATCGAAGCACACCTTTTGCGAATGATAGCATAAAAGTCATCAGTTCGCGCTTTCGCGAACATGCCTGATGCACTGCAACACTGAGGCAGCCCCAACAACATCGTCAGCCCATTGTTATACTGGATGCGCAGAGCGTTGTAAGCCATCTGCGTATACCTAACCCACAAGCTGCACGAGTAAAACGACTGGCAGTAAGTTCTAAAGCGCGTCAGTTTTACCTGCTCAATGCTCCCTATCTATTTCCTGGCCATCTGTGAGAGAATCCGTCACCACATGACCGAGGTATTTAAATTGAGAGACCACTTTTAATGGTGTTCCTTGTAATATCACCGGTGGTATATTCGTGGGTATATTATTACGAACATTAAATAGCATAATATCACTTTTAGTGGCATTATACCTCAAGCCATGGGCCCCCGCATACCTTTCACACACAGCCACTAACTTCCTTAGTCCACAGATTGATGGGCTGAGCAGCACCATGTCATCAGCATAGCTTATGTTGTTAATAATTTTGCCATCAACAGAACAACCAACCAGAGTGCTACTCAGCTCACCAACCAGCAGATCTATGTACAAGTTAAAAAGGCTGGGCGAGGTCAACCCCCCCTGCGTCACCCCACATTCTAGCCCATTATCGAATTACCGGTCTTCTTTTTAATAATAGGAATCACAACAGTTCGTACGAGACGTTAGGCAGATAAGAGTGACCCATACAAAAATTTAAGAACATAGCGAGTAGCCTAGGCAAATGTACACCAGCGGACCTTAAATGCTAAACACTCAAACCATCGTGCCCAGGTGACCTACCTCGCTTCATACTTTTCAACGCGTCTTTTACGTCTTTTACGCTGAACCTTAAATGAGAATCCCTCACACGCACACGCACACGCCCTCACATGGGGCTTGAGTGCCTCGCATCGACGTACTTACGAAATGCGGAACAACTCCAAAGTGGTTGAACATGCCGGTTATATCACTGTTCTGTTACAAGCCATCAACGTTTGATGGTAGACTCGGTCTGGGATTCAAAGAATTGGTTTGCTTCCAAAAAGAACTGAATTTCTTATCTTCGTGAAGGGTTGCAATGATGTCCATTTTTATCTGGGTTTCATTGTCCTGACACCACTTCAACTTTGATTTAAATGTTTGTCTCAAAGTTTTCATTTCCTGATATATAGCCCCCGATGCAGGTTTTCCGTGCAAGACCAATCTCCAAAAAGCAAGCCGCGTCCGAGCATGAACCTCTTTCACAACTTTATTCCACCCACACACATTTTTTGCTAACATGACATAAAATATTTTTTTAATAATTATAAACTTACTATCTACCCTTTTTCACATGAATGCGTAGAGATATTAAAGTTGAAATTCATATCAAACACTTCTTAAATCTAATTACCTCTAAAATGTGAAAAATTCTAAATTAACGCAAAAGCAAAAATTCAAAATGCTGAGGTACCTACCTATAATCATACCGCATATTTTGAAATTCGCCACTACTCGCAACGGAATCAAAACATAGACTACTTCCCGCTGACATTGAATATTGAATTTTGGTATGAAACAATAGCTTGGTAACCTAACAGAAAAACCCGAAACCTTTTAAAATTTTTAGGCACAGTAACTAGTTAAACCAAAACAAAAACCAACACAATCGTCATTCAATCTAAATATTTTGGTGAATGTAGTTCTGTATATAACCTAAATGCGTCCTAACTGCTGTGTTATACTTAGTACTTATAAATATATTCAAAGACATTAATTGTAATTTCCTATTGTTGTCAATGATTATCAGACAGCTTGCTTCCTACTGGCGAAGCGGGACGGGGGGAGTAAGTAGTAACGAAAGAACGCGCAAGAACTAGCCGCCCGCTGGCGCGAAGGCAGGCGGTTGGTCAAGGGAAGGGGTATCGCGGCACAGCGAGCGGCAGCCGTGCGCCATTCGCACGAGCGCTTAGATGCTGTTCGCACGTGTACCGAAATTAGTAAAATTTGCGACAATTTCTCGTTGATTTTGTTTACTTCTACTTTGTTTATCAATAAACCGCTTTTTTTATAAGTTATAAACTAGCGCTTGACCGCATTCCCGCCTGATGGTAAGCAGTGATGCAATCGTTGATGGTAAAGCGCGCTAGTTTATTAAGAGCCTATTCACTCTAGCCTTGAAGACACTCAAATTGTAATGTGACGGAAACACCATCGCTGGCAAATTGTTCTAGTCCCTCGATGTAAGCGGTATAAAAGAGGAAGCGAAACGCTTCGTCCGGATCGCAGTGGTGTCAACAACATAAGGGTGGAAACTCGCCGTACGACGGGTCGTCCGATGGTGGACACTCACCAGAATGCATCCTATAGAAGACCGAAAGGCTGGCTACTCTACGTCTGTGCTCCAGGTTTTTGTGACCGCTACGTTTGTACGGCCCTCGGTACCCTCGGTGTGCGAGTCTGACTCGCACTTGGCCGGCTTTTTTCCTTTTGAGGTACGGAACTCTAAAAAAGGGTGGAAACTCGCCGTACGACGGGTCGTCCAATGATGGAACGTAGATCGGGGAATTAAATCATGCAATTCCCTTGCACACTTTCCAAAATGCATCCTATAGAACACCGACAGGCTGGCTACTTTTCGCCTGTCCTCCAGGCTTTGAAGACCGTTTTGAGTTTAGGATTTTATTATTTGGTGCTTATCTAGAAGGGGCTTCATCAGGACCTGGGCAGTCCGCACCGTCTTTTTTTCGGCCTAATGCTGATAATGATAAACGGTATGTACAGACGACAGCAGGTCAAGCTACCCGAAACTGTCAAATATTCCCAATCAACCTTGAGCCTTATTACTTTAGCGATAATGTTGAAAATCTAATAAAGAAGTCTGGCAGATTGTAGTAGCTTGATAATTATGCTCTCGTCTATACAATGAATAAATCGGAACGTAATTACCATTACCTATATGTGCTTATTATATTTTATTTCTTGCTTGACCGCGCCTCATCGTTGGTTTATTACTCATTTTTGCTTCAAAATAAGATAAGGGGTCGATTCATCGGCCTAAATAAGCACAAGTGAATGGCGACAATGCGGCTAACTACCAGCCGAACAAACATCGCCTATTGATTTAGTTTATCTGTTCGCAAACAACGCACGCGCGCCCTCAAGCACGGACGACGTGTTGTGAACGATATACCATAAAGAGTATAAAAAAGAGACCGTATAACTAAAGCCTGAGATAAATCTTTTACTTTCTTGAAAGTCATATTCCACGCTTATCTTGCGCCGAATACCCGCAAAAAGTGTGATTCTAGGTACCGATAAGGATCTGCGTATAATAACTTCATTTTATTTGTGTTCATCGAAAAAATTAAACGCAGCTAAAATACAAAGTAGACCATAAGCATTAGTAGCAAAAACTGCAATTATCTAAACAATAAATTGCTAATGTTTCAATGTGCACAATTTAACCAAAAACTTAGGGTCGTCTAAAAAAATGGATGATGTGCCGACTCATGGAGTCATGGGCATAAAAGGGCAGGTACCTAATTATAACTCTCAAAATGATCTATATCTTTTAACGTATTATAACTTAAAAGTTATTACTTGAAATACCTATTTAAGTGTAGTTAGTAATAATGTGTTGTGTGTAGTATTTGTTTCATTGGATCTACTAAAATTTTGGAACTTAAATTCCTGTGATAAGCTCTTAATTAGGTACCTACGACTGATTCAGGTTTTCCCGTCCAAAAACTATCACTGGTAAACATGACGAGCTAAGTAGATAAGCTTTTAGTTTTTATATAAACTTACATTAAATGAATTTTATATAATACAACTAGTTGCTTACTTTGTAAGGTATTCCATTATTTTAATTATTATTGAGAACCTGAACACTAGGTAAGTGGGTCATCATCAACCTTTTTATTTAGATTAGATATCATTTGATGAATAATCGTCATCATCATCATCAACCTTTTTATCATCACACTGTTGGGTACAGATCTCCTTTCATACATAGAAGGATTGAGCGTAATCACCAAGCTTGCTCAATGCGGGTTGGCGATTTTAGACTTAATGTCCAGGTTTCCTCAAGATGTTTTCCTTCACCTTGTAATCATTCATTGGTGTCCAAGATATACTTAGAAAGTAGAGTACATACATATAACTTACATTGGCATTTGCCTGACCTGGAATCGAACCTGCACACTATTACTTGAGAGGCTGGTGTTTAATTAAACCACTAGGCCACCACGACTATCTGTGGACTATATGTGGGTATATTTATTTAATATATATTTTTCTTGGCGTTTTCACATATTTGTCATAGTCTGCAGTTTAAGTTTTATGGGCACTAGTGCACTACCCAATCCATACTAATATTATAAATGCTCTGTCTGTCTGATACGCTTTCCCGCTTAAACCTCTCAACCGATTTTGATGAAATTTGGCACAGTGTTCCTGAGGGAAATCTAAAAAGCGCGATATAACCGAACTCCACGCGGGCGAAGCCACGGGCGGAAAGCTAGTCATCCAATAGATCCTTTGGTATAATTGTTCGTCGAATCTTTGAGTTGCACGATCTCAGACAAATGCCTTTACTGACTGGTCAGGTATCGATCTGTGTGGTTCTGTTTTCAAAACACCACCTCGGAGATTTACGTGGTCATTCGGCCTTTCCTTTTCAACTAGTTTTTTTTAAAATAAATATTATTATTTAAAAAAAAACTAGTTTATATACTATTAGTTACAAACCGTCTTACAAAATAAAATCATTTTTCAGCAGGCGACTCGCAAGTTTCGGGAATACAGTGACTTTCATAGTTTTAATTGAACAAAAATTATAAAATCCTGTCTTTGTATTCTTACTTCCTCAATAATACAATAGATAAGGAAATAATACCATTGCTACTTTTCAAAGCTACTCGGCTTACTCTAAAGTTAACCTCGTATATAATACCGTAAACCTTTCCCGCCAATTCAGAAAGCCCTGTAAAAGCTTTTGATCAGTTTCGAAACAGATTTCTAACTTAGGACATCGGAATAAAGTTCAAATTCGAATATATTTGACGCAATATCAGAGAAGGAGATAACATTTTTTGTGTCTCTCTCCAAAGTGTTATTATATCCATCTCTTTTACTCGCTTTAGTAAATGAGCGTCGAAGAAGTTTTGTCTCTGTCGGCAATTTAGTTGAGTTTCTGAGTTGACGAAGTACTGTCGCTTGTTGCAATCGCGGCGCGAGTTTGTTTACTTTTGTAAAATAACCGATTTAATATGGAACTGACATGAAAGGATTGTTTTTAAAGTGATGTGATTGGAACAGTGATACTTCTTACTGGTATTTTTAATATAATTTTGGTCAAAATGGAGACCAGGCGATTATTTTGGACTGTATTTTTGGGAGTTTTATGCAAAGCGGAGGCGGGGATGATGGGCGACCAGTGCGACTGGACTGGCAGGTATGTTGATGTCGAAAGCTCTATTGTTTGGCATACTTTTTATTCACCAATTTGAATATACTGAATCGATCTAGTACCTAATTAGACATAATTGCTTCTATTGTTGGTTAAATTTTGCTTCAAGGTAATTTGTTTTTATAACACGATAATAACTTATACACGTATAATTAGTGTTTTGATTGCTTTCTTGATTGTTTTACAAATTGTTTTGAACTCTATATGTCTACCTAAACTATGTGATTGGTGGTGCAGCTATCCATGCTTAACATGTACCCATGATTGGTTCATATGTACAGTCTATTTAGTACCTCTTAAGTGATCCAATTATGTAGGGGAGAGGGGGGCAGTTTAGAACAGAGGCAGTTTTGAATTATTGGATTTATGAACGCATTATTTCTCTTTCCTAACCTCCAATACCTTTTTAATACTGGTAAGACCGAACTACATGTCTGTCAGTCGCCAATTTACGTCAATGTCAGTGTCAAACAGAATAAAAGTGGTCGGTTACTTTACGGAGACGAAACCAAACATTGTTATTTTTTATTGTAAGCGGATTACTGAAACCGTAAGTATTATTTTCGAGTTTTGATTATTTCATAGTGTTGTGTATATTATAGCAAGTGTATTACGAATATAAGTTCATTAAATACAAGTTTCTTGGTCGTCTAGATAATTTTGTTTCTGAAGGATGGCATTGGGGCAGATTTGAAAAAAAACTGTGGGGTAGTTATGAATAAAATGTTCAAAAGTGCCTCCCGCTATTTGAACAAATGATGTTTATTTTATTTTTTTTAATAATTTATGAATATGATGAAATAAGTTCATTTTATATTATTTTACAGATATAAATCACAATTGTAAGAAATTACAAAAAGAAAATGATGTGAATGAAGAAGACGCCGAGAGAGCTGTATTGTGTGTTATCAATGATAGGATGAAACTGAGGACCGCTGCTGCTATATCTATAATTCTATAATAATATATAAAGCTGAAGAGTTTGTTTGTTCGCGCTAATCTCAGGAACTACTGGTCCGATTTGAAAAATTCTTTTTGCGTTGGATAGCCCATTAATCCAGGAAGGCTTTAGGCTACATAACATCACGCTGCGACCAATAGGATCTTAGCATAACTAATTACACGCGAACGAAGTCGCTGGCGGCCGCTAATATAATATAAAACCAACCACTTTGTACTATAGAGTAAAGAAATATAGAGAGAATGTAATGCCAAAAAATATAAATTATAGCAGCAAATACACTGTGCATCAAGGTTTCACTAATGATAAAGAACTTATGCAAGAAAGGTACTTTTTAAAAATGTCCAAAATGAATGATGGTCTTACCTAATTACAAGGTCGAAAATTGGCATATCAATATGGGAATTTAGGAGTAAGGTGATTTGGATTGTTTGTTTGATATATTTTTTAATGCCTTCCACACATTCCTACATTATCTTAAAAACATACCATTTAAAATGGTCTCACCATTTTAAATGGTATGTTTTTAAGATAATGTTAAGATTATAAAGACAAAGATTAGCAATATGTAACTAGATCTCAAATATTAAAATAATAAGTCACTTACATTCGTTCAAGACTGCCCCAGGCTGTTAATAGTTTTATAAAGTTTATTTAAGTAACAGTGAGTGTACGAAGTTAGTGGCAATTAATTATAATTATATACGATCTGTATGTCTTAAATAAAGTGTTGATTTTATTTTAAGCTGCATTGTTTTCTTGTTATCACGGTATTTCAAAACTGCCCCTGGGGTTATCAAATGTGCCCCTTGCCAGGGGCACATTTGAACAAAAAATGTTTTTTTAAAAACAATAATATTGCTACTTTAATAAATAAAAACAAGTTAAATAACTTTTTATTTTGTAGCACAAATAGCATATCTATTCATAAAAAAATAAAATACCTTGATATGTAGCACAATACGATAAATATAATATTTTATTCAAAAAGTGTTCAAAGGTGCCCCCCTCTCCCCTATCTATTAATTACGTAGCCACTTATTCAGACCTAATAATGATTTTATTGCAGGTGTGCATACCTACTTAAATTATAAAATCATGTTCTATTTCGAACCATTACATATATCACAATGCATCAGGAAATACTCCAATCACTACCAGATACATTCATTGTGTCAGCCTACTGCAGAAACTAGTGAAGACCCTCTTCTTCTCAGCCCATAGAGGACCACTGCTGGACAAAGGCCTCCCCAAAGCTTTCATTCCATTGGGGGGCATTGCCATAATCCCCACGCTTGGCAGGCGGGTTGGGGATCGCAGTAATTTGTTATTCCACAAGAGAAGCGTTGCTGCCCGCTTCCCTGGTGAGAGTTCCCTTAGTCGCCTCTTACGACACTCACGGAAGGATATGGGTTGATATTATTCTATACCTGGTACCACACGGGCAAAGAGCCTCTAAATTACCTACCTATTTACCTCTTAATCTGAGTGTTGATATCAAGCTATTTCTCATCTCTTTTGTTCTAACAAAAGAGATGAGACTGCTTGCAAGTTAATAAATAAATTAGGTACATACATCTTACCTTATTATATCTGGTCATTAAAATAAATCAACCCACCTGTGTTTTACCGCAAATCACGTTTATTCCTTAGCGAAATAAGAAAAAATGGTTTAGAACTGATATCTTTATTTCCACCAACTTTAGGACATTAAGACAGAAGAAATTATTTTAGAATTATCAAGCCTTAAGTATAAGCCCCGCACGATGATATTGCGATGGAACCTTGTCACAATAACAGCGTTGTGACGTCATCTGTCACACAAAAGGACAGCTAGCAAAAGAATGCTAAATGCAAAATTAATATTAGGGTTACGGGTTTATTTGTATTTTATAATTTTGTTACACTCTTTATAAAGAGTGTATGTATAAATTAATATTAGGGTTAAGGGTTTATTTGTATTTTATAATTTTATTACACTCTTTATAAAGAGTGTATGTATAATAAAATTATAAAATACAAATAAACAAATAATTCAAATGTTAAATGCAAAGTTAATAAATATTAATTTTGCATTTAACATTCTTTCGTAGGTATACCTACTCACCCATATTCTGACAAATAAACTTTCATTATTAAAAATTTCAAGGAAATAATTTTTGTAGACGTAAGAAAAATATACTTATTGGTATATCTTTCTTACATGTATACTATTTTTTTCTAACTACATTTCTGTTAATTTGCGAGCGGGAATTGAACCAGAGTCCACTGTGTAGCAGTCATGTTTTAATTACTACCCACATCTATCAGCTTATAAATAAAACCAGGATAATGTGTAAAAAAATGTATATAGTCTTCCGAATCAGAACTGCTTTCTGTGTCTGTCGTTTCCGATTCACTGTCGTCGCCGTATATAAGACAAATAACTCGTCAGTTATTCGATTTTTATTCCAATATTCCTCTTCAAGCCGTTTAAAATGATTAGACTTCCTTTCGCCAGTCATCTGGAGTTATTGACGGCAACGCCTCCAACGTCAGAGCCTCAATGCGACTTTCCAACTGCTCCACATTCTTTTCTGACACCCTCATCTTTACCAGGTTCCAGATGTACTCAATGGGGTTGAGGTCGCAGTTGTAAGGTGGTAATCTAACGACTTCATGGCCATTGCCAGCTAATAAATTGTCAATTTTATAATTTTTCGGCGGTCTGTGCCGTTTAATTAATAAATACAGTTCAGGTTTTGTACTGTCGTTGGGAAAGTCGATGTTGTGAGCTTGTAGCCACTCAACAATCAACTGTTTTTTATTGTTCATACTTGGTGGCCTATTCTCATCCCTACTGTGATAAGGGGCGTTGTCCATCACAATTTTGGAGTTGCGTGGTATGTTGGGTACTAATTTTTCTGTAAGCCACTTGGTGAAATTCTCAGCATTCATTTGATCATAGTAATCCCCCGTTTTGGTGTCTGCTTTAAACATTAAAAGGGCATTGTCAACAAAACCGCTTTAACTTCCCGCGTGATCCATCGGCGGCCGGGGCTGCCGTTCCGTCTCACTCCATCGGTTGCTGTTTGCAAACATTTTTCTACCGTGTAGTGTGCGTGTATCCACGTTTCGTCGATATAAATAACGGGTCTTTTGTTATTACCAAGCGAGTCATTTTCTTTCATAGGTCGTAAATATTTAGCCCTCCACGCTTGAATTTGGGGTCTTTGAATTAGGGCCAGTCTTTTTGGTAGCATCGTTTAAATTGGTAGCCTAAATCACATTTAATTATTTATCTTAATGTAGTTTCACTACCAGTATAATTAAGGTCTACTTTTGAAGTCGCCAAGATTTTGCGCATTGTGGGTATTTCTCTCCTCACCGTATACATTGAATCTATAATATTTCTTAAAGCTGTTAAGGAAAACCCATCGAAATATTTCTTCTTTTGTCTTTTTCCTTTAGTAGGAGTTCTCATTTTGCTGCCACTGGCTGTTGCTGACTCATGCTCTCGTCTCAATTTCGTTACAGTATTTTTTGTAACGCCTGTGGCACATGCCACACACTCCGTGACTTTGATAGAATTTTGCAAAATATTTTTAATAACTGTAAGCAGTTGCTTCGGTATTAAAATGTCCGAAGCACTTTTTAAAGCACGGTTTATACTTTCAAGAACTAACTTACAGTCCTCTTTCTCTTTAACAAAATAATTGTCCACTTTAATTATAATTTCACGAGCACGACTATTAATTAATTTCTTACTCATTTTAACGAGTAACAGCTAACGAAACTAAACAACAAAACTCAAGAACAACAATAAAACAGGATAACAAAAACAAAAAGCTAACAAAAATATTCGATGTGCGTAAGTGGGTAAGCGCGGACTGAACTTGCAAACGGTACCGACGGTGCGAGTTCGACTACGTCACCAAGATGGCCGCCAATCGCAATATCATCGTGCGGGGCTTATATTATGAACAATAACATTTTTTGCCCTTTAATTTTGAGTATACCCTCATACCGCTCGAATGACAGTTTGTATTAGCAGTTTTAGCATAGGTTTTAGTGACCATCAAGGTTTTGATGGTCTCTGCGGCCATCTCTTTTAGGTTGTCACGCTATGTTTTCCAGATCTAGATCTTTTTCGATACTGCCAGTCTTCAAAAACCTCTGCTAAACTCGCCGAAACTGCATAACAGCTAAGAATTTACTTCTTTGCCACGACACCTTATGGCAGCAAAACCACAACTTGGGCCGCCTCAACTTCAATGACGTCCATTATTTTTAGGAGAAATAGAGGAATAGAATTTTCTGTCTGACTGAAAGAACGGGTCGATTTGGTTCGATTATAACCAGCACTCAACAGTATTTCTGTATAAAAATGATTTACCTTCAAATGATCGACTCTCAAAATAACAAACAAACATGTAAAAAGCAGCTTAATTGTGAAACAATGGCCAAGATTAAACAAAAACAGATTGGGTCGATTTTTTTTTAAGGACCAATGCATTTATACCCAGAAAAAACAATGTAAGAATAAAAATGTCTTCAAGGTTAGATAGAATAGGCTCTTAATAAACTGGCGTGCTTTACCATCAACGATTGCATCATTGTTTACCATCAAGCGGGATTGCGATCAAACACTATAATTATAAAAAAATCCAATAAGTTTGGCGAATTCGTGCGGAATCCACCTCAATCGGTATATTAACAATCCTGACCCGAGGCGAAACATCTTGTCTGGGGCAATTTGTTTAATAAAGCCAAACTTATTTTCATATCATTTGCGATTGCGTGTCCTATGTTATTATCAGCCTCTTGATGTTATTCAAATGAATCATTCAACGAATACCAAGAGAGCACGACATTTTTATCATAACTACCTAAATTATTGGTGCCGCCCGGAGGTGGTGCTTCTTATAATTTGACCATATATTTTGATGTTGTCTTGAGCTAATATTTTATGCTACAGGGAACAATTAGCAGAAAAAGTAACTATGTATTAGTAGGAGACTTCGATTATCTAATATATTGCAATCTTTTGAGAACCTTCATTTTCATTAGCGTTAAATCCGTCCATATAGATACGACCATTGTAGTTATTTAGGCACTCGGTACTGGGATCTTGTAATAACCATAATTACAGTACACTGTACACTCTATTAAAAGGAGATAAAGATAAAAGTTCGTCTTAAGTTTTCAAGCAATGATTGATCACGGTACAATCCAGTGAGCAGCACGAGCTCATTAAGTCTCCCCACTCAAAGTACACTCATAATCGATGTTCCGATGTCAACATGTTACAACATTAAAATAAAATAATTGTTATTGTTAATGGGGCCCGGAAACGTCCATTTCAAATGGGGGCTCGATTACGGAACAAAAATCAACAAGTGGGGTTTCCCTGCAGGGGCGGCGTGGGAAACCGAAGTGGAAACTGTTCTCGTCAACCCTACTTGTATTGTACACGACCCTTCCGGCTAAAAGGGTGACTCGCCCTTGACATATCATGTACTTTATTGATTTAGAGAGAAATATATTATTTTGGACAGAATTTTTTGACTAATTTCAGAAATTGATATATTAAATTGAAGATCAAAATGCTAGCTAAACCACAGAAATTAATGAAATATTTCTGTGTACGCACACATAAGCTGTACATTAAAGTATAACCAGACCTCTGACTGTACGAGAAACCTCTAAAATGCGAGGTCAGCAACAACTGGTTTAGATTGATATGTCGCGGGTCGCCGTGTGCACTAGACCGAGGATAAGCAGAAAATAGGGCGGTGATAAATCATATCACACATTGTATTACTTTAGGGCGTAGTAGGTAGGGAAAATACGTACACTTCGTACAACATAAATATTTTGTTAAAAGTTCATTATTATGAGAAAGCTTCACCATAACCTCGTTACTAGGTTAAGTTCCCATAAGATAGTGTTTATTTTTCTAATAAACAAACAATCAGCTCCCGATGCTTTATCCCAGATGAATTACTTAATATCCATCGTTTTAAGAACAACATGTCGTCATAAATTTATCAATATTATAACTGTACTTTTACGACGTGACGCACTAACATAGGGCTAATAGAAATAATAAGAAAAGTATATTGGATAATGTCTACGTGCGAGAAAGTAATCACAAAGATATGCTGCGGAGAGGCTATCAATGCAAAGACTGCAAAAAGCAAATTGAGTGTCAATGTACCAGCATCACTGTGAACATTGAGGAGCATTCAAGTTCATGCATTAATATTTATTAGGGAGGGTGGAGTGAACGGTGGGGCCCGGGATCTGTTTATTATAATATCCTCCTATTATAACGCGTTCGCACGATATGCTCCAATCCAGCTGATTGATAAATGCTCTACGTCGATTGTTGGAACCCTCCGGATCAATCTGTATGGAGTATTTATATCTATGGAAATTAAAGTTTGACAATGGGGATGCATATTGAATTTCCTGTAGTTAACCCTATCCGGTTTTAAAATTTGAAATCGAAGGAATGCCGAAGTTAATCACAGCCGCATTCAAGTTATTAGTACAAATAAACCTTTCAATGGTTATCTGGAACGTTAACTGGATGTAAACGGATTGACCCTCGTTTGACGTTAAAATGTGCATTAAATTATAATTGGTTAATTAAATTGCTCCACGCAAGTGCATCTTAACAACGGATGTGCGTAATGACTGTGACAACTGAATGTCACGAAAAACAAAACTTTGTAGGACTTGGTATGAAGTAACATGCGCAACATGTACCTACACTCCAGCACCTAATATTTCGCCATTTGTTAAAGTCATGCTTAATGAGAAGTTCAAAATTTTAGCCACCGGGTTGACTTTACCAAATTCCAGGCATACCTAAGTGTTTCCAACGTATTTACTAAACATAAACAAACATTAAATTTACAAAACAGGTCTTTTGACGAAAAAAAAAAAGACTGAACAACAATGAAACGAAGATAAGGCTTAAATGACCGTAAGAATGCTTTTATCTGACTGGCGCCTTTCAACACTTTATCCGACTTGACTTCCAACAATGGTCATTGCCACACAAAAAAATGGCATACACATTGCTTCCAAATTCCTATTATTTGTTAATACCCTCACAGCCACTTGGTTCATCAATAACTTTAATGTGTCACTAAATATGAGTTTTAATCCTAACATTTTTTTAAATTGCGCGTTTAAAAATGAAGGGTAAATTGTAAAATTTTGCGGTAAATACAAGTAAAGATATCCTTACTTCCCTTCTGAATTGTGGGGCGTTTACAAATGTGCGATGGATTATGAGAACGAGAAAACTAGATACATACCCAGATATTATATGACTTATGCTGTTTGATTTTGTAGGGATACATCTTGAATTCGTTACTGTTTGAATCATGAAAAAAAATTTTGTACGATAATTTGAACTGATATAGCACAGTAGCGAATAAATTCATTGTGCTTTACCGGGAGCAAAGGAAGTTTATGTTTAAAATATCTTTAGATACAGTACATGATCATAAATAATAATATTGTCCAAATGCCATCACAGTTACGCTATTATAGTCCTTGCGGAATCTAAGAGTAACAAAAATATACATTGTTTTTTTATGGGAAAATTATGTTTGCGGTTTTACTTCCTGAATTTGACCCATTTATTGAACGTAACCAACCGCTACGGATGTCACTATCTCAATATTTGCGTAATGGTCAACCACGATAAAAACATCAGATGTTATGTGGTGAATTGTGAAGCTGCGGGCTCTCACGCTCTCCATATGGTGGTGCACGTACGTGTTACGTTGTTTTACGATTCTGCCTGTTCCTGGAAGAAGTTCCCGTTCCATATTCCACAGAGCTTCATTATCATTAGTGATTCACGGCCCGGTGGTGCCACGTCTGGGAGCTGCGACCGCCCAACCAGGACATTTCACATGGCATGGCCATGGGAACTTGTGGGAATATGTTCGTTACACCGAAAGAAAACAAGCTCACATGTTGCTGGATGAAATCACGGTTATTTTTAAGCGACGATTGTTTTTATTCGCTCGCCAATTGAGGGCAATCAGCGACACGTGTTCCGTTCGAGACGCTCGCCTTAGGCATCCATTGAGCTCGTTGATACTGTGTCTAGTCAAATAAATGTTCATAAAACTAGCTGAGAGTACCTACTGTTATTGAAAACATCGAATTATTCTTAATCAGAACTTAGGTACCTACACAAACATATGCCCAGGAGTGCGTAATAGTTGACTATTCTTTAGCACCCAAGGATACTCGATATTCTAATTCGTTCCCAAGATACTTGAACGATTCCCATTACTACTATCATCTTTAGCTTCATAACATATCTGCATGTAACTCTACTTACAGAATTTTTATTACACTCTCAAGCTCCAATCGCAGAGATAATGGGTGCACGTTAGCTGGTCGCTGAAGGGTAATCCAATGTTTGTACCAAGTGCCCACTTATCTCTTTGTCGTTAAGTTCGAGAACATTCTGAGATATTCAATGTCTGACGTTCATAAGTTTTTTGGCGTTTATTGTTGTAACGATTGTGACCTACTTCGATTGTCTTAGACACTTCGAGGTAGGTAGTAAGTGTAGAGACCCGACTTTGTTTAAAAATCTAAACTTGCTGAAGTTCTTCCTTCAAGAAGCATCTTTAAGAACCAAGAACATTCGGCGTATCTAATGGTAATTCCCCAGAATAAAGCTAAGTGTTTCGTTTCCATTCAACAAGGTTTCTTTGAAACAGAACTAATTAACAGCGAATTGTAGGTCGGCATTGTGTCGATGGGTCAATGAAGCCTTTCTTTGTGTCGCTACTGTTTGCTCTTTCAATTCATTCTCGGAGTTAGTCTGTTTCCACGATAATAATTACAGGTGATAACTGTAATGTAAGCGGAGATATGTATCGCGGTAGCTTTGATCAATATCTATTTTATAACCATTAAGCCTAACCTACACCTACGTACCGTTTAACTCATGAATACAATAGTTTACGTAATCTGAATATATGATGTAGGTATTAGAAAAAAGACAGGTTTGTAATCACGAAACATGTAAGATATTTTTTTACAAGAAATAATGTCGTATATTAAACAAGAAGTCAAAGCAATATTTTAAGTCTAAATGGCACCTCCAACGAAATATCAACGCAAAAACACGTTAGATTTGCTAAAAAATATTCGAATTCGGGAACAACGGGACCTTTTGAATAATGCATTAGACGCGTCTGGTCCATTATTAGTGACGGTGCTCGGGCGCAGTCTCTTGCCGCACGAGCTGCATATTAATGCGCCACAATTTCGTTGGCCGCTGTCAAATTACAATATTTCATTTGAATGTATTTCCGAAAGATATTCGTATGATAAATGCCTTATCACAAAAAATCACGCTAAGAATAAATAATGTCCGTTCACCACCATCTTCCATCTTTCAGGATTATGATACTTAAATAAATACTTACATATCCCATGGCGGTATTTTAGAGGACAAAGTTGAAATCTGATGCTTTTGGTAAAGCTAATGCATACAGAATAATTTAACGTTAATGCCTCGTTAATGATGGCACGGGCCGGTTTTAATGTAATTTGAGTTTGATCATGCGACACGATGTGTCCAGCCAAGCAAGCTCTGGACGAGACTTGAGAGTCCTGTCATCTGTCACTTCATAATACATGTGTCGCGGACAAAGCAGGACATACCACCCACAGGAAGGAAGTTAACACCAATGATGCATTACGAAAATTTATCTTGAACTCAAAAAACACTTTTGCCTGAGATATGACGGATTAATTTCATGTTTACTTCATTTTTGCATCTACAGCCATTTAGGTAGGTCCATCATCGGTTCTGCGCAAAAAAAAAACAAGTAAGCGGGGACCAACCGATTATAATGTAAAAAGAGGTTCGTGGTCGTTCCATAACCGATTGCAAATGGCAACTGCCGCAGGGCCTGCTGCGCCATTTATAGCTCTTCGCAATCTCGACTCCTAAAAAAACCATGCAACAATTTTCTTCGGTGGATCGCTCCCTATCTATCGACCGTTCCGAGCTTATAATTAAATGAGATAAGTTGCCGAAAGACAATGAAAATTCGGTGTCACAAAAACTGTCAAACGCCGCGGTCCCTCTTCAAAATGCCTCTGTGTATCTTGCGACTGTGGCTCTAGTTTTTACTTTATATTTTGTACGGTAGAAAGACCTTTAATATGGATCGGTCGGGTATTCAAAATGTATGCAGAGGCTTTACTATCACTTGTGTTATTTTATTATATGCAGTTAAGAGGACATAACGAAGAGCATTGAAGAGTTAAGAGCTGGCATACGAAGCCGGGTTTTAAATTGAGACTGGAATGCCATAAACGCATAAACTGAGGCTCAGGTCTCATATAATAACTCGTTTTGTTTACACAACGACTTGAAGCCCATAGCCGAGGCGACACAACAATGGCCGACCACTGAGCTTATGCCGACGTCCGTTAAGATTTCGTCCGATAATGGACTAAATTGGCTTTACTTCGCTTAATAAGGTGTATTAACTTTGGATCGGTGACAATCGTGTTACAGGTTTGCGGCGTAATGAAAAGTCTATGTTCTTATATTCAAAACAGTATTGTATGGGCTATTCACACCGTTTTATTGGCTCTCTTGTATCCGTAGGGATGCCTTCACTTCCTTTTATGATTTCATGTTAACTCACTTAATTCCAGCCGAATGCGCTTAGGCCACGCTTGAATAGTAGGTGTAACTTGATACCAGAACACGCGAAACAACACATGACGGAGCGAGGTGACGGATTTCAACACGTTCTTTTATAAATGTGCTATGAAATTTGAAGTGACTTAGAGAAATAACTTTAGAATATGTCGTATTCTGCGCATTTTATGATTAGCGTTTATAATGCATGCATATCAACTATGTGCATTGAAAAGCGCTCAGTCAGATATTACTTTATCAATGCAACGACACTAGCTTAGGTGCTTATAAAATCGAGCACGACAGCGGCGAGTACACGGGTACCTTCCAGTGAGATTGTAAAGTCAGGGACAAGCTCTTGGATTTATGGGACTGGTCCGGTAAGCGGCTTAGCTGCTACCACAATAAGAACGCCACGATCACCGGGGCTTTTCACACCTCCTTGTTGGGGCCGCGCGTTAGCGTTCACGCCTTGTGTGTACCTACCCCTAAAGTTCGCGCCTTACCTTTACATATCATGTATTCATTATGTAAAAGCATTTTTTTTATTTGTGGTGGTCATCGCTGCGCCTTTACACTTTTTGAAACCTGCGGCGGCATAATTTTGTAGCGACTGTACAACATTCGGTGAACTTCTTGGAAACATTTTGACGTGAGTGAAAATAAGTTTCTTATTTTTAGGACTCGTTCATAGCAATTGTAGCGAAATTAGATCATGGCCTTAAATAGGAGCCAATCAATTAACTTTTACTGAGTTTCATTGGATTAATAGATATTCTATTACTTAAAAGAGTTTTTGCTAAATAGTAGATGTGTAGTGCTCCAGTAGACTGGCCAAATCGGGCAAAAATCCAGGTATAAGAAATCCCTGAGTAATTTGTGAATAGAAGAAAACAAAAACTTCTACTAAATGGTTACGACGCAGCACAACTCTTCATGCAAATGTGGGTTAAATAGAGAGATCAACGACGAGACTGACCTTTCATCAACCATCAATCAGATGCTAATACGAGGTACCTGCGATTATGGACCATTAACAATTGGGAGTTTAGAACGTTATTGTGTTTCAAATGTAATAACGTCGAACACATATGAAATTATCTACTTAACTGTATGTGAATGCCAGCTAAATAGAGAAGAAGCTGACGTGTAAGAAAGTGACCTTTCAACGAGACATCAGTCAGATGCTGGTATCACAAAGAGTGTCGATGCTGCGTCCTGCGTGACTCCGGGTCGTGATAATCGTGAGCGGCCGTTATTGTTCACGTGAAAGTTTACGTTGCGCCAGCGACGACGACGATGTTACGAGCCTTTTGCGTGTTACTAAAACATCATTATACGAAATGACAATAATTTGTACATTTCCATTCAAATCAACTGCTAACAAATCAGATCCAACTGTTTATAAAACATGAGGGGTCATTCTTTATAATCAAACTGCTGCAGTTGACTATTGCTCAGCAATGCATAGTATTTTGGAAGATTAAGAATTTTAGAAGCGAAAATTTAAAATTGTTATCAGATGAAGAATCTCAATTACATCTCGTTAGCGAAGTCTTTGATTTTGACAAGAATAAACATCTTCAAGAACGTAATTAATCAGTGTACTTTACGACAAAGTTATTATATCGCAATGGTCCTTTGCAGTATTAGCGACAAGTAATGTCTCCATCATCGTGGATATTATTGCCAGGGGTTTTGTTGTCAAGTTAATCAAAATTGTATTACGTGTCGTTTCGTCACAGGCCCTCGCCGACAATCGGGGACAAAAAAGTTGCATTCATTTTACACACTCGAGTATCGCTATAGCCGTTCTTGATGATTTATGCGATAATTTATCGAGACTGAAGCGATGATGAGGTGCAAGTATACGCTTTCTTGTTGCTTGTCGTACTTAATACGTACAAGCGTGCAGTTGTCTGCTTCCAAATAAAAGACTAATAAAAGTGGTAATTTCGAAATCTGCCTAAACATAAACGAACTGCTTTTGTGCACCTAAACGTGTTTCAGAACCAGGACAATTTACTTACGGAATAAAAGCTAGTCGCCCAGCTGGTTCACTGACGACGAGACTGCACCAGCTTTCAAGAAAATTAAGACCTTGCAAGCTGGTGCAAGTAAGATATTCCAGCTATGCTATCATTATTATAATGAAGGTAGCGCGATAGTACACCTGCGTGACATCACAATAGAGCATTATCGAGTGTTTACTGTTAATATTTAGATATATCCAATAGCTGGTCGGGCGTAGGCGGTTCGGGCTGGCGTCTAACGAGTTATGTAAACATGCCGCGAGAGGTGACCACTGAGCTACATACTTCATGTGGCTATATGAGCAGTGAGCACGCGCACAAGCCGACAACACGACTCCAAGTAGCCATGTACTGCTGTCAAGGGTGAGGTGTCACTTCTAAGATGTTTAGAAAGTGAACACATTGTGTGTCGATATGTACTGGACATTGTTGGATGAACATCCTGTTCAATATTGGAAATATCCATGAGACACTAGAACATACAGTGGAAAACATTACTGACATACATTACTGCATATTATTACTGCATTATTTACTGCATATACAGAGAGAGCAGGTTTGATTAAACAGGATAAACAATGTGGAAAAAGTCATATTATTTGCACAAAAATAACAGTATTTTTGGACAATAGATAAGAAAATAAAGCAGTCCATGGAATGTTTGCGTAGGATGTGGACAGGCAAGGACTGAGGTGGCGTGCGGTCAAAATATTTTATTTGCTCGAGCACCCCGGACAAAGGCACAAAGCCCTGTTTGTGGTTCACCATTGTGTTGGGGTTTAGTTGCTTCTAAACAACTCCATGTATGTACTACATGTCAACGCACAGAACATTATAGCCCACCACGCAAGAAAGTCTTCGCTCGTCGCTAGTCTACATATTTCTTCATAATTATTATTGGAAACTTCTATTATAGTTATTAAATTTTCGATTTCTACAGTTATTAAATAAATAACTACTAAAACCCGCTAGCAATTTAGATATAATCTAAGTTACGGAGTGAGATAAAATCATTATTTCTGATCGAATCATCGGCGGTTTCTAATTTGATTCGCGGTTCAATATAGAATTTTTATCTTCTTTCTTTAAATAGTAATCTAGTAGAACGTTTTGTTATTGAAGTTCATTAAACTTCGCTCCAGACATTGTTGAGTTAAGACTGTATGAAATAAGATATTGTTTGCTGAACACTCTAGAGGCCACCGCTACTCGGTACTCGGCGTTATGTCTAAATCATATTATATTTTCTTTTCGAAGGCGATTCCAATAAAAACCATTCGAATTGTACCATCTGAGGAGTACGGCCAAGGTTTGTATTTTATGACAAGTATTTTATTAGCCGTAAGCGCGAGCTTCGACGATCTTATAAAAATAAATGTGTTTGAATTTCAAAAGGGATCAAAGAATTGTAAGCTCTTATTCAGATGCCGATAAAATCAATGAACATGATACGGATTCGGATGACTGTGTATAAAATAAAGTCAGGAATGCAGACATATCTGGCATAGTTTGTATCATCAAATCAGAACCGTCCAGGGACATAAATCACAATTAATAAGATATTGTGTAGTTGTGCGAAGATGATGCGAATGTGTGTTGGCAGTGGAGCGGCTGCGACGTCATGTTGCTTAATTTACGAACTCGGCCTTTGATACCGCACTAATTGGGTCCTAGTTCTGACTAGGGTTGTAACGGAGGCTTGTTAGCGGAGGCGGAGGCGGATGCGGAGGTGACGAGTCTCACCTCCGCGGATGCGGAGGTTAACGGAGGCGGAGGCGGAGGTGAAAGTACATATAGATAAAATTGAAATTTATGGTTAATTAAAACAAAATTTTTATTTTAAATACGTACATTAATAGTAGTATACTTGGTAAAAAAAATATTACCTTCTTGTAATGAAAATTAAGGAGAAACAAATTGTGCTTGCCGCATTCCCGCCTCGCACTAGTTGATTCTTGACCATTTCGCGCTCAAACGCGGCCGGACTATTTATTTATTGCATAAATACGTAAATAAACCTCCGTTATAACTCCGCTAAAAATTTTGCGGAGGCGGAGGCGGAAGCGAAGATACGATTTCTTGCGGAACTTCCGCAGTAACGGAAGCGGAGGCGAAGCTCCGTTACAACCCTAGTTCTGACTAAGGGGACACTCAGTTTCAATGTAACTCATTTGCATACCAACATCTATATCTACATACCGGTCTAGAGCACTCCTCCATACCTATTATATTATTCAAAGGCTTCGAATTCTACAGACAAACGTTTTCGACTAATCAACCTTTTATGGCTTTATAACCGTTTAGTGTTTTTCTTGGGCTTTGGTTTTATTGAACGTGAACTTTTAGGTTCGTTTCCGAGCATTTCTTAAACAAATTAAGTAAATGTAAATGTTCGACAAGATTATATTCGGATATAATATGTCCAAATTATCGCCTTATTTATAGCTATCAATTAATTCTGAGTGAGGCGGCGGCGGAGGGGTCATTAGTGATAATTACATAGACAAATAACAGAAATATGTCACAAAACGAACCACTAATTCTTACTAAGTACTTTTTAGTTTGTGCGTCGGTAAGTAATTTATGTGCGTTCTCCGGTTCTAGACATTGTAAAACTTTGTAGTATAGCCGTTGCGACATGCGACAATACCGTGAATTTAAATAAACGGTCCAATCTATTCGGGTTACGACATGGTCCCTTTCCCTTCTCCTTGTTCCGACTGGCTGTCGATATAATCAAATCAGCTCTGATTTTTTAGATATTGGATACTGTATAAAATTGTTCGGGTAGTTGAGATAGTTAGAAATGTAGACGTATTTTTATGAGATCGGTAAATCAAATGGAATAATACGAGTGGCAAAGCGGCGCGTGCCACAAGGCCGATCAACTGAAGGAGTCAGATATCCTGGCGGTCTCGCTCGCGCACGCGCAGCCGCAACACACGCTCTATAAGGCCTGCCAAGTATTATGATTACTCTTTAATGGAGATTTGACCTGTTTGGCAAGCCGTACGCGTTCGTCATTGCTGTCGTTACACCATATCCAAGCACGTGGCTCTGTAAGGCATTGCATACGATACCGGACACCGCTATGACTTTATTCAAATCACCGCCAGATAAAAAATATACGTGCCTTATAAAGAGAGATGGCGGCGCAATTTGAATGACGTATTTGGTAAGATGTCAGAATTTGGCGTTCATTTACCTACATATAGAGTAATACTTGTTATTTAGGGCAATTAAATGCAGCAATCTGTATGCAGGAGCCCGTAATTGCAGACGTCCTTTTTAATTGGTATTTGTTGAAATACGTGGATGCATAAAGCAGTTCTTGCTGATTACCTGTACAAAAGTGTGCCGGTGCGGCGCATTCGTATTCTTAGTCATAAAATAATACTTACAAGTTTAGCAGGATCGCATTGGCAATAGCCGAGGGCGTTCTGTCTTGGCTCGGGTCCACCGTTAAATAATAACAAGCATGTACGTAGTTCCACTGGCTATAAATTGCTTGCTGCCGCCGGGCACGGGGCACGCAATACCAATGCGGAAAATATTATGGTGTTCTGTATAGCTAGAGTGGAGGTACGGGTTTGCCAGGGGCTATGTAAAGCCTACTATTGTTGGTGCTCTGTAGTTGTCAAGCCAGTCGCTTGGACGGTTACGTAGTGGAAAACTTAGCTTGTGCAGAGCTATTGTGCCTTTGTTTATGTGCTAAACTTATTGAACGCAATTGTTATTTGCGTTTAGATAGTGTATCAGCATTATGACAGCCTCCGTGAAATGAAAATGAACATTTGCACTGGTCTGGTCGTGCCTCGCAAAGCACGTTAAGCCGTTGGTCCCGGTTGTCATACGAACATCTAATGGCAGTCGTTACGGGTTGTTGGAGCCCTCAAAAGTCCACCAATTGATCTAACTGCAATGCTTCGATATCGCCTTTGGGTTGTGAAGGTCAGACGGCAGTCGCTTCACGAAAAATATCGATATTTAGCCAAAATCAGCAGTTAGACCGGTAAAGCGGACCCCAGGCTCCAACGCTGAAAAAAGCTTCGGATGTGACTGGGATTAACGCTGAGATGATGATGATGAGTGTATCAGCATTATATCATAGAATTTCCTTGATTCTATTATTTTCATGTATTCACTTTTGATTTATGCTTATAGTTCGTCACGATTTTTCCACCTTACTGAAATCCCGCCCTCTACTCATTCAAGAAGTGATTCCAAAAAAGGTAAATGCAGAAAAAGCTTACATTAATGAAGCCAGAGCGTGCGGCTTCCTTCCAGGCGGTCGAACATTCTGTCTCGGCACATTCCGCCGCATTGTGCCTGACCACGAAACGCGCGACCACACCGTACACCGCATTACATAGCACTTATTGAAAACGAAACACTTTGGACACGGGACAACGTTTTTGTTGACCACAACTTGAAACTTGGTGATTTATGAAACAAGTTCAATCGTTAATCAACTAACTGGGAAGTCGCCACTTTTCTTTTTATTGCTTGTAATGTAAGTCTCGATGCTTGCGTGTCTTCTCTGCGGCTACTTTTTGTGTCAACCTAAGTTTGGATTCGAAACTTTCTTTATGCACGTGATCTCTAGTTTTTTCTATCATCAATTATTAAGGTAGATGAAACTTATAATCATTATGTACTTACACGACATCCTATAATTCGACGTAATATGTAATTTCCCGTATTGCAATAGAGCGGCGAAAAAAACTCGTTGATGTCTTTTGTAAGGGCTGACATTTCCTTAACATTCATGAACTTTCTTCCGAAAAATATAATGCTTATTGCAATTCATTCACACTTTACTGAATGAAAATAAACAAACAGACTTCTTAGATACAATTACAAAAATATGCTTGCTGTAATTAAACATAATGCGCTTGTGAAAGCTTAAAAAGAAAGTTGAATTACGCAACTAATCCTTAGATCCTTCACTCCAATGTTCAACTGAATATTAAAAAGTTAGAAAGTGCAACAAACAAAATAAAATAGGGCAATGAAATTGTAAGTGAGTTTGTTAGTATTCAGTTCGCGAACCGCACGAGTGTTTCACACGCCTCCTTGCGTATTCGACGGGCGTGCGCGCGTGAGAATTCTGCCCCAAAACATGCGGGTTTGTGCATTCCCTATTCTATTAGAATGTTATCACGGGTGCGCATTTTGATATCACTTGAACGATGATATCTCTGATAGGAATCAATTCGAGCGAAAAGTATTTCGTCTCGAATTGAGGTAGATTGTGTTTTGTTTTTCTGTCAAAACTCTTTGATATTTAAAACTTGGAACATTTTCCGGATTCATTAATATTTTCATGCCATTGTACTGTTCTCCGCTTCTTAGCGCCTGGTGCTGCTAATACACGTTTTAGTACCGTAAGCACGACAATTATAACATTTACATTCAAACTTGCTTAATACGAAAACGTCTCATAAGACCTCTGGGACGCTATTAGGCTCTGCAACCTCTAAGCACTAACTTTATAGGTCCACAATCGGAACCGTTAGCAGTTTCTAGATTTTCAACGATATGCAATAACTGGATTAGTTGCCCATAAATATGGAGCTTTCCAATATTTGCATAAGAACGAGTCTACAATCAATTCAAATAATTTCGTAACTAGAGTTCCGTTTATTCGATACATGTTTCATTACTCGACATGTTAACACCAATCATGATACCTACATTGAAAGTTGTTTTTTTTAAACTGTGCAAGTTATTTCCATAGTAATCTGTCTGATATAAATAAGTAATAACGGGTAACATATTAATCTATTAAAAGTTTTACTGTTTTGTATATGAATTGGTATATTAAAATATAATTGGTCAAGGGCGAGAGAACATGCGAAGTTATTAGAACCACTTCTAGGTTTGTGAAATTTAAATAATTAAGAATTGATTGATTGATATTTCAATTCATGTTGAATCTAGCTGTTAACACACGCGCACAATTTTTATGTTGCAATAAAGATAAAAACAGGATTATTGGTCCTTGGCAGGTTTGGCCAGAGAAAGTTGGAATGACTAGGGAGGCCTCTGTTTAGCAGTTCGACATAAATGGCTAAGGAAATAAAGTTTAACAATAAACTTTAATGTTTAGGCCTTTAGGTACTACAATCAATAGGATACATAAAACCATAGACACGTTACTAAAAGCAAGAGGTATTAAAATTAAAAGTATCATGTTTATTTATAAGCGTGAAAAAAACACAATCCTGGGCGTAACTTAACACATAACTCTGTGAGTTATGACCGCTTAACTTAAAGTAATCGGATGAGACAAACATGTGGACAACACACACGAAAGCTTTGTTGTATGGGATGTACCCTCTGGTTTGAACTCGCTATTAATCTCTGCCCATATTTTAAATTTGTCTAATAAACAACCATAAGATTTATGTAGTTTGACAGTGCCATATTTTTACATATGTACGTTATAGTTTTGTCGCCAAGGCTTTTATCTTAGATATTACATATGTATTTATATTTTTGCTGTTCTGACAATTATCATTATATGTGTTTTTTTTTTAATAATACTATAACGTAAAGCGGCAGAATTTCGGCAGTTTTATACACAGTGATTGAAATCCGTACTGTGCATCCGAACCGCCGACGGTTTCTAAAACTCTACCAATTCCTTCCAAAGAACATCATCATTATCAACCTTTTTATCGTCCCTCTGTTGGGCACAGGTCTACTCTCATACAGAGAAGTATTGAGCGTAATCGCCACGCTTCCTCAATGCGGGTTGACGATTTCAGACTTAGAGTCCAGGTTTCCTCAAGATGTTTTCCTTCACCTTGTAATCAGTCATTGGTGTTCAAGATATACTTAGAAAGTATAAATAACTTTCGAAAAGTTTCATTGGTACTTCCCTGACCTGGAATCGAACCCGCACACTCATAGTTAAGAGGCAAAGAACATATTTAATAATAATTTTTGTAGTCGCTAATTATAATTATTTCTCGTATAAGTTCCCACTGCGAATGTTTTTTGTTGCAATATTATACATATCTATATCATATTGGAAGGTTTATTTTTTGTTCCGACAAAGTATAATATTTTATCAATGATGAGAATACTGACCCGATTTTTATGTGAAAAAAAGAATGATAGGATGATGCTTTCTCCGTTCTCGTGATATATGTCGTCGCAAAATTGACAGACTGACAGCCAGACGTGTTGACTGACCGTCAGTAAAGTCGTGGTGACAACTGTCACAGCTGTCAGTCATCAGATAAAGTCGTGTGAACTGCGCTTATCTGCGCAAGCGACTGATCACGCGCGAGATAGAAATTGATAGAGTCACCACCTTGTGGGAACTATTTGATATTAGGTGGCTTTGGGACAACGACATCCCAATTTTGGAAAAAAATAAGTACATATATAATGTAGGTACGAGCAGGTAGGAATCAAAACCATATGAATTAGAATTTTAATTTGGCCTAGTTAGTAGATACTTCATTGATGTCCCTTTACTCTGCCAAAAGCTTTTTTTTTTAAATTTTATACTAGTGGTTGGCTGCAATCGTTTGATGGTAAGCAGTGATGCAATCGTTGATGAAGCGCGTTAGTTTATAAAGAGCCTATTCGCTCAAAAATAAAAAAAAACGGAGTGAATCGGAAGGAAGACGGGCAGTTGAGCGAGGTGCTGAATTACAACACGACCAACGATGCTGCGCCAGAGGGAGATTGATCTGGAGATCGTCCACGACCTAACTCCCGACACAACAACATTTGGTGCATCGTACCCGGCACACATCGCAACACAACTGCTCAGACTCAGACCTATCCTCCGTACGGCATCACCAGACATCATTCCGGAACACGACGCATCGCTTGGCTGCAAGACTTTTTCTGGTGGGTGGTAACATCAGTCGGCCGAAATGAAGTCGATTTCAAAATATTGAAGTCAGACTTGAAGTTATTAATTAAATATATAGTAAAAACAACGAAATCACATAAAGCGGTTTTTACTTTGAATATAGTTTGATTTAACCCGTATTTTTTTTTATTAATTATAAACTAGTGCTTGACTGCAATCTCGCCTGATGGTAAGCAGTGATGCAATCGTTGATGGTAAAGCGCACTAGTTTATTAAGCCTATTCACTTAAAAAACTAAGGAATAGGAAGGATGACGGCAGTTGAGCGAGGTGATGCAATGTTAAACCCAAGACCAACACGACCAAACAATGCTGCGCTAGAGGGAGATTGATCTGGAGACTCTCCACGACCAAACTCCCGACACAACAACATTTGGCGCATCGTACCCGCCACACATCGCAACAAAACTGCTCACACCCGTCCTCCGTACGGCTTCACCAGACGTCATGCCAGAACACGACTAATCGCTTGGCGGCAAGACTGTGTCTGGTGGGTGGTAACTTCTGCCGGCAGCCGATGTTATGGCCTACCACCGAGAAAGATATTCGAAAAGCATATTAATTTAGCTATCAACGATATGTGTGTGATCCTCAAACTATTTACAATTCACAGGTAATCAATCCTTATCAGAACTTTTATGACGAGCTAGCCACAATGTCGAGATAGTTTATTTTATATAGATCATCGCTAATCAATTCCCACGATTCGCACGCTGTGAAAGTATTCGAGTATCGGGTCGAAAATCCCTATCTTTTATCGATACGTTTTCCCATGCCAACTATTCATGCAACGCCTTTTTTTGACGTTTATTTGCATACAATGTTATCTGTTTATCGATTTAATCTGTTATATTTTTGTTGATATCACTTATGAAACGGTTTGAGGATCTTAGATACCTTAGACATTTAACAGGTGTATTTCAGAATGGAGAAGTTAAAAGATTTTAAATAATTAATCAATCTTTGCAATTTATTTGGTGAATATTTAAATTGTCCACATATTTTGTTAGCCGCACAATTCTATATTTAAAAGTGATATCTCAATTCAGTTTGGAAGCGTCTATTAATTTCTGACTTCTATTAAAACGTCAAAACACGATATCCATTGCACACATCTTTATTTCAAATCAATTTCTAATGCTAAAAAATATTCATGAAGCATTAAACGTAGATACAATTGTGCATAATCAAATATGATAAAGTGTCACGTCGTCACGAAATACTGAATATTTAATATTATATTATTTAAATGAACGCTAGGGCTGCATCTAGAGACACGCACAGAGAATGAGAAATGTCGCCCCTCGGGGTCCGCATAATTGCATGCTTTCCAAATTACTTACATGTAATTGGAGCTGTGTTTTACTGAGCTCGCGTGTTTTTGTCTTTTAAATTACATTTTTGTTCCTTTTATTTGCCTAGTTATAAAATTATACGGCATTTTTAGAATAATTAATGTCCAGGAGAGGCATTAAACAAGACGGCGTTTTTATTTCAAGTTTAGACTATAGCAGATATGTCGAGTACCTGTGAATGGTATTTATGGCGAGTATTTTTGTTGAGCAGAGCAAAGGTCAGCATGTTTTGAATAAAACAGATTATTTACAACGTTTGTCAGCATGTGTTCACATGTGCTGCGCGGGCGCCAGCGATGGCGACGGTGACGTCCGTGGCGCCGCCCGCACATGCGCACTCAGCCTAATTCATGGCCAAACATCAACTAACACTCAAGTATTATAGACAAAAAATGATTTTAATATCGCCCTATGGGATTTATTAGCGACACTTGTCCTATTAAAAATTAATTTGGAACGGACACGCCATATTAATAATTCCTATTTCTTGCAAATGTTCCTAAATCGGAACGTAATATAAATAATTAAATATACACATAAAATTTAAACAGCAGTCTTTGCGGCTGTGGTTCGTAACATGCAAACCTTTTGTCTGTATTCGATTTACCTACTTGGGTCTAGGCTAGTAAAGTAATTCGAAAGTATCTTTGATGTCTATGCGTATAATGTAGGTATATACGTAGGTACTTTAGATGGTCCATGTACGAAACTAGCAGTCATCAAAACAATTGCTGCCAGTAGTATCAATAGCAAAATATTGACGTCATCAAAAATGCAGACTTCTAAATGTTTTACGATGATGCTAACTGTGCATAATTTATGCCTACTTGTGCTTATTTCATAAATAACGCGGTACATAACACCAGTTGCTAGTATAAGTCATATACATGCAGTAATAAGTGGTCACACTTCAATGTAACATCATATACCTACTATTTACTCTGTATGGAACACGCTGTATGTCGTGTCGTGCTGTTTATAAAGCCAGTTAGAGCCACTGATTGGACGAGATGACTTTACACCAAGTATGGCGGTAGAATGTTTGCTAATCGTATGTAATGACCTGCAGTTAAATAAGGTGGGTAGTAAACGGTAGTCAACTTGCATAATTTAGTGGTTTGGTTGTAATGAGTAGTTCTTTTTTTGTAGTGTCCTTAACATGTCTGAGTTCATTAGACGGGTATATTTCCGCCACGAATGTCCTCAACAAAGTGTTCATTGTTTTATGCAGTCGCGATAAATATACTTAATTCTTATAGTCTCCAATTGATTTACTAGGTGCAGTATAGCAATTACCTCCGTATTTCTTAGCAGCTGACAGAGGGGCGCCCACGCGCCCCGCACGAGTTCTGCTCTATTATACAATCAGGACGAATCAGCACATGGGACACACGACCACTCACCACGCACGCCAGCCACGGAGGTCATCTCGCAGAGCAATCCAAGGCTAGCTCAATACCAACCTAATGATCCTATCTTAATACTCAACCAACAATCTAAAGAGTACAAATCTTTTATATCAAAGTATAGGTACGTAATGCTCGCAGATTCGACATTGCGCATCAGACAATTTCCTAGGTCTGCCCACGTCACAATTACACTATTTTACACTAGATCGTGTCTGGCACGTCATTATTGTGATTGTTTCCTGGCATTTCTCGTTGTAAGAGTTTATGGATGTAAGTAGTAATTTAGCGAATGACAATTGAAAAGAATTGCTGTGCTAAAGGTTCACGTAGCGTAATAACGACAACTTATAATAAAACTTCAAGATGGATTCGACGAGATTGTGTGCGATTGTCGCGGGCCGTATAAAAATGTTGCGTTCTCATTTTAATCGTGCTTAGCCGAAGGCGAGGCGAGTTTCTCTCGATGATCAATAGTGTTGATCCCTGGGCATTGTATCGAATGTATCGCTGGTATCGTATATGAATACAATAGCACGCACGTGCTGCGCCATCGCCCGCGGCGTCCGCCCTGCCATTGTCCAGTCAGCCATTGTTTCACGGAAATCCTCCGTACATGTCTTGACACTCACAGTAATATCCTATTTTGATAACATTACCATATATGATTAGTCATGAAGACAGGTTATAAAATACGGTGACACAGGATAACATGTTGGAAAAATTACAATAAAATGTATTGTTTAAACAGGTGGACACATTGTGATAAAAATAGAAAACGATTACAATCATTGAGATTCTGATTATAACACATTCTTGTCAATGATAATCATATTATAATTATAATATTAATGCTTTTGTTTGTCACGTCATACGGTGATACGTGTAGGAATCTCTTTCTATATTTTAATGTTTGGTAAAAGTTCTATATTAGCTACACAAACTCAAGCTTTTTACAATGCTAGACGACCTGGATTGATTAGTTATATTTTCCTTGTTTTCGCCAACCTAGGTTTTCTTAGAGGCAATAACAAGTTTAGCTAGAATAGGAACAGTAACGACATAACACACTCGATCAACTAGCCAACTAACAATGCAGTTAGACAACTAGATCACGGAACTGCTTTGGTTATTTAGCTGTTCCGACAATTGCCATACGTTCGATTATGACCTACAAACTAAAAAACCTTTCGATTACTACCTCTGCCTTTGTGCGCGAGAGCATTCAAGTCTTATAAGATCTCGAACTACGCATGTACGGGTGAGCTTAAAAGCTTATAAATCTTAGTTGCCGCGCATGTGTGAGGGCGGCTTGACAAGAGCAACTCGATAGCGACACAATGCCTGGCGTATTACCATATTGTAAGAGCCGGCAGTAAAACTTGCTTTATGTTAGTGCAACGAATATAGAGCTTTTATAATGTCCGGGTGTTTGGTGCAAATTATTTTTATGTCTGGACCTAAAAAATAAATCAAAACTTTCAACTATTGCAGCTTTTCAATTTACTAGTTTATTTGAATTGCGGTCGACCGCAGAGCTTTTATACTGAAACATTTAGGTATCAATAGTAGAATAACGGAATTTACGTTGATTTCATATACAATTTGTATTTATACAACTAACAATAGCCGGCGCGTGGGCAGCAGGCTGCGCGGGCGCAGTCCACGGTGCAGGGCTGGTAGAACGAACTGTAACACTTTCATATTATCTATTTGCAATAAATAATGGCCATGCTTTACTGTTATGATACTAGTTCAACAAATATGCTAGTTAGCTTATAAATACTTGTTTTGTAGTCTCTGCAAAGGTTAGTACCTACAGTTTTCAATTGTTTTAAATGGAAAGACCCCACCACGAATTATAAATAGATACTTTTTAAATTGAATTATTATGCCGAGACACATTTCGTCACATGACACTTCTATTTGAAACGTGAACTTCAACATTGGAAAAACTAAAGCCGTGTTAGTACAGCCAGCCCTACAAGACACGGAGGTTGAACGCACGCGACATTGTTATCTTGCGCCAGGTTTGGGCGAGAATAAATAAAACTCTTCGTAGAAAACACACATTTATTTTATTATTCTGTCGAGGCTCTTGTAATGTTGCGATAACGCTTTATGGGACCTGTTATCGTGCACTAACGAACTTTCACAATACAAAACGTGCGATCAAAGTTAGAGGATCATAAAAATTGTATAGAAAACTTAAATTGGACCTCGTGCCGTTACAAAAATTAACTGGCAAAATTTTATGCTATTTGGAAAAAGACAATGTGGGTAGATATTTTATATACCTACTTTCGATTTACATAACCTGTCCGATTGTTATGTTTTTATTATTGTTATTTCTAATGAAATAGTTATTCCTAACGTATTTCTGCTTGATTTGGCAAATTAACACGAATGCGTTAATATTTGAAATTTATCACTTGGTAGGTAATAATCCTTTATGTCGAATGATAAAAACGCTTTCAACATAACTTTTATTAAAAGTTATAAGCCATTGCTGACATAGCAACGATTTTGTTCTCCAAAGATCGTATACACATAAATATCAATAATTTTAATTGATATACATATAAATCAAACTTAATTGTTCTCGAATCATTTCAACTTTTTCTAAATTTGATTAAAGTTTAATATTGCAATGCCTTCATATCACTCGAGTGTTGTTCCAAAGAATAAAATATTATAACACTAATTGGCCGGCGCACGTGACTCCATATTCGCTGTAATTCTATAGACTTTTATGAATAAGATGGACAGATATAAAACTATATTGTGTGACAGAGAAGGGTGTAATGTCGTAGGGTGATGTTAAGGTACATTAGCGGCTTTTAGGCCGATATCGGCGCCCGCGTCATTTGCGTGGTAATGGGCCGGGATTGCCTCAATTTGAATCTGCCGGCCATCATCTTTTTGTACACTTCGCTGGTTAATGGATCACGGTTACTGTCCCGTCTTTGTTGTTGTTTTGTGCACTCGTAACAAAATATTGCACTTTATAAAATAATATACATAGAATCGTGTCTGGTTTGGTATTGCTTAGCACAAATAAGTATTTATCTTGCCGTTTAAAAATATATTTTTATGTTCACTGCATTCCAAATAAATGTAGGTTTGTTAATTTATGTCAAATATTCGTCTCCTAATAAACATTTGATTATGTTTCAATATTTTCAAAAGTATAAACTGCCGTGGTCTGCTCGTTGCAATTAACACCCCTCGCACAGATTTTTTGTGTTTCTATTTGAAAATAAGAAAAAAATGTATGTGGTTTTTATAAGGTTTGTTTTTGTGTTTGTCTTAGCGCGCGCCTATAACGAAGGCGACAGGGCTCCAACACTCAGTAGTGTTTAGTTTTACATTATTTAACAAGCTTTTAGCCTGAGCAGTGAACGTTGCCTGCTCGGTAAACTTTAGTTTAGAATGTAGGTATGATTTAGGTACTGAAACCATTCAGTTCCGTTTATGAACTAGGCAACCTAGCTATAAAACCTCCAAATGTCTACATAAATCACTATCAGATCGACGTTAATTGTAACTAAGTAAAATAACGTTAAATTTAAATACTGCTACGGAATACACCCACACAGCTAAATGATTCGGTTTTTAATTACAGGAGACCATTTAAATCTATTTACACAAATTGCTTGGCAGATCGATTATTATTAATCAAACAAGACGAAGTAATCACAATACCAAAGCTTAATTTTAAAGCTCAGGTAGTAAACCCTTTGTGTTAAAAGGTTGTTCACCCCCGTAGACAGGGGTGCATTACCTTCCACGTGTTTGTCGCGACGGGCAGGGGTGGCCACATGAGCCCAGCAGTCCCACTTGTTGCTATTAGTTAGTAATTTACGACACATATTTTTCAACATTCGCCCATTAGTGGGGATTAGAGAAGTCTCCCGATGACGTGAAAGTAGGATATGACGCGACAGAATTCCTCATTGCCGTCACTCCGTTAGTAATAAAAGAAAATCGATGCGTTGTCAGACGAGATCGAGCAACGCCTGATTAATGTACGCGCTGGGACACACGGGATACATTTATATTGTGTGTAGGAGTGAGATGTACACTGAGCAATGACCCTTAATATACATGGCAGTTTTAGCGTTCAAAAGGTAAAAAGGTTATTTGTTGTTTGAAAGGGTTTTTACAACATCTAGACTGATGACAAACATGAAGGCAAATTCGAACGTGCTAAGCAAAAGCGGTTTCTGAGCCATTAAAATTGTGAAATCAGAGTCTAATAAGTAAACAACTTGAAGAACTAGGATGAAGAATTTACTGGACTTTCCATGGTAAATTTCTTCATTATTTTGTTTTCCCTTTGTTCCATCAATCAATTAATATAGCCAGTAGATAGACCAGAAAGTTAGTGTAACTTTAAATTAACGTGAACAATGTGTCAATAATCTAACATTATTGCCACTTTTTGTTAACCTAGGTTTATCAATGCCGATAATATAAGAGATAGTTGTTAGCAACAGGCCATCACTGTGCACCGTATTATGCAGTCTCAAGGATGCTAATGCTTTGATGCAACTGCATTGGGCTGTTCATTGATATCAGTTGAACAATTATAATATTTTAGCTGTTGAGTTTTAATATAAATTAATCTTATAAGAGAACTGATTGCAAATAAGAGCCCATTCCAACAAGATGACGAAGGCTCGAAAGCGTCGACAAGCAGACAGACGAACAACACAAGGCAAGCCACACAGACAATACACTCTAACATAAAAGCGACGCCTTGCTTTTATTGGTCGACCATGTAAAATCTTAACGTGGCATCTTTTATAGTGTGGTGTGTCGTATATTTTAGCTTTATGGCGTGTGGCTGAGTCGCCGTGGGCCGAGCAGTGTGGGCGCTACTCCAGAATCGAGCCCACGTGCCTGATCGGAGATACCATTGTCCGCTTCGGGCTTGTTTATGGGAGCACTCTGAGATACCGACGAGAAATGACACCTTGATCTCGTGTCTTAATCTACCACTCCCTGCTAAGAACTTTCATCTAGATTTCGCGTTGATCTAATTTAATACAATTTGGGACCGGTTTATAGCGTTGCAGTTTTAGCATTTCTTTAACAGCTTAAAGCACAGACCACATATTTAACTACACGTTCCATTATCGCATAAACATTAAGTGAACACAAGTGATAATCAAGATGAGGTAAAGATATGGCCGATGACACTATAAATGACTGTTATAAGTTGCATGTAGCGTATAATCTTGGAACAGTAAGAACGAACGGTTGATACAGAATTGGCTCGTAAAAGCGTAGTGGCTTCAAGCGGTAGCAATTTGATTGTGTTTTTAATAATTTTTATTGGTTGGTGTAGCATGTACCCGGTCGGCAGTGTCGCGTTGGATACGGAATATGTAATGAGGTCTGTTAAATTAATGACTACTGTTGCCGCGTTTCAATCAAACCGCCCAAATATGATTAAGACAACATTCTGACTGCTGTAAAATACTGTACTAGACTTTTAATTATAATAATAATCATTTATTTCGGACAGTAGGTATCCATACTTGGTTAGTACTACAAAAATCTTAAGCCTATGTTAGTAATAATAAAAAGTTATGCAGCTACTGTATGCGCTGGGAGGTCGAATATTACCGAATCGGTAATAATCGGTCGAATATTATCTTTGAAATTTAGCGATTATAGGTTCAGCCATTCTCGTATTACAGAACGACTACTGATGGACTCAGCTCTCTAACTCTTTCATCATTGCCAAAGGGAGTCAAGATACTTCAATGTCTTTGATCATCGCCAATCGTACACAGACTATAAACTAAACTCTCCTTTCTTTTATTTCCAGTGGCCTGACTTCAACCACAGAGCGAGGCGTGACTCCAGTCTACCTTCGCTGTCGAGAGGGCAGCATCTCCTGGATATACCCTCGTGGTGCACTGCGGCTCCTATTCCGACCATCTTTGCCTGCTGATGAGAGAGATTTCAAGGTCTGCGTGAGGGTCATACGGCGACCAGATCCGCCTGATCTATTCCACACCCTGCGACTTAATGATACAGGTAATTTTGTAGTGCTTCCTAGTAAATATAGATATTTCATGTATCAAAGAGGATTCCATCAAAATTATGTACATATATACAAAAAAATTACTTAACATTCATTCAAGGAACAAGTAAAGATACAAAAAGTAATTAATTAACAAAATGAAACAAAAATACACTTAATGGAGTTAGGGATGGTCACAGGTGGCAAGCGCTCTGCGTAAATTGTTAGCAGTTTGGACCCTTATTCGAATGCTAGAGTAAAATTCTTTCAACATAATCATTTAATTATGTTCGTCTACTAAATAATGCATCCTTTTCAGAAGTCGCGGAGCGGTTCCCAGCACGTCTCTTTGTGGAGGGTGCTCGTCGCTTAGTCCCCCTGTATGCGCCCAATGATGGCGACCCAAGAGAACTGCGATGTTTCCGAAGCCGGCACGGACGTGCTGCCCTTTATGTTGAAGCTGAACCAGAAGAAGGCCCTAAGAAGAGAAAAGCTACTTTCAAATACGAAGCAAGACCCTTGAACCGGAGACACTACGACCCTTCAACCGCAGACTGCAGACCTTGCACCGAGTCGGAGTTAGAATTAGCCTTCTGCACCAGCGACCTGGGTAAGACCTCACACGATAATCTCATTACTCCTCTAGCTGTTTCTTCACCGCAATAATAAGTAATCACAAAACCAGGAGCCTTCGCTCCGCTGAATGTTAATAAACCCGCGCCGACAACCACACAGTAATTTGTCGCCATCATCGGGATTCCTCGCGCCTCAAATTATATTAAACGTTGTTATACTTTAAAATAATTTTATCATTTTTCCTCGCTTAACTACCACGAAGTATTTACACAGCGAAACCATTTATCTAAATGGCTCGTTATTTTAAAATTTTAACCAATGTTGAATTTTTACGCAAATGGATGCAACCGAAAAAGGTTTGCGCATTGTTTGTCCAGCCTTTTGTATCGCCGCTAAGTGCTAGTCGGATCTCTGTTACGATTAGATTGCATTTCATACCGGTCATGACTCACGGAAGCTTTTGCATGCAGTGAGCGAGCCGGGATGAGCTGCTTAGATTCAATTTACGTCCATAACGACGGTGCTTGACAAGTGTATACCGGATAGACTAGTATGGGCGTACGGCACGCGACGCGGCGGGGTGTTCATGTTAATAGTTTTTTCTGGTTTGATAAATTATAATAGTTGAGGAGTTATGTCACTGCAGCGCATGCGTCCCGCCGCGTCGCCCGCGCACCCATGTTATTAGCCGTCTCCAACACGTATCATTGATTTTTTGTTTGTCATTCCTCACAAAAAGGTAGATATTTTTGGATCAAGGCAACGTAAGTGTTAAGGTTCTTTGTCAAATAAAAATGACAAGCCATTGTTAAATTGTCATGAAATGGGAAATTATTATCCTATTGTTTCTGTTTGTATTTGAATAAATTATGAATCATTACTTATCAGAAAACGGAGGATTGTTATAAAAAACAAGAATTTAATGGCTCCACCACACGAAGATCGGAACATAGCTAACGTTCGTACTTCGGGCGTATATTTCGGATATCAACACTAGCTTACAATTAAATTAACAGTTGTCTTGATAATATACCGCGGTACTGTGATAGTCATGATGGCTCGTTAGTGAACCTTCTATGTAATTATCGACTGTCGGGCTCGGGTTGATGACCGTTTACCAACGACTTGGACTATTCACTTATCTTGCTCAAACAAAAGCTGACTGTAGAAAAAAACCCGGCTACATTTTGCGCTTACTCATGGAGCGGACAAAAAACATGGACAATGGGGACACAGTGATTAATATCTGGACAATAAATCTGGTGTCGCGACTGGTACCTAGTCGTTGAGCGAGCTACATTGTGCTCCAGTTGAAACACTGCTCTTACCTCACCGAGATAAGTGGGGGACATCTATCAGCTTTAGTTTCTAACCAAGTTACAAGCCTTGTAAAAACGTTTGATTATCTACGAGAATTTTTAACAGAGTATATTTTCTTTTAATTAAAATTACTTGCTACTTTACTAATTATTTAAAAAATACTCGCTTAATCCATTCTAATATTATAAATGCGAAAGTAATTCTGTCTGTCTGTCTGTCTGTTACGCTTTCCCGCTTAAACGTCTCAACTGAAGTTAGTGAAATTAGGCACAGATAATCTTTAGACCCTGAGAAAGGACATAGGCTACTTTTTATCCCGGAAAATTTGATATTCCCGAGGGGAATCTAAAAAGCGCGATATAACCGAATTCCACGCCGACGAAAAGCTAGTATACGATAAAGGACACAAAATATTAAAAAGAAATGCTTAAATAAATTTGAACTCATAATAAAATTATATGATATTCAAAACGTCAAAGAATGGCGCCTGTGACAACAGTTGAACATTTAGAGCCACACTGTATTTAAAAGGAAAACTCATCGCTGACTCAATTGTGTTCTCGAAACACGCTTAGATAGCTCAGTCATTAAACTTTATAACTTCTAATTTGTTTGTGCCGTAGCAATTACTATAATTAACAAAACTCCGCTTTCAAACAAAACTATCTTTGAAAATGCAAGGCTTGATAATAATTTGGTGTTATATAAAAGGAATGAACATTTACATATTCCATGAATATGTATTGACGCAAAATATTATTATTGTGGGATATTTTCTTCGAACAGATTTATTTTCGACGTTTAATATGACGAAACCTGTATTTCTTTTGAATAAAATATATTATATTCTAAGCTAACGAATTTTTGCATACTTAACTGAATTTATAGAAGCTATTCTATATAGGTTGTGACTTACAATAGGTAGGTATAGCAATTGAAAAGCATTAAATAATTAAATGACGAATTCGTAATGTCGTTGAAGTTTTAAAAATATAAAGAAACTGACATACCCAACTTTTAGAAACCAAAAATAAAAATTTAAAGGTGACATTGTTATAACGTAACATCTATCTCTATTTCAGTATCCCGAGGCGTGATCGTGATGAGTGAGACTCGTGAAGATCTGGACACGACGCAATTGACTCTCCGACTGACCAAGCTGATACGAGCTACGTCGGGAGAGGAATCCAAGGACAAACCTGATGATCTGGCTGAAGATGATGATTACTATAGGTAAGGACGGACTGTTAATATTCAAATATTTCGTAGGTCTCAGCAGCGAATAATACCAGGTATCTAGACTATCAGACATTAGAAAATTCTGACAATGCTCTCAAGGACTTTAAGGTATATCCCCGAGGTTTAGTCCTAAGTCCACGCTTCAAGTGAAATCGACAGATCCTGGTCAGCTAATTTGTATATCTAATTAATTTAATAAATCTGCCTACCCCAGATAACGCCAACAATTTAGACAAAGTTCGTATACGCCACATCGTTAAGACTTCGCATTTAAAAAGTAGATAGCATGTAATTGCAGTCCCCCGCGTAGATAATTGCGAATGACCGCTTACACAATCCATTAGCTAGCGATTACGAAACCTTGTATGATCTACGTTTTAGAAGTAACAACAGTCAAGGCATTGTATACAAAAAGTATAAGAGACACAGGAATTGTTATTTAAAAAGATACTTGAAAACAAGTCTTTGACATTCCTTCTAACTTGCTTGGTCGACTTACAAAATGGTCAGATAGTAAATAAAATGGGTATAATTTTAAGAAAAGCAAGTACCTAAAACTTCGTTGTGTGATAGTATCTAGAACCTGTTGTCCACCTACAGGCTACATGCACGCTCATAAAACTCAGGCTGCAGTAAAACGCTATTATAAGGTTTATCTTTGTTACATCTCTTTGACATGTAAATTGAGGATTGAGAAGGCCTCCAACAAACAAGAAATAATATGTACGTAGGTGTGTCAGTATTTATAACATTATGCGCTTGTTCATCAACTAAACTAAATTTGCATCTTTTTATTTCTAGTTCATTAAGAAAAGGACAGAAGATAAAATTTTAGTTTAGACCTGCCTAAGATTAGACGTAATGGGGAAGAAAACGCAAAGCTATTTGCAGATGTCGCTGATGGCGTTTGACTCATAACAATATTAGCTGTCAGTCGTATCACGTTTTATTTTGATTTTTTTTTTTTTTGTGTTTGACGAGTTTTTTTTAGGTAAAGCATAGCAATGTATTGTACATGGACTGCTTCAAGTTAAAAAAATGAGTTAAAGTCTAGAGGAGCTTCAGTAAAAGGACGAAAAGCTGATCTAATTACCAGGCAAATAACAATGCCCAGACTTTAAACTGAATGCAGACTTGTTAGTGTTTTAAGTTACATTAATTTTGTATTAGGTTTAATGTTTCTTTAGTTATATTTAAGTAAATATTAATGTACTTATTATTGCCGTATTTTGAAAGTTTCAACCCTAATAACCTAAAATTATTATCCAGACTTGAATCGTATGACCGAAATTCGAGGTTCCTCAAGAACAAGATTTTTTTTCTCGGTGGTAGGCCATAACATCGGCTGCCGGCGGAAGTTACCACCCACCAGACAAAGTCTTGCCGCCAAGCAATTCGTCGTGTTCCGGCATGATGTCTGGTGATGCCGTATGGAGGACGGGTCTGAGCAGTTGTGTTGCGATGTGTGGCGGGTACGATGCGCCAAATGTTGTTGTCTCGGGAATTTGGTCGTGGAGAGTCTCCAGATCAATCTCCCTCTAGCGCAGCATCGTTTGGTCGTGTTGGTCTTGGGTTTAACATTGCATCACCTCGCTCAACTGCCGTCATCCTTCCTATTCCTAAGTTTTTTAAGTGAATAGGCTTAATAAACTAGTGCGCTTTACACTCAACGATTGCATCACTGCTTACCATCAGGCGGGATTGCAGTCAAGCACTAGTTTATAATTACTAAAAAAAAAAAAGAAATTCAAGAGAAAAAAATTGATTTACCACCCCAGAAAGCTATAGAGACATCAACATAATCCTTACTGAAATCTATTCATAGATTTTGTTCTAAATTGAAATTCATATCTTTAGGGAAAGAGTGATTTCCATTATTATTGCAACAAATTGCTACACAACGCGGCATATTTTTAAAATTTTTGTAAACAACGTAAACTCGAACAAATTACAATGGGTTTTGACAGTTTATTTGGGTCAAACGATATCAGCGCCTCTAGTGGCGAGATTTGTCAGTTTTCTACCCCATTAAAGACACGGCGACTACAATTTATTGACTGCACCGTTAGCGCAGTGGTTAAGCTATTGACAGCTGCGCTGCGTGTCACGGGTTCGATTCCTGCACGGAACAAATATGTATCACCTACAAGTAATTGTTCCGGGTCTGGCTGTTTGTGAGTTTATATGTTTGTTAACGCACCCACGA
The DNA here is from genome assembly GCA_017933935.1 of Sesamia nonagrioides. Classification (NCBI taxonomy): domain Eukaryota; kingdom Metazoa; phylum Arthropoda; class Insecta; order Lepidoptera; family Noctuidae; genus Sesamia; species Sesamia nonagrioides. The sequence goes on along the minus strand of JADWQK010000137.1, from coordinate 747,396 downwards.
TATAGGAGACAGGTCAGGCGTGAAACGTTTTTTTTAAAAAAAATCGTCGAATTATGTCAGGCTCTGAACAATTTGAACTAAAATTTAGTTTAATTCGGACCGGCTCTTATACGAGTGAAAAGGCGAGGCACTGGTAGTTTGAAATTTTAGAAAATGATTTTCGATTTCTGTAAGTAAGTAGGCTTCTTGTTTATGTTCTCCACTCTAATAAACTTTCATCTCTTCAGGTATGACATCGACAACACGCTAGAGCGCACAACACATCGCAATCACAAGCGGCGGAAAACGCGAGACCTTCACGCGCACGTTCACGTTTCTTCGGTGTGCGGCGCGGGGGCGGGGGCGGGGGAGTTCCTTGTCATGGCGAGGAGACGCCTCGGAAGGTACTCCTTAGTCTGCGCCCCAAGAATAGACGAATGGGCCGAACTGGTCAAAAGACGGAACGCTGATGGCACGGCCCATTGCCAGCTACAGCATTGAAATAAACAGTGTGGCTACCACGAGTTTTCATTACGGGGACTCGATCATCGATATCGACCGTGTTTGACTCATCGATTAGCTTTCAAGATTGTGGTAGAACTCTCAACCAATAAGAGCGCCAAACGCGGTTGATGCGTATGATCGAGTCTCGTAATGAAAACTGATGGTAGACACAGTGTGTTATCCTAAATATGCTGTTGAGATAGCGTTGGCTAAATGCTGTGATTGGTTAAAATCAGTGACGATAAAGACACTTGTCAATTGAATAATGATGAACGCAGAGTGTAAAGAAAACCAGCGAATAAGTGTTATAGGCGTTGATATCTTGAATAAAAAAAAAACAGTGTTGCTTCAAATCCTATTTCCAGAGTTTTATCTATAAATACTGATTTATACGGTGCAATTTAATTGCCTATGGCATGCGATAAAATTGATGCAACAAATGACTTGCATCGTCTAAATGGTGTTTAGACAATGAATTTTGAAATTAGTGCCTCAACTTAATTGAATCCATAGACAATTAAATTTCACCGTGTAAAACAGTCCTAAGTTATGTTATTGCTTGCCATAAAATCAGCTTGCGTCTTAATGCAATATTGTACAAAAGTTCTAATCTATATTTATGTATAAAATGTTAATATTTTCTGTAAATGATATATGTATTACGTAGATATTTAAAGGAAATGTGGTCCAGAGTGCCAAAATATGTAAGATCTTCATTTAGATGTAAGGTTGATCTCAACTCTGTACATATTATGATTAAGTGGGATAAAGAAAGCCATATTAGTTAAGCACCATAATTAGATGTAACGTATAATATATTGCAGTCTAAGTGTGATTTAGAACAGATTATTTTAATTTTATATTATACCTGTTTGGTGCCACTGTTACGGGAAATCTTATAATATTCTTTACAGCAGAAATTTTATACAGCGTAATTTTTACTTTATATGAAACCTGAATATAGTTTGTTCAGAATGAGCAACTGAATCGATTCCATTAATTTTTACACCATGTTAAGTATTCCTAAAAACATTTAGAAATTATTGCAGTGTGGTTACCGAGCGCACGACACAGCTAGCGCTAGAACATAGTATGTACTAGGCATGGGCGTAGCCAGCCTTGGGCTCAGGGTGGGGCAGCAGTCAGCCTATCCTCCCGAGCCCCTCTCCCGGTATTTTTTTTCTTTTTTGGGTAATTAGGCACCTTATAGATCAAGAGTACCTACAGTTAGGCATCTTTGTAAGTGTATCTTGGACACCAATGACTGATTACAAGGTGAAGGAAAACATCTTGAGGAAATCTGGACTTTTAAGTCTGAAATCACCAACCCGCATTGAGCAAGCGTGGTGATTACGTTCAATCCTTCTCTGTATGAGAGGAGACCTGTGCCCAGCAGTGGGACGATAAAAAGGTTGATGATGATAGATCAGAGCCAGGGTGGGGCAAGCGCCCCAGCTTGCCCCAGTGTGGCTACGCCCATGATACTAGGATAGTGAATTAGTGACAGAGGCCCCAGCCGCGCCGCGCCGCTACAGGCGCGGGCAGGTGAGGTGCGATGAAAATATTTTTGTTGGGACCACCAAGTAAGATAATAAGCTCATAACTTTGTGGTTTTTCATGATATCTTTTTGAAAATTTGTACATAGATTCTTTACCTAAAAATACTGGACACGTGTTTCGGGTTTCGCGTAAACAAAAAATAACGTTGTATATCCGAAATGAAATAAATAGTTGGCTCTTGGATACACCTTCAATTATTCCCCCTTATTCATAAACGCTGCTTAAAGTTAACTAGTGATTAGCGATTCTTTAAACATACATTTTTTTATCACTTTTTCTTTTACTATGTTTTCAAATGCAATAAGTATAGTAATATATTTTCCTGAACAATATCAGCTTACCAGCATCTCATTCTAGTGGCAGAACACTGACAAGTCACAGGTAATTCCTAGTTTGGGAGTCAGGGTTTCAACTTTTGTGCGCCTTTAATTTTAGCTAGATATTAAGCTTCTCTGTAAGGTTTTACACTAATAAACATTATTATTATTTTTGACGTTTGCACGTCACTTAACTTTAATCATCGTTTATGAATAAACCCCTTAAACACTGTGGTGTTTATTCATAAAGGATGATTAAAGTTATGTAAGTAACGTTAAAAGGTCAAAAACATATGGTTAAAGAATCGCTAATCACTAGTTAACTTTAAGCAGCGTTTATGAATAAGGGGGTAAGTGACAAGCTGGAATTGTTAAATTATTATTTAATTTGACCAGGAATTAGCTTAACCATTTATCATGTTGAACTTCCATTTTGATCTATCTACCTAATCTAATCAGCCTATAATGTGTCCACTGTTGGGATACAGGCCTCCTCTCAGTGAGAGGACTTTGATCTATCTGTTCTAATGATATTCTTTGGAATCAAATTAAGGTGATCAATGTAGAAGTTATGGTGCTGCCATAAAAATTACTTTTTAGTGCTTCCATAGACAGATCCTTTATTAATATAATTTTTATATTATCGCCTGAACGAACCATTCAGTCTTTGTGAATACTTTAGTAATATATTTGTAATTCTTCCACATGTGATATAGTTTACAACGAGTATGTTACGAAGTGCCTAATGTATATACGAGAATATAGCTATTGACAATACATAGTCTTTATAAATATATAACTATTATGTAAAAACTGTTGAATAAAATAGTTTAAAATATATTTTTTGCTTTTCATTTTATTCCTAGTTTAGTAAAGAAGATTTTATTTTAAAACATGTATAAATAAGCCAATGATTTCACAATAAAAGTCATTCCGATACTTACCCCCGCAGGGGTAAGACGGAGATTCTAGGGGGGTAACACGGGATGGCAAGCCGCAAAAATAGGCTTTTTGTGATTATTTGCTTTAAATGCATAAAATGAGGGACCTTTATGTCATTTACACGAGTTTTAATAAAAATAATAACAATTAATACACACATCAAAAGTGTCTAGGGATCAACATATATTTTTGCAATAACTTTTCTCCTGATTGATATTAATTAAAATTTTCTTTAAGGATTCATCAAATAAAGTGTTTTCGTTTGTCACAGTAACGATAAACCAAGTCACCTTTGCATTAATAAAGAAATTTGCCATTTTCCTAATAAAGGGATATTTGACATTTGAACCACTAACACAAAAGTTCGAAAAAAAGACTGAAATAACAGTTTTCTCTAAAATTTTATTGGGTAACTTAAACAATTAATAATCCGTGTTTCTACCGCGAACACTAACAACACAAGAACATCGGTTTGGCATACTCAAAATGAGTTCATCCAAATCACGCTGTGGAATGGCCGCCCATGTTCGTTGCAACAACAAAAAAAGGTCTTCTTGCGACTGGATACCCTCCATATTCGGCAGAGCTCTTCTCTGTAGCATATCCCATGCATGCTCAATCGGGTTCAAGTCTGGCGACTGAGCAGGCCAGGGCAGGACATTGATGTTAGCTGCGGCGAGAGTCTGTCTTACAACTCTTGCGGTGTGCGGTCGTGCATTATCATGCATTAACTGAAATAAGGGACCGATTTGCACTTGTAGAGGAACGATGACGTCTGATACAATCGTTTCAGCATAAATTTGAGCGTTGAGGTTGCCTCTGATCCAAATCAACTCAGTTCTTCCGCCGATCCAAATACCCGCCCATACCATGATGGTTCCACCACTATAAGGATGGACTTCCTGGCAGGATTTTAATCGCTGTTGGCGTCCAGGGGTTCTCCAGTGTCGTATACGTCTTGTATCCGGTCTCATACCAAAACGAGACTCATCAGAAAAGCACACGAAACGCCATTGTTCTTCTGCCCAATTTCTGTGTTCAAGAGCCCATTGATATCGAATCCTACGATTGTGCATTGCTATAGGTGGTACCCGTAGCGGTCTTCGGGAATGAAGGTTCACTTCATGCAAGCGGTTTCTGACTGTTTGGTCGCTAATTAAGTTCCCTGAAGAGTGATGAAGCCTCACGGCTAACATCATGGCGGTTATTGTTGGAGCTCTTCGAGTTAAGATTTGAATGTATCGGTCTTGTCTCCGTGTGGTGCAGCGATACCGTCCTCCATGGCGCTCAGCCACGGTACCAGTGCTTCGGTAACGTGTCCAAAGTCGACTGATAACACTCTGACTTGTATTCAGAGCTAAAGCCACAGTACGTTGCCGGGAACCAGCTTCTATCATTCCCACGGCTCTGAGCATTTCTTCCCTGCTTAAATGACGTCGCCGCTCCATAATAACGTTGGTTTTAATCAGTAGTAGGGAAACAGTAGCACTAATAATGTCTTCAATGCGTTGTATGTTTTTATAGGGAAAATATTGACAGCTGATTTTCATCTTTTACTCGAATTTGATTCACAGTTCCTGATACAAATTATGAAATGCACCAAAAAGGATCCATATAAATTTATAAAATCATAAATTTATTACAAAGCCACATCTCTATCTCAAGAAATCCGCATAAAAATGCTTGATCCCTAGACACTTTTGATGTGTGTATATCCAAAAACACAAAAATATGTTTGACTTTTTGTATCTCGCGCCACATATTGTGAAACGATCCGGATTGGCTAATGTCACGATGACGTCATACACGCATCAGCACTTGTTGTTGTTCTGTGTTCTCAGGTGTTTTATCGATGTATTTGTACAACCCGGTACAGCACACCACTTGTAAACCATTTTATTAAATAAACAACAACAAATAACAGATAAATACAAACACCACTACGGAAACGAAAATCGTTTATATCGTCTTGTGACGTCACTTACAAGGCGCAACGCCATATTGCTGAATAAAGCGTTTCGGCGGCTTATTTGAATTTTTATTTGCATGTTTCTTACGAAATACGTATTTAAAATAAAATAACTTTCGGTGAACTTCTTAACTGCAACCAAGTCATTCAAGCTAGAAATTATAAATCTGTCAAATAGCCTATTGCACAAAAGCCAGAAACCGTCTGAATGTCCAGCATGACATGAAATGCGCGTTCAGTGAAACCGAACCTTTCACATTAGTTAACTCCGAGATTTATAATAATATTACTTTGCTAGTTACCTAAACGTGTAATTTCTTACATAATAAACATATTTTAGTTCGTGTGTTTTTAGTTATTTTAAATTAGAGATGAGTAAACTCAATTCCCATACTTGTTCACAGGGGTAGTGATATTGAAAAGGTTGGGAACCACTGCACTAAAACTTTATGTTTTCACTGTAGCTGTAAACTAAGCAACTCGCCGCCCTGGTAGATTGCCAGGGCGGCGAGTTGTTCGAAAGAGATAGATACCGTGGCCTTGGTACACAGGCAAGTGAAGGAACACGGATGGGTTTTAGTCAGTATAAGTCTGACATGCGCTTCCGCTCCGCTCAGAGCGTGAGGTCATTTGATTATTATCCATCTAAAAAGTTGTTATTAAAAGTCTGTGATGGGTCATTAATAAACCTGTACCTACTCACGAACGCTTCATACATTTAATATCATTGCTAATCCATACTAATATTATAAATGCGAAAGTATCTCTGTCTGTCGGTCTGTCCGGCTTTCACGCCAAAACTACTGAACCGATTGTAATGAAATTTAGTACACAGATAGTCTAGAGCCTGAGAAAGGACATAGGCTATAAAACATCCCGCTATGACCAATAGGAGCAGAGCAGGAACAAAAAATGTTTCGGATACGGGAGCAAACGCGGATGTACTATATATTGCTCCCATTATTTTAACAGGCGCTTATTTTATATCAACTTAGCTCGGCTAGAAGGTTACGCGGGTGAAACCGCGGGCACAACTAGTGGTTAAATAATTAATTGATTAACTATAATAATAATAAAAAAGTATAGAAACAACAAAACACAATTTGCAAAAATTTACCATTATAGTAGTAGTTACTATTTTTAACAATTTGTTAAATTTAACTACGAAACAAAAAAAAGCAGACTTAAAGTATAAGTATGTAAGGGCTGCAACCAGTCTAACGAAGGGGTATTGTATTAAGACTGGTTATCAAACTTAAGGTTGTCATAAGTATTGAGAAAAATAAACATGAAATATAGCAATTCGTTTATTGAAAAAATCACAACTGATACCACATAGAAAAACTACTCGGCACGGTTTAACTCTTAACTATATATAATATCACATAAACACTTTATAATTTGATAGACTATATACATAGAAATTTATTCGTATTTGGTACACTTTGTGAAAATATCAACCACTAAGTGGCCGTAGCTTTAAACAAACAAAATAATTCCTTTACATTCCAGTTTAAAAAAAAAACCTTAACTATAAAAGACACAACGAAATAATATACAACTGAAATAAATAAAAACTAAATAGGTATCGGATCGACAATATGTTGAACGAATTAATTATAATAAATAGTTTATTTTACAGTCGAGTCCAACCGATTAAGCCTTTGATTACGAATCACTCGTAAAACAATGAACACATTCGTTTAACTGTCTTACTGAAGGAAGTCTCAACACCGTAATGGACCAACACCTCGAAAACTCCAACAACAAAAAATGTAATAAACAATTAAGCTGATTTTTTTTCACTACAACCCGTTTGCCGTATCTACTGATTACTACATTACCGTACTTCCATCTGAATCTAATTGTAGATTATTATCAACTGCTTACGAAACGGAAATAACAACAGGTACATAGTTTATAAATGTGATAACTGATATGTATTCTGTCTTTTCAAAATCATACAATATGTAAAGAAAACCCTGTCCGATCTGTGAAGGTATTGATAGGTATCGTTAACTGATTCTAATAATGCCTACAAAGCCAGCCTTAACTTAAAAAAAATCCCCCTAAAAAAATAAATATTATTTCGAAAAAGCGAGGTAACTAAATGCATGTGCGGTAGACAACACGTTTGGCATACATGTGCGGGTGAAGGAGGGCGGGGCAGGCGGCACGTTATCGCATCGCTATTCGCTCCGTCACAAAAGGTGTTGTCACTTTTTTTAAATTATCAAATTTCGGGGAACTGGGAATTAATTAGCAGGAAAAAAAGATTATTTCAAAATTTCATTAATATTGTTACCATGATGATTACGTAATTTTTTTTTTTATATGATCTTGTGTTTACCTTTCCTTATGGGTCGGACAGGGTTTTCTTTACATATTGTATATATACGTCTTTCGTGTACTACATATGTCGGAGAAATTGAATATCAATAAGTTGTGGCACAGTAACTTAAACTTACACCAAGACGTAAGAACCTCAATATTGTGTAGAATATGTTTAGAATTTTCACCAACAAAACAATCCAACAGTGGATGTAGGCAACAATATTGATCCAAACATTCATAAGATTTACATTTGCGTAAGTAATAGGTACATTACGAATGCAGAATAAATTGTAAAAAAACACAAGTGTCTATACTATAACGACTTTTTTGGCATTTAAGTGAATACATATATTTCATAATATTAGCAATATAAAATTTAATTAATGCTAAGCAGTACTAAAAGTTGAGGATTAAATTACAGAGTAACAGTTCTGATGGTAGGTGATGCAGATTTTTAGTACTACTCGCGCGAGCTAACTGTCAAACTCGCTGGAATGCGATGCCTCTCCCGCTTCCCCGCGCGGCGCCCCGCATTCTCCGTAAGCATTCAGTAGCGATAGCATCTTTGTTACAAATGTCTAAATACAGTTTAAATCCCCTGTTGTTATTACTGGTTCCGTGCTTTGTTTACATTTTTTTATTAAGTTGTTTTGTTTTGTACATTTTCGACGCGTTAATGAAGCCTGTTGGTTGCACCAACATTATATTTCAGTCCATATGTATCAATTTTGCAAAACCTCATAAGTAAAATGACCTAGTATTATGACGGTTTAGCATCAAAACGACATTTTGATACCATTAAAAAAAAAAATTTAAACATAATTGTCATTTTTTTACAAACGGTACTGTCCGAATGACGTCACAGGGCGAGGTGCACAGTTAACTCGCGCGAGTAGTATAGCCTGATTCAAATTTTATAATGGGTTGGAACATGACGCGACTCGGTTCTCAGTAGCAAATACACGAATTAACACTTCATTCGCCATACAATTTGTCGCGAACATTAATAGGTATAACATCATACATGTACTCAGTAATTTAACCCAAAGCTCACTCGTTCATCCGCATCATCATTAAATTCGTACAAGTTAGCACACATACCACCCTTACCGACATTCGCTAACACAATGAGCAAAGTACTATCAGCCTTCATAGTTGGGAACCATCTCTCTAATTGCGTACTCCTCTACATATATTAATCAAATTCATATAAATACGAGTAATTAAATATTATGGATGTCTGCCCACCAAACATGGAGGGGATAAACAGAGAAAACGATGTTATTATTTAAAGGATACTTGTGGCTCCTTTGTTCAATTTTAATAGACAGATATGCAATGCAGAAACTACAGACTTTCAAAGAAATGCTTATAAAGACGGGTAAAAATAAGATTGTGTGATGTGTTAGCCAATTAATAATTTAATTGTGCGACCAATTCTGTGAAACAAAAGTAATATTGTTACATGTAGGTATTTTTTTTTAAATTATTTTTCAAGAAAAAGCTGAAAACACATTAGAAATTCTATTGACTACTACAAAAATATTAACGATCGTTAACAACTACATATAAATACTATTCAGGTCAATATTCTTCAAAATATTCATTTAATTTTCATAGATTTATATTTCTATTTTTTTTTTCATAGTCTTGTTATTTATAAAATTTGATATTGCGATTACAAATAACAGGATAAGACGGAATTATTGTCGAAAACATTTATTTGTAACGAGAGGAAGCTCTGCCTAGTGTTATTGGGTGATTGAAATATCATTTTATTTTTTGTCAAATTAATGGAATATTCGTAAAACAAATAAACATGTGGTTCAAGTAGCATTTGATAAAAAGTAATTGAGGATATAAAAATAAAAAAAATCTGTAATTATAAGACAAGCTACGATCTAACTAAGCGTTACATCACAGTTATTAAATAAATAATACAATTTAATACAAATGTGATGAACATAAACATTTAAATCAACATAATATACATAAATATTCTTAAATATAATTCATGTATTCGATGTGACCCCTAGTAGTGTAGAACATTGTGCCAAGATGAATCAGTTAACATTTATTCAATATGTAGGTAAATGAGTTCTCTGGTGCCCCATAATATACGCTAATATGAGTGGCGCTCGCGGTCATATAACACTGGAGCGAGATAACACGAGACTCACCCCCTTATTCATAACGTAATGCTCAAAGACCTAATGCCTAGACTATGCAATGGTACCAGGCTGCGTATCACTCAGCAATTTTCTTACAGCAACTATTTTAACTGGCGCAGCAAAGTGTGAAAGTGCAGGTACTCATTCCTCGGATTCTGATTAGTCCAACAGGCCTTCCATTTCGACTTAAAAGACATCAATTTCCTATAAGGGTTTCAATTGCAACGACCATTAATAAAGCATAAAGCTAAACTCTAAGGAATGCTGGACTACACTTGGAAAAATATTGTTTTTCGCATGGTCAACTATATGTAGCGTGTTTCCGGGTATCCAGTGCCCAAAATCTAAGCAATGTTTTACCGCAATGTTTTTATGTTTAACCATACATTTTTGGCCTTTTAACGTCACTTAACTGTAATAATTGTTTATGAATAAACACCACAGTGTTTAAAGGGTTTATTCATAAACGACGATTAAAGTTAAGTGACGTGCAAACGTCTAAAATGTATGGTTAAACAATCGCTAATCACTAGCTAACTTTAAGCAGCGATTATGAATAAGGGGGTATGTATAGTGTTTTGATGAAGCTAAATATTCTCATCCTGCTAACTCGTTTTATGACCGCGACTGTCATTTTGGTGTTTAATATAAAAGTAATTGCGGCTAATTTTAACTCAATGCAAATTATGTTCTAATATTTTAATTAATTACTATACTTTTAGTAATTAATTGATTAACTGCATTATTGATTACTATTGGTTAAAGGAAGAGCAAAAATCTTTTGTTCTCTATTCCCATTTATCCAATTTTAGATAATATTTTCAAAACGTTTAACGTGTATATAATACAAATGGATTTAAATTTTAACAATTGAAAAAAAAAATAGTTTACATAGTACATCTATCTTATTTAGTGTTAATTTTTTACAACTTACATAATATTTAGAGTTATTTTTTTTTAATATCTAATCATTGCATAAACGTAATTGCTATAAGTTTGAAATATTACGTACGTTTTAGCTCTATTAATGTTGTTTGATTTGACTATGTCAGTTCAAATGCTCTAAGTTTTTCCGTTTGGGTAATTTTAAGTTGTTGTGTTATTTTAATTTTTTTCGTGTTCCTGAGGCAAGATTTTTTTTTTTTTTTTCATTTCAGTTGTTCGCTTTTACTTCTTAGTGACGTTCATAGATCTTTTGGCGATGAACAGTTTTTTGCACATCTGGATAAAAGCCCAACAGAAAATAAATTGCAGTCAATTAAAAGAAACATTAAATAAATTATAAGATTGAATTTAAATGTACAGAGCGTTTTTTGATTCTTCTATCAAAAACCAAAGATACACAAAAATGAAGCTTGACCATAGACAACAACCTAAAAAAAAAAAAATTGAGACACATTCAATTAGCAAGAAGTTTTTAAAAAGTTGAATATTTGTTTATGTGTATTTTTATGCAATGGAATTAAAAGACCATTTAAATTAATGTTGTTTGTAAGTTAACGTATTACTTTTGCATTCTCACCCGCAACAACGACAATAATAACACGAGTACTCTTTATACATTATACTGGTGTAAAAATATAAACTATTAATAAATAAATAGGTAATATGCATAAGAACTGTATTTCAGGCGACCTGATAGTTAACCTTGTTTTAGTCTGCCTATAAACTAAACATTCCAGAGAAAACAATTTAGTCCCATCAATATTTTTTAAAACAATTCAATATTCATAGATTTTCTGGCAAACCATGAAATTAAATGTATCATAGACTCATCAAAATTATATCTGAATATAATTCTTAATCACATTCAGCAGCTACATCATCGCAACCGACGTGTACAATACAATCGCACACTGTTATCTCAAAACACACTTTAAATCTCAGACATAAGACTCAAATTTGTACGATTCACTCGAAATCTACCGGGGTAGGTGTCATGATGTCTATGACTAAGTCCTCCATGTTGGGTAGTACTAGAAACTTCTCGAACTCTTTGCTGAGCTTCTCTTCGATCCAGTTGGTGATATGGGCGAACCGCAGCGTGCGAGCACCCACCGCCGGCCGAGCTTTTAGTACTAGTTGCGGGTTCGTGCGGAACCTGGTGAGAAAAGGGGGGGTAATAATATAAGCATGCGTGGACAATGGCCCCTATATTTAAGCTCAGTGCATCTTTTTCTTTCTATTTGTTTAAGAAAAGGACAGAAGATAAAAATTTTATCTTCTGTCCTTTTCTTAAACAATAAATTTACGTCAGGAGCGCACTAATTTGACAGGTCTAAACTAATATTTAATATTAGTTTAGACCTGTCAAATTAGTGCGCACCTGACGTAAATGAACGTATTTTTGGTCGGCATGTTTATAATCGCATCTAATCTGTCTATGGAATATCTTAATTTGACAGGATTAAACTAAAATGTTATCTCCTATCCCTTTCTTAATGAATTGGAAAGAAAAAGATGCAGTTAACTTAAAATTAGTTTAGTTTGTGAACAAGAGATTCGGCGCCATATTTGCACTTCATGGTACTTAAAATTAAGTTTATTGTTTAACGTTATCAGCCCCTGTAGCCAATGTAACATCGCTTCATAGCGAAACGAAATCGAATACTAAACCAACCAATGGCGGGAACGATTGACCACGTGATTTATCGCGTCGCGTGGTCAAGCGTTCCCGCCATTGGTTGGTTTGGTATTCGATTTCGCTTCGCTGTGAAGCGATGTTACTTTGTCTACAGGCCCAGGTGTTCGATTACTGGCAATAAGGTCGCTTCGTATCTATATACAGGGTGTATCTGACATCGTAATGCAAACTTCGCGAAAAGGCTAGACCGCTGCATATTAACGATCTGCTGATGCCCGGTATCTATGGGTATGCAGATGACAGCACAGTTGTAGAGAGATACCTGCCGGATGCTCGGGCTAGTAGGGAATCAATCCGGTCCGAAAGAGAGGCCATGGTTGAGCGAACGAGTGTTGCACTGCAGGCAGTCTCCGAATGGGGCAATGCCAATCTTGTAGCATTCAATGCCGCCAAAACACAGGCGTGTCTTTTCACCGCCAAAAGGAGCCCGTTCACCTTGGCCCCTACTTTTCGGAATGTGTCCTTGGAGTGTTCCGACCGCCTTCAGCTTTTGGGAGTTGAGATTTCCTCGAACCTTAACTTTGGGCGGTTCATTGAGTCCAAGGCCAAGGTGGCTGCCAGGAAACTTTGGCGTTATCGCAAAGGTCCGGCAGTACTTCACACCTGGGCAGCTTCTAATGTTATACAAAGCACAGGTCCGTTCGTGTGTGGAGTACTGCAGCCACATTTGGGCTGGTGCTGCCAAGTGTCACCTGGCCACTTTGGATTCAGTGGAGAGACGTGCAAAGAGGCTGATTGGTGACCCTGATCTAACTCGAGTTGGTCTCCAAAGCCTAGAGCACAGGCGTAGAGTAGCCAGCCTTTCGGTGTTCTATAGGATGCATTTCGGGGAGTGTGCGAGGGAATTGCATGATTTAATTCCCCATCTCCGTTCCACCAGCGGACGACCCGTCGTACGGCTGGTTTCCACCCTTACGTTGTTAACACCACTACGATCCGGACGAAGCGCTTCGCCTCCTCCTTTATACCGCGTACATCGAGGGACTGGAACAATTTGCCCGCGGCGGTGTTTCCGTCGGACTACAATTTGAGTGTCTTCAAGGCTAGAGTGAATAGGCTCTTAATAAACTAGTGCGCTTTACCATCAACGATTGCGTCACTGCTTACCATCAGGCAGGATTGCGGTCAAGCGCTGGTTTATAATATGTAAAAAAAAAAAAAACCGCATGCCACTAAAAAAAATATGGTAGTCATTTATGTCGTTAATGAACGGTTACAGAATTCAAAGTGTTACAAAAAAAGTGTCGGCCGGCCTTTGAACGTTGCAAGCGTGCCGCCGTGCGGATTTGTAGGTATGACGTTGATCCCTGATGTGAACTCTATTAAATCAGCTGATAAGATAGTTTTTCGAGTTTTGTTTTCATTGCGCTTTTTTGTGTAATTAGCGAATTAATTAATGTTTACTTTAAAATCTTATTGGGTTATAAAAGTATAGTAATTATGAACGCTCTAAAGTGAAAAAAACTACATATATATTTTTTTCAAATCATGAAAAAGCCGACAAAAAATTCCACCACTGGGGGGTTCAGAATCATGTACTAGATTCATGGTACTCGTTTGTGCGTCGATGTCAGATACACCCTTTATATAAAAATCAATGCCACTTTCTTTGTAATTTTATAACTCAAGAACGGACTCACCTATCCAAACCAAATGTGTAGGCTTTGTATTGACTAATTAGTAGATGGTTTATGTGAAGTTTTAACAAAATCGGTTGAGCGGTTCTCCATTTATCCCTTTTTTTTTGTATATATCATAAACTAGCGCTTGACCGCAATCCTGCCTGATAGTAAGCAGTGACGCAATCGTTGATGGTAAAGCGCACTAGTTTATTAAGAGCCATTCACTCTAGCCTTGAAGACACTCAAATTGTAGTCCGACGGAAACACCGCCACTGGCTCCACTCCCTGTTCCAGTCCCTCTCATTTTTTTGTAACAAATGAATTCAATAAAAATAAAAAAAATATTTTTGATTGAGTAAACGAATTTTATGGCGCAATTTATTTTTTTATTATCCGCTAGTATTAACATAAAATTTGAACATAACTGGCGGAATCTAGGTGTAGAAAGTGGCACAAGTGTGCCTCTTGTCTCTCTCTCTGATTCTGATTATGTTGTCATCATATAATATCCCTATTTCTACGTACTTCTTTCGGCCTTAAATGAAACACGGATGTATAAAAATGGAATGGATTAAAGTCTTACCCGAACCATATCCTATCGTGCGGGGGTGGCGGCAAGTTGAACGCTAGTCGCCCCTCTAGAGCGTGCACTTCTAGATGAAGCTTTATATCCGTGTTGGATAGACCTTCCATTGCACGTTTCACGTACTTGTACTCTGTCACCTGAGTAATAAAAACGAAGAAAAATAGAATCAAAAGAATATAAGAAATAGCGTTTTCAACATAAAAAGTAAAATATTTACAATTTTATTGAATACTGACAATAACGCTTCCTAAGAATCACAATAATTAATATTGTAACGCTCAATGTTGAGGTTCAATTATAAAAAAGCATTTGTAAACTCCCCCAATACTTTTTTTTACACCGAAATATTCAGTTTTGAGTTCGGTCTCATTTTATTCGGTGTAGTTTTAGGTAGGGTTGTAACGGAGCTTCGCCTCCGCTTCCGTTACTGCGGAAGTTCCGCAAGAAATCGTATCTTCGTTTCCGCCTCCGCACAATTTTTGCAGAGTTATAACGGAGGTTTATTTACGTATTTATAAAATAAATAACGCGCAAGCTGCGACGCTCGACAACCGTCCGGCCGCGTTTAAGCGCGAAATGGTCAAGAATCAACTAGTGCGAGGCGGGAATGCGGCAAACACAATTTGTTTCTCCTAAATTTTCATTACAAGAAGATAATATTTTTTTTACCAAGTATACTACTATTAATGTACGTATTTAAAATAAAAATTTTGTTTTAATTAAACATAAATTACAATTTTTTCTATATGTACTTTCACCTCCGCCTCCGCCTCCGTTAACCTCCGCATCCGCGGAGGTGAGACTCGTCGCCTCCGCATCCGCCTCCGCTAACAAGCCTCCGTTACAACCCTAGTTTTAGGTATTATTGCAATTAATTATAGTGGTCAACATAAAATAACGATTGTTTGTTTCCTGTTATTGCTTTTTTGTTTCTATCTCAATATGGCGCGTAATTTCTAAAGGAGATGTTTCATTTTGGGCCACCACTATGTACGCTATATAGATAAAAAAAAGTAGAAGATTTTCATAAAAAATACTACTAAATTAATTTGAATAAAAAGTTTTTTTAGTGAGATAACCCTTTATTAAGGTAGCCATGACACTTTTTATGACGTTTGATTGGCGACTTTGACAGTTCTATTTTCCCCTTGTGTTCGTGTCGAGTGTTGATTTGAGTTGATTGTGTTTATTTAATGGGCCGTATGTTCGGAATTCATGTTTTGTCCTTTTCGTAGTCATATGGTAGATAATATAGATACGATAGCCTTAGATAGATGACACGTCCATTAAATGTCACTGTCAAAATCTTATTTCGCTTATTGCTGACCACCATATTTATTAGTAGTTGCGTTGCACTCCTTGGCCGAGTTAAATTGAATGTATATAAAAACTAAGCCAAAATATAGGAAATTAACATTAAACACAGTTCACTATAGCCTAACTATACCTAGCATTAAGTGTACATTGTGCTGGCCCAGGCTCCATACATTTCTGAAACATCTCCTTTGACAACAGTTCTTATATGACAGCTTTTGTTTTTGGGTTATAGCTAACTACCCATATATACTACTTTTTAACTGCCTTCAAAAAAAAGGAGGTCATCAATTCGACCAGTATGTAAGACAAATTTCAAGTGTATGTATGTATGTTTGTGCGTGCATATTTTGCTATAATATATTTTGCTGCTGTTTTCGACATGGTTTCGTCAAGAAGTTGTGTGCGATTTTTACATGGTATATTTCTTGTGAATAGGTATTTTTGAAATATCGAAACCCATAATCGGATTTTGTAAATAGCCTACAGAAAATCTGAAAGCCGGTATTTTTCATGGGCGACCGATTAGGTAACTCGTGAAAGATTCTAATTTTGTCAAATCAACGACCGAAGTTGAATCCAAAGCTTGGAATTCATTAGTTTTGGTTAGAGTAATTTCCTAGGCAAAAAGGAATCTGATGACTATGTAGAGCTTCTTGAATCCATTCTATCGAACTTGAAAGTGCTAGGGTGCAACATGAACACAAAAATCCACTTCCTCCACTCGCATTTAGACTGATATCCACAAAATCTGATTTTAGTGAGGATCAGGGTGAAAGATTCCACCAGAATCTTCGAACATTGGAAGACCATTGTCAAGGGTGGTGGGACTCATATAATATGTACATATGATGGCAAACTACTGCTGGAGTTTGCAACGAGATGTACCTAAAGTCCTTCGGTCAAGGAAATCTTATAAAAGATCATTTCATTGTATTTAATACACATTTTGTTACCATAATATATTAATTTTCTGTATTATTTTTTTGTCAAAATAATAAAATTGTATATCTCAAGAAGTAAAGCTGTTAGTAATCTCCCAGTATTATTCATAGCTACGGCCATAGTAATACCCAATAATAGAAAAAAAGTAAAGGAACAAGAATTGTGTTGACCTGTGTAATCAATATTTTAGTGCGCTATAGAGCGATATATACAATATGTAAAGAAAACCCTGTCCGACCCATAAGGATAATAAAGGTTAGGTAAACACATGACCAAATATAATATAAAATTTTACGTAATCATCATAGTAACAATGCTAATGAATTTTAATACAATCTTTTTTTCCCGCGAATTAATTCCAACTTCCCCGAAATTCGGTAATTTTTAAAAAAGTGACAACACCATTTTGACGGTACACTTACGCGATTCGACCACGCGTCGCGTGCTCCACACCCTCGTCGCCCGCCGAAGGGTGTCCTACCGCACATGTATTAAGTTACCTCTTTTTCATCATGATCATCATTATAGCCGAGAGACGTCCACTGCTGGACATAGGCCTCCCCCAAGGTTCTCCACGACGACCGGTCCTGCGTCTCCCGCATCCAGCGGTTTCCCACGACCTTCACCAGGTCGTCGGTCCACCTTGTCGGGGGCCTACCCACGCTACGTCTTCCGGTGCGTGGTCGCCACTCGAGAACCCGTCGGCCCCATCGGGCATCGGTCCTACGGGCAATGTGTCCAGCCCACTGCCACTTTAGTAGAATTGCAACCTCTTTTTGCAAAATAATATTTATTTTCTTAGAGGGATTTTTTTTTTAAACTTTAGTCCTGCTTTGTGGGCATTAGTAGAATCAGTTATCAATTCCTAACAATACCTTCACGGATCGGACAGGGTTTTCTTTACATATTGTATAATGTTGGGGCTTTTCGCCGTTGACGATACTCCAGAGTTGTTGTAGGTAATAAATGAGTAACACTAAAACCACCAGAATTGAGCCGCACTTGTTTTATATACAACCGACCGCGTGACGGAGGTATATGTACGACTGAATTACATTCTGTTCAAGTTCATTCTTTATACAATAGCTTTTTGCTGTATGAGCATTATTGGCTCGTACATATAATATTTAACACCTGTTTGCGAAGCTAAAACGTCGCTTAAAAGTTTATTTAACTACTGTTTTGTTTGAGTTAATGTTAATTTTATTAATATACTAGCTGCGCCCAGCGGTTTCACCTGCGTAAGTAGTAGAAATATAAAAAATAGATGTTGCCCGATTCTCAAACCTACTCAAAACGTTCACAAAATTTCATGAGAATCGGTCAAGCCGTTTCGGAGGAGTATGGGAACGAAAACTGTGACACGAGAATTTTATACAATATGTAAAGAAAACCCTGTCCGATCCGTGAAGGTATTGTTAGGTATCGATAACTGATTCTACTAATGCCAAACAAAGACAGGCTAAATTAAAAAAAAAATCCCCCTAAAATGAATAAATATTATTTCGCAAAAAGAGGTAACTTAATACATGTGCGCTAAGCAACCCCTTCCGGGGGCGGCGGGGAGCAGGGCACGCGGCACCTGTGACGTGGTCGCGTCGCTATTCGCTTATAAAAATACCGGTGTTGTCACTTTTTTTAAAATTACCAAATTTCAGGGAAATTGGAATTAATTCCCGGGAAAAAAGGATTATTTCAAAATTCATTAGTATTGTTACTATGATGATTATGTAAAATTTTATATCATATTTGGTCAAGTGATTACCTAACCTTTATTATCCTTATGGGTCGGACAGGGTTTTCTTTACATATTGTATAATTATAAGATTAAGAAGAGACTTTTACGACCAAATTAATTTGTAAGCGGCATACATATTATAGATATTCAAAAGAGTATACTCACTTGTTGGAAGTATTTGTTAGTGGCTATTTTGTCGACCATACGTAAGAATTTTTTCTTAGAAGATGTAGTCTCGGTAGCAAGTGGCGTGTAAGATCTGGAATGAACAGTTCATTTCAATGTGTTTCAATATCAAACTAGGAAAGAAACCTGTACCCTAATAACGTAACACCACTCAATCAGAATAACAACCAATCGAAATAATTTCGAGAAATATTGCTAATCCATTGCTCTATGTGTGTGAAAAATGTGTCCGCTCAACAACATAAATAACGCAATGAATATTTTTGAACTGTCAAAATGAAACTTACGCGTACATCAAGGGACTGGAACAACCTGCCGGCGGCGGTGTTTCCGTCGGACTACAATTTGAGTGTCTTCAAGGCTAGAGTGAATAGGCTCTTAATAAACTAGCACGCCTTACCATCAACGATCGCATCGCTGCTTACCACCAGGCGGGATTGCGGTCAAGCGCTGGTTTATAATTTAAAAAAAAAAACCTATTGCTACTGATAGTGTGTTACGAATCCCCGAAACATATACTTTTTTGGGAAGTCTGTACACTATGACCTAATAGCATTTACTTTTGTTCCTTTCCATATTTTATAAATAAAACTAGCTTTCCGCCCGCGGCTTCGCCCGCGTGGAGTTCGGTTATATCGCGCTTTTTAGATTTCCCTCGGGAACATCAAATTTTTCCGGGATGCCAAATTTCATCAAAATCGGTTGAGAGGTTTAAGCGGGAAAGCGTAACAGACAGACAGACAGTTACTTTCGCATTTATAATATTAGTACGGATTAGTATGGATAACTTACCCAGGATCAGAGGAAAGTGTCTCGTTGCTATCCACAGGCTGCACAGGCGGACTCTCATCGTCGTCACTAGACTCGGCAGAATCTTCCATATCGGAGTCGTATATCGCTGGATTTCTCAACTAAAATACGGAATAATTTTAGTTTATTAAATGGCATTGGCTAATATATACGGTACAAATGGAAGGGAGACGAATTTTATGATACTTAATTTCTTTAAATTCTTCCAGTAGTGTTTGTGTGTGTACTTATAGGTACTAAATTTATTTCAGATGCCAATGTATACATTTTTACAATGGACTTCCAGAGGTGGTTCAAGATCTGAGCCTGAATAAATTCAAATCCTTCATTAAACGTAAGTTGTGTCATAAAGCATTTTATAGTGTGAAGGATTATATTGAGGACAAAAAGGCTTGGGCTTGAGTTGCATCCGATTTCTATACACTGATTGTTCTTTGATTTTTCCTCTTGTAGTTTTAATATGTAATTGTTTATGTTATTAATTCAAAGCCTGTATTACACACTATGTAGCCAAGCATATTGTACGTTACGGAATTGTATCGCTGACAGAGGTGTTCGGCACTTGTACAGCTACACAGGAGCTAAACTTAGTATTCGGGAACACTGTTGGAGCTGCTGAACCTTGGACAAAACTATCTTAGCATTGTGTAGATTCAATTTCTTAGTATTGTATAATTGCATGGCAAACGTGTGAGCACAATGTACGAATGTGCTGTAAGGCATCTATTTGTTGGGTTAGTCTTTTTTATTGACTTGATTGTGCTCTGGTTGTTGAGAGTATGTCATGCCCACTCAAATGTCTCGCTGGTGGTCTAGCACTTGCCCGCAATCCCGCCTGATGGTAAGCAGTGATGCGATCATTGATGGTAAAGCGCGCTAGTTTATTAAGAGCCTATTCACTCTAGCCTTAAAGACACTCAAATTGTAATGTGACGGAAACACCGTCGCCGGCAAATTGTTCCAGTCCCTCGATGTAGGCGGTATAAAAGAGGAAGCGAAACGCTTCGTCCGGGTCGCAGTGGTGTCAACAACGTAGGGGTGGAAACTCGCCGTACGACGGGTCGTCCGATGGTGGAACAGTGTGTTAGGTCATTGGGTTCCCTTCAATATGGTTGAGCTGAATGATGCTGATCCATACGTCATGTTCATGAACGGACGCCGTCAGAGGGGACTGGCCATCTCTTAGCTGCCACGGCGTAATTTAATTTCTGAATTTATTTTTGTGTGTTTGCCATAATGGACGCTCTGAGCGTACAATATATTTCTGCATCGTTCTCACACGGTTGATTTCAACATGAAAGATGTAATCAAATATTTGTAACAATAGCTTGAAAATTTAAAAGAGTGTCCATGGAGTTTCTTGCCCGTTCTTCTCCATAGGTATATTCTTTGGAATACTCTTTGGAATGGGCGACTAGCTTCATCTTATTGACTGACCGACCTTCTGACAATTCAAAAGTGCCTGTAACTGGTTTATTTGAAATAAATGCTTTGATTTGATTTGATTAGTGGTACCAACAATGTAAGGGTGGATCGACGTACGAGCGACGGGTCGTTTGATGATGGAACGGAAATGGGGGAATAAAGTTACGCAATTCCCACGCACACTCTCCAAAATGCATTACCGTTAGTTAAAATTTTCCTCACACGCCAAAATTATTCTTGTTTTTATCGTGGTATTATGATGGAAAAGTGGTCTTTTAAAGTATATCTTGGACATCAATGACTGATTACAAAATAAAGGAAAGCTTCTTGAGGAAATCTGGACCAGGGTTGTAACGGAGGCTTGTTATCGGAGGCGGAGGCGACGAGTCTCATCTCCGCGGATGCGGAGGTTAACGGAGGCGAAGGCGGAGGTGAAAGTAAATATAGAAAAAATTGAAATTTATGGTTAATTAACACAAAATGTTTATTTTAAATACGTACATTAATAGTAGTACACTTGGTAAAAAAATATTACCTTATTGAAATCAAAATTAAGGAGAAACAAATTGTGTTTGCCGCATTCCCGCCTCGCACTAGTTGATTCTTGACCATTTCGCCTTCTAACGCGGCCGGACGGTTGTCGAGCGTCGCAGCTTGCGCGTTATTTATTTTATAAATACGTAAATAAACCTCCGTTATAACTCCGCAAAAATTGTGCGGAGGCGGAGGCGGAAGCGAAGATACGATTTCTTGCGGAACTTCCGCAGTAACGGAAGCGGAGGCGAAGCTCCGTTACAACCCTAATCTGGACTTTAAGTCTGAAATCGCCAACCCGGATTGAGCAAGCGTGGTAATTACGCTCAATCCTTCTCTGTATGAGAGGAGGCCTGTGCCCAGCAGTGGGACGATAAAAAGGTTGATGATGATGATGGAAAAGTAAACGTTACCCGTCGGGCGTGAGCCGCGTCATTGGCTGTAGACGAGGTACTCTGTACACCGCTGTTTAGCGCATGAACGCTGTGCTCCATCAAATGTTCCTCCAGCGTCATGTCTGAAAAATATAATTTTTATATTACCATCGTCAAACAAAATTATGAGATGAATTATATTAATCGACGGGAAAGAGTTATATGTACAACGTTATTTTTTGTTTATGTGAACCTGAATACAGTTTGTTCAGAATAAGCAACTGCATCGATTCCAATCATTTTTACACCATGTTATAAGTTTTTCCAAATACATTTAGCAATTTTTGCAGTATGTATATAGAGAGCGCGCACGTAGCTCACGATAGATCATAGTAGTTTGCGCAACAGCTGACGCCAGAGGTCAACGCACCCTAGCCGCCGCAGCTAGCCCACCCGAGCGGAGCTTTGACCATATTTTTGTTGGGATAACCAAGTAGAATAGCAAGTTCATAACTTTGTGGATTTTCATTATATCTTTTTGAAATTTTGTACATAGATTCTTTACTTAAAAATACTGGACACGTGTTTCGGGTTTCGCATAAACAAAAAGTAATGTTGTATATGGACTACATTCAAGGAAGTATAGATATATACAATATGTAAAGAAAACCCTGTCCGATCTGTGAAGGTATTGTTAGGTATCGATAACTGATTCTACTAATGCCTACAAAGCCGGGCTTAACTAAAAAAAAATCCCCTAAAAAATAAATATTATTTCGCAAAAAGAGGTAACTTAATACATGTGCGGTAAGCAACATTACCACGGGCGACGGGGGGCAGGGCACGCGGCACGTGGTCGCGTCGCTATTCGCTCATAATAATACCGGGGTTGTCACTTTTTTAAAAATTACTAAATTTTGGGGAAATTGGAATTAATTCCCGGGAAAAGAAGATTATTTCAAAATTCATTAGTATTGTTACTATGATGATTATGTAAAATTTTATATTATATTTGGTCAAGAGTATATTATGTCTAGTTGACGATATATTCGACAACTAGACTTAATATCTATACATCCTTGAATGAAATGAAAACAGATACATTTTATTTTGAGTAGGCAATGCGAACGTAATTTGGATTATACTCGTTTATGTACAGATGACTGCACATCAAGCTACTACAATCTGTCAGATTTCTTTATTAGATTTTCAACTTTATCTCTAAAGCATTAAGGCTCAAGGTTGATTGGAAATATTTGATTGTTCGGGTAGCTTGATCTGCTGTCCTCCATACTTCAGTGAGATATCTGATGCACAGGTTTATTCCAGGTCAGGTAAAATACAATTACATATTATATGCCTACCTCTATTTTAAAGCCCTATTTTGAGTATATTATTGTGTAAATCAATAATTTCAATAAATCACGACCTAATGCTATTAAGATCGAGAATAATTTCAATTTCAACGCAAACAGTAGCTCATTATGTTACGATTATCACTAAAATATTCAATAAAAATCTTTTTATATTTGAATATTTCTATGATAATGGTATCGAATCACTTGTTCAGAAACTAATTTTAAGTCCGCGCCTGAGGTAAAATGGCGTATTTTGCATGGCTTCAAGCCATGTTTTTAATCACGACTAAACTGTCTAAAAATTTGACAGGACTGAACTAATACTTTAACTTCTGTCCTGGGAGTTTTGGCGGGAAGCTAAGATGAGTGCCACGCTCATTTTTCATTGGACTTTTAAATTATTTATAGTGTCGTTTACTAAATAAAAACGCGTGATTTATGTAGTAAAAAGTGCATTCAGTGAATTCATAAAGAACAGTGAAATATTGTAGCATAGTGGCCACATCATGGCTTTGAACCAAATCTTCCTCCGTGTTCGGTCCGCGCGGCCGTCTTTTTTGACATGAATAATTCATTACGTGACATTTGCTAAATGCACAAACCGTGCGAAGCCATAAGAGAAAGAAAGAAGAACTTTTGAAGATTTTTATTTTACTTGACATTGGCACAAAGTCATAACTAGTGACACACTACAAAAAAAAAAAAAACTTCTGTCCTATTCTTAATGAAATGGAAAGAAAAGGATGCACATAATTTACAATTAGTTTAGTTTGTGAATAAGAGTATCGGCACCATTAAAACATTTATCATTGTTTCGTTCTCTAGTTAAAATAATACTAACTCTTCTCCTTAAGCTTCATCAGGTTGATTTGAGTGAGTATGGCGATGTAGGCCCCTCCGTCGTACCGTATGTCGGCGTCGAGCCACACTCCGCGCGAGTCCCACGTGGGAACCTGCACCCGCTCCACCAGCGGACACGCGCCCGCCAGGGACAGCTCCGTCACCATCAGAGGAGACATGAACGATGGGAGCTGTACACAACAAACACTTTAACTATACATTACCTCTTGTTTAACAGACACCCTTATAGGCAATATTTGAGCTAAAGGAAAATTCAAAAGAAATCATTCTCCAATGGATTCCTTCACATATTGGGTTAGCAGAAACTGAGAGAGTGGATAAATTAGCAAGAGGCTTCTTGTGATGGCGTAGCTATTGATATTTTTCTGTACTTTACTGTCTATATTCAGTTTGTTAAGGAATTTTTGTCATGAAATGTGGAAGATACATTTTGAAGAAAGATCTGTGACGAAGGGAATCTGGTATAGAACACTACAAACCGAACCATGGATGGTATGATCAATTAACAGTAAACAAAAATCTGTTAATCAGTGCGTTTAGACTTCGATCTGGTCACATTCCACTTAATAAATTTGCGTTTTAAATGAAAAAGGTCCCACCCCCACTTTGTTCGAAGTATGGAATAGTGGAAGACGCCTTTTATATTATGGTGGAATGTGACCGGAACGCGGACATTAAACTTGTATTGTAAGGATTAGGTTCGAATGAGAACGGATCCTGTAATAGCGTTTTGGCATTTCCTTTGTCTAGAAAAGCAAAGATGCTATATAAAATGGTTGAGGTTGGCTTGCAATGTAACTTTTCTAAGTTATATGTATGTACTCTACTTTCTAATCTTGGACACCAATGAATGATTACAAGGTGAAGGAAAACATCTTGAGGAAATCTGGACTTTAAGTCTGAAATCGCCAACCCGCATTGAGCAAGCGTGGTGATTACGCTCAATCCTTCTCTGTATGAGAGGAGACCTGTGCCCAGCAGTGGGACGATAAAAAGGTTGATGATGATGATGATGATGACGGGCAAAGACTCAGTAACCAAAGTAATATATTTGGTGTTTTTGTATTTAGTATTTAGTTATGGTCTTACAGAACAACATTGCCATGTCGGACAGCGCTCTCTAAAATAAAGATTTAAAAAAGTATAACATCGTGTCTGCATTAACCGTATTACCCACAGGTGAAGGCAAAGGTGTTTATAGTAAATCAGTAAGAAATTAATAACTATTTTTCTTATTAGAAATTACCAAGTGACTCTCCCGCTCTGGGTGGAGCGGAAGAGCGTGTCAGACTTTTACTGACTAAAACCCACTCGTGTTCTTTCACTTGCTTGTGCACCAGGGGCCATGGTATCTTTAACAACCCGCAGCCATAACAGGAGCCGTCAATTCCTTGCAATAAATGGCGGAAACATAATCTTAGTTTAGTCACAATATGAGTCGTTTTACCTTGAGCGTGTTCAGTTTCCTCTGTATCTTGTTCTGCAGACGGGTGATCATGGTAGGGTTCCTCATCATGTCGAACATGATTCGCGCTAGCACTGTATTCACCCACGTCACTTCTGACGGCAACAATCGGCAAGAACAATCCACTGGTGAATTTTTGTTCTACAGTAAACATAAAGTATAAATGTTATTAATTATCATAAATATATTTGAAACAACCTATTAATACTACTCGCGCGAGTTAACTGTGCACCTCGCTGGAATGCGAACCCTCTCCCGCTTCCCCGCGCGATACACCGCATTCGTCTTAAGCGCTTGGTAGCGAAAGCATCTTTGATACAATTGTATAAACACACAGTTGTTATTATTGTTTCTGTGAAGTATTTGCTTTCTTAAGTTTTTTTTTGGTTTTTACATTTCTGACGCGTTAGTGAAGCCTGTCGGTTGCACCAACATTATATTTTAGTCCATATGTATCAATTTAATTGCAAAACGTCGTGAGTAAAATGACCTAGTATTATGACGCTTTATCATCAGAACGATCTTTTATTAACATAAAAAAATGTAATTAATATATTTTTAACATAATTCTAATTTTGTGCTAACGGTACCGTCTGAATGACGTCACAGAGCGAGGTGCACAGTTAATTCGCGCGAGTTATAACTATACTTCACGTTATACTTTATGGTAACTCGATGTACCGCATCCCTCACCCCCGCTTATACATTTCATTATTACTGCAAAGAGACTCGTCTTATATTCCGAGCCACCATGAAGTTTAAACTATAACTACTAGGCTATAACTACTAGTACTGACGACATCACATTAAGCTACTACAATCTGTCAGATTTCTTTATTAGATTTTGAACTTTATTTTTTAAGCATTAAGGCTCAAGGTTGATTGGGAATATTTGACAGTTTCGGAAAGCTTGACCTGCTGTCATCAGTATAATACGGCCAATAAATCAAGGCGGGTCTGAACATAGGCTTTTCGAATTGTAGCGCATGTCCTCTCACTGACGTTAATCCCCTTATTCATAAACACTGCTTAAAGTTAACTAGTGATTAGCGATTCTTTAACAATACATTTTTGACCTTTTAACGTCACTTAACTTTAATCATACTTTATCAAACAATCGCTAATCACTACTTAACTTTGGGGAATGTGTCAGTGAGAGGACATGTGCTCGTGTTACCATGATTCGTCAGTCGTACTGTAGAAGTATATTGGCGTTGGACCTCTGATAATATATAAATAATCATAATAATTAAATACGGGTCTTTCCTTTTGACTTTAATATTACGGCGTTTACATACGTGCACGATACGACCAATATTCATAGAAAAAAAAGGTTGACACATATTAATCCTTTATTTACTAGATTCTTTTTCTTTAATTGAATAGAAAGCTATTCAATTAAAGAAATAAATGAAATAAAAACTAAAAAAAAGTACTAGATAATTTTTCTGGTGGATCATATGCGTATGCAATCTATCTGTAGACTTCTCTAACTAATAATACTGCACTTTGAACTTTCTCTACATTATTATGTCGGTCTCTAACTGTCCTATGATAACTTATAAAGCGCCTTTATTTCTAAGCAATAAGAGTCACTTGTGGACTACTAACAGTACTTACAAAACAATGACTAAAAATATAAGAGTACTAAAGGTTGATCATACAATGTCCGATGTAACTTATCTGTGAATTAAAATTAACGTCTGACAGATTTGTTCAAGATTATTTCTCGGGTAACCATAACCAACCTCTACGAAATAAAAAAAAAAAAAAAAAAATAACAAACAAAAAATAAAACAAACTTCTTTATCTTTTCTCTTCTTTTTGTTCTTGGTTCGGTCGCGCGGCGTCGGCTCTATTTGACACAACACCGCCTTTTCCTCGGTCGTGTTTAACGTCATATCGTGACTCTGTTTCACGTCGCAATACAATTAATCGCCGCCTAATGCCAATGTCTATGGCCTCGTCCTGGGTGAAGAGCTTGTGCGGGTGCTAGGGCGAGCCCGAAATATCAAAAAATATAAAGTCACCAGTTTTTGACTGCAACTCTAAACTGCATTTGCGACATAATTGGAATAATGATTTCATTTTCTACATAATAAAGTATGGATTACGCTACAATTCCAAACATTTAGACAACATTATTTTTTGTTGACGGTTATGTGTATCTGGGACAAACTATCCAGTTAGGAAGGTCCAACTTCGAGAAAGAGGTCAATCGTCGAATCTAACTCGGCTGGGCTGCTTTCGGGAAGCTACGTATCTTCTCGTCCGAAATACCGCAGTGGCTCAAGACAAAAGTCTTCGACCAGTGTGTGTTGCCAGTGATGACTTATGGAATTGAGACGTGGTCGCTAATAATGGGCCTCATAAGAAGGCTCAAAGTCACTCAAAGGGCAATGGAGAGGGCTATGCTTGGGGTTTCACTGCGCGATCGAATCAGGAATGAGGAGATCCGCAGAAGAACGAGAGTAACCGACATAGCCCGAAGAATTGCAACACTAAAGTGGCAGTGGGCTGGACACATTGCCCGTAGGACCGATGCCCGATGGTGCCGACGAGTTCTCGAGTGGCAACCACGCACCGGAAGACGTAGCGTGGGTAGGCCCCCGACAAGGTGGACCGACGACCTGGTGAAGGTCGCGGGAAACCGCTAGATACGGGAGGCGCAGGACCGGTCATCGCGGAGAACCTTAGGGGAGGCCTATGTCCAGCAGTGGACGTCTTCCGGCTGAAATGATGATGATGATGATGATTTTTTGTTCATGCGAAACCCGAAACACGTGTACAGTATTTTTATATAAAGAATCTATGTACACCATTTCAAAAAGATATCAGGAAAAACCACAAAGTTATGTGCTTCTTATCCTACTTGATTGTCCCAACAAAAATATGGTCAACGCGTTGACCTGTGGCGTCAGCTGTTGCGCGGGCGTGCGCACGCGCCATGTACTATGATCTACCGTAACCTGCGTGGCGCGCTCGGTAACCACGCTGTAGCTATTTCTAAATGTATTTGGGAATAAATATAACATGGTATAAAAATGATTGGAATCGATTCAGTTGCTTATTCTGAACAAACAATATTCAGGTTTCGTATATTAAAAAATAACAAATAATAAAAAAATATCGTTGTATAACTTTTATTACTATAAAGCTGATTTCTGCTTAGGGTGGGTTATGCAGCTTAGGTATAGAAGCACTGTGAGCACTCTGGACACATTTTCTCACCTGCCACCGCGACCGCTAACGCTCTAATCACCGCATGTTCACCCTGGACAAGGCCTAGCTGCCAATCTACAAGTGACTACAATCTTTTCAGTTATTTTAGCTTTGACTTTTCGTCACAGCCAACTTAAATACTTTATTCTTGTTACAATAAAGTTAAAATAACTTTGAAAGGACTGCACAATCGGCAAGGCTTAACTGTTTAATTTAACTGAAAAAAACTGAAGTCGTTATAAATAGACAATGATCTCCGATGACAATTTACCTAAACTGTTTTTTGCCTCAGTTTTGTTCTGAGAATTTTAGTCGATACTGAGGCGACCAACAGTTTATGTTCGATCCCTCGGATCATAATACAATAATGTTCTGTATGTAACCCAGCCAGTCAGAGACAAACTAAATTAAAACTTATGTCACAATAATAAAGTACAATAATGACCTGTATGATTTTGAGAAGGTAGGGCCAAAAAGTCTTTTCGTAGTCTATTTCTTGCGGCAAGGACTGCGTTATCGATGAAATCGTGACACCGCCTTCAGACGAGTCAAATGCTTTGTTCTGAAAGGAAACCCAATTTTTTCACTTAATAAACCATGTATAATAGTGTATTATTAACAAGCTACAAAGCTTACAAATTAAAAATGAGTCACTTTTTTTTGCTAAATATGTTTTTGTTTAAATTTTTTCTTCATTAGTTTTTTGTTTAATAATAAGTTGTTGCGATGCAATCTAAGATTAGTTCATGATGGGACTGACGTTAACCTTTTGAACGCCCATCTATATAATACGCGATGTGTCCTCCTGCGCCACGCTACAAATGTATAATGTATCTATAGTAAAACGTAGGGATGGGATTAATGTCCTATCGACAAATAATATTATACATTTAAAATAATGTTTATTCACCAATTTACGAAGCTAAATAAAAACTGTAACCGTAATTTCATATTTTATTTTATAAAAAATCAATATGAAAACCTGGATATATTCCCCATAATAAAGAAAAGAATTTTAAATTTATTAGACGTGTGTTCTAAAAGGCACATCCCTATTTGTCTCCAAATGTATTCCTTCTACTTCATATCAAGTAGTTGGCGCTCGAGGCACGTCAAAATCCTTTCTGTTATAAGTATGTCTAGATTTCTATGGTATATATTTTATATTCACTGTGGTCGAGTTACATGTGCATAAACTCAACCGATTCTTGCATAATTTATTTCGTTTACTTACAACAAATACAATTAATAGAAGCCAAATACGTGGTTTTCTACGTTTTAAAAAATAAAATAAAATGGAGGGTAAGTGTCTGTTTTACACAAGACCTTTTTTTTAATGGTGTCGCAAAATACTCGCAATTATTTTTCTGGTTTGTAGAAACTAATAGAAAACGGAAGAAAATTCCTGAAACGGAAGTTGACGACTTAACGGAATGTCAAGACGACGAACTATTTCAAAATTCTGATTCAGACTTGAACAACTCGCAATAATTCGTCATATTCACAGTCACAATTTTTTTTATAAGAACACGTGCGCCAACTCAAGATGTAAACATTGCACTACACTAAAATGCACAAAGTCACTATGACCTTGAAACCCGTCCGCTTATGACGTCACAGATTTACTTCTATACAAGTCGGTGGCGCGTGCGGACCGACAACTAACTAACTTTGTAGGGATGGGTTTTTCAAACGGGGTTTCACTATCGACATTGATTAGAAAACCTATTAATTCTTGATTAAGGTGAATAAAACCTAGTTTATAGTGTACAATATTTATAAAATATTATATATTTACGTAATTTTCTTGCAATAATAGTATTTATGATCATTTCGACGAAATGAAATATAGCGAGGTCTTCATCGTGTCCCATCACTGGCTTACTTGATATCAAGTAATTGGCGCTGGGGGCATTAAAATATTTTCTGGCATTTTTGTTTCTATTGAAAATAAAACAAATAAGAACTTATTATGTGTGAAAAAGTTAAAAATATGACTGATAACAGGGCAAATTTCAATAAAAACAAAATAAAAGGTCTTGTAAAAGTCGTAAATTTATTTTATACTGTGATTACTTCTAATCAAGTAGTGGCGCTGAGGGCACGAAAATCTCGAACTTGTATAGAAGTGATTGGCGTTCAAAAGGTTAACTGTATTGAAAAGTCCCTTAAAATATAGATTAAAAAAAAAACGTTTCCTCCTTTATCATCGTTTTGAATTGAAAGTAGAAACGAAAAAGCGACAGTAAATAGAGACAGATATATATATATAAATAAATAAGATTTAACGTGGGAGAGAATGAGATAGCATTACACAGTGTTATTTATGCACTCGCGCGTTTTTTTACTTTTTTTATTTAACTTTTTAGTTATCATAAGCCTCTGTATCATTTATGGAAAATGTAAGAATGTCTGAATAAATTTGTGTAATATACACGAATAAATCTACAATATGTAAAGAAAACCCCGTCCGACCCATAAGGATAATAAAGATTAGGTAATCATATGACCAAATAATATTTGAAATTTTGCATAATCATCATAATAACAATAGAAATCAATTTTGAAACAATCCTTTTTTGCGCGAATTTACTCTAACTTCCCCAAAATCTGGTAAATTTCTAAAAAGTGACAACACCATTTTAGACGGTATAACTGTCGGCTTTCCTTTCATTCTTTGGCGGCTTCTATTTATCTAGGCGCGGTGAGCATATTCGGCGACGTCAAAAGAATGACTAGAGATGCCCAATTTTTTGCGTAATAATATTTTTTTATCGCTATTAATTGAAACTTGTACCGGGTTCAATAATTTGTTATAAAAACACAGATTACCTAATGTTAAAAGTGCTTTCGTTTGATTATCGATTAATTACTAATAACATTATTATATCACAGGTATTAGTTAACAGAAACTAGAAAGGTCTTATGAAGTACGATTTTTGTGAAGTATTATAAATAATGTAAACCTTTTTACCTAATTTAAGTTATGTGAAAGTTCTAAAATCTAAAGAATGCCATGCCATGTTGAATCGATGCGTGATATTCTGCAATACTAAATCGATACCAAAATTTGTATCGATCGATCCATCAATATTTTGAATACTTTCTCACCTCTAGTCAAAGGGTACCGCCGTGCCGCTAGACTAACTATTTTTATGAAATTAAAAACCTTTTTTTATTTTAAATTTATTAGTTTCGCGTAGGCATCGCATCCGTGTAGACGTATCGTTTATTGTGTGATCAAGTCGTTTTCTAACGTAGGTAGAGAGAGTATTCTAACATGCTCATGTGTCTGGGTGTGATTAGTGACTGTATTTATGCAGAAGCTCGTAGAGATTATGAAATCCGTTTTGTATCCCGGTCCCGTGTGTTAGTACTCGTTTTGTGGCACGAGAGCTGGGCACTAACCATATGCAAGTGTGGAAGGTCATGGATGAGGTCAAGCGAGTACATGACCATTAACACCGCCACGGCGCGTGACCTGTTTCGTCACTCGCGCATTGTATTGCCATTCGTGTGTGTACCTTTTGCAAAATAATATTTATTTTTAGGGGGTAATTTTTTTTTAAGTTTAGCCAGGTTTTGTATGCATTAGTAGAATCAGTTATCGATACCTAACAACACCTTCACGGGTCGGACAGGGTTTTCTTTACATATTGTATATCTAATTATGTATCACTATAATAATTATTAAAACAAGAGGGTAATTGTAGGTATTTGTAATGAGCATAGTGATTCCGGAAATTATACCTACATTCGTCTCATTTTCAAAATTTTAAACTAAAATATTTTGAAGGTTTCTCTTTTACCATGTGTGAATTGGACACGTGCTTTTAATGTTCAATGTTTTATATTTCTATATATCTTTTTATTTATTGTATGATTGATATTATTTTTTATGTAATTGTTGTGACTATTTGATGTATCAGGCTACGAAGTTCTTTTTCCGGACGAGCGGCTGTTGTTTTTTGTAGAAGCTACCGCGTCCCCCGCCAAAAGTGACAAGACTTTTTGTTGAGAATACCTCCAGTGTTATACTCTCGCAGTTTTTATGAAACAAATACCTACACTTAGACAAAAGAAAAAAAAAAACATCCCGTATTTCGTTTTCGGTCGGTTTCTAGTTTTTATACTCACAGATGACTTATTGAAAGCGACAGTTTCTTTTTCAGTAACCTTATATACGGCCATTTCAATATTGTCCTTGTTCTCAGCTGTAGATTCGCTGCCCGTCTTGTCTTCTGCCACCGAATTCTCCGCTGAAGCTGCATTGGCGTCCTTTATCGCTATTGCTAGGCGGCGGTACCTATACAGAAAAATCACATAATTTACAAAAAAAGATCGCAGTTTTTTACTACTTAATTATAGCATGTACAGTCTGTTTAGGAAAAAAGAGAAGCGCTCCACTGCCCCACTCTATTAACTATTATAAAACTAGTGCTTGACCGCAATCCCGCCTGATGGTAAGCAGAGATCCAATCGTTGATAGTAAAGCGCGCTAGTTTATTAAGCCTATTCACTCAAAAAAACTGAGTAAATAGGAAGGAAGACGGCGAGGTGATGCAATGTTAAACCCAACAACGCGACCAACGATGCTGCGCCAGAGCGAGATTGATCTGGAGACCCTCCACGACCAAACTCCTGACACAACAACATTTGGCGCATCGTACCCGGCACACATCGCAACACAACTGCTCAGACCTGCCCTCCGCACGGCTTCACCAGACATCAAGTTAAATAAATATCAACTATATTTCAATGAGCATTACGTTGATTTCGGAATGCACTTTACCAGCATTATTGAACAATTCGTAAAAAAAGAGATTAATTTGTTACATATTAGGTTAGTTGTTACTTATCATCATCATCATCTCAGCGTTAATCCTAGTCGCATCCGAAGCTTTTTCAGCTTTGGAGTCTGGGGTCCGCTTTACCAGCCTAACTGCTGATTTTGGCTAACCTTCGATATTTTCCGTGAAGCGACGTCAGTCTGACCTCCTCAACCCGAAGGCGATATCGAAGCATTGCAGTTAAACTAACTGTTGGAATTTTGAGGGCTTCAACAACCCGTAACGACTGCCACTAGATGTTCATATGGCAACCGGGACCAACGGCTTAACGTGCTTTCTGAGGCACGATCAGACCAGTGCAAATATTCTTATTATTTTAGCTTAGTTGTTACTCTCGGGTGGTAAGGTACTTCTTCATTGGTATACAGGTAACCGTAACCATGAATGTAGCACACGATACAAACTCTGCTAGGTTCCACGTTTTTGGTTAATACAAACATCGCTATCCCTAGCATCCGCCATATCTATATTAATAAAGTTTCTTGTGACGACTTAATCAACAAATTTAAATATTTCTAACGATTACTTTCGAATACCAGTCAGATAATGACCGATAATGACTACAGAACAGGGTAATATGGTGCAATGGATAATTAAATGACGAAACAAGTGTGTATGAACTTACAATCGAATTAACCATTATCAGTCTTACCAAGGCGTATCGTATTGCCCAGTAATCGGGTTGTGAAGGTCAGATAGGCAGGTTTCTCCATGTAAAATACTGGTATTAAGCTGAATCCGGGTAGACTGGAAGCCGATCCCACACAAGAAAAAAAATGGCTAGGCAGATAATCTATACTAATATATAAAGCTGAACAGTTTGTTTAAATCTCAGGAACTACTAGTCCGATTTGAAAAATTATTTTTGTGTTGGATAGCCCATTAATCCAGGAAGGCTATATAACATCACGCTGGGACAAATAGGAGCGGAGCATAACAAACTTCACGCGAACGAAATCGCTGGCGGCAGCTAGTGAAATTATAATAGGGATGTTCCCTGGGTAAAAAAAACTGTTTCTATTTAGTCCGTCATTCAGACTATAGACTGTGTCGTCTTCATTTTTTGTTTAAGTACATGAAAAAAGAAATAAACACGTGCCTAGTATTTTTTGGAAATCTGACTGACTGACTAATTAGTTTTTTTAGTCAAATACCCTACTGTAAACAGCGTTGGTGCGGCTACTGCAGGAGCAGAAAACCTCAAACGGCGCAAATATAACCTTATTGGGATCTATATGTTTGAGCAGGTTGGGAATGAAACACTAGGGTCTTGGGGTCGGAGTGCTCATCGAATTTTTCGGGACATCGTCAAGCGGTTAGCTGACTGTTCCCGTAACCAGAGGTCTGATTACGCATTGATTGCGACTAGTTGGGATCAGTTGGGATCGTTCGGACCGCCCATTGGTCCGTTCGGTCCAAAAGATCCCAACTAGTCGCTATCATCTGACAAAAAATAGTTGGCCGCTTAGGGGGCTGGTCTATTTTAAGCTCAAAGAATCAGCATTGTCATGCAACGTGGTAATGCTGTCAACCTTTTGGGCACTTATCCCACTGACAGCGATGTGGACGAATTTTTTGATGCTGAATGAGCAAGATTTTCTTTTTCTTGTGTAAATATGTCTATACATATTTTAGTGTTAACTAATAATAGTGACTTTAAGTCTGAAATCGCCACCCCGCATTGAACAAGCGTGGTGATTACGCTCAATCCTTTTCTGTATGAGAGGAGATCTGTGCCCAGCAGTGGATCGATAAAAATGTTGATGATGACATCGACTTAAAATGATGATGAATAATAGTGTGTGTACATAAATGTGATGATGAAATAATCAAAAAGTATTGCTTATCCATACTAATATTATAAATGCGAAAGTAACTCTGTCTGTCTGTCTGTTACGCTTTCCCGCTTATACCTCTCAACCGATTTTGATGAAATTTGGCACAGACAATCTTTAGACCCTGAGAAGGAACATAGGCTACCTTTTATCCCGGAAAAATTTAATGTTCCCGAGGGAAAACTAAAAAGCGCGATATAACCGAACTCCACGCGGGCGAAGCCGCGGGCGGAAAGCTAGTATTATAAATGCGAAAGTAACTCTGTCTGTCTGTCTGTTACGCTTTCCCGCCTTAACCTCTCAACCGATTTTGATGAAATTTGGCACAGACAATCTTTGGACCCCGAGAAAGAACATAGGCTACCTTTTATACCGAAAAAAATTGATATTCCCGAGGGAAATCTAAAAAGCGCCATCCAAAGGTTGTCTGTAAAAGATCGCTCTTAGCGATAAGACCGCCCATTGTGTCACCCTTTGTAAAAATTTTATATTTATGTTTTTGTAATCTATATGGTGTACATAATAAAGAGTATTCTATTCTATTCTATTCTATAACCGACCTCCACGCGGGCGAAGCCGCGGGCGGAAAGCTAGTACAAAAATATAACACATATTGCTTCTGCAGCAGCCTTTGTCTGTTTAAGTGATAACAGGTGTCTATTGATAGCCTAATCGTAGATAATCGTACTGATACCTTTTCAAAAAGAATAAATGAAAAGTTTAAATGATTTAAAAAGCCTATCAAAAGAGGAAAACAAATAAACAGCGAAGTACGTACATAGGCCAATAGGTAAACACAGAAGATACCTATTGTATATGTATACTAGCAATAGGCATTATTAACTTAAAGAGGAACTGGACTCAATTTGAATCGTTTTTAAGAATATTGCTGATCCATTGCTGAATGTGTTCAAAAAGTGTGTGTTCAAGAGCGAAACTACGTAATGAATGTTGTTGAACTGTCAAAATGAAACCCATTGTTACTGATAGTGTTACGCAATTACCCTGCTGCTGGTCATACACGCACGCCGGTTGCAAGTACTACGCACCTGAAGTTTATCTCAAGGAAGAGAACATCACCAATAAGGTTACTATGTCCTCGCAAGGTACAGCTTCCCGGCGGTTCCACTCACATTTGATTGAGATTATTTTTAGTTAACCGTCTTTCGTTCATCCTCGTAGTATTTACAATCTTTGCCCAGGTCTTTAAAACCGCACCATTGCTTTATGAAAACAAACCTCAACCGTTTAGTCCCTTATTTATTTATATACAAGGCAACAAGTTTAGCACTAGGTTCACATAATAGACGAAGAACCAAAGCATATATGTACATACAACATGGCAAGCAAAAACAATATTAATGATGGCAACTACAGTTACTATTTTAGTTCATCTATGCATATTGACCGAAGAAGAACCGTTTATTGGGAATCTCTCTTAATGAAGTGCCATGCTTTTTTGTGGGTGGGAAATCATCTAATGACCTCTCACGCTCTGGGTGGAGCGGAAGGGCGTGGTAGGCTTGTACTGACTAAAACCCACCCGTGTTCCTTCACTTGCCTGTGCGCCAGGGCTACGATATCTCTTTTGAACAACCCGCAGTCCTGGCAGGATGGAGTGTGATCCTCACACATACTTTTAGCCTAAGGTGTATTCTCGCGAATAAAAAACTGATAATGTTCAAAAAGGAATTTTGTTCAAGAATAAAATCTATATTAATGACAAAGCTGAAGAGTTTGTTTACATTTTTTTTTGCGCTAATCTCCAGCACTACCAGTCAGATTTCCGAAAATATTTGCATTCAATAGCCCGATTCGTAAGGTAGGTTTTTTTTTGTTGGATATTTTACATTACGCTACGAATCTCGAAACCCGAGAAAACAGAAAAAAACACAGTCCAGAGACAAGGTTAGGCATAACGCAGTAATAGCGCGGTTAGAGTATTATACAATAAGGCAGGCATTATAAGTAAGTTTTAAAAGTACTGTCGAGATTCTCTGATAATAATAATCAATTAAAATTAACATCAAACTGGTTACATTATAAGTTCGTAAACTAATTCTTTAGTCCACAGAGAGAAATAAAGAAAAATAGTTGGGGCATAGGACTGCAGTCGACTTGCAGCTCATCGGCGTACCCCAGTCAGAGTGCCGACAATCGGGCCATGGCTTCTTAATCGGCTAAGAGATTTCTAGGTGTGTCAAGGCGGTTGGTGTCCCAATAATTAATGTCTTACCATTCGTGCTTGTCTCTGGCAGTTCGCGTGAAAATGTATAGATGCGAGTGCTTGTCTTTGGAATACTTCACGTGCACGCTCCATTCGCCTTCGCTCGTACCGTCCGCAGCAATCTCCCTTTCCTAAAACACATGACAGTTCAGTATTTGGTGCCGTATGGAGGGTGAAATATCTGTGATAAAGGTCTTAAGTACAGGTAAGACTTCTTAGAATGAACGAAACTAAGTTTATTTCAACACTAACACAAAAATAAGAAGTGCAGGGAAAATATGCGTCACATCACATCCAATTCACGCTAAATTAACATCGCTCAGCTAATATTTGCTACTGCCCTATATGAGAGTGTTTTAGTTAAGTATTCTCGATGTTTTGTCTAATTATAAAAACCATTTGCAACAGGGTGGGAGTTGCCCATAGAAAAACATCATAAGAAAAATTGATCTGTAAAATACACAATACTGTGCCTTTCACATCTCTATATGAGAAAAGATACGCCGGAACAAAAAGAATTAGTGCGGATATCAGTCTTATTTTTTTTTTAATATACTAAAGACATTCATATTACTTTCCCGATTAGCGTTACATATTGTTTTTCTATTATCGAGTTCGTTAAAAAAGTATTACCTTTCTCATAGGAACCAAGGTTACGCTATTTTGGCGCGTTAAAGGAAAATATATGAGGAAGTTCTGAATAAAAGATATATTCGAAGTGAGTTTTTTGCAACAAGTTGTTGTAAAAACTAGTCTTAGAAGTGGATTTTTTCATTAATCCATACTAATATTATAAATGCGAAAGTAACTCTGTCTGTCTGTCTGTTACGCTTTCCCGCTTAAACCTCACAACCGATTTTGATGAAATTTGGCACAGACAATCTTTAGACCCTGAGAAAGAACATAGGCTACCTTTTATCCCGGAAAAATTTGATGTTCCCGAGGGAAACCTAAAAAGCGCGATATAACCGAACTCCACGCGGGCGTAGCCGCGGGCGGAAAGCTAGTACAACATATTAACAAGCAGTTAGCTAGATGCTACATCCATTTAGGTTAATTAAAGGTAAACAAAAAACCACGTGACTTAGCTACCCGCCTAAATGCAATACCAGTAAATTCAGTTGTCATGCCAAGTTACAGCTGTACTCCTCAATTTAGCAGCGTTATAACGTTAATAACGTTGCCAAATATAAGATATTTTCTTGTACAAAATAATTGTTACTATACTTTACTAAACTTGTTGCCATTTACCATAATTTAGATCTTCAAAAGTTGGTAAAAAGAAATGGTAGTTTTACTAAGCTCTAGGTTCCAAAAAGTTCCCTAAATGTCTGTGGGTTTGCTTGTCCGATCTCTATCGAATCTAACCCAAGACTTCGTAATCAGCAGTAGCGCTTACGACCAACGAGTAAAGTAAATAATCCCTTCTTAACAGAGCTTCGGCCAAGGCGACCAATCTCAGTGGAAACTATAGTTGAGCCAAATTCGATAAAGAATAGAGGTAAACAAACCGTTGCTAGGTAACGAGTAGTTTACGCCTACAAGACAGATGTTAACAACCTTTTCTACATACATGATTTTCATAAAAGTAATAATCCTACTTCCTATTAATCTAAACAGTTTATTTATGTTTAGATATTTATGATTTGCATAGAACGCTTAACCGATTTGAATGAAATATGACACACATGTAAGCTAATTTTCTAATAGGTTAAATTTTTGATACATATACAACGTGTAACAAAAAGGGTATATACATACCAAGTGGACGGCCTCTTGATAAGATAAGAAACGATACGGGAAGGGTTCTCTAACCTTATGTTTACATGGTAGGAAGTTATGAATTATTCCAATACATATGATACCAGAAACCGCAGTTTCAAACTGAAATCAATACAACACTAGCAAAAAGCCAGCTGATCGGGGTCATTGAACAGTTCATCAATAAAAACAAACCTCTTACTTACTTGCTTACCCTGGTATTTCTTCAAACAGTGGATAAAGGGTTCCGGATGTTTATTTTTCTTAACATTTTTTTTTTCGGAAAAATAATTTTACGTACAAATAAGTTTTTTCTACAAAAGCTAACTTTATGTTTGTGAACAACAAACCAAGTCATAAAATAGGGCGAGTGCGTGCGCTGGAAATCGAAAAACGTCTAGCGTCTAGCGGCTTTAGTCACCTACGTAAAACAATAAAAAAACGCAATTTATTTTATAAATGAGTAAACTTATCTAACAAATCGATAGAACCGAGTTGGTAACTCTCTCTCATCTAAAGCGCATTTCCCGGTTGTATCCGCGGCTTTCGCTTTGGAGCCCGGGATCCGCCTCCAGTCCAACCGGGTTCGGCTGAATACCAGTATTTTACATGGAGCGAGTGCCATCTAACCTCCACAATCCAGTTACTGGGTAATACGATATCCCTTGGTAAGACTGGTTGTCTCACAGATCTACGAATGACAGCCGGGACTAACGGCTTAACTAACGTGTTTTCCGAAGCACGGAGGATACACACACAAACACCCAAAGCTGGAACAACTACTTGTAGGTCATACAAATATTTGTTCCGCGCGGGAATCGAACCCGCGACACGCTGTGCAACAGTCAATCGCTTAACCACTACGTCAATCGTGCAGTCAACTACCTGCAATTCACTCAGTAGCTACTCAATCCTACTTCCTACTAATAAAATGCGAAAGTTTGTAAAAATGTTTGGATGAATGGATGGATGTATCCATACATACATTCTTACAAATTTTCGCATTTAAATACTAGCTGCTCCCTGCGGATTCACCCGCGTAAGTTTCGATCCCCTGAGAATATCGAGATAAAAAGTGTCCTTTATGTTAATCCTGGTTATAAACCATATCTTTGCCAAATTGTATCCAAATCAGTTCAGT
Organism: Sesamia nonagrioides; assembly: GCA_017933935.1. Classification (NCBI taxonomy): domain Eukaryota; kingdom Metazoa; phylum Arthropoda; class Insecta; order Lepidoptera; family Noctuidae; genus Sesamia; species Sesamia nonagrioides. The sequence continues at coordinate 706,722 of JADWQK010000137.1, read as the reverse complement.
AGTTTTTGAGAATCGAGTTGGTAACTACAACACACTAAATAATACCCAATCTATTAACTACATTCCTATAAATTTCCTTACGTAACTAATTCTTTTCATGTCGGTTGCCATTTGCCATACATAGGTAGGTACTTAGTTTATGAAAAATTAATTACTTAGATAAACGTGCGAAAGAGACTACGAAAAAGGATTTCATATCTGTTCAAATGAACCCAAAATATCATTTCTAAACAACTCATGTGTGTCCTGGTACAAAAAAGGTCCCCATGAGTTCCGTAGATAAATTAAATTTTAGTTAGTCTTTGCGTATTCACTTCTGCGATATAAAAGATTTTGCCTTTTGCAAAAATATTATAGCTTAAAACTCAGCAGTAGATAGATAGAGTACAGTACAGTCTTAATTTACCTTTTCAAAATAAATAAAAAATACGCAAATGTACTAGGAGTGCAACAGATACGAGGACTGTTATCGCTAAATTAAACAGCGGTTCCGCAATCACAGAACCCTAATTGAATGTCCTAGCTCAAACATATGAAATTGAATACGATAAAATATTATCTCTCAGTCGCGTACGCCGACGGCGTGCATTTTGTGAGAGAGATGACAATATTTCCGTTATTTTTATCCGTTATTCCACACATATATTATTGTTGTGTGAGTGACTTTAGAACGCGCCGAAAGCAATCATGTTGAACATGATAAAATATTGTGTCTCGGTCGCACGCGCCGTCTGCGTGAATATTTTAAGAGAGATGACAATGTTTTGTTCCATTTGTCTACTATCTTTGGCGAAATATTTTAAAACGCCGAAACAGAAATTAAGTACCTAAATAAATAAAGTTCAATTTTTCATAATTCCTATTAGTTCAGTACAGATCTAAGATTCGAACTTTACGGTCGCATGCGCGTTTCGCGATTTTTGTGTTGTGAACTTGTGACGTGTGTACAATCATGGCCCTTAGCAATACTGAATATTTTGAGATGATCTTGTGTGTCGGGCAAGAGGATGGTAATGTGCGTGCTGCTCGCGAACTTTATCGTCAGCGATTTATCGATGGTAGGGCAGAAGGTGAGCGTCGACAGCTCCCCTCGGTGGCGTGTTTCCATAGAATGGTACATCGTCTGCACCAAACTGGTTCTTTTCACGCTCCTGGATTAGGGGGTCGCCCGAACACTACCGATCCAGATTTAGAGGAAGCCGTACTCGAACATTTCGAAAATAACCCACGTACTAGTACTCGGCGAGCTGCATTAGCGCTGGGTGCATCTAACCATATGCAAGTATGGCGAGTGTTGAACAATGACGGTCAGCACCCATACCACTTCCGTCGCACCCAGGAACTGACACCTGCAGATTTTTTGCCTCGCGTGACCTTCTGCGAGTGGTACTGCGGTCAGGTAGCAGCTTCGCCAGATTTTGGCTCAAGAGTACTGTGGACAGATGAAGCGTCATTCACAAGAGCTGGGATAAGCAACATACATAATGACCATGTTTGGTCTCACGCTAACCCGCATGCTTCTACGGAATCGTCGTTTCAACACCAATGGCGACTAAACGTGTGGGCTGGTATTGCGGGAGAAATTGTCGTAGGACCAATTTTTTTGCCGCACAGCCTAAACGGTCAAAATTATTTAAATTTTTTAACCAACGAATTGGACGATGCTCTCACAGAAAGCCTATCAATTTTAGGTTACGCTAATCTCGTGATGGGCAACAATTTAATCTTCCAACACGATGGCGCTCCAGCACACTATGCACTTGATGTTAGGGAGCATCTAAATATGCGTTTTCGTCAGTGGATTGGGCGCGGTAGCAGACATGTACCTTGGCCACCGCGATCTCCAGACCTAACTCCATTAGACTTCTTTTTGTGGGGGTATATTAAAAACATAGTGTATGCAATGCCGTGTGACACAGCAGAGCAAATGAGAGAGCGAATCGAAGCCGCTTTCAGGACAGTGACACCAGACATGCTACGGAATGTCCAGGTGTCGATACACAAACGAGCGACCTTGTGTGTACAGTACCAAGGGCGTCACATCGAACCACATCTCTAAAAAATGTAAGTTAATTAAATTATTATTTTTAATTTTCATATTTATTTTGCTGATTGTTCGGACTATGTTAAGCTATTTTTGAGGCAAAATTTAAGTAGGCAGGTAGGTACAAATTACCGGGCGGGCCATTGTCAGCATCTCATGGACGCGCGCGTCGCAGCCGCGCGTTTCAACAATATGTAGGCAGATAGGTACTAGGCGATCAGAATTACAGAAGAAATGTTTTGTAATATTAGCAAGTGACTTGGAATGTTGTTGACCCTCCGTAGTGTTGTTACACGTTTGTTAATATTTGAATTCAAGAATCATGCGATACCAAGGATACCAAGAATTTGGTATCAATTCTTCGAGTAATTTATTTTGAGCTGAAACTTTGTGTAGAGTTTCTATACCACCTATAATCTTCAGGGGTTCTTGATGTATATACCCTTTTTGTTACACGCTGTATATTATAATTAGTCCATACTTGAAAGTATTACAATGCAAAGTGAAATGAAAGTAATTAAAATACGCAAAATTGTATTGATAAATGCCTCAACTTTATTCATTGGTTGAATTCCACAAAATGTGTTCAATACCTGGATTTCATCCATCTTTCTTTTTTTGTAGGGCTATCACGTAAAATTAATGTCGACTTTGGTTTTTCCAAAATACCAAGTTATTATGCATGTTATTTTAGCGATTCTATTGAAATATGTTGCAATAGGAATTGTTAATAAATAGCTAGCATGTAAAAGTCTAAAAGAAATAACAGGAGATTTGTAAAACGTGAGTTGTGATTACCCTAAATTGGTTTGTTTACCTCTATTCTTTATGGAGCTAGGCAATGGTATAGCCATCGGCGCATGAGAAGATTGTGAAACGTAACAGTAGGTACTAAAAAGTAATAAACTCACCGTTTCCTCCAAAAAGTCCTTAATCCTGGACAGTTCGTTATCATCGAAGTCGTCTTCGTTCTCATCCTTAGTGCTGGTGACAGACGCGGAGGCCAGGTCGACCTCGTGCTCATGGAAGGAGTCGTCCTGTAATACCGGTTTTTCAGTCTTCACTGTGCTCTGGCTTTGAGTCTCCACTGGCTCTGTTGCTGTAGAGACGTTGTCTGTCTTCTTGTCTGATGGGAGATAGGAGATTTTTATTAACGAAAGCGTCCGGAAACCCCCACAGCATTACAATTTCTTTCAGTTATTTTGCAGTATCGGGTTGCATGTTGATCTAAATATTATATGCAACCGTAACAAATATTAATTTATCCCATCTTGCTTAACCCTATTAAGCAAGATGGGATAAATTAATATTTGACTAAAAAAAAAAAACTAAATAGTCCGTCAGACAGATTTCCAAAAAATACTGGACACGTATTTTCTTCTTTTTTCATATAAAAAAAAATGAAGACGACACAGCGCGTTGAAAACTCGTATGACGTCACTGCACGCTACACTTTTTAGCGACCAGTGACGGCCACCACTCCTGATCTTTGATGCCTTTTATATTTGCCAATTTTTATTGATTTGATAAAACAAAACATACGTATCCAATATTTTCCTATAATCTGAATGAAGGACTAAATATTTTTTTTTTTTTACCCAGTAAACATCCCTATTATAATCGTAAACATCATCAATCCAAATACTAGTGTGGGGCTCGTGCTTTTTTTAAAGGTTTTATTATGTTTCTATTACCATATTGAATGGTTATTTAATGAAATCATGGCATTTGTGTTTAATAAGACTACTGCGATCCCCAACCCGTCTGCCAAGCGTGGGGGTTAAGGCAACCTCCCCAAAGCAATGAAAGCCTTGGTCTTTGTCCAGCAGCAGACCTCTAGAGGCTGAAGAAGAAGACTATCTAAATTGACGCAAAATTATACGCCACGGTGCTCTATCGCGTTTGAGAATAGCGTATGAGCTGGAAAATAATGTGTCGCATTAATTTAGCATTTTCCTGATTATTTTATAATGTTGACGTATTCTAGGCGACTTACCATCAGCTGGTTGGCAAGCATAAACATAAAAAAATACAAATTACAATTATGGTTAACTGGTTCCGGTACACTGAACGCTTATAGAGGTGATAACAATAAAATTTCTATTGTGTCTCATTGTGTTTTCTCGGTGGTAGGCCATAACATCGGCTGCCGGCAGAAGTTACCACCCACCAGACATAGTCTTGCCGCGAAGCGATTCGTCGTGTTCCGGCATGATGTCTGGTGAAGTCGTACGGAGGACGGGTCTGAGCAGTTGTGTTGCGATGTGTGGCGGGTACGATGCGCCAAATGTTGTTGTGTCGGGAGTTTGGTCGTGGAGAGTCTCCAGATCAATCTCCCTCTAGCGCAGCATTCTTTGGTCGTGTTGGTCTTGGGTTTAACATTGCATCACCTCGCTCAACTGCCGTCATCCAGGCGGAATTGCAGTCAAGCACTAGTTTATAATTATTAAAAAAAAAAACGTGTTTCTCGCCAAATGTGTAATATTTATGCTAACATTTCTGCTTCCTAGGGTGTGTTATTTTTTGTATGTTATTTTTTTCTTTATACGAAACCGGAATACACTTTGTTCAGAATAAGCAACTAAATGGATTCCAATAATTTTTAAACCAAGTTATATTTTTTACCAAATACATTTAGAAATTGTTGCAGTGTGGTTACCGAGCGCACAATTCAGCTGACGGTAGATCATAGTACTAGACGCGTGAGCCAGCGCCTCCGCGCCGCGTTGCTGCAGGCGCGGTTGGACTAGCGGTGCGCTGACCATATTTTTGTTGGGACAGCTAGTGAAGATAACTAGCTCATAACTTTACAATACATAGATTCTTTACCAAAAAATATTGGACACGTGTTTCGGGTTTCGCATATACAAAAAATAACATTGTATAAATGCGATCGTTGATGTACAGACGCAAGCACATCAGCGGCCCTAGCCAATGTACCATCGCTTCGTAGCGAAGCGAAATCGAATACCAAACCAACCAATGCACATACGGGTATTTGAACCTAAAAGCTGGCCAAAAATGATTTTTGCAAATTCTTTGATATTGAAAAACAACATAGTCGCTTAAATAGCTTAAAGTACCCCGCATCATGTGACAACCATTGTTTTTGGCTTGAGTCATGCGCCCCCCACTGGCATCACTCGGAAGTTACAGTTCGCTCTAAGATTGCGCGTGATTGTTCGAAATTCTCTCAGTGTGACCGCACAATACTTGTTATTATTTTGTGTTTGAAACTTCTACAGAAAATATTTATGATGGATCCGTCACAACCAGGTATGTAGTTACAGCTTTAACCATTTCTACTTAAATATACTTTGAGTTTTAGTATTTATTGTAAAGAACAAAAGTTTAAAAAAAATAGGTAAATTTACGCGTTTTAGATACAATCTTTAAGAGTTTTACTTAACTTCTAAGCTTTTCTATGCAATGAATTATACATATAATTGAAGAAGACAAATCTAGTAATGCGCTTAATTTAAAAGTTGCCGTGGAATACCGCGGATGTATTTTTCACATATTTTTTTAGTAGATAGGGTATGTCGAGAAAAAATTGCAAATGAATTTTATTTTTCTTTATTTTCCTTCAGGCCCATCTGGTGTCAAATGTTTATCCCGAAAAGACATTTATAATGTGGTGGATAGTTCACAGGAACAAAATTTTGCTAGAAAATTGAATTACATGGAAGAAACCCTAATCAGTGAGTTCTGTAAACATGAAGATCAACGGAAAGATTGGAAACAAAAATTATCGTTGATAAAGCATCAGTTTAAATCCAGATGGCATGCAGCACATAAAAAGAAAGATATATTCGAAACGAACAACAATGACTAGACGCTAACATTTTTCAGAGCTCTATGGTGCCATTACAGTTAGAGTGTTGTAAGAAAAAAAATGTTGATTGTGAAAATCCAACGCCCTCATCGCCGCCGTACTGTAGACCCATTAGAATAAGATTCCTACACGAGTCTGTTGATATCACGAACGAAGAGATTCAGTATATGAATTCAAAAATTAATGATCTCGAGCCCACGGAATTCCAAGATATGAAAATAGGCCATACTATGCTTTGTACTATGGTAGATAGCAAAATATGTAACGCAGCAATACATACAAAACCAACTATGAGATGTTACATATGTGGTGCGACCTCTAAGGAATTCAATGATTTAACAAAAAAAGGGATGTCAAAGAGGAATCATTAAAATTTGGTCTCTCGATACCACATGCTCGAATAAAATTTTTCGAAATCATTTTGCATTTATCGTACAAACTACCTCTCAAAAATGGCAACTTAGAACAAAGTTTGATAAAGATGTAGCCAAACAAAGGAAAAAAGAAGTACAGTATAGATTCAGAAGTGAGATGGGACTAATTGTGGATGTTCCTAGAGCCAATTTTGGCAACTCGAATGATGGAAATACAAGCAGGCTATTTTTTGCAGATTACGAACTATATGCTTCAATAACTGGCATAGACGTTAATCTAATATTCAGATTTGAAATTATCTTAGAAGCCTTATCTAGTGGATGTAAAATCAATTTAGAAACGTTTGAAAAATATTCAAGAGAAACTGAAGAACTGCATGTTCAGTTATATGAATGGCATCCAATGTCACCAACTATTCATAAAATTCTGCGACACGGTGCAGAAGTAATTTCGTCAGCCCTACTTCCAATCGGTCAGCTGTCGGAGGAGGCTGCAGAAGCCCGGAATAAACATTTTAGAGATTACAGGCTAAATTATCCAAGAAAATTTTCTCGAGAAGCTTGTAACCTAGGTGTTATAAACCCCAAGTCCTTCTGACATCAGATCCTCCATATCAAGTATGAGAAAAATACCAAAAAAAGAAATCCAAACCGTTCCATAAAGAAACTTCAATCTTATTATTACCTGCCGAAACATCAAGTATTGACTCTAATTCAGAAACTGATACAGATTTAAATAGTGACAACGAAGTTTAAACTATTTTATAATAATTTAAATTTTTGTCACAAGTACTATTGTAACTTACTGGAGCTGCCTCAATTTATGTATGACACAATGTTTGGATGAAATAAATATTTTTGTATTTTTTTTTTTTGTATTTTGTTTTATTTTTAATATGTGACTAAACAAATGATAAATACATAACATTTGTAATGATTGGCACCTTTACACTCATTTAGAGACAAAAAATATTTTTGGCCAGCTTTTAGGGTCAAATACCCGTATGTGCAATGGCGGGAACGATTAACCACGTGATTTGTCGCGTCGCGTGGTCAATCGTTCCCGCCATTGGTTGGTTTGGTGTTCGATTTCGCTTCGCTATGAAGCGATGTTACATTGGCTACAGGCCCAGGCTACTTAAAGTCTGCCAGATTTATTTAATTCATTTCAACTTTATCGCTACGACATTAAGGTGATAGGGAAAATTTGACAGTAACGGGAAACTTGATGTGCTGCAGCCTGCATGGCATCTGCACATTTATGACAAGATATTTAGAGATGGACACAAAAGACGTATGTATGTAAATTAGGCGCAGCGGGGTGGCAATTCTCAGTTCATAGTTAGATCTCAATCTGTCGAAAAATTCTAGAATTACTCTGTATTTTTTGTCTGCCGAGATAAGTCTGCGACTACATGTTGTGCTTTTTGTCTTACGAGAATACCCCACACATACCTCCTGGTGGTGTTATTAGGTTTCTACGTTTTATGTGGTTTTTAGGTTTTCACGAAGGTTTCCGTACCACAAAGTAAGCAAACGTCAAAAAATTGTAAGTACTTATGGTAATTCTTGTATGCAGCTGCTTTTTTTTTTTTGTTGTTATGCCGCTAGTAGTAGCTAGCTATAGTTATAGATGTGTGACCTGCGTGTCATGCGCGTACGCTTATAAGAGCCAGTGCCATTAAACAGTTTGTAACCGACGCTCGAGTCTTATTTATCAGCCACCAAATAATATACATAGCTAGACACAAGTTAATTTCAAGTGTATGCCTATTACGGTTATACCTATTCCGACATTTACGTGGATAACAAATGTCTTGCCATTGCGCCTCCGCCGCGCCGGAACAAGCGGGGTAGACCAAAGGAGTGCTGGCTTGACGTTGTAAAAGATGACATGCGTGCCAAAAATCTCTCACCACAGGGTGCTAAAGATCAACGTGAAAGCCGCGGACGCAATCGGGACTAAACGCGGTGATGATGATTACTTATTACGGTTTATGAGATACAGCCCGCTGACAGACAGAAGACGCACAGCGGAGGATTAGAAAAAGTGTCCCGTTGACACCCTAAAGGTACAGAACATCAGGAAGGCATAAGTTTATAATTATAGAGTATTTGTAGTGTTCCACCATCCATGACACCAACGATGTATGAAGTTATGACTCATAGTTCAAACATTACCTCGATTGTTTAAGATAAAGCTAAGAGGTGAAGTAATTATGAGAAAATATTAAAATACCCACTCACCTCTGTGCATTTTCCTAACGAGTCTGTGCCTAAGACCTTCCTTTCCTGTTTCGCCTTCAGAATGTGAATTGCTGGAACAAACAATAATGTTATTGGCGGTTTTTAATCCTTACTAATATTATAATTTGTCGCCCTCCGTGGCGCAGCAGTCAACACGCCTGCCTGCGACGTGGAGGCCCCGGGTTCGATCCCCGGCCAGGTCATGATGGAAAACGATCTTTTCTTGATTGGCCTGGGTCTTGGATGTTTATCTATATATTGTATCTATTATAAAATATAGTATCGTTGAGTTAGTATCCCATAACACAAGTCTCGAACTTACTTTGGGGCTAGCTCAATCTGTGTGATTTGTCCGTAAAAAAATAAAAATAAAATAAATAAATAAATGCGAAAGTATCTCTGTCTGTCTGTCTGTCTATCGGGCTTTCAAGCCAAAACTACTGAACCGATTGTAATGAAATTTGGTACACAGATAGTCTAGAGCCTGAGAAAGGACATAGGCTATATAATATCCAGCTATGACAAATAGGAGCAGAGCAGTAACAAAAAATGTTGCGAAAACGGGAGCTAACGCGGACGTACTACATATTGCTCCCATTATTTTAATAGGCGCTTATTTAATATCAACTGAGTTTTTTTTTTAATTTACGGGAACCACATCGAGCTGTAAACTGAAGTGAAGGACGGAGTTGCGGGCAACAGCTAGTGAAAAATATAATTAAAATGGCGCCTTTAAAAAAAATCAATCGTGCCATATTTAAAATTAAAATTGATACTTTTCTCGTACGCGGGGCAGACACCCCACAAAAATGTAAAAAAAAAGTTTTTATTACAATATTAAATAAATATTTTATATATTTATACCAGTAATAGAAATCTAGGACCGCTAGTAGACTCGAATTTTAATCCTTTTGAAGCATTTTACTTTCATATATTCCAATAATATGTTTGTTTAGCAATGTAAACAACGCAATGAATATCGTTGAACTGTCAAAATGACACTCATTGCCAAATAAAGATAAAAAAAAAGTTGCCACACGCTAAGAATTACTCCTGTATCGTGGGTGCGTTTCCAAATATTTAAAGCTTACATACACAAACAGCCAGACCCGGAACTAGTACTAATAGGTCATACAAATATTTGTTCCGTGCGGGGATCAAACCCGCGACACGCAGCTCAGCAGTCGATCGCTCAGCCACTAGACCAAAAATGTCGTCAAAATTATAATATTTATGTGCCAACCTCTTTTCCCGTCTTCTCCACACAAACTTCCGTTTCTTCTCGGGACTTGCATTGGTCTCGGTTTCCATCTCATGTTGTTGATGTGGTTCCTTCTTCTTTTCTAAAGGAACCTCGGTCGTCGGCTTCTTCTCTACCGAAGTTTCTTTTTCCAGCACTTGAATCTTTTCGTTGTCGTTTAATATTATGCATATAGGATATTTCTTGCTCCATTGTCTACAAACAAAGAAAGATAATCAATGGTAAGTTGAAATTTAGAAGTATTATAATTATTATTTAATATTATCTAAACTTGGTATTGGATTTCAATACTTTTTTCAAGAAATCGTACCTACTTTTTTCAAGAAATCGTACCTACTTTTTTCTTTTTGTATCCAATATCCAATTGATATTCAGCATACAATATCAATAGATACTTATGTAAGGTAAGATACATAGCTGTTACTGCGAATGTCCCGATGTTTGTATGATCTGAACCCGATATAACTCTCAATTTGAAAGATTTTGAAGCATATTACTAATTCATTTCTTATTATGTTCTAAAAATGTGTCTGCTGAACAACGTAAATAACGCAATGAATGTTGTTAAACTGTCAAAATGAAACGTATTGGTACTGATAGTGTGTTAAACAATAGGGTATTTGACAGATTTATAATTTCTATCTTGAATTACTTGGTTGCAGTTAAGAAGTTCACCAAAAGTTTATTTTTTTATTTTAAATTCGTATTTCGTAAGAAACATGCAAAAAAAATATACAAAATTCAAATAAGCCGCCGAAACGCTTTATTCAGCAATATGGCGTAGCGCTTTGTAAGTGACGTCACAAAATTATAAACGAATTTCGGTTCCGCAGTGGTGTTTGTGTTTATCTATTATTTGTCAGTCATAAAACAAAAAAAAAAAAAAAAATACCACAAATCGCTCCAAATATCGTTAAAAATCTTCTAAAAACGCTAAAACATCTGAGAACACATAGATCGACAACAAGTGTTTATGAACGTATGACGTCATCTTGACATTAGCCAATCGGGATCGTTTCACAATATGTGGCGCGAGAAACAAAATGCCAAACATATTTTTGTGTTTTTGGATATATTAATTGTTATTATTTCAATTAAAACTCATGTAAATGACATAAAGAACCCTCATTTTATGCATTTAAAGCAAATAATCACAAAAATATTCATACTGTCCAATAGCCTATTACCATGTAGAGATCCTAAACAAAACCCCAATAACAATGCCTGGTCCGGGAATAGAACCCCAAGATACAACACTCAGTTGTCACGCTTGGGACTGGACTGCATTCTACCGTCAAACTCGTTTTAAGGTCATATTTTATATTGATACTTGACTATCTCGAAATCCTCATGAATTCTTTAGATACCTACTCACGAGCATCGGAGCATGAACATGAATACATACCTAGTGAATATAATATAATAACATAATCCACCACGTGGAACGCATACTTAATGCAATATGTATTAGCCGAATGGACTGCACTCAAAACCTTGATCGCAGTTGTACAGACGACAGCACATCAAGCTACTAAAATCTGTCAGATTTCCTTATTAGATTTTCAACTTTACTTCTACAGCATTAAGGCTCAAGGTTGATTGGGAATATCTGATAGTTTGGGGTAGCTTGACCTGCTGTCGTCCGTACAATAGGCCATACGTCCATACGCCAGAGGTAAAAAAATAGTAATTATTAACTTCTTTGCTTAGATAACTACAGGCCGGTTATACTTAAGGAAACTTATTTTGGTGCACTGAATAGGCTATTTGACAGATTTATAATTTTTATCTTGAATTACTTGGTTGCGGTTGAAAAGTTCATCGAAAGTTTTTTTTTTTTTTAAATTTTAAATACGTACTTCGTAAGAAATATGCAATTAAAAATTAAAAATTCAAATAAGCCGCGAAATCGATTTATTCAGCAATATGGCGTCGAGCTTTGTAAATGACGTCACAAGCGGTTTTCGGTTCTCAGTGGTGTTTGTTTTTATGTATTACTAGCTTTCCGCCCGCGGCTTCGCCCGCGTGGTGGTCGGTTATATCGCGCTTTTTTGATTTCCCTCGGGAACATCATATTTTTCCGGGATAAAAGGTAGCCTATGTTCTTTCTCAGGGTCCAAAGATTGTCTGTGCCAAATTTCATCAAAATCGGTTGAGAGGTTTAAGCGGGAAAGCGTAACAGACAGACAGACAGACAGAGTTACTTTCGCATTTATAATAATAGTATGGATATAGCGTCGAGCTTTGTAATTGACGTCACAAGCGGTTTTCGGTTCTCAGTGGTGTTTGTTTTTATTTATTATTTGTTGTTGTTATCTAATAAAATGGTTTACAAGTGGTGTGCTGTACCAGGTTGTACAAATAAATCGATAAAAACCCCCAAAAAACAGTTTATAAGTTTGAAAAAAGTCCGAAAACAAGCGTTGATGCGCGTATGACGTCATCGCGACATTAGCCAATCCGGATCGTTTCACAATGTGTGGCGCGAGAAACAAAAAGCTAAACATATTTTTGTGTTTTGTATTAATTGTTATTATTTTCAAACTCAAACTCATTTATTGCATTTTTTATTAAAACTCGTGTAAATGACATAAAGAACCCTCATTTTATGCAATTAAAGCAAAAAATCCCAAAAAATGAATACTGTCAAATAGCCTACTACCATTTTTTTGTTCTGGATGAGAAATCGTCAAATGACCTCTCCCGCTTTAGGCCTGTGCCTGTGTGTGCCTGTACGCCAGGGCCACGGTTTCTTTTTAGGCCTCTGCCTCGAATCTTGCGGGCAGCGTTGCGGCGGCGGCGGCGGCGAGTGAGCGGCAGGATCTTATGCGTTAAATCAAACGGACCGGTTCTCGAAAACAGCGGCGCTGCACAACGGGGCGGTGGCGGGCAGCGAGCGGTGTACTTCTCGCGCTCGAATCTTGCGGGCAGCGAGCGGTGTACTTAAAGTCAAGCGGTGATCGAGCGTTAGGAATAAATTTGAATCAAAAAGTTGTTGCCGCCATTGTTCAAACATTTCTTTCGCGAATGAAAACAAATATCTCGTCGACACAATCGTGAACACAATACTACGCGGCTATAGTGACGCGCGATCTGCCCGCTAGTTTCGAGAACGGGTCTTCGATGCCCGCCCGGCTCCCGCACCGCTGCCGGCGTCGCCCCGAAATCCTCTTTTTTTTTGTTTCCGGGGTGGAACATCCTCATGCGATGTCCGCCGCCCTGGGGCGGGCGACGGGTCTGTCGGACTCTTAATGATTGAAAACTACCCCAGTGTTTCATCTCACACCTACACCAGGGGGTTGCGAGAACGAAAACTGCTTCCGCAATCCTCCATTGATGCTGGCCCGCCACTGTGGTTCCGGTCCGGTGGGACAGGTCAGCCGCCTAATTCACACGCCGCTCCAACTGTCCGGGTCAGCCAGCGCAATGCGGACAGGGGACAGTCACAGTGAGGATATCGCCTCAGCATACATGAGCAACCAGGGAGGTGGATCATGGATGCTGAGGCCTGTATGGGGACTGCATATGCTCTTTCTACATAGAGAGCATTATGTAGAGGCGTGTTCTTCAATCTGTATCTCTCCATGGTGAACCTTAGTGTTAATATAGAATCCATGGTTCCGTACCCTGGACGAAACCCATATTGACACTCCCGGGACAGCATACTCCTGCCGAATCTGAGAGTCTATAATCCTCTCAAAATTCTTCAGGGTGTGTACCGAACCCTTGCCTTTGAAGACTGGAGTAATAATACTCAGTCCCCATTGGCTTGAAATTCTGCCGATCAGGAACACGCGGGTCAGAAGGTTAGTTAACATGCCCGCATCGCGAGGACCCATCGCCTTCCAGGCCTCAATGGGGACTCCGTCAGTTCCGACAGCTTTCCGATTTGCCATGCGACGAAAAGTCGTTTGGACTTCCTCGGGCGTTATCGGGGGCACTAATTCAAGATTTGGAATGAATTTCCGTGTCTGCACCTCTTGGTACTGCTTATTCAGCAGCTCGTGGAAGTACAAGCGCCATCTCTCCTTCACCGTGAGGTCTTTGCATAGCAGGTTACCTGTCTTTGCAGTAGGGTCTTTTACACAACGGCACTTGGATATATCCTATGCCGCTTTGACCCTGGAACATGCCAATTTGGAAAAGATCTTTTGCCCCTCAGATGATTTCTACTTCTCTTAAAGCGCTTGCAAGTGGTCTGGCTCTGGCTCTGGCTACAACGCTTTTAGTGGCACGTTTGCCAACCTTATATGCGTCGCGATCTGGATGCCACGTTTTAAAGAGGGCTTTCTTCACCCTAGTCTTCCTCTGGACTGTGTCGTCCCACCACCAGGTCTCCTTTTCACGTTTGCGGCCGCCCTTAGAGACTCCGAGCACCACCCGCGCCGCCCCAATAATAGCTGCCTGGATCCTGCCCCAATGGTCTTGGACATATTCTTCATCGGTCCAGCGCACTTATCTCTAATAACCGATGCGAACTCCTAGGACTTATTTCATCAAGCAGCCGCCACCAAATCTGGTGGTCTACGATGGGCCGTTACGCAGAGATCTATGACAAGGAGGCGGTATTGTCCAGTGAGACTCTCACCGGCTATGACTTTGCAGTTGGCTGCTTTGCCGATATGGTGTCTCCTAGTTGGTAGAAAGTCTATTCGGGTAGCGCTTCGCCCGCTGCGAAAGGTGACAATGTGCTCCTGCTTCTTTTTGAAGTAGGTGTTCACGATTGCAAGGTTAGCGGCTGCACACGTTTGGAGAATGTTGTTTCCTTCTGCGGTGCGGCCGCCGTACCCAAAGCCGCCGTGAACACGCTCAAGCCCGAGACTCTTCTCATCCACATGACTGTTCAAATCACCACCCAGAACCACTCGCTGGGATAACGGTATCCCGTGAAACTGTCCTTCGAGCTGAATCCAGAACAACATACTTTCGGCGTCACCACACCAGGAAAAGCACAACGGATTTTCCTGGTTTTGGCTCGCTTCTTCAGCCGTGTCCGCCTCTGACACGTTAGATCTAGCCCACAGGTCACAGGAGTCGGGCGTAGCTCCTGCGCGCCGTTTGCGGCGGCGCCCTAACTGTGTCACGTGCATTTCTTCCTTTCCTATTCATAATAGTTTGGCTTGTTTTGCTTTTACGAGTGCGACTGTTGTCAGACCACTCAGCTCCGAAGGGAAAACTGGCGTCAGCACTCCATCCGTAAGTCAGCGGGTGCACCGTCAGACAGGTGGGGTTAACTTGGGTCCCAAAGATGGTGGTAGGACCCCAAAGCACTCCAGTACCTGATCGTATTATTGATGACGAAGCCAATTAAATAACAACTCATTTTATACCCGGTATTTGTTATAAATACCCGGTAAAAATGGGTATTTTTTAATTTTTACCTATTCTACCCTTTTTTACCAATTTTTACCTACCCATTTTTTACCCACCCGCCCATCTTTAGTTGATGCGCATATGACGTCATCGCGACATTAGCCAATCCGGATCGTTTATATTATATATAAACATATTTTTGTGTTTTGGATATATTAATTGTTATTATTTTTAATTAAAACTCATGTAAATGACATAAAGAACCCTCATTTTATGCAATTAAAGCAAAAAATCACAAAACATTGAATACTGTCAAATAGCCATTTTCTACTCTATGCTTACCACCAAGAATTGATAATTCAACAGCGTTTTATTTGACGCGTTGTTGGATTCTCAACGCTGGGCTCAACACCGCGAGCTGAAAATCCAGTGTGTGATATAATCACGCTGCGATATTTTTAAATCTGTGTGAACGTCCTCTTATTGTATTACACTTCACTAGGCAAGCGGGGTGGTTGCATAATATACTATGAGTAGCAATGGCTTACATTTTGACAGTTCAACAACATTCATTGCGTTATTTACTTTGTTGGGCAGACAATTTTTTTCGAACTTATGACGCAATGGATTAGCAATATCATTCAAAATTATACAGATTAAGATTGATAGTGTGTTACGAAATTTTTTTGACAGCCTCCGTGGCGTAGCGGTAGCGGACGCGGCGCAAGGTTCGATCTCTGCACAGTGCAAGTATTTGTATGCATAAATATGAATACTGCACTGGTCTGGTCGTACCTCGGAAAGCACGTTAAGCCGTTGGTCCCGGTTGCCATACAAACATCTAGTGGCAGTCGTTACGGGTTGTTGGAGCCCTCAAAAGTCCAGCAATTGGTCTAACTGCAATGCTTCGATGTCGCCTTCGGCTTGTGGAGGTCAGACGGCAGTCGCTTCACGGAAAATGTCGATGTTTAGCCATTTTCAGCAGTTGGACTGGTAAAGCGGACCCCAGACTCCAAAGCTCCAAGGCTTCGGATGCGACTGGGATTAACGCTGTGATGATGATGAGTGTGTTACGAAATTTAGGATCCCGTATAGTCGGTTAAGCTACGCTTGCCGCCGTTGTTCTGTGGATGGGTGATCATCTTTACATTCTGTCTGAAACCCCTCCTTGCCTAAACCACATTAAGCCGTTGGTCTCGGCTGTTTTTGTAGGTCTTAGACAGTCGTGACGGGTCGTTAGAAACCCGAAAGTTTGACCACCAGTCTTCACCAGAGGCTCTGGCGCTCTCATTGGTTGAGAGTTCTTACAACCTTGAAGCGGGCCAATCGATGAGTCAAACGCGCTCGATATTGACGAAGGTAATAAAAACTCATACTTGGCCTATACATTGGTAGTAAAATTTTCTGGGTATCAATTACTAGTAACTGTGTTATAAAAGTTGATCCCAACATAATTTGGAAAAGGCTAGGCCGATGAGTGTGTTACAAAATTAGTGTTGCCAAAGGTCAGTATTACTTCTAACGTATGGCTTACCTATGTACTGAACCCAGGCTGGTAGTAATTTCTAAGCAGATACATTCTTATCTATAGAGATTTATACAACGTTATTTTTTGTTTATGCGAAACCTGAATATATCTAGTTCGTTCAAAATAAGCAACCCAACTAACATTTTTGTCATATAATCAAACAGTTATATGACCTTGAGTCTTATTAAAGTTGTTTTATAGTATATTTTTTAACTCTTTGTCATGTACTGGTGCATTATGTGACCGAATAGTCATATACGTTTTTCGTCGTATAATAATGTCATGTAGACGTTATTTCGACATTTTTATACGATCGTCATATAATAGCGTCTACCACGACTTCTATAAAACTTACTTATACAACTTTTTGTAGTGTAAACGTTTTCATCGTATAAACGACGTAATACTGTCAATTTTGTCATATAATTACCTTTTTAACAACTGCTACACGGATAATAGTTGTTTACACGTAGTATTTGTAACCATTTTAAATAAGTCGAATAAGTATTACGATTGCGACCTGTATACACCCTAAAGTATTACAAAAATGATAATACGACCGCTATATAATTGTTACTCATAATAGAGGTTTATAATCACCTTATATACAACTTCCATCATTTTGAAATCATATTTATTTACTGTTTGGTACAACAAATGGATCGATAAAAGTGGAAAAGTATTAAAAGAAGTGGGGAACTCAAAAGAGGGGAGTTAAAAACAAGTATCATTCGCTTCAAGCACGTCCTTTAATACAAAGTAATAGAGCTCAAACTGATAGTGAAGAAAATGAGAAGAGTTCCGTATCACATTTAACCAAAATTCTACGAGTAGGTACATCTTGCAGTTCATTTGCCGAAGTTCAGGACTCTTGTTCGCTTTCCGAACTTGAAGATAGTTATTCATCGTCCGAAAATGAAGATAACGTTTATAAAGGCACACAAAATGACGACTTCAGAGACCATTATAACAAGTGGGGCTACTGACTTTAATATTCCCCAAATTGCATTAAACCAATTGAATAACTTGAAACTTAAGGAATGATGTTTTGAAATGCCTATGAAATCTTCATATCCGAATATATGAGAACGAAATCTCGTACCTAAACTGAAGTCAAACCTATATTATTTTACTGATATAAAGTGTCAGTTGGTTAGTGTGTTATTCATACGTTTAAGAAATAGGTAATAAAAACGCAGTAAAAATTGTTTAATTTTTTTTATTATTCCCAGGAACGTAATTAACATTTCAAGTTTGACGACACTTATTAAATAGAAATAAAAGCAAAGCTTTAAAATATTGCTATGGCTTTTTGATCCATAAATGTAAAATACGAAATATTATACAAAATCAAACATTCATTTATTTTGCCACATTGAAACATCTTATATGTAGCTAATAATCTTACAATAGAACATACAAAATTACTACACAATAGGCAACTTAAACATAACGTACGAACGACCGCAGGTCAAGCTACCCGAAACTGCCAAATATTCCCAATCAACCTTGAGTCTTAATGCTTAAAAGATAAAGTTGAAAATCCAATAAAGAAATCTGACAGATTGCAGTAGCTTGACGTGTTGTCTTCTGTACATTTCTTTAAAACTAATAGTAAGTTATCGCGTTTAAATCCGATAATGTGCGTCAATCGACACAAACCTATTTTAACCTTCCGATATTAGGAACTTTTATATCTTTTTGAAACTTGATTTTTTTATGTTGAGATTTTGTATGTTCTAATACAAAATTTCAACATAAAAAAATCAAGTTCAAGCACTAGAAGTAAACAAAATCCTTTTATCACTTTTTAATTTTATAAATCCAATCTAACTGGCAATTCAAGTGGCGAAGCATTTTCTTTCTGATGTGGTGTATTTTCTAGCTCTACATTCTGGACATTGCATCGCTCTTCAACTGGCGGCTGATTATTTTCGTGCAACACTTTTGCATTATTTGGTAAAAATTTATCAACATCCTTGTGGGGTTTACCTAAAACAAAAGTATTCTAAGTTATAGGTATGTCACGCAGATTGGTTCTTAAAATATAAACGCCTAGCTAACTTAGTTCAAATACATCCTACCTATTTGAACTATGTTAGCTAGGCGTTTATTATTTTACTATTGATCCCTAAATCAACTGTCATGGCGTACTCGAATGAATAAACATGCAGTTATACGTCGGGAAGTTATGTAGTTGTCATATAACGCAGTCACATTGATAATAAATTAATAGAAATATGTGAAAACATTAATATTTTAAAAGCGCGTAAAAAATTTGTTACAAACTTACCTCACATTAATCAGTAAACTTGATTGCGCAATGGTTGACAACTGATGAAATAGTTTTATCACCTCAAATAACAAAGAAAATATACAACATTAACTCTGCTGTCAAAAACACAGCCATATTATATTCACGTGATATGTTATAGAATTCGTTCAAATAAGCACACCTTTAAATGACAATAACACAACTATTACATTGGATAAAAGTCATATTGTGAGCCATTAGTCGACACGAAGTCGAATACACGCCGCTACAGTTGTCATTTACATGACATGCAGTCAAATCGGCGACGTAAATATGACTACTACGCGACTATACAGGACTATATATGACTATTACACGACACTCTTAGGGCCATAAGTTGTATAAAATGGGCCCTAATGCCGTCGAGTAAACGTTCTTATGACGTTTATACGATTATATTAAATAACATTAAGTCGCCAACAAAACGTCTACTCGACGACTTAAATGTTAGTTGGGAACTGAATCGATTCCAATCATTTTTACACCATGTTATATTTTTTCCCAAATAGATTTAGAGTGAGACCGCAGAGTGGTTACGATAGATCCCAGCTGACGCCAGAGGCCAACGCCCACGCTAGCCCGCCCGTACGGACCTTTGACCATATTTTTGATGGGACAACCAAGTAGAAGAGGATTTTCATTATTTCTATTTGAAATTTTGTACATAGATATAGCATAAACAAAAAATAATGCTGTATATCTATTATCGTACTTCCAAACCGGTTTATTTATTTAGTAAGTAGTTATAAGTACATAATCTTATCAGAGAGCCATAATCAATATCAGGTTAGTATAAATCATTGAGTTACAAGCATTCTGAAATCTAGAAAATTTGTATGAGCTTTTTTTATAATAATGGCATGCTTCCCATAGAATGAGTAAGTTTATTTTGTGGTAAAGGCACGAAGAACTAATTAGTTCGCTTCTTTATTATGGATTTCTAGCCTGGTTGATGGTAACGGGCTCAATATCGTGTGGGATTAAGGCCTGACTTTATGTTACGCAATAATTACAATGACAATTAGTTTTTTTTTTTTTTGCTAATGCTGCCCCCATAAGGAATTTCTCCTGCATTGTGGGTGCGTTTACAAACATATAACTCACTTACACAAACATCCAGCATTCGGAACAACTACTTGTACCTAGGTCATACAAATATACATGTGCGGAATCGAACCGCGATACGTAGCGCAGCAGTCAATAGCTGAACCATTGCGCTAACTGTGCAGTCGAAGCAGTGCATTACTTTTGAAGCAAGGTGCACCACTGTAGACGGTTAAACGATTTAGGCCGCTGCCTCGAATCTTGCGGGCAGCGGGGCGGCGACGGCAGCGGCGCGGGAGCCGAGCGGGCATCGAAGACCCGTTCTCGAAACTAGCGGGCAGATCGCGCGTCACTATAGCCGCGTAGTGTTGTGTTCACGATTGTGTCGACGAGATATTTGTTTTTATTCGCGAAAGAAATGTCTGAACCCTTGGTCTTAGTCTCATTTCGGCGACAAGCAAATGTCAGAAGCTTGTCAAAATGTAGAGCAATCCGAAGTATCATTTTACTGATTTTCTAATCTATCACTAAATGGCCTACGGTTGACAACTATTTCAAGCGAAGTTATAAGTATTGTAAGTGAAGATGTGTTTGACTTAACCTCCAATGCGACGACATGAGTCACAGTCACAACCGTCGCAACCTGAGGGTAATTCTCGTAATTTTAAGAGCATTTACTACGTACAACTGAGACAGCGGGAGGCAGCTGCCCCAAAGAAATCTCGCAGAACATGTATGGACTCACCTAATTACGAAACAAAGTATAAACGAGAAATTATCTCTAACTTTAAAATAAATCACGTAGTAGACACTGACAAAATGTACGCTGTAATTGCCAAAAAACCGCGTGCGACTATAGGGATTACCCACTCTAAAAATTTGATTAGACCTGACTTGCTTTCCTCTGGGCCTAACTTGTCCCCCCTTAGGCCAGAAATATAGGGCACAAAGATTACCCACTCTAAAAATTTGATTTGCCCCCCCTAGACCTGACTTGCTTTCCCCTGGGCCTAACTTGTCCCCCCTTAGGCCAGAAGCTGGGTACGCCCAAATAGAGGGCACAAAGATTACACTCTAAAAATTTGATTTGCCCTCCCTAGACCTGACTTGCTTTCCTCTGGGCCTAACTCCCCCCTTAGGCCAGAAGCTGGGTACGCCCAACTATAGGGCACAAAGATTACCCACTCTAAAAATTTGATTTGCCCCCCCTAGACCTGACTTGCTTTCCCCTGGGCCTAACTTGTCCCCCCTTAGGCCAGAAGCTGGGTACGCCCATGATCACTGAGTCATGGTTTCATCATCATCAACCTTTTTATCGTCTCACTGCTGGGCACAGGTCTCCTCTCATACAGACTCACGGTTTAATACATATTAGTTTAATGGACAAAATGCATTAATAAATGTATTTATTGGCATAACCCTTAAAAAAAAGGAAACAACTATTTCATGCAAAATACATGAAAATATGCACAATAAACGCCATCCTAAATCATATCCTACCTACCCTAAAGATAGCAGTGAGTAATATAGCTTTATTTTTATTCTTATACAACACTGCATAACAACATGATCTTGTCCAATATTTTTACTAATTAAATGTTAATAACAAGAGAGGAAACCCATATGAACTGTAACATTGAACTACTGTTTTATATAAGTAACTAGCTTTCCGCCCGCGGCTTCGCCCGCGTGGAGTTCGGTTATATCGCGCTTTTTAGATTTCCCTCGGGAACTTCAATTTTTTTCCGGGATAAAAGGTAGCCTTTGTTTTTTCTCAGGGTCTAAAGCTTGTCTGTGCCAAATTTCATCGAAATCTGTTGAGAGGTTTAAGCGGGAAAGCGTAACAGATAGACAGACAGACAGACAGACAGACAGACAGACAGACAGACAGACAGGCAGACAGACAGACAGACCGACAGACAGACAGACAGAGTTACTTCCGCATTTATAATATTAGTATGGATATTTTAGTATATACTTAATCTTTGTTACCTACCAAACGAAACAATTGGTCGGCTTGGCCCACTTTATAATTGCACGGATGGATTAATTATGTCAATTTGTGCATTATATCTAATGCGGCTTACACAATACATTCTTCACATAATTTTATTTAAACACCACCTGCATTCGTTTCGATCCTGTGGGAATGTTGGGATAAAAAATAATAATTTATCATTTATTCTCTGTTCTCAAAGTTGATTTAAAATTAGTGAATACAAAAGAAAATGTCTCCGCTGAATTCCACTTTTTTGAGAGACTGGTGCCTGATATAGGTATTTGGGAAAAAAAACCTGCGTTACAGGTCACCAGAAATAAATAATAAAAAGATAATAATTAATTTTATTAATTTGATAAAAAGTCTTGTAAATGTAAAGTTCACGCAAAAGCTGCTAGCTGCAAGCTGTAGTTTATATCCACCAAATCCTAAAGCTTTTATAGATTTACATGTAGAACACTTCTAATCCCGATTTTAAAACGAGATCGATACTTATACGAATGAAATCCCGGGGCGCAGCTATTAACGTAATAAACCTGACAGTGTATGAAGATGGATGAATGGATGGATGTTTGTTAGTCATTCATGTAAAAACTCGGTTCGGATTCGGATGAAACGTGGCACACAGACAGTATACAAGGTTCGGCACTCAAAGTGTTACTAATTTTACGTTGCTATAGCAACTAAACAGTTTACAATATGGCGCCCATTTTTTCACATTTCTTAGTGTGTGTGTGTGTGTGTGTGTGTGTGTGTGTGTAGTGTATTGTTAATAAACTAACAAAAGCCTACTATTTTTCGTCGTTGTTAAAAAAAGTTTTGCAGATGGAAGTCAAACGAAACAGTGTCATTGCTTTGTATTTGGCTGGAAAATCGCAGGCAGCCATCGTTAATTGGCTAGGACATTTACATTTGAACAAAATGTTTGTGTATCGGACCATCACGCGTTACAATGATACGGGTAGCATCAAAAAACGCACTGGAGGTGGACATCCAACAACAGCAACATCATCAGCAATGGTTCGAATGGTAAAGGCTAGAATTGAACGAAATCCACGACAAAGCGCAGTTAAATTGGCGAAAAGTCTTAATGTATCTGCCCGGAGCATAGGGCACATATTAAAAAATAAACTTCAACTGAAGCCCTACAAATTACAAAAAGTGCAAGATCTGACACTTGCACAAAAGACAGTTCGTCTAGAAAGAGCTAAGAACTTAAAGCACTTGCACGTTGATATCTTGCTTGAAAATTTGGTATTTTCCGATGAAAAAATTTTTACCGTTCAGCAATATGTGAACAAGCAAAATGATCGCGTATGATAAAAGTGTAAATCAAATGGCAATTTAGACCAACGAATTGCCTTGCGAAAGCAAGCACCAGCATCTATGATGGTTTGGGCGGCGGTAACTGCCATGGGACGCTCACCTCTCGTTTTCATTGACCAGGGTGTAAAGATAAACCAGCAGATCTACCGTAAAAAGATTTTAAACGATGCTTTGTTACCTTGGGCACGTAAGCAATTTGGTAGAAATCATTGGACCTTTCAACAAGACTCGGCACCATCTCACAAAGCTCGTGAAACCCAAATTTTTTTACAAGAATATGTTCCGAGCTTCATTTCTTCACAACAATGGCCACCATATTCCCCGGACTTAAACCCAATGGATTTTTCCATATGGTCAATTCTAGAAGCCAAAGTATCAACAAAAAATATGAGACGGTCGACGCCTTAAAGATTGCGCTTCGCCGAGAATGGAACAAAATACCAGCAGACCACATTCGTGCAGCGTGTGAAGCCTTCTCGGTCAGACTCGATGCTGTTATCTGCGCTAAAGTTGGCCATATCGAACAATAGCTTCTTTTTTTATTTATTGTATATGTCTTTTTTCGATACTGAAGTTTTTAAATAAATATGCTTATGTTTAACAGAATTACAGCATTTCGAGTGCCGACCCCTGTATAACTAGGATAAACACAGAATACTTTTTATCGCTATATTCACACAGGATCGAATTTTATGCAGAAAAAACCTGCAGGGCCCTGTTAGCATTTTAAATTCAAAAGTCATTTATTAAAATTAGGCTGAGAATCAGCACTTTCCGAGGCATTTCACCTCTTCTTAGTGCATTCGCGGAGAAGAAGGCGCAATAAACTCCCCAACAGCATGCAACAACTGCAACAGCAATATATGTATAAGTATCTAAGTACTAAATATAATACGATACATATTATTGCTTTCAGAGATAGTTTCAGTTAATAATATTTACATTCCTAACGTAGCACCATTAGTTATGCTTCTAAAAGTAAACATGACTGCACTTGGTATTCACATACATTTACGATATTTGGATGAAAGATGAACAATTTAATAATCTTTAAACTGTTACTCAGAAATTCCTAATGAAAAAGCTGAAACTCATAATACTGTTCGAACTGAAGTTCATAAAATCCCCATGTCAAAATATTTACTTATTACAATCAAATCAAACCAATTATTTACGTGTACTTTTTAATTGAATGGAATCGATTAGTAAGAAATTAAGGTTATCCATTTCAAAGCGAAGTCAAGCAAATATACCATTCATCGTATGTATAATTAATTATTAATTCAATATTTTGATCTAAAAGATATAGATTTCCATTGTGAAGAACGGTTCAGAACACTCTTTTAAATCAAAATATTGAATGTTATATTTGCTTGAACACATTAAGTGTATCTAATAGACCTTTGATCTAAATGAATAAGTACATATATTGCTCACAGCGCAAGCGCCACGCTGTGCGTTCATTAACCCAATTGCTAGTCAACTGCACTTGCGCGCACGCCGAAGGCCCTTCTAAGCCAACAGTTTATCAGTGCTTTGTTGGTGACCTTTAAGAGCCGTAATTTATTTTATATTATAATACGTCACTAATTCTACGTCGCTAAGAAACGATAAGAAGTTCTATAACTGCGAAAGTTTGTGAGTATGAATGAATGATACTCTTTCACGCATAACGGAACACAACACGAACGGATTTGAATGCAAATTTGGCACACAGATGATTAATAACCAGGAATAACACATAGATTAAACAAGAAATTTTATTCCACTATTCCCACGGGATAGAAACAAGTTCACGTAGGGCTATACATATACGTGACTATTAAATATTTTTTTATTAATGTTATCGTTGTTCACTGATTGGTTGAGGGCAATCTCAAATATGGTCTACAAAAAGTAACAATTTTGGAACTAACTAGAACGGTGATGTTAGGATTAAATCAGGTAATTCCCGCACACACTCTGCATCTTATAGAATACCGAAACCCCATTATCTTAACCAAATTGTTCTTTCGCACGCTTCTCCACTGAGTACAAAGCTAGCATTTTGCAGCACCAGCCCATATGTGGTGCAGCCACATATGGGCTGGTGCTGCAAAATGCTACTCTACATACAATCGGAGCTGTGTTTTGTATAGCATTAAAAGCTGTCCAGGTGTGAAGTACTTTTGCAAAAAGTTTCTTAGCAGACATCTTGGCTTTGAACTCAATGTACCGCCCAAAGTATAAGTTAGAGAAAATTTCAACTTCCAAAAGCCGAATACGGTCGGTATACTGCAAGGATACATTCTGAAAAGTAAGAGCCAAGGTGAACGGGCACCTTTTGGCAGTGAACAGCCACGCTTTTGTTTTCGCGAGGTTTACCTTACAAGATTTATTGGCTTTGTCCCATTTGGAGACTGCCTGAAGTGCGACATTAGTGCGCTCTAGCATATAGTCTTTCCACTTCTCTTTTCTAATTTGCCATTGGCGTAAACCGAGAAGTATACGGCAAGATCTTTCCCCTACATTGGGATCTTAGAAATTCACAAAGTCATCATAATGATAAAATAATATACTTGATGCGTTATAGCAATCGTTGATCTGTTGAGTGTTTCTGACATTCTTAATCTGCGAAAATAATGTCCGCTAACTCGATACCTATGGAAGTTAGACATGGTCACACTAAATGTGTCAATCTTATGATTTAAGTACATACCCTGTTTCTGTCGGTATAATACTTGTTACAATACTATACAATCTCATTGTTGGAAATTATCGTTGCTCTTGTTTGCAACAGGTTTAAGTTTTTCTGGGTTTTCGATTCGATGACTTTATTTGCGTATATATAAGAGAAGGTCTACCATGCGGCCGTCTCATTATATTTGCCAGCAATTTTTGTTTTTATTACTTTTTTAATCGTACTCAACTCATTTATGTACATATTCGTTCCTATTTTTTTATTTGACATGAAATTATTTTATTTAGCCATACACATGTTGCAGTGTAAAGCTGTTTTACATCCGTCACCTCACACATCAGGTTCAGTTGAAAACCAGCGCCAGGCACTAGTTGTCTGGCATTTCAGCTGAACTGGGTTTTTTGGTGCAGCCGAGAGCACACTCACCGCTACTTTTTACATCGATCTTCATACTTACTATTTGGTTTTTATTTTTTACTAACTTTCCGCCCGCGGCTTCGCCTGCGGAATTCGGTTATATTCCGCTGTTTAGATTTCCGTGTGGGAAATTTTTTCCGGAATAACCCTATTATTTAATCCGGACTTCTAACTTTACGTCTGCAAAATTTCAAAGTAATCGGTTCAGTAGTTACGGCGTGAAAGCGGAACGAACAAACAAACTCACTTTCTGATTTATAATATTAGTAAGTCATTATTTTCTATATCGATCGTGATTCTTATCATACGAATGAAACATAGTCTATTTTACGGATTATTACGAAGAGATAAGAATTAGGGAAAGTACAAAACAGTAAAACAGTAGCTTTAACAGGACAGATACCTATACAGATACCCATATATAGAGATAGACCATATATAGAGTAGTGGAGACTATCTACGGGCGCCGCACACTACGAGGTTCCGTACCCTAAGTCCTTCTGCCACTTCACTCACTGTCCGTCTGTCAGTTAAAATTTTCACAGATGATATAGCGGCAACATAAATACTATCTATTGCCGATATAACAAAAATTAAAAATATAACAGTTTTTTTTATTTAAGTTTATGGGTAGGCCAGTTTTTATCGAAAGATTAAAGGTCCTACGCAATGTAGACGATGGTCGCAAGCGACAAAGAAAATGCCCATTATCTCGACGAGCATATACGAAAACAAATATCGTCAACTCAAATAACTTCGCTAGACAAACAATCATTAAGAAAAAACAACCAAACACAACAGTTTATAAATTCTTCGTCTACCTACTTTTCGTGGCGATGGTACTCCTCGGCACGGTTATATTTTTTTTTTAATCCATTGAACCCAGTACGTAAATGTAGACATCAGTAGCATTGTTTAAGAAATCCGAAGTGCAAGTGAACGGACACTCAGGATCAGGACACGGAACGTGGAGCATACATAAAGTCACATGACTTACCTCCTTCTAACTAATCCGCTGGGCAGCAACGTAACCCTGGCTCCCGTCAGATTGTACAGCCTATGTTGGTAGAACGCCACCTTATCTAATTTCTCATCCCATAACGCCCTCTTTGGTATTTTAGTCGAAGTATATGATATCCTCAAGTTGCATCCTACAAAAAACACATGGGACGGATAATTACTATGATAAGGAAGGAAAGTGAAAGATAACAGGCTTATAAACTCTTCGAGTTAATTCCCAATATGATTTATGATGGCTTACAAAGCAGGAAGTTTGTATATTTTTGGAGGAGTGTGTCAGAAGCCCTAAAGGCTGCCAAAAAGGCCAGTCTAGCAAAGGTTATCGTGATAACTGAGTTGTGAAGGTTAGAGACACTCCAATATGTAAATTCCCCCCCCCCCCCCTCCCCCCTAACATCATAGGAAAAATGTAACTCACCTTCGAGCTTCATAAATGCTGTTGTAGTCTTACTGATGTGATACGTGTACGGATCGTAATCTGGAAATCTGTAGTGGTTTATCCAACCCTAAAATTATAAAAAAAGTTATAAATTCTACATCGGCATCGAGATTATTGTGCGTAGACGACAGAGCAATAGGAGCTGTCCACAACACGCCGCTCGCGTATTTGAGTAACATACTAAACTCAAACTGTGTGGTACCGGGCTTAGAATAGTACCAACCCATATCCTCCCATGGGTGTCGTAAGAGGCGACTAAGGGAACTCTCACCAGGGAAGCGGGCAGCAGCGTTTCTCCTGTGCGATATCAAATTACTGGGATCCCCAACCAACCTGCCAAGCGTGGGGATTATTGCAACCCAATAATGGAATGAAAGCCTTGGGGGAGGCTTTTGTCCAGCAGTGGACCTCTATAGGCTGAGAAGAAGACTCAAATACACGAGTGGGCGGGTGTTCTTTGACGTGGAAGCATGTCGATTGTGTGTATGAGCGGAGTGTAATACTCGATCCTTGATGATAGATCGATTGTCCTTGAAGTTTCTAGCCCGTTCTTCTCCATAAAGATCTTCGTTTTGGAATGGGCTTCAACTTTCTGACTCGAAGGATCAATTCACACGTACCACAACCACACCACGTCGCAGCGACAAAATGTGGTCAAGCTGTGGTAATGTGTGAAGAATGTCGCAGCGGCTTTTTGCAATTGTGTTGTGGTACGGACAAAATGTCGATGTGGTTGCGTTGTCTTTCATTCTCTTTGTCACAATACCATTTTTATTTCATCAAAAACTGAGATCACAGTAAACGTCAGTTGACTTAGTCTCTTTAAAAATACGACTATAGGCGTGCGATGTTGATGACGTCATGTCGTGGCGATGTGGCCGGGGTGCCGCCGCCGGTGGTGGCGTTGCCGTCGTGATGTGGTCGTATTATACACAGGTGGTCAATAACAACGGCAAAATGTGGTACGTGTAAATTGTAATATCTATTTTCAATATAAAATATACGCCCGACCACGTGTCGTCGTTGTGGTGTGGTTGTGGTATGTGTGAATTGACCCTAACTGGCTGAATGAGGATTACAGTGTTACTAACCTCGTATTTCTTCAAAGGCGTATGTTCTTTCACAGATGGTATCGTATACATAGTTGGCATAGCGCTACTGCGCTTTAGTTGGAGCAAGCTGGAGGATTTCGGCTCAATATCACTAAAATATGTATCTAACACCCAGCTCTTCAAACTGCTTGTAAAGCAAAAGCACCATAGGCCGAGCACGAAACCGTTCCAAATACTTGAGTTCGGAAACAGGGTGAAGCTTATAAAGATGAGGAATGTGAGGAAGTACATGGAGAAATTGCAGAAATGGTTCGGTTTAGTGGGCAATTTTTGGTCTTTATTCATATTATTCTTGCTTGGGGGCGAGCCGAAGCTCATACATGCTGGTGGTGGTGGTCCAGGGTCCGCTTCTGGTGGCTTTCCGCTAGAACACAGAGGATCAGTGTCTTGGATATCGCCGAAACCATCTATGTTGTCTTCCAAAGCTTCGATCCCTGATTCTACTTCCATGTGGCTATCGTTTAGTAGCTCTTTTCTCGCTTCAGGTTCATCATCGTGGACTAAAAACATGGTTACGATCAAACGGGAGAATATTTAATTTTACTATGTGCGATTAATAGACTATAATACGCTACTCCCCTTTGCGTCGGGCAGTCGTAAAAAAAGGCGATTTCCGAAAAAATTAAACGTACAATACGCTCAAGATATACTTTATATTCTTTATTTTTTATGCTTATACTATGTTTCCTACTTTTCGCTCTGATTTTTACTACGTTGAACATTACACAAGTCCGTACGATAATGGCTTATGTTTAGTAATAAGCCCAATAAAGACTTACCTAAATTCTTGTGTGTATCATCACTGGAATCCGAATAGTTTCTACTATCTGCAGGAAGGCTTGGATCTCGCTCAGTTGCCTTAGCCGTCAGCGGTTGCGTCATTTCTGATAAGTTTTGTATACTGCTGTCTAGGGAAGATACCTAATAGAAACAATATGGTTTATAAACAAATAAACACGTATAAATAGGACCGTTGCATTTCACGATGACAGAACTATAGTTTTTACCGCTTTACCATAAGGTTGAAATTGCAATGAAGAATCTAGGATCGTGAAATGCAACTTCAGTTAGTGTGGGCAATAATAGTTCCGAAATTTAGCCATACTTGAAACAGTGCACAAGATAGTTTATGTAAGTAGTATGTGTTGCAAGTGTGAGCTTTGTTAACAGATTTATAATATCCTGAGCAATGAGGGGCGAAGCAAGGCGGATATGTTATAGTAAATATAGAGTGCCATTCATAAAATCGAGGATATTATTGTATAAAAATTCATAGCATCACAGAAAAATACCATACAGGTTATAAATACTTTAGACTTAGACTTTATTTCATAAGCACCACAAGATAAGCCAATCATAGGCCATAGACATAAATATTTTTAGCAATAGCATTCATATCAGAAACAATGTGCTGGATGCAGTGCACACTTAGGGCCGGAGCAGGCCTGGCATTAAAGCGCGGTTGTTCCCGCCAAACAGATATCAACATTACAGACGTTGAAATAAAGTTGTAAATAAATAAACTTCTATTGAATCTTGAATTGAAAGCACCAGTGTGAAAAGTGACACGGCGATACATCAAGTTATCCATTCCAATTTTAGTTTAACTGGCTTTTTATATGTTTACTGTACAATCAAGAGTCACTTTAAACTGGGTAAAGAAAGAAATAATACATACAAGATAGGCGCTAAAAACATAACCCTCCTGGCAGTCGGGTAAAAAGATACTTAAACTCGGTATGTATAATTATTCCATCAGTTTAGGTAGTTAACTCAAAGTAAAGAAAAAAGACATGTGATTTTTAGTTATCCGATTAAACCTATCAGTCACTTAAGTTGTTATGCTAAGTCACAGTTGTACTTTTGACAACTGAATAAAATTTGTTTAGTAGCTTTTTTCTATAATTGTGTTGTAAAAGTGCTTGACCGCAATCCCGCCTGATGGTAAGCAAAGATGCAGTCCTTGATAGTAAAGCGCACTAGTATATTAAGCCTATTCACTCAAAAAAACTGAGTGAATAGGAACTATAGGAAGGAAAACAGCAGTTGAGCGAAGTGATGCAATGCTAATCCCAACAACACGAACAACGATGTTGCACCAGAGGGAAATTGATCTGGAGACCCTCGACGACTAAACTCCCGACACAACAACATTTGGCGCATCGTACCCGCGCACATTGCAATACAACTGCTCAGATCAGTCCTCCGTACGACTTCACCAGACATCATGCCGGAACACGACGATCACTTGGCGGCAAGACTTTGTCTGGTGGGTGGTAACTTCTGCCGGCGGCTGATGTTATGGCCTAACACCGAGAAAATCGGTTGGTTAGGGCAAGAGATTTTTTTCTATACTTTTAGTTAACTACCTAGTAAACGAAGGAGTATAGTTTGATGTGCAGCCGTGCGTACACGGTTAACGTTATTTATTTTCGACTTTATTTTTAGAGACGGAATGTCGATTTCTGTGTGGCAGCGAAAACTGCGTTGAGGTTCGTCTGCACTGCGCCGGCCTTTAGGAAAAAAATGTAGTTATTCATATTAGATACCTAAACAATACATAGACACTGACAATGCTTGAATGCAGGTAACTTCTTATCACTTACATGTTCTTCAGCGTCGATCAAGGTGAGCTATGGCAGTGTCATTAATACAATAGTTTAGATAACAGTGTAATGATTAATGAATATGAATGAAGTGTATTTTTTTATTGTCTTCTTTTGTAAACAAACATGGCGTATTGGAAGTGAAACTTTGAGAAAAAATAATTTCATTTTGAATGTTTATTCAAATCGAAACAGTTTTTGATATAAGTAGTCTGTTCCAAAAGTCTCATCATCATCTAGAGTCCCAGTCGTATCCGAAGCTTTTTTTTTGTGGCGTAGCGGCCGCGTTCGCTACCGCTACGCCACAGAGGCTGTCTGTACCAAAAGCATCTGATGAAAATATAAACAAATTGATCAGAAATAGTATTTTTGGATACCATTTTGTAGTGCTATTTGAATTGAATTTTCAATTGCCACGATTTGCTAATTGAGGGTTTGATTATTTGAATACAGAAATCGTCTCAAATGTTTTTTATTTGACAATTAAGGTTAATTTGATAACCTTTATATTCATCGATAACTTGTCAGATATAATTTAATAACATCTGGAAAATGTGGTGAGATATAAAGTGGAAACTTAAATACAGGTTACTAATTCTCTAAAGGCAGTGATTGCGTAAGAATTTTACCTGAAAAGGATTTGTTTACTTTTATCAGATATACAACGGAACTCATCATCCACCAGCTCTCATCGCAATTTATTTGGGTTCCGCTCAAGATACTGAACTGTATCAACTGTATGTACATCCTATCTTACTAATATTATAAATGTGCAAGTTTGTATGGAAGGATATTTGTAACTCTTTCACGCAAAAAGAATGTACGAAGATGGAAGGATATTGCTAAACTGAGGTATGGAAGAAACCCCGCAATGAAAACGCATGTATAAACATGATTTTTAGCAATACATAATGCTGAATAGCTGCAAATTTGTATTTTGTGGTTAAAAATGTTTAGGAACTTTTCATAACTGCACAATACTGAAAGTAATAAGACGAAAGTTTTAAGAAAATTTTAACCATTTCATGAATGAATATTACGTGTTAGTGTGAAATTCCTATTCGTTTAACCGAGCTGCGGCAGCCGTTTTGCCATCTCTTTTGTCACAGATGGTTTCCTTTAGATTTTAAACTATACATCACCACGTTTAGATATTAACGAATCGGATACTTTTTTATACCGCTATTCCCGCGGGATCGAAACTTATGCAAGTGAAATCACGAGGTGCAGCTATTAGACAATAAAATAACGAAAAACTTTTCTTTCTTCGGATACCGGGTAATAAATACTTTTGGAACAGTGTGTAATTGCTGCGGAAAATTGTGGCTTTCACACAGTTTCTGTTTACAAAATAGGACATGTAAGAAAGAGTACATTGTATTAAGTATTTTACACATCAGTCGGCTAACTGCTCCAAATGCACAATAAAAGGCGCATGAGAGACCCTTTGTATTGTAGTTAAGACTAGACGTGATTCCTTAGAAGTCAATCGATGTTGGCCGACCGATGTGTACAAGATATTTGTATTTTTTTTAGATATTTTATGGTAGCAAAACTTACCTGGTTGTCTGTATCTCCCACACTCTGCTGATCCAAGTCCTTGATTGCCGAATTTTCTTCTGAATCTGATGTTGAATTTTCTCTTGGTATTGATTTTTCCTTTGTATCTAATTTAAAGAAGGGAATATTATTAGGTATTTAATTTTTATGAGATTTTTGTTTGAGAATAATGTTTTTCTTTGGTTTCAAATAGGTGGAGCTTATTATTAGCTACTATGTTACTTCTTATCTATCGCCTGTGTATAAAAAAGGTACACAATGGCTACATATCAAGCTATACATTTCCAGTGTTAGGTGACCTTGCATTGTTTTAGTTTTTACTTCAATCAGAAGTCAGCTTATACTGGTTATTTATAGATTTTTGCGTACCTATATAATGAGTAATAATTGTAGTCTTCAGATAAACTTAGTGGCGGTAACACACTTACATTGTGAAATAAAAATACTTCGAATTAGATTCTATTATGACCTTGCACCTACTCTGAATGAGTAGGTACTGTTGTAATACATCAATTACAGCTACTATTTCAAGTAAAATGTGTGCTTTGGAATTATGAAATACAAATAGAGATATGATAGAGATCAAATTAAATTATATTTGAAATATTAATGGAACATACTTTTAAATTCTAAGACAATGATAAAATTTTCTTCATTACGCCAATTTCATAGAATGCAGCCATGATATGTATACTATATCTGCATGATTTGCAACTATAGTACATATCCATGGGCATACCCAGGTAGGGGCAAGGGGAGGTACCTGCCCTCCCTGGAAATCTCGCAGGACATGTATGAACTACCCTAATTACTAAACAAAGTATAAACAAGGTCTTATCTCTAACTTTTAAATAAACCACGTAGTAGACACTAACAAAATGAATGGTGAAATTGCCACAAAACTGTAACTATAGCGCACAATGATTACCAACTATAGCGCACAATGATTACCAACTCAAAAAATTTGGCTAGGCCTAGGCCTGACTTGCTAGTTGGTTGCCAAAATTAACTTAAGATAATATTTATGCTCTTTCTCCAGACCCACTTACTGACAGTTTATAAGTTCATATAATTGTAATTTTTTTTAACTCAGCTTTGTATAAATATGTATGTAAACCCTTTATGCCTAGAGGCTTTTATTTTGACAGTAAGTTTATACAAAAATTAATTATTTATACCACTATTTAATTTAAATTTTTTTTTTTTTTTTTTTTTGTTTTGTTGGTATATTGGTGGCTAGCAGACATGGTAAATAATAATTAATGTTCTGTTTTGTAACTTTATTTACTTTAGATGCCTAGTATTGCATACTCAGGTGTTTGCTAAATGAACAGACAACTGCGTTGCTGGGACTTTTTTATGCCACTTCTTCTTCCCAGTAAAAGCAGTAAGAAGTGGTGAAGAGTGAAAATTACAAAATACAGTCCCCCTAAATATGCGTGTATTTGGGGGGATTTTATAATTTTGATGTTCAAAAAGTGCTGATTCTCAGCCTAATGTGAATAAAAGACTTTGCTGTAGGGTGATGATGATGATGATGGGAAAATTCAACTCAAATGATATTACATAAATATTTAAATTAATATTTAACACTATAATTTGTTGATGATTAAGGGGTTGTATTATATTTGGAAAATGATATCGACTCTTGAAAAGCAATCATGTCTAAGCGACAAAAATTCGTAAATTCAGTTATACATATACACCATTCGAACCGCCAGATTATTCTGCGTCGTTTGGTGAATATAACTCAATTTACGAATTTTTGTCGCTTAGATATGATTGCCTTTCAAGCGTCGATATGATGAATGATATATTATATACTACTCTGACTTTGAGTAACCTTAATTTTGTAATAATAAGAACAATGAGAAATGTTATAACCTGTGTTCACACATATTAAACTTTATTACGTAACTCCATTACAAAATGGTTCTCTATTACTTTAAACGATTAAAGTAATTACCAACATTAGTAAAAAGGGCTGGTGCCCACAAATCCACATTAATCTTATTTTACATACTCATACTAACATAATAATAAGGTAAAGAGCATTTCAGTGTTTGCCATGAATATTTATGAGTGATAGTAAATTGTGTTTTTACCTTCAACTGAACGAGTTTTCATATCTTCAACTGCTTGAGCAATTTTAAACTTGAAGTCATGGAATATCTTCCATGTTTCATTGCTCTCCTTGCCTTCTTTTACATCAGGAGTCACGTCAGGTGTACTCCGCTTGCCCAATCGGTTCAAGTACTCCTTCATTGGAGATGATGTCACTTCCTTAGGTACAGAAGCCTTTGCTTCTTCTGGTTTACTTTCAATAGGTTTGGCATCTTCAAACTTTTCTAAAGCTTTTTCGGAGCGAATTGATTTAAAATATTTATCTATAATGGAGGATGACCTCTCTCCTCGTTTAGGACTTGTACTCTCTACAGGTGTGCTAGGAGGATCACACTGTGGGGTAGGGGGGTCATCTTCACACACATGGTACAACTCCTCTAACTCCTCATTATTGGCATTGTACCTAAAGGATAGGGATGAATTTGGCGATTTACCTGAAAATATAAACACTGTTACACCACTGGCAATTCACAAAAAAACCTATTTTTATTATTTTCATTTACCCATTCTATATTCAATCTAAATAAATTAACATTGTTTATAACATGGTCTAAAAATAAAACACAAAGACAAGAACGCAAAAAGCTAAGAACAGTAATGAAACACGATTAGTGAGGCGAAGTGGTGATCTATTTGGTGCTGATTGTTTGTGTTATAGTCTTTGTTGTCAGAGGGACAAAATCCAATATCGAAACTTGCACATTAATCTAGAAGCTGATAAAGAACCGGTCCTCGCGGACACTGACGTATACTATTTATTTAAGTAAGCAGGTTTCTTGTTCCGCGTAAACAACCGTATGCTAAAATTATTTAATTAAAGCTGTTGGCAAATATATTGGACACATACCCACTCCAGAGATCTCCATGTTATTAAATTGAAGATACCAATTATTTATATAAAACCATTGTTTTAATTATTTGTGTCACGCAACTAACTCCTATTATAAATATCATAAATTAACTTCTGAGTCTACTTCTCTTAATTAATTTATATAGAACTTGCTCTACTCGCTGGATCAAAAATAAGATTTTCTTGTCAGTCAACAACTGTCAACTCAACCAACGTCAAGTTGTCAAATTATAAATGTCATTCATAGGAGTCTTCCTTGTTACTGTTACCAAAACAGTTTAGTCGACTCTATTTTTTAAAGAGGCGATTTATTTTCGGACATAAGGGTAACCAGTTGTTTTAGTCAGTAAAAGTCTGACACACCTATCCACTCCGCCCAGAGCGGGAGAAGTCATTTGAAGATTTCCCATTTCAACAAAAAAAAAAAGGGTAACAAGTTGTAGCCCTTAAGTCCTTAACTATTATACTATTACTAGCTGACCCGGCGAACTTTGTTCCGCCTTAAAGGCAATAAATATCACATGATCTTATTTTTTACTTTTTTAAATTAGGATAATTAGGGTAGCACAAAAGTGTAGGGAGAAGTCGAAACAATGAAGCTCGTAATCATCATCATCAACCTTTTTTTATCGCCCCCCTGCTGTAATCTGTAATCACCACGCTTGCTCAATGCGGGTTGGTGATTTCAGACTTAAATAAAGTCCAGGTTTCCATAAGATGTTTTCCTTTACCTTGTAATCAATCCGGCTTGTAAAAATTCATCATTAAATCACAATAATAGAATAAATAGAATAAATTACATAGAATAAATTTCATTTTCTCTACTTTGTGGAGGTGCAAGGTACCAGGGTAGCATAAAACTGTAGGAGAAGTCGAAACAATGAAGCTGATTCATTCCCACGGGAACGACGGGAACGGGATAAAAAGTATTCTATGCCCTTCTCCCAGTTCTTAGCTCCCTACCAATTTTCAACAAAATCGGTTCAGCCGTTCTTGAAAAATAATTTTGTATACTATTTATAGATACGAACAGAACGGTGAGAGAATGAATGGTAAGAACTTTTATTGTGCCTAGTTTGTAGAGGTGCAAGGTACCAGGGTAGCACAAAACTGTTTGAGAAGTCGAAACAACGTTTCCGATATCACATGCTTTTTCAAGCAATCAACGCCATCTGCCTGGGTGATTTGTGAATCTGAACCATCCAGGGCGCCACTCAAACGCATGCAGAAGAAATCATTTAAATCGGTCAAGCCGTTTAGGAGGAGTTCAATGACATACACACGTACAGCAGAATTATATATATAAAGATATTATATCGTGTATTATTACAATATATTATGGAATCTGTGGCGTATTGTGTCACAACACCATTTAATATTAAAACCCTCAACACTTATTATTTCCGACACCAAATAAACATAACTCTCCTTGCGGCTTGCATCGCGGCAGTACGTATACAAACCTTACGACAAGCAGTCGTTATTACAGAGTAGACTTTAACTCTCATAAGTGTCCCAGTGTTTTTCCTCCACGACTTTTATTTAGGAGTGTACCTCCAGATTGGTGACCCCGACGTGATACAAACGCGGCGGCAGTGAATGTGGAACCGGAGTTCAGCAGTAAGCCAAACTGAGATTTTTCCCTGCCGCATCTAAAGACGCTGCAACGTTCCCAGGCTGGTTTTAACATTAACCGCCGGGAAATTCGCAGTTCGAGAAGTCGCTGAGCAGGTATCTAGTACATACCCACCGGCTAGCTCTGGCACGCTACGTGCTCATCAGCTCCGTAAGTTGGAAGATTCATCAACGGATTGCAGCGAGTTTGTTTTTACCATAATAAGCATAATTCTTGCGTTTGGTGAAAATTGTATCGCTTTCCGGACATCGACCTTGAAGTACCTACGTATCTTCTTAATAGTCTGTGCCTTGAAGCGGAATCTTTATCCGCTATCTGTTACGATTTATCTGTAATATTCTATGGTAATTTGTGCGCGCTTATTGTTTTTTAAGTGTAAATGACGCCATTGTAACGAGATTTATATTGTAATTATTTTTATTTATTTATTTTTATTTTATTTATATTTTATTTACATTTACTTTTACCTCTTACAAAACTTCATAATTATTTTGTTTACTTTTTGTTGATATTGTTTTGTTTTTCGAGTGTATTTTGTTAATAATTAGTACTGGCCGAGGCTTATTTATTAACTATTGCCTATCGTGTTGAATGCTTCATTCATTCATTGTTTTTACATTCTGTCCATAACTTTTGTGTATAGTTTCAAGTCTCTCTTATAATTTCAATGAAGCTGACTGTGTGGTAATTGGAACTATTTATACTTGAACTGTTTATTCTTCATTCGATAATATATACAATTTTATTTTATTGTACTTGAAATGGAGGACCAACAAATACAGGACAAACTTAACCAAATTTTGGCAAATAACCAAAGACTAATGCAACAAAATGCGGACTTGCAAGCACAATTAAATGCCCATAGCATGCAGCACCCTGAGGCATATGCGGTCCGTCCAAAACTGCCTCCTTTTTGGCACGAACACCCCTCTGGGTGGTTCGCTCACCTTGAATCACAATTTGTTTTAGGCCACATTACAGTGGATGAAACTAAATATAATTATGTCATTTCACAATTTGATTCTAGGATCTCACATGAAGTTGAAGACCTGGTTACTAACCCTCCCCCGAAAGGTTGCCGATATGAGTGGATTAAAGAGAAGGTAATCAATCGTTTTTCCACCTCCGAGTCACAAAGGGTTAGACAGCTGTTGTCAGGTGAGGAGCTTGGTGACCGCAAGCCTACCCAGTTTCTGCGACATCTAAAGTCTTTAGCTGGTAAGACTCTTACAGATGATAAAATTATCAGAGAACTGTGGCTGCAGCGCTTGCCAAATACCGTACAGGTAATTTTGACAACCCAAGGTGACCTCACTTTGGACAAGGTTGCCCAATTGGCTGACAAAATATTAGAGGTCAACCCTGTCTCCGTCAATGCCATTTCTCCCTTTCCAGCTAGTGCCCCTGACCTTGCTGCCATTACTGTGCAGATGCAAGAGCTGTCGTGTCAGGCGGCCGCTTTAACCACAAGGCAGCTCAAATATAGGAGATCTAGTTCTAAGTCGCATTCAAAACCTAGGTCTAGATCTGCATCCCTGGCGGACCGACAGCCACTGTGTTGGTACCACCAAAAGTTTGGTATGAAGGCCAACAAATGTAACAAACCCTGCTCTTGGTCGGGAAACCAGCAGAACAATCAGTAACAGCGGCGATTGATTGTTTTGCTAGTAGCCGCTTATTTGTAGTGGATAAAGAGACCAAATTCAGATTTTTATTAGATACTGGATCTGATATTTGTTGTTTTCCCAAAAAATTGTTACATATTAAAGTAGCAGATGCAAACTACAACTTGTGTGCTGCAAATGGCAGTTCCATTAAAACTTATGACTGTCGTAGTTTCATACTTAATCTTGGTCTCCGCCGTGCATTTAAATGGAACTTCATCATAGTTGATGTTGATACCGCCATCATTGGCACTGATTTCATGGCTTTCTACAATTTACTTCCCGACTGTAGAAACAGAATAATACGCTGCGAAGTTACTGGTCTTACTGCTCCAGCCTCTGTAGCTAAATTTAACCAGCCCGGTGTAAAAACTGTTAAAATTGAAACTTCAGAATTTCACAAAATCCTATCTGAATTTCCAGTGATCACGAGACCACCCGGCATACATCCATCGCGAGGTGAAGCACAACACTGTGCATTACATTAAGACGACCGACGGCCCACCAGTGGTGTCTCGGCCGCGCCGCCTCGCACCGGACAAACTGCGCGCTGCGCAGAAAGAGTTTGCGGACATGGTGCAAGCTGGTACCGCACGACCCTCCAAGAGTCCATGGTCCTCGCCATTGCACCTAGCCTTGAAGAAAGACTCTTCATGGCGCCCCTGCGGTGACTACAGACCGCTGAACGCTCGGACTGTACCAGACAGGTACCCCGTACGCCATATAGGGGATTTTGGCCATGTTCTCGCTGGTTCTACCATGTTTAGCAAAATCGATTTAGTTAAAGCATACAATCAGATTCGTGTAGACCCAGCCGATGTCTGTAAAACAGCCATTACAACACCATTTGGCTTATATAAATTCCCTTATATGACGTTTAGCCTCAGAAACGCTAGACAAACTTTCCAACGTTTTATCGATGAAATTGTCCGAGGTTTGGATTTTTGCTTTCCATATGTCGATGACATACTTATATTTAGTAGGGACACTATGGAGCATCGTAACCACTTACGCATACTCTTTAAACGATTGTCTGATTACGGTGTAGTAGTCAATCCGACAAAGTGTGTACTAGGTACGTCTGAGTTATTTTCCTCGGGTATAAAGTCTCCATCGAAGGCATAAGCCCCTCGGAAGAAAAAGTCCAAGCCTTAAAAGATTTGACCCTTCCTAAAACAGCCCAAGGACTCCGCAGGTTCGTGGGCATGATAAATTACTACCGTCAGTTCCTTCCCAATGCAGCTATGACTCAAGCGCCGCTCATTGACTTCCTTACAGTTACAAAACTTAAGGGAGCCAAGCTCATGCCCTGGACACCTGAACTGGAGCACGCCTTCCATGCATGCAAGGACAGTCTCTCACAGGTTACCAGGTTAGCACATCCTGTACCTAACGTCCCATTGGCTTTATACACAGACGCATCTGGTACTCAGGTAGGCGCGTGCTTACAGCAGCAAACCGAACAGGGCTGGCAACCAATTGCCTTCTTCAGCAAGAAGCTTACGGAGAGTCAATCAATGTGGCCAGCATATTATCAGGAACTCTTAGCTGTATATTCGGCTGTGCAGCATTTCCGGCATATATTAGAGGCGCAACACGTCACAATATATACGGATCACAAACCTCTCTTGTATGCGTTCAAACAACGTAGAGAAAAACTGCCACCCAGCTAACTTAATCAGCTAACTTTTATTTCCCAATTTACTACTGACATACGGCACGTAAAGGGAGACGACAACGTCGTTGTCGACACAATGTCACGCATTGAAGTCGTCTCGCTCGAACCCGACTATGCTGCATTGGCTCGAGCACAAGAGGCCGACGATGAGATAAAAACCTTATGTGACACATTTCTCAATATGCAACGTACTTTAATTCCAGGCAAAGAGACGACCAGCCAGTGTGACGTTTCAACGGGCAAACCGCGCCCCTATCTACCGGCATCGCTGCGCCGTCTCACCTTCGACCGTCTACATGCACTCAGCCACCCCGGCGCTCGCGCCAGCGTCTCGTGGCACAGCGTTACGTGTGGCCCGGCGTTGCGCGCGACTGCCGCGCCTGGGCGAGGGAATGCGTCCACTGTCAACGCGCCAAAGTGACACGCCACGTATCCGCACCGCTCGGAAACTTCAACCCACCATCATCCAGATTTCGTCATGTCCATTTAGATATAATTGGCCCTCTGCCAACATCGAGAGGTTACTCATATTGCCTGACAGCGATCGATCGTTTCTCTCGATGGCCCGAGGTTTGGCCAATGACTTTGATAACCGCAGAGGAGGTAGCTGATCGGTTCGTAGAAGGTTGGATCGCACGCTTCGGCGTTCCTACAACCGTCACGACTGACCAAGGCCGCCAGTTCGAGTCCGACCTTTTCAAACGACTCATGAACGTTGGCGCGACTGATCGAAAGCGAACCACCAGTTACCATCCTCAGGCTAACGGCATGATCGAGCGCTCTCATGTGCCACAACGACACCTGGCACCGAGCCCTACCGATCGTTCTTCTCGGCATTCAATCTGCCTTGAAGGAGGATCTCGAATGTTCAGCTGCCGAGCTTGTTTATGGGGAGAATTCCTGATAGCCAGTCCACCCCATACCACTGACAACGCACATGATTTTATAACGACTCTGCGCGCTAAAATGTCTGCTCTGCGTCCAACTCCAGCGTCGCGACACGCGCGACCGACTTCTTTTGTTTTCAAGGATCTCCAGGATGCTTCCCATGTAGAGATGGGCATTTACCCGGTAAAAACCCGAACTATGGGTAAATACCCATTTATACCTATTTTTACCTACCCAATTTTAATTATTACCGGGTAAAAATTATAATCAGTTTAATTTAGGGTAGATCCGTAGTTACATCGTTATTATTATCGCAGATCATATTTTAATCAAGTTACAACCTGACACTGACCAGTAAATTGCAAAAAATTCGAGAAAATCTGAATTACACGGGCTGCCACTACGGAACAGGCTATTTGACAGATTTATAATTTTTATCTGGAATTACTTGGTTGCGGTTAAGAAGTTCACCGAAAGTATGTTTTTTTAAATTTTAAATACGTATTTCGTAAGAAATATGCAAATAAAAATTCGCTACACTTCACACACACACGCACCGCTACACAACATACACACACTGAGCCCCACACAACGCACACACTATCCCACTTACTCATCACTCCTCAGTTTCCCATGTCTTTCTTCGAGACGACACCGTTCGCCGCGCACTTCAACCTCCCTACACTGGTCCATACAAGGTAATGTTACGGACCGACAAGTTAATCGACATCGACATGGCAGGTAAACGCGTGACGGACACTATCGACCGCGTGAAGCTTGCATACATCGCACAAGATGAGAGCGACCTCTCCCGGGTAACCGCTCCGCAACAGATCGTAGCGCCCGCGCCTGCCGTGCAAGCGCCTCCTGCATCCGCGTCATCCGCGCCCGTACAGCCGACTGTACCACCTGTTGTTCAACAACCAGTTACCACTCGGTCAGGTCGCACTGTTAGATTTAAGGATAGGTTAGACCTTTAGCTTAAGTTTTATTTAATTTTTTTAAGCTTATTTGTTACCTATTGTTCGTTTGTATTTCCTACTACTATGTGTAATTTCTATTTTTCTTAGTATGTAAATAGCTACTTGTTATTTTCTCCGTAGGGGGGTAGTTGTGGCGTATTGTGTCACAACACTATTTAATATTAAAACCCTCAAGACTTAATGTTTCCGACACCAAATAAACATAACTCTGCTTGCGGCTTGCATCCTTACAAACCTTATGACAAGCAGTCGTTATTACAGAGTAGACTTTAACTCTCATAACTCATCTCAGTGTTCCCAGTGTTTTTCCTACCATTGTTAACTAGCGTTAAGTTACGCCTATAATTGTGATAGTGAATTAAAGTGTTTTTCCGGTATCCACGACTTTTATTTAGGAGTGTACCTCCAAAAATTTAATGAAAAATCACACGTATATTCATAGCCTTTTTTTCATTGTTCAGTTACATGAAGCGATTATCTTTTGGTAAGGTATTCTCTTTCCGTCACATCACTATTTT
This sequence comes from Sesamia nonagrioides, assembly GCA_017933935.1. Taxonomy (NCBI): domain Eukaryota; kingdom Metazoa; phylum Arthropoda; class Insecta; order Lepidoptera; family Noctuidae; genus Sesamia; species Sesamia nonagrioides. The sequence goes on along the minus strand of JADWQK010000137.1, from coordinate 663,262 downwards.
CAATTTTCAGTTTCCAATTAAATCCATAGCATCCATACTACAATATTATAAATGCGAAAGTAACTCTGTCTGTGTATCTGTCTGTCTGTCTGTTACGCTTTCTCGTTTACACCTCTCAACCGATTTTGATGAAATTTGCCACAGACAATCTTTAGACCCCGAAAAGAACACAGGCTAAGGCTACCTTTTATCCCGGAAAAAATTGATGTTCCCGAGGGAAATCTAAAAAGCGCGTTACAACCGAACTCCACGCGGGCGAAGCCGCGGGCGGAAAGCTAGTAATATTATAAATGTGAAAGTTACTCTATCTGTCTGTTACGCTTTCCTGCATAAACCTCACAACCGATTTTGATGGAATTTGGCACAGTCCACAGACAATCTTTAAACCCTGAGAAAGAACATAGGCTACCTTTTATCCCAGAAAAATTTGATATTCCCGAGCGAAATCTAAAAAGCGCGATATAACCGAACTCCACGCGGGCGAAGCCGCGAGCGGAAAGCTAGATGTTTATAAAGTTATGTGTACAGCACCCTAATTGCGTAATACACTATTACTAGCAGTTGGAATAATTTTGAAGCTTATTGCTACTCAATTGGTCCATTTGTTCGAAAAATGTCTCTGCTTACTGTCTAGTTTGCTATTTAAATAACTCAATGAATGTTGTTCATCTGTCAAAATTAAACCCATTGCAAGTGCAACTGATAGTGTGTTAAGCAATTACACCACTGGCCTAGTGATTTAGGTAATTACCCCAGATCAGGACGACGAATTCGAATATACGGATGCACAAATGAACAGTATAGTGTGGTAGTTCTTAGTCGATTATGATTTGTTATTTTCTAAAGCACCACTCTAAAATGATTCAGTATAATCTGTGTGACATCAGTCAGTCGACCTCCTGTCAAAAATAACATCGCGACTGATCGCGACAAGAATTCTTTGTGGTGTTTTGATTTTTGCGCATATTCCATCAAAAATAATGGAATTTACATTTACGATTAAATACAAAGTGCATTAAGTTTAGTAAGAAACATGAAGTACTTATTTGTGATATTTTTCATACTTGGTTCGTACGGCGTAGGCTCTGTTGTGGACAGTGGTGGGAAGGTGAGATTGCACCGATTGCGCCGCATTTATTATTGATAGAGCCATGAAATATGTAAAGACAAGGTGATTTAGTTGTGTGCTGAGCGGTGTTATTGTTGTTGTAGGAAAGTACGGAGTTGTCTCGTGCTTACGATGACCGGCCTTTGTTGTTTGCCACGTTAGGGGGCGGCATGGTCGCCGTTGAGCCTCTGGCAGGCAATATTATATGGAAACTAAAAGATGGTGAGCAATTACTTTTATTTCCTTTATCCATACTATCCATACTAATATTATAAATGCGAAAGTAACTCTGTCTGTCTGTTACGCTTTCCCGCTTAAACCCCTCAACCGATTTTGATGAAATTTGGAACAGACAATCTTTGGACCCTGAGAAAGAACATAGGCTACCTTTTATCCCGGAAAAATATGATGTTCCCGAGGGAAATCCAAAAAGCGCGATATAACCGAACTCCACACGGGTGAAGCCGCGGGCGGAAAGGTAGTTTAGTAATAATTTAATTTGATTTATGGCTGGTATTCTGTAATAACAGAACATAAAACAATGGTAAAATTTGAATTTGCATCATAATATTTCATGTTACATTATAATTTATCAGATATTGAAAATACTCGTCAGTATTTCACTTAAGCAGTTCATTTCACATGTGGCTTTAATCTTTGATAAGACATTACTTAGTTGATTACAGGATAAGAAAACTACCATATTACAGTAAACAACTATTAATATCCCTTTGACATTCTGTTTTCTAAAATATAATTTCTTAAGGCCTTTCCTTTCTTAAGACAAAATATTAAATAATGTCTCGTCTCATGTAATTTAATATATATATAGATTAATTAATCTAAGATTTTTATTATTTGGTAACAACAAATTGACACAATAGATGCATTCCTAAATTAAGGATGAAATAAAACTTCAGATTTTATTGAAAACACTTTAATTTATTCATATCCTATGCTACACAACATAAAAACTACATTCAGCATTACAAAATATACAATAGGTGGCCTACATTATTATTTTCTCAAAGATTATTTCTAGTAACTTTAAAGTTCTTTTCTCCCAGATACATACATAATCAGCCTATAATGTTCCCACTGTGGGGAGACAGGCCTCCTCGCTGGCCCAGTGTGGGTTGACTCTGTTTGTCTGTCTGTCTCAGACACAAGTATATTTTGAAATAAAAATATTATCACTTTATTGATGTTATCAGTTTTTTTAATACACTTAATATAAAGCTGAAGAGTTTGTTTGTTTGAATCTGCTAATCTCAGGAACTACTGGTCCGATTTGAACAATTATTTTTGTGTTGGATAGACCATAAATCCAAAAAGGCTTTAGGCTATATATCATCACTCTGCAATCAATAGAAGATGAGAATATAAAAAAAAATGAAACTTATGCGGGTGAAACTGCAGGGCACAGCTAGTACTTGATAAAATGAGATAATCTCCATAATTAATCAGTCTATAGTTTGAGTACCATCCTGTACTTTATTATAAGTATAAGATTTCCTCCTGATTGCCCTTTTGCTCCACCCACAGTGGGAGAGGTCATTTGATGATTTCCATTCTTCAAAAATGGTCCTAAAGTCTATACTTTATTACAGGTATGGCAACAAATTTTACATTTAATTAAACAAAAACATGAGAATTGTTTGTAACAGTAAACAACTAACCTTGGATTTAGCTGTTCTTTCACCCCATGGAATTTGGATCTCTTTTTCTTAGGTCCACTCCTAAAGCCATGATATATTGACACTTACTTACAACTATATTCCAATTACAAATAAACCACATGCCCACCCACGCTGCACTAGCACCTCTAGTGGCCAGTTCATATGCAAAGTTTTCATTCTCTGAGATATTCTAAGTCATGGCATAATGAGTTTAGGGCAAATATTAATTTATTGTAAGACTGTTAGAAACTCAAATATTTAAAAGTATTTTGTCTATTAAGTATGATTATTTTATAATCTTAAGTGTTGATATGATATTTTTTTAATATTCTCATAAATGGGGCACAAACCTCTCAGCAAGAGTGAAAGCCGTAATTGAACATGCAGGATTACTGCAGGTTGGTGCTCAGCAATAAGCTAGCATATAGCAATTGTTTTAAGTACATGTGTAAAGGTTTATTTTTTATTTAATTTGTATAATAGTGACTGTAGGAAAGTTGCTAGTAGATAGTTGGTTAGTAGGTAGATTAAAAAGTTTTAACTTTTAATATGTATTAATAGGTTATAGATAAGGAATGTTATCACCATGTGTGTGCCATATGTGTTATCACAAAAAGTAACAAGTTATCTTTCAATATTTCTGGACATTAATTATCATTTGTATGTTCATGCTTATGTTGGATTACCTACACAGATTTGTGTGGAAGTAGTGAGAATGAATGGATTAATTATACATAGTATAATTAGTAAGGTGCAATCAGTCAAGTGATAATAAATTATGTAGCTGCAATTATAGGACAATACCATTACGATTATAATAAAGAAAAACAAGAAACAGAAATATTTTTTTAAAGATCATACTCGTTTGAATGTTTTCATGGCTTGTCAGCATATCTGGTTGCAGAAAGGCCTCATATAACTTTATTAGGAAGTTAGGAAACATATGTTTTCTAATTATCTATATTATAACAATTTATTAAATGGGACCTTTCTCTGTGTGTCATGGCTTTGCTAGTGCGTCAACTTACTTGTGCTACGTTTATTTTACAAACCTAAACTTACCTATAATATACATCCGGTCTGAATTTCTTCGCTAGAGAGACTCCTAGAGCATCGATACTGTAGTGCGATTTAAACAACTCTTCCACGCGACGTACATCATCTGTCTGCTTTGCGTGGTGTAGTGTACAAAATAAAAATGGGTACCCCTCAACTCGCAGTAATAACTAGGCCTGGATAAACCCACAATGATACAACCTTGTGGGTACTCTTTTCGGTTCAATAGCCATATTAGCCTGCCATATTTTTTCTTTTGACTAATCATATCATTCATATTTGAATACATTCACTATATGTATACCTACTTCTGGTGGGTGCGGAGGCCCCCAAACTCCTATAAAATAAAAAAATAAATAATAAATACAATACGGACAAATTACACAGATTGAGCTAGCCCCAAAGTTCGAGACTTGTGTTATGGGATACTAACTCAACGATACTATATTTATAATAGATACATATATAGATAAACATCCGAGACCCATGCCAATCAGGAAAAGATCGTTTTCCATCATGACCTGGCCGGGGATCGAACTCGGGGCCTCCACGTCGCAGGCAGGCGTGTTGACCGCTGCACCACAGAGGAAGTCTAGGACGCTTCTGAGAGACGTCTAGCCATATACATACGTGCCCCTTATTTTTTTTTATCGAGGACTAACAATACGAAACAAGTTCCAGGCGAGATCATACGTCCTATGATCTCGCCTGGAACTTGTTTACTTGACGTGGCGACTCGTCGCGATTATCGACTTTATTACTATGTGTGTTTTGTATTGTCATACTGCATTTATTTATATGTAGACTGTATCACGAACATAAAAAAAAATATAAATAAATCCTAGAATGTTCATTTGAGGTTGCGACGTATTTACATACGTACGTATCAAATCTCTGTATTGAGTCAACGAAAAAACTCTGAATCACTCTGTTTATGTGTACTTCTTTCTAACTTTCTACTCTTAAATATTTGATTCAGAGTGACTCTACACTCTAGTACCTAGTCAATCGCGAAGTCTTTGATTCGATACTCGCACTGTCTAAATTAGTAAAAAGAAAAACGCGGGAAACCGCTGGATGCGGGAGCCGCAGGACCGGTCGCCGTGGAGATCCTTGGGGGAGACCTATGTCCAGCAGTGGACGGATTTCGGCTGAAATGATGATGATGACTGTCTAAATGCCCCATGCAAAGGATGGTCACATTTAGGGAAAGATACTGATAAAATCGATTCTAATCTATATTTTAGCCCTTTTCCAATAGCTGCGACACTTATTTTAACATATAATTTTTTGTCTTTTTTTAGAACCGGTAGTAAAAGTCCCAAATCAGCAAGCAGACCTGATGCCCCAGTTTCTCCCAGATCCTCGGCATGGCACCCTCTACATGTATGGACCCCGAGGCGACCAACAGATGTTGAAGAAGCTACCCTTCACCATACCGGAGTTGGTCGCAAACGCACCGTGTCGGTCAACTGACGGCATTCTTTATACTGGGAAAAAGACTGATACATGGTTCATGTTGGATCCTTTGACTGGATCTAGAGAACAAGTTTCAGGTATGTCTGAAGTATTGTATTTGTTTTTACGATTTCTAGAACTTTCTTAGAAGGTCCATGAAGTGCGAGTTCATAATACTGTAATTGCTTAGGACCGTATTACAGAACCTTACTCAAGATTTAAGCATTACTTAAAACTAGTTTCAACCAACCAAATAGCTTCAAACGAGATTTATGTAAAGCTTGAGTTTTGAGTGACGTTCTGTAATACGGACCTAACACAATACCATTAGCTTTAATTTTGACAGTGTAACAACATTCATTACGATTTTTTCGTTGTTAAGCGGACAAATTTTATGAAAATATGAAGCAATGCATTAAAATATCCTTCAAAATGATTCGGTTTGTGATTGAAAGTGCGTTCCGCAAAAATGTCATGGTCATGTACCCTATTATTATTATACTCTTTGGTCATGTGTGTCTATAGTTGAGCCAAATTCGATAAAGAATAGAGGTAAACAAACCGTTGCTAGGCAACGAGTAGTTTACACCTAAAAGACAGATGTTAACAACCTTTTCTACATAGATGATTTTCATAAAAGTAATAATCCTACTTCCTACTAATCTAAACAGTTTATGTTTAGATATTTATGATTTGCATAGAACGCTTAACCTATTTGAATGAAATATCACATATGTACATGTAAGCTAAGTTCCTAATAGGTTACATTTTTTGATACATATATATTATTATTAGTCCATTTTTGAAATTATACAATGCATGTGTTATGTAGTTGATTTTAAAGTAATTAAAATACGCAAAATTGTATTGACAAATGTCTCAACTTTATTCATGGGTTGAATTCCACAAAATGTGTTTAATATCTGGATTTCATCCATCTTTCTTTTTTTTGTAGGGCTATCACGTAAAATTATTGTCGACTTTTTAATGGTTTTTCGAAATACCAAGTTATCATGCATGTTATATTAGTAATTCTATTGAAATATGCTTCAATAGGAATTGTTAATAAATAGTTAGCATGTAAAAGTCGATAATCATGTAAATAACAGGAGATTAGTAAAACGTGAGTTGTGATAACCCTAAATTGGTTTGTTTACCTCTATTCTTTTTGGAGCTTGGCGGAAATATAGGTCATTGTGTTCGCTGTCTACTATTACTCACCTTTGTTTATGGTCTCATTGCATTGTATAGTCATTTAACATATAAATATTTTACAAAATATTACATAGTTCCATCAAATTGACCTCATCGATTCTTTCCGTTATAATCAAACATAGTTATAATGCTACGGTTTTATAGATTAGAACAGCATAATTATGTGTAGGCTTATCGACGTACGGTAATTACTTACGGTGCGGGCATGGACATAACATATGGCCCATACTTATAATAGTTATAATGACGTACCTATATTTATATTCAAATGTAGATAAAACTGTTGTCATTCAATATTGGATCGGAAACTTATAAAGCATAACATTTTTATATGAAACGAAAGTATTATAATTAAAATGAAAAGGACTTTCGCAAAGCATCTTTGGTCTAAACGCGTTGATCTGGAAAAAAGCGGCCTTTCAAGTTAATGAACTGTGAAAATTGTAGTCTTCTTCTTTTTGGTTTTAATGGCTCTGCGCGATTAGCGATTGAGCCAAAGACAAGTCATATTGTTTTTTTATTATTATTATTTATAAAACGGGGAAACTTGTATTTACAAAAGGGAAAATAAAATTTTGACACGGAATTTCGGATTGGATCAGGAAAGGACAGAATAATAGGATATTTATATAAGTATGAAAATTACATATATATTGAATAATATTTACAATTTTATGTTATTAATTAATATAAATGAAGAAAATATTTTATACACAGACGGTTCACCAGAGGATAAAAGGATGTTTACTGAAGTAGGAAGCGGAATGGGAATTTCAAGGAGGCTTTCATAAAATGAGACCCGATTATATCTAGGGCAGCACAAAAAGATATGGTTTAGGTCACCCACCTCACCGCATTCGCACAAATCACTGTCTAGTAATCCAAATCTAGCGAGTTGAGCAGGAGTGCAAACATGACCCAAACGCATACGAGTCAAAATACAAGTTACTCTTCTGCTCAACTTCAATTTAGAGAACCAAGGCTTTGACGGAACTGAATTCTGAATTTTAGCGTAAGCCCTTCCTTTCGATTGGCTTGAAGCAGACCAAGCAATTCTCCATGTTTCATCAAGAGTAGTTTTAGGCAAAGCACACAAATCATGAACACAATTAAAATAGTCCGACCAGTCACCACAAGAAACGGCCTCTTTAGCAAGACAATCTGCGCGTTCGTTGCCTGAAATACCAGAATGACCTGGCACCCAGGAAAACACCACTGTGTAACCCATCTGATAACATGACATCAGAAGGTTCCGAATTTTAATAACAATAGGGTTAACAATACCTGACTTAAATGGATATTTAGATAAGGCTTGTAGGGCACTCATACTGTCTGAAAATATTACGGTTTTTTTAAGTTTTGCAATAAGAATATATTCAACAGATTTTAACAGTCCAAGACATTCTCCTGAAAATACGGATGATTCAGGCGGAAGTCTTATTTTTTGGACTATATTGTATTGGGAATGGACAATTCCAATCCCAACTATACCATGGGGTGAATGTTTAGAAGCATCACTAAAAATAGAATGAAAATTTGAGAATTCGTTATTTAATAGATTATCTACAAATTGTACAGAATCACGCTGATTTCTCGGGATACTTGCATTAATTCTAACATCTGGAGGAGTAACTAATGCGCCATACATAGAATCAAAAGTAGGATAACAGTAAGAATTAAGTGTCGGGGCTTGTATGGCACAGAATCTTTGATAACTCTTAACAAGACAAGGTAGAGATTTATGAGACCAGTACTGACTATTTTCTGTGAATTCTACAAGTAAATGAAGCTTAAATCGTAAAGGATGATTAGAAAATTGCATTAATTTGAAAATGAACTTATCGGATAGGTATTGGCGTCTTAAATAGAGAGGAGGCTCTACACACTCTATTTGCATAGCATTAATAGGGCTGGACTTCATAGCTCCAAGAATGATTCTTAATGCCCTTGCCTGTATACTATCAAATTTCTTCATAGCAACAGTGTTACATGGTTCTAAAACAAAAGTGGCATAATCAAGAAGGCTACGAATAAGGGCGTTATATATAAGACGTAAAAAGAAGGAATGGGCTCCCCACCAGACACCGGTTAAACACCTTATCATATTCAAATTTCTTTCACACTTAGCTACAATGTAATCACAATGTGATACTCCGGTTAATTTCGAATCCAAAATAACTCCTAAAAATTTTGCTTCTGATTTCACAGGGATAGGATTACCTTCGTAGGAAACGATAGGATTGGCAGTTATTCTTCCTCTTGCAAACCAGACTACGGTACTTTTTGATACAGATAAATTTAGTCCATTATTATCTAACCAATCATGTAAATGACTAAGAGAGGTAGTTAAACAGTTACTAGCAATATTAATAGATTTGTCAGCAACGTAAAAAAGAAGATCATCAGCATACTGTAAAATGTTTGCAACTGAGTTCAAGTTTTTTTCTAGATCATAAGTGTAAACATTATACAATAATGGACTAAGAACCGAGCCCTGGGGGAGTCCTCTCCATACAAACCTAGAAAGTTGAGATCCATCATGGAGGTCTAATTTCAAACATCTTTCAGACAACATGTTAATAATAAAAGATATTAAAAGTTTAGGGACACGTAGGTCATGAAGTTTCTTATGAAGTACAGGAACAAGAACATTATCATATGCCGAACTGATGTCCAGAAATGCTGCTAAAACTGACTCATTTTTTGAAAATGCTATGCGAATATCCGAAACAAAAATGCTAATATTATCTATGGTGCTCCGACCTTTCCTGAAACCCAGCTGATTAACTGTCATAACGTTATTGTTTTCAATAAAAAATTCTAACCTATTTTTTACAAGGTGTTCAGTTATTTTAGCAAGAACAGATGAAAGGGCTATGGGACGGAAAGATGAAACATCTGAAGAAGGTTTATTTGGTTTTAATATAGGGATTATAGATTGCGTTCTCCATGATGGAGGAATATTACCTGAAAACATAACTGCATTGATAGTTTTTAAAAAATATTCTAATGAGTTATCAGTACAGTTTATCAAAAAAGAGTATGTTATACCATCTTCGCCGGGTGATGAATCTTTAACATAAGAGAGAACTCCTTTTAATTCTGACAAAGAAAAAGGAGCATTGAGATCAGAATGATTGCTTGTATTATTATATAAAGTGCAACAATGAATATTATTTAATTCAGGAGCAGACAAAGGAGCTAGTTTATCCATAAATTTATCAGCTAGCTCAATGGAAAGGACACCAAATGAAGAAGAAGAGAATGCCGATCTAAATCTACGAATATTCTTCCACACAACAGAAGAGCATACATCAGGATTTATGGACTCACAAAATCTTCTCCAACCTTCAAATTTTTTCTGTTTTAGGAACTTGCGTGTGGATCGAGCTATGAGAGAGTAACTTTCATAATTTTCTGAAGTCATAAGGGATCTGTATTTTTTCTCAGCCTGTTTTCTTTTCTTAATGGCCATAGTGCATTCATGGTCCCACCACGGTGGAAAGGGAATTTTGCCCTGTCTAGAACCTTTTAGAGGAAATAGAGTATTAGCAGCCTCAATAAGAAGTTTTGAGAACTCTTCTGTACATAGTAATCCATTAGAATCATTAATAGCAGTTAAGGAAGAAATTTTATTATCAACATGCTGTTTAAATATTACCCAATCATCTTTCAATTCTGGCAGTTTATGTTTTAATTTAGAACTGTATCTTAAGTTGGAAGGGGAGCAAGATATGTGTAAGGAGAGTATGATAGGAAAATGATCACTGCCAAGAGAGTCATCAAGGATATTCCAAGATAACAAAGAGGCTAAATTTGGAGAACAGAGTGAAAGATCAGGAGCACTTAAACATTCATTAGGCCCAGTAAGTCGAGTTGGAGAACTATTGTTCATTATACATATGTTTAAAGAATCTAGGATTTCAATCATCAAATTGCCATAGTAATTTGAAACAGAGCTGCCCCATGCCTGGTTTTGGCAATTAAAATCACCTAAGATCAAAAATGGGGAAGGCAAAACAGATAGTAATTGTTTAAACTCATTATATATAGAATAAGAGGGATGTGGAATATATACAGAAATAATACAAATATTATTTACAATAACAGCAATGGCATTAATACCATTACTGAGAAGAGGAAGTGGGAATACTTTATAGGAGAAAGTTTTACTAATGAGAATGGCCACTCCACCATACCCATCAGGTCTATCATTTCTCACTGTAACAAAACCAGAAATCCTAAATGGAAACTCTGGTTTCAACCATGTCTCAGAGAGACACAAAGCCATAGGCTTATATTTATTTAGTAAATAAATAATGTCAGATTTTTTGCTAATGGCACTTCTACAATTCCATTGTAAGATTTTGTGATCCATTATTGAATTGTTTATTAAGAGCTGTGAGTAATATATTGGCAACGTTGGACGGTGAAGAATTAGAAGTAGAAAGTTGTTGACTAGAATTTGTAAGTAATGTAATAAGTTCCAAAATAATTTCAGCAATAGATTTATGAGATATTGTATTTAATGATTGTTGCAGTACTTGACCATGGGACATTTGGGTAGACAAATTATTGTATTCATTTGCAATAGAATTATGCATGACACGATCATATCCTCCACTTGGTTTAGGAGGAACCCGGCGCTGACTAAAAGTAGTTTTTTTATAAGAAGTACTGGGTAACTGAGAAACAAAGTTTGGAGAGGGAAGATGGTGATTACTTGGTTGAGAAGGAGGAGATGCTGTAACATCAGCATAAGATTTGGAAACTGAAGGATGAATCTTGGCTGCTTCAGCATATGAGATACAACTATGGGCCATAGAAATTTTAATATTTTGTTGCCGTGTGAACTCAGGACAAGTCCTGCTAGTAGCAAAATGTCTACCAGAGCAATGGAAGCACTTACCATTTTCCACTATCACTGAGCAACTTTCTGGAGTGTGTTCATCTCCACACTTAAAACATCTGGGCCTAGATCGACATTGTGATTTAGTATGCCCAAATTTGCAACAGTTATAACACTGAATTGTGGGAAATATGTATAATTCTACTGGCAGAGCTGTGTAGCACATGTAAACACGTTTAGGAAGTACTTGCCCATCAAAAGTTAGAACTACAAGATTCGTATTAATAAAAGAAGAAATACCATCATTCATAGTCTTGCGTTTTATTCTCCGTAGCTTAACTATTTGCCCACAACCAATAGGAACAGTAATGTTTTCCTGAATTTCCTGCTCAGACCAGTCTTGAGGCACGCCCCTAACTATACCCACTCTTGTTACATTGAAACTTGGTATAAATATTTTATATGAAAGATTCAATAGCTCTGCATTTTCCGTGAATTTATTAGCAGCTTCAAAATTCGTAAAGGCCATTGAAATTCTGTTTCTTCCTATACGTTTAACACTACCATTAACAATGTTATTAATTTTTAAGTTTTTCAAAACTTTTCCAAATTGAATTGGATGTAAAGATACCGAATCATTTTCAATGGTCGTTACTCTTTGTACATGCACAGTAAAAGGACCCGAGTCCAAGCTAACATACTTTCTGGCAAAATAGGTTTGTTGCGGCTGTGAGAGACCCAAAACAGTCTCACTGTGTTGTGAAATTGAAAGGTTTTCATTGGCAGGTTTACTCAGGTGGCTGGGTGGTTGCATTTCAATTTGAGATTTAAGAGATTTAGAAATGTCAGAATTAGCTGAATCAGAATCTTCACATTGACATGCCTGGACAAAAAATCGTCCATCCTTACTCTTCCGTTTTTTCATATTGCATAGACGGCACCGCGGTTTGCGTGGTCTGATTCTTTTTCTATCAGAAAATTTGCCTACAAGGCCATCCTCAGTATCCATAGATGAGTCGTCGATGACCACATTGAACGCAACAGGCGGACCAGGTCCTGGCCCGCCGCCAGGATCGTCCGGGGGATCAACCCCCATATTAATAAAAGAAAAAGAACTTACCTAATAATTAGCAGTAAAATATCTGCACACTATATACACAAATAAGTAACTAACTACTAATAATATAACTATATACTAAATAACTTAACTGATCCACAATAATTAATTAAATTAAAGAAAGACCAGAAAAACACGACCGCCAGATTCTAAGTTTCCCGCGCTTTTTTCGAAAATTGTAGTCATGTACAATTAACAGATGGTTCGAAATTTGAACGTTCGGAAGCCAGCCAGTGATATACTATATATTAAATAGAACATAACTTTTTACTGAAATGCGATGAGCACTTTCGAATATTCGCTATCATTCTATGTTTGATTTTATTCAATAAATACCCTTCGATTTTTAAACGTCATTCTGGTAGAATTGTTTGGTGAGACAACAATAGATTCCAGGCTCTTTTTTGCCCTGTCTTTTGATCCCTGCTATGTGACATAACTGTTAACAGTGATCTTTATTTCACTGAATTCTAGAAGAGTCAACTACCATTTGGCCAAGTAGTAGTTATGATAGCGAAGTTTTTGTAAAGGTCACCGACCGATGACTCATATCGTTAAAATATTATCTATGTAAATTATTCGTCTCATAGTAATAAAAGAATAGATGTAACTTTTCTATGAAGCTGATTTCACATTTCACATCTTCAGGTTTAAACTGAGATATTTTCTTCTGTCCTTTTCTTAATTAAGTATAAAAACAAAGATGCAATGAACTTAAATTTAGTTTAGTTTTTGGACAAGGGACCTTTGTATGTATAAATAGCGACACTAAACTTTTTATATCTGAAAAAATCCTTGGCATTGCAATGCAGTTGTTGTATGCCAAGTTTACATTTCTCCTTGTGTTGTAGGTTTTGACAAAACAAAGATTTTCAAGAACTCTGATGACAATACATGCTCGCCGGATAAGAAGAGAGGGATCTATGTAGCCAGAACCGAGTACAATATACTGATGCATGATTCTAAGAATCAGAATCATAAGTGGAATGTGACGTTCTTTGATTATACATCTCTGGCTATGGGCAAAGAGATGCTGAATGATTATGGTAAGATTATTATACTTATTTGTTTTTAATATGTCGTAGGGAACCGCAGTATATTAATTTATACTTTGACGCATTGCACACTTTTAAACATAGAATAGGTTAGTCTTTTGTTTGTTTAGTAACTATAAACTAGTGCTTGACTGCAATCCCGCCTGATGGTAAGCAGTGATGCAATCGTTGATGGTAAAGCGCACTAGTTTATTAAGCCTATTCACTTAAAAAACTAAGGAATAGGAAGGATGACGGCAGTTGAGCCTCTCCACGATCAAACTCCCGACACAACATTTGGCGCATCGTACCCGCCACACATCGCAACACAACTGCTCAGACCCGTCCTCCACTACACTAGGAATTAGTCCTGTGTCGGGGGTGGGTTTACAAACCTATAAATTCACATACACAAACAGCCAGACCCGGAACAACTACTTACTTACGTAGATCATACAAATATTTGCTCCGTGCGGGAATCATTCCGCGACACGCTACGCAAATGTCAAATGTATGCGTTACACCTGTTTACCTATATTTACTTTTGTGATACAAAAAAAAAATACGCAAGCGTTTCTTTTAACATCCATACTAATATTATAAATGCGAAAGTAACTCTGTCTGTCTGTCTGTTACGCTTTCCCGCTTAAACCTCTCAACCGATTTTGATGAAATTTGGCACAGACAATCTTTAGACCTTGAGAAAGGACCTAGGCTACCTTTTATCCCGGAAAAATATGATGTTCCCGAGGGAAATCTAAAAAGCGCGACATAACCGAACTCCACGCGGGCGAAGCAGCGGCCGGAAAGCTAGTAACTTCATATATGTATTCTGTAGGGGTTTTTTTTTTACATAAATACATTTTTTCGTAAAAAAAAAAAACGTACTTAATGTAATATTTTCCACAGGAACAATCCATTTCACATCAACCTCGAACGGTCGAGTGATGTCCTTTGACCGCAAGACAGGAGATCTCGTATGGTCTCACAATTTCGAAACGCCAGTCGTAGCGGCCTATTTGTTAGACAGAGAAGGACTTATCACGGTCCCCTTCAATTCCATGGGCGATGACACGCTGGACCATATCATGGAAGATGCCACGACCTTGAGTAATGGACAGGGGATCAAGAATTCTAATATTGAGTTGTAGTAAGTAGATTATTGTTAATAATGAACTAAGATGGTGATTAGACGTCAAGACGTGAGTGTCTTTAGAGGAATTGACTAAAGAGGTCCTACCTACTTGCATAGCGTATCAGTCTACAGAGTGGTGCTGACAATACGACAATAAATTAAACATCGTGTACCACAACACATTCTCAGTCTACCCAAAAAAAAAAAACCATATAAATATGTCGATTAGTTTAGTCACAGGAAATTATTTTTCATTTTTCACATTTTCTACATGATGTACATGTTGATAAGGAAGCGCTTACAGGTTGATGACCGCCGCATCTAGCGGTACTAAATTTTAATAATAATGGCGCAAAAAGCAGGTCGATACAGGACCGCACTGTCGCCCGCTGATCGGAGGTCATTGAACCAATATTTTAAAGGATGTTCTATTCGGCTCGCAATTTTATGCGATTTAGTTTGAAATTTTCATTTTTTTATTTTTGGTGCTAGTTTTTTTTTTCTATGGTTTAGGATTATTCCTATGCAACATTATCTTTCGGGTTGTTAAAATTTAATATTGAAGAAATTATTAATAGAAAAAAAATCTCGAAAACTAAATGTTGTGCATTCCTGCTTTTATAAAACTCTTATCAAAGCTAACGCGAATGGAGTATTGATAGACTTAAAACTTTCGCGGTTTTTTGTGTTTAATATCGTCTAATGAATCAGTGTAAAATTTTTACTATGGTTTTTTTATCTTATCAAACCTCATTAGGCAAGCTTTGGGTCTCACCCAAGGGACGAGAGGGAGTTTATTAGTGAGGCCTGATAGCCTTGTCCCTTGGGGATCTAAATTTTACCCCAACTATGGGCGTTTACTTTATCTATATCTATACTAATATGTAAAGCTGAAGAGTTTGTTTGTTTGTTTGAACGCGATAATCTCAGGAACCACTCGCACGATTTGAAAAAATCTTTTTGCGTTGGATAGCCCATTAATCCAGGAAGGCTTTAGGCTATATTACATCACGCTGCGACCAATAGGAGCAGAGCATAGCTAACTCCACGCGAACGAAGTCGCTGGCGGCCGCTAGTAGCAAATATAATCAGAATTCAGAACTGTCGAAATGTGGTTCACAACTCTACCCACCCAATCTTTCGTAGAATTTATTTTAGGTTGTGAAGATTACGAGTCCTCGTCCGAGTCGAGTCCTATGTCCAGCAGTGGACGAGTAGGGGCTGATGATGATTGATGATGATGTGAAGATTAAACTCACACACAGTGAAAAAGTATGTGTTGTTCAGAGTTTGTTGTTATCAGTTATCTTAAGCAGGAATTTGTAGACGCATTGTAGACATTCGTTACAGCGACATTGCGAGTGACTAAGTGACACTTGTTATTCGTTTCATATACCCCGTATTGATAATAATTGAATCGATAACTTCACTTGAAGTGATAAAACGTAACGTGCAGAGGAGGGATTATGTACCGTTGTCAGTTGTCTTCAAGGACCCTGTGAAGGTCGCAGGATTCCGCTTGATGCGGTAAGCGCAGAACCGTTGGAAGAGGCGATGCTTAGTTGAAGCCTAGCTATGTTCAGAAGTGAACGTCTTTTGGGTGAATTAATTAATTTATTAAAGATTATGGTCTTGATTTTATTTACTTTTTAAAAGATATTTGATTAGATTGCTCACTTGCACAACATTACAGAATTAAATGCCAAGATGTTGTTCAGTGTATTTTGCAAACTACGTGTGGCACAAATGCATACATACTAAGTGATCAATGTGCTTAGCCTTTTCCCAACTGTTTTTTTTTTTATTTATACTTCTATACTTTAATATACAGGGTGGCGCAATAGAACGTGCATATTGCATCATCTTTTTTTGCGGGGTAGAAGGGGCGTGGGCGAGGGGAGATTGATATCGTTGGGTAGCGCGGTTCATGAAGTTTTAGTCACTATGAGTCACTTCGACGGGAAGCGTCGCGCATTTTGCGTGCGCGCATTTTACGAAAACTCTCGTTCGTACGTAGTTGTCAGGCGACTATTTTGTTCTGAGTATGGTGTACGGCAAATTAGGGAGGCTCCGAGTGCTAATTTAATTAAAATCTGGATAAAGCGGTTTGAAGAGACTGGATCGACGTTTAAACCACACGCAAAAGGTCGTCCACGCACATCTAGGACCGAAGACAATATTGAGAGTGTTAAGCAGTCGGTATGAGAAGATCCACAAATGTCTACTCGCAAGAGATCGTCTGTCCTAAACATATCGCGACGAAGTTTGCAACGAATTTTAAACTTGGATCTTAAATTGCATCCATACAAGCTGCAATTAACTCAAGAATTGAAAGACTCTGAGTTCATAGCACGGCTCACATTTGCTAATGAAATGCTCAATCGGTTTTCAAATTTTGAAAACATCCTTTTCTCTGATGAGGCACATTTTCATATGAATGGGTTCGTAAACCGCCAAAATTGTCGTTATTGGAATAGTGAGAATCCCAGACTCAAACATCAAAAACCGTTACATAGCCCTAAAGTGACAGTTTGGGCCGCAATCTCTGCCAAAGGAATAATTGGTCCTTATTTTTTTGAAAACGCACGGGGGCAAAACATCCCTGTTAATACCGAACGCTATGTTGCGATGTTGGAAGGTTTTTTGGCCCCAGAACTTGAAAATTCAAGAATAAAGAACTCTAGGACTTGGTTCCAACAAGACGGAGCTACCAGTCACACATCAAATGACTCCATGGCGGTTGTGAAGCAGATGTTCCCTGGCAAACTGATTTCGAAAAGAGGTGATATCCCATGGCCTCCGCGCAGTCCAGACTTGACGCCTCCTGACTTTTTTTTGTGGGGATACCTCAAACACAAAGTCTACACCAATAATCCGAGAAACATCAGTCAGCTCAAGGAGAATATTCGTGGTGAAATGGCAGCAATCATACCAGCACTACTTAAGAAAGTTTTCGGTAATTTGCTTTTGCGGTTAGAGGAGTGCCAACGTAGAGAGGGTCATCATTTAGATGATGTTATTTTTAAAAAATAAACTTTAGTTATCACTTACAGCCAGTTTCTTCATCAACAACTAAAAGTATCAGTAAAAGTATTAACTTTTACTTGACTATTACTGATATTACAGCAAATGTGTTTCTTCATCAAAGTAACAGCTAAACTAAAAGTCAATAGGGTTACCACAAGACAAACATCGTAATTACCCCAAAAAACGTGGGGACCCTTTTTTGCTTATGACAACACGTAATATCCACTGTCAAGTAATGCCAAAAATGAATTGCCATTATATTCTTTATAAAGGTTGACTACCTGAGCAGTGTTTTTGTTCAGCTTGCAGATGCAAAATATGTATAGAAATGTCTGGTATTTCACTTGATTATTGTACAATAATGTGTTATTATGTAAATAAAACAATAACTTTGGAAAAAAATGCATTTATTTTATTAAAATGACGACTTTACGACTTTTGTACCAAAAATAGGTTGGTTCGTTCCTAAATTAGGTTGGTAAGAATATAGTTGATTCTATAAGTACCTATTGGTAATTGTGTTAAATGCAAACTGAAAAATAAACTTACTTTGCAGTGGTTGGCGTCAATTTATCTTGTAATAATAGGCTGAGGTATGTAACTGTTTCCTTTGAAATTCTGTATTGGAACAGAAAATTAGCTTCGTCCCATAAAAAATGATCTTTGAGAATATTAAACTTTTTACGTCTACACGTTAAATAACTAACGATAACTTCATCATCTGATAAACTTAAACTTTCACTGGATGAAGTTCATCATAACATTTTAATACTAAACTAAACACCTATTTAAACTACAACTTTGTCAAAATTACAGTGACTTTAGCTTTTACTGCCGCTCAATGAGCAGTAAAAGTTAAAGGCAAAAGTTACAGTTAAACCATCAGTTAAAATTGTGAAGAAACGATTTGACCGTTACTTTTACTTTATGACGTTACTTTAGCTATTACTTTCGATGAAGAAACTGGCTGTTAATAATTGCTTAGTTTTATTTTAACTATACCTTTTGTATTTATTTTTTAATAATTATTTTAAAAATGCACGTTCTATTGCGCCATCCTGTATAATAAAGCTAGAGTTTCTTTGTTTGTTTGAACGCGTTAATCTCAGGAACTACTGGACCGATTAGAAAAAATATTTTTGCGTTGGATAGTTTATTTATCCAGGAAGGCTTTAGGCTATGTAACATCATACTGCGACCAATAGGAGCGGAGCATAAGTAACTCCACGCGATCGAAGTCGCTTGCGGCCGCTAGTAAACTATAAACTTGCGCTTGACCACAATCCCGCCTGATGGCAAGCAGTGATGTGCAATTCTTGATGGAAAAGCGCGCTAGTTTATTAAGGCGGCTCCAGAGGAAAAACACACCGCAGGTCGTTTTTATGTAGTTTTTCGGAGCTATCTACTCTTTATCCAAAAGAAATATCAACTTATTAAAAATACATAAATTTTCTCCATAATCTTGGCTCCAAAATTGTAATTTTTTTTTTTTACTAAGCATAATGTTTAAATAATTCCTTCACAACGAAACCTCTGACAAGAGAAATAATTATCAAAAACGTGCATCTCCTCGAAAAGTAAGCATTATTTAGATTGCGTTCTTACACTAATGGATAGGCAATTTCATGACGAACATTATTGTAGAAATATTTTTTTAAACGACCAAAACAAAAATTTTATTCAACAATCTGAGCGTATTCCCCATCATTTCTCTTGCCCGAGCTATTGAGATTCAGTATGCCACAAGCTCTCGAAGGGGGAACCCGTGTCGTTCGTCATCGCGCGGTCCGCTAGCATAGCGGTCGGCGCGTGAGCGAGAAAGCATCTGCTTGCTCGCTCACGCACCGCATGTCGCATAGAGTATAATACTATCATAAAGTGTCTCTGTTATTGATGTTCATTTTGGTGTTCGTTTTTTTAACCGATTTCAAAAGGGAGGAGGTTATATGTTTTTTTATGTTTGTTTGCGGATAACTTTACTATAATATAAATAATAGGGTATTTGACTAAAAAAAAACTAATTAGTCCGTCATTCAGATTATAGAAAAATATTGGATAGGTTTATTATATACGTTTTACATTTCGTATATTTTGTTTTATCAAATCAATAAAAATTGACAAATATAATAGGCATCAAAGATCAGGAGTGATGGCTGGTGACGTCACTGGCCGCTAAAAAGTGTAGCGTGCAGTGACGTCACACGAGTTTTCAAAGCACAGTGTCGTCTTCATTTTTTGTTTATATGAAAAAAGAAAAAAATATGTGTCTAGTATTTTTTGGGTAGGCCCCCGACAAGGTGGACCGACGACCTGGTGAAGGTCGCGGGAAACCGCTGGATGCGGGAGGTGCAGGACCGGTCGTCGTGGAGAACTTTGGGGGAGGCCTATATCCAGCAGTGGACGTCTTTCGGCTGAAATGATGATGATAATGAGTATTTTTTGGAAATCTGACTGACGGACTAATTAGGTTTTTTTTAGTCAAATACCCTATTACGTAAGTTGATAAAAAATGCTATGCAATAGCTTTACCGCGGCAGTTCCCGAGTGCCACATGTTTTTATTTTTTAATTAGAAAGATTATATCTTCAAGGTAGTCTCATGTTAAGGAAATTAGGGTCTGATGATGGAAGACTAAGGAAACCTAGGAGAAATTTAAAAAATCATAGGGGCGCCTAGGGCATTTCTATGTATAATTTAGTAAAGTTCGGAGTTGATGATGGAGCCGGGAGACAGCCGAGGGATCTCCTTAACGATTCACATCAGCTGCCTCGTGTTTGTGCTTAATAAATTTATATTGATAAGAACTTTACACCTAAATGAGTTGTGATTGTCATTAAAGCTCTGATGATGAAGACAAAGGCCAGTTAAGGGAACTCCTCAAAGGTTTACAATAGTTACCTTGTGTTTGGACTTAATTCATTTATATTGATGAAAACTTTACACCCATATAGGTTTAAATGAAGGTCTGCAATAGATCTGATGATGAAGACCATAGACAGTCGAGGGAATTCCTCAACAATTTACAACACTGTACTTTAACATAGTACAAACACTACCTACTCGTCATGCTTATGCAAAAATCAATTAAAATCAAGAGACTGAATTTAAGTTGTGTTATTTCATTGCGTTATTTCTAGAAATGCTCATACTTTCATTGTGGTCTTATAGGAATTAAAGCAAACGAAATACGTCGTTTGCTTGCAGGCCTTTTCCAAATATGCTGCCGTCAGCGTCCAGTCTGACCGGATATTGTATTAGTCAGATGTTTATTATTTTTCTGCAAAAGGAGGCTTTGTGTAAATAATATTATAGTATATGTATTTGTTTTTTTTATACGATAGTTATATTTTTTACAATTTACGTATTTGTTTTATTAAACGAGAATAAAAATATAATTTCAGTCTTGCCTGAGCCCAAAAAAAAAACATCAAATCTTTTTTTTATGTAGGTTTCCTGTCTGCAGAAATTTATTTGACCCTGATTACGTTTTCCCTTAAAATAATAAATAATGATAAATTAACCTTTATTATATTATTTTTCTATCCCTTTGACCATCTGACTTAGCTAACTTTCAATCTACAAAACTAACTTCCAACCCTGAAGTTACAGTCATAACATATTTAGTTGTATCAATACAAATTAAGTAAGCCCAAACACATGACAGTTGCTTCCGATGTGGATTCCCTTGATTCTCTGTTATCTCCATCATCAGGTCAGGCCCAAATCTTCACGGTTTTATAGTATCATCCGATATAAATACGAGTCTCAAGTTTTCACCCTAAGCGTGCCTACAACTTTCGATAATTGGCCTAAATTTCTTAGAATTGCCATTCGACACTGACGTGGTAACAATGAGATTACATAGGCAGCATACTCTTTCATATAAAAAAAATGGTCAAAATCGGTTCATTAACGATAAAGTTATCAGCGAGCACACATAAATCGAATTGAGAACCACACTTTTGGGAAGTCGGTTAAAAAATAAAATACGCAAAATTTTTATTATGAAGTATCGTCAACATTTGTTTCAGTCTATAATAACCAAAAGTATTTGGGCGCACCAATAAACAAAAATAAAAGTGCCATGTCTGTTACTTCTGTGGTCTATGAATTTAACTTGTATTTGTAAGTACTTCGTCCGCCAGACGGCGCTAGTAATATTTTGCGAAGTATTGTAGAGGTGGGGCGCGGTGAAGAGGGAGCAAATGCTCGAGGTCATTTGGTGAGGGTACGACCTTAAGAGCCTATTCACTCTAGTCTTGAAGACACTTAAATTGTAGTCCGACGGAAACACCGCCGCTGGCAAATTGTTCCAGTTCCTCGATGTACGCTGCTGGACTTAGGCCTCCTTCATGGCACGCCAACAAGCTCGATCCTGAGCAGTTCTCCGCCAGCCACTACCAGCCACCTTTTTGAAGTCGTCGCTCCATTTCGCCCAAGGCGTCCTACGCTACGTTTGCCGAGACGCGGTCTCCACTCGAGGACTCGTTTACCCCAACGGCTGTCGGTCCTGCGGCATATGTGACCAGCCCATTGCCACTTCAGCTTGCTAATCCTCTCAGCTGTGACGGTGACTCTGGTCCTCCGTCGGATCACCTCATTTCTGATGCGGTCCTTCAGAGTGACGCGATTACCATCTATGTTATGGCCGGCTTCCAGTGCAGCCGGATGCAGCTGAATACCAGAATTTGACATGGAACGACATCTTATCTGACTTCCACAACCCACTTACTGGGTAATACGATACCCTTGGTAAGATAAGGTGTCAGATTTTCTTTGCTTCCGACAATCCGTAACGACTGTCAAAGATCTAAGAATTACAGGCTTTGCTAGGCACGTATGGTCCTGGTATGTAACTATCATTTTTAATATTTTGAAATGAAGATACCTACATAACATATAATTGATTCTACGGCGCTACGAAGTTGTCAGGTCAGCTTAATACATACATATGAAGCTTATCTGGTCAAAATCTAGTTGTTGTACAAATTTTGAAATGTTAGCAGAGGTTAGTATCCACAGGTATATGATTATTTGAAAATTGATCAATTGACTTCTTTCTATAAATACCTTAGTTGCATCGATTGTATTTCGCTGTTACAAGCACTTGAGGAAAAACGCGTTACCATTATATTATGGCGAATATAGATATCAAACATATTAACAGTAGTGAATAATCCACCATGGCTCCGATATAATCGCTAACTGAATTCCTGATCGTCTGATTATAAAACCTACATAGATTACTGAACAAGTACTTACATAGGTACTATGGTCAAAGTAAAATTCATTATGTCATTACACCTGCGGGAAACATTGTTATGCAACTTTGAACTCTATTTCGATAGTTATACGATTCATAATTATAATTCATTCATAATCCTTACTTTCATTGAAAAACTACGCAAGTCTCATTGAAATTTAATATCATGCATCACTGGCTTTATTTCCGCGTTTAAATGCTTTTGTATTTTGTTGATTTGTTTAAGTAATATTTCTTAAAGTAACTACTCCTTCTTTAAATTATCTGATTACCGTTAATTCTGGAGGATACTATTTATTATATATTTATATATTTTTTTGACAGCCTCCGTGGCGTAGCGGTAGCGAACGCAGCCGCTGCGCAAGGAGGTGTGGGTCCGATCCCCGCAGAGTGCAAATATTTGTATGCATGAATATGAATATTTGCACTTGTCTGGTCGTGCTTCGGAAAGCACGTTAAGCCGTTGGTCCCGGTTGCCATACGAACATCTAACGGCAGTCGTTACGGGTTGTTGGAGCCCTCAAAAATCCAACAATTGGTCTACCTGCAATGCTTCGATATCACCTTTGAGTTGTGGAGGTCAGACGGCAGTCGCTTCACGGAAAATATCGAAGTTTAGCCAAAATCAGCAGCTAGACCGCTAATGCGGATCCCAGACTCCAAAGCTAAAAAGCTTCGGATGCAACTGGGATTAACGCTGAGATGATGATGATGACTGGAGGATACTATTTAATGATTAAATATCCAATCGTAATTCAAAAGGTTTTAACCGTTTTCTCTTAGTTACAACAAAAAGCATTTTAGTTCACCATTTCGTAAGCGTGTCCTCATTGCTGAAATGCAGAAACATAAATAAAAGTAGTTTAATTTTTTTTTAAATTAATGGTGCATTCAGTCGTAATCGTTCATGGAGTGTAATTGTTTTTTCATTATGTTGCTTTTCAGTCATAACCGCTGTTTACGATGCAAACAGAATTATGATAGGCACGCAAATGACCATAATAATGTGTAGGTAATAAAGGCTTTTTCCAACCAAACTCAATGTCAAATCTTTTTTTCTTTTGAACACCAGGCCATTAAATCTACTGATCTTTAAAAAACCGGAATCGATACCGATTTAAAACTATCGTATCCGTCTTAAAAGTAATATTTCTTTTCAGCCCCACGTTATATGTCGGCGAGCACAACCATGGTCTTTACGCGTTGTCATCTCTAGTCGACAAGAACACTATCACAATATCGACCGGCCATACACAACCTTTGCTTCTTGAAGGCCCGCCAGAAACGGAGACCAAGTCAGAAACGCCGCCATACGAGCCTTTCAAAAACGTACACTACAAACTCAAAGACTTAAACCTCCATGTATCAGCGCCTTATCTCTTACTGGGACATTACAAAGTCCCGGAACTGACCACGACATGGATGCCTCAGCTTCCAAATTCAAACTTCCTCAACGTGCAAAACTCACAGAGCAGTGCCATCAAACTGATAAACGGGCAAGTTCATTCCGAAAGCGAGAACGATGTCGACAATGAAACCAATTTGAAATCTAATCCGAATCAGAATTCGATTTCAGTGTCAGTTCAAACGGATGACTTATTTGAAGGCTTTGACTTTAGACCTGACTTATGGTATAAAAAAATATATTTATGGTTTCATCAACAAGAGAACCAAGTCTTGAAAGTGGCGCTGATAATTCTGGTGGGATTGGTGATCACCATGTTCTGGTATCTTCGTTATCAGGTAAGGATTTTTAGATTAGTGTGTAACTGCTACTTGAGTGAATAATATGTGTAGTTTTATCGTCACGCGGCCAGCATGTTGGTACCGACACACCGGTACAAACGTGATTGATATTTACGTATTGCCTTTATTTTTCTTATCATACATAGCTGTATGCGATTGGATTTGGCTTTGAAACTTTGATGACGTTCTATGTAAGATTCCTGTTTACTTACATATTAAAGTAAATATTTAATTGGAAGCAAGTATAGTAAGGTTCTGAAGTAGACCGATGACCTGGTGAGAGTTGCGGGAAGCCGATAGATGCGGGCAGCACAAGACCGGTCATCGTGGAGAGCCTTGGGGGAGGTCTTTGTCCAGCAGTGGACCTCTATAGGCTGAAGAAGAAGAAGTATAGTAAAATGCTTTATTAGTCGTCTTGTGATTAGAACATTTACTTCATAATATTTTTAACTATGAAGGTATATAGTTTCATTAATGAAAACCGGACAAGTGAGCGTCGGAATCGCAAACAAATGGTTCCGTAACATTATCGATACAGGAAAAAACTTTAGTTAATATTTATTGTTATAGCGGCAACAGAAATACATCAACTGTTAAAACCATTGTCTAGCTATCACGGTTTATGACATCTAGCGAAATCTTAGTAATGGAGCCCGTTTTTTTCCCTTTGGGTACTGTACTCTAACAAGCGAATGCTTTTAATGATACATTACATACATGTTTCCGTCGGACTACAATTTGAGTGTCTTCAAGGCTAGAGTGAATAGGCTCTTAATTAGGGTTGTAACGGATCTTCGCCTCCGCTTCCGTTACTGCGGAAGTTCCGCAAGAAATCGTATCTTCGCTTCCGCCTCCGCCTCCGCACAATTTTTAGCGGAGTTATAACGGAGGTTTATTTACGTATTTATAAAATAAATAATGCGAAAGCTGCGACGCTCGACAACCGTCCGGCCGCGTTTGAGCGCGAAATGGTCAAGAATCAACTAGTGTGAGGCGGGAATGCGGCAAACACAATTTGTTTCTCCTTAATTTTCATTACAAGAAGGTAATATTTTTTTTTACCAACTATTAATGTACGTATTTAAAATAAAAATTTTGTTTTCATTAACCATAAATTTCAATTTTTTCTATATGTACTTTCACCTCCGCCTCCGCCTCCGTTAACCTCCGCATCCGCGGAGGTGAGGCTCGTCGCCTCCGCATCCGCCTCCGCCTCCGCTAACAAGCCTCCGTTACAACCCTACGTCTTAATAAACTAGTGCGCTTTACCATCAACGATTGCGTCACTGCTTACCATCAGGCAGGATTGCGGTCAAGCGCTGGTTTATAGTATTTTAAAAAAAAAAAAAAAACATTCATTCCTGACACTGTATTTAATGAAAACAGTGTAAACATTTCTCTTTTTCCCAATGGTCGATGATGGACCAATGGTCCTTGAATCAAAGTGCAAACCAAATCATTTATTTCAAACTAGCTTTTCGCCCGCGGCTTCGCCTGCGTGGGATTCGGTTATATCGTGCTTTATAAATTTCCCTCGGGAATATCATTTTTTTTTTTTCAATAAAAGGTAACCTATGTCCTTTCTCAGGGTCTAAAGATTGTCTGTGCCAAATTTCATCAAAATCGGTTGAGAGGTTTAAGCGGGAAAGCGTAACAGACAGACAGATAGAGTTACTTTCGCATTTATAATATTAGTATGGATAGACACGCGTCGTAGGTAGGGGATTCGGACAAAGCAAGGGATATTACATTGTGTAATTTATTTCATGACCATTGCTACTTAAAATGGTTATAGAACCAAAACTTTGAAGATCCCAATACCAACCCGCACTAGACCCGTGTGCGAGGTCTAAGGAATTATTATCGTCTGATAATGACACTGCTGGGCGGGCCATTTGAGAGATTGGTGGGCAGAGTATAATAATCTGTACCCTAACTGCGTAATACACCATTACTAAAAACTAGAATCATTTTGAAACCAATTGCTAATCTAATCCATAGTTCTTTATGTTCCGAAAATGTAATCCATACTAATATTATAAATGCGAAAGTAACTCTGTCTGTCTGTCGGTATGTCTGTCTGTCTGTCTGTCTGTCTGTCTGTCGGTATGTCTGTCTGTCTGTCTGTCTGTTACGCTTTCCCGCTTAAACCTCTCAACCGATTTTGATGAAATTTGGCACAGGCAATCTTTAGACCCTGAGAAAGAACATAGGCTACCTTTTATCCCGGAAAAATTTGGTGTTCCCGAGGGAAATCTAAAAAGCGCGATATAACCGAACTCCACGCGGGCGAAGCCGCGGGGGGAAAGCTAGTAATAAATAAATAAAATAAAAATTCTTTATTGTCACAAGTTTTTACAACCTTATTGTTACTAGTTGCTACTGATAGTATGTTACGTAATTACCCTGCAGTAGCTACATACACCATCATCATTATTTCAACCAAAAGATGTCCACTGCAGGACATAGACCAGCAGGGTAACACATTATCAGTAGCAATGGGTTTCATTATGACAGTTCAACAATATACATTGCCTTATTTACGTTAAGCAGAAACATTCAAAAGCAGACACATACTATTAACGTGTCACGCAAATACCCTGCTGCTCCAAGTAGGTACCTCCACTTCGACCGGCAGGGTAACTGCGTAACACACTATCGGTAGCAATGGGTTTCATTTTGACAGTTGAACAACATTCATTGCGTTATTTACGTTGTTAAGCAGGCACAATTGCGAACACGTAGAGCAATGGACTAGCAATAAGCTTCGAATTGATTCCAACTGATACGTAGTAATAAAGTGTTACGCAATTAGGGTGCGTTTCTGTGCTCAAACAGTCAGCGGATTCTTGCCGTCTCCAGAAGGTGGTCGGTCTACCTTTTGAGAGTGTCCATTCCATGGGGTTTCTTGCCCGTTCTTCTCTACAGGTACCTACTCTTTGGAATGGGCGACTAGCTTCATCTTATTGACTAACCGACCTTCTGACAATTCAAAAGTGCCTGTAACTGGTTTATTTGAAATAAATGATTTGATTTGATTTGGGAGGCATTCCAAAGCCACGTGTTTCTTAAGTTTTGTGCTTCAAACAGTCAGCCGGCTCCTGTGGCCTCCAGAAGGTGATCAGTCTACCTTTTGGGAGGCATTCCAAAGCCACGTGTTTCTTAAGTTTTGTGCTTCAAACAGTCAGCCGGCTTCTGTGGCCTCCAGAAGGTGGTCAGTCTACCTTTTTTGAGGCATTCCAAAGCCACGTGTTTCTTAAGTTTTATGCTTTAAACAGTCAGCGGACTCCTGTCGCCTCCAGAAGGTGACCAGTCTACCTTTTGGGAGGCATTCCAAAGCCACGTGTTTCTTAAGTCTAAGTCACTTTCGGCTCCATTTACCATTTGTTTTGCGAGCAATGTGTCATACAGCAGTTTTTCTAAAATAACACATATTGGACCACGTGTTATTGTAATGTAGTCCATGCGGTTGTATGTCAATATACTTAGTGATATTTGTACAATTGGTCTGTCTGTAGTACAGCAGCTTGATTTTGTAAAAATTTCACCGTCTAGCGAGCTTCGAGTGAGATGTAATTTTATTTTATTTTTATATCTTAAGGAAACTTACAGCTAGCATATACATTATACAACGTTAGTTTTTCTTTATACAAAACCGGAATATAGTTTGTTCAGAAAAAGCAACTGAATCGAGTCCAATCATTTTTTCAACATTTTATATTTTTTCCCAAATACATTTAGAAATTACCGAACGCACAACTCAGCTGACGTTAGATCATAGTACTAGGCGCGTGAGACCGTCCCCAGCGTCGCCCCCTCCCCGCGTCGCCCCGCTGAAGGCGCGGCCGGGAGAGCGGTGCATTGACCATATTTTTGTTGGGACAACCAGGTAGGTAAGATAACAAGCTCTTAACTTTGTGACTTTTCATGATATCTTCACTCAGAGAGGATTTAATAAAGACTGAACAGCTTTTAGTAACTTTCAAAAAAGTTATCACAGATTTTTTTTTAGTTTAGGAACACAGATGGCGTATGCTGTGCTAGCTCTAGTAATAGTATTAATCCGTTAGCCAAAGCATTAGTTGGAATTACTCACTCACTCTGCGCTCACCACCCAAGTTTTCATAGTGACGTAGTTACAGAATCGCATTTTTTTTAGTTTAGCAACACTGTTAGAGTGTAAATTGAAACCATCAACCCTATGGCACACAAGTTGTATGCTCTGCTACCTCTAGTGCCAGTATCAATCCCTAGCATTACTTGGAATTACTCACTCCGCGCTAACTTCAGCTAAGTTTTCATGATGACGTGGTTACAGAAACGTATTTTTTTTTAGTTTAGCAACACTGGTGGAGAATAAATTGAAATCATCAACCCTATGATACAACAAGTTGTATGCTCTGCTACCTCTAGTAACAGTATCAATCCCTAGCATTAGTTGGAATTACTCACTCACTCCGCGCTAACTTCACCTAGCTTTTCATGGTGACGTACGTGGGTACAGAATCGCTTGTTTTTACTTTAGCGTCACTCGTGTAGAATAAATAGAAATCATCAACCCTATGACACAATAAGTAGTATGCTCTGCTATCTCTAGTAACAGTATCAATCCCTAGCATTAGTTGGAATTACTCACTCACCCCGCGCTAACTTCACCTAAGTTTTCATATTGACGTGGTTACATAATCGCATTTTTATTTAGTTTAGCAACACTGGTGGAGAATAAATTGTAATCATCAACCCTATGACACAACAAGTTATATGCTCTGCTACCTCTAGTAACAGTATCAATCCCTAGCATTAGTTGGAATTACTCACTCACCCCGCGCTAACATCACCTACATAAGTTTTCATGGTGACGTGGTTACAGAATGGCACTATGGGTTTTCTTTAAAATTCATATCTCGCCATTGATCATAAGCCCCAATTTTCCCCAGATTATTTGTACAATTGGTATGTGTTGACTTTAACTATGTTGACAATTCATTTTAAAATCAATAAAATTACCATAACAACTGCCAATAATATGTAGTTGTTTTTTTAAAGAGATCCTAATGTTGACTTTTGGTCCAAATGTAATGTTTTTAATTAGGTTTATCATTTGTAGATAAAAAATTTGGAGAAGATTCGAAAACATACTGTTAACAATTTTGGGTTTTTACGTTCCGTGGTTTATCAATCAGCAGCCATTTTGCTTTTTTTCCCCCACAAAATGCCAGGCTCCATAACTCTTGAGAGGTGGACTGGGGCCTCCGTCGTCCGAACAGACTAGCCCGATTTAGCACCGCAGTGTTATGCATGCTACTCGATAGTGGGTGCAAGCATTGCGCGAGTTGGTGCAAGCATTTTGAGAGTGGTCGTACGTGGAGATGGGACCGCTGAAAAACAGTGGGTCTACGTCTGTTTTATATGAACCTCACACTACCTGCTATAGGTAGAGGTGAAACACTGCGGTGATTTTGGACGATAAGAATCCTTCACAGCCCCACGACTTAGGAAGCTCATGAGGATAACCACAGCGAAACAAAAAAAAAAAAAGTTCCAAACCAAAATCTACATTCTCATTTCTCTCTTGAGTTGAAATAACATGTAATCCTAACAGAATTGATTGTTTTCGTTGATTAAAAACACGAAGAAAACCTGCATTATATATGTAGTTACTTTGTAGCTCGTTATCACAGCTGTTGGCAACCCAGAGGTTAAGTGAGATTGGAACTATAACATAAATGTTACGACCTTTTATTTTATGATTAATATCACAGTATCACAGATATTTATGGTTTGCATTGTATTATATATCACTAGACATTAGGTCAGTTATTTTGGTAAGTTGAAAGAGTAAGAGGCAAAGTTCGTTTATCTGGGCTAATATTTTTTTCGGAAAGACCGAATGTTCTAAATATGTGGGGAATTCCTCTTAGTTTAAGATCCGGCTGCTGAATTAGTACATTAATAATGTAGATTAATAAGATTTAATTTTTAAATTTTTAGAGAACTAAGAGCTGTCAGTTTTCAACGGGTGCTAATTAAACATTACCTGCCTAGATTATTAATTAAATTATTACCTATTAATTTATTTATGGAGAAACATTTCATTTTCATTCTTTGGAAAAAATGCTATAACGCTTAGAAAAAGTATATTTAAGAAACCTGAAAAGTTATAGTTGCTGCTGATTGCTTAGCCGCAAGCTCTGAGCAGCCACGAAACAGGTATAATTTTGTCAAAACTTTTCGTTCATAATGAACACTTATTTCATTCACATTGAAGATCTTTTTTTCTGATTTTATTGAAGTAAAGTTGCTTATATAAAAAAACCCGGCAAATCAAAGTTATTTATCCGGAAAGATGCTGGGTATTTCTTAAATTTGACCAATGATGACCAGACCATTGGCCGATGAAGATGTATAAACAGGCGATTTAATTACCGATGTCTTTTTTTTGTATAATATTGTTTGCGTTTGCTCAAACACAAGTCTGTCAACTGGGAGGAGTAGTTTTTATTGAAAGACTAATTTTTGAATCATAAAGGTACATTACTAAATTGGAGATGAGAATCCTACTAATGTTAAGTATAAACGCGAAACTTTGGAATCAAGTTTGTTACTATTGAATGTTTCTGGATGACATTTGGCAAACAGCATCAGAACCACCTGCCCCCTAGTCAGTTGGGATTGTTTGGACCGCCCAATGGTCCATTCGGTCCAAACGATCCCAACAAGTCGCAATCACTTGACAACAATGTGTTCGCCGATTAGGGGGCTGGTTGTCAATGTAAAATTAAACCATCTGATATTCCCATTATCCCAGTGTGAATGTCAATTTTGAAAAAAAAAAAAACTGTATAAATTTTGACTTTCCCTTCAGGTTTCTTTGAGTGCCTTCTCCGTCCAAGATATGACCTTGAACGGAAGACAAAAATGTGTTACAAACACATGAAATGATCCCAATGTCTACGTTACAGGCTCGCGAATTCCAGCAGCTGTCACAAGGTGGTTCTCGGACCTCGAATGCTTCCACCTCATCGAATGGTGAAGTGACCGGTCAGTTGGTGGAGATCGGCGACGGTGAAGTTCGTATCGGACGGATTACCTTCAACACGGATGAGGTGCTCGGGAAGGGATGTGAAGGCACTTTTGTTTACAAGTGAGTATCGGTAATATTAGAGATGTATAATCTTACAGATTCATTATAACTTTTGTGATGCACAGATTCATTCATATAGGTACATAATGTAGGAACTATTGGGTAGTGGGTGCATTACGTTGTTATGACTTAGGCCGCTGCCTCGAATCTTGCGGGCAGCGGGGCGGCGGCGGCATCGGCGCGGGAGCCGGGCGGGCATCGAAGACCCGGTCTCGAAACTAGCGGGCAAATCGCGCGTCACTATAGCCGCGTAGTGTTGTGTTCACGATTGTGTCGAGGAGATAATTGATTTTATTCGCGAAAGAAATGTTTGGACAATGGCGGCAACATCTTTTTGATTCAAATTTATTCCTAACGCTCGACCACCGCTCGCTGCCCGCTCGCCGCCCGCAAGATTCGAGCGCGAAAAGTACCCCGCTCGCTACCCGCCGCCGCCCCGCTGCCGCCCCGCTGCCGCACCGCTGTTTTCGAGAACCGGTCCGTTTGATTTTACGCATAAGATCCTGCCGCTCACTCGCCGCCGCCGCCGCCGCCCCGCTGCTCGCAAGATTGGAGACAGCGGCCTTAGAAGCGGTTGTTTTTTTGTTGTAAATAAGGTTATTAGAGTAGGTATTTATTGATTTCTTGAACAGATGTATAGACAAGTGTTAAAGTCATTATTCTTCCTATATAAGAGCTCTGTAGGGGAGTTTTGGCGGGAGAGTCAAGCTGAGTGTCACGCTCGTCTTTCATTGGACTTTTGAAATTAATCATAGTATTGTTTACTAAATGAAGGTGCGTGATTTATGTAGTAAAAGTGCATTTAGTAAATAATTCATAAAGAACTGTGAAATATCGCAACATAGTGACACTTCATGACTTTGTCCCAAACCTCTCTCGTAAGACGGGTCACGCGGCCGTCTTTTTCGACATGAATAATTCATAATTACGTGACATTGGTTAAATGCACAAACCGTGCAAAGCCAAAAAATAAAGAAAGAAGAAGAGATCTGTACAGCTAGAAGCGCCATCTCTTATTTTAATAGAATCTTTTTGGTTGTAAGAATTCCTTACTTTCGCTCTTCAATGAGTTTAAAAATTACTTCTGGTTACATTTATTGGCCACATGTACCGAAGAAACGTCTGAGTTATCTCTTTTAATTTTCAGGGGAACATTCGACAAGCGGGCCGTTGCAGTGAAGCGGTTGTTACCCGAATGCTTTACGTTCGCCGACCGCGAGGTGGCGTTGCTGCGCGAGTCAGATGCGCACGCGCATGTTGTACGATACTACTGTACTGAGAGGGATAAGCAATTTCGGTATGTATCATGTAGGGCGTAATGATCATGACATTTGATGTATCGATCAAGAGGCATCAATTGCGTTTGATCCGATGATGAATGAAGAAAACATTCAAATATAAGCATATTTTAGATAAGTAGTGATGTGCTATAAATTGGTATATATTGCATTTAATCTTCCGCTTGAAAATCTTAAATTTATTCATTCATTTACCAATAGATAGTGTCTAGCCTTAACTCATCATCATCATCATCTCAGCGTTAATCCCAGTCGCATCCGCAGCTTTTTCAGCTTTGAAATCTGGGGTCCGCTTTACCAGTCTAACTAACTGCTGATTTTGGCTAAACTTCGATATTTTCCGTGAAGCGACTGCCGTCTGACCTCCACAACCCGAAGGCGATATCGAAGCATTGCAGTTAGACCAATTGTTAGATTTTTGAGGGCTCCAACAACCCGTAACGACTGCCACTAGATTTTCGTATGGCAACCGGACCCACGGCTTAACGTGCTTTCCGAGGCACAGCCAGACCAGTGCAAATATTCATATTCAATAAAATATTCATATTCATGCATACAAATATTTGCACTGCGCGGGGATCGAACCTGCGCCTCCTTGCGCAACGGCCGCGTTCGGTACCGCTACGCCACGGAGGCTGTCAGTGTCTAGCCTTAACTACTGGGTCTAAAAGCATTTTTTTTTTAATTCAGTCCCCAATGGTATTAAATACCAGGTGTATATTAGTATGCAATTTCGTAATTTTTCTGATGATAAATTTTAAGAGGCACACCGGGTCGTCTATCATAATAGATCACTTCGAGTTCCAGTAGCAAACCGTCATTAGCCAATAAGATTTCTCTAGCTATTTATTTATAGTTCCTTATCCTTTATCCAAGTAATTGAACTCTACTGTTTTATCTTCAGGTACATCGCGTTAGAACTATGTTCGGCGACCTTACAAGACTACGTTGAAAAGAAGCTAAACTTCGAGTGTAAGATAGACGCTGTAGAAGTCCTAAGGCAAGCGACTTTGGGACTCTCTCATTTACATTCCATGGATATAGGTAAGACGTTTTCATGTTATGATATAAATGCTTAAAAATTAGAGTGACCACAAGGTACTTTTTTATTTCATCATTTCCGTTCTTCTACCTGCCTTTTTGGAATTTTACAATAATATTTTTATATTTGTTGAGCTTGCGCAGAATCATGACGAATAGACGTAATGGATAGAAGTTTTTACCCAGTGTTGGGTAATACGGGCAAAATATTGATGATTATATTTGCACAGCTCGTTCTTAAGTATGTTGAAGTTGGCACTTTACCTAAATAGTATGTTAAATGGATCGTACTTACGTCCGGTATATGTTTGTTGGGTACAGCTCACTTACAGAGGTGGCAAACTTTGCTGGTTGTCAAACTGTTGGGCTTCTTAATTAATATTACTTTTTCATTTTACAAGGTTGTAATACAATCTTGACTTAAAAAGTATGCCCACACATTCTACAGACAAATAGTTATCTCGGTTTGTCTATGGAATGAATGCTTCGAATGACTGTCTTCAATATCCATTATGATTACCAAGACCGATGATTAACAGGTGCTCCCAGAGACATCTTGTATTGTTGACAGGATGAAAATTGTCATTTGGCTCCAGACAGTCTGCGCTAAGCGTAGTTCTATGGATTTTGACAGTAGTTATTGGGCTAAAGGCAGATTTTTCCAACGCTGCATAATTTTGTTGTACAGTAAGGGTCAAAAGTGCATTACCACTGTTGAACATTATTGCAAAAACAATTGTCAAAAGTGGTCCTTAACTTTTGACCCTTACTATACATTCAATTTTGTATTTATTATAGCTGAACTATAATAGAAATATAATAAAAAAAAAACCTGAAGCTGTCAAACGTCAATTTTAAGAATATTAGACCTAATTCTCTTAAACATTATAGAACGAATAATCGTATTTAATATGAAATGCTTTGTTTTTTTAGCAGCATACCTTATTTAGTGTCTATAGTGCTTTCCTTCTTTGGGTTTAGACTTCCTTGTTTGCGTTAAGGTGGGCACCAAGTTGGTATATAAAATATTATGTCTGTACACACATCAGGTATGTATGTATATACATATAAGCTTTATACATATGCCTCATAAGTTCTCATGAGTCTAAGTTCATGTGATTAGTTCAAGGCCAGTGACCATTACGCCATTTAAACACGGTTTTCAACACTTAGGTCTCTTGTACCACAAATCAGACAACAAATGTTTAGTACTACCACTTACCGCCGTTTTTACGCCATTTAGGACTCTTTAGGGCTAGACTTTAAAACTATCGTTACAGGTGTATCCCAATGCGACATACATAATTCACCCGGTTGCCATACGAATATCTAGTGGCAGTCGTTACGGGTTGTTGGAACCCTCAAAATTCCAACAATTGGTCTAACTGCAATGCTTCGATGTCGCCTTCGGTTTGTGGAGGTCAGACGGCAGTCGCTTCACGGAAAATGTCAAAGTTTAGCCATATCAGCAGTTGGACCGGTAAATCGGACCCCAGACTCCAAAGCTGGAAAAGCTTCGGATGCGACTGGGATTAACGCTGATAATGATGATGATCCCCTAGGTCTAGATAGATTCTCAGACATGAATTTGCGTGAACTTTTTGGGGTGGTTAAACGGAATAACCAAATTATTTAAGTTTAAAAGGACTAGCTTTCCGCCCCCTCGGCTTCACCCGCGTGGAGTTCGGTTATATCGCATTTCCAAGAGAACTTTTCAAAAGTTCGGAATCAAAACTATCCTATGTTATTTCTCAAGGTCAACTATCTTTATACCAAATTTCAATAAAATCAGTTCAGTGGTTTAAACGTGAAAGCGTAACAGACAGACAGTTACTTTCGCATTTATAATATTAGTGGGGATGATTCTCCGATTATCTCACAACTTTTCTAACAAATGTTTCCATCTCCCCAGTTCACAGGGACATAAAGCCACATAACGTACTACTGTCAATGCCGACGGGTGCCGGCGAGGTGCGCGCCATGATATCCGACTTCGGCCTCTCAAAGAAGTTGAACCTAGGACGAATTAGCTTCTCTAGGCGGTCGGGGATAACTGGAACAGATGGGTGGATCGCTCCTGAGATGATAAACGGGGAGAGGACGGTATGTATTCAATATAGAATACTAGCTGCGCGCTGCATATCTTATATGACTACTTCTTAGTAGTCATATAAAAAATAAACATAGTTTAAAAAACAATAAAAAGACATACTTTTAAAAATATCAAACTAAAAAGGCAAAAATAATTTTAAAAAAGGGTGAGGCGCTTTATGCCATATTTTTTCTATATTAAGCACGAGACGCTTTTTTAAAAAATATTTTTAACTTTTTAGTTCGATAAATTATTAAAAAAAAAAGATCGAACGAACGTATTGAAAACGGTGGGACATTTAACAGTAATGAGCCGCTCACTCGTAGTCCAAAGAGTTAGAGACGGACAAACAAACAAACAAGCAAGCAAGCAAACATGCAAGTGATGCTAATAAAAAGCATTTAAAAATAGACCAAAACCTATTCTCATGCCTAACGAATATTAGAAATTTCAATAAAATAGGTGCAGCCATTTTTGAGGAGTTCGAGGACAAATACTGTGAACTGTGACAGGAGAATTTTATATAAGATTTGTTTGATTTGGCCTTGCATGTCAGAAAGTGGCATTTGCATCTTGAAACTGTGCATTTGCCAAAACAGAACTTAATTGTGTTCCGTTCAAATAAAAAAATAATAATTATTATAATATTGTTCTTGCAAATTATAGTTCTACATTTCATAGGAATAAGGAAATGAAAGATGCCAAATATTATAATTTGTGTAGAAAACAAAGTAAAACTAAAAACTGACAATAGTGTGAATTAAATAAGGACGTATTTACATTTAAAATGGATATTTAATCCGAGCCTTACTAACTTGAATATGTTTTTTGTTTCAGACGACATCGGTAGATATATTCTCCCTAGGTTGCGTGTTCTATTACGTGTTGTCGAAGGGACATCATCCGTTTGGTGACATGTTGAGAAGACAGGCGAATATACTCACCGGGGAATACAATCTGGACCTACTGGAGTAAGTTGTGATAAATCTTTATACTAGTTGTGCCACGCGGTCTCACCCGAATAAGGTACGATCCCGTGGGAATATTTGAATAAAAATCTTATATGATAATCCTGGTTTTAAGCCATCTGTGTACCATATTCCATCCAAATCCGTTCAGTAGTTTTTGCGTGAAAGAGTAATACAAAAATACATCCCGCGCAAACGTTAAATTTACAGTAAGGGTCAAAAGTGGAGTGGAGGAGTGGACTTATTGTTACTGCAATAAAGTTCAAAAGTGGTACTCCACTTTTGACCCTTACTATATAACATTTAACGTTAGTAGGATTATAGTTTTGAATCGACCTCTTAACTGATGTTGCGTTTGAAATACTAGTCATTAGTGAATGTTATGTTGAACTAAAATGATGAAGTTGCAATCAAAATAAGTTATGTAAATAAAAGATTTTTACACGGAACTTTTCTGGAGATGGATCAAATATAAGAGCCTCTATAAGGGATAACATCTAAGAATATGTACCAAAAGCTCCGCTACCAACATTGAAAACTGGCAATTTTTAATATACAATATCAAAGAAAGAAGTGCAGCTTTGGCATACCAAGACCTTGAAAAGACAAAAGGAGGTAAATGAATATATGTCATCATCATTCTCCTGCCCTTATCTCAATTTATTTGGGGTCGGCGCAACATGTCTTTTTCTTCCATACATCTCTATCAGAAGCCATCTCGGCAGTCACCCCCTTCTTAACCATATCATCCTTCACACATTTCATCCATCGTTTCTTTAGTCTTCCCCTACTCTTATAGCCATCGACATTCATAATTAAAACTCTCCTCACGACATTCTCCTCATTTCTCCGTAACACATGCCCGTACCATGACAACAGATTTCCACACAAAATGAAAAAAAAAAAATATGAAAAAATGTACGGTAAGCAATACAATCGCGGGAAAAGGGGGATAGGGCACGCGGCACGAAGTCGTATCGCTATTCGCTCATAATAATACCGTCAAAAATGGTGTTGCCACTTTAAAAAAAATCCCACATTTTGGGGAAGTTGAAATTAATTCTAGGAAAAAGAAAAGATTATTTCAAAACTCTATAATATTGTTACTATGATGATTATGTAAAGGAGACGGGCGAAATTGGGCCTGAACTGTACACAAATGAGTTATTTGTCAATAATTTTCATTTATTTTTTTGTTTTCAATCATTTATTACTAATTCTGGATTCGTCAAAATAAAAAAGATAATATTTAATGAAATAATACTGACTTTCTTTACTTTCACTTTTCAACAATGTTACCAGATGAAATGCGAATCATTTATAAGTTATAATCGATAAATCAAATTATTAAAAAAAAAAAAATTAAAAGTGAATCAGTACATTTCTACAGATTCGGTTTAGAAAATCTTTTAATATAAGGTCTTAATTATATTATATATTATTAACTTAATTACAAAAACATCTTAAAACAAATTGATCAACAGATCGATTTGATAATCGATCAATCATACTTTTTTATTATACAGGCAACATAGTGAAACTCGTGACAACGTGACGTTAAACGTCAAAAATTATTCCCTTCCGGGTTTGAACTTGCCGTCTACTGGATATTGTATTTTGTTGTATTTTCGTGTAGTTTTATATTATTTTGCGTCTTTGGCAACGTATTTAGGATTCTGACGGTTATTATTTTGTCGGATGATCCACGCATTTCTCACAACGGACTTTGATATCTTCCTTACTCGACTTATTTCGAAACAACATACAATGAGTGACCGTGTTCATTGTATCTTAGCGAGTTACGACAAATAGAAGCGGAAAGCATTCTTTCAGATAAAGAGCAATGGATTGCACCTCAAGTGGTAAGTATTTATTTAAAACGTATGTATTTAATTAAAACTTCACGTTGTGATATTTTTCGAGTAGAGTCCAACAAGGATACCTTTAAATAGGTATATTATATGAAAACATCAATATAAGTACTATAATCCTAGTATCAGCATGATCTCAGTAAGAAGTGATGCAATTCTGAAAGATACAGTTTTATCACTGTTTCTATTTTGTGCAAAGAATATAAACAATATTCTGCATCATAATTCTGTAATTATTATTTGTGGAAGCTGTAAATAATAATCTAATATTGTTGTAGGTTAATAGATCTTATCACATTTACCAAGGATGCAGAGATTTAGCTGTGAATGCCTTGGGCATAGATGAGCAACTTCCATCTCCAATGACTGGACATCTCCAAGTGTGTGTGAACTGTGGACATTCAGTGTTGCGGACAAGATCTCAATCATTGCTCTCTAACACTCAACGTGAAAGAAGAATTCATGCAGTCATTTCTGAATGGATATTGCCTCGGACTGTAAGTTTTTATTAGGTTTAGTTGTTTTGTATTTTATACTACCACAGGGTAATCTATGTATACTACTGTTTTTTTTTTTTAATTTTTCACACTAATCTCTGAAATGTAAATTAGTGTCACATTCATGAGAAAAAATTATATGGAAAAGTTAGTGTAATATATCTAGGCATTGTAAAAAAACACAACTAATTATATTGCAGCCTGTATTTCCCGAAGGTGTAGATTAGAAGAGATTTGCGTTATTATTATTATTTATTTTCTTAACCTAGTGCACAATACATTGAGATAAAAGCACAAAACCGTTTTCATGGTTTGTCTGTAGGAACGGAACAAACAGTGTATCAACAATAATTAATTATTACTAGCACGGACATTTAAATTAGTATCTAGCAAAGAAGTTAGGTCTTACAGAATTGCTTACAGACTACTGAGTGATGTATGTATTACTTTTTTTAGAAAGAGACTCATGATATAATTTTTTTTTCCAGATTTCAAGAGCTCGAGCTCTCATATGTCATCATTGCTGGGTGAGAGCTGATAGAAATGCTCATCATTTTATGACTGGATCATCTGGATCTTCAGCAGCAGTAGATTTCACAAGTGAATATGATGGTACAACTTTGCAGTCAACTTCACAGTCTACCACCAACGTAGCTGTGTCACAGGGCACTCAACAGTTTACCCCCGGGATAAATACATTTATAATACTAGGTTATAGAACTTGCCTACCATCATCATTGCCGGAGGGTGAATGGCAGCATTCCTGATTAGAAGCTAATAAATCAAGGGCCGTCACCATATGCGTATGGGTTGTTGAAGTGGTGAACAGAAGGCTTAAGAGAGCTTTTAAATTATTTAGACAAGATTATTTTAATACTGCTTCAAAACAATTAATGACTGATTTTAAGGCTGCCTTACTATTAAATGCTTTTCAGTCTCCCATTACAAATCGTGTTGATGCTGAAGATATTTTACAAATAATCAATGACAATATGAACAGAGAAAAAGATTTAGGTTATTATGTCATTCAAAATAATATAAACCGATGTAGGGCTGATTTTTCAAGAATAAATGTTCAATATGATAACTTAAATGATTTTCCACAGCTCACACAGTGATTTAATAAAAGTATCTTTAGGTATTTACCAAATTAAACAGCCTAGGTTATATTATGGTGAGCAGTGCTCACCATAATATGACCTAGCCGTGTGTGTGTGCTCACTGAGCATATACGAGAAGATGGTAGATCTGAAACAGAAGTGTGTCGAAATATGGACAGTAACCTACTAAGAGAACTGTCAACATACACTCATTCTTGCTCGCTATTGAGAGGTCGAATTAAATCAAGACATGTTAGTTCAAAAACATATTTCACTTATATTTTAGTTGACAGTTCTTTTAATGGAGAGAGGCTATTGTTACAGTTTCCGCTTCCCGCTCATCTATGAAGCTATACTTAGTTCGAGCTATACATAATTATTTATATATTGATCGTAGTTGCCCGGTCTTTCGGCCATTAATTTATTAATTTTAGAATTATTGATGCAACTTCCGATTACCGCCAACTTTTATTATAAAATCATACCGAACATTAGTCTTCCCGCCCATCGGATATTTATTTATTAAATCAAGCATTGTTCAAATAAATACTTATAAATTACTTTCGATATTTTAGGTTAATCCAAATATCTGTACACAATTATTGACAATTACTAGCGTTATTATTAACCTTTTCTTAATTTTATTCAATACCTGTTAATTTCCGTTTCCGTTGTCTATTAATTTTGTGACTATTCGTGAGTGTTTTGACTCGATGGTGTATAAAAGCTACTGATGTCGGTACTGTCGTGGATTAATTAAACAGACTTGTACTGGAGCATACTACGTCGTTATTATTTTCCCCGCTTCTGAAGCATGTCCTTACACTATAAAACAATATTACTGTAATTTCTCGGTCTAAGGTAAACGGATTGGTATTTTGACGTAACTACTGGTATATAATAAATAATTTCATTGTTGTTGTGTTTTCTTGTCTTCATTACTATACCTACATAGTATTGTATAAAGTCAAGTTTTTTTTAAATGAACAGACAGCTGTGTTGCTGGTGAGTTTGTTCCGCTGCTTCATTCCAGCGAAAGCACTAGGAAGTGTCGATGGGTAGGCGTTTTGGGGGACTGTCTTATGTAATAACGATGTTCAAAAAGTGCTGATGCTCAGGCTATTTTAAATAAATTATTTTTTGATTCTTTTTTTGTTTAACCCGCATACCAGCGCCTATGATGGCCGGGAGTTCGATATCCTTTTGAACGCCAATCACTTCTATACAAGTTCGAGATTTTCGTGCCCTCAGCGCCACTACTTGATTAGAAGTAATCACAGTATAAAATAAATTTACGGCTTTTACAAGACCTTTTATTTTGTTTTTATGGAAATTTGCCCTGTTATCAACCATATTTATAACTTTTTCACACATATTAAGTTCTTGTTTGTTTTATTTTCAATAGAAACAAAAACGCCAGAAAATATTGTTACGCACCCAGCGCCAATTACTTGATATCAAGTAAGCCAGTGATGGGACACGATGAAGACCTCGCTATATTTCATCTCGTCGAAATGATCATAAATACTATTATTGCAAGAAAATGACGTGAATAAATAATATTTTATAAATATCGTAAACTATAAACTACGTTTTATTCACCTTAATCAAGAATAAATAGGGTTTCTAATCATTGTCGATAGTGAAACACCGATTGAAAAACCCATCCCTACAAAGTTGGTTAGTTATCATTCCACACCCGCCACGGACGTGTATAGAAGTAAGTCTGTGACGTCATAAGCGGACGGGTTTCAAGGTCATAGTGATTTTGTGCATTTTAGTGTAGTGCAATGTTTACATCTTGAGTTGGCGCACGTGTTGTTATAAAAAAATTGTGACTGTGAATATGACGAATTATTGCGAGTTGTTCAAGTCTGAATCAGAATTTTGAAATAGTTCGTCATCTTGACATTCCGTTGAGTCGAAGTTGACGTTTCAGGAATTTTCTTCAGTTTTCTATTAGTTTCTACAAACCAGAAAAATAATTGCGAGTATTATGCGACACCATTAAAAAAAAGGTATATAACATCTGTGTGAAACAAACACCCTCCATTTTATTTTATTTTTTAAAACGTAGAGAACCACGTATTTAGCTTCTATTAATTGTGTTTGTTGTAAGTAAACGAAATAAATTATGCAGGAATCGGTTGAGTTTATGCACGTGTAACTCGACCACAGTGAATATAAAAATAAATACCATAGAAATCTAGACATCCCTATAACAGAAAGGATTTTGACGTGCCTCGAGCGCCAACTACTTGATATGAAGTAGAAGGATTACATTTGGAGACAAATAGGGATGTGCCTTTTAGAACACACGTCTAATAAATTTAAAATTCTTTTCTTTATTATGGGGAATATATCCAGGTTTTCATATTGATTTTTTCATAAAACTAAAATAAAATATGAAATTACGGTTACAGTTTTTATTTAGCTTCGTAAATTGATGAATAAACATTATTTTAAATGTATAATATTATTTGTCGATAGGACATAATCCCATCCCTACGTTTTACTATAGATACGTTATACATTTGTAGTGTGGCGCAGGAGGACACATCACGTATTATATAGATGGGCGTTCAAAAGGATATTGTCTCCCGACCAGGGCGTCTTTTGCTTCGGCTAGAGGCGTGAGGGCGCTGGGAGTCCTGCTCTCTCACGAGCTTCGCTTCCTTTGCCAGCATTAATTGTATATGATGAATTGGATGATTAATAAATCGATATAAGATAAATGTGATTTTTATTCTTGCTTACTCTTTTCTATAATTAGATTGTAAATGGTTTTCTTAATTCTTTTTAACCTTCTTTGTAACATTTAATATGCAGTTAAGCGCCGCCAGCCCTTTGGAAACCACACTCATGATTTGTTAATGTCATAAAAATACATTCTGATAAAATCTAGTCTACAAAAAAGTCTGAACAATTACTTAAATATACCTTAAGAGCGCTGACAGCTTGTAGAAAACTTATAAAAAAGCAAATGAGGTTAGTTTTGTGCAAGCTAATAATACCCTATTTCTTTTTTCTCCGATTCTGCCATTCTAAATAAAGTTTTATTTTTTAAATAGTAATAATATTGTAATGATTTAATGCAATAATCGTGGCTGTCCAATCAGGCCCAACTTTG
Source organism: Sesamia nonagrioides (assembly GCA_017933935.1). Taxonomy (NCBI): domain Eukaryota; kingdom Metazoa; phylum Arthropoda; class Insecta; order Lepidoptera; family Noctuidae; genus Sesamia; species Sesamia nonagrioides. Next base: position 619,434 of record JADWQK010000137.1, on the reverse strand, counting down.
TATGAACTTTCGCCCGTCTCCTTTTCATATCTTATTTGGTCATGTGTTTCATCATCATCATCATCATCAACCTTTTATCGTCCCACTGCTGGGCACAGGTCTCCTCTCATATAGAGAAGGAGGTCATGTGTTTACCTACCTAACCTTTATTATCCTTATGGGTCAGACGAGGTTTTCTTTACATATTTTATACTAGCTTTCCGCCCGCGGCTTCGCGTGGAGTTCGGTTATATCGCGCTTTTTAGATTTCCCTCGGGAATATCAAATTTTTCGGGATAAAAGGTAGCCTATGTTCTTTCTCAGGGTCTAAAGATTGTCTGTGCCAAATTTCATCGAAATCGGTTGAGAGGTTTAAGCGGGAAAGCGTAACAGACAGACAGACAGACAGACCGACAGAGAGTTACTTTCGCATTTATAATATTAGTATGGATATTCCATCTCCCCTAAAATCTAACTGAGACCTGCAGCTAATAATAAAACATTCTGTCTCTTTTGTCCACAGTAAAGTATTGCCTGAAGAAGAAGTGTTAATTACGAAGATATTAATCCGCGCGATGATCTCAGCTCGTCCGAGTGCGCGGCCGCCGTGTGAGACAGTACTCAAGTACCCCATGTTCTGGGGCAAACAGAGTATACTCAACTTCTTACAGGTAATTATATTGTTATGTAACTATTTTCACGATATCGATCGCGTATATTTCAGCTTTTCATACTCTGTCGCTTAGAGAAGGTAAGGTATAGGTTTAGTAACATACCATTCTACCCTCCATCGAAATGAAAAAATCTTTTTACGTTTTATACAGTGCATCTGACATCGTAACGCATACTTCGCGCAAAGGCTAGACCGTATGCCACTAATAATATTATGATAGTCATTTATGTCGTTAATGAGCGGTAACAGAAATCACAGTGTTTAAAAAAAAAAGTGTCGGCTCGGCCTTTGAACGTTGCAAGCTTGCCGCCACACCTGTTTGTATGTATGACGTTGACCCCTGTTGTGAGCTCTATTAAATCAGCTGATAGGATAGTTTTTCGAGTTTTGATCACATTGCGCTTTCTTGTGTAATTAGCGAATTAGTTAATTTTTACTTTAAAATCTTATTGGGTTATAAAAGTATCATCATCAACCTTTTATCGTCCCACTGCTGGGCACAGGTCTCCTCTCATACAGAGAAGGATTGAGCGTAATCACCACGCTTGCTCAATGCGGGTTGGCGATTTCAGACTTTATAAAGTCCAGGTTTCTAGGTTGGTCTAACTGCAATGCTTCGATGTCGCCTTCGGGTTGTGGAGGTCAGACGGCAGTCGCTTCACGGAAAATGTCGAAGTTTAGCCATATCAGCAGTTGGACTGGTAAAGCGGACCCCAGACTCCAAAGCTGAAAAGGTTTCGGATGCGACTGGGAGTAACGCTGGGATGATGATGATGATGATAAAGTCCAGGTTTCCTCAAGATGTTTTCCTTCACCTTCAGTCATTGCTGTCCAAGATATACTTAGAAAGTACATATAACTTTAGAAAAGTTACATTGGTACTTGCCTGACCTGGAATCGAACCCGAGCACTCATACTTGAGAGGCTGGTCTTATAACCACTAGAAAAAAAGTAAAGCAATTATGAATAGTCTAAAGTGAAAAAATCTGCATATTTTTTTAAAAAAATCAGGAAAACGAACGACGAAAAATTCCACCACTGGGGGGTTCAGAATCATGTACTGGATCCTTGGTACTCGTTTGTGCGTCGATGTCAGATACACCCTTTATTTTTTGCGCGTAAGCCTAATTCTTTGTCTAAAAACACATTCTTTGCCTACAACTAATTGTAACATTAACTCCGCAGGGAAAGTCCCGTCAAAATAGGTCTAGACATTTCGGGGATTAGCAGTAAAAACAGACAAACAATTCATTTAAAAGTTTTTTTTTGTTATAAATATGCGGTACTTAAAAAAAATCTTTAAACGTATTTAATTTCTTATGCGTTTAATAAAAAGTTCATATTTTGGCTTTACACACACATTTATTTTTATTTGGAGACGTTTTAATCAATATGGTGAAGTTCATCGGCCAAATTATACTCCACGTTGCTCCTTTTACTGCATCGCAACCAGAAAATATATCGAATTGTATGTTTTTACGGTTTCTAAACATTGCAGGCATTGTGAAACAAAGAGGTGTTAAGATAAGATAGATCAGTAACACAAGACAATAACCTTTAATGTGAAGGCAATACGGGCCGAAATCGGCGATGAATATAAATCGGTATTATCTAAGTCGATATTAAACCTGACACCGAATTACCATTTAATGATACACGTCATATTTATTAATAACACAGTTCAACTCAAGTAATTGATAACAGCGGCCAAACATAACTCGACTGAGTGCATGTGTACTTAAACACGCGTCTACGCATAATATAAAATATCACTAACATAACTTTTAAAAGTACAGACGGTTGTTTTTTCTTTTTGTTTGTTTTAAATGTATACAATATGTAAAGAAAACTCTGTCCGTACATTTACGGTATGCAATACATGCACGGGCGAAGGGGGGCAGGGCACGCGGTTCATCGCTATTCGCTCATAATAATACCATCAAAAATAGTGTTGTCACTTTTTTTAAAAATACCAAATGTTGGGGAAGTTGGAATTAATTCGCGGAAAAAAGATTAGTTCAACATTCATTAGTATTGTTACTACGATGATAATGTAAAATTTCATATTTTATTTGGTCATGTGTTTACCCAACCTTTATTATCCTTTTGGGTCGGACGGGGTTTTCTTTACATATTCTATAGATGAAAGGCTACGTTCATAAAGCCCCAAAGCGTATTATGACAATTGTATACCTAGTATAGGCTCAGTAGATGTATCATATGGTCTTAAGATAAGTTATATTATTTTTCTTGGTCTTCTGCTCTATGTGAAGCAAATTTTAGTCATCACTTTATACACAATTTTCTGGTCTGGGCAGGTTTACCGCAAGCACGTGTTCCGCACATTGCTCTTCCCTTTGCACCTGTGTAGGGTGGATGTGGGGAGGCTACCTGAGCTGAGGGTCCGCCGGGGACCTTAAGTTCCCTCTTCGTGACCATTTTAGACTTTCATTGGAGGGTATGAAAGTATAAAATGCTCACAAGGTGTGATATCATCCACGTTGAGAACCTTTAAAATAGACCAAGATTTGATGGGTGTTCCTTGAAACTCGTATTCATGACAAGTAACAGGTTTTATGTTTTGTCAACAAGCAAAGTTGCATAAGTTGCTAGAAACAATGATGACGACGAGTGTGTTAGGGTGTAACTCTATATAAACCCTTATCTTTTGTCTAGGATGTCAGTGACCACGTAGAAAGCGGTAGCGGAGGCTCTGAAACAGCCCTAGAGCGTGGCGCTCGGCGCGTGGTGCGTGGCGACTGGCGCGCTCGTGTTTGCGGCGCAGTGGCCAGCGACCTGCGCGCGCGCCGGACATACAGGGGCGACCGCGCCGCGCATCTGCTCAGGGCAATACGGAATAAGGTATGTATTCACAATTGGGATGATAATGTTCTTCATGATTGAGATGATTTGGTGTCCTTCTATTCAAGGTAGGTTTAAAATTACCTGCCAGTACTTGGCGCCGACCGAAATTGTCGTGCAATTTGTTACTGCAAATATTTAGTTTTTATATCATCACCTGTTAAGACACCTTTTAAAATGAAGACAATGCCAAGCAATATAACTAACGTGTATGTGTGGCAGTGACGTATTAAGAACAAAATATTCTTTTAACAGAAACACCACTACAGAGAACTAGAGTCAGAAGTCAGAGACAGCTTAGGCAAGTTACCCGATGGGTTCATAACGTACTGGTTACGAAGGTTCCCGCTCCTGTTACCTCACGTCTGGCTCCAGATGCAGGAGTTCCGTCACGAAGACATCCTCCAAGCTTACTACCCACACGCCTTTACCTTCAACAGAGATGACGTCAGAGAACTAGATGAAGGAGACATAGAAGAAGAATTACCAGTTGAAATGTGCGATCCTGGCAAAAATGGCCTGTTTGTCAAAAGTAGAGTATTCTACGACGAAAATCAAGAACAACTTCGGTATAGAAAAGAAGGGTCGCCAAGAAAACGTAACGACTGGAGGAGCGATGCGCAAGAGCGGAATAGACAGGATGACGTCAGATTCAGAGATAGGCATCATTACAAGAAGAAGGAAAAGAAAAGGGAGGAAATCCCAGTTTGGACATTGCCTCAGCAGTGAAGTGTAGTTTTAAGAGAAACAGTTTGTATTTGACCAGAAGTCAAAAGGGAGTAGACGATTAGATAGATGTGCCGTGGTCTACATATATGTGTCCAACGTTATACAGTTGGTTCAAAGTAGAGGATTCATATGAAAGGAGGGGCTCCCGTCCCCAGCTGCCATACTACAGTATGGCAGCTACAGCAGTATGCGAGCTACAGCTCGGGATCAGATAAATCATATTATTGTTGTTTTAGCTGGCGCGTTCTAATTTACAATTTTCATGTGCCGGTTAGTTTCTATGTAGTATATAATCATATAAAAATGTAATTGCTCTGCACAAATCGGACTATGAATCAATTTGAATTTAATGAAGTGTATAGTGAGTTTAGGTAAAACAAAAAACGACGTGTCAATTCCCTGCAGTGGAAATGTTAAAGTATTACTTAAAATATTAATATTTTTTTTATTAGTTGACAAGTTTATTGACTACTTTATAGGCCTAATTCGTTATCTGTAAATCATGGAAGATTTAATCTTGTAATTTGCCTTTTTGTTGATTTTAGATAAAAGTTGTTTTTCTGGTCAGGTCGTAGTGATAATAATGTTATTTAAAATGCACAAAATTATAGGTTTTGTGATGAGTATTTATTTAATATGACTTTATTAGTATATTTAAGATAAAATAATATAGTTAATATGTCCCACAAAATGAAATAATAGTACTTTATAAGAGATCTCTATTATTTAGTTAATATTTAACTTTTTTTATAAAATAGTTAACCCTTAATGTGCGAAAGAAAACAGAGTTTTGGGACCAAAATTTAAATATATACTTACTGTGCTTTTAAAATATATGATGATGCCAACAAAATCATAATATAATCTTTAAACTCAATTTAAAAAATACTAGTTCTATGATCACTCGGAAGGTCAATAGGAACATTAGATATTCAAATATGTGTGAGAATGCTCAGATGGCGTTGGTTTCGCACCAGTTGAACCAATTAAGTTTAGGTTTTCAACACATAATTTTATTAATTAAATCTGCGGCCGTAGCGCCTAGTGATAACGGCCGCGACTTACGGGTTGAAGGTCAAATCAAGCCCAAACAAGGCCTTTACTTTGTGTAAATTATTGATTACCACTTCTCTCAAAACGATGAAGGAAAACATCGAAAGGAAACCGACATATCCTACTAACGAAAATTCGAAGACATGTGGCATCTAGAAATTCACATTTAGGTCCGTATTACAGAACGTTACTCAAAACTCAAGCTCTACTTAAGTCTCGTTTCAAGCCATTTGATTGGTTGAAACTAGTTTTAAGTAATGTTTAAGCAGAGATCAATGCTTGAGTTTCCTTCTGAAATACGCACCTCCACCTACCTCATACGTGTCTCCAATCCGGTTTAATTATGCTATGCTAGATCTTTGGTCATAATAGTTATGAGTGGCTAAACCGTAGCCTCTTAGACTAGAAAGAACGAAAAAATGTTTATTTGCGGTATATGTGACGCAAAAATTTAAAAAAAGAACAAAACAATAAGATGCTTGAGGGAAAAATGAGTTATATTCACGCGAAACGGCTGTCGCTCAGCATTATGCTGTGACCATATGCCTATGCAAAACAGAGCCCCAGCGCTGGTTTTCAGAGACAGCCGGCAGTAGGTTAAAAGAGTTTTCGAATACTGTGTGTAACTGCAAATTATTATGCGTTATTACCATATACTTATTTATCACACGCGGATGTTGCTCTAACCTCAAACAATCGTTTTCGAACGTAATTTCAGAGAATACGTCATAGTAATAAGAATTAACATCAAATATAGATGTTTTTATTATTGTTGTATTATGATAATTGGTTGCTGAGTGTGTCTGTTCTCGATGAATATTATACATTCCTGATATAGTCAATTTTGGTTTAACACGATAAGTTCAAATAGCTCAAAGGCCTTCGTTGCACATATATATTACATACATACTTATATATTTTTAAATAAACTACGGTCGAATACAGTTGGTGACCGTTACTCGCAGATTTATTAATAATCGCACGTTAAATTGCGTTATCTTTAATTCCTTAAATATGAAAAATAACCCTTATCTAAAACTAGTAAAACGTTTGTTTCTAGAAGACAATATGTGTTAATATTAGATTATGAGCTGCGAGATAATTTCGTAACACAATATCAGTAGCATTGTGACAGTTCAACATTCATTCTGTTTTTTACATTGTTGAATAGATTTTTTTATGAACGTGCCGCAATGGATTTTTCAATATCCTTCAGACGGATTCAGCTTGTGATTTAAAGTTTCATAAGCAATAGGGCAACCTATTGCTTAAATTATAATAACAGAAATGGGAGCAAAATTGTGTAATCCCCGTGATTTAAATGTTTAAATATTGATATGAGTTTCCTCAAAAATTTAGGTAAGGATAAATTGGACGCGTTTAAACAGAGTTACATTGTGGGTTGAGTCTTTTACTGCGTCCAATTTTACCAAATGGTAAAAAATTAAGTGTTTTTAAACACTGAGTGAGTTATCTGGATGCGTAACCAGATTATAGATTTTTCGCGTAACTAACGCATATTCTTCTGTACTGTTTACAACGTGTTACATAAAGGGTATGTACACACCAAGGGCATGGCATCTTTACATGATATCAAACGACATTGGAAGGGTTTTTTAATTCTATCTCTTTATGTTAGGAAGTTATGAGAAAAAGTACCGCCTGTGATAGGCTACTACCATACTAGGCGCACAGAATAGGCTATTTGACAGATTTATAATTTTTATCTTGAATTACTTGGTTGCGGTTAAGAAGTTCATCCAAAGTATTTTTTTTAATTTTAAATACCTATTTCGTAAGAAATATGCAAATAAAAATTCAAAATTCAAATAAGCCGCGAAAACGATATAATCAGCAATATGGCGTTGCGCCTGGTAAATGACGTCACAAGCGGTTTTCGGTTCTCAGTGGTGTTTGTTTTTAATTATTATTTGCTGTTGTTTCAATTCAATTCAATTCATTTATTAGTGTGATTTTTTGTAAATACATTTTACAATGTGATCTTAATATCTAATACATCAGTTCCTCAAAAAATCTACCATAAAGGCATACACTTTTTAACAGAATTTAAAATCATAAAAAGGATTCACAATATATTAAAATGATAAATAATTTGATAAATGTGGAATATAATGCTATGTCAAATTTTTATAAATATTAATGTGAAATATCTTACAATGTCAAAATACAATAAAATGTCAAAATTAAATAGGTGGCAATGTCAAGTTAATTATGTTAAAGAAATAGTATAATGTCAAAATTAAATGAGTATTAATGTCAAATAACTTACAATTTATCATTAAGGAATTCCTGAATTGTATAATAACTTTTCTCCAATAATAGACGTCTTAATTTGTTTTTAAATTGAATAATATTTAGGTCCTTAATCCCATTTGGTAATTTATTAAATATTTTTGGGGCCATACAAAGTATGCTATTGTGCATCAAGGCGGTCTTTGAAGGTCGACCGCATAGTTGTTATCTAATAAAATGGTTTACAAGTGGTGTACTGTACTGGGTTGTACAAATAAATCGATAAAAACCCCCGAAAAACAGTTTATAAGTTTGCCGGAAACAAGCGTATGACGTCATCGCGACATTAGCCAATCCGGATCGTTTCACAATGTGTGGCGCGAGAAACAAAAAGCCAAACATATTTTTGTGTTTTGGATATAATAATTGTTATTATTTTTTATTAAAACTCTTGTAAATGATATAAAGAACCCTCATTTTATGCAATTAAAGCAAAAAATCACAAATAATTGAATACTGTCAAATAGCCTATTATTGAAGACATCGTGATTTTGGCGAATAACGTGACGTGTAACGAGTAGTTAATAACGTATGTAGTGTGATGCTACGTTTGTTATTATTTAAATTTAAGGAAAACACGAAACCGAAAATTTGGTATAAATTTTTTGAGTATTTTATTTTGAGTTGAGACCCTTTCGATATCGTTTGATATCATGTAAAAAAGCTGTGCCCTTGGTATGTATATACCCTTTATGTTACCCTTTGTATATGTAAAGGTCAATAACCTAATATCGTTTTTTTTTTTTGACATTATCCTTAGATTCTGAACAAACATCCATATCTACACATATCTATTTATAGTCCTTGATACAATAATGTTGTTTCTCAAACTATCACATTTCTGAATAATATTGAATATTATGGAAATATAAATTTTCCACAAAACGAGATTCGTTTCTGGTGCTATGATTGTTATGTAAATATCGAGTGTAGATGTGAGAAACGTGCAGATAGTAATAGATAGTTTTAGACGTAAATCAAAATAGATTTAGGAACCTTTTAGTGTCGTGATTGGTTCATTATGCGACGGACAAATATTTGAAACGCAAATGTTTTTAAGTGGATGTTAAATCGGAGCACCCACGATACGGAAGAATTCCTAGAGGGGCAACGTTTAAAAAAAACAAAACTACCCTTGAAATAAGAACATGCTTCGGGATAAAAGGATCCTATCTTCTTACACAGGAAGTCATCTATTTTCTTTGTAGAATTACCCTCTAATTTAAAATATTAACTACATAGTATCCTTACTAATATTCAGCGACAGTCTCCGTGGCGTAGCGGTAGCGGACGCGGCCGCTGCGCAAGGTGGCGCGGGTTCGATCCCCGCACAGTGCAAGTATTTGTATGCATGAATATGAATATTTGTACTGGTCTGGTCGTGCCTCGGAAAGCACGTTAAGCCGTTGGTCCCGGTTGCCCTACGAACATCTAGTGGCAGTCGTTACGGGTTGTTGGAGCCCTCAAAAGTCCTACAATTTGTCTAACTGCAATGCTTCGATGTCGCCTTCGGGTTGTGGAGGTCAGACGGCAGTCGCTTAATAGAAAATGTCGAAGTTTAGCCATATCAGCAGTTGGACTGGTAAGACGAACCCCAGACTCCAAAGCTGAAAAGGCTTCGGATGCGACTGGGATTAACGCTGGGATGATGATGATGATGAGTATCCTTACTAATATTATAAATCGGAAAGAGAGTTTGTTTGTTTGTTCCGCTTTCACCGCTTTTACTGAACCGATTGCTTTGAAATTTTTCAAACGTAAAGTTAGAAGTTCGGATTAAATAATAGGATACTTTGTATCGCAGAAAAAATTATATTCTCGAGGTAAATCTAAATCGCGCGATATAACCGATCTCCACGTGAGCGAAGCCGCGGGCGGAAAGCTACTGAATTATAAAAAAGACTACGAAAACTGCAGTCTTTGTGTACACAAACCGAATTTGATAGAGTGGGGATAGAATGAGGTTTTACGAATTTACCCTTAACTCGCATTCATGTTATTAAAACTCCGATCGATCGTACAGAATCCAGTCGAAAATATAATACGATCGAGTTTGATAAGAAGTTCACCTTTGTATTATAATAGTCTCTGATACTGCAGACAGCTTCATTTACAAGTGCTCATAGGTATACACGACAGGCACGCATGAACGGCTGAGGGTACTGCAACACTCGACGGCGGACGTCGATGGTAGCCGCTTCTTGTTTGAGTATACGAGCGTGATGTTGTGGCGCCTTTACCGTTGGCTTGTCGCTCGTGTGTATGAGCACTAGGCGTGATAGTCACAATCAAGGGTCAAAAGTGCATTACCACTTTTGAACTTTATTGCACAAAACAATAAGGGTCAAAAGTGGTACTCCACTTTTGACCCTTACTGTATAAAACATCATCATCATCCCAGCGTTAATCCCAGTCGCATCCGAAGCCTTTTTAGCTTTGGAGTCTGGGGTCCGCTTTACCAGTCCAACTGCTGATATGGCTAAACTTCGACATTTTCCGTGAAGCGACTGCCGTCTGACCTCCACAACCCGAAGGCGACATCGAAGTATTGCAGTTAGACCAATTGTTGGACTTTTGAGGGCTCCAACAACCCGTAACGACTGCCACTAGATGTTTGTATGGCAACCGGGACCAACGGCTTAATGTGCTTTCCGAGACACGACCAGACCAGTGCAAATATTCATATTCATGCATACAAATACTTGCACTGTGCGGGGATCGAACACGCGCCGCCTTGCGCAGCGGCCGCGTCCACTACCGCTACGCCACGGAGGCTGTGCCTTACTGTATAAAATAAACGCAACGCAATTCTGGTAAAATTAAGTTTTCATAGAAAGAGTTAAGGCTGATTTACACGGTATAATTTAGTTGCCTATGGCATACAATAAAAATGACGCAACAAATGACTTGCATCGTCTAAATGGTGTTTAGACAATACAACTTTTATTGTTGCTTCAACTTAATTGAAGCCACAGGCAATTAAATTGCACCGAGTAAATCCGTCTTTATACTAGAGTCGCATCTCGCCTTTGAGCTCCATATGTACGTAATTACGTATGTGTGGTAAAATGCTAAATATTTAGAAATCTTTGAAATCGTGGTTGGTTCATTATGCGACCGACTAACATTGGAACCGCAGATGTGTTATCAAATGCTCGATCGTAATTCTATACCCGTGTGTTTGATATTCAGTTTAATTATGCTTGGACACGGTCGTGTAACAGACCGATTGAAGTTTGAATTTTATTATAATGTTGGTGTGGTATATGTCACCATCTCTTAGTTATTTTTTTTGCCGATTGCTTGGAATAGTTCGTTACCTCCTCCTCCCACAATCTTCGATCTGCTGTTGATATAAATATGTACACACGTGCGGGAATCAGACCCACTCCCCATTTTTGATAGTAGGTAATATAGTGTAGTTTATACCTATATTAGATTCTGTATAAACAGTTATAAAAATGAAGCGTTTTTAATAATATTTCACCGCGGAGTGAGTTATCTGGATGCGTTATCAAATTATAGATTTTTTGCGCAAAAAACGCATGTTCTTGTGTACTACATGTAAAGATCAATAATGTCGTTTTGTAAAATTTGAAACGCATGTCCAAAGGTTAAGAATATGAATAAAGATGTTATTTGTATTGTAGAAAAATTATAACGCGTTTAGTGATGGTTCCTCTTTCGGATAAAAATGTCTGGGAAACGCAGAATAATTAGCTCCATAGCTCTATTTTTTTTACTGTTACTTGGCGATCTGTGTTTACACAATAAGTCAGTTGGTACAAAATTGCGATTATGTCAGTGGTAGCATATAGAACTCCTTATTCGTCCTTTTAATCTAATCTAGCTATTAGTGTAGGGATATCAAGTCGCTTTAATCGGTTGTATGATACACTTCCAACAAGATTGCAATATATGTACCTATAAGACTACTCAAACCAATATGGACTCATGGTATTCAGCTGTGGAGGACTGCTAGTAACAGCAATATTGAGATCCTAGAGAGATTCCAAAGCACAACATTGAGAACCATGTAAGGAATACCATACTACGTGAGCAACAAATATATCTATGAAGATCTAAACATCAATACAGTGAAACAGGAGATTACTAAAATATAGTAGAGCGCATCAAAACTCGAATATCAACTCACGTCAATGAACTAGTTTCTTTCTGTCATAAGGATAAAAAAAAATACAAACTGTAATGACGCATAATGAATGACTCACGATATGCATGAATAATGTTCCTGTAAATTGTAAATATTAAGTTAGGTACTTAATTAAGTAATGAGTTTAAAATTAGCGTTGATCGCAAAAAATAACGATAACTTAATTTTAAGTGAGATTAATGACCTAATTGTATATAAGGAGATTGGCATTTTATACATAAATAATACAAAGAATTTTACCCAAATAACTTTTTAAATCATGTTTTTTAAAGATGTTCAAAATTGATCTTGTTTGTATTGATCATTAGGCAAATGCTCAAATTGTTCATGATATATTTATTAAATATGAAATAAAGATGTGCTACATTAAAATATATGCTTGTTTATTTTAAAACTTCTTAAATAAAAATAAGGGTAAGGTTTCACTACAAATTTATTGTCAGTCAAAACTTAAACATAAAATAACAATGATATTGAGTAAAAATATAAAAATACTTGTTTTAATCAGTCTTAGTAGAGTCCTGTAAAATTTAACAAAGTTCGGATAGATTAAGTAGAAAATGGCACAGGTTGTTGAGACTAGGATTTGTGCAAATGGCAAAATAAGAATAAGAGTAAATATAACACAGTATGAGAGCGTTAGTAACATAGCAACAGGTTTTAATTACCTAGTAACTCCAAATTAGTTGTCCAAAAAGCATGTGGCACTGTCCTAAACCGATAGACGCGGTTAATAGAAAACTGAAGGCGAATTCTTGTAATTAAAAACGTTCAAAATTTAACTGCAATCTCATCCCAAAGATAATATCAATGAAAAAATGGGAACTGATTTGGTCAAATTGTGAACACTGAACTTTCTTGAAATGACGATATTTGCCCCTGTAGTAGGCTTAAAAATATAAAACACATAAGCCTACGCCAATTTCCTGTAGGAGTAGGAAGAAACTCTCTTAGCCTACACAGTTACATTAGTAGTTATTATAATAATGAACAAAATCATAATATTGTGACATATCTATACAAAACCTTTACAAAGTTGGAATGTATAAAAAACGCAAAATGTTATAGTGAGTAAACATAAAATTAAAGCTATTAAATAAATTTTTCCTATACATTCATATTTTTTCCTATTCTAGTTAAAAATAGTTCACATCTCTTATTATATCATTACATTCTACTTGTATACTTATCTATTAAGTCTATGATTGTCAGATGAACCTTTTCCTTAGCTATTGCCAGAGCAGTTTTGTCTGCTCCGTTCAACATAGATAAATCAGGGTTGTAGCTGAGCAACATTTTGGCAGCTCCTATGTTGCCCATGGCACAGGCATCGTGTAATGGCGTATTCCCCGCCATATCAATAGCGTTTATATTCGCGCCACTGTCTAACAACAAACGAATAACGTAAGTCTTATTATTCAAAGCAGCTAAGTGTAAAGGAGTTTGATTCTTCTTGTTAATGCAATTCACCTTTGCTTTTTTATGAATTAATATTTTACACAATTCATCTGAACCATATCTAGCTGCATAATGTAAGGCAGTGAAACCATTTGTGTCTGTGAAATTGATGTCAAAATCTGATGAATATGATTCAGTGTTCTTTTTACAGACTGAACATTCACACAAAGGGTGGCAAGGAGTACTGTACTCTGTAGTTTCAGGCTTGTTTTCCAAGTCCACATAAGCAGAATAGTTAATGTTCATGTAGAAGCAGGCCAGCTTCACATCTCCATATGATATAGCTTTCAATATCCTGTCAATTAATTTGAGGTTTTCCACTGCTTTTGATACATTAGTAATTTCATTTATTTTCATCTTTTGTAACTTATGATCAACAGAACTCTCAAGGCTGCAGTTCAGAGCTTTGACATTAGTATTTGTAATATGTATGTATTCATATAAATTTGGAGTGCAAGATTTAAGGACTTGTAATATCCTCAAATTGTGTGCATAATCAAATGCTGTTTTATTGTGTTGATTCTGTAAAGATGGTTCAGCTCCATTTTCTATTAACAGTCTAGCAATTCCTTCATAACCCCACTTTGAGGCCAGATGTAATGGGGTGTTACCACTCTCATTCATACAATTTATTTGAATCTTCTTTCTACTGTGCTCTGCAAAGTATATAAGTGCTTTGACACAATTCAAATGACCATTGTTCACTGCCATGTGTATTGGTGTGTTCTTGTCAATGTTTGCTTTATTGATGTTAGCACCTGAATGTAGTAGTAGTAGTAAGGCATTTTGGTGGCCTCTTGAGGCTGCGTAATGTAGTGGAGTGCATTCATTAAGGTCTGTTGCATTTACCTCTGCACCCATTTCAATGAGGGATTCTACTATGTTGGCCTTCCCATGGATGCAAGCCACGTGCAACACTGTCAGACCATGGCTGTCTCTAGAGGTCACTGTCGGGGAAGTCTTCAAAAGATTCCTGGATATTTTGGAACAACATTTCTTGCAGTTACACAGAGGGTGACAGAGTTTGTGATATATTTCTGTATCACTGTCATCATCATCATCATCTGTCAGATTGTTATCCATAGCTATCTTGAGAACATTATTTTCATTTAAATGCATAGTTTGAAGATGTTTTTGATTCTTTTGCAAAATAGCCTGCACTTGTTCACAGTGATTTGCTTTAATTAGTTCAAAAATGTATTCCAAAGTTTCTTCCTTGCCATTGGTATCACTAGTAGAAACTGACTCGGTCAAACTGTTCTTTCTTACTCTACTGCCATTCAAGTTTTCTTCTGTGAGGTTGCTTTCATAATAATAGGACTCCGGATCAGGAGATCCAGTTAGTGCACCAGATTGTATGTGTTCTATGACAGCTTCTAAAGTAGTAATGAGAAAGGCACTTTCATCAGCATCACCTCTACCCATACTGCTGAAGCGGAACTCTTTCATGTACATTAGTTGACTGTACCAGTTTGGGAGACCAGATTTGATGACCAGGAACACGAAAACTGGTAACATGTCATCAGCGGTTAGCAGAACTATGTTGTTGCTTTCATCCTTTTTGTTGATGGCATTTAAGGCCTGTTTAACGCATAAAACTTTTTCTAACACAGTGTTGTATGTGTCAATCTTAGAAAGGATTTGTTTAGCTCTAGGCACTGCATGGTAGAGTTCCTTTTTGATGTCCAGATCTCTAAGTTGAATGTCACACATATTCCTTATCTTTTTATTGAGGTGTGAGTCCTCATATGCGCAGCAGGTGCAGATTGGTTTGAACAAGGCACCAAACAGTAGATGCTGCATATAACATTCTACAGCCAGCTTTATGTTTTCCAACACCTGTTTGCAAGACTTTGACTTTTCCCTTAATCTTCTATTTTGTAAGGCAATTTGAAGGCATTGTGTGTACAGTTCACTTACTGTGTCTCTCAGAGGTGCCACTGCAACAGGAAGTGTAGGATGATTCTTTAAAAATGACCGTACACTATGTTCAATTTGGTCCAACACTTGACGGCCAGCAGCTTGAGTCCAGAGCAAGTCAATGCAGTCATTGATTGATGTGAGATATTCTTTTGACACAGTGTTATCACTGAAATTGGCAGTAGGTTCAAGCGGAGTTTCTATGCACCACACTTTGTATTTGATGAAATCTTCTGTGTAGAATGTTTCTTCGAAAAGGATATGGCTTTGTAGGGGTAGGCCTTTGGTCACTTCTAGCGTGATTACTTTATTATTGACTGTCACCTGTTTCTCTGTGAGCGTGCTGTAGTGTGTCTCCGGCAACTCGTCACTTGGCACCAATATATGAGAACAAAAGTCCTCGATGCTGAACACACGAGTACTTAAGCTTCCGATCCGCGGCACACATATTACCCAAGATTGTGTGATACAATGTTGAAACAAATTAACGTATTCAGTTTTTAATTCAACGAAGAATGGGTTATCAGAGATGATCTCGTCGTAAGTACCATCCATTGTGGTGTTAAAAATAGAAAACTATTGTGAACTTGATGTCATAGAAGCAGATGAGCACATAAGAAGTAGTCAGTCTTAATATGGCTTCTCGGTGTGGCAGTGTCGGACCGAATATTAATTAGGTTTTAATTAAGCACTAAAACTTGGTACTCGCAACCTTGCTTGCTCCACTAACACTTGACTAGATGACTACTGACATTACTGACATATGTCATATGATTTTTGTTGACATCAAAACTGTCAAAGCTACTACCTACCACAGATTACAAATAAATGTATTGCTTAATCTGTATATAGATAGTTATAAATGTAAGTTTATCTATTTGTTCATTCATCCGTCATCATCAATGATTAGCGCTGTAGTTTGTCAGTCTGATACTAAAATGTGTATTCTATTGTTCATCTATGTGGTTGATAGCAAGCAATGATTAGAGATGACTGTAAACTGTGGTAGGACGTATTCCCGCCACGGCTTACTTATGAGAATAGTGGTAATTGTAAATAATACGACAGAAGTCAATTTCTTAAAAATAATATTTATAACTCTTACAATAAATTTAAAAAATACAAAAGGTCAATCTGCGTTCAACAGGTCTATCCTCTACCACCACCTCGACCACCAAACCCACCGAAACCTCCCCGGCCTCCGAAACCTCGGCCGCCGAATCCTCCGCCTCCGAAACCTCGGCCGCCGAAACCTCGGCCTCCGAAACCTCGGCCACCAAAGCCTCCACCTCCAAATCCTCGACCTCCGTACCCGCGGCCTCCAAAGCCACGGCCGAAGCCTCCGCCAAAACTACCAAATCCGCCAATTATTATTGGGACTGGGACAGGCACTGAAGTAGTAAAATAAATGTTAGGTACCTATAGTGACCTAATAGATAAGAAGATTCTAAAACAGCACCAGAGAAAATAACTTGATATAATAGAAAAGCATTGTTATTGGGGTATTGTTTAATTCATTTGTGTTCAATTCGGCTCCCCAATTTAATTTAGCTATTAGGTAGGTAAGTACTTTGGCTATAAGATTATCTAAAAATTGGCGATAAGTACCTACTTACCTACATATTTATTAAATTGGTATCCCAAAGGTAATTTATTGACCGAAATTTTGTGTTAGATACTTGCCTGGTCTACGATAATATGGATAGTATGGATCATAATAGAATTGTCGTTTCACTCTCGATGAAATCTCCTTTGTGTGGTTTCCATTGCTGCTGACATCTCCAATTTCATTTTCGTTTAACATTAGATTCGCTAATGGATTCGATTTTTTGTCCAGCTGTTGTGTTGTTTGTTCCTCTTTTGTGGAACGAATTTCTTGTATTCCCATCAGAAATACGACGAAAATAGCGAAACCGAAACTCTGAAAGCAAGTATATTAAAATGGATGATGAGTGATGCTTCCATTTCCTACTTCAATGTGACCATCAATTTTCATTTCATGAGTTGATAGATTATTGATATATATTATACCTACCTACCTACATTACTTTGATTTGGATATTTGAAACATTGTGACTATTATTAAATGTGTGCATACCTAATGAGTTTGTTATAAAAAATGTTTCGGACAATGTTTTATTTTATTCATCGATTTTATCAAAATATCACACACTTGTTTATTTTTTGAGACCATTTCGTGTTTAACAATTGGTTTTAATGTTAGACAAAACCACTTACATTGATAATATCCATGTTATTGTGTTTTCTATAAACGACTGATAGAAAATTTGTGGGCGTCCATATAATATAGGTAACTCGAGCAAACATGCTAATTGGTGAGTTGGTGACTTTATGACTCATATTGGCTGCAGTTTTATGTCTTTGTCATTCCCCACGTGGACGAACTTAGTCTCTGAATTCCCGCGAAAGGTACTAATTATTCTAATTTGTGGTAGGTCTTAGTCAACATAGTGTAGGTACAGACGAAAATATTTATTTGATTTAAGGTGAGTATACAACGTGTAACTTATAGGGTATATACATAACAAAGGCATGGCATCTTTACATGATATCAAACGATAGTGGAAGGGTTTTTTAATTCTATCTCTTTAGGTTAGGAAGTTATGAGGAAAAACACCGTCTGAGGTAGGCTACTATCATACTAGTCGCACAGAGATATTGAAGACATTTATCGGATTTTGGCAAGTAACGTGACAGGTAACGAGTAGTTATTAACATATGTAGTGTGCTGCCACGTTTGTTATGATTTTATTTTAAGAAACACACGAAATCGAATATTTCGTACCAATTTTTTGAGTATTTTATTTTGAGATGAAACCCTTCCGATATCGTTTGATATCATCTAAAGATTCCATGCCCTTGGTATGTATATACTCTTTTTGTTACACGTTGTATACTAGAGTTACTACTTAGAGCGTTTACTTATAATAACACAGTAAGTATATGCCGTTTTGAAATTTTATCAACCAGTACTTCGAACACGCTCGATTTTTGTTACAACCTTATTTATAAAACCAATGAGCCTAATTAGTGTAACATTTTATCGAACAAAGGTCAAACAATGGACGTGAGGTAATGGAGGTAAAAATGATCTAGTAGGTAGGGTAAAACACCCGCTAGTCAGCCGTGCACCAGTACTCAGCCTTTACAGACATTATTTCCCTATAAATAGTGTTAAAATTTATGTACACTACTAAAATAACGTTTGAACGAATCTTTGTCTCTCTATTGGCTGCTAAGCACACATACGAATCGATGTCATATCAGTTAGAGGAGCTACGCTCGTTCATTTGCGCCGCCGTCACAGACATGACTAGACACGCTTTTGTTACTGTTTTTTGGCTTCAGGAAAGCCTTCAAAGTTTTCGGTAAGTTTTTTGTGTTTATATCTTGTTATATGCGGTGGATAATATTACTACTAAAACATATATTTTATTTGTTAATTATGTAGTAATTAAGGTGGCTGACTACTGGGTTTGAAATTTTAACTGTAGGTCCAGTGCTCAGCCCCAAGCGGCTGACTACTAGTTTTTTTGGGAATATCTTAGATTTAGTTGAAATTAACGGACCGAATAATTCAAATTTTGTTCAATACTTTGAGCTTAACTTTTCTAAGACGAAAAGTGTATTTTATCAGTAGTCAGCCGCGTACAAATGTAACTGCATGTTAGTGGCCGAATAATGGCTCTAAGAATCCAGTAATCAGCCGTCAGTCCTGTTGCACTAAATAGCACCTTAAAGCATTTTTAATTAGAGTTTAATTTATGCACAAATTATTTTAGACTAAAAATCATTTGTTTTAGAGTTGCATTATGTCAAATAGACCAATCCACCAATATAAAGAAGAACAATTGATAGAAGCTATGCCGGCGATTAGGAATGGTATGAAAATTAGAGAAGCCAGTCGAGTTTTTAAGGTTCCACGAGGGACGTTACAGGATCGAGTACATTTAAGGGTTCCAGATTTGCCCCGTAAAATGGGACCAGAAACAGTGCTGACCAAAACTGAAGAAACTGCTTTGAAAAACTGGTGTATTGCATTAGCGAAATGTGGCTTCCCATTAAAACGTGATGATCTCCTGAATACCGTCCACAATGTTATATCTGAAGATAAAAGACCAAACCCATTTGTAAATAATAGACCGGGGAATAAATGGTACCAATCATTTCTGAGACGAAATCCTGAGTTAAGTGAGAGGACGCCTGAAAATATATCGAACGGTCGAGCCGCTGTAACTGAAGCAGGTATTCTGAAGTGGTTTGCTGAACTTATGGATGGATGGATTGGATGTAATAATTGTGAAGAAGAAATTATTAGCGATACCGAAATCAACGACCTGAAAAATATAGGATGTGATAATTGCCCTGCGTGGTACCATTTAAAATGCACTGAATTCGCTGGGGATATGTATGAAAATATATATAATAAGACATTTTTATGCCAAATATGCAAAGTAACTGAGAGGCTGACTTTAGGGTAAACCGTGGCTGACTTGTGGAGAAATGAGGCTGAGCACTGGGAAAAAGTGCCATAATATGATTATTGTTGATTTTTTCTATGAATCTAACAAAAGTTTGATAGTTTGTTAATTTTTTAGTAATTTTAATAAATAAACTTTCACAAGAAAGTGGTTGTTTTTATGCATAGTGTTTAAAATTTTAAATACTAATAAACAAAATTTAATTACTCACTAAAAGGTTGACTACTGGGTGATTTACCCTACTTATATCTATAGATTACTTAAACGTATTTAAATGATTTATGACGTTCTTATGATTTGATAAATTGTAGGTACTTAAATAGTCTATAAAAACAAATTTATTAAGTAACTAGTTTTAAAACGATTTATTAATTATAAAACAATATGTTTGAAATGCTTGTGTGTCCGTATTTGAGAAACAAAAAAATATATTTGTAGGTAACAAATTTTAACTTAATCGGCTGTGATAGACGGAGTAGGTCCTATAAAAGGTCCTTTTTTAAATAAAAAATACCCACCCAAAATACCTATGTACGGGCAACAGCAGGTCAAGCTATCTTCTAAAGTTTAGAAGAATATTACGATAGCGATTAGCGATAAAGTTGAAAATTTAATAAATAAATATGACAGATTGTAGTAGCTTGAAGTATTTTACAGAATCGTAAGAAAGAAGAAAGACAACTTAACTATGCATATTTGAACTCACAGCTTCTGAGCACAGTCGAAAGAGTTTGAAGTCTACTTGTATTGAACTGTACGAAGTGACATTATTCGTTTTTGTGATTTATTGGTATTTAGGTGAGAAACCAAGCTTGTTTCACTTGACCCACAAGCTGATTCCTACTCATTATAAAACCATGCCCATAACCGTGCTGCAGTCACCATCATCATCTCCGCGTTTAGTCCCGGTTGCATCCGCGGATTTGGCGTTGGAGCCCTGGGTCCGCTTTCTTGCTCAATTTCCTCCATTTCGCGCGATCTTTAGCATCCTGTGGTGTGAGATTGTTGGCACGCATGTCATCTCTAAGAACGTCAAGCCAGCACTTCTTTGGTCTACCTCGCTTGTTCCGGCCCAGCGGATCGCCATGGCAAAACATTTGTTACCCACTTAACATGCCGGTTTTCGTAAGACGTGACCTTACCAGCGTAGGCGACCCTCTTGCAATTTGTCTGCAATGTCACGGACACGGAGACTGCTGCGGATGCGGGAGTTCCTGATTCGGTCTTTCATATTCATCTCCGTGACACGCCGCTCCTCAATCACAGGCCACGCCTCCTCCTACAGCCTTGCTGCAGTAGTGAAACAAATCCCTACTGTGAACTAACATTCGGCACTCGGGTGTAGTGTTGTGCGTGCCGAGGGTGGCTGGTGCTAAGACCACATGGATACATCAAATGCTTTAAGTCAGTGGTACCGATTTTCTTGTTCAGAAACTAAATTTATATTTTGCTAATAAAAGGATAGAAGATAACATAATATTAGTTTAGTCCTGTCAAAATAAGAGAGCTAGGTATTCCATAGACAGTTTAGACGCAATTAAAAAAAATGGTTGCCTGTAAAGTCGGTATACGGGCGAAAGTTTAACGTGACAACGACTTTGAGTGGTAAAATAATTTTAATGTGAATATTCATTCGACAAACTGACGAGCTGTTTTCGAGAATTCTGACTAAAATTGGAGATGGACTTAAACTAAGTGTCAATAACATCAAACTTATAGAATCAAACACACACATCATGTTTGCCTAGTAGCTCCGAAGAAGTTTCTTCTTTTTTTTTTATGCACTTGCGTGCCTTTCACTTTTTATTTATGTCTGTCTCTCTCGCTCTTAGGCGGGCTAACCATGCCCGAGTGGAAGGGACGCGTGCCTCTCACTCGCTCTCATTGTGAGCGCATAACGTGAGCGGGGAGCGTAACGCAGTTTCTTGAAGTGTCACCCGGCAAACCAATTTATAAGACGTTGTCACGTCAAAACGTAGCGATTAAATATAGGTACGTCGATTTACGTCAAGCACAGATTTCTTCTACTTCTTCTTCAGCCTATAGCCATTCCTGGACAAAGGCCTCCCCTAAAACTTTCCACGATAACCAGTCATGTGCTGCCCGCATCAATCAGATTCCCGCGACCTTCACCAAATCATCGGTCTACTTTGTTTGGGGCCTCCCTACGCTGCGTCTTCCGGTATGTGGCCGCGACTGCAGAACCTTATTGTCCCATCGGCCATCGGTTCTACGAGCAATGTGCCCCGCCCACTGACATTAATTTATGCGCAGACTAATTTGATAGAACTAAATTAAGATTTATCTTCTGTCCTTTCATGCACTGACTTAAATTATGTTTAGTTTGTGAACAAGGGGACCAATGCCCTCGGTCAGGAAGTAAAATATCATCATATATTCATTTTCAATTGCAGCTGAACATAATATAAGTATCACATACCGTACATATCTAGGTACCTAGGTAGGTACTTTTAATCACAATCTAAGGGAATTTAAAAATGTCCTAATCCATTGCTTCGTTGGTTTGATTAATTCATCTGCTTGGCAACATAAAAATAAAGCATTAATATTGCTGAACTTCATTGTCCTTAAATGTTTTACGGAATTACCCCGCAGGTGTAGTACTGTGTGTACTTATCTAAATGCTTCCTTCTACGTTTCGGTGATGGTATTTTTGTATCCAAATCTGTCTACAAAACATACGATGCTAATTATTGCACTTACGTCAAATATTTTCTTACAGGACGACCGGTTGCGGAGTTTCTTGACCTTTAATACTTGAGGAGTCTAATAAATATAAGTATATATGTACATGGGTGACAAAGATTCCTCCGTGCCTCGCCATTCGTCGATCTTTTTGACAGTTGACAATCAGATGACACTAAATGTATCGAGTTACTGACTATCCTATCTAGGATACTGGGTTGGGAAATATCCCAGTAACTGGTAATCTGCCTATAATGTTCCCACTCCTGGGACATAGGCCTTCTCTCGGTGAGTGGGAGAGGGCCGTAATCTACCCCACGGGCCCAGAGCGGGTTGGTAGATGCCACATCTTTTTGAAGTTTTTGCCTCTAGAACATTTTTTCAACGGTTTTCTCATAATGTTTTCCTTCGCCTGCCTGATGGGGTTCGAATCTACTACCTACATCTTGTAAGTCGCGGCGGAAACAACTAGGCCACCATTGCTCTCTAGGATCTCAATGGCGTACTAGGTCCCTAATTAATGAGTATAGAATGAGGATATCGGTCTTCACGAGACTTCGATACCCGTGTTTTAAACGCATGTGTCAAAATCTCTGGAAAATATTCATGGTCACAAACTAAATACCTAATTCCATGAATGGTTTTTCCATGTTTGTCTTTATGACGTGACTGCATATGGAATGATTTGCAAAAATAAGTAGATACATTATAATAGCGACAGTTTCATAATATTTGCTCAAACCATAGTGATGAACCACGTTTATAGTACATTTACATAACTTATAACTAACTTCAATAGCTAACATAGAAGCTAATTCTATTTAGTAATATACTATGGATTGACACCTATGTCAGTCCACAGATTTTAAATGTACGGACGACAACAGGTCAAGCTACCCGAAACTGTCAAATATTTGCAATCAACCTTGAGCCTTATAATTTAGCTATAAAGTTGAAAATCTATTAAACAAATCTGACAGATTTAAGTAGCTTGATGTGCTGTCATCTGTACAATGACCCAATCAGAAATTGTCCTAGGGATTTTTTATAAAGAGCGCCCTCTATGGCCGGGTGAGAACGGTTGTAAAAGGATCACGTTACAACGTTGCAACTTCTAGAACATTCAAGAAGCTTCCTTTAGAAATATTGTATGTGACGCGCGCTCTTTTGTTTTCTCACTTTTTGACAGGAGTCGTCTGACACCGTCAACGGGGCTGCGCACCGAAAACGTGCTAAATTTTAATTACCTTTATCTTCGCCCAAATCCCTAACTTCCTTCTAAATCGTCGTCGTGTTCCGGCATGATGTCCGGTGAAGCCGTACGGAGGACGGGTCTGAGCAGTTGTATTCCGATGTGTGCCGGGTACAATGCGCCCAAAGACATTAAAATTATATTTACAATAGACAGGACATCAAGAACAAAATCGTAATCCAATACTTCTGGCAAACTGGTTAAATGTCACTTAGCTTAGTCTAGTGTGGTACCCCTGCGCATCAAGACGTAATTTGTGTCCAGGTCCACTAAGAACAAAGACATTAAAATTATATTTACAATAGACAGGACATCAAGAACAAAATCGTAATCCAATACTTCTGGCAAACTGGTTAAATGTCACTTAGTCTAGTGTGGTACCCCTGCGCAGGGGGGGTTCACTTAGAACATCAGCAACTGAAGCAAAGTGACTAATGACATCTTTAAACGTGAACAGCATACCTAAACATTGGTTGGTACCCATGGCAGGCCGATAGGTGCCGCTATAATAAAATTTAACTTTTCTAACTAGATTGTCGATAATGTCGATAAAGCACTGACTGCAATAGTTCTCTCGGTGGTAGGTCACAACATCAACCGCCGGCACAAGTTACCACCCACCAGACAAAGACATGCCGCCAAGCGATTCGTCGTGTTCCGGCATGATGTCTGGTGAAGCCGTTCGGAGGACGGGTCTGAGCAGTTGTGTTGCGATGTGTGCCGGGTGCGATGCGCCAGATGGTGTTGTGTCGGTAGTTTGTTCGTGGAGGGTAGCGGGATCCGAAGCACGGTTCTCCGCTGGCCGACCGCAGGTAGTTGGGGGCCCAAGTAGTGTGCCAGCCACATACGAAAGGCTGCCCCGCCAACTGCGAAAAATCCCAGGGTGGCCCCATCGTGCCGGTTGGCGACCGGACGAGAGGACCCGATGGCGATCCCTGGGGGGGTTCGGGCGTCCCCGCAGTCTCCAGAACAATCTCCCTCTGGCCCAGCATCGTTGGTCGTATTGTTGGGTTTATCATTGCATCACCTCACTCAACTGCCGTCTTCCTTCCTATTCACTCAGTATATAAACTTAATATGAAAAGTTACAAAAGGAAAAGTAGGTGTGCACAGCGGGCGCACGTCCTCTCGTTCATAGTGCACCTCTCAAACATCCGAGGTTTGCACTCCAATATCGATGCAGTCCATTACCACCTTGAGACTGAAAAGCCCCACCTACTTTTCTTGACGGAGACCCAGATCAGATGTCCGACTGACGCGGCGTACCTCGGCTACCCGGGATACTCTTTGGAGCATCATTTCCTGCAGCGTGCCGGGGTCTGTGTGTATGTCCGCAATGACATCTGTTGCCGGCGCCTCCGTCACCTCGAAGACCCTCACTTCTCGTCCCTATGGCTGTTGGTTGACACTGGTGTGGACAAAATTGTTTACACCTGTGTCTACCGATCGCACAGCGGTGATCAGGAGACAACTCGTTTATTTGACCACCTCAGTGAGGCTGCTGACAATGCGCTGCATCGGCACCCTGACGCTCAGTTCGTCGCTCTGGGGGACTTCAACGCCTGCCACCAGGACTGGCTCTTCCCATACCAGAGGACCGACCACGCTGGGAGAGAAGCGCGAAACTTTCTTAAGAAGGCGCTCAAGAAGGCTCGCTTCGACCGCATTACCCATATTGGCAACAAGTTATCTGCGCAGCCATCCGGTAGCAGATCTTTTTGGTCCCTTGCCAAATCGGTTGAGGCGAACTTCTGTCGGCCCTCACTGCCTCCGCTGGTTAGGCCTGATGGAACACTGGCTCATACGGCGAGAGAGAAAGCAGGTCTCTTTGCATCTCTCTTTGCCCATAATTCGCGTCTTGATACTGGCAGTGCTACTCCACCTAATTTACCTCATTGCGGAGCTTCAATGGCTGAGGTTCGCATTAGAAACAAGGAGGTTCTGAGAGTACTGTGTCGTCTGGACGTGAATAAGGCTAGTGGTCCGGATGGTATACCAGCGATTATTCTTAAAGCATGTGCGCCCGAGTTGTCTCCTGTATTGACGCGCTTGTATCGCCTCTCATTTAGGACTGGTATAGTGCCCAAGTCCTGGAAGCTTGCTAACGTGCAGCCTGTGCCCAAGAAGGGTAGTCGTGCCGATCCTGCCAACTATCGGCCGATTTCGATCACCTCCATACTTTGCAAAATTATGGAGCGTGTATTGAACTCGCGCCTCTTGGCATACCTGGAAGGTAACGATCTCCTCAGTGACCGACAGTACGGGTTTCGCCGCAATCGGTCAACTGGGGACCTACTAGTGTATGCCACTCACTTGTGGGGCGAGGCCCTCGAGAAGAATGGGGAAGCGATTGCTGTCTCCCTTGATGTCTCGAAGGCCTTCGACCGGGTTTGGCACGCTGGCCTTTTGAGTAAGCTTCCAGCGTACGGCATTTCCCCTAGCCTGACTGGCTGGGTAAAAGACTTCCTGACTGAACGGTCCCTCCGAGTTGTTGTCGATGGATGCTCTTCTGAGCCCATGTCAACTAATGCCGGTGTTCCTCAGGGGTCTGTTCTCTCTGCAACTCTGTTTCTGCTGCATATTAACGATCTGCTGATGCCCGGTGTCTATGGGTATGCAGATGACAGCACAGTTGTAGAGAGATACCTGCCGGATGCCCGGGCTAGTAGGGAATCAATCCGGTCCGAAAGAGAGGCCATGGTTGAGCGAACGAGTGTTGCACTGCAGGCAGTCTCCGAATGGGGCAATGCCAATCTTGTAGCATTCAATGCCGCCAAAACACAGGCGTGTCTTTTCACCGCCAAAAGGAGCCCGTTCACCTTGGCCCCTACTTTTCGGAATGTGTCCTTGGAGTGTTCCAACCGCCTTCAGCTTTTGGGAGTTGAGATTTCCTCGAACCTTAACTTTGGGCGGTTCATTGAGTCCAAGGCCAAGGTGGCTGCCAGGAAACTTGGCGTTATCGCAAAGGTCCGGCAGTACTTCACACCTGGGCAGCTTCTAATGTTATACAAAGCACAGGTCCGTTCGTGTGTGGAGTACTGCAGCCACATTTGGGCTGGTGCTGCCAAGTGTCACCTGGCCACTTTGGATTCAGTGGAGAGACGTGCAAAGAGGCTGATTGGTGACCCTGATCTAACTCGAGTTGGTCTCCAAAGCCTAGAGCACAGGCGTAGAGTAGCCAGCCTTTCGGTGTTCTATAGGATGCATTTCGGGGAGTGTGCGAGGGAATTGCATGATTTAATTCCCCCATCTCCGTTCCACCAGCGGACGACCCGTCGTACGGCTGGTTTCCACCCTTACGTTGTTAACACCACTACGATCCGGACGAAGCGCTTCGCCTCCTCCTTTATACCGCGTACATCGAGGGACTGGAACAATTTGCCCGCGGCGGTGTTTCCGTCGGACTACAATTTGAGTGTCTTCAAGGCTAGAGTGAATAGGCTCTTAATAAACTAGTGCGCTTTACCATCAACGATTGCGTCACTGCTTACCATCAGGCAGGATTGCGGTCAAGCGCTGGTTTATAATTTGTAAAAAAAAAAAAAGCAGTGCACTGTGGTTTGTGGTCACGGCTTGCACGTGTTTGTTTGTTACGTATTCATTTTGCGCATATTTTTTGGTTTTCGAGAGGATTTCTGTGTTATTGACGTCGAGTTGAGATCTCTTGGGACCTCCTCCGTCCTGATAATCAGTCTTACCCGGAAATCAGTTCAGCCTTCGCAGTGTTGTACCTGTGCGCTGTGAATTGTGATTCTATAAGAAATCGTGAAATACACTCTTTTAATTGCGAAAAGACGCTTGTGTTCTGTGTGTGTGTCTTTTAAAATAGAAAAAATGCCGCATCACTGTACTCTTGGATATAAGAACATAAGAAAAGTTTAAAAGTAATAAATAAATATTGTGTTATTATATTCTATTAAGTGGTTTTATTTCTATTATATTCATTACATTAATGTTACTTCCGCTAAAAGCTATTTAGTTTCAATGATTTATAATCTCTGTAACTTGCTGAAACAAAATAGCTTTTAAGGAAGTAACATTAATAACCTCTAATCAATAGGACCATACAATATATCTATCTATAGCTATGGTATGCGTAGGTATATATATATTGACGTTAATGTACGTTCAGAAAACCAGGGGGCGCTTTCAAACGATATGCACAAAATTCTCTCGAGAGGGCTCTCTTTTACTATTATACTCTTTGCCCCTGCGCATCAAGACGTAATTTGTGTCCACTAAGAATAAACATTTTCTAAGGAAATATGCCCGGTTGCGCTTTGCGTTACTGTACATCTCGTTATGGTAAAACGACTGGACCCTAACTTCGGATTATTTTCGTATGAATTGTTTATATTTTCTCTGTAATTAAAATTTAAAAAATTTCGTAGATAGATCTAGAAAGTTTTCTATTATTGTAATAAGCGCCCTCTATTGTTGAGTAGTTTTACTATTTACTTGTAGAGATGTAGTAATGTTGTTTATCGATGTAGTTATCGATAATATTTATTAAGTTGAAAACTTATTGCTATATTTTATTGACATTTAAAATAAAGCTAAATAAACTTAAATATTTCTATATTTCAAGTTTATTTGTTTTTAACTCTTATTTGAACACAATCATGTCATATTGATGAACAAAATTTAATGAAGAAGTACTATTCATTCACCTAGGTTTTTGTTATTTTTGGACTACCATTTTTGTCCTGATTTGGACAATTATCTACGTGACAAGAAATTTTCTTCCCAGGAAGCAGTTCTGTTTTCACAGTTTGTGCAGTCTAGAACCTCAGAGTTCTATCGCAAAGGCATAAAATGACCTTCCTATTAGAAGGCAGCAATGTATACATAATAATGGTAACTATTTTGATTAAATAAATTAGTTAAAAATTAAACAATTCAGATTTTCAGTACAAATCGGCAACTTTAAACTTTAGCGCCTATTATATTAAAAGAATTATATAAATAAATTACTGTAAACATAAAATATGAAATTACCTATAAACTTTCTGCTTCTTAATTTTTTGTTTCAAACTATCAAAATTCGAAAACTTCTTTAAATATTATCGATAACTTTATATCGAAATGATACAAACCCTACTAAAGTTTTTAGTATTGCCATTTAAAAACATTTGCAAACAAACACGTAAAAAGAATAATTTTGCTAAAAACAAAATGCAAACAAAAATTGCAAAACAAAATGCGCTTTATGGCCTAAAAGGTTAACACAAAAGGTTATACTCAAAAATCGCAATAAACTGAGTATTATAATAATTCGTAAGCAAAACATATCTAAAATACCAATAGACGGTGTCACGGAAAATGAATAGTAGCGAATAAAATACTAAAACAGTTTTTGATGTTTGTACAAGACAAGTTTCACATAATTTGTTTACTTTTCAAAATTTATTTACCCGATTTGAATTATACTAGGGTATTAAATCGGATCTGGCAACATAGACCACACTGGTCACCTACCGGGCAATAGCTGAATATATTTTGTCTCCAAGTGTCGATCTAATTTTGCTATATTGTACTAGATGGCGGAACTGAGACATGGGATCACAGTTTTTCTACGCCATTTTGACACATGCCCTCTCTATCCATCTTAAATCTCTTTGAATGCGCCAAATGTTGTTGTGTCGGGAGTTTTGTCGTAGAGATGGGAGATCAATCTCCCTCTGGCGCAGCATCGTTGGTCGTATTGTTGGGTTTAACATTGCATCGCTTCGCTCAACTGCCTTCTTCCTTCCTATTCACTCAGTTTTTTTGAGTGAATAGGCTTAATAAACCAGCGCGCTTTACCATCAACTTACATCACTGCTTACCATCAGGCGGGATTGCGGTCATACCCTAGATTATAATTATCAAAAAAAAAAACAAGGATTTTGATACCTTAGTTCGCAAATCGGCTAACTCTATAATTAGAAAAAAAAATTTGTTAAATCACTGGAGATTTTTAGTTAATAGGAAGAAAGATCTACATTATCAAAAATACTAGCTTAGGATATTATCTACCAACAGTATTTTAGATTTTTTTCTAAACTCTAAAAAACGGCTTATAGTATGTACTTATGTAGGTATTTAGCCGATTTGTGAATTAAGGTATTGATTTGTTTGTCGCCGAGATGCGACAGCGACTAGTGTTTGAACGTTTTAAAATACGAGAATGGGCCTTCAGATTTAAACTTGTATGGTGAGATGTCCAACAGTGAACCAGTGGTACACATTGAGCCACCCTTCTTACTTTGTAGGGTGAGATGTCCAACAGTGAACCAGTGGTACACATTGAGCCACCCTTCTTACTTTGTATACGCTACGTTTTCGAACCGTGCTTGGACACGAATATACTCAGTTTTTACTGCCGCGCCTGCTGGTCAGTCGGGAACTAGCTAGCGTCAGAGACGTCCGCGTGGCGGATCGCAATACGATTTTCGACGATAAAACGCAATAAAACGTAAGTATTACCTTTTCGTATTACTTCTGTTATGTTTATTTATATTATGTGATATTTATTATACCTAGTATAGCGTTTATTTGGCTATCGTATACAACTGAAATTATTACAGTAACTCCTTTCATTTGTTTTTTACATCACCTTATACGTTGAATGGTGGGTGTAGTACACAGTGAACCACGAACGTAATTGGAACAGTGAGCCGGTTAATTTTATGCTGTTTTTGTTTCAGAATAGGGCGAATCAAAGCAGCGCCTAGGAAAATTGGAGGCCACAGAAAAGAACACATGTGTTGCTAGTAAAAAATGGACGTTTCGTATTTAAAATTAAAAAACTTTGTCAAAAAAATTTATTTGATTATTTAGTAACATTTACAAGAGTTTTATTGCTTCACGTTTAGTTTTGAAGTATATATAGTCATAATTTGCCGTAAAATAAATAGGAAGCTTCACTGTATACATATTGGTTCACTGTTGACCTGGCCCCGGTTCAGAGTGTCCCAAGTGGTGGACTCAGTGAGCCATTTGCCATCTTTTAAAAAAACTTAAATATATTCTACCTTATTACGTTTGGTTCTAAAATTAAAATGCCAAATTATAGCCAGATATATAGGTAGTCCAATAGTAAAGAAAAATCTTCATTATCTTTAGAACCAGCTGAGCTATGAATCTGCAACTTTTTCATGGTTCACTGTTGGACATCTCACCCTACACGCTACGTTTTCGAACCGAGCTTGGACATGAATATACTCAGTTTTTACTGCCCCGCCTGCTGGTCAGTCGGGAACTAGCTAGCGTCAAAGACGTCCGCGTGGCGGATCGCAATACGATTTTCGGCGACAAAACGCAATAAAACGTAAGTATTACCTTTTCGTATTACTTCTGTTATGTGTATTTATACAGTATGTTAAATAACAGAGGGCGTTCCCTTAAACTCGTTAATATATATCATTAATAGATTAAAATAAAAATATCAGCATAGAAAAATAAGCATAAAGAAATCCGAATAAAAAAAAATTCTAATTGGAAATAAATTTGAAACCTCCTGTTTTAAATCAAAATAGTAGTCGTCATGTATAAATAAATTGCGACGTTGCCGTCTTTCATGTCCGCGTGTACAGTGTGTTTCTTTTACATGTCAATTTAAAATTTTTATTGAATATTTTCTTATTGGAAAAAATTTTAAAACATTTTGTTTTCGAATGGAAATATTTTTTTTAGCATGTATGTATACTATTTCGGGTTAACGGGAACGCCCTCTGTTAGTTAACATACTGTATTATGTGACATTTATTATACCTAATACCTATAGTGTTTATTTGGCTATCGTAAGCAACTGAAATTATTACAGTAAATCTTTTCATTTGTTTTTAACATCACCTTATAGGTTGAATGGTGGGTGTAGTACACAGTGAACCACGAACAGAATTGGAACAGTGAGCCGGTTAATTTTATACTGTTTTTGTTTCAGAATAGGGCGAATCAAAGCAGCGCCTGGAAAAATTGGAGGTCACAGTAAAGAACACATGTTGCAAGCCATGTTTCTAGTAAAAAATGGACGTTTATATTTAAAATTAAAAAACATTGTCAAAAACATTTATTTGATTAGTTAGTAACATTTACAAGGCATTTTATTGGTTCACCTTTTGTTTTCTAGCATAAATAGTCATAATTTGCCGTAAAATAAATAGGAAGCTTCACTGTATACATATTGGTTCATTGTTGACCTGGCCCAGGTTCAGAGTGTCCCACGTGGTGGACTCAGTGAGCCATTTACCATCTACCTTATTACGTTTGGTTCTAAAATTAAAATGCAAAATTATAGCCAGATATATGGGCAGTCCACTAGTAAAGAAAAATCTTCGTTATCTTTAGAACCAGCTGAGCTGTGAACGTGCAACTTTTTCATGGTTCACTGTTGGACACCTCAGCCTAAATAGTTTTGAATTACAAACTTAACCATTATAGAAATGCAGTTCTTTATACAACATTATTTTTTGTTTATGCGGAACCCGAAACACGTGTCCATTATTTTTAAATAAAGAATCTATGTACAAAATTTCTAAAAGATATCATGAAAAACCACAAAGTTATGAGCTTGTTATCCTACTTGGCTGTCCCAACAAAAATATTATCCACGCTCCGCTTGGATGGGCGACCGGTGCGTTGACCTCTGGGGTTAGCTGTGCGCAGTACTACCGTAGGCGGCGTGGGGTGCTCGGTAACCACACTGCAACAATTCCTAAACGTACCTATTTGGTAATAGTACATTACGATATTAGTGCGTAATGATGGTTATAACATGCGAGGCGGAATTTCAGCCCGAGCCGAAGGCGAGGGTGTAATTGAGCCGAGCATGTTATAACCAATACGCACGTATATCGTACGACATTTTTTAACACACTTGCGAGGAAACAGAAAAAAGATATTCAGAATACAAGTACAAAGAAAAGAAAATTTGAGAAAAATGGCGCGAGGTTTATTTTCTGCCGTAGCTGCGTGAAAATTTTGGCAAAGATGCTATAGCATGCAGTCAAGTTTTTAAATTACCGAATAAACTGTTTTTTTTTTTACAAATTTTCATTTAAATACAAACAAATACAAATTTGTTTATTTCAAATAGGACATCAGTTATTTTAGATAAACTCAATCTGTGAATGCACACTGTTGCTTTCCCGCCATTAGTATTATTATTTACCATTTCAAATATGGAACAGCGCGCTGCTCACTGGCTAGAGTCACGCGGCGGCGATCAGTTCCATAAGTATTTGAAATGACAAATAATGCTGTTATGGAATTTGTATGGACTATAACTTAACTATTTGCTTTGATAACACACGCGTATGTTATGGCCCGCTTTACATACCTAAAACCGGTGGGATTACATCAGCTTTACGAGCAAGGGTGTTAAAAAAAATATAACATGGTGTAAAAATGATTGGCATCGATTCAGTTGCTTATTCTGAGCAAACTAAATTCAGCCCCCTAATCGGCGAATACATTTTTGCCAAATGATTGCAACTAGTTGGGATCATTTGGACCGTACGGACCAAGGGGCGGCCCGAACGATACCAATTGATCCCAACTAGTCGCAATCATTTGACAAAAATCTGTTCGCCGATTAGGGGGCAGGTTTCGCATACACAAAAAATAACCTTATATAAATTTAATGATAGCTTAGTTTGGTTGTTGTCAAGTTGTCACTTTAGTTCTAAGAACTTTGCCTTAATCTAAATAAAGTTTGAAATACAAATATTGGAACTAAAGTTTCATTTAAATATCGTTATGTAATAAGACGGTAAATGTTACGTGCGTTGTGTGAAAGTTAAAACGTTAATTAAAGTTTAAATGTCAAACACCTATGGTTAAACAGTCGCTAATTATTACTTAGTTAACTTCAAAAGCAACATTTGTGAACAAAGGGGTTGATATGTTTGTTTTCCAAATCGTTAGCTATCGGCATTATCGTAGGAAAAATACGGCTATAAAAGAAGCACTCGAAATAATAGATTAGAGTAAAGAAGATCAGATTCTACAGAGCTGTCGTATAAACAATATAAATCTATGTAATTCGGCAAAAAAGTTACAGTTCATTGTTAGACATGCGTTGTTATTTTAATATGGCGAGGTGATGTGTGCCGTGCGCCCGTATAAATATTTCATCGCATACAGACCGGAATATGAAGTGGTTAATTTAAATTCTGGCTCGTCTGCGCGCTGCGGTCGAACACTCTCCGGTTATGCCACTTTTTATTTTTCACTTTTCCACCTCCCTCATTCACTACTTCCTTTCTGAATGCAAGTGAGCCGCCGCTTTTATTACTGAAGTTTGTACGAAACATGAATGATTTTGCGGAACAATCCATGGAGCTCGTAAAAATGCAGCGCGCGAGTACTTATTTCTCTTACAGAAAGTAACTTCGTGAAATAGAGGAAAATTTACAATGATTCACGACAAAAGAGGAAAAAGTCGTTGTCATATTCATCGAAAGTTGATACGACGCAATTTTACATTTTCAATCGGTTATCATCAGATAACCGATGTTAAAATTTGATAATGGTTGATAGCTTCGCATACTATCGATATTTGCCTCCATAGTTTCAGCGTTTGTAATTAAAAGTGCACAGCCTTTTATATGTAGTATCCCACACACGATTGGCTGCACTAAATTCTCGTTCAATACATTTGCACCGCCAACAATTTCGACAAACCGCTGGAACAGAACTTTTAAAAGCTGGCCTTTTTAAAACCCATTTGGTAATAGCTTAAATTGGTCATTTAAGTAACAAATGAACAAAAACGGCATAGCATAACTGTATACCTATCAACTTGAATTATAAACTATGAACTGCAAACAAACTATTATTATCAATCTGAGCCATATTTTAGCATAGTGCTAATCCATTGCTATATATATTCGAAAAAGTGTCTGCTTAACAAAGTAATTAACGCAAAGAATGTTGTTGAACTGTCTTAATGAATCTCATGGCAACAGATAGTGTGTTTCTGCTGCTTGTAAGCTCAAAAGTCTTTCTATAAAGTACCATAATAATAATAATAATAAGGCAACACCAACGTCAACAACAACGATCATTTTGTCTCTACATATTTACGTACATTAAGAACAACAGAAACAGTTTTTTTTATAGTTATATATTCGTTAAATGAAAAACCATGCTATACAAATATTATTTTTCTAAAAGAATACCTATACAAGAAAATCAATAATTAGAACAATGTATGCAAAGAAAAACTGGGACATATGACAGCTGTCATGTCAAATCGAGAGAAAATATTGGAGAAATGAAAAAAATACGTTGAATATGTTGACACGATCTGCCGCTCTACGTGCACGCCCACCACCTCCGGACTCGTTGCTCAGCTCCGCCTCGCCGCCGCCGGTCTTCAGCGCCACTGTAAGTGCTGTGACGTCCCCGGCCGCGGCAGTTGCGTCGAGCTCGAGCGACGAGTACTTCTCTCCGCCGACGACGCCACCACCTGCTCGCCGACGGGGAGGACGCCGGCCGCCGGACCGCTTAGGACCTCGAGGCCCATCGGCTTCTGACAGGGTCCCAGCTCCCGGCGGAAGTGTGCAGCGCATGAGATGGACACAATCCATCAATGAAAACGTCATGCGCTCATACTATGGGGCCACAGAGGGAGGAAACAACCTGACCGCGTACCGTGTTCGAATGCTCTCTCTGTTTCAGGTGCTTGAGCCAGCTGTCAACGTGTCGGCGCAACGACTGTCGGATCAGGTGCGGGTCATCCAGCGTAACCATATGCTGGATGATACTGTGCTTGATCGCCTGCGCAATGAAATGCAGAGTAGCCGTGTCATCGCTCACCAGTCGCAGACTGCGGAGATACCACCGCAGTCAACAAACTATGCTGACGAGGGGAGTAATGACAGGGCTACAAATGTAAGTACTCAGTGCAATGAGGAGTTAATAAATGCTTTGGAGGCTGCGATTCGGGAATATCGTTACACGTCGGCAGAACTAAGACCACGCCTGCCACGTTTGCCCATGCATAACAGAAATAGGGCACTGATGGCTGCTCTGGATGCGCAGTTGTCAAATTATTTTGACACCTGCGAGGACCTCACTGATACTCATTCAATCCTGTACTGCGCAGCTGTAGCAGCTTGTCGTGTAGCTCATGTCAAATTCCCCAGTGACTCTAGAGCTACACGACCGAAACCAGTAGTACCAGCTTGGCAGCACAGGATTGAACGTCGTATTGGTGGGGCCAGAGCACTCATCGGTAAACTAATCTGCATTAGGGAGGGTAATACTCGTCCTAGAGTGATGCGCTTTGTGAGGCGGGCATTTGCAGGTACAAATATCAGCCCACAGAATTATATGGCCCGTGTCACGGAGCGCATCGACTTCCTGAAGCAGAAAGTGTATGCATGGGCGAACTGTATCAGAAGATACAAACGACGAGTGGAACGGTACACCCAGAATCGCACCTTCCAAAGCAATGAAAGGTGGGTTTATAGGGACTGGGAACGACCAGAACAAGGTGTGACTGACACGTGCCTACCGGAT
This sequence comes from Sesamia nonagrioides, assembly GCA_017933935.1. NCBI lineage: Eukaryota > Metazoa > Arthropoda > Insecta > Lepidoptera > Noctuidae > Sesamia > Sesamia nonagrioides. The sequence continues at coordinate 583,303 of JADWQK010000137.1, read as the reverse complement.
GATGATGCCATGTGTTCATTTTGGCGCAGTATCTGGTCGGTACCTGTCAGTCACACTGAAGGTGACTGGGCCCGGGATGTCGAGAGAGCCTGCGATCCAATACCTGAAATGGGGGCTATTACCATCTGCCCCCAAGATGTAGCTTGTGCAGTCCGTCCGTTACCTAACTGGAAGTCTCCAGGACCGGACGGGCTGCATAACTTTTGGATAAAATGGTTTCCAAGGTCGCACGTTCGCTTGGCATCTCAATTCCAGACTGCTTTGGTGTCTGGTTCGTTACCTCAGTTCCTAACTACTGGAATAACCCACCTGCTCCATAAATCAGGTAGCACCGCGGAACCCAAAAATTATAGGCCGATCACCTGTTTACCGACGGTCTATAAAGTTCTTACATCCATTTTGAAAACTAAAATTAACAAACATATTGACAGCAACTCCATCATGTCTGCCTCTCAAAATGGATGTAAGAGCGGGTCCCGCGGTACTAAGGAGCTACTCCTTATTGATATGGCCATTAGCCAACAGGTTCGTCGTTCCCGAAAGGATCTGTCGACATGTTGGATAGATTATAGGAAGGCCTATGACTCAGTCCCACATACATGGCTCATGCGGGTGCTGGAGTTGTATAAAGTGGATGCAACTCTGCGCACCTTCCTGATGTCGTGTATGAGGACATGGAGGACAGTCCTTCGCTATCCAGGATGTCGAAATATTCAGAGGAATAGCGAACCGATAAGGATCGAGCGAGGAATATTTCAGGGCGATAGTTTGAGTCCACTTTGGTTTTGCTTAGCATTGAATCCTCTAAGCACACTATTGGAGGATTCAGGTCTAGGCTATCGGTTGAGGAGAGGTGGTCAGGTTATATCGCACCTCCTCTACATGGATGACCTGAAACTTTTTGCTCCCAACAATTCACAACTGAGGGAGCTACTGAAAATTACTGAAACTTTCAGTAGCTCCATCAGGATGGAATTTGGTGTGGACAAATGTGCGGTCATGCATGTAAAGCGAGGAGAGATTATGGAATCTGTGGGTACCCAACCCACTGATTCCGTAAACCTTAGAGCCCTCTCCGCTTCCGAAACCTATAAGTATTTGGGTATGTCGGAAGCGTTGGGTATCAATGTTACTGACATGAAGCAATCGTTGAAAGAACGCTTCTTTGGCCGCCTGAAAAAAGTACTTAATAGTCTTCTATCAGGCGGAAACAAGGTGCGCGCTTTCAACGGTTGGGTCATGCCGGTATTGATGTACTCTTTCGGCATACTCAAATGGACTCAAACCGAACTTGACGCCCTGGATCAGAGGGTCCGTACGCTGCTGACTGCAAATCGATTGCATCACCCGCGGTCATCGGTTATGAGGCTGTATATCCCGCGAAAATGTGGAGGTCGTGGCTTTTTAAACGCCAAGACCCTCCACAATCGCGAGGTATGCAGTCTCAGGGAATATTTTCTAGAAACCGACGTGGGGATGCATCGAGATGTGGTTGCGGCTGACAAGGGCCTCACTCCGCTCTCCTTGGCTAAAGAGAACTGGCGTAAACCAGTAGTGCTTGACACAAATGATCGCTTGGAGGTATGGAAGAGCAAAGAGCTTCACGGACGCTTCTTCCGAGCCCTTCACGGGCCGGATGTAGACTTTCAAGCGTCCGTAGCCTGGTTACGTTTCGGTGACCTCTTTGGGGAAACCGAAGGTTTTGTCTTTGCAATTATGGACGAAGTTATGATGACGAACAATTACCGGAGATTCATTGTGAAAGACGGCACAGTTGACATCTGTCGGGCATGTCACCGGCCGGGAGAATCAATTAGACACATTATTTCCGGGTGTTCTCGTCTAGCTAACGGAGAGTACTTGCATAGACACAACCTTGTAGCCAGGATAATTCACCAGCAACTTGCTCTTAAATACAACCTTGTGGAATCGGAGGTGCCGTACTACAGGTATATGCCCGACCCAGTTCTCGAAAATGGCCATATCACATTGTACTGGGATCGATCCATCATCACTGACAGGACTATTGTTGCCAATAAGCCTGATATAGTGCTGGTGGATCGATCAGAGCGGCGTGCAATGATTGTTGACATAACCATTCCACATGATGAGAACCTCGTGAAAGCTGAGAAAGATAAACAAATCAAGTATCTTGATTTGGCTCACGAGGTTGTCGACATGTGGGAAGTGGATTCAGCAATCATTGTACCGATAGTCGTGACAGCCAATGGCTTAATAGCCAAGAGCCTCGACCAACACCTCAGGAGGCTCTCGTTAGGCAGCTGGATCAAGAGCTTGATTCAGAAAGCGGTACTGCTGGACACGGCTCGCATCGTCAGGAAGTTCCTCTCTCTGGAGCCCTGACCGCCGGTAGCTTGGACCCTGTTCCCGATACCGGTGGGCTACTATTTTTTTATATTTTTAAATGTTTTTTTATTTATTTATATATAAATATTTAAAAATGTAAAATAATATGTACATATAGAAAAATAAAGAGAATAATAATAATAATGGCAACACCGCCAACGTCAACAGATCACGTTTTAAAATTTTACCATATTAATATCTATTTAAATATATTACAGTTCTTTGTGCATTTATCTTTATATGTATCTGCTGTAATCTAATAATATAATACATAATATAATTTAATAAATAAGTAAAATGGACAAATCACAAAATTTAAGAATACAAGATGACATGACAGAATATGTCACCGACAACACAAGAAATATAAATAAATAAAGAAAAATGAAACGGTGAAAATATGTTGACTAGATCTGCCGCAAGACAACGAGCACGCCCACCATCTCCGGACTCGTTGCTCAGCTCCGCCTCGCCGCCGCCGGTCTCCAGCGCCACTGTGAACGCTGTGACGACACCGGCCGCGGCAGTTGCGTTGAGCTCGAGCGACGAGTATTTCTCTCCGCCGACGTCGCCAACACCTGTACGTCGGCAGGGGAGAGGCCGGCCACCGAAGAGCTTGGGACTTAGGGGCCATCCGGCCCCGAGCCGGGTCCCCGCTGCCGGTGGTTGTGTGCAGCGCATGAGATGGTCTCAAACAATGAATGAGAACGTCATGCGCGCATATTACGGGGCTACAGAGGGGGGAACTAACCTCACTGCGTACCGTGAAAGGATGCTGTCTCTGTTTCAGGCACTGGAACCAACTGTCAACGTCTCGGCCCAACGACTGTCGGATCAGGTGCGGGTCATCCAACGCAATCACAGGTTGGAAAGAAGAAAGAAAGAAAGAAAAGAAAATACATTTATTTAGCACAGACTTGACACACAATACAATACATCTAGCATCGGGTAACAACAATAACACATCGGGTAGCAACAAAAAAAAAACATAATAATAATAATAAAAAAACATAAACAAAAAAAGTAATAAAATTAAAAAAACCAAATAAAAAGTAAAATAAAAAACCGTTAAACCCTTGTGTAAAAAAATAACAGCAAAGTGTGCCTCGTGGCTGCACCAAAAAGGTCCAGTTCAGCAAAAATGCCAGACAACTAGTGCCTGACGCTGGTTTTCAACTGAACCTAATGTGAGGTGACAGATGTAAATCAGTTTTAAACAACAGCATAACGTGTGTATTCATACATAAATAAAAATAAATACGTGTTACATACATAGAAATCATTACAAGTATGTACAAAAATATTGTGAGATTGATCAATATTACTAAAAACTAATAATAAACTAAGAAAAGAAATACTGACAAACATAGGTAATGATAAGACTTTCTTTTTTACAAATTCATTGAACAACCCAGACATAACATATAATTACGAACACAAATTAAAAAATACATTAAATCCAATGATATAACATCAACGCAATTAAATGAAATAATAATAAAAAAAATATATATATAAATAATAATAATAATAATAAAATTAAATGTAAAATAATCAAATTGAAAAAAAAATGAAAATAATAATAATAATACCAAATTGAATAGAAAAATCAAATAAAAAATAAAATCCAATGCAACACTTACCAATAGAAACACTGAAACATACTGATAGGGTACCTACACTATATGATTGAGACATTCAGTGCGACCATGTCTAACTTCCTTTGAGCTTCTGTGAGGTACTGCCGTAAGCGTTGTCTAAAGGCGACTATGGTGTTAATTGCTCTAATTGGTGGTGGTAGGTTATTCCAAATTTTAGAAGCTGCGTAACGGAAGCTACCTCTAAAAGCGGCTGAACTATGCGACTGGGTCGAGAGTTGTTGCGAACATTGCCTTCTTTCACAATCTCGTCTACTGGCTATCCAACTCAACTTGTCGTACAGATAATGCGGTCCCTGGTATTTAACTACACCAAACAAAAGGCACGCTAGATGTAGCTTGCGTCTCGATTTCATTTTCAATATGAAATGTTTGTTCAGAAATGGAGTCACGTGACTTCTGGGGGGTATTGTGTAACAAAATCGAGCGCATGCGTTCTGGACCCTCTGAATTAGTCGATCTGTGCGAGCCAACAGGCGCGGGCCGTAAACAGTATCCACATAGTTCAGCCTAGACAAAACCAAGGTTTCAACCAACCGCTCCCGTAGCGGCTCGGACAAGTACTGCCTAATCTTGTACAGAACCTTCAGGCGGTAAAAACAATTTCTGACCGAATCGGCTACGTGTTTTTCGAAACGGAGGTCTTTGTCCATGATAAGACCGAGATTCCGAGCCTCATATACTCTCTCAATTGGTTCGCCCATTAGCTGCAAGTGAAACGTTGCGGGTAATTTAGCCAGCTGCTGCCTTGTACCAAATACCATGTACTTCGTTTTCGTTGGGTTCAGTGACAGGCAATTCTGCCTCGACCAGTCTGCGATTCTATGAAGGTCCTCGTTTAGATCTTTAATGGCAGTATCGCATTCCTCTGGATTAAAGGATATATATAGTTGAACGTCATCGGCGTATATATGGTACTTACATTTCTGTAAGCACCGAATGATGTCTGCACAGTACAAAATAAATATAATTGGTCCCAGTATAGATCCCTGCGGAACTCCTCTGTCAATGGAAGCAAGAGTAGATGTAAGAGCAGTGCCGCCACCCAAACATAGATTAACAAGTTGTTTTCTATCACTAAGATAGCTGCGGAACCATTGCTTAGCTCTGGGGTCAAATCCGTAGTAACTTAGCTTTGACAGCAATAACGGAATATTTATTGCATCAAATGCCCGGGAAAAATCTAGCAGGACCAGCAATGAGCACATACCCCCATCCTGGGCTGATAGAAGATTGTCAGTCACATCCAGCAAGGCAGTGGCAGTACTGCGCTGTTTTCTGAAACCAGACTGCAAGTCCGGTAACACGCTATTCTGTTCCAGAAAAAGCGTTAACTGATGACTGACAACTTTCTCCAGCACTTTAGATAGACACGGTAAAATGCTAATAGGGCGAAGGTCCTTTACTTCAATTGGGTTATCATTCTTTGGTAGAGGCCTAACGGAAGCTATTTTCCATTGGTCAGGGAATGTTGAAGTTAGTATTGAGCAGTTTATAATATCTGTTACTGTTTTTAGTGAGTAAGGCAAAGTCATGTTTAGCATGTCGAGGGTAATGTTGTCATAACCTTCGGCGTTACTTTTAAGGTTGGATATTATCCGAGAGATGTCGTTCTGTTCTACTGGATTGATTGTAAAAATTGCTTCACCATGTCTATGATTCTCGAAATAAGTCATAAGTGTGCTACTTGCAACCGGGTTGCCGGGAACTATCAAAAAAGTACTATTAATTACATTTGGATCTGTAAGATGCGCCGGAAGATCTTGTCTCGGTTTATAGGGTGCTGAAGTGGATTTCAGACTCCTCCATAGCAATTTAGGCATATTTATTTTATTATTTATATTGTGCTTAAAAAAGGCAACTTTTTCATTGTGCAGAGAACTTAAGACAAGGGATTTTAACTTTTTATAATATTCTTTCTTAGAATTGGATTTCGTTTTCCTGAAACAACTTAACGCATCGTCCCGTAAACGCATCATGAGTTTAATCGTGTCAGTAATCCACGGATGAGACCTTTCCTTGACAGCACAAGTCTTGATTGGCGCGTGAACATCGAACAGGGAAATTATGCGGGAGTTAAATACATGCACCATGTCATTAACGTTGTCAAACGAGGATATGCTTTCAAGACATAAAAGCAACAAGTCCATTTTAAAATTATCCATGCAAACATTTTTAAGTGGCCTAAAATTAATTAAATATGGTTTAAACTTGTCACGCTTTATATGAAATTCCCCAACTATAATAGAATGACCGTTAAGTGAAACAAAAGATTCCACTGACACGTATCTTGCTCTTAGGTCGGTACACAGGAGATCGATGAGAGTTTCACTAGAGGCCGTGAAATGAGTAGGAGAGGTCACCAGTTGCGTAAGACTTAGGCAGTTCAGAAATTCTAAAGTTTTTTTTGTTTTTACACAGTTTGTGTCTAACAAGTTAACATTAAAATCTCCTAGGTTGGACGATACCGCACTTGATAGGCTGCGCTCAGAGGTACTGAGCAACCAAATCGCCCCGACTCTGACACAGACCGCGGCACTAGCGTCAATTATTGATGCTGTTCCGCCGCGGTCCAATCGTGTGGAAGAAGAGGATGATAGGGTTGAAACAGTAAGTAGCCAGTATAACGACCGACTGAGGAGCACACTGGAGGATGCGTTTCGCGAATATAGGTCCACTCCAACAGACCTTAGACCGCGATTACCATGGCTACCTATGCACAAAAAGAATAGGGCGTTGGTGAGTGCTCTGGACTCGCAGCTCAAGAATGTCTTCGAGAGCAGCGAGGATCTGATTGATACACACTCGATCCTGTTTTGCGCGGCTGTAGCGGCATGTCGATTAGCTAATATAAAATTCCCAAACTGTGATGAAGCTAACCGACCAAAACCAGCCGTACCAGCCTGGCAGCACAGGATCGAGCGTCGTATCGATGGGGCCAGGGTACCCATCGGCAAACTATACTGCTTCAGGGAGGGCAATACACGACCAAGAGTGATGCGCTTTGTGAGACAGGCGTTCTCGGGGACTGGAATCAGTCCTCGAGAATACCTAACACATGTCACAGAGCGCATCGACTTCCTGAAGCAAAAAGTTTGTGCATGGGCGAACCGTATACGGCGGTATAAGCGGCGAGTGGATCGATATACGCAGAATCGCATGTTCCAGAGTGATGAGAGGTGGGTATACAGAGCTTGGGAGCGTTCTGAACTGAACGAGGCCGATGTGTGCCGGCCGGATGTTGCCGCCACGAGTGCATTCTGGCGCAGCATCTGGTCAGTACCCGTCTGTCACGCTGAGGGTGACTGGATGTGAAATGATACCAGAAATGGATACTATTTTAATAACACCAATAGATGTAGCCACAGCAGTCCGTTCGTTACCGAATTGGAAATCACCGGGACCGGACGGGCTGCATAACTTTTGGCTAAAATGGCTAAGTAGTTCACACACTTGTTTGGCATCTCAATTCCAGTCATCCTTAGAGTCTGGTTCGCTACCCCAGTTCTTAACAACTGGAATTACCCACCTGCTCCATAAATCAGGTAGCACCGCGGAACCCAACAATTATAGGCCGATCACATGTTTACCAACGGTTTATAAAGTTCTTACATCCATTTTGAAAGCTAAAATAAATAAACATCTTGACAGCAACTCCATCATGTCTGTCTCTCAAAATGGATGTAAGAGCGGGTCCCGCGGTACTAAGGAGCTACTCCTCATAGACATGGCCATCAGCCAACAGGTTCGTCGATCCCGCAAGGACCTCTCAACTTGCTGGATAGATAATAAGAAGGCCTACGATTCGGTGCCACATACATGGCTTATGAGGGTACTGGAGTTGTACAAGATTAATGCAACTCTACGCACTTTTCTTAGGTCGTGTATGGGGCAATGGAAGACAGTCCTTCGCTATCCAGGGAGTCGACGGATCCAAGGGAATGATGAACCTGTATGGATTAAGCGGGGAATATTCCAGGGCGACAGTCTGAGTCCACTTTGGTTCTGCTTAGCTCTGAATCCTCTAAGCACACTGCTGGAGGATTCAGGGCTGGGTTATCGATTGAAGAGAGGTGGTCAGGTCATATCTCACCTCCTCTACATGGATGATTTGAAACTCTTTGCCCCCAATAAATTGCATCTGATGAAGCTACTGAATGTAACTGAAACTTTTAGTAGTGGCATCAAAATGGAATTTGGTGTGGACAAATGTGCAGTCATGCATGTAGAGCGGGGGCAGATTATGGAATCCGAAGGAATTACACTCCCGGATTCCATACACCTTAGATCCCTCTCCTCATTCGAGAGCTATAAATATTTGGGTATGTCGGAAGCGTTAGGTATCAACGATGCTGACATGAAGCAATCGTTGAAGGAGCGCTTCTTTGGTCGCCTGAAGAAGGTATTAAAAAGTCTTCTTTCGGGCGGAAATAAGGTGCGCGCCTTCAACGGGTGGGTCATGCCGGTTTTGATGTACTCTTTCGGCATACTTAAATGGACTCAGACTGAACTCGACGCCTTGGATAGAAGGGTCCGTACACTGCTGACAGCAAACAGGATGCATCACCCACGATCATCGGTGATGAGACTGTATATTCCGCGGAAGTGTGGGGGTCGAGGCTTTTTAAATGCGAAGACCCTCCACAACCGAGAGGTATGCAGTCTCAGAGAACATTTTTTAAAAACCGTAGTGGGTATGCATCATGATGTTGTCACAGTAGACAAGGGGCTTACCCCGCTATCCATGGCGAAAGAGAACTGGCACAAGCCTATAATACTTACCACTGATGACCGCAAGATGATATGGCAAAGTAAGGAACTTCACGGGCGATTTTATCGGGCTCTTCATGGGCCAGATGTTGACTTTTTAGCTTCCGTATCCTGGCTACGATTCGGTGACCTTTTCGGGGAAACTGAAGGTTTCGTCTGTGCAATTATGGACGGAGTTATCTTGACGAATAACTACCGGAGATATATTATGAAGGACGGGACGATTGACGTGTGTCGGGCATGTCACCATCCGGGTGAGTCCATCAGACATATTATCTCTGGTTGCTCTCGTCTGGCTAACAGCGAGTATTTGCACAGGCACAACCAAGTAGCTAGGATTATCCACCAGCAACTTGCTTTGAAATATAAACTTGTGGATTCTGAGGTACCGTATTATAAGTATGTGCCCGACCCAGTTCTTGAAAATGACCATGTCACGTTATACTGGGATCGGTCTATCATTACTGACAGGACTATTGTTGCAAATAAGCCTGATATAGTAGTGATAGATCGATTAGCGCCCCTCGCAATGATTGTCGATGTTACCATTCCACATGACGGGCATCTCGTGAAAGCTGAGAAAGAGAAACAAATGAAATATCTCGACTTGGCGCACGAGGTTGTTGACATGTGGAATGTGAACTCGGCTGTCATTGTACCGATTGTCGTATCGGCCAATGGTTTGATAGCCAAGAGCCTCGACCAACATCTATTGAGGCTCTCGTTAGGCAGTTGGATCAAAGGCCTGATTCAAAAGGCAGTACTCCTCGATACGGCCCGCATCGTGAGGAGGTTCCTGTCTCTGGAGCCCTAACCACCGGTAGCTTGGACCCTGCTCCCGCCATCGGTGGAACACTATTTTTTATATTTTTAAATGTTTTTATGTTTTTTATAAATATTTAAAAATGTAAATGAATATGTATATGTAAAAAATAAACGGAATAATAATAATATTTATTTCATCAAGAAAGGATCAGATTTCACATAGTTATAATGGTTTATGTATACAAATAACTGATCTATACACCAAAAGAGGAAACTCTGCCTCTCAAACTAGGCGGTAGCCTGTATCTTGAGAGACAGTGATTCGTTGCTTTAACTAATGATTAATACTAAAGTGGACTGGGTCGTACAATATTAATGATTGGTCGTGATAATGCCAAAAATTTCAATTTCCTACGCTACATTTGTGAATGTGTGTGTGCGTGAGTGTGTGTGTGTGTGAGAGAGGGTGTGTGTGTAGTGTGTGTGGGTGAGTGTAATGGAGAAATTTAGGAAGTTAGGTGACATACTTGAGTAAGGATTCAGTTTCCAGATAGTCACGCTCCAGAAGCCATTCCATCAATTTTGATTTTATTTCATATTTATTTAGATTGACAATATTTAAATTTTTGTGAACTTATTTGTATATGTGTGTGCTTAAAGTATAGTATTGGTGTTGTGCAAAGGTAGTTTTATGTGGGGTACCTATCGGTAATCGCTTTCTTTTTGTGGGGTCAGCTTGGGGAACGCTAGGATGTTTCCTAATGGTAGACCGCAGTACATAGAGTTGGCGCACGGAAAGTACTTTGCAGTCAGCGTAAAGTTGAGTTGTAGGATACCGAAAAGGTTTGCGTGACATCACCTTCAGCACGGCCCTCTGCGCTCTCTCAATCTTTAAAAGATAAGTTAACCATCTCCCACAATACGTAATCAACGGAAAAGGTACAAGTAGTTACGAATAAAACGTATAAAAAGCGCTCAGTATCAGAGGATGTAATACTATACCTGACTCTTTATCTAAAACCAGACTTGAAAATGTATAGCTATGAAGTTCCAAAGGTTGCCGCGAACTGTAGTAAAAGAGCCAGCCTTCCCTTTTATGATCCCGAGAGGGTTTCGGTGAGTGCCGGGTGAAAATATTCAAGAATTCTGCGGTTTTTTGAAGTAGTATTACACAAAGTAAGTAGGCATTGTATTAAAGAAATTGTATGGAATGGAACGAGGGCAATCTTTTTCAAGTCCACGTTATATTTTTCGTATTGAGATCGGTTAGTTCTGAGGCACTTATCGTTATTATACGGTTGAGTTTGGGTAATCTCTTTAGAGGTTTTTCTCAGAACCGGTTTTTTTTTATAATGTCACCCCATTAGTTGTTATGAGGACTTTTATCGACTGCAATATAACATTTCTTAGTGTTTTCGTCGGCCACCCGGATCCATTGCTTTATGACATCTTAGGAGCATGCTGTTTAGAGTTACATAGAAATCGTAATACGTGTAAGTTTTCATTTCCAACTTAACGTGTGATGTATTGTTGGATATGTATTCAAAAATAAACAGAGTTTACTGACATCATTTTTGATTATGTTAATATTTTCGGAAATAACCGCTTTAGAAGTAAAAAGAAGAAGTCCTCTAAGTTTTGGACTATAAGTTTAAAAAGATGTAAAATATCTCATTTACCTACTTTTTAGTGCAATTTTTTACCGTTTCCGTATAACCAACCGCCAGTTTAGTCAGTGGCTTACGAACCTTAGATCCTTGATTCCAAAGCAGGTTCATAATTTTCTTGTATTGTTTTCGCGAATAGTACCCCTCCCTCGAACTTTTCAATTCTACGTAATATTTCAAGCACGAACGAATTCAATTGTTTCAATTTGTATCTACGTTCTGAATATATTATTATCGTAGGTTTTACGCTTACATAAGTAGGTACTTGTAGCCGTAGGAGATTGGCTTGGCGTTGACATTTGTGTGTTTTGTTAGACAAGCTTAGATACCTGTTAGTTATTTAGGTATCTATTTACCTGGTGTAGGCAAATAATGTTTTATTTATATAAAACTAACAACTATTTAATACATTCAAGTAGTCCAGAGTAATATGAAGAAGGAAGCAATTTACAAATTAAAAATACATTACTGAAGTACATTAGTAAAGTATGAAAGTACTTTACCAAGAAATAGTTACTCATTTTATATATGTATTTCTGGACACGCTTCGTGATATAAATCAAGCTGTCATGTTCTCATGTTCCCAGATTGCTGAAGGGGAGTCCTATCGTATCAATATTTGATGTTGTTTTTAGTACCTATAATTAAGTTTGTGTAGATATATGCAATGAGCCATTTAATGAGGGTGTACCTTTTATTGTTTGATTAAGCCATTGAAAAGAGGGTTCCTTAAACCCTTCTCCGCCAAAAATCAACACAGGTACCCGGGGATTTACAAACACTTTGATTTTTTGTCACGTCCCTACATTTTCGCATCTAAAAAGAAATCTATAGGTATACCTAACAATACCGCTTTTTGTTTATACTTGCGCGTTTAGCTGACGAGTGGAAACGACCCCAGTGGCAACAATACGCGTTGCTCCCAAGTGTCACTTCTCGGTGGCTGAATAGAGGCCATTAGGCCCGCCTCACCCGAGCGGGGCGTTTCCGCAGTACCAAGGTGCCAGGGGAAATACTCCGGAAAACACCGTCTTCAAATATGTATGGCAGGTATTAGGTTAGTGTTTATGAGATAGGTGGATAAGTGACGGGGTTGAGGATTTCTTTAGTTGCAGGGCTTTTGGGTTTAGTAAGGATCCGGCTAAAATGGACTTTTCAGTCATTCTATTTAGCCGATAGAAAAAACCTATTTCGCCCTTCGATAGATATAATTTTAACAGAGTCGTATTACACAATATACATATATGCTAAAGGATAGTGGAAAGAGAACAGTTTGACATTATCAATGCATTATTTACATTTTTGAGCAGACATATTTTTCAAACATTATGAAGTAATAAATTACAACATCCTTTAAAATGATTCGGATGGTGATCTGATGGCTTATCATATAAACAGGTCTCGGCGTTTAAACAGTGAAGATGCCTACAATTTTACATAATAGTAGTAGGTAATAGCTACACCAAACTTATAAAAAGAATTTGTCGGTTTACCAAAATATTACCGCGGCACAGTCCCTTGCTCCCCAAGCAACATTGAGGACAACATTTTTCTCTTACACCCAGATGAACATGAAAGTTAATTGCAAGCGGGTACGAAACATTTTTTGTTCCAACCACAAATATAATCGTGGGAACCGTACTGCGCTGCACCGCTGCAATACCGACCCTTCACAAAATGGCTGTCGCAGTTACTCCTTTGTCACAAAGCGCGCTGAAAACTGACGCCTGAAGAATTGCTTGCCAGTTCGCCGCAAACGAACTGCTTTGTCCCCGTTGAATTCTTACAAGAATTCAATAGCTTTAAGTATTTATTGTATATTATTGGTACGTTTATATAAAATTTCCTGAGAAGTGTTAACTGCAGGTAATTTATTGAAGAAAGCCGTGTATTATCGGTAAATTAAGATTAAAAATAAATAGTGACTATGAATTGACCTATTTTCACTGGTTTTCTGGATTTTTCCTAATTGCGTATCACACTATTACCATCAATTGGAATAATTTTTGAGCAAATTGCTAATCCATTGCTCTATATGTTCGTCATGTGTTTGCTCAACAACGTAAATAACGCAATGAATGTTGTTGAACTGTCAAAATGAAGCCTATTGCTACTAACAGTATGTTCCGCAATTACCCTGCTGAATAAGATTAGACATTTGAACTTAGCGAACTAAAAGTTAAAAAGTAAACCGTGGCATACACCGCATTCCATCCACATCGGCCGGATGCACTGGAGCAGCTATTGGCCCTAAAAGCGTATTCGTGTCCGTCGAGTTTCTCGTTAAAGTTTTTCAGTGTTACACTGGCACAGAGAGGCGATACAAAGGCTTACTGTGTTTCAGGAGAGTCGGAATTTAGTCTCGCGATAGTCATCATGGCGTTACTTAGTCTCAAGGCATAATATTACCGAGAATTTTAAGGTGAAAATTGTAGGTATGGAACTTTTTTTTTTAAAGAATGAAAAACTAGTGCTTGACTGCAATCCCGCCTGATGGTAAGCAGTGATGCAATCGTTGATGGTAAAGCGCACTAGTTTATTAAGCCTATTCACTTAAAAAACTTAGATAAAAAAAAAACTAAAAAAAAAAAACACTAAAACTTGGACGTGATTCTTTTCACAAATATTGCATGACTAGCTGCCGCTAGCGACTTTGTTCGCGTGGAGTTAGTTATGTTCCGCTCCCATTGGTCGCAACTTGATGTTATATAGCCTAAAGCCTTCCTGGATTAATGGGCTATCCAACGCAAAAATAATTTTTCAAATCGGACCAGTAGTTCCTGAGATTAGCGCGTTCAAACAAACAAACTTTTCAGCTTTATATATCAGTATAGATTAGAGAGGGAATTGCATAATTTAATTCCCCCATCACCGTTCCATCATCGGACGACTCGTCATACGGCGAGTTTCCACCCTTACGTTGTTGACACCACAATTATCCGAAAGAAGCGTTTCGCCTCGTCTTTTATACCGCGTACATCGAGGGACTCGAGCAATTTGCCAGCAGCGGTGTTTCCGTCAGACTACAATTTGAGTGTCTTCAAGGCTAGAGTGAATAGGCTCTTACTAAACTAGCGCGCTTTACCATCAACGATTGCATCACTGCTTACCACCAGGCGGGATTGCGGTCAAGCACTGGTTTATGAATTATATAAAAAAAAATTACCACCAGATGCGGTGGCCGGTGTGGACTACCCCTTAGGCCGCTGCCTCAAATTTTGAGGGCAGCGGGGCGGCGGCGGCAGCGGCGCGGGAGCCGATCGGGCATCGAAGACCCGTTCTCGAAACAAGCGGGCAGATCGCGCGTCACTATACCCGCGTAGTGTTGTGTTCACGATTGTGTCGACGAGATATTTGTTTTTATTCGGGAAAGAAATGTCGGAACTATGGCGGCAACATCTTTTTCAGTCAAATTTATTCCTAACGCTCGCTTCCCGCCCGCTGCCCGCAAAATTCCAGTGCGAGAGTACACCGCTCGCTGCCCGCCACCGCCCCGCTGCCGCGCCGCTGTTTTCGAGAACCGGTCCGTTTGAAATGCATAAGATCTTGCCGCTCTACTGTGCCACCGCGCCGCCGCCCCGCTGCCCGCAAGATTCGAGGCAGAGGCCTTAGTCCTCTCTCCTTTATCATTGAAATGAAAGTCTGCCTTTTTATTGAGCTTAAGATACTTTCTACATTTTTAAGTCATAATATCGCCAGTTTTAGGTGAAAGGTAATAGTAATAAAAAATAATAGAGGTGTTCGAAGTGGTTTTATCACAGATTACTGCAACCGAGACCTCAGGTTGTTTCTGGTCCTGAAGTAGTCTGTTAGTAGTGATAAGGTTTCCAGTTCGGGAGAATCCACTATTTTGGCGCTAACTAGGCCAGCAAAATTTAATACTGGCATGAGAAGGAATAATGTTATACTATCTCTCAGGAGAGATGGATTTAAGTAGGTATCTTGTTAGTCATCAGCGCGTTACTTAGGTTAAGTAGTACATTTTGCTATCAATATATTATCGATACTTTAAGGTGAAAGTGAAAGGTTTTAACCACCTGAAATAGATTTTCACTCAAATTGTACACCCGTGGGAGTCAATGTGGGCCCCTTAAGTCATAATGTCAGTTGTGATGATGTCTAAATTGGGTGAACTAAAACTAATCTTTTATAAAACAATGTTTGTTTGTATTTGTTTTTTTTTGTTCAAGCGTTGCCCCACACTAGGAATTTTTCCTGTACCTATCGTGGATGCGTTTAAAAACATATAAACTCACATACACAAACAGCCAGCCGGAATAGCTACTTCTAGGTCATACAAATATTTGTTCCGTGCGGGAATCGAACCCGCGACACGCAGCGCAGCAGTCAATAGCTTAACCATTGGGCTAACCGTGCCGTATATCTTTATTTTGTTATCTGTTAAATATGCAGATAGAATGATCTAGATATTTCAATATCTGCTTTCAATATCTGTTATGCTATGAATCCGTATCCTGTGTTAAAACGCAATCTAAATAGCAATTCTTATAAATTCTGCTAAGTGATAAGCAACTCATATCAGTCAAACCTTATCTTTTATTCCAGATCAACAACGTTTATTTATATTGCTATTATTGCACCTTATTATTATACCTATCTGCTAATGATTACCTGCCGTTTATACAATTTTCCTAACGTTGTTACCTACATCCATCATTTATCTGCTATTTAAAAAAAGAAAAAAAAAAAGGTAAGTAAAATGTTTTCCGGATTATTCACCATTATTTTATGTTATTTAGCTTATTCGGGTAATTTACACACAATATATACAATGTTCTTGATATAAAGTACGTATAAAATAAGTTTGGAAATAAATACTTATGTATGCTGTCAATAACATAAATATTTATTTCCTAATACATATATGTAATAAGTATTTTGTATTTTTATAAATACTACGCAGATAATGATGATTAGGTATGTATACTGTCAGTAACGCAAAGGAGGATACAACTGTACTGCTAACTCTATACATCTCGTTTCTCTAGTTACTTTATCGTTTTTATTATTTTTACCTATCAAACTGCACGAACCAGGTTTCTCATCGAAGCGGTCGAGGACAGTATAGGTAGGCATAATAGGTATAAACTAACCATTACCTAATTAAGTAGAGAGTTAATTATTAATCAGTTGATTGGCGCCGTTATCACACATCGCTACACGATCCAGGTCAGCCTATTGTGTTGTGGTTGTCGATCAAATCAGGGCGATTGTTCGGGCAGTGCGCGGCGCACTCAAATCAATGCCTTCGGATTACTGAAACGAATTACCTCGTAATTAATGATCCATTAAGATTATCTCTGGGTATTCATATGATTTGCTATATAACACTGTCACTGTTTGGTTAAAATCGACAGCCTCCGTGGCGTAGCGGTTAGTAACGAACGCGGATGTTGCGCAAGGAGGCGCGGGTTCGATTCCCGCACAGTGCAAATATTTGTATGCATGAATATGAATATTTGCACTGGTCTGGCCGTGCTTCGGAAAGCACGTTAAGCCGTTGGTCCCGGTTGCCATACGAACATCTAGTGGCAGTCGTTACGGGTTGTTGGAGCCCTCAAAAGTCTAACAATTGGTTTAACTGCAATGCTTAGATATTGCCTTCGGGTTGTGGAGCTCAGACAGCAGTCGCTTCACGGAAAATATCGAAGTTTCGCCAAAATCAGCAGTTAGGCTGGTAAAGTGGACCCCAGACTCCAAAGCTGAAAAGCTACGGATGCGACTGGGATTCACGCTGAGATGATGATGAGGACTGTCAGAGTTCGGTTAAAGAGATTTTCTTATACAGTAATCTATACTTAATATACATATAAAGCTGAAGAGTTTGTTTGTTCGTGCTAATCTCGGGAACTACTGGTTCGATTTGATTGATGAATTCTTTTTGCGTTGGATAGTCCATTAATCCAGGAAGGCTTTAGGCTACATAACATCACGCTGCGACCAATAGGAGCTGAGCATAACTAATTCCACGCGAATGAAGTCGCTGGCGGCCGCTAGTGTAGTTATAATGTCCGTGGCAAGTCTGGATAAAGAGATGTGACTCTTTGCTTAAACGTAAACTTCAATGTTTATTAAAGAAACATAAAAATGGCTGTATACCTGACTAGTTACTTAGTTTACCAGTTATATTTAAGTACCATACCTCATAGACTCAGATCTGGACACATTTAATGTAATAAGTTTGTGTTCATGATGAGAAAAACGTACTCTCCTAAGTATCGAAGTGTGAGACTTACCCCAATTATTGATGGACTGTGTGCGGTACGAATTTGATAAAAACGATTTGATTAGGGTTTTGAGCTTGAACCGACTTGAAGTACGCCCATTTCATTAAATCCTGGCTCAATCAAATGGGATGATGCGAAGAGTCTGTTTAGGTTCATGGTACAAATATAAGAAATGTGTATTTAGGGTACGATGGCATTGATATACGCATTGCGATAATAAATTGACCTTAAATAAAAAAAACGGTCAAGTGCGAGTCGGAGTCACGCACGAAGGGTTCCGTACCATTATCTTAAAAACCGGCAAAATAATCATGTTTGTTGTATGGGAGTTAATTTTTATATATAACCAAGTATACTGTGAACATTTCAAGCGTCTATCTATTTCCGTTATTAATATGGAGCAAAAAACGGCAAAAAAAAAATCACGTTTATCGTATGGGAGCCCCCCTTAAATACTTTTTTATAGCGGCAACAAAAATACATAATCTCTGAAAAATTCAACTGTCTGAAAGAGACAACCTGGTGACAGACGGATGGACAGACAGACAGACGGACAGCGAAGGCTCATGAATAGGGTTCCGTTTTACCTTTAAGGTACGGAACCCTAAAAAGATAAAAGTACATGTGTATTACCTACTAACAACCAGGTACAAATCAAAACTCGTGCTATCTAACTACTGAGAAATTCCTGATTTGGGAATCGATTATTTTTTTGAATGCCTCGTTAATTACTACAAATTACGGCTCTTATATGCCGACGAAAGGTTAATGTGGATACTCCTTTCGACTAACAATTGTGAAAAATATATTAGTTTTTGTATATTTATATACTGGTACATAATTTTTTCCTTGAAATATGACAAAATACCTTTTTATACACCATCTGGTGGTATTTTTTGAAATATTTATTAACAACTAACTTGCAGTGGCATACATATTAACTACGTCTACCGAAATGCATATCCATATTTTTCTTTCGTCAAATCAAGTTTAGGTTTTTAAGCGTCGGAATATCGACCTCAATTAATTACAGCGCATTATACGTAAGTGTAGGTATTATAGCGCATGCATGTGTGATCTACTAGTTATGTATCGATATAAGGCGTAGGTGTGTCTTTGTATATACAATATATGTTTACACCTCTATCTATATTTCGCGTTATAGACTGCCATGATAAACGTACTAACAAGAGGTGTTCCTTTTAATACATTCAAAAAACATTTTCGCTGGGAATTTCACTAGGTGTTTACTCGAAAAAATATGAGATGCTTCAAAGACTTTCATACTGGAAGAATATGACGAAAAATACACAAAGTATACTTTTGTACGTGTTTAAATTTTTACACCTGAGACTGGAATACTGAAGAGCATTTTCCACTCCGTTTATATATCTGAAATTCAATGCGTTTGAGAAACAAAAAAGAACCAAAAGGAATATACAAAGTACGGCATTCAGCAAAAAAGTCGATGTTTTTTGGGTAGGTATCAGTAAAATCTTTCATTCACATATTACTAGAAACTGCAGTAAGTAATGTTTTTTTTTGTATTATAAACTAGTGCTTGACGGCGATCCCGCCTGATGGTAAGCAGTGATGCGATAGTTGATGGTAAAGCACCCTAGTTTATTAAAAAGCTTATTCATTCTAGCCTTGAAAACACTTAAATTGTAGTCAAACGGAAACACCGCCGCTGGCAAATTGTTCTAGTTCTTCGATGTACGCGGTTTAAAAGACGAGGCGAAACGCTGCGTCCGAATCGTAATGGTGTCAACAACACAAAGATGGATACTCGCCGTGCTACGGGTCGTCCTATGATGGAACGGGGAAGCAGGTTAGGTCATGCATGTTTAACGCATAAAGTAGTCTTAGAGGTTGATGAACGCCGTGCACAGCCTGCACAAGGATTATCTGCCGTTAAATCTCTTTTTTTTCTTTAGTTTTTTTTTTTAAATGTTGCCCTACAGTAGGCATTTCTCCTGTATCGTGGGTGTGATTACAAACATATAAACTCACATTCACAAAACAACTAGACCCGGAACAACTACCTGTAGGTCAAACAAATATTTGTTCCGTGCGGGAATCGAACCCGCGAAATGCAGTGCAGCAGTCAAACATTAAACCACTACGCCAACCGTGCCGTCAAAATGTTCCTGTTGCTCGGACAGAGACCTCCTTTCGCTTCTATCCATGTGACGTCACCACATAGTTAATAGTACCTACATAATTTGACTTTAGTAAAATCTAAAAGGTGACGGACCCATCCATCAAGTAAGCGAAATTGTAGAGGAAATATACAATATTGGAAGACAGCAACTTGCCATAACCATATATCATCCAATAGCATACCATACAGGATATATGGATAATTCAAAGCCAGTGGAGGGTGGCGTGACCATAGATAACGCGCCGGAAGTAGAGGAAGGTGTCGCTCGCGAGCCGGAAGCGCCGCGATCCGTTGCGTTATCGCCACTGCGACCGGGACGAACTGGCCACATTACTGTGAAATATTATGTTTGTAGTTTATCTACAGGATGATGGGGATGAAAGAAAAATATATTGAGATAACCCTTTCGAGTTTGGGCTTCATGAATCAACCCTCCGTCCGGGTTTGCCCGGATTTATCCTAGTTTTGTCTACGGAGTGCGTCTGGTCGTTAATTATAAACAGACCGGGTATATTTAGTGTAGCGGTACCTACTAACGTGACAAATAAACAACGCGTCATACTGACGTCACATGAATTCTACATCTCGCAAGCAGAGTTTACCGTGCTATTAGCATACATACAACTTCCCAACTTCAACCGTTGGGCAAGTATCCGCCACACATAACACCCGGAGGATCGGAGGATGAGGTCGGAGGATGAGGTCGGAGGATCATCCCTTTTCTATGCAGGATGAGTGAACTTTACTCTCTATTCCTCATGCCTCCACATTCAGTGTTGGTAGATCAAAAAGAAGAAGGTTTAGCTTTTAAACAAAGTGAGGGCTAGGTTTTTAACTTCTTATCTAATAATAATATCGTTTATGACCTTACAAAGGATAGCTGAATAGCTTATTTGCTTATAAGATTAGCTGTGCCGCGCGGTTTCATCCGCGTAGGTTTCGATGTTTTTTTTTACATGCTCTGCTCCTAGTAGTCGCAGCGTGATATTATATAGCCTAAAGCCTTCCTGGATTAATGGGCTATCTAACGGAAAAAGTTTTTTTTAAAAACCGATCCAGTAATTCCTGAGATTAGCGTGTTCAAACAAACAAAAAAACTCTTCAGCTTTATATATTAGTATAGATAGGTCAGGATTGTACTTCTTTCCTAACTCATGGGTGATTCCAGAGACGTCTGGAGATTCACTTATACCTTGGATCCTTGATGAAATTATGATTGCGCCTTGATATCACGTGACGAATTAATGAAGTGAAATCATTTATTTATTCACTTTTATTTATACACTTCTAATTGTCAAAATTCACAATGAAATAGAATTTAATGTGAGTATCATGTTCCATGGTATCAACTCAAACCACTTCTGGTTTGATGGTACAAAATAAACAAACCTGTAACAAGACTGTATGTCTTGCATAAAAATCCTTACTAATATCCATACTAATATTATACATGCGAAAGTAACTCTGTCTGTCTGTCTGTTACGCTTTCCCGCCTAAACCTCTCAACCGATTTTGATGAAATTTGGCACAGACAATCTTTAGAGCCTGAGAAAGAACATGGCTAACTCTTATCCCGGAAAAATTAGATGTTCCCGAGGGAAGTCTAAAAAGCGCGATATAACCGAACTCCACGCGGGCGGAAAGCTAGTAAATAATAAACAAAAAAATGATTTGAGTTCTGCGTCAAACGTTGAACATGGATGAAATTTGGCATACAGATAGCGTATAACCAGGAATAACGCATAAATTTAGATAATTTTTATCCCGATATTCCAACGTGATCGAAACTGATGGAGCGTTCAAGTATTACGTAACGCTATTTGGGGGGTCTCGTAAAACGTTACGATGCATTACAGGTGCGGGAGGGGGTCTTCCTTATAGCACGTTACGTAACATTGTTTCTAAAAAAAATTATTTAGTAAATTAAAACTATGCCGAGTGTAAAAAATATTACATGACTTTTTACGACTTCAGGATAAAATTTATCATTTGAGTGTTACGTTACGTTTAGAGAAGGGGGGTACAGAAAAGCATTACGGAGCGTTAATCTTCAAAAATTGCGTTACGTAATACTTGAACGCTCCTTAATGAGGGCGAAACCGTGGGGTCCAGCTGGTGTAAAATATCTTGTTTTAAGCTATAGTTGAGCCAAATTCGATAAAGAATAGAGGTAACTAGAGGCGGTTAATATAGCGCATAGCGCCATTCTATAGCACGCTATTTTTTCATAGCGCATAGCGCACGCTATGTAGGTGGACGTTAAGACGCTATGACGCTATAACGCTATGAATGAAATTGATCTAACGACTCGCACAGCGCGCGCCTGCTCTCCGCGGGCGCTGGCCGCTATCTGCGCTATGCGCTATGAAAAAATAGCGTGCTATAATGGCGCTATGCGCTATACGGCCCCCATGGCGCATAGCGCCATGCTATTTCATAGCGCATAGCGCACGCTATGTAGGTGGACGTTAAGACGCTATGACGCTATTTACGCTATGAATGAAATTGATCTAACGACTCGCACAGCGCGCGCCTGCTCTCCGCGGGCGCTGCCCGCTATCTGCGCTATGCGCTATGAAAAAATAGCGTGCTATAGAATGGCGCTATGCGCTATACGGGCAGTCAGTAATCGCGTGAGCGCTGTGGACTATAAATGTATGTTTGTTGTCGGAGCACGCTATTTTCATCGCGCGCGATCTTAATTGTTAGTGTAAATATTAGTATAAAGTTCTGTTGAAAAACGAACTAGTGACGATTATTTAGTGTCTGCAAAGGTATTATTAGTGTGTGTAAATATTAATATATAATTCTGTTGCAAAACGAACTAGTGGATATTATTTAGTGTGTACTCTATGTAAAAATGTCTAATCGCAAAGGTGGTGGTTTGCCAATCTGGAACTTTTTTGAAAAATCTGCAGACGGCAGCAAGACTGCTATTTGTAATTATTGTCACTGACAGTTGTCCTTTAAATTTATTTTTTCGAAATCAGGATATATTATCAGTAATCGAGGAACACGGTTGTCTACTACAAAAGTAGTTCAACTAATGTTTTTAAATGTAAATAAAATATAAATTAAAGAAGAACTACTGTATATATCTGTGTATAATGTAAATAGTTGTTTTTTTGTATATATACAATCAATGAACTTTTAAATACGCCTATATTTGATTTACGATTTATTAAAATTAATGTTAGAATAACCTTTACCAATTATAGACAGTCCTAAGCCTGAAAAGTATGAAAGAGAGTTCATTGATATCTTTTTATATTGCTTTTTTTAGCGTTCCGTTATAGCATGCGGTCTATGTATCGAAGATCGCTATGTAAAGTAACACGCTACGAAATGTAGCGTGTTGCAAGAATTATCGCGCCTGCTGGACGTCCACGTGCTTTCATATTTATAGCGCGCTATAACATAGCGCATTTAATAGCGCGCTATAAATTAATAGTTTATAGTCTGTAGCGTGCTATTTTTTTATAGCCGTTTTGAACAACTCTAGAGGTAACCAAAACGTTGCTAGGCAACGAGTAGTTTACGCCTAAAACACAGATGTTAGCAACCTTTTCTACATAGATGATTTTCATAAAAGTAATAATTCTACTTCCTACTAATCTAGACAGTTTATTTATGTTTAGATATTTATGATTTGCATAGAACGCTTAACCGATTTGAATGAAATATGATATACATGTTTGTAAGCTAAGTTCCTAATAGGTTAATTTTTTTGATACATATACATATATTATAATTAGTCCATTTTCGAAAATATTACAATGCATGTGTAGTTAGTTGATTTGAAAGTAATTAAAATACGCAAAAATGTATTGTTTAATATCTGGATTTCATCCATCTTTCTTTTTTTGTAGAGCTATTACGTAAAATTAATGTCGTCTTTTTAATGGTTTTTCGAAATACCCAGTTATTATGCAAGTTCTTTTAGTGATTCTATTGAAATATGCTGCAATAGGAATTGTTAATAAATAGTTAGCATGTAAAAGTCGATAATCGTGTAAATAAAACGAGATTTGTAAAACCTGAGTTGTGATAACCCTAAATTGGTTTGTTTACCTCTATTCTTTATGGAGCTAGGCGATGGTATAGGTATGTGTATTATAGGTAGGTACTTTGTAAATTGTTAGTCTGCAGATATATGTATAACTAACACGACAATTAAATGCGTAATATTATTCACTAAAATATATAAATGCATTAAATTTCCAGACCAATTTTAATTAACTCAACATACGTAGTAGTTAGCAGTAGGTATGTTAATATTCGGCGTGAATTTCAGAGGCAACAATTATATCAGCGAATGATGCAGCACAGAGTGCAAGCATGCGTACCGGCAAATTGGTGGGTCAGAGCCGAGTTGTGGAGCTACGAAGGATATACAGTAGGTAAAGGGAACAGTGAATGAATTGTCACTGACAACAGTGACAACGATAGTTTATGCGGTTAAGACTAGAGAAGAAATATCGTCTCCATAAAATTTCGAACAATAGGTATATCTTATTTTAAAACAAAAATTCACAAACTACTGTGCTTCGTGGTTTCATTGCAGTAAGTATGTTGTAGTAGAATGATTTAAAAAATGGATAAAAACCCATTCTCAGACTTAACGAATGTACCTAATATACGAAATTTCATTAAAATCGGTTCAACTGTTTTGGAAGCGTTCGGGGACAAACGCTGTGACAGGAGAATTTCATATATTAGATTTCATTGTTAATAAGTTATGTAATTATTACTTAATATAGTAGTCAGCCTACCGCAGTCTACTGCTGGACATCTTAGGGTGCGGCAGTCTACTGTTGGACATCTTAGGCTGCGGCAGTCTACTGCTGGACATCTTAGGCTGCGGCAGTCTACTGCTGGACATCTTAAGCTGCGGCGCAACACGAAGCCTTTTTGTCCACTTGGTATATATACCCTGCAAATATTAAAGAAAGAACTCCTGTCCGTAGGACATCACGAGCTATTACGGCCTTATAAGAAAACAAAGTTTATGTTTAGACTCAGGTTTAAACCGTCAAGACCACGTATAACCTGCATACACGACAAGTCAAATCGAAAGCATTGCAAGTACCACGGAAAAATAATTATTATGGCAAGCGTACGGCTTCCTTCAAAATACCTAATTTACTAAACCAAATAGGTACCAGTAGACATTAGAGATTTAATAAATACTTAGTAAAAACATCATAAGCTGAAAGAACATTAAATTAATTCATTGAGACTTAGTTGTTAAAAGCGCGTTGATCAAATCTCGGGCATCTCATGCAAATCATGGCATGCTGAGACAGATCCCAGAGGTCTAATTGAGTGCCATGTTTAAGTAAGCTGTAATGTAATCAAATATTTGTATCAATAGCTTGATAATTTAAAAGAGTGTCCATGGAGTTTCTTGCCCGTTCTTCTCCATAGGTACCTACTCATTTTAATAGGCGACTAGCTTCACCTTACTGACTGACCGACCTTCCGATAATTCAAAAGTGCCTGTATCTGGTTTATTTGAAATAAATGCTTTGATTTGATTTAAGCTACTCGTAATTTTTTGTATAAAATTAATAAAAAATAAGTAATTTTTAAAAATCGATCTGTAATCCAAGATATGTGATATCTATCAACCCACACTTGGCCCGCGTGGTACATTACGGCCCACTGCCTTTCCCAAACAGGAGGCCTGTATACTAGGAGCGGGTTTATTATGTCCACGATAAAGGCCGACGGACGAAGGACCCGGAGAGTCCAACATCCGTCACATGGCCATGGTCGTCGCGCGAGAAGGGATGTGTCAAACTCACGATGACGGGTCAAAGCCTATCGGGGGTACTGTAGAATTGAGAGGACCCGATCCACCGGAAAGGTAGACGAGGAACACACAGGTGGGTTTTAGCCGGTAAGAGACCGGCACATTCCTCCCCCTCCCCGAGCAGAGGATAGCCCATGCGGGTAATCCACCTGCGAAAAAAAAGGAATGGGTTTATTATAGGCTAATTATGATATATAATCCGCCAAAGATCCCATTATAGAAACTGACGTTAATTAAACGCAAGTATAAGTTGTCAAGTTTTGCATTAAGAACTTTTGACTGTCGGAATAAACTTTAAAATACAGTGGTGGCCTCGCAGGATTAGGTAAGATCTCGTTTTAAGTTTTTTTTTTGTTGGATAAGATGGAAAGTTTTTCAAAAACTTAGTAGTAAAAGAAATTTTGGTTAGTGTGCAAGTTGTCTACTTCAATAAGCGTACAACAATATGATTCAAGGAAGGTTTAAAACAATAATTTGAAGATGCATAAAATTGTTAGAAATACTTAAAGTGCATTTTATTTGTCATGTGCGAATATAACTTTGTCCTACATTTCGTAGCTCACAGTTATAAGTGATGCCTGCCTCGCTCGCTGCATTTTCGCACCAAAATTATTGAGGTTCATTAAAATTTACCTCTTTGCTCAATATTCAGTTGTGTTTCAGATTTATTTTCACATAAATGTATGGGCGCCATAACATTTAATTTGATGTTTGTTTTGATTATTTTGTATTCGACTTCATTTCCATCTTGATAATTGAATTAATACTTGTATTTTCGGGTTAGTCTCTGTTAAATTCCCGTTTTTATACTTTATTATTATTAATTTAAAATTGTACGCGCCAATAATGCTCATACAGCAAAATACTATTGTATATAGAATAAACTTCAATGCAATGCCAAACAGTCGTAAATATACCTCCGTCACGCGGTCAGGTGTAAATAAACAAGTGCGGCTCAATACTGGGTGTTTTAGGTGCGTATTACAGAACGTCACTCAAAACTCAAACTCTACTTAAGTCTCGTTTCAAGCCATTTGATTGGTTGAAACTAGTTTTAAGTAATGCTTAAGTAGAGATTGATGCTTGAGTTTCCTTCTGGCATACGGACCTTAGTGTTACTCATTAATTACCTACAACAACTCTGGGGTATCGTCAACGGCGAAAAACCCCAACAAAAATGTTGTAATTTCCGATTGACTTTATATTGTTTCCATGTTGGTACTAAAGTTTTATATTGACACTGCTGTTTATATTATTTAAGATTTAGCTTGACATATCTGCTTGATTTATAAAGATTTTTTTGGGGCAAAGTTCCGCTGCAGGTTTTAACGGTAATTTCTTGCAGGAATACAAATTTGGTTCACTGCTTGTGGTATAAACACCCTGAATTGAAGTGAGGTATTTTCTTTGTACTCTTTTAAGTATTTTCCTGTCATTTCCGATTGCTTTATTTTTGTGTAAGATATTGGAGCAAACCAATATATCTAACTTTCTCGGTGGTAGGCCATAACATCGGCTGCCGGCAGAAGTTACCACCCACCAGACAAAGTCTTGCCGCCAAGCGATTCGTCGTGTTTCGGCATGATGTCTGGTGGAGCCGTACGGAGGACGGGTCTGAGCAGTTGTGTTGCGTTGTGTGGCGGGTACGATGCGCCAAATGTTGCTGTGTCGGGAGTTTGGTCGTGGAGAATCTCCGGATCAATCTCCCTCTAGCGCAGCATCGTTTGGTCGTGTTGGTCTTGGGTTTAACATTGCATCACCTCGCTCAACTGCCGTCATCCTTCCTATTCCTAAGTTTTTTAAGTGAATAGGCTTAATAAACCAGTGCGCTTTACCATCTACGATTGCATCACTGCTTACCATCAGGCGGGATTGCAGTCAAGCACTAGTTTATAACTAATAAAAAAAAAAAACTCCGACAACCACAGCGATGGTGTGCCGACGTATGTGTCGGCGGATTTACACCTATATTAACGTACCTTACTGCAGGTCACGGCCCTTTTGAAAGGAATTATACTATCATAATAATTGATACAATAATTGTAGTTACTTATTGTAAGTACCATTGGTTGATAAAGCCGGTTCACTAAAAGTTTAGTGTCCCCAACGATACTCATAAATTTAACGATTGTTACACAAACAGAGTTCTCATGGAACAGTTTGAATTTCAGTTCAGAGAAAAACCCGTTCGAAAAAGTGTGCTTTCATGAAAATGCAAAAATCGTTCTAAGGAAAGGAAGGTAAAATTTATGGAAAAATAAGACTGGAAAAAGTTTTGATCCAAGGCACTAGC
Organism: Sesamia nonagrioides; assembly: GCA_017933935.1. Classification (NCBI taxonomy): domain Eukaryota; kingdom Metazoa; phylum Arthropoda; class Insecta; order Lepidoptera; family Noctuidae; genus Sesamia; species Sesamia nonagrioides. Next base: position 555,556 of record JADWQK010000137.1, on the reverse strand, counting down.
AGGTAGAATTTGCTAGAATTTGGATTTTTACACTTGTGTTTTTTAGAGAACAGATTTTGTTTAGCTATATGAGAACTATTTTTGTGCTAGTCGTTTGCTTTATTTTACGTGGTGCAACGTTTAATATGTGACATAAAAATTTAAAAGCATTTCCGGTGTAATAGGGCTGATAAAACTTAAAATCGTTTCAAAAAATCTCTCATATCCGTTCCGATGCGATGGCAATATTTGGTTTGCGTAAATATTTAACATTTTTCTGTTGAACGCTTGTGCAGATATATTTTAAAATAAATGACAACAATTTTCAGTGAAAAATTAAGCAGTGTAGTGGACAATGGGCTCGGATAGCAGTGGCATAGCGGTAACAAGTGATAGTCGAGTGACCGGAAGTGCTCGTGCGGATAACGCTCCGGAACGTGTCCGATTCCGGCCGAAGCGCTGCATCGGACGCTTCCGTTTCCGCCGCTGTGCTACTGCCAGCCAGTTTGTTTAATAACCTCCAATAATGAACAATTATTACGTTTCCCGAAGTATAACAAATAGACTACCTGACGGTATTGAACTGGACATTCTAGTTAACTGCTTCTCAACATTTCCATGCATCTTTACCATAGCAACTATAGTCGATTTTGAATCATAAATTTGTCATTTTGGTTAACTGACTTTAAGAAAAGGAGGAGGTTACTAGTAGTCATTTTGTTATTTCAAAAGGGCTTATGTTTAACTTACCACCAGATATAACAAATAGCAGACAAAAATAGTAAATGATCACCAAAATGAAACTCGCATTTTAATGTAAAATTATAACCAAAGTTTTAACACTTTGCTATCCTATTTAAGTAAAATGACTCCAAGTAAATCATGAGTAACCCCAAAATAGTAAATGATCACCAAAATTATACCAGCGTTGAGCGTTTTAATATAAAATTATTACCAAAGTTTTTACATCTTGCTATCCTGTTTAAGTAAACTGACTCCAAAATATCCCAAAAGTATTAAATGATCACCAAAATTATACCAGCGTTTTAATTGGTGCTTCGCCGGCCGCTGCCGCGGCACGCTCGCTACGCTCGCTCGGCTCGCGCGCTGTTTTGGTCACAGTTCTAACCTAACCTAACCTATGGGTGGACAAACGATGACTAACGTGTCATTTTATGTTTAGTTTTCTGATTTTATGGCAATCACAGTGATTTATTTAGGCAAAATATAATACATTAATTTGGTCGTCAAGATTTGGTGATCATTTACTAAATTTGGTGGTCGAATACAATTTAAAGTGGAGTCGTGACTAAAATAGCTGGTACTATTGTATTTTTAGACTTTAATTTTTTCTGGTGTTAAGTAGATATTTTTGGTTACAAAACTAAGGGTATCAAAGCATTTTATGGTGGTCATTATATTTATCCCCTTTCAAAAGTAAGTAGGTACACAGTTAAAATGATGTCTTCGGTCCTCGAATTGCGTTGACACGGAAGGACGGAGGCGTTGTTGGAAAAAGTGATTCAATGAGCATCTTTACTGCCATTTTATTATAATATGTGACGGTATAGTCATTGAAAGCTGTCAATTCAGTATATTTTATAAGCAATTAAATATAATTTTCACTAAGATTTATTTTTTTAGTAAAATTCCTCACTAGCATCCTATACTAGGATGTACATTTATTTAACCTTATGCGCTATTATTGCTTGTGGAGCTACTAATGTTGCGGTAAAGTTCTTCAGCAGTAATGTCAATTGTGTGGCTTTCAGAAGTTTGAAGGCTTTGATTGTAACCTAAAAAATAAACAGTGAAAATATCTAAATGTTTCCTACGATATAATTATCTTGCGTTTACCGATAAAATTTAGCCCTAATAAAATTATAGATACTATTTGACCCTTTTTTATTGAAAAGCTAAAGCAAAGTATTTGTATCAAGTGAATCCAATTACAGGCACTTTTGAATTGTAAAAAGGTCTTCTTCTTCTTCTTCAGCCTATAGAGTTCCACTGCTGGACAAAGGCCTAAGGCTTTCCAAGATGACCAAAGAGTCAATCAGTCAGAAAGATGAAGCGTTGCTCATTCCAAAGCTTGGGTACTTATGAAAAGAACTGGCAGGAAACTCCACGGACATTCTTTTAAATCATAAAATTGTCACAAAATATTTGATCACTATATTCATGTTAATTATTAATTAATTTATAGTTTATTAATTATCAGTTAGTTAATTAATAAACAATAGTTTAAGGTTGGACCTTTCTTGGCAAGAAGTTTGATAGGATAGTTACTATAAAATCGAGGACCCGGTCCTTCCACGAAGAACCGATGATTAAGTCACAGTTACATAACTGTGTCGTGCTGTGTCGTGACTAACCAATCAAAAGAATATGTTCAAGACTACATCGGATACAAAAGAGTTTTGAATGGCCAGAGCTGCTTCAAAAAGGGTCACGACACAACACAACACAATAATATATGACATTTTTGGGGGATCATGGACAGTGAATTTAAAAATACAGTTTTTACGGCATTATGGACAGTCATATCTTTTGTGTTGATTTGCAGTTTTTATTTTATCGTATTCAGATACCTATCGGTACCTAATATGATTTGATCCTGTTATACATAACTTTAACTATAATTCGATATTTACTGTTGAGTTGTGATAAGTAGTGTTGCTGTTTATACATTACTAGCGACACTATTTTTTTTCTGTGGTGGAAATCCTCAATGGATGTCCGCCGCCCCGGGGTGGGCGACGGAGTCTGTCAGACTCTTACTGACTAAAACCACACCGGTCTCTTCTATCACGAGCGCGCGTGGGGCCGCGGGAGTCTAAATTCTTCCACGGCCCCACACCCTCGTGCTGGCCCGGTCTGTCCGGGCCTCGTCTCCTGCACGGGGTGTCAAACTACCCCGTGCATCGCCTCAGAGGCGCGCGCCGACATTCGCGCGCACCTCCGCCTCGGGGTCCATCGAATTTGGCGGGGACTTCCCCATGTCGCTCGCCCCTGGACCCATTCATGGGGGGCGGAAGAGGGCTTTATCCGCCCTTCTTCGGCGCCCGGTGCGTCTTCTGCGGCCCGGGAAGGGAGTTGAGATCTCCCTCTCCCGTTCCGCAGCTTCCTTCTGCGACATCACGTCCTCGCAGAAGGACACCACCGCGTCCCACGACTCTGCTCTACCGATAATCCTCCGCAATTACTAGCGACCCGCCCCAGCTTCGCACGGGTGCAATTCTGTTACTGATAACAATACAGGAAAACTGTGAACCTTGTATATAAAAACATAGCGGCCCACCGCTCTCACCGCCCCGGCCGTTCGGTACCGCCGCAAACACTACGTCCCGCAATTTTTAAATCTGTAATATCTTCGAAAATATTCATTTAAATCATTTGCAGTAAAAAGGCCATATACATCTATATCAAATCAACAATGTGTTTAAGGTATTTAATTGGATAAGGATTAATGCTGTATTGGTTAAAATCCCTTCGAAAATTAGCCATTCTTTGTCGTAAAAAGTAAATGACAAAAAGTGTTATTGTGGGAAATTTAAGAGAGATAGATATATGTAAACCATCGTGGAGTTTTCTGTAGACCTTTTCAATGTGTATTAATACTAAGTGCATTATTTTGATAAATCTCGTAGGGTTCAACCTGCGTTTGCATGTAGGCGGTTAAGTTACATTTTACCGCCTACATTTTACACATTATCTATGAAATCACATTAGAAACCTCATAAATAACAGTATTTCTCCACAATTTATTGGGTGTATATTTAATGGATGTACAGATTATATGTATAAACCTTCCTCTTCAATTACTCAATTCATTAAAAATACCGCATCAAAATCCGTTGCGAAGTTTTAAAGATTTAAGCTTATATAGGGATATAGGGACAGAGATAGGGAGTTTGTTATATACATTATACAATGTAGTGATGAATAACATAAGTTAAATACTTTTTTTTGGTAACGAAAGAAAGAAAAATTGTTTATTCTGCACATCACATAATATAATTTACGTAATCGGTAATCAAAGAAAATTTATTGGACCTATTGCATCGTCAACCGCATCGCCACAGCACTTTCTCAGTACTTACTGTAGGTAAGCTTAGCTGGGTATCGCACAATTTCCTACGAGGTGGCTTGCGTCCTGGCCGGCTGGCCAGCCTGGGACCTAGAGGCGACAGTACTCGCGTCATTGTACCGATGGCGGGAGGAAGAGCGGACACGGGGCTGCAGTCCAGCGCAGCGGCAGATCGAGCTGCGCCGAGAGGAACTCCGTCAGGTCCTGGTGGCGGACTGGTGGCAGAGACTTATGCGCTCTACCGCCGGCCTCGCTACCGTCGAGGCGATCCGGCCAGTACTCGACGACTAGCTCGGCAGAAGGCAGGGCTCCCTGTCGTTCAGGGTGACGCAGGTACTGTCGGGGCAGAGGATGTGGGGCCTTGGAAGAATTTAGACTCCCGCGGCCCTACGCGCGCTCGTGATAGAAGAGACCTCGGAGTGGTTTAAGTCAGTAAAAGTCTGACAGGCCCCTTCGCCTACACCAGGGCGGCGGACATCCTATGAGGATTTCCACACCGAAAAAAAAGGTAAGCTTAGCTAGGTACTCGAATTTATTCATATCCCAACAACCAAAAGCATTTACCCTTATATTGAGGAAACAAAAGTCGGGTATAAAGTTGTTTAAATAATTGTCGCCGGGTTCCATTTTAGCTGATTGCTGGCGCAGTCTCTGTGACCTGCCTTTTGTAGTGCGCACGCTTTGTGACGACGCCTCGCCGAGGCGCCTCGTGTGTGCCTCAAATTATCATAATAACTCCATCATGTTATATATAGGCATGTACGCTAATCTGAGTGTTAAAATAAAGAACGCTTGCTAATAAATATTAAGCGTTAGTGCGTAGAGAAAATCCTTATGAAGCTAAATATTTTACTAGTTAGTTGCTAGTTTAGATTGTTTTTTTTTACAAATCGTGAAACTGATTTTACAAAATGAGTTTTTATGTCTACGTATAGCAACATGTTTAATATGCCGAACTTCATGTTGAGAGATGAGTATACAGCGTGGAATTTTAATGGTTGTTTTCCTGCAGCGAAACGGTTTTGTCTTAGTAATACAATCGTTTCATCAATAAATAAAACCTTAGAAACATGAAATGGCAGATTTAACAGAGTGATAAAAAAAACTCGAAAGTGAGCACGAACTAGTAGTAACCTCTTGATATCTACAGTTGAATGGCGAGGGGCCATTGACCGGCGTGCTTCTACTATTATCCATTCATACTTTTACGGGCTTAGGACCATCATAAATACTTTTTAACTGTAATTTAATTTTTGCGCGCAGACTACTTTATGTCGTATTACCACAGTCGAGAGCTTATTTTACTTTGAACATTTATAAAGCGGCATCGTCTTTGAACGCTAGTTTTTTTGAATGCTAGTTGGAGCGGTAGTTTTTTGTATTGGTACATTTAAGCTATTTTATACCGTATTAACGCACATGACAGTTTTTTTTTTGTTTGAACATTTTTTTCTTTTGTCGGCATGGCGGTGAATTTTTGAATTGTTGCCTACAAGCTGTTTTATGCCGTATAACTACGCGCGGGAGCTTATTATGGTTTGAACATTAAATGCATTTCTTTCCTTTGAGGCCGTTTCATGTACATTCCGAGTAGTACGGGTAGTACCTACAAGTTGTATCTAGCGTAACTAACTTTTCTCACTTTTTCGAGTTGATGATTTTTTTTTATTATTATTTTATAACACAAACATTTTTATTTTTGTCTTTTACTCTATTCATCGAAAGTACTCCTTAAAGCAAATCGTTCTGCCGCGGGAAAACAACCATTTAAATTACAGCGTGTATATGTATACTACGTAACAAACTTCAGTCATAAAGATGGATTATCCCGTCAAACTCAGACGACTCATACATATTCATCAATTTACTACTTTTTGGACGCCTTAAAACACGTTGCCAACATAGTACCTACATTTTTATTAAAAAAAAAAGACTTGAATACGGCTATATAGTGTCAACCTCATTAGTGTTCATACACCGTGAAAAACTGAGCACTAAATATTAAATTGTTTGAAAAATATTTTTGCGATTGTCGCTTTTTCATTGCGCTGCGGCTGAAATGATTTGTCACAAAAATGAAAGTAATACTCAAAGTGCACTTTTTAGTGACGTCGCAATACTAAATAATAAATATGAGAAATCGAACAAAATAAAAAAAAGATGGGATGAAATAAATTATACATCGAATTTTCGATAGCGGCACATGAATGCGGATATTTTTTAAAGTATATCTTGGACACCAATGACTGTTGTTCACCTTATAAGGAAACCTAGAGGAAATCTTGAGGAAACCTGGACTTTAAGTCTGAAATCGCCAACCCGCATTGAGCAAGCATGTTGATTACCATCAATCCTTCTCTTTATGAGAGGAGACCTGTGCCCAGCAGTGGGTCGATAAAAAGGTTGATGATGATGAAGAACCGCAATATAAATTCACAGTTGCATTAGTGATTTATAATCGGATCAACGTGTCGTAGAAACAAATAGCGGAATCGATCGGTTCCCGCGAGTGGCCATTAGTAAGACTGTTGGAGCACCCTCGTGGTCTCACGCGTCGAGCGTGCTCGAATCAAGTGCTTTGTCTCGCCCTCTCGACGCTCGACTATACTCACTACATGTCACAATACTCGATTGTTAGCAGCGTATTAAATTCTATTTAGACATGCCCTTGACAGCTTGTTTGGTGACAAAAGACTTCAAGTAGAAGGGACAGTGTTATAATTTTTTATACGCTTGCAGTCTCCCCCGAGTTTGGTATTAAACGATGTTCCCAGTTGGAAACTTCGGAACGTGTTCCTCCATATTGATTAGATGAATGATTTGCATCAGCTTTTGTAAACAGCACACGGATCAAAATATTTTCATAATTTCTTTAAATACCTAAAATAATAAACTGGAAAATTATTGCAAATACGAATAAGTGCTTACTACTTGATGATGGAGCAGTGAATTTTACTCGGAAGTTAAGTGCGTCATTTTCATTGTAGAGCATTTTACAGCCATTCAGCGTTTCCGCGATTCTTTGAGCTCATAACTAATGCACATAAATTACTATACAAGGGTACTTAACCGCGAAAATATGCAAAATTACGTGTAACGTGTAGCGCGAACCACATGTGGGGGGTTATTAGGAGAAGTGGAAATTGCAATAAGGGCGCTTTCAGAGCTCATGCATGTTCATTCACGCGCCGAGGCACCTCGAGTGACGAAGGTACTCCCACAATTTTTACGGTTTAATATTTTAAATTACTCCCATTTTTTGTTATTCACAATTAAACATGAATGAAGCTTCACCACTCTTAGAGCAAGGAGTTTGTTCCCTTTATTACCTCTCCTCCAGTGAATTCGGGCTGTATCGAAGTGGTTCGCGATGAGACGGTGGATACCGATAAGGCACGCCGCACTACACACTAAAGGGAATGCACAAAGCTAGCTTCGAGTATTGCATCCACTTCCAGTAATGGTTATTTGATTAATGGCATAGCTGTAGTAATAAAATAGAGTAACTGATCTGATAATCCATCTAATAGTTTATTAAACGTCATTTTTGTAGAAGCTGTTCATAATCTTCTCTTTAAATAAATTTAAATATACTCATTAAACGGAAAGGTGATAACAGGAATGCAGCGACGGCGAAGTTGCATAAGATGTGTAAAGAGGCAGCTATGTAATGACATAGCAGTCAACAACCCATTGTGTACATCAAAGTAATAAGTAAAACTGATCAAAAATAATTGGAAACCCATAATTTTGGTGTTAAAATTTGCTACGTACAGTAGTGTCTAATGTAATACACCCAAAACACAAGATATCGGTCGTGGGGGTATTTGCCTATGTAAAGTTGTCAAAGGTGAAAACAACGTCTTTTTTTTATATAAATTATAAACTAGCGCTAGACCGCAATCCCGCCTGATGGTAAAGCACACTAGTTTTTTAAGAGCCTATTCACTCTAGCCTTGAAGACACTTCTACGTGTGTGTGTGTGTTTCTATGTGTATGTACTACTTTTGTAGTACATACACAAAGTTTCATGTGCTGTCGTCTGTATCAGGTACATAAAAATGATTAAAATGACGAAGAGTACAAGTTGCTCTCTGCTTCGTTAAATGTCGTTACAGCTGTTATTATCTACAAATTAATCGATTCTTCATTAACACGCAAATAAATGTTTTATTTACTCATTACCGCTCATCATTTATTTCCTGACATAATAACACTGGCCATTTGCTGACAAAATGTGAACATAACTCCGACCACTCATTTAGCTCATATAATTACGCTCAACGGCCCTTTTAAGCGAAATGCTAACCATTTGTTTATGCTTTAACTGTAGTGGAATAAAACAACTATTCTGACAGATATGCAACCGTTAATTGCCACTCGATATTACAAGAATCGCGACATGGCCACTCGAAGCAACGTTCCAATTTATTGTGTGCATCGCTGTACCACTTCACAGCAGAGCTTTTGTGTTCGTGTATTCGCGGTACAACATAATATAACAATGCAATCAGATTATTGCTTTTATACAATGGTTGGATGTTCGTATTCGTCGGAAAATCAATTGCAGATACGAATTATTTTTTTATTCTAATATTCAGAGGGCTGTTGACGCTTGATCGTAATTGTATATTTTTCTGTGTATAACAGTAATTAACATAGCTATGTATATACGTATTGCTCCGACAATTTTTCATTCTCGTTTTCTAAGTAGCCTTCCGTCAGGTTCATCAAAGTAAAAACTGGAGTGAAAAATTAGTCGTTTAAGAAACAGTTCCTTTTACCGTACACCTCTGACAGAATGTAGCAAATTGCCGTGCATGTAGTACAAGGGCTGTATAAAGGAACATTAGAGCACTCGGTGGCAGCCCCAGGTTGCCAGCGGCAAGCCGAGCCACTACCACGATTTATGCACGCGCCGTAATCGGTATATTAATGTCTCGCAATTCCGGCAATTATGCGTGACATTTTATTTATTTACTAGTCCGCCCAGATCCGCGGCATGGTCCGGTCGTTTTTATTGTTTTTTCATTTTAAACAAAACAAAAATCACTGAAAAGCTCGCTGGTCGTTTTTGGAAAACAGGTAAAGTTATACAATATGTAAAGAAAACCCTGTCCGATCCGTGAAGGTATTGTTAGGTATAGTTAACTGATTGTAATAATGCCTACAAAGCCGAACTAAACTTAAAAAAAATCCCCTAAAAAATAAATATTATTTCGAAAAACTGAGGTAACTTAATACATGTGAGGTAGGCAACATGGTAGGCATACATGCACGGGTGAAGGGGGGCAGGGCACACGGCACGTCGTCGCATCACTCATAATAATACCATCTAAAGTTACCAAATTTTGGGGAAGTCGGAATTAATTCGCGGAAAAAAAGATTATTTCAAAATTTATTAGTACCTATTGTTACTATGATGATTAGGTATGTATTTCATATTTTATTTAGTCATGTGTATATCTAACCTATGTTATCCTTTTAGGTCGGACTGGCTTTTCTTTACATATGGTATATAAATATGAGTACCTGACTAGTATTTTATTCTATGTTCATAAAATTACAATGTTGCAATTTATCAATTTCTGTAAACGTAAATAACTTCGGACTCGACGGTGACTGGTGGTGTGGTGACCCATTTCATTCTTATCTTCGTATCTTCTTAACGTCACAATGACCACCTTGATATACTTATACGAAAAGGTAAAAAAATGATGATGATGATGTTCCGACCGATTTCGGCCACGGCGACCACTTCGACTCCTAGCCGATAATTTGGCGCTCATGCGCCCGAAGATGGCTTATGTAGCCTATCTTGGCGACGAAACTTCATGCACACTGAAGGCACGTAAGCACGCCGTCGCAGCTTATGGCGGAAAAGGTAAAAAAATACCTTTATTTCGAACCTCTATGGCAGAAAAGGCAAACCAGTAAACAGCCGTACAGGGAACCAGCGAGCGATGTATGAGGGAAGCGAGTGATGTATGTGCTAATATGAGTATCTCATTAGTATTTTATTCTATGTTCATAAAATTACAATATTGCATTTTATCCATGTCTATAAACGTTAATAACATTGGACTGGACGGTGAGTAGTGGTGGCCCATTTCGTTCTTATATTCCTATCTTCTTGACGGCACAATGACCATCTTGAAATACTTATGGCGGAAGAGGTAATACATACCCTAATTTCGAACCTTTATAGCAGAAAAGGCAAACCAGTAGACAGCCGTACAGGGAACCAGCGAGCGATGCATTCGAATCATTCGGACGATTGAATCGATTAATCTTCCTATCTTCTTGACGGCACAATGACCATCTTGAAATACTTATGGCGGAAGAGGTAATACATACCCTAATTTCGAACCTTTATAGCAGAAAAGGCAAACCAGTAGACAGCCGTATAGGGAACCAGCGAGCGATGCATTCGAATCATTCGGACGATTGAATCGATTAATCTTCCTATCTTCTTGACGGCACAATGACCATCTTGAAATACTTATGGCGGAAAACGTAAAAAACATACCCTAATTTCGAACCTTTATGGTAGAAAAGGCAAACCAGTAGACAGCCGTACAGGGAACCAGCGAGCGATGCATTCGAATCATTCGGACGATTGAATCGATTAATCCGGCGTGTTGTTCGCAAACAGCCTGGTTGGGCGACCAGTCGCCGTCGCAATGTGATACGCATGGCCACCTTCGATGGAGCTTTGTCGCTTACTGCATGATTTACTGTTCGTATTGCGGATAGCTTACCCCTTTGGTCTCAGTTTGCAGGCTATTTACTGTATCTCGGGCGTAAAATACTAATGAGTTAATCTATACTAATATATAAAGCTGAAGAGTTTGTTTGCTTGTATGTTTGTTTGTTTGTGCGCGCTAATCTCAGAAACTACAAGTCCGATTTGAAAAATTCTTTTTGCATTGGATAGCGCATTAATCCAGGAAAGCTTTAGGCTATTTAACATCACGCTGCGACTAATAGGAGCGGAGCATAATTAATTCCACGCGAACAAAGTCGCTGGCTGCTGGTAGTCTCTAATAAGAGGAAATTTTCAGCATGCTTCTTTAATACCGTGGATGTTTTAAAAATCGAAACGTCAATATCCTATCAATTTAAATTGCCGTATACCCATGTACTCATATCACAACTCTTATTCTTAGGCAGTAATATGAAATGGTTACAGCACAACAAATTAATGTTTATGAGTCCATTTGTTATATGGTTAATATAGCTAGTATATGTATATATGTCTGGATGCGGGAGGCGCAGGACCGGTCGTCGTGGAGAACCTTGGGGGAGGCCTATGTCCAGCAGTGGACGTCTTTCGGCTGAAATGATGATGATGAAAGTTCGCACCCCTGGGACACTGGCCTCCTCTCGTTAAGAGGGAGTAGGCCGTAATCTGCCAAGCGGGCTGAAATGATGATGTATATACGTATATTAGTAAAAACCTAATATATATACTTACACAGATATACTAGCTATGCTAGTACAGCTGCTAATATCGGAAGAGAACTTATGCTCTCTTTTACTGAACTATTCCCATTGTACATAGAGTAAGTACTTCGAGCTAAACGAGTGTCGATAAAGGAGAATAATGGTAATGGTCGACAATCAATGTATTTATTTTAGTCGTGTTACTCGGTGTGGTGCAACCGTGATAGATGGGGTTGCAATGAGATCTTAGTACGCTTTAGTTACTAGATAGTCGGATGGCATATAACAATAGAATTTGCTGTTATAAAATAACTTTTTCTCCGTGGTAGGCCATAACATCGGCTGCTGGCAGAACTTACTACCCACCAGACAGTCTTGCCGCCAACCGATTCGTCGTGTTCCGGCATGATGTCTGATGAAGTCGTACGGAGGACGGGTCTGAGCAGTTGTGTTGCCATGTGTGGCGGGTACGATGCACCAAATGTTGTTGTGTCGGGAGTTTGGTCGTGGAGAGTCTCCAGATCAATCTCCCTCTAGCGCAGCTTTGTTTGGTCGTGTTGGTCTTGGGTTAAACATTGCATCACCTCGCTCAACTGCCGTCATTCTTCCTATTCCTTAGTTTTTTAAGTGAATAGGCTTAATAAACTAGTGCGCTTTACCACCAACGAATGCATCACTGCTTACCATCAGGCGGGATTGCAGTCAAGCACTAGTTTATAATTATATATAAAAAAAACAGTCTTCTTAACTAGTTAAAATTTTGTGCGAAATTAAATCCCAATCAGTCAGTTCAATAACATTATTGCCGTGTGCCTTAATGTTATGTGTCCAAACAAACAGACACAGATTAGGAATAATATTTTTAATTAATGTAAGGGAAACGGTTCTTTAAAACAAAAGTAAAAGACATGTAACATCTGCCAATCCGCAGTGTTGGGGAAAAAATATCTAAATATAGAAAATTAATTAAAAAAATACTGTATGAGAGGAGACCTGTGCCCAGCAGTGGGACGATTAAAAGGTTGATGATGATGAATAGCTATATGATATTAATAGATAGTTAATAGAGAATAGATGATATTAATAGTAAGAGCTATTACCTATTAATAGTAATAGCTATTAATTAATTATTATTACGTTTATTATTTCCTTCCCTGTATGGGAGGAGACCTGTGCCCAGCAGTGGGACGGTAAAAAGGTTGATGACGATAGCTACTAAATGTTGAAAAAAGAACAAATAAAAAAAAAAAGACGAAGAAAAATGGTTTTTGTGGAACTATAATGAAATTCCTCCAGTGAGCAACTCACATACCTAAGGGAGATTAATCAAGAAAATGGTTAACGTCTAGCAGCTCCTGTTGTTGGAAATTACTAGCACTAATTAGTTATCTTTTTTTTTACAAAGTTTGTGTCTTGGAAATGTTTTATGCAGCATGATAAATCATGATCTCAGATAGGGTCTTGACTAAATAATAGTAACCGTAATACACCCTAATTACACGTAACACACTCATCATTTTGAAGCATAAAGGGTGTATCTGATATCGACGCACAAACGAGTACCATGGATCCAGTACATGATTCTTAACCCCCCAGTGGTGGAATTTTTCGTCGGCTTTTTCATAATTAAAAAAAAATAAATGTAGTTTTTTTCACTTCAGACCATTCACAATTGCTATACTTTTATAACCCAATAAGATTTTAAAGTAAAAATTAAATAATTCGCTAATTACATATAAAAAGCCCAAGGAAAACATAATCCGTAGGCGTGTTGATGTAAACACGTTTAATTGGAAAAACGTACTACTTGATTATAACGTATTATTTTATAACCGGAGAAGCGGGCACGAGCGCTTCTCCCGCGGAATAACAAATTTCTGCGATCCCCAACTCGCCTGCCAAGCGTGGGGATTATGTTAATGCCCCCCAATGGAATGAAAGCCTTAGGGAGGCCATTGCCCAGCAGTGGACCTCTATAGGCTGAGAAGAAGAAGATACTTATCACAGTACCTACGTATGAGAAACGCTAACTTGGTACAGAAAATAGAAGTTTCAGAAAGCAAAACCTCACAATGATCTGAAACTTAATTTAAGTACTTACTCTTTTTTTTTTGAATTTGACAAAGAAAATAAAACAAATTCGCAAACAATCATATATCGTGTAACCTACTTTAATTCTTTAACTTTTTTATTAATTCACAGTATTTAACACATATAGATATCAGCTAAATACATAAATAATAAATAAGTATTTAAACAAAACTGGACGTTTGCCAACAGACATGAAAGTTTGATGAAACGTACGCAACATTCAGTAGTTAATCGCGACACTTTGCTGGTGCTACAGTCATAAGCAGTGATAGTTAATTTACCAGGAATGCATGAATAGCTGAGCGTGTGATTCTGAAGCGCCTGCAGTTGGCTCAAGAGGTTCATTTGAAATTCATATAGTAGACGTCACGGCTGTAGAGATACTAAATGGGGTTGATATTTTAAGCGTAGTTTAAGGCTACATACATAGCATAGAGTTACTTTAGAAAATTAGCGATAACTTACAAACACGTGACCATTGTTATATAAGACTAGCGGCCGCCAGCGACTTCCTTCGCGTGAAGTTAGTCATGCTCCGCTCCTATTGGCCGCAGCGTGATGTTATATAGCCTAAAGCCTTCCTGGATTAATGGGCTATCCAACGCAAACATATTTTTACAAATCGGACCCGTAGTTCCCGAGATTAGCGCGTTCAAACAAACAAACTCTTCAGCTTTATATAAGTATCAGCTTTATATATTAGTATAGATATCTTTTGAAGCATTGCATACCTTTGTATTTTTCTCTAAAGGTGATTTGAAAGGTAAGATATATTTCAAAGGCATCGGTTATAACCGCGCCTTGACCTAAAAGTGTGCCTGGACTGATAACCAATGTTCAAATTACCAACGAAGAATTATAGAATATTAAACAGTAGGATATTTTTTGAAGCGGGATATTATGAAGAAGAACAGTATCAGTTTCAAAACTGCACCGCCAATTATCCTTAATATCCTACATCGAATATTGTTCAGAAGGATGTGAATTTGTACCAACCGCAGAGTAATAATACGTCGAACACGCTGCCGCCACTTTATTTCAATTAATTATGGGATATATTAAAAATAAATCACACGTCCATCCGCACATGTATAAGCCGGGAAAATTGGAAATCGTGGGACCCTGGTAACAGCCCGGATTAACGACGGTACGCAAAAAATATTAGGAGTTTAAGCAATTAATTTTGTATTCATAAAATATTGATGTTTTTCCCGTGTTGTGAATAGGCATCACAATAGCTATAAGCCATAACTCCAGCCTCGAAACATATGCAATAATTCAGATCTCCAAAAGAAACTGCGTAGGTATAGAGAACGTCAGAAAGGCGCGTAAATATCGACTCGGAAATACATTATCACTAAAATCACATATGTCATTTATTCAAGACATTGTCGCTTCGTTGGAAGTTGACTCAATGGACCACCCATAGTGGCTTAGCGCGGATTCTTCTCTCGCTTCGACGTAAATAAAGCGTTGCCAACACTATACACTTTTTCACCATAACAGCCTGTGATAAATAATAACTGTTCAGTAAATATTCACATGGCATTCACGTTTAACATTCTACGCGTTAGCTTTTAGTCTAAAAGTTTTAATAGTCTGTTACAGTATGGACTCTGTTATTTACAGGTTAAATGTGTACCTTTAATAACCTTTTGAGCGACAGTACAAAGGACAAAGAGAAGTGGCGGGTTATGTTTATGATTTTAATAGAGAAATCTATGACTCTCAATAATTTGTTCTCAACTTAAACAAAATAACTATCTTTCTAAAGTAATAATAAAATTGAAGAGTTTGATTGAATGTGCTAATCTCTAGTACTATCATCAGTTAGAATGGATCACTTTTTGCATTTGATGGCTCGATTCTTGAAGAAAGATTATTTAAAATTATGCTACGCCACTAAAGATTCGATAAAAAGGAAAAATTATCACAGAGAAAGCTAAGTAAAAACTAAGTAATACTGCGGTAAGCTATGGTATCCGACGATGTGGGCAAAAGCTATATAATTGAGTACTCATTCTAATCATCTGATTGTCACATCAATTGTGTTTATGTTCGTTATACAATTTTATGAATATCTCCCAACAGTAACTTTAGATGCATTACTTATATAAACTTCATCATCTTTCTGAGATAAAATTAATAGGAACCTGTAAATAACAGTTCATCCGCAGTTATTCATTCTCAGTCTATATCTGAGTATTACAGGTTTCTGATCTTCCGCTGAGCACTGGAAATAGCTCCATTTTTCAGCATTTTCGTTTACCCCACCATTAGCGAGATGCCCACAAAACGCTCGCCTCGAAAGCAAACAAAGATTTGGAATACCTTGAATTTTCACCGATTTAAAACCAATCACAAAGACATATTGGACGGAGCTTCTGATCGTATATTTAAGATTAAATATTCAGAACGCATGATTTGTTTTTAATAATGAATTTTTGATTGGATTCATACCATGAATATTCATAGACATTGTGTGGTTTGAAATTTTATCCACACTTTTTGGCTTTGATAAATATTCGTGTTACAAGCACGAATATAAATAAACCCTTAAAATGCAATTTTTACGAATACATTGAAAACTTTTATCGTTGCAGTACGAATGTACCTATATAGATACAACCGGGGATAATAATATTGGCATTGTATTGGCCTTTATGTGAAGTATATAACGTAATGTATTGCGTAATGCACAGTTCGCAACAGACCACAACCGTCGGAGCGGATAATACGGCTGGATACTAATGCCTGCCTGCTTAAATCCGTTGTAGGTACTAAGTATATACACAGTAAGTATATACGTACCTGCCAGGGGTTGGTAGGTATAATTTATATGTAAGCATCTTCAAATATTTATAACAAGATTCTTCAGACAAACACACGAAAGCTTACATATGATGCTTATTTACATAGTAAATTACAAATACGACATTCACAGTTATCTCGAAGGTGCTGAGAATCCTCTGGCTTCTTCCAAGAGCAACGAAGGTGACGTTTTCATTTAAAATATCGCCGCGCCAGTGATCCAGCGTTACTCTATTTACATAAAACACTCGTATTCAGCAAATTATGCGGGTATTCGAATGTTTTGATCGCGGAATCCAAATGGAGCTGGTATAAATCTCGCTTTGAGCTCGGCCGGCATTCCTGGCAAGTTACCGAACAACAGTAATGAAGGTTTAATCTGCTAAATTCCTGCATAATCCGCCGGGATCTCGGAGACTCGGCTTTCCTCTCTACCTATAATTATAACTTTAGTTGTACGTGTCTTTATTAATTCGTAAGCAGATGAACGCAGGGGGCATTGTGAGTTATGTAATGTTTAATTGTTGTGAGAACATACGTTAATATTATTGTGTCAACATAAATATTTTTCCGAAACTACTTACTTTCCTAGGGACAATCATTATCATCATCATCAACCTTTTTATCGTCCCACTGCTGGGCACTGGTCTCCTCTCATACAGAGAAGGATTGAGCGTAATCACCACGCTTGCTTAATGCGGGTTGGCGATTTCAGACTTAAAGTCCAGGTTTCCTTCACCGTCAGTCATTGGTATCCAAGATATATTTAGAAAGTACATATAACTTTAGAAAAGTTACATTGGCACTTGTCTGACCTGGAATCGAATCCGCGCACTCATACTTGAGAGGCTGGTGTTTTAACCACTAGGCCACCACGACATTCTAGGTACAATGACTATAGGTAATCAAAACGAAGAATTAAAAGAATCTCGTCAAATTTTAAGGTAAAACTTTAAGAAAAGTAAGGAACAAAACGAGGTCCATAAAACATCTGATCCTAAATACTTAATCGCATAAATTACGTCTATTTCACGAACGGACAATAAGTTCATAATTTCGCATCTCATTAGCGCGCCTTTCTCAAATTCACAAAGATGTCGTAATAAATTTTAATACTTTTCGTAGCGGCCATTACAATTTGCGCAAACGACATCGCATTACACGAGGTGGCTAAAAGCACATTTTAAAAGGGCGTCTGAATAATTCCACCCGGACTTGTACCGGGAGTCCGGGACTACCGACTGGAGTTAGGACACTCCGTTCTTAATGACTACGTATTGTTTTAAGGAACTCAGAAATGTAGAATAAGGAATTAAGTTTTAACTTTGTTTTATGACACAGAATGATAAAAGGTTCTTTAATTCTGTTGAATTTTCCTCTGTGAGTAGCAGTGGAAATGTGTTCCTCGCGTGCAATACTCGGCTCAGAATTATATTTATTTTGCAATATCATGATTCTACAATAACCTTTTGAAAATAATTTTTACTAGCTTTCCGCCCGCGGCTTAGCCCGCGTGGAGTTCGGTTATATCGCGGTTTTTAGATTTCCCTCGGGAACATCAAATTTTTCCGGGATAAAAGGTAGCCTATTTTCGTTGTTCCTTTCTCAGGGTCTAAAGATTGTCTGTGCCAAATTTCATCAAAATCGGTTGAGAGGTTTAAGCGGGAAAGCGTAACAGACAGACAGACAGAGTTACTTTCGCATTTATAATATTACTAGCTTTCCGCCCACGGCTTCGCCCGCGTGGAGTTCGGTTATATCGCGCTTTTTAGATTTCCCTCGGGAATATCAAATGTTTCCGGGATAAAAGGTAGCCTATGTCCTTTCTCAGGGTCTAAAGATTGTCTGTGCCAAATTTCATCAAAATCGGTTAAGAGGTTTAAGCGGGAAAGCCTAACAGACAGACAGACAGATAGAGTTACTTTCGCATTTATAATATTAGTATGGATTATTATTATAAGACACCTGTGTTGTGCTCCTGCAGGGAAAAGGTCTGTAGGATATCGTCGTTCTAAAACTTGAATAAAACGAGTTATAGGCTTTTTATAACTGTGTACATATATTATTAGCCAATTTAAAAATCACTAGGAATCGATTTAAGATAGATTTTTGTAAATAAGTGAATCAAATAAATCAACAAGGTCCATCTTCCCTCTTTTCCGGGTCTACTGCAATTATGGACTAATAAGCCTTTATGAAGGAGTGCAGCTTAGTCTGCCTCATTTTTAGGATACTTAGTTTTATTCTTATGCATGAATATGAATATTTGCACTGGTCTCAAAAGTCTAACAACTACAATGCTTAGATAACGCCTTCGGGTTGTGGAGGTCAGACAGCAGTCGCTTTACGGAAAATATTGAAGTTTAGCCAAAATCAGCAGTTAGACTGGTAAAGCGGACCCTAGACTCCAAAGCTGAAAAGCTACGGATGCGACTGGGATTACCGCTGAGATGATGATGGAGTGTTATTCTTTTCCCATTCCTTTCTTAGACGTCTTATTTTGAGACATTGGGCATTTTTTATTCACACACAACAAAAATAAAAGCTGGAAAAACAAAATAGGAGCAGTTTACCTAATTAAATTTAAATCGTTTTGTAAATTTTAAATCGTTATGTGTACATTTTAAAACCTGTAGCGCTTGAATTAATTGTAAACAAACGAAATACATTGTACTCACACATAAAATATTCAGTGGAATCGTAACATTAATTATTTAAACGAATTTATTGTTATCATAATTAATAACCACTCACATACGTATTGAATTGTATGACGTAGGAAGTGCCACGTAAATCAGTATTACTTAGATTTGTTATTTATTTATCTATTATTTTTTGTTCTCACTTTTATGATTTTAGTGAATGGAAAGAATAAAAAACTTTTTACGTATTACCTACGTTCCATTTTTCATTATTCGTGCAATCCATACTAATATTATAAATGCGAAAGTAACTCTGTCTGTCTGTCTGTTACGCTTTCCCGCTTATACCTCTCAACCGATTTTGATGAAATTTGGCACAGACAATCTTTAGGCGCTGAGAAAGGACATAGGCTACCTTTTATCGTAAATTAAAGGCGTAGTCACACGTTGTCAAAGTGCTACGGTAGGTATGTAACGTGTGACTACGCCTTTCCAAACATGAAAATTTATCTCTACATAGTGAATATTGCATACTTCAGAATAGTATTGTATGACATTACTACTGTGTCCATTTACTTGCAACTACATTAGCAACTTTGTTCAGTTCAGTATTCTGAAAATCTTGTTTTATACTTTTTCAGCGTCGTTTTTTGTCGTAGTTGGGTTTTAGTTTTTTAACTTTTTTTTATTTGTACTATTTTGGTGTTAAAGTGTATTTGTGGCGCATATTATTAACAAAAGTTAAACTGATGAACTAAAAACTAGGTACTTGACATATTACATCTACACGCACATATAACAACATAAGCCCGAAGGCATATAGTGCAGAGGCCTTTTTATGGGAGATTTAGCCAGTTATCAAACTGTTTCCGCCTTCACCGCGTGGAGTTACTCCCAGCTTATGTCGTTTTCATTAGTGCATTACATATTCTAATAATGTTCACACTGCTCTACATTGCATAAAGCGATTCACAGTTCCCGTGATCCGCGCTTTACTCTTATCGCTCATATTTAACATCATTAAAGCATTCTTGTAATTATGTACAAGCATAAAGCACTCGTGAAGCTCTTTCACGTGATACCAAACACGGTATATTTATTTTAATTTTATATTAACATAGAACTTTTTGTCCGGTAGAGGGCGCAATACTAAATTTGGTGACAAGCTTTATATCTCATAACTAACAGAATATCAAGGCCCTTCTAATGGTACTGCAGTGGTCTTATTCTGATAAGTAGAAAAGAAGCTATGAACGAAAAGATGTGAATTATATGCAACCAGCCCATGAATACAGGTAAAGTCACACGCAAATGCTAGCAATATATATATATTCAAAATGTACAAGTAAAGCGCTTTCAAATGATACCAAACACGGTATATTTATCTTAACTTTATTTTTTTACTCTGTATGTTTTGTCCGCTAGAGGGCGCCACAGTAGATTTTGTGAAACCCCATATAGCCTATAACCAGCGGACAATTAAGACGCTTCTAATGATATATCATTTGTCGAATTCTGACAAGTAGTTTAGAAGTTACGAGGGAACAGATGAACATACATACATACATACATACATACATACATACATACATACATACATACATACATACATACATAGCCTGTCAAAATCATAACCCTCCTTTTGCTTTGCCGTAGTCGGGTAAAAATGGCGCCGATTCTGTTTTTTTTTTATATACATTACAAACTAGCGCTTGACTGCAATCCCGCCTGATGGTAAGCATTGATGCAATCGTTGATGGTAAAGCGCGCTAGTTTATTAAGCCTACTCACTCAAAAGAACTGAGTAAATAGGAAGGAAGACGGCAGTTGAGCGCGGTGATGCAATGTTAAACCCAACAACACGACCAACGATGCTGCGCCAGATGGATATTGATCTGGAGGCCCTCCACAACCTAACTCCCGACACAACAACATTTGGCGCATCGTACCCGGCACGTACATCGCAACACAACTGCTCAGACCCGTCCTCCGTACGGCTTCACCAGACATCATGCCGGAATACGATGAATCGCTTGGCTGTTGTTCACAAACTAAACTAATTTTAAGTTAATTGCATCTTTTTCTTTTTATTTCATTAATAAATGGACATAAAATAAAATTTCAGCTTAGACCTGTCAAATTAGTGCGCTCCTGACATAAGCTAGCGTATTTTTAGTCGCCATGTTCTAAATTGTCTATGGAGTATCTTAATTTGACAGGTCTAAACTGACATTTTATCTTCTGTCCTTTTGTTAATGAAATAGAAAGAAAAATATGCAGTTAAATTAAAATTAGTTTAGTTTGTGAACAACAGAATTGGCGCCAATATCTACATAAAACCATTCTTTAAAATAGAAAATAAAATTCTCTAATCAACGCCGAAAAAGCCGTACTAACCTTTTACAACGTCGCGCGTCGTCTGCCACATGACGGGGCTGAATATCAATGATCCTTTCAGCATTCAGAGTACCTACCTGTGCTAACGTCAAAGATCTAGGGAACAGAGTATTCTGTAACATTGTAACGTGAAATAAATGCAACAACTGAAACAGGTCACATCTCATACCATAATAACCAAAGACTCAATTTCATGGCGCATCTGTATCCTTGTCTATGCTAACACCTTTGGAGAGAGCATTTAGATAATTGCGGGATAGGCGCGGTACTTTGTTGGTCGCCGCTTTTGCAGCGCTGTGGTGCGCTTTGTGTTGCATAATAACTGGCTCTACATTGTTCGATGACAGCTGTGACACGCCTGTGGTCGATCTCCGACGCCGACGCACGTTTGCGTTGCGTGTTCATTAAAATAATGACGCGGTCTCGCAACGCGTGTTACGTTGTAGTTATCACGTTTTAATTGGTGGATTTGTTTGCGTTTTTGATGTGTCATGGTTTTAATTGGGATGTTGTGAATTGTTTTCGTATTGATTAATTTAAAAATATCAGAGTCTACATGATTTTATTTAGCTAACTACCAACAATCATTGCTTGAGCTGAGAGGATAGTAGGTATTTGGTTAAATTCCGCTGAAATTTTCTTAGTTCACTCTGAGGTTAGTATTTTACTCTAAAAGTATTATCAATGTTTCTTACGAAATAAATAGCAACACAACAGCGAATGCAAATAACAATACCTCGGTAAATAGGACTCAATGATATCTCTACCGACTACACAAGGGAAACGAGCATGATATTCTATTTTGCAACGAACACAGCTTTATGTGGTAGCTAATCAAGCGGGAGTAACGACGGCAGACATCAAAGGTTTCATAACTTCTTCACTCCGCTCGACGCTTTCAGGATTATAAGTGAATATCGCTTTCCCTTTGTGTGAAGCATCGAACTATTCAATTTTACATACTTGTTCATTTTATAAATAGGCTTTAAAGGTGCTGAAGGTATGCTCCAGACTTTCTTTTGGAAGGTATTTATTTATGTAAATATTCATTATGTAAAAACAATACTTACGATTAAAGCGTTGTGTGTAATTAGTTTATTCCTTTTTATTGTGCATCTCACACTTGACCTCTGTACTGTTCGGTTGATGAGGGAATGCGGTCTTGTCATGGGCGTAGCGAGCCTTGGGCTCAGGATGGGACAGCAGTCAACCTATTCCCCCCTTCCCGTTTTTTTTTGTTTAATTAGGTACCTTATAGATCAGAGCCAGGGTGGGGCAAGCACCCCAGCTTGCCCCAATTTGTCTACGCCCATGGGTCTTGTCACCTGTCAGTTTCAGATGAGCGAATATTTGCTTTGCAAATTCGATCTTTATTAGCAACAATAAGAATGGAACTGATAGGTGTAGCGAACGCATTCTCTCAACGGCCAGCCTTTACCTACCTTGTATATGTGTGTGACGATGTTTATGTTGTCAGTTTTTTCCTTAAACAAAACTGTCAGAATTGCACGAATCATTTTTCTAAAATAATGAGACAGGTATCTTTTTTATATGTGTTTGAAGCTCTGCCCGCCTGTAAAGTTTTAATTTTCCGGTGTGGAAAGTACATTACGTTATTCCATATGCTTGTTGTTCTTTAGGGACCGAGTTACCTTTGCTATACAACAAACTTTTAATAAAATCGTAATTTTTGTACAGTGCAGTCAGAGAAACTTTCGCTTACCTATCTTTATATATATAATTCTGCTGTACGTGTGTATGTGATTGAACTCCTCCTAAACGGCTTGACCGATTTTAATGAATTTTTCTGTATGCGTTTGAGTGGCGCCCTGAATGGTTTAGATTCACAAATCAGCCCGGCAGATGGCGCTGATTGCTTGAAAAAGCATGTGATCTCGGAAACGGCCCTAACGATTTCGCTGAAATTTGATATGTGGGGGTTTTCGGGGACGAGAAATCGATCTAGATGGGTCTTATCTCTGGGTAAGCGCATGTTTTCGAGTTTTCTCTTTCGCAATATTTCCCGCATAATATGGGCGCTAATTTCGCACGGCTTGACATAGCCCCTGTGGCGTAGTCGATAGTGGTATGGTCTACTCGCGATGGCTGGTGTTCCTCGGTTCAATCCCGGGCAATCACAAGTCTTTTTTTTTTGTTTTAGACAAGTTTATAGTTTTTTTTTTAATTTTTGTAATTACTTAAAAATAAAATTGTACATAAGAACTAAAAGGGGAAAAAATAAACAAAAATTATAAAAAAAAAAATTATTTACTAAAATTGTGCTTATGAACTAAAAGAGAAAAAAAAATAGAAATAAATAAATATTTAAGATTTTTTATTTAACCTTAAGAGACTGAAACAAGAGCTCTAGGGGTAGAGAGAGGTATGATATCTTTGTTACAAATGTAGATGACAATGCTTTCCATGGGTATATTCCTAAATCTGCTGTACCTGTGTACGTCACTGAATTCCTCCTAAAGGGCTGGTCCGATTTGAATGAAGTCTATGTATATAAATGAAAGTCGTGTTAGTTACTCTATTTATAACTCAAGAACTGCTTAACCAGTATGACTCAAAATTGGTAGGGAGGTAGATAAGAACTGGGAGAAGGACATATCACATAGGATAGTTTTTATCCCATTCCCGTTGTTCCCGTCGTTCCCGTGTGACGTGACATAAGACATGGTATAACAAAACGCAACTGACATGGAATAACAAAACAACTCAGTCAAAATATACAGTTAGCGGTTCATTTGTTAAAAATGGTACAAACACACTGCTGCACTACTCAGCATATTAAAAAAAAAAAATCTTACCGGTTGAATGTTGATGCATTCTTTTAAAGCAAGGAATATAAATACTCTCTGCCGGTTTAATCCATACTAATATTATAAATGCGAAAGTAACTCTGTCTGTCTGTCTGTCTGTCTGTCTGTCTGTCTGTCTGTCTGTCTGTCTGTCTGTTACGCTTTCACGCTTAAACCTCTCAACCGATTTTGATGAAATTTGGCACAGACAATCTTTAGATCCCGAGAAAGAACATAGGCTACCTTTTATCCCGGAAAAAATTGATGTTCCCGAGGGAAATCTAAAAAGCGCGATATAACCGAACTCCACGCGGGCGAAGCCGCGGGCGGAAAGCTAGTTATTTAATAAAAGCCCCAAAGCAAACTTCATCTGCAAAATTTCTAATATTGCATTGCTGTGCCATTTACCACTTCACTACATACTATAAAACAAAGTTACCTTCTCTTTCCCTATGTCCCTTTGTATGATTAAATCTTTAAAGCGACGAAACAGATTTTGATGAGGTTTCTTTTAATAGATAGAGTAATTAAAAAGAAACGTTTATATGTATAATAACATCCATTAAATTGTGGAGAAACACTATCCCTTGAACACATGTGGGAGTGACGAGAGGAGGCATAACTCCGTTGCCGCGAAAAATCGCAGTACAGCGGACAGAGCTCCGGCGGGACCTTATGGCGACATGGAAAGTGTGATTGTCGCAATCCAGCACTGAACACGCCACAATAGCGCCGGTAAGTCCTCTCTTTGAGGAGTAGCTAGAGAGGCGCCACGGCGTCCTCACCTTCCGACTGACGTAGGGCCTCACCGGACACGGCTGAATCGGGAAGTTCCTGTTCCGTATAAGGCGGGAGGAAACGCCAGGGTGACCACTGTGTGCATCGCCCTGAGGACACGGTGGAGCATATGGTGGAGGTTTGCACGGCTTGGGTAGAGCACAGCCGTGTCCTCGTGGCGGCTATCGGCGGCGATCTCATCTCTCGCGTCCGACCCTGGTCCAGGCCATAGTCCGGAACAATAGTGCATGGCAAGCTTTTACCTCCTTCTGTGAAGCAGTGATGCTGGCAAAGGAGGAGGCGGAGCGCGTCAGGGAGCGGAAATCCCACTACCCTCACGCCTCAAACCACCGCAGGAAGCGCCCTGGTCGGGTGGCAACATCGGACTCCTGACCACCGTAGGCGCGGGCTTGCGGGCGGCGAGCGATAGGCAGCTTGCCTTCTGGTAAGAACCAGGCCCGGGTTGACGGCGCGTTGTTTCACACACGCCTCAAAGAGATGTCAGCACACCTTGACGGGGTCCACGAGGACTGTTCCACAGGGTTGCGGGTTGGTTAAAAAAGAAACCATGGCACTGGCCGTTGCACAGGCAAGTGAAGTAACACGGGTGGGTTTTATTCAATAAAAGTCTGACACGCCCTTCCGCTCCGCCCAGAGCGGAAGAAGTCATTTGATGATTTCCCATCCTAACAAAAAAAAAAAAAAAGAACTGAAGAAGAGCAAGAAATTGCACTTGAAGAGCGCAGCCTTAGTATGGCTCGACTTCGTGCTTCTCACTCACCAGAGCATTACGAAGCACAAGAAGAAATTCATCAAATACTGATTTGAATCGAGCAGCGTTTCAATACGCATATAATATAGCGCAATGACGTTCGCATTGGGCCAATGGATGTTGTTTGCGAGTATTGTAGCACATTAAAGATTTCCGGAGAACCGCCAGGATTGTGCTCCCAAATAAAGAATCATTGAATAATAATAGTTATTTATTTAAAATTATCCTGATTTAAAAAGTACTCATGTGATATTGCCTTTAAGGCGGAACGAAGTTCGCCGGGTCAGCTAGTTTGATATAAGTATGCACAGTTCGTGATAACTGCAAAAGCCGATTTCCTAGAAGAGTCGTGAGCGCTACTAGCGCTATAATATATATAGTACAGAGCGTTTTATGACCCCTTAATATGACTTAACGTGACCTCTTAATATGACGGAAACGCACATCTGGGAAACCAGAGAGAGCTCTATTTCTTTTATTTTGAATAACGTGCGCATTCTAATTTCTGTCTCAATCTGAAAAAAAAAAAATAAAAAAAGACAAACCTCTAATTTACTAAACACTTTTGCAATTGAAAATGCACGCGAATACGCGATAATACTCTCTGAAGCGGGTGCCAATCCTAGTTTAATCATTTAGCAATATAATATAACTCCGCATCGATGAGCTTCAGAATGAAAGTCTCTTTCATTGAAGAGATATCGACAACAGCACAGTTTACGACTTCAGATACCTATAAACTGTAAATGGATCGTAAATATTGGAAAGCGTAAAATTTTTAATCTTCGTTCAGGAGTAGCTCTCTTGCTTGCTCTGTTTGCTTGTTACGAGTCGAACGGATCAGTGCTTATTGCTACTTCATTTAACGAATCTGGTCCTTCTTTGAGTCATAAACGATTAGAAATTAAGTTGATATTTCATTTGTATGTACAAATGCGTGAGCAAGCTTTGAATATTTTCATTTTCCGCAACTAAGAAGTCGTTTAAAATATTTGCTACTATTTAAAGTTTCTAAGGACAAATTTATTAACTACTAGCTTTCCGCCCGCGGCTTCGCCCGCGTGGAGTTCAGTTATATCGCGCTTTTTAGATTTCCCTCGGGAACATCAAATATTTCCGGGATAAAAGGTAGCCTATGTTCTTTCTCAGGGTCTAAAGATTGTCTGTGCCAAATTTCATCAAAATCGGTTGAGAGGTTTAAGCGGGAAAGCGTAACAGACAGACAGACAGACCGACAGACAGACAGACAGAGTTACTTTCGCGTTTATAATATTAGTATGGATATAAACGTTAATTGCCACTAACCATTCGGAAATCTGCCTCCTAATGCAATCCAAATGATTGCGACTAGTTGGGATCGTTTGGACCGAACGGACCAATGGGCAGTCAGAACGATCCCAACTAGTCGCAATCATTTGACAAAAATGTGTTCGCCGATTAGGGGTTGGTATTTATAACTATTTCTTCTTAGAAATTACCGATGGAAAAACCTGTAACACTTTGTCGCTTATCACCCTAGGGTAATATGTTTGTATAATAATACCCTAGGGTAATAAGTACGAATCTTAGATCCCTCGATCAAAGGGCCTCCAGAACATTGATAGGTCTCCACAATAAGTGTAACAAAACCATAAAGGCGAATATAGTCACAAACGCAATGTAATACTGTTTCGTGAGCATTGAAATCGGTGCAGCGTGTATCTAGATGTGTAAGTGTAAATAGCACAATCCACGGTATATGTTCCGGGCCATTGGGTTCGGTCGATGAGTGGGACACCCAACTGATTTCCCTCCCATCGATCTCGCTCGTTTGGCTGTCCACATGCCGTCGTAAATAAAATGCTCTATTACTATTGGTATTATTTATATGCGCTCATATGATATGTTGGGGTTCTCAGTATTCGTGAATGTTTAACATTCACTATGTGATCTGGACCAAGTGTTTATTTTTATTCATACTAATATTATAAATGCGAAAGTATCTCTGTCTGTCTGTCTGTGCGGCTTTCACGCCAAAACTACTGAACCGATTGTAATGAAATTTGGTACACAGTCTAGAGCCTGAGAAAGAACATAGGCTATATAACATCCCGCTATGACCAATAGGAGCAGAGCAGGAACAAAAAATGTTGCGGAAACGGGAACAAACGCGGATGTACTACATATTGCTCCCATTATTTTAACAGGCGCTTATTTTATATCAACTGAGCTCTTTCGGTTCGAAGCTTACGCGGGTGAAACCGCGGGGTACAGCTACTAGCGCTAAACTAGCACTTATATATATAGCGTTTATAGTTATAAACTAGCGCTTGACCGCAATCCCGCCTGATAGTAAGGAATGATGCGATCGTTGATGGTAAAGCGCGCTAGTTTATTAAGAGCCTTTTCACTCTAATCTTGAAGACACTCAAATTGTAGTGTGACGGAAATACCGCCGCCGGCAAATTGTTCCAGTCCCTCGATGTAGGCGGTATAAAAGAAGAAGCGAAACGCTTCGCTCGGATCGTAGTGGTGTTAACAACGTAAGGGTGGAAAGTAGCCGTACGACGGGGACGGGGAGACGGGGGAATTAAATCATGCAATTCCCTCGCACACTCTCCAAAATGCATGCTATAGAACACCGAAAGGCTGGCTTCTCTACGCCTATGCTCTAGGCTTTGGAGACCATCTCGAGTTAAATCAGGGTTACCAATCAGCCTCTTCGCACGCCTCTCCACCGAATCCAGAGTGGCCAGGTGACACTTAGCAGCACCAGCCCAAATGTGGCTGCAGTACTCCACACACGAACGGACCTGTGCTTTGTACAACATTAAAAGCTGCCCAGGTGTGAAGTACTGCCGGACCTTTGCAGCTTGGACACAATCGGCATTGAATCAAGGGCGAGCCAAGCCACCGACGGGCAGGTCATTGAATGGGATAAAATACTCCATAGCTTTCCTTGTGCAACTTAGTAGCACACCTACATATTTTGTAGGTATGTATACACATGTATAGCGCATCCAATATGACCGTCAGGGGCGCCTCGTTTGTATAATAATAATTGGAAATCGGATTATGTCGCATGCCGCGTCGGAATGTTTGCTTTCATCAAGTGTTCACAGCCAATTCTGCTATGCTAACAACACGTTTTAAAATATAAACAGTGCAACAGTATGGTAAAATTTCCAGCTATGTCCTTTTTTACTACACACATTTTACATTTTATTAACTCAACTAGATCAGACATGACATAATTGTTTTTTTTTTTTTCATATTATAAACTAGCGCTTGACCGCAATCCTGCCTGATGGTAAGCAGTGACGCAATCGTTGATGGTAAAGCGCACTAGTTTATAAAGAGCCTATTCACTCTAGCCTTGAAGACACTCAAATTGTAGTCCGACGGAAACACCGCCGCGGGCAAATTGTTCCAGTCCCTCGATGTACGCGGTATAAAGGAGGAGGCGAAATGCTTCGTCCGGATCGTAGTAGTGTTAACAACGTAAGGGTGGAAACCAGCCGTACGACGGGTCGTCCGCTGGTGGAACGGAGATGGGGGAATTAAATCATGCAATTCCCTCGCACACTCCCCGAAATGCATCCTATAGAACACCGAAAGGCTGGCTACTCTACGCCTGTGCTCTAGGCTTGGCTTGGCTTCTCTTGGCTTGGGATTTGATAATATCTTTTTCTTTTTTTAAAACGATTGCCTCATACTAGGTATTACTCCTGTATCGTGGGTGTGCTTACAACTATTTAAAGTCACATACACAGACAACCAGACCCGGAACAACTACCTACCTGTAGGCCAAACAAGTATTAGTTCCGTGCGTGAACCCGCGACACGCAGCGCAGCAGTTAATCACTCAGTCACAGTGCCAATTTGATACCGAAATGTCTATAATTCACAGTACTCGTTCGTATATCTTCGTGCATGTTGGCCCAAATTTCCTCTCTTTAAAATTAAAGAAATAAATAAACATAATCTACTAGCTGCGTCCCTCTCTTTCACCCGCATAAGTTTTGATCTCGTGGGAATGTGGATATAAAAATATATCCTGTATGTTAATGTCGATTATACCTTGTGCGAAATTTCATGCAAATCCCTTCAGTAGTTTTTGCGTGACAGAATAAGAACCATACACACATCCTCACAAACTTTTGTATTTATAATATAGGATACGATCTCTATCTTATCCTGATAATTTTACATCCTCTTATCCTACTAATCCTATGATTAGTAGGAAGTAAGATTATCATTTAACGTCCTCTGTATGAACATAGACGTACATAAAATAATCAGCATATAATGTTCCCATACACTCCTGGGACACTAGCCTCTTCTCGTTAAGAGGGAGTGGGCCGTAATCTGCCAAGCGGGCTCAAAAAGGGTTGGTAGATGTCAAATGTCTTCGAAGTTTTGGCTCCACACATACAGATAACATAATTATTTTACAATTCACATCAATTTAATAAAGTTGAAGCTCGAGATATTTCTGTTTCTAAGACGTCTATCCGTGCTTCTGTACTTACATATATTAAATTAATATTGCTGTTATCTTTATATATATAATTCTGCTGTACGTGTGTATGTCATTGAACTCCTCCTAAACGGCTTGACCGATTTTAATGAATTTTTCTGTATGCGTTTGAGTGGCGCCCTGAATGGTTTAGATTCACAAATCAGCCCGGCAGATGGCGCTGATTGCTTGAAAAAGCATGTGATCTCGGAAACGGCCCTAACGATTTCGCTGAAATTTGATATGTGTGGGTTTTCGGGGACGAGAAATCGATCTAGATGGGTCTTATCTCTGGGTAAGCGCATGTTTTCGAGTTTTCTCTTTCGCAATATTTCCCGCATAATATGGGCGCTAATTTCGCAAGGCTTGACATAGCCCCTGTGGCGTAGTCGGTAGTGGTGTGGTCTACTCGCGATGGCTGGTATTCCTCGGTTCAATCCCGGGCAATAACAAGTCTTTTTTTTGTTTTAGACAAGTTTATAGTTTTTTTTTTTAATTTTTGTAATTACTTAAAAAGAAAATTGTACATAAGAACTAAAAGGGGAAAAAATAAACAAAAATATTTAAATTTTTTTTATTTACTAAAATTGTGCTTATGAACTAAAAGAGAAAAAGAAATTAGAAATAAATAAATATTTAAGATTTTTTATTTAACCTTAAGAGACTGAAACAAGAGCTCTAGGGGTAGAGAGAGGTATGATATCTTTGTTACAAATGTAGATGACAATGCTTTCCATGGGTGTATTCCTAAATCTGCTGTACCTGTGTACGTCACTGAATTCCTCCTAAAGGGCTGGTCCGATTTGAATGAAGTCTATGTATATAAATGAAAGTCGTGTTAGTTACTCTATTTATAACTCAAGAACTGCTTAACCAGTATGACTCAAAATTGGTAGGGAGGTAGATAAGAACTGGGAGGAGGACATATCACATAGGATACTTTTTATCCCATTCCCGTTGTTCCCGTCATTCCCGTGTGACGTGACATAAGACATGGTATAACAAAACGCAACTGACATGGAATAACAAAACAACTCAGTCAAAATATACAGTTAGCGGTTCATTTGTTAAAAATGGTACAAACACACTGCTGCACTACTCAGCATATTAAAAAAAAAAAAATCTTACCGGTTGAATGTTGATGCATTCTTTTAAAGCAAGGAATATAAATACTCTCTGCCGGTTTAATTATTTAATAAAAGCCCCAAAGCAAACTTCAACTGCAAAATTTCTAATATTGCATTGCTGTGCCATTTACCACTTCACTACATACTATAAAACAAAGTTACCTTCTCTTTCCCTATGTCCCTTTGTATGATTAAATCTTTAAAGCGACGAAACAGATTTTGATGAGGTTTCTTTTAATAGATAGAGTAATTAAAAAGAAACGTTTATATGTATAATAACATCCATTAAATTGTGGAGAAACACTATCCCTTGAACACATGTGGGAGTGACGAGAGGAGGCATAACTCCGTTGCCGCGAAAAATCGCAGTACAGCGGACAGAGCTCCGGCGGGACCTTATGGCGACATGGAAAGTGTGATTGTCGCAATCCAGCACTGAACACGCCACAATAGCGCCGGTAAGTCCTCTCTTTGAGGAGTAGCTAGAGAGGCGCCACGGCGTCCTCACCTTCCGACTGACGTAGGGCCTCACCGGACACGGCTGAATCGGGAAGTTCCTGTTCCGTATAAGGCGGGAGGAAACGCCAGGGTGACCACTGTGTGCATCGCCCTGAGGACACGGTGGAGCATATGGTGGAGGTCTGCCCGGCTTGGGTAGAGCACAGCCGTGTCCTCGTGGCAGCTATCGGCGGCGATCTCATCTCTCGCGTCCGACCCTGGTCCAGGCCATAGTCCGGAACAATAGTGCATGGCAAGCTTTTACCTCCTTCTGTTAAGCAGTGATGCTGGCAAAGGAGGAGGCGGAGCGCGTCAGGGAGCGGAAATCCCACTACCCTCACGCCTCAAACCACCGCAGGAAGCGCCCTGGTCGGGTGGCAACATCGGACTCCTGACCACCGTAGGCGCGGGCTTGCGGGCGGCGAGCGATAGGCAGCTTGCCTTCTGGTAAGAACCAGGCCCGGGTTGACGGCGCGTTGTTTCACACACGCCTCAAAGAGATGTCAGCACACCTTGACGGGGTCCACGAGGACTGTTCCACAGGGTTGCGGGTTGGTTAAAAAAGAAACCATGGCACTGGCCGTTGCACAGGCAAGTGAAGTAACACGGGTGGGTTTTATTCAATAAAAGTCTGACACGCCCTTCCGCTCCGCCCAGAGCGGAAGAAGTCATTTGATGATTTCCCATCCTAACAAAAAAAAAAAAAAAGAACTGAAGAAGAGCAAGAAATTGCACTTGAAGAGCGCAGCCTTAGTATGGCTCGACTTCGTGCTTCTCACTCACCAGAGCATTACGAAGCACAAGAAGAAATTCATCAAATACTGATTTGAATCGAGCAGCGTTTCAATACGCATATAATATAGCGCAATGACGTTCGCATTGGGCCAATGGATGTTGTTTGCGAGTATTGTAGCACATTAAAGATTTCCGGAGAACCGCCAGGATTGTGCTCCCAAATAAAGAATCATTGAATAATAATAGTTATTTATTTAAAATTATCCTGATTTAAAAAGTACTCATGTGATATTGCCTTTAAGGCGGAACGAAGTTCGCCGGGTCAGCTAGTTAAATATATTAAGCTAAGGCCTAGGTATTTAACATTGGTAAATACCCGGTATTTACCCAAATGGTTATTTCCTTCAACATTTTCTCTTTAGATACCCGACGTCTATCTCTACTCATATACTGCTTTCCCTGCAATGAAACAAAACACAATCAAAAAGTCTTAAATCAGATAATTTTAAGAACATTCACAGTGTTATCTTAGTCTCAATCTGTCAAAAGATACTTCTAATTTTCCTATATTTTGACAAAGATCCCTCTTCCAATTAACTTCCCCTCCCTTCTAACATACTCCTCTCTAGAATTACTTGTGGCTCTCATAATATTTATCCGCCACAACAATATAAAGTATAATTTCCTTCCTCAATATTAATTTTAAATTTGGAATTAGTATACGTGTATTTGATGTTCTAACAATTATAATACGATGTGTATTTTCATCTTTTGTTTTTTTAATTCCTCTATTAACCTCACAAACCATAAAAAGTAATGTAGCATGTTATTTTTTTGGTTTTATTTTTTTATTATTATCTACTATTTTTTATGTACACTCTTGTTTTTTTTAAGCCATTATAAACTAGTGCTTGACTGCAATCCCGCCTGATGCCAAGCAGTGATGCAATCGTTGATGGTAAAGCGCACTAGTTTATTAAGCCTATTCACTTAAAAAACTAAGGAATAGGAAGGATGACGGCAGTTGAGCGAGGTGATGCAATGTTAAACCCAAGACCAACACGACCAAACGAAGCTGCGCTAGAGGAAGATTGATCTGGAGACTCTCCACGACCAAACTCCCGACACAACAACATTTGACGCATCGTACCCGCCACACATCGCAACACAACTGCTCAAACCCGTCCTCCGTACGGCTGCACCAGATATCATGCCGGAACACGACGAATCGGTTGGCGGCAAGACTTTGTCTGGTGGGTGGCAACTTCTGCCGGCAGCCGATGTTATGGCCTACCACCGAGGCTTGTTTCTTCAATCCACTTTTGACATTGGCAGAATACTCGACATCGGTTTTAGATTAGATTTCTTTTGATCTTTGAGTTACTTTACTGTACTTACCAGTTTAGCAATAACGTTTAATGGCTCCACTCGAACTAACTACACAGTCACTTTAACAGCACCGAAGTACTTTGGGTAAAGAGTATACTCTCCGGCATGCGGTTTTGAACTCAGCGGTGCAGCGCTCTATTACTAAATCTATTGCAGTGGTCCATCTCAGGCTGTAAAATAAAACCTAATATTATATTAAAAATATTGAAATCGTGGTAAATATATTAAATCTATATCTATACTAATATATAAAGCTGAAGAGTTTGTTTGTTTGTTTGTTTGTTTGTGCGCGCTAATCTCAGGAACTACTGGTCCGATTTGAAAAATTCTTTATGCGTTGGATAGCCTATTAATCCAGGAAGGCTTTAGGCTATATAACATCCCGCTATGACAAATAGGAGCAGAGCAGTAACAAAAAATGTTGCGAAAACGGGAGCTAACGCAGCCGTACATATTGCCAATAGGAGCTGAGCATGACTAATTCCACGCGAACGAAGTCGCTGGCGGCCGCTAGTATACAATATGTAAAGAAAACCCTGTCCGATCCGTGAAGGTATTGTTAGGTATCAATAACTGATTCTATTAATGGGAACAAAGCCGGGCTAAGCTTAGAAAAAAATCCCCCTAAAAAAATAAATATTATTTCGTAAAAAGAGGTAACTTAATACATGTGCGGTAAGCAACCCTACCCCGGGCGGCGGGCGGCGTGGCACGTGGTCGCATCGCTATTCGCGTATAATAATACCGGTGTTGTCATTTTTTTTAAAAATTACCAAATTTCGGGGAAATTGGAAATAATTCCCGGGAAAAAAGGATTATTTCAAAATTCATTAGTATTGTTACTATGATGATTATGTAAAATTTTATATTATATTTGGTCAAGTGTTTACTTAACCTTTATTATCCTTATGAGTCGGACAGGGTTTTCTTTACATATTGTATATACCACGTACTTCGAAGGACTGGAACTATTAGTCTGCGACAATTTAAGTTTCTTCAAGGCTTCTAATAAACGCGATTGCATCACTGGTTACTTACTATCAGGCGGAATCGCAGTCAAGTCACTAGTTTATAAAATGCATTTATTTACTAGATCCGTCTTTACTTTGGATGTTATTGTATTGAACATCCTACTAATGTTTGTTGGATATTTGTTACTCAATCAATAAAGACGAATTTGGCTGAAATTTCGCACATAGACAGGTTATAACTTGGATATTTTTAATCCCGGTAGTACGCGCCTGTGGAATAATTTCTGACATCCACATGGACGTAAACCGTTGACTAAATTATTATTGACTAGACTAATAAGACAGTGACGCCGATTGTATTATTAACAAACAAAACTGATATGTAAATCAAAATCACCGCCTGACGTATCTTGATGTATTTTTAGTAGCCATGTTTTAAATCAAGTCTAAACTGTCTATAAAGTATGTTAATTTGACAGGACTAAACTAATATTTATCGTCTGTCCGTTTGCTTAATGAAATTTAAAGAAAAAGTTACACTGAATTACAATTTAGTCTGTGAATATGGAAATCGGCGACAGTCTGAGAGGAGTTGGTCTAATATTTGACAATATCCTCTTAGATTACCTGATTTTTTAAATACGAAATAAATTTATCATCATCATCATCAACCTTATAATCGTCCCACTGCTGCGCACAGACCTCCTTTCATACAGAGAAGGATTAAGCGTAATCACATGTCAGAAGTTTGAGAAAATTTAGGAAAATTTGTAGTGTTATTTAACAGACTAGCGGTCGCCAGCGACTTCGTTCGCGTGCGGCAATCGTCAACAGGATCCGGCAATTGGGACTCGAGGTGGCCCTGCAGAAATCCGAGGCCATGTGCTTTCATGGTCCTCGCGGTTCACATCGGCGTCGGGTCGACGATGAAGTACCTGGGACTTGTCCTCGACAGCCGGTGGAACTTTGAGGAGCACTTCCGACGCTTGGCACCCAGACTGGAACGGGCCGGGGCTGCCCTGAGGCGGCTCCTCCCTAATCTAGGGGGACCAAACGCCTCATGCCGGAGGCTCTACGCGGGGGCCGTGCGGTCCATGACCCTTTACGGGGCACCGGTGTGGACGCGGTCGCTAAGGAAGCGACCTGCCCGATGCCTGACCGCGTCCCAGAGGATCAAGGCCGTTCGGCTGGTCCGGGGATATCCCACGGTCTCTGCTGAGGCGGCGAGCCTCCTTGCCGGATTGCCGCCATGGGATCTGAAGGCCAAAGCCCTCGCCCACATGTGGGAGTGGCGAGAGGATGCAAAACGCCGGGGCATAACTCCGCTACCGCGAGAAATTGCGGTACGGCGGACAGAGCTCCGGCGGGATCTCATGGCGTCATGGAGAGTGCGATTGTCGCAACCCAGTGCTGGGCACGCCACAATAGCGGCGGTAAGTCCTCTCTTTGAGAAGTGGCTAGAGAGGCGCCACGGCGCCCTCACCTTCCGCCTGACGCAGGTGCTCACCGGACATGGTTGTTTCGGGAGTTTCCTGTCCCGTATTAGGCGGGAGGAAACGCCAGGGTGTCACCATTGTGTGGATCGCCCTAAGGACACGGTGGAGCATACGGTGGAGGTCTGCCCGGCTTGGGTGGAGCACCGCCGTGTTCTCGTAGCGGCGATCGGCGGCGATCTCTCGCGTCCGACTCTGGTCCAGGCCATGGTCCGGAGCGAAAGTGTATGGCAGGCCGTCACACTATGGGAAAGCCCCATACAAGGCCGTCTCAAAACCGTTTCACGTGAAAGTCGTTGTTATGGAGTAGAACTAATTAATTAATTTAGTCTTATAAATAAGCTTTCTTTTCTATATTTTTTAATTATTTTTTGCTAACCATAATGTATATAAAAAGGCATCAAAGCTAACTCATGTTCAATGATGTGATTTTGGCACAATACATTACTACAATTCAACGAGACATTACTCGAAAGTTTTTCTTATAAATGTATAAGTATTATACATTTTTGAAATGCTTATAATCTCCTCATAACGTTTCTTAAATAATATTATATATAATAAATAAATAAATTAAAATTAACCAATGTAGTTTAAGATGGTATAATTTTCAGGTTACTTTTTTTTTTAACGAGACTTACCCGTTTACCGCTGTTTGCCGCTGTCGAGATATTTGTTGTATTACGATCTTTATACATTAGTTTACACAAGGAGAAAAAAAAAAGTTGCGCATACTTGCGCCTTTTCTAACACGGTACCAAAACATATCGCGAGATAATTTTTTTCCAATATCTTTTTACTGCTCACATAATCATCTGTTATCTAAGAAGGTCAAATTGATAAAATGGTTATTATTATTTATAGTTATTTGTGGTTTTGATATAGTTTTGACCACCATATTTGATAAAATATGGTCACTATATCAATTAGGGTCAAATTAAAAACAGGTTGGTTATGGGAAGAGTGCAAATATTAGTTTCTTATCTTTTTGCACATAGCACTAATTCATTGGCCTATAAAAGAAAGGCGAACCCTGAAACATCCACAGTTGTTCATCAGAAATTCAGTTGCCTTAAAAAAGCATTTAATACCTATTTTCAAATATTCACAGAAGTTATCTGATTTGAAAATAATGGGTGAATTTGTTTGTAGTAAACGAGAGTTGTGCAATTTGTTGATAAATGGGAATAATATAGAACACTACTTGCAAGAAAATTTCAATTTGTCACCAGAGGATATGAATACTGTGGTCTCCTACATTCAAAGAAACTTGGTATCTAAATGTAACGAACGCTGGAGAAATGCATCCCGGAAAAGAGAACGCTTTGAAAGTAATAACGTCGACTGGTTAAATGGTGAATTTCGTGTTCCACTGGAGTGTCGAGTAATAATTTACTCTTAAACGAGAAAAAAACCAAATGCATTAAGTTTACTCTACCTAACGTGAGGCAGGTGGAAACTAAAGTGTTGATAAAGGGCGAAGAATTGAAATCTGACGACAGCACAGTATTCTTGGGTATAACTCTGGATGCTAAGCTTCAATGGGGTTCACATATAGAAAAATTGTCTAAAAAGCTAAGTTCTGCTGCATACGCAGTTAGAACAATTCGTAATTTGACTGATGTTGAGACGGCCCGTTTAGTGTACTTTGGCTATTTCCACAGCGTAATGTCGTACGGCATTCTGTTGTGGGGAAATGCCGCCGATATTCAAACAATATTTGTTTTGCAGAAACGAGCTGTTCGTGCAATTTATAAATTAAGTCCGAGACACTCTCTCAGAGAAAAATTTAAAGAGATTAATGTACTGACCGTGCCGTCTCAATATATTTATGAAAATCTTTTGTATGCTCATAAAAATATAAAATTGTTTAAAAAATACAGTGATGTCCATGATATAAATACTAGGAACAGGCACAAATTTATTGTACCTACAACAAGGCTCAAGAAAATAGGTGGCTCTTTCAGATGCCAATGTATACATTTTACAATGGACTTCCAGAGGTGGTTCAAGATCTGAGCCTGAATAAATTCAAATCCTTCATTAAACGTAAGTTGTGTCAGAAAGCATTTTATAGTGTGAAGGATTATATTGAGGACAAAAAGGCTTGGGCTTGAGCTGCGTC
Source organism: Sesamia nonagrioides (assembly GCA_017933935.1). Lineage (NCBI taxonomy): Eukaryota > Metazoa > Arthropoda > Insecta > Lepidoptera > Noctuidae > Sesamia > Sesamia nonagrioides. Next base: position 516,908 of record JADWQK010000137.1, on the reverse strand, counting down.
CGATTTCTATACAATGATTGTTCTTTGATTTTTCCTCTTGTAGTTTTAATATGTAATTGTTTATGTTATTTAGTCAAAGCCTGTATTACACACTATGTAGCCAAGCATATTGTACGTTACGGAATTGTATCGCTGACAGAGGTGTTCGGCACTTGTGCAGCTGCAACTGCACAGGAGTTAAACTTTCCACAGATTCGGGAACACTGTTGGAGCTGCTGAACCTTGGACAAAACTATCTTAGCATTGTGTAGATTCAATTTCTTAGTATTGTATAATTGCATGGCAAACGTGTGAGCACAATGTACGAATGTGCTGTAAGGCATTTATTTGTTGGGTTAGTCTTTTTTATTGACTTAATTGTGCTCTGGCTGTTGAGAGTATGTCATGCTCACTCAAATGTCTCGCTGATGGTGGCGTGTGTTTTGGGTCATTGGGTTCCCTTCGATATGGTTGAGCTGAATGATGCTGATCCATACGTCATGTTCGTGAACGGACGCCGTCGGAGGGGACTGGTCATCTCTTAGCTGCCACGGCGTATTTTAATTTCTGAATTGATTTTTGTATGTTTTCCATAATGGACGCTCTCAGCGTACAATATATTTCTGCATCGTTCTCACGCGGTTGATTTCAACATGAATGATGTAATCAAATATTTGTAACAATAGCTTAAAAAATTTAAAAGAGTGTCCATGGAGTTTCTTGCCCGTTCTTCTCCATAGGTACCTACTCTTTGGAATGGGCGACTAGCTTCATCTTATTGACTGACCGACCTTCTGACAATTCAAAAGTGCCTGTAACTGGTTTATTTGAAATAAATGATTTGATTTGATTTGATTTGATTTGATTTGAGTCACAGTTAATGACCCTAATACGTCTGGAAGCAGTGCAGGTGGCAGACCTTCGAAACCATACGAAGCATCTTCAGAAAAAACAAAGAAACGAAAAAACATGCAATTAATACAAGAGTACGGACTGGACTGTGTGCTCAATGCATATACTCAGGAGTTGCGGTCTATGGGTGAGACGGAGGAGGCCACAATTGTTAATATTATACGAACTGCGTCAAAAAATGATAAGAAAAAGTTTCTTAAATTCATAACTGAGAACCCTGAAGATGTTATACCTTTTACAAAGGAAGAAGCACTGCGGATATTTATTGACTTAGACCTTAACAAAGAACAGTATGGGAAACTTCGTATTTGTTTGGCGGACAAAAACTGCTCAGTGTTTCCTTCTTATCCAACTTTAGCCGAAGCGAAGAAGATGTGTTACCCACCAGATTCGAGCATAACCATTACTAACATAAGTGCAAAAGTCAATCTGCAAGACTTATTGGATCATACTGTGGCACGTATATTACTAATTGGTTCAGTTTACAAAAACGGTTTAAGACAGTTGAAACTATTCTGCAAATGGGGTTGTGACGGGTCATCAGGGCAAAGTGAATACAAGCAAGTTTTGCCCGAAGAAAGCGATTTCACATCAGATGCGAACCTTTTTATTGCTTCACTTGTACCCATTAAACTCATAGATGAGACAACTAATATTGTTATTTGGAAAAATGAAACTTGCTCATCCGTAAGATATTGCAGACCTATATTGATAGAATTTGCCAAAGAAACTCCTGAAAAAACCGCTTCTGTTGTGGCTGATATCAAAAATCAAATTGAAAACCTGTCTCCTTCCATGATAAATAAGAATGGTGAAGTAATTGAAATTACTCATAACCTATTTTTAACCATGATTGATGGTAAAGTAGCACAAGTTTTAACTGAAACTCCTTCGAGCGCTTCTTGTACAATTTGTGGTGCTACTCCTCGGCAAATGAATAACTTAGAGGCAGTTAGGACACGAGATGTGAATGAAAGTTCATTTCAATATGGACTGTCAACACTACACGCTTGGATTAGAAGTATGGAGATGATTTTACACATTTCCTATAACTTGTCTTTCCAAAAGTGGTCAGCCACTACACCAGAAAATAAAAAAAACAAAGACGAAAAGAAAAAACTGGTACAAAAGCGGTTTAGGGAGGAAATGGGACTGCATATCGATAAACCTCGACAAGGCACTGGAAATAGTAATGACGGCAACACAGCTCGGAGATTTTTTCAGAATTACTCTTGCTCTGCAGACATTACAGGTGTAGACGTAGAACTTATAAAACGAATGTACATTATACTACAAACTATGTCATCTGGAATGGCTATTGATTCAAAAAAGTTCGGTGAATACGCATATAGTACCGCCCAACTGTACGTGAATAATTATAATTGGTATTATATGCCTTCCTCCGTACATAAAATACTTATTCACGGAGAAAAAATCATTGAGTACTATGCTATATTACCTATCGGACAATTGTCCGAAGACGCTCAAGAATCCCGCAACAAGGATTACAAAAAGTTTAGACTTCATCATTCTAGAAAATGTTCAAGAGCGGCTAACAATACAGACGTGTTCCATACCTTATTGTACACTTCTGATCCATATATATCAAGTTTGAGAAATACCTCAGAAACAATATCGAAAGAACTTGAATGAACTTGAATTGAACTTGATGAAGCCAAGTCCCTTCTTGCTGTCAACGAAAATCTGTAGGAGATTGTTGAATTTTGTACATTATTTTTTTCTCGTTAGACACTGTTTATACAATGATATTTAATTCTATTTTATGTATGTAAATTAAAAAATGTATATTTTCTTATAAATGCATGTATTTTTTTTATTTTTTAAATAAATTAATAAACATAATTTTCAAAATTATTATTTTTTCTTTTAAACCTTATACATTCACGTATATGTATGCAAAATTACAGATCATTTAGTTTTGAAATAACTGAGATACGGAGTTTTGAGACGAAACATACGCGATTTTCCCATAGTGCGTCACCTCCTTCTGCGAAGCAGTGATGCTGGCAAAGGAGGAGGCGGAGCGCGTGAGACAGCGAGAACCCCAGCGCCCTCACGCCACTAGCCGCCGCAGGAGACGCCCTGGTCGGGAGATGACACCAAACTCCCAGCCACCGTAGGCGCGAGCCTGCGGGCGGTGAGCAGTGGGCAGCTCGCCGCCCGGTAAGGACCAGGCCCGAGTCGACGGGGCGTCGCGTTTCACGCGCGCCTCAAAGAGATGTCAGCACATCGTGACGGGGTCCACGAAGACCGATGCCTCCTGGGTCAGGATTGCGGGTTGGTTAAACAAGAAACCGTGGCCCTGGCCGTCCCACAGGCAAGTGAAGAAACACGGGTGGGTTTTAGTCAGTAAAAGTCTGTCACGCCCTTCCGCTCCGCCCAGAGCGGGAGAAGTCATTTGACGATTTCCCATCCCAACAAAAAAAAAAAGCTCAATGCGGGATGGCGATTTCAGACTTAAAGTCCTGGTTTTCTCAAGATATTTTCCTTCACCTTGTATTCAGTCATTGGTGTCCAAGATATACTTAGAAAGTACATATAACTAAGATATTTACATTGGTACTTGGCTGACCTGGAATCGAACCCGCACACCCATACTTGGGCTGATGTTTTAACCACTAAATTAATAGAGTATCCAAATCAAATACATCCAATAGCAACTCCTTCTTTAGGCGATTTTAATCGTTCTACCTATTTATCGTTTCATTTTCATCAATGCACACTTGCGTTTCAAATTCACTTTAGACTTTCTCTGAATGATCGACATCGGCTTTACTTGCCGCAATGATAATGAGGATAGAATAGAAACCAAAATATGTAAATCACACAATCCTCACCAACTGACAAATTCATCAGTCACCTCCGTAATCCATATACGACTCGATTGTCATCAACTCATCACACCACTCCAGCTTGATTACATTAGGTACTACAGTAACACGTTTTCGCATGGAGCCGGCTGCTTTGCAAGTTAATAACCTATTTGACGTCGTTCTAAAGGCTACATATTCACAATGGTGGGGGCTGGGCGTCCATCAGGAATCGGATTTGTGTGAAGAGCGGGTCATGCCGCTAGCGATAATGGAAAAGGGATTACCGCGAACTCTCTAACTAAAGCCTGTGATCTGTTCATGTAGGTCGGCTATGTCTGTCGACGGAATTTACATTGAACCCTTTATTACTGATGCCGTGTCTTGGTTTTTTAAATGTTATTTTGTGTATGGTCGTGAATTTGTATGTACTTAGTCATTTTTATCATTATTTTTTGTATGATTGACTGGTAGACTGGTAAACTGGTACATTTTGTACATTTTTTTTTTGTACGAAATAATAAATAAATAAATATTTAGTTTTAACCGTTGGGTTTGAGCACGGGGACCGAATCAAGAAATTCCGGAACGAAAATAAAATCTAACACCCCCACTCACACAGGCATAGCGCGGCGGCGTTGAAAACCGTGCATCGTCTACTGTCGTTTCAGTTCGGCAGACTTCGGCACGGTGTTTGTGTGCGTGTGGCTAAACGTATGCGTGTAGACTAGCTGCTAACTGCTCATAGCTGATTCTATCTCTTTTAGACACGATGTTAGGTGAGACATCGTGCTTTTTAGCAGAGTCCAAGAATGAGCTCGAGCCCGCGACTAGCTGTTAAGAATCCACAACAAAACATGGGATCACCATTGAGGCGGTATTTTTCAAGGATATCAAGTCTCAAACTTATATTTATTATTTCAGTTATCATAAACCTAGAACAAAATAACCTACATGTATTGTGAAATTAAAAAAATCTTAAACAACAATAACTTTTCATTTATTCAATAAAAGTAAAAACATTTTTTATTTCATGATATTTTTATAAAAGGAAAAAGCTGCTGCATTATTTTTTGCTTTGCCAAAATTAAAAATAACAAGCATATCAAGATCTGTGTATGTGTAGATACCTACTTAAATCTAGATCTTGATATATTTGCGAATGAATTTAAGATGATACTCTCAGAATATCAGAATTTTCGTAAAAAGATTGCATGCCTGTGTTAAAAGGTTTTTTTAAATGTTTACCCAGTGTAATTGGTTTCCGCTATTCTATTTGAAATATTTATAGAAATAATGTACCTACTCATCATCTTAAATATTTGTTAAATTTGAAATTTATAGTATAACCACAGTATAAAAATCATACAGTAGGTCGACGCCTTTGATCTCGTGTAAAATGTCGACATCGTCTAGACAGTAACGCATCGGCCAGGGTTGTCACAAATAAACAATATTTATGAAATTATTGATTTATTGAAGATCAACATCGATAGCTGTATTATATTTAATTAATTTGCTATTTTTACTAAAGGAACAACTCGAGATAGATTTAAGTTATTTAGATGGCATTTTCGTAACCAGCACCCCAATCCACCTCGGAATTAACACCCATATCATATTAATATACTTTTAAATTGGCGTCTGCCATCTTGGATTTCAAAAAGGGTGGCGTTTTCGTAACAAGCACCCCAATTATACTCAAAATTGACACTCATATCAAATTATAAATAAAATGACGTCCGCCATTTTGGATGTCAAAAAGGATGGCTTTTTCGTAACAAGCACCCCAGTTATACTCAAAATTGACACTCATATCAAATTATAAAACAAACAAATAAAAAAACAAACACGTGTTAGCCCTTAATGATGGATACCGAGCTACGAACATCGTTTTGTTCGCAGCTCGGGTGCCGCTTACCCGCGTCTCGCCCCTCACACCCCGCACGATTGCTCTGTCTAGACGTCTTCGTCGAACAACTATATGATTTTTAGACTGTGGTATAACTAGCTGCGCCATGCGGTTTCACCCGCGTTTTCTTTCATATGCCCGCTCCTATTCATTCCTGGATTAATGGGCTATCCAACGAAAAAGAATTTTTCAAATCGGACACATAGTTCCTAAGATTAGCGCGTTCAAAAAAACAGACAGACACACAAACTCTTCAGCTTTATATATTAGTATAGATTTCATTAGATATTATTTTATTTTTCTGTGTGTTTTTTTAAAATTACCTATATATTGAATTACATCTTCGAGCCGATGAACTGCCAACGCCATTATTGTCGCATGCATCAGGCTATAAATTGAATAGTGTGAATTATTTTCAATGTGTAATGTTTGTGATGTGCCAGTACTTTTTAAATAAATAAATAAAAATCAAGGATTGTCAAGGATTTTGACAATCGGGAAAAAAACTTATGTTCGTCAACAGTACGACGGCAAGTTGTGACTAATCAGGAATATTTGGTGGTGGACAGTGCCTCGTCTCCTTTAATATGGATTAAAAAATGAGGTGCTGGTCATGTGTGGAAGCTACAAAAAATGCCTGAATATACTACCTAAGTTCTATCAGGTGCACAGAGAAATAAATTATGTCGTCAAACGTCGATTAATGTCACGAATCGTTTACTTTGAAGGGTTTAAACAAGAAGTAGGTGTAGGAGGAAAAAGGTGTCTATTTATTAATATAAGTCGACGTGGGATGGTATTATGAAGTCTTAATAGACTCAGTAAAAATAACGTCGAGTTTGTTTTTCATTTATCCGATTCTATTGGCAACTGTATTGTTGCAGCTTTCATTTATGCTTTGCTATGAGTTTTTATTAACATGATTCATTTATCATTTAATTTAATTACAACTATGCATCTTTTCTTAGTTTTTTATTATTGGGAATATATATAGGTATTGTGCCATTAAATGGTGTATATATACATATATATATATATACAACGTGTAACAAAAAGGGTATATACATACCAAGGGTATGACATCTTTAGATGATATGAAACGATATCGGAAGGGTTTCAACTCAAAATAAAATACTCAAAAAATTGATACCAAATTTTCGGTTTAGTGTGTTTCTTAAAAGCAAATCATAACAAACGTGGCAGCACACCACATACGTTAATAACTACTCGTTACCCGTCACGTTACTTGCCAAAATCCGATAAATGTCTTCAATATCTCTGTGCGACTAGTATGATAGTAGCCTATCACAGGCGGTGTTTTTCCTCATAACTTCCTAACATAAAGAGATAGGATTAAAAAACCCTTCCAATATCGTTTGATATCATGTAAAGATGCTATGCCTTTGTTATGTATATACCCTTTATGTTACACGTTGTATATACTTCATTTTCATTGTTGGGATGTATGATCTATCATACATCCCAACAATGTACCAATCTACATAATAATTCGTAGTTCTCATTCGGTAGCTATTAAATTGGGCACAAAGAAACACAGTTAAATATTAATTTGATGGTTATTTTACTTTGCACATAATAGTTTTTGCATTAATAATTTGTAAGTATGTATATTCAGTCAATAATAATAGTTCTACCAATATGTACCCCGTGCATTGAAAACATGATAATTTGTAGGGAATTGGTAATAGTTTTATGGATAGTGATTTAATAATATATACATTATATAAACTGACGCATTTTCCCGTGGGATAACGAACCTTTATTTTTTTTCAGGATCCCGCTCTGGGCAGACGAGAATGTCAGAATTTTGCTGACTAAAACCCTCCTTTGTTCCTTCATGCGTTCCGCCTTATTCTTTGCCAGCATCTCTGTTGACGCATGAGGTGACGGCCTGCCATGCACTCTCGCTCCGGACCATGGCTTGGGCCAGGGCCGAATGCGAGAGATCGTCGACGATCGCCGTCACTCGGACATGACGGTGTTCCGCCAAAGCTGGCGTTTCGTCCCGCCTTATTACGGGACGGGAACCTGCTTATGATTCTTACATACGCTTTTGGTTTCGTTTATGTTCACACATTGTCATACACATTGTATGTAGTTGCGAGTACCAAGGAAGTGACAACAAAACAGAAAATGAAAGATTATCAGGTTATTTTTATTTTATATTCGCCTATTTAAATTTGGTTAATTTCATAGAATCAATTATTTTATATTTTTTATTAATTATCTCCGAAATAGGTAAGTGTTCTCAAAAATATTGCCTAATATTATCCAGTACTTGTAGTCGGATCATACGTCATAGTATGTTGCTATTGACAATTTGGGACAGAAAAACACTTCCTACAATAAATCAAATCTGTTGTTTATGCGACAGACGGAAACACTACCCTAAGAGCCTGTCCAGAAAGCGCGATTTACGCGCGAGTCCACTCGCGCGTAGGCACTCGCGCGTTCTCGAGTTACTAGAGCTGCATACATTCCGTCCAGATGCTCTCGCGCGTTACCGCACTCGCGCGTAAAACGCTTGCAATGAGCGGGACTCTCGACTCGCGCGCATTACGCGCGAGCGCCGCGCGAGTCGAGATACTCCGGCGCCGTTGCAGCGTCCACTACTACGCGCGTGTCCGTGGCGAGTGGACGTATTCGTTTATAAAAATGGAGCGAGAAAACTTTGACACGGAACTTTTTATTGACGAAATTGAGGTAAAAGGGTAGCTATATGGGATATGGAATCTTCAGATTATTCTAATAGAACCATTACGCGTAGGAACTAGGAAGAAATAGTAGACATTTTTTGTGAAGCTGGTGATTCCGAGGAGAAAAAAAAAAACTTGTAGGTCATTCTGTCACGTAGAATGGGATGCATGTTAAATCGTCGACTTTCTCTTCGTTTACGACGTTCCCATTGACGGTATGCAAGCTACAACACAACCGCAGTATCCGAGTCCATTTTTATAACTGACCAAATCCGTCTCATCACATACGCGCGTGATTTCGCCGCATCTGGACGCAATACAAATCAAAACGCGCGAGTGAACTCGCGCGTAAATCGCGCTTTCTGGACAGGCTCTAATTGCATTACATTTTTTTTTTATAAATTATAACTTAGCGGTTGACCGCAATCCCGCCTGATGGTAAGCAGTGACGCAATCGATGATGGTAAAGCGCACTAGTTTATTAAGAGCCTATTGACTCTAGCCTTGAAGACACTCAAATTGTAGTCAGACGGAAACACCGCCGCATCATTCGAAAAGATATTGACAATTCATTGATTCATTACATAAAAAAAAAAAAATGTTCGCTCAACAATATAAATACCCAATGGATGTTTTTAAATTTCCAAATGAATGTCATTCTGCAGACTGTAATTATATGCAATTCGCGCAGGCGACGCGTGCGCTAGTCGTTTGACGCAAATCACGCCACAAATCTTATCCCCGGAGGTGTACGGAGCCTTACAGTACATGTATGCCATTTATTTTAATGTTAAATCAGCATTAATCTAATATTCTACACTGTACAGCATGTGTTTAATTTTTCTAGTTAACTGTACACTGTAGCCGGTCGTTATGCGAACGAGCTGTCATTATGTGCCGCATAATTGTATCATATTATATGCATTCCCCACAATGCAGTACACAAGACGAGGCTGTGCTATTACCCATTCACCACAACACAAGGTGAACAGTAGGCTGAGTTTATTATTCATGCGTGAGCAATATTCGCCGCGGCATGGCCTCGATGCGGTGCATTGTTATTGCGTAGAATTTTGATTTAATAGATTTATTTAGAACTTTTATTAAAATCCAAGAAGTTTATGATATATTTATATACATAGCTAAGAAGCCTATATTTCAGCTATTATCACTTAACACACTTAAGAAGCATGATCAGCTTTTACTTTCTTCTTGCATAATTCCTTCACGCGCGCTCTTTGTGGGTTGATGGATGTCACATATTTGGTTCTAGTACATAACGGTTTCCTTACAGTTTTGTGAGCAAAAAATTAACAAAAAATTAAGTAGCACTTAATTTTTTGCTCCTAGTTGTTTTCCAACATAGTACTCACAACTGGTAAGTCATGGCCATTTGACTGGTCCAGCAATATCAATGGGTAGGTACCAAATATTTAGGCGCCCATCTTGAATATCGTGTTCAACTGTTTGTAAAGTATGCAAGGGCAGTAGTTTCCAGGGAATGCTTATCAAATGATTTGCACTGTCTTTCCTTGACATGAAAGGAAATGGAAATGAAAGGTTAATATTTACTAAATGGTAATTCAGGCATATCCTAAAACGTATTATCTTTACTGTTATTTTTGATAACCATGAACTTGTTTGAATGATACATCGATTTTGAAGAAAGTAAATCTGACAAACAAAATATAACCTTCCAACTAGATTTGATAGGAAAAAACAGACGCCACTGCCCAGCAGTGGGACACATAAAAGGCTAAAAAAGTATTATATCTGGTATTCGAAACTAGACTAACAATGTGTGATTGATGCGCAAACTCCTGATTTACCTAACTTAAAAAAATAATTAATAAACTTAAATTAATTACCAAATCAATTCGTGTCAATCTATACTAACATATAAAGCTGAAGAGTTTGTATATTTGTTTGTTTGAACACGCTAATCTCGGGAACTACTGGCCCGATTTGAAAAATTCTTTTTGCGTTGGATAGCCCATTAATCCAGGAAGATTTTAGGCTATATAACATCACGCTGCGACCAATAGGAGCGGAGCATAACCAACTCCGTGGTTTTGTTTATAAAGGGAAAACTACGCTATACAACATAAGTCAGGCATAATGCGTCACCAGATGCGCCCCAAGCCTTACTTACCAATAAATATTTCTATAGGAGTACCATTTATGAGCACTTTACACTTACTAGAAATAGCGTGAATTCCATTTTGTATTGAACCTTTTAATGGCAAAAGCATTGATTTTCTAGGAAAGCGGTTTTTCAATGCTTATAACGTCCGTCGTAAATGTCACGAATTTTTTGTATTGGGGTCATAATTTTTTTTTAATAAAACCTTAGCCTTAGTTGCTCTCTATTCGGTGATCGATTCATAGTGAAAAGGATGTGTTTTTATTTCGTAAGAAAAACAACAGTAGGATATTAAAAATAACTTAACAGTAAACTTAACAAACATAGTATCCATTATATTTTGTACAGATTACAAGTGCAACTGGTGGCAAACGTAACTGTCAAGGAACAGATTACCGCATGAATATTGGCCTATTTAAGCCTGCTAGCTTTTTGGGCAGTTATCCCTTTGATAACGATGCCGATGATTTTGAACGCCCAATGATATTAATTCTTGGTCTTTTATTTTTTATTATATACTTGTAAATATTAGTAAAAGCTTGTACATTGCAACTAAGAGTTTTGTTTGCATTTAAATAATAAACTAAAACACCGAAAGAAACTGATGTGATTAGATGAATATAGAAGAAAGGAGCTGCATCCTTTGCAACGCTAAAAATTAACAAAGCTGGATGAAAATGTGTATTAACAAAGCTGGAAGAAAATGTGTAAACTATTTTATTACAAAAAAAAAAAAAAACATATAGAACTTGCTAAATTATGATTTAATATATGAATCTGTGAATATATTTGGGTTTAAGTAAGTTGCTTTTACATAAAAATATTTAAGATGTAAAATATTTAAGATGTAAGAATGTTTGTTATTTAAGTCGTAAATCAGTTATATTATTAGTGAAAAGGACCTTATGCAATATAAAATATTTTAACATATTGATAGTTATATACTAAAAAAATCCCTCCCTTGTTTTCACCACTCACATGCATTATATTTACGCCTTCATCCCATGGGGGAAGGCAGAAACTATAGAACGCCACATGCTATGTATCTGTATATCGTCCATTTGCAATCGTTTCTACTCAAACGTAAACTATAATTACTAAAAGAATCTTGAAGCGAGTACAACTCAACTGACTTTCTGAAAACCCTTCAGAAAGAGCCCTCTTTCTGTTCCCATCATGTGCCTGCTCGTTCCTTAAACAAAAATTAAACGCGCTCATATCACCATAAAAGGTTTTATGATTATTCTATTTGCTTAGATAAGGGTAATAGGTACAGGGCTCAATTAAGTATAATAACCTCATACGCATAATATACATGTCGCTTTGTCAGCTTAATTCTCCTACTTGAATATTATTATCATAAAAAAGGTACGCGCGTCCGCACTAATAACTGTATCATGTAATAAAGTGTTCAAACAACTTTGACCTGTAAACCAAGCACATAAAGAAGAAAATTCTAGTTTACTAATATTCATTTGGGTGTTTTCCTGCAGGGCACTGTACTAGATATCAAGAGTGGTCTCGCTACGCCACATTATGTCATAATTAGAAGAAATTGCGACGGCATTATAGTGGAAGCGCTAAGAGGATTCAAAATCTCGTTTAAGTATAAGGTATGTGGTTAACATAAGCTTAGGAATACACAGGGAAACTATAAAGCAGTTTTTAGTATTGGAATTTAGCTAAAAAGAGCTTGTTTACGACGTCGCCCTAGACGTCGTCTCATTGTTTGCCTCCTTAAATTGTCCGTCGCGGAATATTAGTATTACACAAATACCTGTCATTGATATTAAAATATCGCTTGAATGGCGCCTAAAGCCGTAACATTTTAAATAGCCCGGTTCGAACATTGTTAAATAAAATATTAATAATTCCGCTATCGAATGAAACCGAAAACACCCGGTAAAGTACCATTGAAGTTCTCAAACAGCTATAAACACACGAAGCACGATTTTTTAACGGGCATTGTGTATTATTTGGTGTGTGTTCTGCTGGCCTAGTATATAAATCGTGTAATGGGTGGTATAAGCAAGCAAGTTGCCAAATAATTCACACACAAAGTGCTATAATAGGCTGGGGAGCGGGCGGGCATAAACAATAAAATGCTATAAAAATTCACAGGGAAAGTGATTTTACCGTAACAACGAGCAAAGGCTTTTTACAGTCCACATTATGATAATAAACGTGCCTTTAATTTTGTATGGTTAACGTTTTTAAGCACATTAAGGATCGATTTCGTGGCTTGCGCTAATTTTGAGGCACCCGGGGACGTATTTATGCGATATTTTCACCTATGACGCCCGTCATAAAATTTTAATTATGCAGTGCTCCATTATCGCCTGAACACGTCAGGAAAGACGTTAAAATGGTTTTTGTAGATACTTAGTTCTCCAACACTGTTGAAATAATATTCATATAATACCAGCTGGATTTTTTATGGTCTAGACGGTAACCGGGTTAATGGTGTAAAAGTCTATGGCACAGAATTATTATCTACAATATCACAAAAAAAAAAACATCATGAGATTTAAAAAAAAATGGGCAGGCCTTGCTACGATGCTTCAGTTTAAGAATCGAATGTAAAAAAAGAGATTTAATATTTAATTTAAGGAAAAAGAAATAACTTTAAAATAGAAATTCTATTTCTTTTAGGGCATAACTAACTGTTTTTGTAAAGAAGGTATAAAAATGAACCAGTATGTTTAAAAAATACCAAAGATAAAAACCATTTATTCATGAACTACTCCACTGATAACTTATTTTATCTGAACAAGAAGATCAGCTGAAAATAAAACACTATTCTTATTGGGACCCAGGGAATCTTTGATACCGGAGTGCCGCCGCCGTCGACTTCCCATTGTATTGCCACGTCTTAACTATTAGCATAATTGCCAGAATGGACTCGGAGGCCCAATAAGCCAGTTGTTTTAGAACTAAAATATCTTGATAGATACGGAATAATCTATATCTATACTTAATACTTATATAAAGCTGAAGAGTTTGTATGTTTGTTTGAACGCGCTAATCTCAAGAACTACTGGACCGATTTGAAAAATTCTTGCGTTGGATAGCACATTAATCCAGGAAGGCTTTCAATAGCAGCGGAGCATAAATAACTCCACGCGGACGAAGTCACTGGCTTTTATTATTATTATTTTTTTTTATATATTATAAACTAGCACTTGACCGCAATCCTGCCTGATGGTAAGCAGTGACGCAATCGTTGATGGTAAAGCGCACTAGTTTTTTAAGAGCGTATTCACTCTAGCCTTGAAGACACTCAAATTGTAGTCTGACGGAAACACCGCCGCTGGCAAATTATTCCAGTCCCTCGATGTACGCGGTATAAAGGAGGAGGCGAAACGCTTCGTCCGGATCGTAGCGGTGTTAACAACGTAAGGGTGGAAACCAGCCGTACGACGGGTCGTCCGCTGGTGGAACGGAGATGGGGGAATTAAATCATGCAATTCCATCGCACACTCCCCGAAATGCATCCTATAGAACACCGAAAGGCTGGCTACTCTACGCCTGTGCTCTAGGCTTTGGAGACCAACTCGAGTTAGATCAGGGTCACCAATCAGCCTTTTTGCACGTCTCTCCATTTAGCTGTGAAGTAAGTGATATTACTTAGCTGTGGGTGATATTAATAATATTATGTGCGAGTACGTGGATCACTTATCTCTAGTGAGTATTACGTTTATTGTGTTTATTCTCATTATAATTTTAATGGGCTACTTGATGTACTGATTCGTGTTAAAATAACAACTTCATTGCACTCTCTGGAATTCCAATATATACATAGTTTTGCTTTACCAACCTTTGTGTAGTTAATCAAAATAAACACTGAATTTAGGTATTGTGTAAAATTATGTTAATCTTAGAGTATTTTATTTCCAACGCAAAAATAATTTTTCAATAGTTCCTGAGATAAGCGCGTTCAAACAAACAAACAAACAAAGTTTTCAGCTTTATATATTCGTATAGATATAGATATGAATCGTGTTATTGTAAACCCGGTCGGTCTAGTATGTAAATATCGCAAAGTGTAAACTTTGATTAAATCCGTTTGATGTAAGATGTCACTTTCAATAGATAGATAGAAATAATAAGTTATAATAATAATAATAGAATATTAAGTGGTATTTACCATCTACTGCAAGGGGTTGAAGACAGGAAGGAGCCAGGGCCGCGGGTTGTCTGAAGAAGATACTGTGGCCCTAGCGCACAGGCTAATGAAGAAACACGAGTGGGTATTCGTCAAAGTCTGACACGCTTTATTATTCATCAGGGAGGGGTCTTGTGACGATTTCTCACCCAAAGAAGGAGATGACAGCTTACTTCACAGTCACAGTGAGATTTTTCCAGACTAACCGAAGTAAAGTTCCTTAGTTTCATATCGAAGTTCAAATATATTATAAAAACTGTCCGATTCGCAAAGGTATTGTTTGGTATCGATAAGTGATTCTACTAATGTACACAAAGCCGGGCTAAACTTAAAAAAAATCACACAAATAAAAAATAAATATTATTTTGCAGAAGGAGGTAATTTAATACATGTGCGGTAGGCAATACATGAGCCGGTGAAGGGGGGCAGGGCACGCGACACATGATTGCAACGTTCATAATAATACCGTCGAAAAAAGAGTTGTCACTTTTTTTAAAAATATCAAATTTTGGGAATGTTGAAATTAAATCGCGGAAGAAAAGATTATTTCAAAATTCATTAGTATTGTTAGTATGATGATTATGTAAAATTTCATATTTTATTAGGTCATGTGTTTACCTAACCTGTATTATCCTTATGGGTCGGATGGGATTTCCTTTAGATATTGTGTATTATATCTAACATAAATAAAATATTACCCAAAAAAGTGAAATCACCTCTCAAGTGAAAAAGTAGGTAGTACCAGCCCTCCTCCAGTTGGCCTTAATAACCTGTTTGAGATGACAAACGAGTCACACCCGTTAAGGTGGTTATTAGATTCTATGACGGCACTCTACACGTTGCATGGATTTCAAATTGGGTCTTCATAGTAAAAGGGCTCTTCTTTTTAAGATGCGGTTTTTTAGGAAAGCGGCGACCGCCAATTTCTTTGCGCCTCATGTTTACATATGTTTATTTTTTAAAGTGTGTTTCTTTGTAAAATTGACAATATATGTTTTGTTTATTTTCTGCACACGGCCATAATCTTTCTCTTAATCTTTTATGTCTGAAAATAAACGATTTTTTTTCTTTTTATTTTTTTTATAATGTCCAAATTCAGATGCCCAACTAGCATGAACGCGCAACGGCCGAAACGGCGACGCCAGCATATAATTGTTTTGATACTTTGTTTCCCATATTTAATAGTAGAAACTTGTTTACAAATGTGACTTATTTTCATCGATACAATTTTAAGTGTTCCATTTTATGTTATCTAAATATCAGTGTAATGTAGAAAACTAGATAAAAAGCTGTCAAAACGATAAAATATCATGTTAAAACCAACATGAATCAATCCACCAACCCGCCCGCTATGGATGGATTCCGGCCCACTTCCTCTCACCTTGAGGAGGCCAGTGGCCCAGGAGAGGGAAAATTATATTACCGTAGGTGGTATTATGATTATTTTATCACTTATTTAGCTTTTAATGATGTCACGATGTTTATTCGTGATGTTGTCACAAAGCAAATTTTATTAAAGATTATTATAAAATAAATGTTAAAAATATTAAGTAATATTTAATGTTAATGCAGATTATTCTTCGTCCTGCTAAATCTCGCCGGTTAGACCAAGATTTTGAAGAAGAAAAAATTTTGATAAAGCACACAACAGTTGGCTTTGTGTATTTGCACTGAAATGTTGACGCTCCTTGCGGATTATGAGGATTTACTGTTCTGCCACGGAAAAGTATTGCGCAGGAACAAAGGGTAGGTAAATTTTAATAAAAAACTTAGTAATACTCTGCATAAACAATGTTTTTCGATGGTAAAGGAAGGAAATTAATAATTCTAACATATTTTATCATTTAAAAGACAGAAATAATCTAGAGATCTCTAGATCTTCAACGCAAGTCGCAAACCTTACAATACATATGTACACCTGTTCATAATAACGCATCTTAATACACAAACAGCTTAATATGCTAGTGAGGCAGCCCAAAAATTATTCTCATTAGCTTATCTTCGCAGCGAAATTTTGAATTTAGTCTTATCTCAAACGACAGGGCTAAACAAGCGCGCTACGCCGGCTACGGCGTAGCTATCAGCTACGACGTAGCTATTCAGCTACGAGAGAAGGTTAACGTAGTACGTGCCCCTGTTGTTGAGCATGCTTCACACTGATAGCGTTTTGTACGAAAAAGGTTTCTTATTTAACATGTAGGGCATCTCAGATTGAATATACAGCCTTCAAATAAATATATTCATAGTTATACGCTCGAAGTTTTAGATACCTAAATCATTATCATGCCTAGTTTTTTTTTACCAAATATATTGGGTTCTTCCAGTTTAACTGGCTACCGGTGCAGTGGCGGCGTAGCATAGGTTGGCACCCGGGGCGACTTTCTATTGAGCACCCTCAAAATAAAACGACAAATAAATATTAAACGTGTTTACGTGACTTTATTTTGCTAAAACACTCAATGATATTATCATCAGAACTCCGAACCTTGGATCTATGCCCCCGATAACGCCTGAGGAAGTCCAAACTGCTCTTCGTCGCATGGCGAATCGGAAAGCTGTCGGAGCTGACGGAGTCCCCATTGAGGCCTGGAAGGAGATGGGTCCTCGCGGTGTGGGCATGTTAACGAACTTCCTGAACCGCATGCTCTTGTACGGCAAAATCCCGAACCAATGCAGGCTGAGTATTATCACTCCAGTCTTCAAAGGTAAGTGCTCGGTACAGGGGTGTGGTAATACCCGCGGTATAAAAGTCATTTCCCACACCATGAAGACCTTTGAGAGGATTTTAGACTCCCGGATCCGGCAGAAGAGTGCTGTTTCGACGTGTCAATATGGGTTCCGTCCAGGGTATGGAACCATGGATCCTATCTTCGCCCTAAGGATCACCATGGAGAGATATGCTAATCTGTTGGGCGCTGAGGTCCTAAGGGGTACCAAAAGCCTATGTTGACATAATTCGAGACATGTACCTCCTTCCGATTGCGTTGTTAGGACCGCTTTTCTTGAACCCTTCCCCATCACCGTCGGAGTTCACCAGGGATCCGTCCTTAGTCCGTTTCTGTTCAGCGTGATATTGGACGTCTTGTAAGACAGCATCAATTCACATGAGCAACCTCCCTGGCTGCTCATGTATGCTCACGGTAACGCGCTGGCAGACGCGGACATGGAAAGGTTGGTGCGGCGGGTGAATGTGTGAAAGAATTCGCTTGAGAACGGAGGTCTTAAACTCAATGTGGCGAAAACGGTGTACATGGTCAGCAACACGACAGACCCTATATCTTTGTGCATAGGCGGAGATTTGGCCGAGTGCACAGACCAGTTTAAATACTTGGGGTCTGTGCTCCACGCGTCCGGCGACATTGATTGCGACGTTAAGGCACGCATTTCCGCAGCTTGGGGAAAATGGCGTGAGGTGACAGGTGCCATTTGTGACTCCAAAATGCCGGGTTAAGCTTAAAGGACAGGTCTATAAGACCATCATTAGACCTGTCCTTCTGTATGGCAGTGAGGCGTGGCCTGTGCTTGAGCGACACAAACAGGAGCTGCATGTCACGGTGATGAATATGCTGCGGTGGATGTGTGGAGTTACGCGGAAAGACCTCATCAGGAACTCCCGCATCCGTGGCAGTCTTCGTGTCCGTGACATGACAGGCAAACTGCAAGAGGGTAGCCTACGCTGGTACGGTCACGTCTTACGAAAACCGGCATGTTACGTGGGAAATAAATGTTTTGACATGGGCCGGAACAAGCGTGGTAGACCAAACAAGTGCTGCTTGACGTTATAAGAGATGACATGCGTGCCAACAATCTCACACCACGGGATGCTAGAGATCGTGCGAAATGGAGGAGAGGGTGTAAGAAAGCGGACCCTGGGCTCCAACGCGAAAGCCGCGGATGCACCCGGGATTATACGCTTGGATGATGATGATGATGACTCAATGAAATTATCAAAATTTACTTTCCTCTCCTTTTCAATGAACAATATGGATAGACTGGAAAGTCGTGTTTGGCTCATTGTAGATCTTAAGTAAGATTTTGTCACCCCTTGATGCTTGGCACCCGGGGCGGACCGCCCCCACCGCCCCCCCTTTACGCCGCCACTGTACCGGTGAATACCAATATTTTACATGGAGCGATTGCCTATCTGACCTCCATATCCCAGTTACAGGGTCATCATCATTATCAACCTTTTTATCGTTCCACTGCTGGGCACAGGTCTCCTCTCATACAGAGAAGGATTGAGCGTAATCACCACGCTTGTTCAATGCGAGTTGGCGATTTCAGACTTAAAGTCCAGGTTTCCTCAAGATGTTTTCCTTCACCTTCAGTCATTGGTGTCCGAGACATACTTAGAAAGTACATATAACTTTAGAAAAGTTACATTGGTACTTGCCTGACCTGGAATCGAACCCGCGCACTCATACTTGAGAGGCTGGTGTTTTAACCACTAGGCCACCGACACTTTTTATAGGGTCATATTACCCAATAACTTGAATGTGGAGGCCTCGGAAGGAGATATATCTTGGTAAAACTGGTTGTCAGACTTTCGGTCTTCTGACTACCCATAACCACTGTAAAGATCTACGAATGACAGCCGGGATCAGCTTGACGTGATTTCCCAGGCACGAAAGGGTTTCGGTGTGTAAAGATGGTGATCCATCTACAACCAACCGTGGCAAGCGTAGCTTGACCTAATCGATCGTCCTGTGCAGCTGTTATTATTTAGCCACAAATCCCTCAGCACTTCTCTTTTATAGGCTTAATACGGCTTAATTCTCATATAACAGGCTTTTCCTATTATGTTATGGACTCTTTCTTAAAGGATTGGCCCACAATTCCAGCAGACTGGAAAACGTGGAAAGAGGTAAAGGAGGCATTTACCCGACAGTTGAACAATACAGGCTTAGTATAATAGTGAGAAAGTTTCTACAATGGGAATCAGAAAACCCACATCAAAACACAAATACGTTACCATCTTCTGAGCAATCTTGTTTGTGTGACTGCACTTAATTGAACTGATAATCATTTAGCTTAAGCCCGTGTTTATAGCTTTTTCCGGCTAGCCAAAATTATAAATTTTATTCATATTTTTTTTATAATTTGTTAATACGAGTATCTTAGGTAAAATCAATTATTCATTTTTTAAATTGTAAACTTTTATCTACTTTGAGCATTTTTGTTGGATGGGGAAGCATTGAATTCGCGTGAGCGTGACCGACTTGACACCTTGATAGTTTCTTGCTTTCGTGTATTATTTGTATTTTAATCAAATCAAATCAAAATTGTTTATTTCAAATTAACCATCCGTTGGTTCTATTGAATATTCAATGTCGGTCAGTCCAAGAAAAGTGAAGCTAAATTGCACGTCTCAAAGCGTAGATCTCTATGGAGAAGAACGTGCAAGAAACTCCATGGACACTCTTTTAAAATCATAATATAGTTTACATTTCTTCGTTACATATTTCATTCATTTTCGTTACATTTTTCTTCATTTTGTATAAATAATTATAATAATGATTTCAGTTTAAGCTTCTCACTGGCGATGTCGGCCAGTCCCATGACTGCTAATTAGTGCTTGACCGCGATCCCGTTGATGTAAGCAGTGATGCAATCGTTGATGGTAAAGCGCGCTGATTTATTAAGAGCCTATTCACTCTAGTTTTGAAGACACTTAAATTATAATGAGGTTTTTTCTCTGTAGCTACATTTACAAGATTGACGATATTATTAACAAACAAATCATCATCGTAACTATCATCTGCCTAGCCTTTTCCCAACTATATTGTGGTTGGCTTCTAATTTAATCAAACAAATAAGATAAGATTATCACCGACATAGCTCTTCGAGTCGCTAAAATGAAGTGGCAGTGGGCGGGGCACATTGCTAGTAGAATCGATGGCCGATGGGAAAGTAAGGTTCTGGAGTGGCGGCCACGTACCGGAAGACGCAGCGTAGGGAGGCCCGCAACAAGGTGGACCGATGACCTGGTGAATGTTGCGGGAAGCCGATGGATGTGGGCAGCATAAGACTGGTCGTGTGTGGAAAGCCTTGGGGAGGCCCTTGTCCAGCAGTGGACATCTATAGGCTGAAGAAGAAGATAAGATTATATTATACTAGTTGCCGCCAGCGACTTCGTTCGAGTGGTTTAGTTATGCTCCGCTGCTATTCATCGCAGCGTGATATTATATAACCTAAAGCCTTCCTGGATTAATGGGCTATCCAACGCAAAAAGATTATTATAAATCGGATCAGTAGTTTCTGAGATTAGCGCGTTCAAACAAACACCCAAACAAAGAAACAAACTCTGCAGCTTTACATATTACTATAGATTTTTCATGGACTGATCGATAAAGATTGCTGATTCTCGTCTGTTGACGGATGCCTTGATACAATTTCGAAATTAAGATATTACCGTAACAAAATTTAAGGAATGTGATTATTTGACGAATGTTTACATCCAAATGTGTGTGGAAAGAAGGCGTACATTTTCGTTAAAGCTATATGTAGAAGGAGCACCTGAAATGTTCGAGGATAAAATCCGTACATTAGATTTTACTTTACTTCCCTACATATTATAATGTCATTTTTAGTGTGTGTCTCTATGAACTGATGGATTTTGCGACTCATTATTCAGAGGGTTTATTAGCATTAGCCTTATAATTATAGTATATATATGTAAATATAGAATAAAATATCAGCCAGTGCGGAATCTGTAACAATGAATGCAACACGTGTGATTTCACTTCTAAAATTCTTCGGTTTTAAAAATACATTTTTTTTAAATAATATAAACTAGTGCGTGCTTGACCATGTTCCCGCCTGGTGGTAAGTAGTGATGCAATCGTTGATGGTAAACCGTATTACTTTATAAAGAACATATTGACTCTAGCCTTGATACACTTACATTGAAATCAGACGGTACGATTGTTCCAGTCCCAGTATAAAAGACTAAGCGAAGCGCATCGGTGTTGGTAGCGGTATTCAAAATAATATTGTATTTTTTTATGTTTTTTTAAAGACTTTTGTCAAAATTGACCATGTCGCTCTGTAACAACTATACTTTGTGTACTTAGTTACATAAAATGATTGTTATATGTATATTTTATAAATTATTTTAGCCGCATCTGACATAGGAGAACTTAAAATTAGGGTTGTAACGGAGGCTTGTTAGCGGAGGCGGAGGCGGATGCGGAGGCGACGAGACTCACCTCCGCGGATGCGAAGGTTAACGGAGGCGGAGACGGAGGTGAAAGTACATATAGAAAAAATTGAAATTTATGATTAGTTACAACAATTTTTTTATTTTAAATACGTACATACATTAATAGTAGTATACTTGGTAAAAAAAATATTACCTTCTTGTAATGAACATTAAGGAGAAACAAATTGTGTTTGCCGCATTCCCGCCTCGCACTAGTTGATTCTTGACCATTTCGCGCTCAAACGCGGCCGGACGGTTGATATTTATTTTATAAATACGTAAATAAACCTCCGTTATAACTCCGCAAAAATTCTGCGGAGGCGGAGGCGGAAGCGAAGATACGATTTCTTGCGGACCTTCCGCAGTAACGGAAGCAGAGGCGAAGCTCCGTTACAACCCTACTTAAAATAATATTACAGACTCCAGTATTACAAGATTTAGGTAACAATCTTCTGAGGCGTTCGCCACGTGCACACTCCATCAACAATATTGTTGTTGAACACATTTTGATTGCGAAGGTATTGCAGTGCAGTTTTCTGTGATAAAGCGTTTTTTTTTATATAATTTACGAACCATTATTGCCCTAGGGAAATAGGGTCTAGGATTATATGTTTTTTATATGTCAGAAGCTAGCTAGAAGGTTCATTTGGTCATTACCTATGATACTCCTTAAAAAATAATTAGTTTTTACAATGTTTTAAGCTTACATAACACTGTAAGTTAGAGCTCTACTACTAGTAGTAGTAGCCCTTCTATGACGTACATTATCATCCTAATTAAACCTTCGTGAAAAAGGGATACTGCTATTCTTCCTGTACGTACAGACCACAACAGGTCAAGCTAACCGAAACTGTCAAATATTCCCAATCAACATAGAGCCTTAAAGCTTTACTTCAAAAGTTGAAAATCTAATAAAGATATCTGACAGATTGTAGTAGCTTGATATGCTGTCGTCTGTACATGGCTTAAATTTTTCATTTAACTTTATACATACCTATCTTTATTTGTTCAACATAATATTTGTAACAAAAGCTTATTCTGAGACGACCAATTGTGAGAAGCCCTTCGGCAAAATAATCTAGATCGAAAGGTCAGATCTTACTGTCTGTACTTATAGCAAATAGCTCCTAGCTACATTATTATTTAGATAGCTACATTTATACTCAAGTCTAAGTAGACTTGAGTATAAATGTAGCTATCTTGATCTAAAGGCTACTAAAAACATGCAGTATGAGTTTCAGTTTATGTAGTCTCATTTCTGAAAAAGCTGTAGCGTTTTTAAATGTTATGGATTCAAGACTGTTTCATTTTGTTTATAATGACTTTGATACCATTTCAAACGAACCCGAATATTGAAGTCTATGGGCTTCCGGGAGTAACAGTAATTGTTTGCCAAATTTTCATTAAAGTAACTGAACGCAATCAACACATAAACTTTGTAAATGAATAAATATTTTACTTATACTTTATTATTATTTATTTATTTAGGTAAAGAAATAAATGGAACAATGAATAAATTACTTATATCTTTGCCCGTTCAACATCATATTTATTTATATTTAAAATATTTATTATTAATAACCCACCACATCATAAGAATGTCAGTTAATTAAAATTAAAGTTACCTTTATAAATTTTATTACAAACATTTACCTTTAAATGCAATATTCGCCATTTTGACGACGGTGAAGAAATATTTTGTACCAATGAACCCCGTAATTTAAGTGTCAATCCCATTGGATTAAAAAGTATTTGATCTGTTATTTTGATGTATAAGCTAAATTATTATTGCGTGGAATAGTAAAGAATATCCATCCATCCATCTCCACAAAGTTTCACGTTAATATTATTAAGAAGGATTTCTGCCTGCGTCAGACTAAACTGACGCTAATTCGCCAGTTCAGTTTTTCCTCTTCATTTATGGGAGGCTTAATAGAGGCTGTCATTACCGACGTAACTGTTGAGTGGAGTAAGTTGTAACTTACCGTAACTTGTAGGCGAACGACTTGGAGGTTAAGTTGCCAAGTGCTAGGGTTTATATAGAATGTCTACACTTTCACTGGTTCATGACTTTTACCGGATATACGGTAATAACTTGCTTTGTTGCTCTCCCTAAAGTGAATATAAAATAAAACTTTGTTTGAATTGTTTGATGAACTTTGTAATATGCCATGAACTGAAGGTAGTGAAGAAATAAATTTTTATTAATACATATGACAGTTTGACGGTATTTTATGTTCTTAATGGTAGGTCAACGAAAAGTTTTTGTAATTTCGTGGTATTACGCTCGTTTTTGTAAAAACTGTGGCGCCGCCGATTAATTTAAATTAAAAAATAAAATAAAATACTGTTTAATATGTACACCATAGGTATAAAGTACAGAACATAAATATGAAGATTGTACAAAGGGTGATACAATGGGCGGTCTTATCGCTAAGGTCGATCTTTTACATACATCGTTTGGATGGAATACTAAGGAGAAGGAAAGAGAAATAATGTAGGTAGTCTACAGTGTACTATTTACATAGATTATACAATAAATATGTACATATAGTGTATCATACCAGTTTAAATAAATATATACATCTAATTAATAAACATCATAGAAGAGCAAGTAAAAAATAATGGTATGTAATATGTAATGTTTAATGATATGTAATAATTGCTTTTTATTTGTAGTTTTTTTTTCTATTACATTAAGAAAAGGACAGAAGATAAACTATAGTTAAGTCCTGTCAAATTAAGATACTTGATGAGATAATAAACATAGCGATTAAAAATAGAACTTTTGTATGAGTTAATAAAATATATAAAATAAAAATAAATATATACGGACAAATCACACAGATTGAGCTAGCCCCAAAGTTAGTTCGAGACTAGTGCTATGGGTTACTAACTCAACGATACTATATTTATAATAGATACATACATACATAGATAAACATCCACACCCAGGCCAATCAGGAAAAGATCGTTTTCCTTCATGACCTGGGGCCTCCACGTCGCAGGCAGGCGTGTTGACCGCTGCGCCACGGAGGACGAAAAATTAATACGTTAAGAGTAATTCATACATCAATAAGCATTATCCTTTTATAAGCCTTTAGCTACGTTATGAATCATATAATTTCCCGTGGCAGTCCATACTTATAGTTTAGTCTAGTCCATACTAGTACTACTAGTACCTATACCCATACTAGTACTTGCAGTATAGTCCATACTATAGCAAAAAACAGTTGGACATGAACATATCAATTCAATCTGCATTGAGAATAAAACATCTTCTTAAACATCGAGAAGTAGCCGTGAACTAAGCTATGTACCAATAAAGTACTTGTACAATATACGATAGATAGGGCATGAACTGCTCAATCCAATCCTCCGACGATCGAATTTATCGCACGAGTTCGTGCGTACAACTGTGATACTGACTGCGGTTACAAGCACACGTACGGAACCGTACAGAACCGCACAACACAGTATTGTTCAAATGTATTGTCACGTTCACTTCTTTGTGGGACGGATTATTGGGTGTCGGCAGATGCATTGTCTGAAGTACCACGTCGGAAACTATATCTTTTGTAATCCTTGGCGCACGACGGTTTATGTTACTTACTAAGCCGGGTCTTATAACACACCTGAATTACGTAGTTTTATGATTTTTGTATTCAGGTGTTTTGCGCTTCATCACTTATGTTTTACAAAAATATATAAAAATAATTAATTAAAAAACCCGACAGCGTAAAAAATTAACCGAACTACATAGGTACCTAATAAAAACAAAAGTCTACAGTCAAAAACAAATTCTATCAAACAAGTCTGGAAGTAAGAAGGATAACTATCAAGGTAATAATATAAAAAAATGGTCTATAGTAACTTAGTCAATAGTAATGACAGTCGGAAACTATTCAAATCTAAAACGGATTTAATTTTTTATTTAATTACTTTGATACTTTTACAATTTGAGTTTCAGATAAACAATTTTAAACATTTTTTATAAATACGTAGTCACTTGAATCGAAAAGTGATGAATTTTAAATGCTTATTCGAAGACAGCCCACTTGACATATTTTGTTGATTTTCATATCCATAACATGGCATCTCATGGGCGCCATTTTGGTTTTTTATCAATTCCATGTCTTTAGTGACACTCGCAGGACTAAGAGGAATCGATTGACGTATGAATCATAAAACTGGGCAGAGGCAAACATACATAGACTGATGAACACATTACCCTCCTTTGCGGCGAGTAGTCGGGTAAAAATACAGTATGTTAAATAACAGAGGGCGTTCCCTTAAACTCGTTAATATATATCATTAATAGATTAAAATAAAAATATCAGCATAGAAAAATAAGCATAAAAAAATCCGAATATAAAAAAATTCTAATTGGAAATAAATTTGAAACCTCCTGTTTTAAATCAAAATAGTAGTCGTCATGTATAAATAAATTGCGACGTTGCCGTCTGAATTTTTATTGAATATTTTCTTATTGGAAAAAAATTTAAAACATTCTGTTTTCGAATGGAAATATTTTTTTTAGCATGTATGTATGCTGTACTATTTCGGGTTAACGGGAACGCCCTCTGTTAGTTAACATACTGTATATAGAAGCCAAAAAGGGAGATTTGTGTTTAAAATTTAAAATCTATCCATACTAATATTATAAATGCGAAAGTAACTCTGTCTGTCTGTCTGTCTGTCTATTTGTTACGCTTTCCCGCTTAAACCTCTCAACCGATTTTGATGAAATTTGGCACAGACGATCTTTAGACCCTGAGAAAGAACATAGGCTACCGTTTATCCCGGAAAAATTTGATATTCCCGAGGGAAATCTAAAAAGCGCGATATAACCGAACTCCACGTGGGCGAAGCCGCGGGCGGAAAGCTAGTACTAATATATAAAGCTGAAGAGTTTGTTTGTTTGTTTTGTTGGAACATGCTAATCTCAGAAGTTACTGGCCCGATTTGTAAAATTCTTTTTGCGTGTGATAGTCAATTAATTCTGAAAGGCTTTAGGCTATAACATCACGCTGCGACCAATAGGAGCGGAGCATAACTAACTCCATGCGAACGAAGTCGCTGGCGGTCGCTAGTTATGAATACAAATTTAAGTTGAAAAGACGACTAGAGACTGAATAAGTAGCATACATATTTTCCTTTACAAAGCCCTGATTTTTAATTCACAGAGTTACCTACTCACTAAAGTGCACGCTACGTACGCCAACTGTAAATCTACACAGCAAAAGGGTATTAGCTACTGGGTTCTTTCTAAGGCACGTTTCTCTCACGTGTTTACTCGGATAGCAAAGCTAGATTTTATCTGTGCTGCTCGCCACTTGCGCTCCACGCCTCGCCCCGATAAAAAACCTCTTTCACGTTCAACCGCCAGCTCAATGGGATATTCTTGTACGGCAGACTATTCTGTACATATTTTATAAGTATTTTAAGCATTTTGTGAAACTGTTTGCGCACAATGGAGCAGTTAAAACGTTGCTTTCATTATCCTTTAAGTCTCAATTTGTTGAGATTGCGTCACCTTATGTTAATATATTTTGAATTTTAATATGATTGACACCAGAACATAACTGTAATGATAAGTAAATCTCACTAAACGCTTAAAATGTTTTGGGTATCAATTATGTATCTAAATCACTTAACGACCGATAATGAAGCTAAGAAATAAAAAAATTCTCAAGATTTTTCACATCTTACTTCATTATAACTGAAAGAAACATAATAAAACCAACATTCTAAATCACTTTTCCACATCAAAAACACTTTCACATCGCACTTACTTTTCAGTATCGTAAATCTCAAGATTATATCACATCTAACCTACTTAGCGGTATTCATCGTGTGTCGGATTTTGTTTGCGGTCGGCCCGGGCACTCAGCGACCGTCGGCGATAAAAGCCTCTTTGTGCCAGCCGTGTATGGAGCCACGAAATAACTCTTTCAATGTAAGATTGTGCCCCGGAAAATAGTCAGCGCGCGGATTTTGAATACACTTCGGATCTTCGTACTAAATAGGAGAGGATTTAGGTTCTGTTTTAAGTTTTTTGTTTTATTTATTGTCAACCTTTGTATTTAAAAGTGTTGAACTTCTAAAAGTTGTTACGCTGAGAATTGGAATAAAAATGTTCTTAACTTTAAGTTAACTATTTTTCACCAAGTCTTTCCACGTAAAGTTATCATTAGATAGGTATTTTAAAATATTGAGAGGTTACAACGACGAGATGAGGCGATTTTTTAATTTAGGTTTTCTTTTGCAAGATATTCATGTGTCGGTATCGCTCTAATAACTAAACAATTATCTTGAAAATCAAAATCAAAAATTTCCCTGAAACTGTATCTCCCCTCAGATTTCTGGAACTGGATTTATTTGATTGAATGGTCTCAAGCGTCGCCGTTACGATCGTGAGGTCCATACTTGGATTCTCTGGCCGGGCAAAGCGTCGTTGTGGTTGTCTATAAGGAAATACTCAGCTGCAACCCGGAAATTGGAACTAGTGACAGTAAATGGCAATATGATCGTCCCTTATTATAAAGTTGGAACCTACAAAGAATCAGAATTCTGCCACTGCCTATGAAAAACAAAATATTATATTGTGTTAGTGAATTAATTTCAGAGATACTAGGCCTTTTAGAAATGTCTATAACTGTAATTATCCAGATTAACCGATAGAAAATACCTATGGTATTAAGTCTGTCTTGTTCGTATATGCGCTTAAAGTATTAAATAATTCGATAAACTTAAGCTTCATAATAAAAACTGATGATAAATCTGTTTGCATTAATAACTTTAGGTTCGTTGGAACATGATAAAAATACAGTAACTTGATGGAAGATTTTGACCAGGTCTAATGTTAGAGCCTCTTTTATTATGAGATAGCTATAGTTTATTTTAAAAATAATTGTAAAAAATAAATGAAGTTTACCATCTAAAACAAAACCGAAACCAAACCTAACTACTTTGAAAACGATGTATGGTTCAGAGATAGAATTATTAAGTTTATTCGTAAAAGTACATGCAAGTAGTTTGGATGCTAATCCGCGGTTATAGTGCTACGGCAGCTATTGATCAACTAACAAAGAATCAATATTAACGTAAGTAATACAAATCGCAAAGTAGGTCGCGACATAAGCAAATAATGCCTGTACGGAACCGTACAAGCGATTTATTTAAAACGTGTATTTACTTTATATTATTTTATTTATAACGTTTTTCGATAAAATCTATATCTATACTAATATATAAAGCTGAAGAGTTTGTTTGTATGTTTGTTTGTTTATTTGTTCGCGCTAATCTCGGGAACTGCTGGTCCGATTTGAAAAATTCTTTTTGCGGTGGATAGCCCATTAATCCAGGAAGGCTTTAGGCTACATAACATCACGCTACGACCAATAGGAGCTGAGCATAACTAATTCCACGCGTACGAAGTCGCTAGCGGTCGCTAGTTTTAAATAAATCGTTTTCAAATTAATTTGCAGCAGTTGTACATATTGCTCGTTTGTAAGGCGTGGTACGCTACGCCATCCGCCTTGTTGTTGTAACTACTACTCAACACGTCGACAACACTCCTTTCACGTGCTTTATTAAATTGAAACCCTACACTCGAAATGTTATTTCCGTCGAAGATATTGGAAACGGCATTTGCAGTTTCATTTGAGTGTATTCAATTCCCGGCTGTAGTCAGTGGGTATTCTATCGAGTTGCGAATCTTAAATGGAAGGAGGCGTTCTGTTATATGAATAGAAAATTATTCATTTCGTTCGCTTTGAAGAGCTTGGGTTGGTGGTGAATGTTTCAAGGGTTAGTAGTGAATTTCTTTTTGAATTGTATCTTAGAAGTTTATTTGAAAAGGGTAGAGATAGATACAAAAGGGATTCTAGAAATTAATATAAAAATATCTACAGTGAACAAAATCGGCAAAGTGCGAGTCGTGTTATATATAGCTGCGTCGCGCGGTTTCACCCGCGTAGGGTTCGATAGGTTTTTTGATATGCTCCCCTCCTATTGGTCGCAGAATAATGTCGTATTATATCGACTGAAGCCTTCCTGGACTAATGGGCTATCCAACGCAAAATAATTTTTAAAATCGGCCAGTAGTTTCCGAGTTTAGCGCGTTCAAACAAACAAACAAACTATTTAACTTTACATATTAAGTATAGATTAAGTATAGATTATGTGTGTAGCAGTACACAAAGACATAATATTATACATAAAACAAACGAGTCAGTTTTAACATCAGTTTTTATTAAGAATTTTAAGTTCATAAAGGAAAAGTAAATTTCAAGTTTCTTTCAGTTTAATTACACATGTTATTGGTATTTTTAGGGTTCCGTACCTCGAAAGGAAAAAACGGAACCCTTATAGGATCACTTTGTTGTCCGTCTGTCTGTCTGTCTGTCTGTCTGTCTGTCTGTCACCACCCTTTATCTCAAGAACGCATGGACGTATCAAGCTGAAATTCACATGAAATACTCGGGTCTATTGTCCCTTTAAGCTGTGAAAATATCAAACTTCTAAGCCAAGCCAATCAAAAGATACAGCCGATTATGTCGATATTTTCATCAAATTTTCGACACTCGCAAAGGAATCAAAACCTACAGGATACTTCCCGTAAACTCAGAATCTTGAAAATTGGCATGAAGCATTGTCATATAATGCAAATATAGGAAAAATTGCGAAAATCACATTTTTTTAGTTATATAATATAATAAACATATTTTAATAAAATGGAACTTACTACCTTATTTCTCACGAACGAATAAAGTTATCAAATTGAAATTTATACCAAATACCTAGGTCTATTGTCCCTTTAAGCTGTGAAAATATCAAACTTCTAAGCCAAGCCAATCAAAAGATACAGCCGATATGTCGATATTTTCAACAAATTTTCGACACTCGCAAAGGAATCAAAACCTACAGGATACTTCCCGTAAACTCAGAATCTTGAAATTTGGCATGAAGGATTGTCATATAATGCAAATATAGGGAAAATTGCGAAAATCACATTTTTTCAGTTATATAATATAATAAACATATTTTAATAAAATGGAACTTACTACCTTATTTCTCACGAACGAATAAAGTTATCAAATTGAAATTTATACCAAATACCTAGGTCTATTGTCCCTTTAAGCTGTGAAAATATCAAACTTCTAAGCCAAGCCAATCAAAAGATACAGCCGATATGTCGATATTTTCAACAAATTTTCGACACTCGCAAAGGAATCAAAACCTACAGGATACTTCCCGTAAACTCAGAATCTTGAAATTTGGCATGAAGGATTGTCATATAATGCAAATATAGGAAAAATTGCGAAAATCACATTTTTTAGTTATATAATATAATAAACATATTTTAATAAAACGAAACTTACTACCTTATTTCTCACGAACTAATAAAGGTATCAAATTGAAATTTATACCAAATACCTAGGTCTATTGTCCCTTTAAGCAGTGAAAAAATCAAACTTCTAAGTTAAAGCGATCAAAAGATACAGCAGTTTATACCGACACCTTAGACGAATTTCCGTCACACGCTAGGGAATCAAAACCTACAAGCAAAGACATTAAAATTATATTTACAATAGACAGGACATCACGAACAAAATTTTATCGACTTAGTTAAAAGTCGCTCAGTCTAGTCTGCGCGTCAGGACGTAATTTGTGTCCACCAAGAATAAACATTTTCTAAGGAAATATGCCATGTTGCGCTTTGTGTTACTGTACATCTCGTTATAGTAAAACGACTGGACCTAACTTCGGAATGTTTTTCTATGAATTATTTATATTTCGTCTGCAATACAAATTTAAAAAAAATCTTAGTTCTAGAAAATTTTCCATTATTGTAATAAGCGCCCTCTATTGTTGAGTAGTTTTACTATTTTCTTGTAGAGATGTAGTAATCTTGTTTATCGATTTAGTTATCGATAATACTTATTAAGATGAATACATTTTGTTGTATTTTATTGACATTTAAAATATAGCTAAATAAACTTAAAATATTACTATATTTCAAGTTTATTTATTATTAACTCTATTTAAACATAATCATATCATATTAATAAACAAAATTGAATGAACAATTACTATTCATTTATCTAGGTTTTTGTTATTTTTGGTTTCCGAATAAAATAATGTCGTAGGGAAAAAGTGGATACGATTTGTCCAGATAGACCGTAGATAAGAAAATTGGCTTCCGTCTCATTCGTCGAAATTATGCTCAATGCATTTTAAAAGAGAAGTTATCTACTTTGGAAAGACTTGTCGAACAAATTTAAAAAAAAAAAAGAATCGGTACCTTGTATTAGAAATGAAATAGTAAGTTACTAATTTCATTACTTTTTTACTTAACCGTAAAAATTGGAATAAAATTTACGGTTAAGTGGATAAGTACATAGATTACATAACTTATTTATAATGAAATATATTCATAAAATATGTAGGTACGTATATGTAGTACAATGATTGCGAGCTACTTTGTGATTTTGAGGATTCCGTACCTAAAAGGTAAAACGAACCCTATTCATGAGACTTCTCTGTTCGTCTGTCCGTCTGCCACCAGGCTGTATCTCATAAACCGTAATAGCGAGACAGTTGTAATTTCCAGAGATTGTGTTAGTATTTCTGTTGCCGCTATAACAACAAGTACTAAGAATAAAAATAATAAAATATTTAAGGGGGCTCCCATACAACAAACGTGAATTTTTGCCGTTTTTTGCTCCATATTAATAACGGAAACAGATAGACGCTTAAAATGTTCACAGAATATTTGGTTATATATTCAAATTACAAATAAATAATTAAAATAAAATAAATCCTGAAGGCGGGCTCCCATACAATAACCGTGATTTTTTTGCCGTTTTTAAAGATAATGGCGTACGGATCTTGTAAAGGTCTTGCTCCAGCAGACTACCATTTTTGTCGTGATTTGGACAATTATCTACGTGACAAGAAGTTTTCTTCCCAGGAGGCAGTTCTGCTTTCACACAGTTTGTGCAGTCTAGATCCTCAGAGTTCTATCACAAAGGCATAAACGACCTTCCTATATATTGATTATAAATGAATTATTTAAAAATTAAAAAATAAGCAATTATTTACATTTTCAGTACTAATCGGCAATTTTAAACTTTAACGCCTATTATATTAAAAGAATTATATAAATAAGAAACTTGTAAACTTGAAATTACCCATAATTATTCTGCTTCCTAATTTTTTGTTTCAAGCTATCATAATGCGAAAAAACATCGTCGTAGTAACTTCTTTGAATATTATCGATAACTTTATATCGAAATGATACAAACCCTACCACAGTTTTTTGCATTGCCATTTAAAAATATTTGCAAACAAACGTGTAAAAAGAATAATTTTGCTAAAAACGAAATGCAAACGAAAATTGCAAAACAAAATGCGCTTTATGGCCTAAAAGGTCTATTACACTCAAAAATCGCAATAAACTGAGCGTTAAAATAATTCGTAAGCATAAAACATCTAAAATGCCAATAGACGGTGTCACGGTAAATGAATAGTAGCGAATAAAATTCTAAAACAGTTTTTGTTTGTACAAGTTTCACTTAATTTATTTACTTTTCAATATTTATTTACCCGATTTGAACTATACTAGGGTATTAAATCGGATCTGGCAACATAAACCACACTGGCCACCTACCGGGCAATAGCTGAATATATTTTATATAAACTTATTTCATTTTTACTATTTGATGTCTCCAATTGTCGATCTAATTTTGCTATATTGTACTAGATGGCGGAACTGAACCATGGGATCACAGTTTTTCTATGCCATTTTGACACATGCCCTCTCTACATATCTTAAATCTCTTTGCCTACAAGGTACTTCCCGTGAACTCAGAATCTTGAAATTCGGCACGAAGCAACGTTATATTATAGTACAGACAGATAAAGGAAAAATTGTGAAAATGATAAATTTGAAGTTACATAAAATATTAAAATATTATTTTACATGACATTATTTTTTTAATAATTATAAACTTACTACCTACCCTTTTTCACATGAACGCGTAGA
Organism: Sesamia nonagrioides; assembly: GCA_017933935.1. Lineage (NCBI taxonomy): Eukaryota > Metazoa > Arthropoda > Insecta > Lepidoptera > Noctuidae > Sesamia > Sesamia nonagrioides. The sequence goes on along the minus strand of JADWQK010000137.1, from coordinate 482,996 downwards.
GATATTAAAGTTGAAATTCATATCAAACACTTCTTAAATCTAATTGCCTCTAAACTGTGAAAAATTCTAAATCAATGCTAGTATTATAAATGCGAAAATAACTCTGTCTGTCTGTTACGCTTTCCCGCCTAAACCTCTCAACCGATTTTGATGAAGTTTGGCACAGACAATCTTTAGACCCTGAGAAAGAACATAGGCTACCTTTTATCCCGGAAAAATTTGATGTTCCCGAGGGGAATTTAAACAGCGCGATATAACCGAACTCCACGCGGGCGAAGCCGCTGGCGGAAAGCTAGTACGTCATAAATTGTAAACCGCTACGTTTGTACGGCGGAACCCTCGGTGTGCGAGTCCGACTCGCATTTGGCCGGTTTTTTATTTATTTGGCTTATCAACAATCGGATACGTAGCTATTATTTTATTTATTTGGCTCAAGAACAATTGTAAACACTGGTACTATTTCATTTATTTGGCTCAGCAATAATTAAATACAGTTACCACTGTATTTAATTAAATTCTTTTATTTGAGCCAAATAAATTAGAAACGAAACTTGGAGTTGGCTTTTCCTTTTTGAAGGAAGATATAATAAAAGTGTTCCTCTCCCACTGGAGGTGTAGCAACTAGCACGTTGCACTCCATATTGCGGGGTCGAATTTCCAACGAATTCCATTTGAATTTCAGCCCGGATGCATAGATCGCTAAGCATCCACTACGTTGCATGACACTCAAATAAAAGTGTATTTGTTACCAACGGCTGAATACGAGATATAGAATGCGTATTTGAACTACGTAGGTACAGACGACAGCACATCAAGCTACTAAAATCTGTCGGATTTGTTTATTAGATTTTCAACTGTATCTTTATAACATTAAGGCTCAACGTTGATTGAAATATTTGTCAGTTTCGGGTAGCCTGACCTGCTGTCGTCCGTACTTGAAACTAACGTTCTTGAAAATTATGGTATGTAATTGTAGCACGCTATTTATAACAACTGCTTTAATTTTGCCAGTTCAACAGCAATTATTGTGTTGTTGACGTTTTCTAAGCAGACAAATGTATGTAACATAGAGCTATGGATTAGTAACATCCTACAAAATCATTCGAATTAAGATTAATGGTGTGTTTCGCAATTATGTTGCAGGTTTGTTTTTCTGCTTTCTGAGCTAGTTTCTGCGCTAGCATGAGACAATTGTTAGATAAATAACTGCCCAAAAACTTTCAAGAAGACCATCTTTTATTTCACCTTCACCATCTCTTTTGACATCTTATAATTTATTATTTTACAGGCAATAACAGTTCTTGTCCATATTGAACTAAAGAAAGGAGGAAAATAATTATTATTTCCAATTTGTGTTTTTATTTAAAATTTAACAACGTTTTGAAAAAAGAAAGAAGAAATACGGAGAGAATTATCTAGCTCCTATAATTATCATCATCTTTACAGTCGAAAGACGTCCACAATTGAATATAGGCATCCGCCAAGCACCGCCATATCTAAACGGTTCTATGAGTTTTTTGTCATCAGTGTGAGTGGGAACGCAACCAAATTAGTTTTGTTTTAGGGCGCGTGTGGCGCCTCTGTAGCTTACATAGCTGTCGTCTCTTCCCGTTCCTTTTTGTCCATGTTGAATCATATGTACTTATTAAAACTCTGATTAAAATTATAATACAGTTTAATTATTTACCACAACCACGCATTATATTCCTTTAATCAGTCCATCGTGAGGCTTTCCAACGCTATGTTTCCGGTGATGGCTTAACATTGACCATTGTGTACCGCAAACGTTACTCCCCAGAATTATGAGATAATAAAATAAAAATCACTCCACCATCCATAACACCTCACAATAAAATCCAAGCCGTGTCGGACACAATTTTTTCAGAAGGTGAAACTACAAAGGGTGCTTAGTTAACTGTAATGTATGCCGCGTGTAAACTCAATGATAAATGCTTGATACGCGCGGGACACGCTACACGCTACACGGATCGGCTTTTAACGTCGCTGTCCACCTGCGCCCTTATTCAGAATACCCACCGCCATTTTATATTCAAACCACATCCAACAAAAGTACTGACGCACTCATCATACCATTTTGATGTTCAACAAATTGAAAGAGGCTTTCTGTTTTGATTATTCTAACTTTATTCAAGAGACGTCGTCAATTTATTTCGTCTAAAGATGAAGTTACAATACAGTAATTGTCTCTTTTCAGATCGGTTACACGAATTTCGGTGAGCAGAAATTTTGTATAACATTACTCTAGACATTAACATATTTGCATGATGGGTGTTCATTTAAATATTGCGATGTGTTGTGTCGCGCTCTTTGGGTACGAAACAAGCCAAGTTTTAGCTTCATGCAAATCTAATAACATAATACGCGACGTGGTAATACAATGCGACGGTAATATATTAAAAGTTTATAACAATGATAGATTGATATTGCGAGCTGCGTGGGCACTGTTCATCATATTGCAGCTATGGTAGTCTCATGCTATTTATATTCGTGAAACTAAAATAATATGAAGCAAACGAATCGGTTCATCCGCAGTAGATACAATAATACCATAATAACGTACTTCAAAAGTTATGGGTTTGGTTTCACAATTAGTTCTTCAAGTAGACCATTGAGCTTGGCCCTTGCAAATGTCGGTGGTTATTCCAACGTTGAAGAATTTCTCTCAAGAGGTTAATTAGGTCTTCTGAGCTGTTGAGAACATAATGTAGATAAGTATACCTATAGCAATATAAATATTTTCGAGTTAAGGAGTTTTAAAGATAAATGAAAGAGGACTTTTTATTTTATTGTTACAAACCAGTGCTTGACCGTGATCCCGCCTTATGGTAAACAGCGAAGCAATCGTTGATGGTAAAGTGCATTAGTTCATTAAGAGCCCTCTAGACTTGAAAACAGTTAAATTGTAATCAGACGGAAAGACCGCCTTAAGCAAATTGTTCCAATTCTACGATATATTCTTTTTGCCAAGTTGACGTTCATTTATATCTCTTCTGAGCATCTTTTTTTTCTTCAGCCTATAGATGTCCACTGCTGGACAAAGGCCTCCCCCAAGGCTTTCCACGATGACTGGTCTTGTGCTGCCCGCATCCGACGGCTTCCTGCGACCTTCACCAGGTCATCGGTCCACCTTGTTGGGGGCCTCCCTACGCTGTGTCTTCCGGTACGTGGCCGCCACTCCAGAACCTTACTGCCCCATCGGCCATCAGTTCTACGAGCAATATGCCCTGCACACTGCCACTTAATTTTAGCGACTCGAAGAGCTATGTCGGTGACTTTGGTTCTTCTACGGATCTCTTCATTTCTGATTCGATCACGCAGAGAAACTCCGAGCATAGCTCTTACCATTGCTCTGAGTTGCATGTATGTGGGTCTATATTAAAATGTAGATCATTTGCCTTACCTTTTCCCAACTAAATTGGGTTCGGCTTCTAGTCTAACCGGATTCAGCTGAATACCAGTGTCTTACATGGAACGACTTCCTATGTGAACTTCACAACCCAGTTACTGGGTAATACGGTACCCCTTGGTAAGACTGGTTGACAGGCTTCTGACTACCCGTAACGAGTACCAAAGATCTATGTATAACAGCCAAGACTAACGGCTTAATATGTTTTCCGAGGTCTCCGCAGGTAATGACGCCACCCACAGATCAACTGCAGCAAGAGTAGCTTAACCAGCACCCTAATTGCGTAACGTGCTATTTTTTTTATAGTGTGTCACTAGCTGTGACTTTGTGCTAATTTCAAGTAAAATAAAAATTTTCCAAAGTTCTTCTTTCTTTATTTTTTGGCTTCACACGGTTTGTGCATTTAGCCAATGTCACGTAATGAATTATTCATGTTGAAAAAGACGGCCGCGTGAACCGTCTTACGAGGGAGGTTGGAGGCAAAGTAATGATGTGGTCACTGTGCTGCGATATTTCACTCACTGTTCTTTATGAATTATTTACTAAATGAACTTTTTACTACATAAATCACGCACTTTTATTTAGTAAACAACACTATAAATAATTTTAAAAGTCCAAGGAAAAATGAGCGTGACACTCAACTTGACTTTCCCGCTAAAACTCCTAACGTGCTATTCTTATTAGTTGGAAACATTTCAAAGCAAATTGCCAATCCATTGCTTCATTTGTTCGAAAATGTCTCTGCTTAGAACGTAAATAACGCAATGAATGTTGTTTAACTGTCAAATTGAAACCCGTTGCTACTTATAGTATTATGTTACGCAATTACCCTAGTGATCGATCGACCTATGCGGCTGTTATTATTTAGACGCAGTCCCCTCTGTCAATATTAAAATGTTATTAAATTTAATAAAATATTAAATCGGCTAACCCATTCTGATAATACTGATGGCTACTAAAACTAGCTACTAAATCTCTTAGCACATAACGCTTGCAGCAATTTATAGAGAACTAGGTTAAATTTGAATAAGCTCACAACTCACGTTAGTCTTTATTTCGAAGTTTCACTCTATCGCCTAGGACTTAGGAGGCATAAAGTACTTTATATACATATTATATTATACTAGCGGCCGCCAGCGACTTCGTTCGCGTGTTTTAGTTATGCTCCGCTCCTATTGGTCGCAGCGTGATGTTATATAGCTTAAAGCCTTTCTGGATTAATGGGCTATCTAATGAAAAAATAATTTTTCAAATCGGACCAGTAGTTCCTGAGATTAGCGCGTTCAAACAAACAAACTCTTCAGCTTTATATAATTCTGCTGTACGTGTGTATGTCATTGAACTCCTCCTAAACGGCTTGACCGAATTTAATGAATTTTTCTGTATGCGTTTGAGTGGTGACCTGGATGGTTTAGATTCACAAATCAGCCCGGCAGATGGCGCTGATCGCTTAAAGAAGCATGTGATCTCGGAAACGGCCCTAACGATTTCGCTGAAATTTAATATGTAGGGGTTTTCGAGGACGAGAAATTGATCTAGCTCAGTCTTATGTCTGGGGAAGCGCATGTTTTCGAGTTTTCTCTTTCGCAATATTACACGCATAATATGGGCGCTAATTTCGCGTGGCTTGACATAGCGACTGTAGCGTAGTCGATATGGTCTATTCTCGATGGCTGGTGTTCCTCGGTTCAAACCCGGCCAATCACGAGTTTTTTTTTTGTTTTTAGACAAGTTTATAGTTTTTTTTTTAATTTTTAGAGGTACTTAAAAAGAAAATTGTACATAAGAACTAAAAGGGGAAAAAATAAAAAAAATTTTTTTTTTTAATTTAACTAAAATTGTACTTATGAACTAAAAGAGAAAAAATAAATAGAAATAAATAAATATTTAAGATTTTTTATTTAACTTAAAGAGACTGAAACAAGAGCTCTAGGGTAGAAAGAGGCATGATATCTTTGTTACAAATGTAGATGATAATGCTTTCCATGGGTATATTCCTAAATCTGCTGTACGTGTGTACGTCACTGAATTCCTCCTAAAGGGCTGGCCCGATTTGAATGAAGTCTATGTATATAAATGAAAGTCGTGTTAGTTACTCTATTTATAACTCAAGAACCGCTTAACCAGTATGGCTCAAAATTATTAGGGAGGTAGAGAAGAACTGGGAGAAGGACATATCACATTATCACATAGGATACTTTTTATCCCGTTCCCGTTGTTCCCGTCGTTCCCGTGTGACGTGACATAAGACATGGTATAACAAACGCAACTGACATGAAATAACAAAACAATCCAGTCATAATATAGTTAGCGGTTCATTTGCTAAAAATGGTACAAACACACTGCTGCACTACTCAGCATATTAAAAAAAAAGTCTTACCTACTGGTTGAATGTTGATGCATTCATTTAAAGCAAGGGATATAAATACTCTCTGCTGGTTTAATTTTTTTAATAAAAGCCCCAAAGCAAACATCAGCTTCAAAATTTCTAATATTGTATTGCTGTGCCATTTATCACTTCACTACATACTACAAAACAAAGTTACTTTCTCTTTCCCTATGTCCTTTTGTATGATTAAATCTTTAAAACTGCGAAACAGATTTGATGAGGTTTTTTTTTATAGATAGAGTAATTAAAAAGAAACTTTTATATGTATAATAACATCCATTAAATTGTGGAGAAACACTGTCCCTCGCCCACATGTGGGAGTGACGAGAGGAGGCACAACTCCGTTGCCGCGAAAAATCGCAGTACAGCAGACAGAGACATGGAAAGTGTGATTGTCGCAATCCAGCACTGAGCACGCCACAAACATCAAAATCCTCTCTTTGAGGAGTAGCTAGAGAGGCGCCACGGCGTCCTCGCCTTCCGACTGACGTAGGTCCTCACCGGACACGGCTGTTTCGGGAGGTTCCTGTTCCGTATAAGGCGGGAGGAAACGCCAGGGTGACCACTGTGTGCATCGCCCTGAGGACACGGTGGAGCAAATGGTGGAGGTCTGCCCGGCTTGGGTAAAGCCCAGCCGTGTCCTCGTGGTGGCGATCGGCTGCGATCTCTCGCGTCCGACCCTGGTCCGGGCCATAGTCCGGAGCAAGAGTGCATGGCAAGCTTTCACCTTCTTCTGTGAAGCAGTGATGCTGGCAAAGGAGGAGGCGGAGCGCGTGATGGAGCGGAAATCCCACTACCCTCACGCCTCAAACCGCCGCAGGAAGCGCCCTGGTCAGGAGGCAACATCGGACTTCCGACCACCGTAGGCGCGGGCTTGCGGGTGGCGAGCGATAGGCAGCTAGCCTCCTGGTAAGAACCAGGCCCGGGTTGACGGCGCGTTGTGTTTCACACGCGCCTCAAAGAGATGTCAGCACACCTTGACGGGGTCCACGAGGACTGGTCCACAGGGTTGCGGGTTGGTTAAAAAAGAAACCATGGCACTGGTCGTTGCATAGGCAAGTGAAGGAACACGGGTGGATTTTAGTCAATAAAAGTCTGACACGCTCTTCCGCTCTGCCCAGAGCGGGAGAGGTCATTTGATGATTTACCATCTAAAACAAAAAAAAAAAAGAACTGAAGAAGAGCAAGAAATTGCACTTGAAGAGCTGTAATGTTATGTACATATTCAGATATACTTACACTTATTATTTATACTCATATTCATACTTATATATGTATCATTCATTTCCACGGTCCATAATATGCATTCCATTACTATGAAGCTCTGTTTTGATCATATTCCACTACACCAGGACTCATTTTTCAGTTCACAGTCACAGTCCTCAACTTTAAGCCTAAGTTTCGGCGACTTATTGACCCCTTAGCGTAGGAAGCCGTACCTATGCAGGACTGTATCACTTTTTCCTATCAAACACTGCACTTTTTAATTTAATACCATTTATATTTACATTGTTACAGAACATTTTCATTATTTTGACATTTTTTTGACAACATTGTTGATGATGTATCTATGACAACCTTCTCATCAAAATTCTTGTTGGTCTGCTATTTTTATTTTATAATTGTTATTCGAACTCTTTTATGGTAAAATTATTTACCGTTCCTCGTCCATATTTTCGAATATTTTAAATTTCGACCTCTAACCGTTCTCCGAGGTTTCTTTAGAAATCATCGCAGAGCAGTGGTCAGTCGAGCTCTGGCTTCCAAACAAGCCTCTTAAAAGTAGGTCTCCAGTAAACGCTGCCTCGAGAGCCCTTCTAGGGTGTTTCCTGCTGTGCCAGTCTCTATATAACTGGTGCGCCTGGAGCTGCCTGGCCCTTTGCCGCCGGAGCCCTCGACTGCTGCCGGCCTTGTGACGCCGGGGCAGTCCCTCTTCTGTAGCTGCCGCCGGTCTACCAGGGCCGTTCTTCTGTAGCTGCCGCCGGTCTACCAGGGCCGTTCTTCTGTAGCTGCACCAGGGCCGCTCCTCCGTAGCTGCCGCCGGTCCACCAGGGCCGCTCCTCTGCAGCTGCGCCGGTCCACCAGGGCCGCTCCTCTGCAGCTGCCGCCGGTCCACCAGGGCCGCTCCTCTGCAGCTGCCGCCGGTCCACCAGGGCCGCTCGTCCGTTGCTGACGCCGGTCCACCAGGGCCGCTCGTCCGTTGCTGTCGCCGGTCCACCAGGGCCGCTCGTCCGTTGCTGTCGCCGGTCCACCAGGGCCGCAGTTAATTTAGCGAAGGAAAGTTTTTCGTGAACTTTCAGGAGCAGTGATATATGTTCCTTTGACAAAAGCCAATTCTTCAGAAAAGAGTTAAAATATCTTGGCTTCGTAGTGGATGAACATGGCTTACGTGCTGATCCTGATAAAATCAAGGCTATTGTGGACTACCCAATTCCTACCTGCAGAAAAGAAGTTCGTAGATTCATTGGCACCTGCAGCTGGTTTCGAAGATTTATTCCAAATTTCAGCACTATTGCTACGCCACTCAACAAACTAACCTGCTCCGGGAAAAATGCTCCGAAATTCGGATGGAATACAGAAGCGGATGCAGCCTTTCAGAAGCTTAAGGATGCTTTAATAACTACTCCTGTTCTGGCCTGTCCAAACTTCGACCTTCCTTTTTCAGTTCATTGTGATGCATCTAACTACGGTACTGGCGCAATGCTCACTCAACATCAGGAAGGCAAAGAAGTTGTGGTTGCCTATATGAGCAAAGCTTTCAACAAGAACCAACAGAACTACTCAACTACGGAAAGAGAAACACTTGCCGTGATAACTGCTTTAGAACACTGGCGTTGCTATCTCGATAATGGGAAGGAATTCACAATCTACACCGACCACGCTGCACTCAAATGGTTTCAGAATTTATCCAATCCTTCAGGAAGACTTGCACGTTGGACTTTACGCTTATCTTGCTTCAACTTCGTTCTAAAACATAAGAAAGGAAAAGATAATGTAGTACCGGACCTTCTATCAAGAGCCAAGTCACAAGAACTCCCTGAAATACAAGAAAATAGTAATGTACCACAAGGTGTACATCCTATTTCTATGAATGATACTACTAGAGAACTGGAACAATACAATAAAATATTTCTGGGCTGTTCGAATAATCCTGATTCTTACCCAAATTATACGATAAGAGAGAATAAACTCTATCGTTGTATTCACACGCCTGACCGCCTGAACGACGACTTCATTTGGAAAGAAGTTCCATTACCTCAAGAAAGACGTTTAATAATTGAAACAAATCATGGCTCTAGTCAAGAACCTCACCTAGGAATTTTTAAAACATATAAAAAAATATCTTTACTATACTATTGGCCCGGCATGTTTAGAGACATTGCTAGGATAATTTCTAACTGTGAAACCTGTCTTGCTTATAAACATCCTAATCATTCTCCATATGGCCTAATGGGCAAACCTAAGATTTGCTCTAGACCTTTTCAAACTATATCTCTAGACCTAATGGGTCCACTTCCTATGACTAGAAAACGTAATAGGTTCATTTTAGTAATTAATTGCATCTTTACTAAATATACTTTGATTTTCCCTCTAAAACAGGCGACTGCATCTAATATAATTAATATTATGGAAAATTCTGTTTTTCTAGTTCATGGAGTTCCACAGACTTGTATAATGGATAACGGTCCACAATTCCAGTCACGTGAATTCCACTCTTTTCTTAATAGATACAAAGTTCCTTTCATATTCCATTCGGCCTACTATTGCCCACAATTTAACCCGACTGAAAGTTATAACAAAACAATAATTACGGCTTTAGCTTCACTAGTAGAGGACGACCATAGATCCTGGGACAAACATCTTAGTAAAATTCAATTTTCTATGAACAATACTACTAACGTTGTAACGGGCTATACTCCATCCTTTCTAGTCTTTGGGAGGGAAACAATTCCTTGCGGTTCCTTTTACTCTCCGTGTCAGAACCTCGAAGAATTAATCTTTATGCCCCGTGATATTTACGCAACAAATGCTGGGTTCCTCACGTCTATATTTCACAAAGTTCAGTCTAACTTACATATAGCTTACGTTAAAAACAGCGCTCGTTATAATCTTCGGAGGTCGTTCAAAGAATTCAACGTTGGGGATACGGTTTGGCGAAAGAATCATGCATTAAGCGATGCTGGTTCATATTTCAATGCTAAACTAGCCCCTAAATTTATCAAATCCAAAATTTTAAATAAACTATCACCTTTAGTGTACATATTAGAAGACCCAGATGGTGCCGTAGGTAAATGGCACATAAAAGATATAAAATGTTGAATTCTTTCTTAACAACTCTAAATTATTAATGTCAATTAAATCACCTACTAATTATTTATGTAAATATTACTTCTTTCTTTTGTTTACAGCTGCACATCCTATTTATTTTTTATATTATATATTAACATCACTCACTACACAAACATTACATTACATTTGCTCGACCCTACTCTTCAGTCTCACTCTTTTACCGTATGGAGCGGATTGCAACTCATTAAATAAGCCTATGCAGGAGCGGTTGGTTACTCCTAAAATAAGCCTAAACCAAATTCTCTCTTTCGCTCTTCTAGGAGCTTAAATTTCTACTGACATTATCTAATGTTTTCCTTTTTTTTTTCCTTCCAGTCTGGAGCGGCTGACAACTCCAAAAATAAGCCTTGTCGTCATTCTAAAACACACTTCTATGAGTGGCAGTCATCAACTGTGAACTCCACCCATGCCTGTATGAAGAAGATTGCTTGAAGAGATAGGTGGTATGAATGGGTGAATGGAGATGGATGAATGTGTGAAGTGTTGTTTTACAGTCCCTACTTGAAATCTTATTAGAAAATTTTCTACAGTTGAAAATTTTTCCAGGGTCGGGGGGAAAATGTAATGTTATGTACATATTCAGATATACTTACACTTATTATTTATACTCATATTCATACTTATATATGTATCATTCATTTCCACGGTCCATAATATGCATTCCATTACTATGAAGCTCTGTTTTGATCATATTCCACTACACCAGGACTCATTTTTCAGTTCACAGTCACAGTCCTCAACTTTAAGCCTAAGTTTCGGCGACTTATTGACCCCTTAGCGTAGGAAGCCGTACCTATGCAGGACTGTATCACTTTTTCCTATCAAACACTGCACTTTTTAATTTAATACCATTTATATTTACATTGTTACAGAACATTTTCATTATTTTGACATTTTTTTGACAACATTGTTGATGATGTATCTATGACAACCTTCTCATCAAAATTCTTGTTGGTCTGCTATTTTTATTTCATAATTGTTATTCGAACTCTTTTATGGTAAAATTATTTACCGTTCCTCGTCCATATTTTCGAATATTTTAAATTTCGACCTCTAACCGTTCTCCGAGGTTTCTTTAGAAATCATCGCAGAGCAGTGGTCAGTCGAGCTCTGGCTTCCAAACAAGCCTCTTAAAAGTAGGTCTCCAGTAAACGCTGCCTCGAGAGCCCTTCTAGGGTGTTTCCTGCTGTGCCAGTCTCTATATAACTGGTGCGCCTGGAGCTGCCTGGCCCTTTGCCGCCGGAGCCTTGACTGCTGCCGGCCTTGTGACGCCGGGGCAGTCCCTCTTCTGTAGCTGCCGCCGGTCTACCAGGGCCGTTCTTCTGTAGCTGCCGCCGGTCTACCAGGGCCGTTCTTCTGTAGCTGCGCCGGTCCACCCACCAGGCCGCTCCTCCGTAGCTGCCGCCGGTCCACCAGGGCCGCTCCTCTGCAGCTGCCGCCGGTCCACCAGGGCCGCTCCTCTGCAGCTGCCGCCGGTCCACCAGGGCCGCTCCTCTGCAGCTGCCGCCGGTCCACCAGGGCCGCTCCTCTGCAGCTGCCGCCGGTCCACCAGGGCCGCTCGTCCGTTGCTGACGCCGGTCCACCAGGGCCGCTCGTCTGTTGCTGTCGCCGGTCCACCAGGGCCGCTCGTCCGTTGCTGTCGCCGGTCCACCAGGGCCGCTCGTCCGTTGCTGTCGCCGGTCCACCAGGGCCGCTCGTCCGTTGCTGTCGCCGGTCCACCAGGGCCGCTCGTCTGTTGCTGTCGCCGGTCCGCCAGGGCTCTCGTCTGTTGCTGTCGCCGGTCCGCCAGGGCCGCTTCTCCGTAACTCCGCCGGTCCACCAGGGGCCGCCCTTCACCATCACCCATCAATCATCATCTACATTATTCATTTTTATACTTCCATCTTGTCTTTTCTGTATACTTAATAAATACTGTCTCCCTCTAAAGTCTTTTCTTGTCGTTACACGACAGAGCGCAGCCTTAGTATGGCTCGACTTCGTGCTTCTCACTCACCAGAGCAAAGGGAGGCAGCCCGTGAAACGGCTCGGGTGGCAATGCGAAATCGTCGAGCAAACCTCAGAGATCAAGCGCTAGATAATTTACGAAGCACAAGAAGAAATTCATCAAATACTGATTTGAATCGAGCAGCGTTTCAATACGCATATAATATAGCGCAATGGCGTTCGCATTGGGCCAATGGATGTTGTTTGCGAGTATTGTAGTACATTAAAGATTTCCGGAGAACCGCCAGGATTGTGCTCCCAAATAAAGAATCATTGAATAATAATATTTATTTATTTAAAATTATCCTAATTTAAAAAGTAGTCATGTGATATTGCCTTTAAGGCGGAACGAAGTTCGCCGGGTCAGCTAGTATTAGTATAGATTAAACAAGTCACTCGCCCTTGCTTGGCACGGCTACGACTTAATAAAACAATGTGTCAACCTTTATTTATAGAGCGTAGAGGTTGGTAATTATCCCATGAGTATGTATGTACTAGCGGGATGAAAATTATTGAATGTGTATATCGAGATTATAAACTACTTGCGAGCCTAATTCCATTCAAATCCGTTCAACCTATTTCGCATTATCTAAATATTCAAACATAAAAACATCTAAATATCATATTTATTAAATTCTAACTGCAATGCTTCGACGTCGCCTTCGGGTTGTGGAGGTCAGACGGCAGTCGCTTCACGGAAAATGTCGAAGTTTAGCCATATCAGCAGTTGGACTGGTAAAGCGGACCCCAGACTCCAAAGCTGAAAAGGCTTCGGATGCAACTGGGATTAACGCTGTGATGATGATGATGATCATATTTATTAAATTATTCACATTTATAATATTAAGCAGGATACGGAAATTTAGTATTCATCTATATTATATTATTAATATTATAAAACTGTAGACTGCGTTTATTTGAACGCGCTAATCTCAGAAACTGCTTGTTCGAATTAAAAAATTCTTTTTTTTGTTGGACAGTCCATTTATCCAACAATACTAACACTGTGACAATTAAAAAAAAAAAAACAAAAAAGGTAATTACTCATATTTAAGGGCTTCCGTTGCGTGAGTTGCCTAAACGTTTCAAATTATCTAAAAATAACAGAAATTGACGCGCACGATGTTGCGGACAGCAGCTAGTGTATTATATAAATAAAACTTCCAAAATAAAATTTCTAAATAGTCATATACAGTGCCAAAATATCAACCATTAAAAATTAAAATTGACTAAAAACAAAACCAATATAAAAAATCAAAATCTGTTGCATTGTTTAGCAGAACAACGCAAAGCAGCCAAAGACACGAAACACAACTTTAATTTATAATATGTTTAGATAAAGAAAATATATTACGTTAGAAAATACGTTACGTGATATACAGGATAGTTTGAGGAACCGTGAATTGGTGTTGTGCAAGCTGAGTTAAAAAAAAAATAGAAACAATGATCCTAATCGTAACTAGTAATTGATTGAATAGTATAGTGGGTACATGGATAGTTTAATTCTTCTTCTTTTTTAAAGACATGTTCTACTACTTTTGTAAAACTTAGTACTTTGAAACAAGAATCCGATGAAAAAATTTATAATTATTAAATATCTTTTGTAAGATCTGTAAAAATCAGTGGATTTGCTAATTAATGGCAGAGCTAGTTTCGCAAAGATATTTCTGAACGAAATGCAACGATTGTTTTGGTCGTGTGATTTAAAGAACAAAACTCTGCAATTAAATCTCTTTTCATATTTTCTCACTTCACTCTGTATAAGAACAGTATATCAGGGGTGGGTCTTCCTCGCATATATTCATTTAAAGATGTGAAGAGAGAACGCACGAGTTTATACCTCAGAAATTCCATTTTCATAAATATTGGCCTGGCTTTTATATTTCATGTTAGGTATGCTTTATGAAAAGTATGAGCCGTCTATTGCGTTATATTAATATGAAGGAATGCGATCTTGGGAAAGTCTTTTGATTTTTAGAGTTCCGCATCTCAAAAGGAAAAATCAGGACCCTTATCACTTCATTGTTTGACCGTCCATGTGACTGTTTCTTAAGACCCTTTTTCTCGGGAACGCGAAATACTTTAGTCTACCGTCCCTTGAAGTTCTAAAAGTGAGCTTCGAAGTCAACGCAATACAAAAATACAGCTACGAGTACTTGGGCGACATGTTTTAATACTCGCAAATAAATAAAAACCTATGGGGTAAGTTAGTACTTCCCGTTGATTCTAGAATTATGAAACTTGGCAAGATTTCAAGATTATTGGATTACAAACTTAGATTTGCAGTTGGACAATTGTCTAAAATGTATATCGAAATATAGGAGAACATTTTTTCAACTACAAAATTAAATTTGTCTTACTAATAAATTCATCTCAACTACGGACGTCTTTATTGTACGTGGTGCGTCGCGCACTTGGCATGATTTAGGGGTGTAAGCAAGCTATTTATTTCGTCTGGTATAAAGTAAGTGCCCCAAGCAAGAACAGTAAAACAAAGTAAAGTTGTGTCAAAGTAAAAAGCCCTGATGCCATACAAGATCTAATAGTAAAAGTAACGTAGCATAAAACCTCGTATTTCGTCCTGCCCTTTAACCTTTTAGTCTAGTAAGTAGGCCCTCCCTGACCTCTGTCAATCATCGTTGAGGAGTCTTTCCGGGTAATCGACAACGAGTGGTGCGAACGTAATCGGCGACTGACGTGAATAACATGGACAGAACTTCGCTCTTAAGCCTCGTGACTTGAAATACGATGTATAGATTAGGGTAGAAAGATTGGAATTTGTGATCTAATACAACTTGTTTGCGAAATCTCTAACCTAACAAATCCTAACTTCTAATCAGTTTTTTTTTTGTCGACATAAAAAAGCCGGGTTAATTAAACCATTTATAGGAAAAAGGCTCAGCTGATTTTTATAATCTGCGATTATTTGGATTTATCTTCAATCCGAATAGCAGAAAAGCAATTAAAACATAGGGAAATTTCACAGAAAATAAAATGAAGGAGGTACGAAGCTTACCGGATCAGTTAGTTATCATATTTAGAACTGGCGGAAATACTCTTTCTTTTATGGCTTCACACGAATTGTGCATATAGCCAATGTCATGTAATGAATTATTCATGCCGAAAAAGACGGCCGCGTGAACCGTTTTACAAGGGAGGTTCGAGACACAGTCATGATGTGGCCACTATGCTGCGATATTTCACTGTTCTTTATGAATTATTTACTGAATGCACTTTTTACTACATAAATCACGCACTTTTAGTTAGTAAACCACACTATAAATAATTGAAAAAGTCCAATGAAAAATGAGCGTGACATTCAGCTTGACTTTCCCGCCAAAACTCCGCAGAAATACTCAACAAAGAGTAATGTTTTTATGCTACATAATAAAAGGTACTTCCAAATTCAAACTTACCTTGGACTTGTCAAACTGAACGGTGATACAAATTTATATTTTTTTACGAAACTTCAATTCTCTAACAATTATGACTCCTCCACAAATAAAATTCAATTCTACCGTTTCCAATAGCAAATAAAGCAGCTATTTTCGTCGATAAGCTGTCCACTGTCTATGTCCAGTTCTTCGACACGGATTGTTAGCTGTTGTTCAATGTTCGCTGCTCATTTGAGCTGGCAGTTGCGTGACAATGGCATTCGCGATCCTGTTGTCTTACCTGGCTACAAAATGTTGTCGGCCTTATTGTTATCATCAACAAAACTATTCGACGCTTGATAGTGTTTAGTGTTGGGATGATTTATTCTGGGTTTAATGGGAGGTGGTTTGTTGTTGCTGTCTTTTTTTTTGAGATTATTCGTGTCAGTTTTGTGAAAACTTGGTACAGTTTGTTATCATTTATTAAAGTTCGACTAAAATATTATTGTCGTTCGACAGATTTCAAAATAAATAAAAAAAAACCAGTGTATAATTTGCATCAAGAAAATATTTCTGATTTTGCAGTCTTCATCCCCTCTTGCTGGGTTGTAACTTTTTTGTTGATTTTCAGTAAAATTTTCCTTTGTCATGTATTCCTGAAAATAAGAGACAAAAGCCTACGCTCCTTTTACAACTTGCAAAAAGCTAATAAGTACAGCCAGAATACAAAATTATGACAGGAAAAACAGAGATTAACATCACGTTCCTCGGGTCCTAGCAAAAGGACTACTCAGGAAATGAAGGTTGTCTGTAGGGCTGCGCCATTTCCGGCCGGTCCGGACGAACTCGCTAAACAGGGAGCTCTATTATCACGGCTCTGTCATCTGCGATGCGTTCTCGCATCGCGCCTCTATTGTGAACTCGCCCTTTGTTCGTTCTCCTTGAGGGTAGGCACACACTATATAGTTTTCACAGCAAATATTGATATAAATTGGGTGAATTTTCTTTAAAGCGCGATGGCTATATTTGATATCAGCGATGGACGGGTTGTTTGAAGTATGTTGTCGTGAGATAGGAAATACTTAACTGGACAAATAATATACGCTTCGCTGCCCCAAAAGAATTTAAGTATAAGATCGACGGTGAAGACATTTTCCTGTAAACAGTTGTTAAGCAACTTAGCAACAGTACGTCTCGATGATGACGGTACCTACTGCGAGCATTTCTGTAGATGTAGAATATTGATACACACTTCTGTAATACGCGATATATAATTTTATTACATAATTTTGTACTTTAATTTTATTTTAAAAACTAGCCTCTAAAAGCGACTTTGTTCGAATGAAATTTCATTTCGCGCGACCCACAATGTCACATTATACCCATCACTTGCCCGTGCTTTTACTTAATAATCGCTTAGCGATCTTTTTAACTTGGTTCCCGAATTGCTAGCAAGATGTCAAGTAACCTATAGCTTTCCTGAAAAATTGAGCTATGAAAAATACAAAAAAGTTTTTATATCGATTAGCGCGCTTAAATAAAAAAATCTCTTCAACGTTGTAATTAGAATAACTTGCGGTGTAGATGTGTGGGTAAAATTATGGTAATAATATAAATGTCATGTCGTTTCAGTATGATTAAAGTAGTTAGTACCTATTTACTTATTTGCAAATAAATATTTTCTCAAAGTGCTCTTGTTTTTTTAGAAAAATCTTATTCTACCGATCCTAGAACAATCGTGTGGGCACCAGTCCTTACTAGCGTGTCCCCGGTTCATATGATGTAAACAGACATTTCCGTACTCCTTACAGTCTGATCTTTGTGGTATGTTTGCACCATTGAGCGGAACCACTCGGCCGTGTAATTGTAACTGTGCTGCAGATTTAAACTACACGCTGGTGGATACCTACAGAAATAAAGAATTGTTCATTTATCGAATGTGAAATTTAAAAGGAGATAAAATTTAGAACAATGGTGCTTGTTTTGTCCAGTTTCGAGAACGCGAGACTTTTATTGATAAAAGTAGAGTGTCCAACAATATGGAAGTGTATAAAGTCTCACAAAAAGGACAATTTCATCCTTCATTATAACTTTAAATAAGAAAAATCGAACGAGAAAAGTTTCGGTGCCTTTTAGCGGGAAATTCTTTATATTGTGTATATATTTTACCGTGTGACGTTGAATAAAATAGACAGCATTCATGGGAATCGGTGGGTATAATCGGGCACAACAGGCTTGAGTGCCGCCGAGACGGATACAAGTGCGGCTTATCTGTGCCGGATGTAAGCCGTGTACCGTACCGGCCGATATTACGGCCTTATGTATCGAGCCGAGATTTACCTAATATGGGAATAACATACCAAACTTATTTTGTGAAAATAATGTTATTCTGTGTGGTTGAGTTTGACGTTTTTACTTTTCTTTGTGTAGTGTTGTGTTTTGTCTTCATATATTTTATTTGTTTGGAAACTTTGTACTTCCTTACTAATATTATAAATGGGAGAGTGAGTTTTTTTGTTTGTTTGTTCCGCTTTCACGCCGTAACTACTGAGCCGATTACTTTGAAATTTTGCAGAAGTAAAGTTAGAACTTAGTATACGTTTGTATTAGTTGTGACACGACCGTGTAGTCAGGAGGCCTGGAGACCTGTAACACGACCGTGTAGTCAGGAGGCCTGGAAACCTGTAACACACCTGTGTTACAGGTCTCCAGGCCTCCTGACTACACGGTCGTGTCACAACTAATACAAACGTATACTAAGTTTATACTTATACAGAGTGGTGCTGACAATACGACAATAAATTAAACAGCGTGTACCTGAACACATTCTCAGTGTACCCATAAAAAAATTATATAAATATATCCTTTAGATTAGTCACAGGAAATTATTTTTTATTTTTCACATTTTCTACATGATGTAGTACATGTTGATAAGGAAGCGCTTACAGGTTGATGACCGCCGCATCCAGCGGTATTAAACTTTAATATAATGGCGCGAAAAAGCAAGTCGGTACAGGAACACGCTGTCGCCCGCTGATCGGAGGTCATTGAACCAATATTTTAAAGGATGTTTTATTCCGTTTCTAATTTTATGCGATTTAGTTTGTTTGAAATTTTAATTTTTTTTATTTTGATGCTAGGTTTTTTTCTATGGCTCAGGATTATTTCTATGAACCAGCATGGTCTGTGTTTTCATTTATTGTCGTATTGTCAGCACCACTCTGTATGTGTATGCAAAAATGGTTAAATAATAACAGTTTGCCGTTACATAGACTTTCATCAAGAAACAATTAAAAAAAAAAGTTGTCCCATACTACGAATTATTTCTGTGTCGTGCTTACGTTTATAAACATTTAAACTCACATACACAAACAGCCAGACCAGGACTACTACCTGTGGGCCATACTAATTTGTATTTGTTCCGTATGAGAATTGAACCCACGAAACACATGCAGTCGATTGCTCAGCCGCTGCACCAACCGTATCGTAGCAATTATTTCAGTTGTAGTAAAAAAACATCGCAACGAAAACTGGATATCAAAGAAAATTGCTAAAGAAGAATAAAATATTATTTTAATAAGTCCTCATGCGGACAAGATAAAATTCTACTTTATTTAAAACGTGTAAATCAACATAGAAGGGCTATAGACACGCTTATTGTAGTTAACCCTCAGTCATTGATTTGTTAAGTACTTTCATTTTAACCGAGATACTGAAAGCTCTACCTATGTAGGTATGTTTGAGAGCAGCTTAGCGATAAAGCATTGATTACAACATGCTCCATTGCACGGCCTGATAGATGGCTGTGAGCTAGGTTACATAAGATTATGTACAGTCAAGACCAAAAGTCGAGTTGCAATCTCACAAAACTATGGCCAAGCAATACTAGTTGTAGTTACGACCTTCTTCTATAATAAAGTTTGATACACACTCATACACTTGTTGCCCGCTTATGATTGTTAGGTACTACTTACTAATTTCAACGTCTACAGTAAGTGTTTCAATGGCCTAACGGTTTTCGTCTTGATAGGCGTTCAAGGTGGTTCGAGTTCAAATCTAATAACTTACAAAAATATTTTTTAAATGTTTATTGGTGAGTTATGAATGCTGACAACAAAAATATCTAAAAATACCGATCTGCAACTTAAAGATGATACTTTCTTTTAAGATTTTTTTCTATATTAGAGTCATTATAAAAAGATGACGGTAGACTTAAAAGAATCTGAATCACTACTTCACAAAAAATATTCCGCTACCTACAATAACTATTATTAGCTACAATAACTCAAATAATATTACTTAGTTGTTGTTGGTTGGTGAACATATAGTTACCAGTTTGTGTTATTAGTTTTACTTTTTAATCAATATGCAGGCATATGTAGCAATATATCTCAAATATCATATGAAACCGGCTTTTGTGTAAGTTGTTTTTATTATTATTTATGTAAGGTGCAAACCAATCGCTTGTAGCAAGTGTGTAATAAAATTGTTATTGTTTTAGAGAAATACTGTAAGCCGTTGGAGGTCAAGGTCAAGAGGTTGGAGGACGAAGGTAGCTGTCGAGACAAGTGAAACGAAATGACAATATTTACCGTTGAATAAACTTTTAAATCGTGCGAAGAAGATAGGTTGCATTTGTGGTTTAAAAATAAATTGGCGAGGCTGGTGGAGTCTTATCGAGCTAAACAAAAAAAAAACTATTTATAACAAAAACAGTGCAGAAGTGTCCTACAGAGTGTTTTAAATATATACCAATAAATATCTCAATAACGGACTCTAAACCATCTCTAAAGTAATTTAGCTAAGTGACAGTAATATGTTCGGTTGGCTTAATGGCTAACAGATGTCGCCTTTTGCAATTTCAATACAAATTACTTTTGGTAAATTATAATAATAAAAAGTAAAAAAACTAAAACCCAACTACGACAAAAAACGACGCTGAAAAAGTATAAAACAAGATTTTCAGAATACTGAACTGAACAAAGTTGCTAATGTAGTTGCAAGTAAATGGACACAGTAGACTCAAACCGCAGTCACACGTTATCAAAGTGCTACGGTAGGTAGGTATAGGTAACGTGTGACTACGCCTTTCTAAACATGAAAATTTATCTCTACATAGTGAATATTGCATACTTCAGAATAGTATTGTAAGACATTATTGTCAATTTACAACGAAGGCATCTTGGTAGAGTCTACTGTGTCCATTTACTTGCAACTACATTAGCAACTTTGTTCAGTTCATTATTCTGAAAATCTTGTTTTATACTTTTTCAGCGTCGTTTTTTGTCGTAGTTGGGTTTTAGTTTTTTTACTTTTTATTATTTGTACTATTTTGGTGTTAAAGTGTATTTGTTGCGCATAATATTAACAAAAGTTAAATTGACGAACTAAAAACTAGGTAGTTAACATACGACATCTCTTTTGATTTATGTATCGGCGTATAGTAATATGTAGAGATGTCCTATTTTACTATTTCGTAGCTTTTGGATGGTAGCGCGTATAGCAACGGTTTCCGCGTATGAAGCTCCCGGTTTTTCGTAGTAGCGACGCACATTTGCGTCGATGGCACCGAATGGGTCATGAATTAGTAGATGAGGTCGTTAGTATAAATAGATTGGATGGTTTTCTAACGGTGGTAGGCCAAAACATCGGCTGCCGGCAGAAGATACCACCCACCAGACGAAGTCTTGCCGCTAAGCGATTCGTCGTGTTCCAGCATGATGTCTGGTGAAGCTGTAGGGAGGACGCCTCTGACCAGTTGTGTTGCGTTGTGTGGCGAGTACGATGCGCCAAATATTGTTGTGTCGGGAGTTTGGTCATGGAGAGTCTCCAGATCAATCTCCCTCTGGCGCAGCATCGTTGGTCGTGTTAGTCTTGGGTTTAACATTGCATCACCTGGCTCAACTGCCGTCATCCTTGCTATTCCTAAGTTTTTTTAAGTGAATAGGCTTAATAAACTAGTGCGCTTTACCATCAACGATTGCGTCACTGTTTACTATTAGGCGGGATTGCAGTCAAGCGCTAGTTTATAATTATTAAAAAAAAAACATATATTAAGAGGACCTGGGAAGATTTCTTAATCTATCTAATTCGGCTAACGATCGACTGTCATGTGGATTTTTAAGTAATTTATTATGATCCAATGCACTTATAAATAATCCCTCTATGGTTTTAACTCTACTGAGAGCGACATAGGCCTGTCCTTTAGCAAACAATGACTTTCCTAGATCTGTAACTTTATCTAGAGTACAACCTTGTAATTTATGTACAGTACAACCCCAAGAAAGAATCAGCGGGAGTATTTTACGCTGAATTTGCCCAGAACCCCTCAAGCCGTCAAATTCAGTGAGGCAAGGCTCGATTTTGATAAGTCCGTTAGTATCTGCTTTTATGGATGCGTCGTCAAATTGTATGAAAACAGCGCTTGGCTGTTCTCCTGTTCCAACTGATCGCGCCGAAGAGCAGGCCATTCGAAGGCCTTCACCACTCCCATCGCTCCGTTTACCAAACGCTGGTTTACATTCAAATTTCTACGAAGCATTACTAGGGATTATGTACAAACATAAAGTACTCGTGAAGCTCTTTCAGATGATACCAAATACGGTATATTTATTTTAATTTTATATTAACATAGAACTTTTGGTCCGCTAGAGGGCGTAATACTAAATTTGGTGACAAGCTTTATAGCTCATAACCAACAGAATATCAAGGCCCTTCTAATGGTTCTGCAGTGGTCTTATTCTGATAAGTAGTAAAGAAGCTATCTATGAACGAAAAGATGTGAATTATATGCAATCAGCCCATGAATACAGGTAAAGTCACAAGCAAATGATAGTAATATATATATATTCAAAATGTACAAGTTAAGCCCTTTCAAATGATATCAAACACGGCATATTTATCTTAACTTTATTTTTTTACTCTGTATATTTTGTCCGCTAGAGGGCGCCACGTTAGATTTTGTGAAACTCCATATAGCCTACTAGCTTTCCGCCCGCGGCTTCGCCCGCGTGGAGTTCGGTTATATCGCGCTTTTTAGATTTCCCTCGGGAATATCAAATTTTTCCGGGATAAAAGATTGTCTGTGCCAAATTTCATCAAAATCGGTTGAGAGTTTTAAGCGGGAAAGCGTAACAGACAGACAGACAGACAGAGTTACTTTCACATTTATAATATTAGTATTGATGCCATCAAACTCCGAAAAAAGTCACTGCAGGATGGTAGCACTAGTACCATGCTATACACGTAAAAAAATTGTAATAAGGACTATTTTGTATTCTAAGTATAGATTATGATTGTAATAATATTCAGGTTAAGCTTCAATCCTCTTTTCTTTAAGAAAATGAATAATTAAGCTATAACCTCTTTAATCATAATTTGTGCATAATATTATAATTTTCATATTTAACAACCAAAAATGTTTTTTTGTATTTTTTACCATAACAATATCATAAGTTTGTCAAGGATTACTTTTATATAAAATATTACAATGCTGCCGTTTCAACGTTTGTTTCATTTATTAGTATAAGTATATCTATACCGAATAATATATAACTTTATAATATATTGCATTATAATATGCTTATTGTTTTATTTTTATATATTTTTAATTATATTACCCCTATAGTAAACTAAAACATATAATAAAACCCTTTTTTGGGATAAATATTCAATAAATTTTCCTATTTGTTTAAATATTATTTGCAAACATTTTACTTTAAAATACAAATCAATTATCATAATTTTAAATTATATGAAACAACAAAAAGAGTTGCCTATAATAAGGATCGAACCCACAATCGCTCGCTTATGATAGCACCATTGTTAAGTGCGGCCGCTAACTTAACTTCAAATGAAGTAACGAAATTTTGCATTACTTTAGAGAAAGACGAAGACTGCGATAAAAAAATAATGCGGTAGTGTGCGTGGCCGGTTTAGCGCAGGCGACAGTAGTCTTTAAGGTGGGAATGGACTTCTACAGCTGATAGTACCTACGTAACACAATACCTCTGTACATACTCATTCAAGATCGAAGTGATCTCGCTATAAATTTATCGACAAAATAACTGAAAGCGTTAAAATACTTTTTGAATTGGGTTGTATCCTAAAAAAATTTTTAATGTCCATCAGATAGATTTATGAAAAATATTGAATACGTATTTTTTATTTTTTCTTTCATTCAAATACTTATGTAGATATATTGATTTGAAATGTCGCATGACGTCACGCCGGGGTACAAAATATGCTACAGCGTGACCTAATTAACCCCCACTCCGTAACTTTAATCGCTATATCTCAGTAGTTTTTGGTAATTTCGAGAAAATAAAAATGCGGGCCTTAATTTTTTTTTATTATATATAAGACGGACTAATTATTTTTTAAATTTTCAAACCTTGGATATATTCCTATTAGTTCGAGCCTTGAACCGTAAATAATTATTTATTTTATCAGTAACACAGTAGGATTAAAAGTATGTTAAAAACATCCTTTTTGTGCTTATATTAATTTTTTGGAAGCCTTGTGGGTACAAGCACGACGACTGAGCGTGAGGTCAGTTTTGTTGGTTTTTTTCTATTAGGAATTTCTTAGCAAAACACTGAGTGTTGAAGTTGACTTAGTAATACTCCCGTATCTTGGAATGCACTTTAAGCCGATGGTTCCGAGCCTTATACTTTTCCGGTTGTGTTGAATTGCCGTCCTATCGACCTATGAAAGTGAGGGAAAACGGAGTGCACCACACATTTTTTTGCGTGGTCTGGGGGACTAAACATAATTATATTGGTTTAGTTATTTATACTTTCGCACAAAGAAAATGTACAGAGGTGGACTTGTCTTAGGCATTCTCTACCAGTTAACCACGGGTGGTGAAGAGATTAGAATATGGCAGGTGCTTTAGTTAAAACAAAGACAAGGAAAATAAAAAAAAAAACTCATAACCCTATATAAATAAATACTTAAATAAGCTATATACATATACATACTGTTACAATAATATATAAAGAAAAGAAAAACAAAAGAAACCGTTTATTTGGCGCACACCCTTAAAAACACATACAGTATATGAAGTGACAGGAGTGGTAGACTAATAATAGTTTTAAACAAAGAAAACAGAACAAAAAAAAAGAAAACAGATAAAAAGACAATCAACAAATGTGAGTCCAATGGTTGCGCCAAATAGGTCCAGTTCAGCATAAATATCAGACAACTACGTAGCTGTTGCCTGACGCTGGTTTTCAACTGAACCTTACCTGACATATAATATATACAAAAATAAAACTGTGAGAAAATGTTGAGATGACCCTACCCTAATTATTTGCAAAATAACTCTGCAATTTCCGCTTAAATGCAAACCGACTAGTTGCCATCCTGATATCAAAAGAAAGCGCATTCCAACTAAGTGAGTAGTATATACAATAGCTCATTAGCAACTCTTGATTAAAATAATCTCGAACCGCATGCATCTGGCTTTTACTTTACTTCAAACTTTTCCGAGCAGACAATTCCACAAAGTAGACAAGAACCGAATAAAAAGCCGAAAAACGAATAGCAATTAATTCCAACCCAGTAATCGCCTGTTAAGTCACAGTGATTCTAAATAGTATCTCGATACGTTTCGAGGGCGTTTAGAGATGGTCGGTTTCTCTTTGTTTTGCTAAAGCCGAAAGCCGATAGATTTAGTGAGATGAAGGACGAGCCTTAAGGAATTAGTACGGCCATAATTAAAGCGCTCAGTTCCAACACTTGATGGCGGACGGCTTTATAGATTTTATAAAGTAAACGTTGTATAAAATGTTGTCTGAACAAACTTCGTCCCGAACATCGAGCCGTCTCCCTGTTTGTGACGGAGATTGCTAAATAAACTTAGGTGCTAACATTTTCCTATACGGAAAATGTGGTGTATAGCACCAAAGGAGTTAAGTAACCAGGGTCGTAGAATATAGTTGAGGTTTAGTAATTGATTAATGTTTTCGTATGAAATTAAATTTTATAAATTAACTCACTGTTGATTTTCTATTAATTAAGTAAAAATTTTGGTCGTAGATAAACAAATTTCAAAAACTTGTCAAATTATAGGGAAATTAGAAGTATATTTTGACAAATTGAGACGTGAACGTTCTTAGAATTAGCAGAATTAGAATAGAATAGAACAGAATAGAATTGTCTTTATTATGTACACCATGTAGATTACAAAAACATTAATAAAAAGATTTTACAAAGGGTAACACAATGGGCGGTCTTATCGCTAAGAGCGATCTTTTACAGACAATCTTTGGATGGAATAGTAAAGGGAAGGAGAGAGAAATAATGTAGGTAGTCTACGGTGTACTATTTACATAGTTTATATAATAAATATGCACGTTAAGTGTATCATACTAGTCTAATAAATATATATATATATCTAATTAATAAACATCATATAAAAGCAAATAAAAAAATAATGACATGTTTAAAAAGAGAGGAAATGCTGTGGTTTTAAAAGTGGACAGAGTTTGAGCACGCCTTACAGACACGGCCAAGTCATTCTATAGCCAAACTGCTTGTACAGTAAAGGATTTATCGTAAAAACTAGTGGAATGCATCGGCATGTCTAATATCAGGTTTTCCGATGACCTCAGATATCTATTATGTGTGTCATGAAGGAACTTGAAACTTTATTTAAGATAAGAGGGGGTATTAGCATTAAACAAAGTGCGGTAGAGCTGAAATAGGGTATGAGAATTCCGGTGATGACGTATGGTAATTAGCCCTCTGTTTACTGTTTACAAACAACTGAATGTTATTCCTAATATATAATAAATATCTCCTTTTCGTAACTTTTGAAAGTTTTTATTGTAATTTTATCTCACAAAGCGACGCGTCCATTAATTTTTTGCCACGCTGTGACTATGTAATTAAAGCGAATTTGGACTTGGTTAACGCAAATAAAGGGCGCGTCGATTCGTGAAATAAAAATAACGTAGATAGATGGTCTTTGATTTAAATTATTCCTAGCGGATGACTGCATCCCCATTTCACTAGATGGATGAAAAGGAGGCAAGGTCAAGGGAACAATCTGCAATTCCTACATTTCCCTTAAACTTAAAGAAAATATACCTATACAAAACCATGGTTCGACCTGCAGTGTCTGTTATGGATCAGAATGTTGAGCCATAAAGGAATGAATGAAAGGCAATTGCATGCAGTACAGTTGAGATGAGAAAGCTTAGAGGGATGTGTGGCGTTACGCGAATGGACAGAATAAGATATCAGTTAATATATAAGAGGAAATCTGAAAGTGGCACTGGTAAATGAAAAATTGTGTGGAAGTCGGTTGTAATGTTATGGACATGTGTTGAATGTCGTGAAGAAAGTTTTAAGTACGAATGTCGAAGGCTATAAGAATAGGGGAAGATAGATACGATGACAAAGAAACGATGGATGGACTGAGTGAATGATGTATATGTTTAGTAAGTGGGTGACTGTGAAGATGGAGGCGCATATGGGAATATGGAAGAAAAAGACATGTTGCGCGTAAATTGGCATAAGGGCCGGTGAATGATCATAAATTATTTTTTTCTACGACCATTTGGTAATTCCGTTAATACATAACCATAAATCATATCTTAATAGTAGGTACTCATTCCTGCCAAGTCGTGTTAAAATGACCATTTCCACACGGGTAAACCGTACTACAATTAAACTCTTTTTATGGCTATGGTATCAAAAAATCAACATATGATTAGGCCAAAAAGCGCGCGTATTTGCGTCACGACTAAACATCGCATATTATTAGGTTGTATGGATGAATTGCCTTTGCCTTTAATTTGTGGGATTATAACAACAAAACAACATTGTGCGCGCCGCGCTATTTCGCGCCATTGTAAAATTTTATCTACATTTATTTCAAGGTCGTAGAAAAAGTTTTGTATGCAACTATTGTAATACTCGTGCTGATCTATTGTGCCACTCAGCTTCGCTTCATCGCACAATATCGCGATCTATGAACTATCACTCATAATTACTATCACTCACTATCATTGCTTGCCAGTGGCATAAATAACTATTAAAATGTATTTTTTGACTGTGTATTATTTATTTCCTAATTTATATTATAGGTATTTTATAATAATCTTTTAATTTGTTTTAATTTTTAGAATCTCGTAGTCAACAAGGAAATCTTATAGTTTTGCCATGTCCGTCTGTCCGTCCGCATGCAGCTTAGCTTAGACACTCTTTGTACTAGTAAGCAATAATTTTAATTAAGCATGGGATATACATATGTATGCATAGCATGCATAATGTTATCATTCTGAGCAATCATTTTCAACTTTTGAGAGTTCTTCCATACAAAATACGTCAGCCGTCAATTTTTCCGCGAATAGAAGTTATCTGGTTTCGATGTTAAGTTTGTTCTTGGAATAAATTAATTCCAACTACGGAACATTTTGATGTGAGTGTTCGGACACGCGCGTGGCCGGCACGGTAATTGCGTAACACACTATCGGTATCAATGGGCTTTTTTTGACAGTTGAACAACATCCATTGCGTTATTTACGTTGTTGAGCAGACACATTTTCCAACACATGGAGCAATGGATAAGCAATATGCTACGAAATGATTCCAACTGATAGTAATAGCGTGTTACCCAATCAGGGTGCTGTTTTCACTTTTATGGTCTTAACACAAAAACTTTAAAACTATTTGATGTGTGTCTAGTGTCAGTCATCATCATCCCAGCGTTAATCCCAGTCGCACCCGCCTTTTCAGCTTTGGAGTCTGGGGTCCGCTTTACCAGGCCAACTGCTGATATAGCTAAACTTCGACATTTTCCGTGAAGCGACTGCCGTCTGACCTCCACAACCCGAAGTTGACATCGAAGCATTACAGTTAGATAAATTGTTGGACTTTTGAGGGCTCCAACAACCCGTAACGACTGCCACTAGATGTTCGTATGGCAATCGGGACCAACGGCTTAACGTGCTTTCCGAGGCACGACCAGACCAGTGCAAATATTCATATTCATGCATACAAATACTTGCACTGTGCGGGGATCGAACCCGCGTCACCTTGCGCAGCGGTCGCGTCCGCTACCGCTACGCCACTGAGGCTGTCTAGTGTGTCTAGTGTCAGTGTTACGTCAAAATCCATATATACCATCCATAAATAACTGCTACACACTATTCTTTCTTCTTCACTCATTATCATTCTTTACTCACTATTCTATTCTTAGGTTTATTATTAGAAACTTGTAAATGGCCTTCAATTACAAATTGTTTAAGAACACAGAATGGGCTTAAGTTTCACGAGTAGAATAAGATAAAAGAAAAGACTACATTATTTGAAAAGCATTTCATTGGGAGAAGCAAAACAACCATGATAATGTTCTGCTATATAAACTTAGAATACAGTAATATTAGACGTATTATACAGTCTTTTTGTGAATTATGCTGTAAATTATGGTTACTTGCGTCGAGTTTCAGCAAAGTATTTACTGAAAGAGCCTCTTATACTTGTATGAATATTAAAATAGACAGACTTCTCACTGGAAGGAACTTTCTTGTTTATATAACTAATGCATAACGCGAAGTACTTATACTTTTACTTTATAAACATTTCAGGATTTGTTTATAAACGATGTTTAAAGTTAGGCGCTGTACAAACGTCAAAAATCTATGAGTAAACTGTCGCTAATCTGTATCTACTTAGCTTTGAGCAACGTTTATGAATAAAGGTGTATATTTTCTCCGATTCTATGCTGATTTTTCTTCGTAAACTTTCAGTTCTTAACTAATGACTAATAATCATCCGGTTTTAGATGGAATCATCTCAAATTGAATAAATTGGATTTGATAGACCTATTCGATATACATCCAATTGACCTATCAAATCCATAGTCTCTTAATAAACTAGCGCGCTATACCATCAACGCTAGTTTATAATTGTATAACAAAAAAAAGTTTATAGAATGTAGAAGTCAGACATCATCAAAATTATAGTCTGCATATTTCATATGTGAAGAAACTAAATGTCATAATACAATGTAAAGTAGCAACAGAATACAGATAAGTACTGAATTGGCATTTATGGCTCTAACTGACAGTGTCCTACTGCTTCATCTGCGTAGTTGTGGATACCGTTGTAATAATGGGATTAAAAGCACCCTACGTGTTATTCTGATACATTTTAGCTATATTTCTGTGAAATCTCATCAATGTTCGTTAAGTATTTTTTGCGAGAAATAATAACAAACATCCAGCCATAAGTCGATCGTAACAGAGGTTCGAGCCTACTAATATTATACACAAATATAAAAATAATAATTCACCTATGTTACTAGGAAGTAGGATAGGTGGTAAAGACACATATTTCGAACTTATGAAGCAATGAATTGACAATATGCTACAAAATGATTCCAATTGATAGTAATAGTGTGTGATAATCTAGTCTATCCGTTTGTTTGTTATAAATGTATGCAGAATAGTATATTTCATTACAAGCGTGGAAAGCCTGTCATTACAACGAGTTCCGACAAATGTCGACCCGAGCCGAGGCGCAGCCGAAGGTGAGGGTTGACAGTCGGAACAAGTTGTAATGACGGTTCCGCACGTGTACTGAACAACTATTTTTAATACAGTTGCGAAAAAATTAAGCAATTTATTAAAATAATAAAAACACAATAAACTCAACTAACTAATAATTTATTTCTTAGAAAAGTTATAATTCACATATACATTGAAATTGGTACAGTTTTTTATACTAACTGGAGAAGTTTTAGGTTGCATATTTACTGTTCGAGACAAACTATTATTAATTTTGTATGATTGTTCATGTATATTTGTCAAAGGTGTTATACAATGGCGTTTGCTAGTTGATGGAATTGGATCTAATGACTTATCATTATCAACGAAGGTAAATGGACGAACTTTCTCTTCACTATTGTCATGTGAAGGTGACGGACTGGATTTTAAATTAATGGATTGTGTGATTTTTTTCCCAGTTTTTAGTTTGTTGTGTAATGAATCAGC
This sequence comes from Sesamia nonagrioides, assembly GCA_017933935.1. NCBI lineage: Eukaryota > Metazoa > Arthropoda > Insecta > Lepidoptera > Noctuidae > Sesamia > Sesamia nonagrioides. Next base: position 452,468 of record JADWQK010000137.1, on the reverse strand, counting down.
AATATAGCCTTCTGCAACTTTGTCTGACTTCCAACCTCCTAGTCGCTTTAAGGACGTCAAATTGACTCCTGAATCTGCCAATAATGTAGCAGAGGTCCTCCTGAAGCTGTGCCCAGTATAATACTCTGCATCCGGCAGACCAAGAAACGTAGCTATTTCTTTTGGCATATTACCAAATTTGTTTATCCTGATTGCTTGAGATGTACACTTTCCTTTTTGATAATTTTGGAAAAAACGGTCGGATTTTCCTTTTTGGGACCGCTGATTCATATATTTTTGCACTATTCTAAGAAAATCTCCTTCAACAACAAAGCTTCTCGGTATCTTATTTTTTGTATTCGGAATCTTGATTAGTAGCATTTTTTCATGGGCTTCAATATCTTTTAAAGTAATATTGGATAACTCCTCTCTGCGGCAAGCACTAACAATGCCAAAAATCAGCGCAACCTACAAAAAAAAAGGGATTTGATTAATATTTTTTTAAATAATTTAATGACTGTATTTTGCGGTTTCGTAAACTGAATACTAAAGAAAAATATAAGTACTTATTAATTATTAGTACTTATTTGCCTTTGTGGCTAAATAACGATCATCGGGAGCTTCGTTTAAAAACCTTTCCACTTCATTCGATGTTAATATTTTCGACTTTTTATTTCTAAAACCATCTGATTGTCGTTTTAAGAAAGCATTTAGTTTTGGATATTGACTTATATCCACGTTGTTTCTTATTTTCAGCATACTTTTTATCATCGAAAACCTCGATCATAATGTAGAAGGTTTTAATTTTGCTGACAGTTCGGAGAAATATGCCAACATAACATTTTCTGAAAAACTATTTGCCTTTTTCTCTTCTCTCCACGCAATAAATTTGTTGTATATAGATATGTAGAGACTTTTTGACTTTTCCGGTAAAATGTTCTCCGAAGCATTTTGTGCAATTATACTGAGTTCCGGTGGTGTTAATTCAAATAAAATATCGTCGAAATTACTCATTTTGTGCAACAAACAACTAAACTCGCAAAGAAAATTTTTGAAAAATGGCGCAAACCGTAAAAGAATATAAGCAGAGATTTTTTTTCTTTACCCATTCGATTAGGCAAAGGGAACTATGCCCATACAGCCAAGTCTTCAGTAGAATTTTTTTATTGATATGAAATGAAAATGAAATGAGATGAAATTAAATAAAACCTAACGTAACTCATTGAATTAAATCATTAAATCTGATATTGAAACAAATTAGTAGCTTCTTTTTAAAATTATTTGCATGAATCATAAAAACTTCTATGATTTTTTTAAAGTAAAAACTTCATGGTTGGTTTTTTTATTTTTAATAGACAATATTTTGACAGTTGGGAAAGAGAACGCACTAGTTCGGAAAAGGTAAAGAAAAAGCACGAATGTGTAATAGCCCACTTTCCGAACGCTATACGTCCCTGTAATACACCACTTTTTGAGCAACTGTATTAAAAATTATATTTTAGGATCAGTCGCATAGATTACGCACTTAAATGGCATGTGAAAGGTGTGTCATTCATTGCTTCTTATGTTCGAAATACGTGTCTGCTCAACAACGTAAATAACGCAATGAATATTATTCAAGTGTCAAAATGAAACCCATTGCTACTGATGGTGTGTTAAGCACTTACCCTACAGAATCTCTAATATGCTTATATCAAAATCAAAAGTCATTTATTCAAATCAGTACTTATTGAACGTCAATACAGTCCTTTAAAATGTCCGCCCTTCGACCCTTCCTAGTGCTTTCGCTGGGAAGAAGAAGTAACAGAAAAATATCCAAAATATCTCTAATACATGGTTACCCAGCCTCTTTGTGCTGCCCTTTAACAGTCGTAGGTAAAGTTTAGCGAGAATACGACGTTGCAAGTTGCTGACAGTTGCACTAACTGTCGAGGAGTGCCCCTGAACTAAACTGAATTCTGCCGCCGCCTCATTCGAAGATTTAGTTGTAATTTAGACCGTGTCAAGTTTTGAATATTAGCTGTGTTGGGAATGTTTGTGGTTTTGCTTTTGATTATATTAACATTTTATAGCATATCAAGCAATGTAAAAGGTTAAAGTCTAGTTTGTAATCTTTATCTCACCAAAAGGTGAAAACAATGTAGAAGAAATATGTTGACATACCTCCTCCTCCTGGTTATTTTTTAAATACTAGTCAAATTTAAGGGTGTGGTACAGAACATCACACTGAATTGTTTTCTCCTTGAGATTAGTACCGTAAGCTCGACTAAAAATTCAACCGTCCCCATAGGTTTAGGTCGAGTTGAGATAAAGTAAGTTTTCTATGGGACACAAGATACAAGTCTCATGGAGAAAATTGTTCAGTCTGATGTTCTGTACCATACCCACCATTAAATTTGGCTGTTCTTTGAAAAATAATCCTATAATGAGACTGAGATAAGATTGTAAATGTTCTCTGACAATTAGAAAATTGAACTTTGAATAAAATATCTATATTATACTGAAGGGTTCTTAGTCTTATTTATGCAGAAAGAAATGCATTTGTCTGTACACCGCACACCGGTACTACATAGAACTCTCTTAATGCAGACCGGGAGAAAATTTATGCTCACAACGACATTATTAAGTACTCAGAGTGCTTAGTTGCGAGCTAAAAGGATTGCCATCGATACGGCTACTAAGTAGTAAAGTGTTTTTCCTTTAAAAGCAAGATCAGTCCATCTAGACCTCACCTGGGGGTATTAAGTTGAAACTACCCTCTATTCCGTTATGTGCTGAAATACAAAGTTGCAAAAGTGAAACTTCTAAATTTACATGGAACATGATTGCAGGCTGAAACTTGGTAAACTGCTTTCACATTGAAAGAACTTAGTTTAGGTATAGTTCCGACACAAATGTTACAGAAAAAGGAACTTTGTTGGTGTCACAATAACTTACGAGTTTGTAGCTACGTGGGAGTTTTGTATGGGGTAGCTAATTGATTTCAGCTTGTTATAGAAACTTTGGCAGGGGCAATATTTTTGCCAATATTCTATTAATAAAATAGTTATCGACAAACGGCTTATGGAATACGGAATATTCTAATTTATGTATGTGGGTATGAAGCTGTAATATCAATGTGTACCGAAAAGACGTATATACATACAAAGGACACAACTTCTTTAGATGATATCACTGATGATGAAATGATTTTTAATTCTTCCTCCACATGTCCGGAAGGTATGATAAAGAGCTCGCCTGCGGTAGACTACTATGATACTAGGCGCACAGAATTACTGAGAGATTTATCGTCATATTGGCAAGTAACTTGACGTGTAACGTATAGTAGTTATTGAGCTACGTGGTGTGGTGTCACGTTTGTTATGATTTAAATTTAAGAAACGTATGCAAACGAAAACTAATTCAATCAATCAATTCTTAGAGTATTTTATTATGAATACCTTTCCGATGTCGTTTATTGTCATACAAAGAAGCCGTGGCCTTGATGTGTTTATAAATACCCTTTTTAGTACCCGTTGTCAAGGTCACTGGTAGAAATTAAGATGATATTTTTAGGATCAGGATAGAGATTTAAATAAAGAAAAGTACAACACAAATCAGAAACCATGATTTATAATCAATAACTCAATTTCATAACCTTAAAATGACTCTTAACACAAACAGCCATCAGTTTAACACCATTTACAGCGAAATATCAACAAAATGACAGACTTACTGCAAATCGCACCGACCACCAATTCAACCACCTTACCGTCCAAGAGCTCAGTAGGAAAAGGACCTGTCAATCAGACAGCCGTCTACTTATAATAGATAGGCGTAGATATAGTAGACGTAGGCATAGACAAAGTAGGTGCGAGTTGCTATAAGTCTTCAAACTTCTTTCTGCTAACAATATTTATATTACGATATGATGAAGGTATGAAGACTTGCCAACCTCTTTGTGTATATTTCCATATGATCATTAATGTCAAGCACCACTGGCTTGCGCCAGTTCTCTTTAGCTAAGGAGAGCGCGGTGAGGCCCTTGTCAACCGCGATCACATCTCGATGCATCCCCACATCGGTTTCTAGGAAATATTGCCTGAGACTGCATATCTCGCGATTGTGGAGGGTCTTAGCGTTTAAATCCTTAATCCTCGACCTCCACATTTCGGGATATACAGCCTCATACCCGATGACTGTTATTGTTACTTCCTTTATAACTTTGCCTTCATAGTTAAACTTAATAAACATATTTAAGTTCTTCCAAAAAATCTCAAAAATTTAATATCATCCCATAATAGGCAACTTACCCCATACCTCATATACATATCATCCCACACTGGGTAAGGTTATGTGTTTAACAGTTGTTACAGACTTCCAATATCACAAATACGAGGTGTACTTGGAACACAAAGCAGAGAAAAGTCAATTATCGATGGAAGCCGGTCCTTACCTGTGAATTTTGGAATACGGCACCGAAGTAAATGAAAATATACGACTTCTCGTTAGTGTTGGCTGTGCGTTCCAGCTTAGATACACGGATTTTCCTGGATTTGGTTGAGATATTGAGAATGCACGATGGTACTTTGGGATTTAGTATGCCAAGAGTACGTTTTTTATAGATATTTATGTAGTGTTTTATTGAATTCATGCTGAAATTAAATTTTTTGGCGTAACCGAAACACACTTTCGCTGTTAAATCATTACTTTCCCTCTCTTGTTTTGATATTTTTGTTTAACGAACTGTGTCCAAATATTTTTTTCTTTCATTCCTTATTTTAGTTGTAAAAGAGATGACTTACAGGTCTAGATTCTGTTTACATTTTTACTTCCTTTCTAAGTTCCAGAGGGGCTCAACCGCCTATTTTTAAACAGATTTGTGAAGTAAAATAATTGTTATGTAGAGGTGAGTTACTGAGAGTAAATAGCAAGTAATGCTCAGAGTTGTAAGAAATTCTATAAATTAATTGAATGTAGGTAATAATTAAAATGCTTGTAAAAACAGCGCTGATGATTTCTTCCCGATAGTTTTATGTTCTTGGCTATACTTACTCTTTACTACGATATAAAAAATAAACCAAACAACTGTAAGGTCTCCGTTTAATTAAGAATTAAGTAAAATATAAAAGATGCAGGCTTTCCTCTTAACCACAGAGCTATAAAAATCGCTCGCCTGAATTGGGTCATTACGGCGCATTGTAGCTAATTAGCTTGCAATCTGCTATACTGTTGCAATTAAATCTTAACTGCTGTTGGATCCTTTATGTTTATTCAATGCGAGTTTAAGCTTTATTATCATAAAGATTAAGTCCAATTTATTACAGAAAAATCTTTTTAGTATTTGGTTGCTAAAAAGAAAGTTTTTTTAAAAGAAAATTATAAAATAGTACTTGACCGCATTCCCGCCAGACGGTAAGCAGTGATGCAATCCTTGATGGTAAAGCGCGCTAGTTTAATATGAGCCTATTCACTCTAGCCTTGAAGACACTCAAATTGCAAAAATGAGTTGCTTTGTTGAACAAAAGTCCAACTTATCTATACTAATATATAAAGCTGAAGAGTTTGTTTGTTTGAACGCACTAATCTCAGGAACTACTGGTCCGATTCGAAAAATTATTTTTGCGTTGGATAGCCCTTTAATCCAGAAAGGCTTTAGGCTATATAACATTACGCTGCGACTCCGAAAATAGGAGCGGAGCATAACTAACTCCACGCGAACGAAGTCGCTGGCGGTCGTTAGTCTAAAATAAATCTAGTATTGATTCCGAAAGTTTTCAATTTACTAATTTTATATATTATTATGATACGCTACCCTTGCCTTCGAAAAAAAAAAAAAGTTAAAAAACTTGCCTTTTGTGATAAATGGAGTTCAATATTTTATTCCGAACTTTATTTTCCGCTAGTAAATTATGTCGCTCAAGTGTACAGTGGACTCTCAGCTGCTTATAAAGTTAAGAGTAACGATACTACAGTTTTGGCGTGAAACTTTTTCATAAATCTGCACTTAGTGCCCCGACGACCAACTTGACTGTTAAATAATAAACTTTAATGGACTTTTGGTCATTCCACTTTATTGTTTTTTTTTCCGACTAAGTACATGAAGGAAGGGTCTTTCTGAAATTTTGATAGCATCTTTTCGAGCTGAAGTTTTAACGAGGTTGATATTTAGTAGGTTTTAAAAGAACGCCGTGTACTCGGGATTGTATTATTGGTAAACAATTTTGGGGAAGTGTTTTTTAATATCTATATTGTCGTGTTTTGGATATATGATGATTGATGAGCGTGGCTTGGAGACATTACTATGTTTAATAAAATGAAGTGGAGATATTATATTATATACGGTTATTAAGAGGTAGGCGATTACTAATTTACTAAAAAAAAATAATAATAATTAAATAATAACCCCAACACTAGCAATTCGTTACATGAAATCACAACATGGCCTTCATTATGATATTCCCGGATGAATAACACTGTTCGCGTATGTTCCTACTCATTGAGCATTAACAGCATAACAGGGCCGTACTGGCGGCGTGTGCCGTACTAAAACAGGGCAAAATACGTTCGAATCATCACGTCCTGCTAAATTACGCTTAACTAGCTAAACAGGATTGCATGCGCAAAGACTGGAATCATTAGTAATTTGTACATACGTACGTGTTTGTCATGCATTATCGTGAATTTTGGCTTAATGTTCGTGGATTTTGGTGGTAAACTCTCTACAATCGATTTTATTATCATATGGTCATGGGTCCTGTTTGCGCAATGTTTACTGTCTACTAGTGCATTCAGTTTTTTTTCTCACGTGGTAACATTTGATTAATGCTTAATATATCCTGTATCCCCATCCTTCCTTCCGCATCTACAAGTGAGACCCTAACCTTTCCTTTCATCCCCGCTATTTTTATAAGCATCAATTGTAACGACATTATAGATTACAGTTAGAAATTAATTACCCAGTCATTCGTTGCGTAAAGAACTTCAACCACATTCCCTCAACACACGCAGTCATATTTTCTCCGCTAAAATTCACTTCACTAATTATCATCATCAGCTTCATCATTCTTTCTGGTCCTTCGAGCCGGATGTTGAGCTTCAAGGAAGATTAGAATTAGATAATCTGTCACCTATGACATGTCACCTAGATCTTTCTATACCTAGAAAGAAAGAAAACGTATAAGTTTATTGTGACTCGTACAGGAAGATCTTAAAACTAAACAAGTTAAACGCAATTAAAAATAAAAACAATTTATATATGTATATAAAAAAGTTTCAAGAAATTAGAAAGTCCCTTACAAGGCCAAAATCTCACCAAAATGCTTTGACATAACTTCAATTAATGGTCAAAGTAAATCCCTCAATCGTTTGAATGATGCTTAATGAACTAATAATAATTTTTATAAACTAATTAGATTATTAGAAGGCCCAGACGGTGACAATATCTTCAGTGGAGATAAAGTCTTGCTTTGATTTGCTCGCACAACAGTTCAACGTATATAACATGTACACAATGTTGGGATATTCATATCTCTTCCAATATTGCATAAAAGTCAGTCCATCAGAACAGGACAAAATATGTAAGATAGTGATAAAGCAAAATAATTTCAACTACTCACGCAGCGAATGAGAAACTTCCACGCCCGCATTGAAAGTAGATGGCGAGGTACCTAGCGATCGCGTAGGTGGCGAAGTTCGCTGACTCAGCTCACCGAGGATACACTGTCTACGAAGAGTGTTCGGAATCCCGAGAATATTGCCTCCAAATTGAACCTCCGCGTACCCTAGATTTTTAAGACTTGAGATGTCACCTGAAATTGTAATTATTGGCGAAGAGAAAAGTATTAACTATTTGTTATAGAATGTGTTTAGTAAAGCAAAAGGGATAATTGTTTAAAAAATGGGTCTTTTATATATTGGGCATCCAAACGCTATTTAAAAAAATATGTGTTATATTTCATGTGATGAAATATTTAAATAAGCTGACCTTTATTGATTATCATTGAATATAAATAAAAATATAATAGTATTATAAAAAAATGATATATTATTGTAATTATATTGAAGATTCGCGACGTCTGAACTTATTAAAATGAAATGCATAAAAAGGTTCAGAGGTTTAAATCGCTTGTGCAAAACGATAAACAATCTAAATGAAAGTAAGTAGTCTATAAAATATTAAATACGATTACGGGAATATACCATAAAAAAATAATTACTTACGGCTAACAATTATAATAAAATAGAATTTGCAATTAGAGAGAAAAAACATATTTCGGCGGGAAATGCTAAATATTTCGCGCCGTTGACTTTTTTTTCTATTTCTTCTCTAGCCGCACCACAATGCACGCAGTCTACCGAAGAGATCGCAGCTTAGACTTCCATTTTCAAAATAAAATGTTCTACTTTTTTTTAACCAGTAATATAAGTTGAGTCAAGAGTCTTTATTTATTCATTCAATTTATTCTACTTATGAATAAATGATTTTTCATTTTTGGAGGCCTATGTTACAGACAAAAATTAAGAAAAAAACTTTTTCCCCTAGAGGGAAATATGCTATTTTTTGCTCTGGTACGTTAAAATGACGGGGTCTTTTTGAGCAAGAGGAGTGATAAATACATACCTATCTATTATTAAGTATTACTCTACACTAATGAAGGTGTTTTAGGAATTGTTTTCTTACAGTCATGCATAGATTAAAGTGGATACCATTTCATGTGGTACCGTAAAACGCTGCAACTTTACCTCTCGTACACAATTTTGCCTATTTAAAGAACTTGTTAATATCTTTTAAAATATTGCATGTAGCAACATCTGCTTTTTGGTAGATAATTAAATCCTTACTTGGCAACTCGAAAAACCGATCGCCATATTTGTTTTCATTGAAACCGCCAAATAGTGATCTGTCAAACGCAACAAGGGATGGCCGGCTTCGACGTTACGCGACAAACTTTTATAGTAAGTCCAAAATTATTATTAATTTTACTAAAATGTTGATGTTGATATGTCCTTCGTAAGCTTTTCTATAATTCAAAATAATTGTTGAGTGTTAATTGTTACAAATAAAATAGTTATAAATGTTTAGGCAAAGTTATGACACTGAATTCCTACTAGTGTACATAACTTTGCCTGACCCAGGGTTGTCACAAAGTGGAACATAAAATTACGTACGAAATTACGAACTTTTATTTTGATCATATTTCTTATTTTGTGTAACTTGTAAACGCTTTAACTGAGTCAGATTTTGTAAATATTCACTTCTGAATACCTAACTTCCCGGTCGTTTTCTTTAAATTCAAAGCATCGGTAATAGCTGTGTTGTATCTAAACAAATGGCATGAATTAGCGAATTAATTTCAACACAGTTACGACAGCTAAATAACTGCTGATATTACAATCTGGTTTTGTTTCTTTTAGATTCAGAATGGGAAATAGAAGAAAGCCTGGGTCTAGACGCTATAAAGATTATGAAGATGGTCTTCTAAATGTTGTTGTAGAGCTTGTAAAAAATAAGAATTTGACAAGTTATCAGGCCGAAAAACAGTTCGGAATCCCCCGACGAAGCTTCACATGAAAAAAATTGGTAGTCCCATTCGATTAAGCGAAGAAGAAGAGAGTAAAATAGCGAATGCCTTAATACTTTGTGGAGAATATGGCTGCCCACAAAAAAAATATTTTTCTTTATAACCAACCGAAACAAATATTGGATGTTGATAAGACTGATGTTAAACATTTTGATCTCTTAATAAATATTAATGGAAAACTGATATTCTTTTATTCCATAAGTTTGTGACAACCCTATGCCATTTAAAATTATGTATGAAACTACAAGCAAAGTCGAATACAACATTGCCTAGCATCGTATCTAGTATTATATGCAAAAAGTGACTGCTTTAGGATTTTCATCCTTAAGTTTTACTCATAAAGTTTAACTTCACGCCCAAGAATTAGGTATTTATGTTGTTTAGACTGTCTAAATTCATGCAGGCAATGTTGCAGTTTATTGGCCCGACTTTGCCTATTAATAAAATTGATCATAATTAGAAAATGAATTAAATAAAATCATGTTCTAAGTACACTTTAGAAGCCCATTAAACTGAGCTTCATTACTAACTAGACAAAAAGCAAAATGTGTCGTAATGTTTTTAAATATAAACATAATACTCCAAAACTAAGGCAAAGTTGCAGCGTTTTACGGTAGATCATCCCTTAGGTGGTCGACTAATTAATCGGGCTTTCCTAGGGTGCCTTAATTAATTAAATTCAGGGCCTTAAATTAAATCTTCTAGTACTTTATTGCTCTTTACCTACTGCAAGCCAGCATTGCCGTTCAACTTTGTTTGTTTGTAGTTTCCTTTCCCCCATCAATGTTGGTTGACAGCTTTGATGTCTTTTACTATCGGAATGTGTTGTGTAACGCTTATTTTGTCATGATATGCTAATAGTGCTATGATTGACTGATTAGGAGACGACGGGAAGAAAAAACTGTGTAAGGCGGTCATAAAAAGGTATTTAACATAGATGCTAAATGAAATGGTTTGTAGTATTTCGTCCAAATTCAGTCATAGTTTGACTCAATGTCATAGTTTGACTCTGAGCCGGAGACTTGTTTCACTATATTTATCCGTACTAATCCATACTAATATTATAAATGCGAATGTAACTCGGTCTGTCTGTCTGTCTGTCTGTTACGCTTTCCCGCTTAAACCTCTCAACCCATTTTAATGAAATTTGGCACAGACATTCTTTAGACCCTGAGAAAGGACATAGGCTACCCAATATTGAAAAAAAAATTGCTGAGGGAAATCTAAGAACATGTATTCGCTTGTATGAAACTGACAGGCGGCAAGAATCCGGACTGTAGTACTTAACTTCTGAATAATAAACTAAGCCCGAGTTTATTTGAATACTAGCGGCGCCGCGCGCTTTCACGCGCGTAGGTTTTGATATGTTTTTTTTTTATATGCTCCGCTCCTATTGGTCGCAGCGTGATGGTATATAGCCTAAAGCCTTCCTGGATTAATGGGCTATCCAATGTAAAAAGAATTTTTCAAATCGAACCAGTAGTTCCTGAGATTAGCGCGTTCAAACAAGCAAACTCTTCAGCTTTATATATTAGTACTAGGGGCCGCCAGCGACTTCGTTCGCGTTGAGTTAGTTAAGCTCCGTTCCTATTGGTCGCAGCGTGATGTCATATAGCCTAAAGCCTTCCTGGATTAAGGGGCTATACAACGCAAAAAGAATTTTTAAATCGGACCAGTAGTTCCAGAGATTAGCGCGTTCAAACAAACAAATAAACTCTTCAGCTTTTTATATTAGTATAGATTGTATACATATTAGTATAGATTATAAACTAGCACTTGACCGCAATTCCGCCTGATGGTAGGCAGTGATGCAATCGTTGATAGTAAAGCGCGCTAATTTATTAAGAGCCTATTGATTTAATCAAATAAACCTATCAGTCTTCAGATTTATGTATTAGTATAGATAGATATCGAATTCATATATTTATTTACCGAGCAGTTTTCATATAAAGCATTATTCACACGCCCATTCATCACATTTTTTGTAAACATGCGTTTCCTATCTCATAGCAAAACGAGAAAATGAATGTTTTCAATAAGAGGCGAGATGCAAATATGAAAAGGGATTCTTTAGTAACATTCGGCGTTTTAACAGGTGAAATATAATACCTATGAATATCTGTGAATACGGAAAACGCATTAGCAGAATTAATGTTCCGCTTTTCAACTTAGTTCGCCATTTTTTGAGGAAATCTGGGCTCTTTCGATGGATTGAATGAGGAATCGATAATCTTGAGGGACCTCGTAATGCCTACTTATTAGATGGAGCAGGGAACGGATTGATGGGGTGCGTGGCAGAAAACCTCCCCGAGTGCTCAGTTGCTGCTGGTCCTCTTGTTGTTTCCTTGAGGACGAGCAGACGCTGGGCCGGTGCACCCTGGGCGTGGGTAACAATCTCTGCGTGATTATTGTGCAGGAGGAGATTGTTATCCACGGCGAATTTCTGCCGGAGCGGAGGAGTCGCTCCCGAGGGCTCCTTACCTGCGCTCTGCAGCTCTGCAGCAGAGCGCACGAATAGGGAGCGAGGTGGTGTAGACCGCGAGCCGTTTTGACAGTCCGCGGTCTAGGGGTCACGTGACCGAGTGGGAGAAGACCGTGGGTTTCTCCTCAACCTGCGGTCTACGGGCACCAGTGGACATTGGAGGTTCAGAGCCACGGTGCCGGGTGGTGGGTAGTTTAGGTTAGAAATAGGTTAGATATAGGCTTAGGTTACATTTAGGTTAGTTTAGTTAATAAAGGGGAACAAAAAAAAAAAAAATTACTAGTAAGTTAGGTTTAGATACCGAGCAGCGGGCGGTATAATCTGCACCAGAGGCATCCGCTGGCCTCGGGAGGATTAATACCCTCCCAAAAAGAGCGGCCGCATCGCCTTGGGGAAGCGATGTGTGTACCACCCAATTAGTAAAAATGAAAATGTCAGAGAATATGTTGAGCGATTTGTCATGCGATCCGGCTGACGCCCGGCGCTCGCAGGTATCCGGGCCTGCGAGTGGTAAATTGGTTACCGAAGAACGCGCAGGGGTAGGCGACCAGGCCCCTGCTACCGTTATTGCTACTGGAAGCGATGCGGAAACTGTCGAGAATGCGAGTAGTGGAGGCATTGACGAAGGGCCGCGTGGTCCGGACTTAGGTAGAAAGCGTCCACGCAACCATGGTGTGACGGGAGGTGGGTTGGTGGAGCTGACCTCTGAAGAGGAAGGCCTGCCGGCCCCGAAGGTGCCGACCGCGAGGAGAGGTCGGCAGAATTCAAGAGGAGGGACTGCTTCGCGGCCGCGGAGGGACACACAGGGTAGGTTCGTGCGTACCCCGGCGGCCAGCGAAGCAGAAAGTGACATGGGGGTCACTTCGGAGGACCCTGGTGGCGAGAGTTGTGCCTCGCTAGGGAGCTCGAAGGCGGAACTCAACGCCGCCAGGAGGGAGCAGCGCAAAGCCGTCGCGGCCGACGAAGTGTCGGAAATGGCCCGACGCGCTCGAGAGCGACGCGCTGCTCTATTGGCGGAAGGGGGGCAACCGTCGGCGGTGGCCCTTGGTCAGTTGGCCTTGGGCGGGGTGGACTTGGTCCTTAAGGTTGCCACAAAATCTGGCAACCTGAAGAGCACCTTCGTTCGAGGTCTCAAGGAGGCTGCCGCGGACATCAAGGAGGCGGTTGGTACCCTCCTCAACACAACGGCCTCAGACGAGGTCGTGAAATTGCAGGAGGAAAACAGCCGCCTCCGGAATGATCTCGAGGACCTCCGGCGACAAGTCGCTGCGCTGAGCGAGCAGCAGCAGCGACACACGCCTGCCGATGTCACTTCCGAAGTGACCCCGGCTCCCGCACCAAGACCGGCGCGTACGGGCGATGAGTTAAGCGAATCGTCCCTTGAGCGCATCGTCCGTATGTGCATGCTCCAGTGCGGGAGCATGGTCAAAGCCCAACTTGAGGCGCTTTCTCGGCGCCTCCCTGAGGAACACCTCCGTCCGCCCCTAGCGGCCGACAAACGGCGAAGGGCTGAGGAGACGCCGGGAACTGCTCCTCAGCGAGCTCCAGTGAGCGATCAGCCCACGACGGCCGGGTCTAAGGGTGAGACTTGGGCGACAGTCATGGGCCGCAAGAAGGCCCGCAAAGCCGCTAAGGCCGCCAAGGCGGCCTCAGCAGCACCAGCGCGCGCCTCCGGTCAAACCGCAAAGGCGGCTCCGGAGGCTGCGCGGCGGACTGGCAAAGGCGGCCCCAAAAGCGGTCGCAAAGGACCGGCTGTGCGAGCCCCGCGTTCCGAGGCCGTGACGCTCACGCTTCAGCGTGGCGCTGCGGGGCGCGGCGTAACGTACCGCTCGGTCCTTACCGAGGCCAAGGCCAGGATCAAGTTGTCGGATCTTGGCCTTCAGTCCGTCACCATCAGACATGCTGCCACGGGTGCGCAGCTGTTTGAGGTGGCTGGTGCTGCGAGCGGCAATGCCGAGAAGGCGGACGCTCTGGCTGCCAAGCTGAGGGAGGTCCTCAACCCTGAGGACGTCCGGATCTCCAGGCCGGAAAAAACCGCAGAGGTGCGGATTGCCGGTCTGGACGAGTCCGTGACTCCTGAGGAGGTGGTGGCGGCCGTTGCTCGAAGCGGAGAGTGTCCGCCGGGCAAGGTGCGGGCCGGCGATATTCGCACCGACGCCACCGGACTCGGTGCGGTCTGGGTTCGGTGCCCTGTGGCGTCAGCGAATAAAATCGCCGCAAGTGGCAGACTGCTGGTAGGCTGGGTTGCAGCGAGGGTTAAACTCCTGCAGCCCCGGGCTTTGCGGTGCTACCGGTGCCTGGAGAAGGGGCACGTCCGGGCCAAGTGCACCTCTGAGGTGGACCGTAGCGATCTTTGCTATCGCTGCGGTCAGCCCGGCCACAAGGCTGCCCAGTGTTCCGCGGCGCCCAACTGCAGCTTATGTTCGGCTGCAGGGAAGCCAGCGGGACACAGAGTGGGCGGAGGGGCCTGTGGCACGCCTGCCAGCAAGAAGGCTACCAAAAAGAAGAAGAGGAGCTCTAAGCCTGCCGGGGAAATCTCGCCTCCCCCGCAGGCTAACAGCTCCGCGGCCGACTCCCGGCCCAGGACCGTTGCCGAGGGAATGGAGTGTCAATAATGGCACAAATCCGTTTCCTCCAGGGCAACATCAATCACTGCGCCAGAGCTCAGGATCTTTTATTCCAGAGCATGGCGCAGTGGTCGATCCAAGTGGCTGTGGTCGCCGAGCCGTATTTCATCCCCGCCCGTGGCGACTGGCTCGGATGCATTGGCGGCTCGGTGGCCATTATTGGCGGGACTCTGATCGACCCGTCCCGGGGCCGCGGCTGGGTTGCTGCGGTCTCGGGCGGCATCGTCATTGTGGGGGCGTATTTCTCCCCCAACAAGAGTCTCGCCGACTTCGAGGGGTTCCTTGTCGAGTTGGGCGCCGTCGTAGGCCGCTATCACCCTCGTCCCGTTCTAGTGCTCGGGGATCTCAACGCCAAGTCATCGGCGTGGGGATCTCCGGTCACGGACCCTCGGGGCGAGGTGCTAGCGGAGTGGGTGGTGACGACCGGTCTGGTCGTCCTGAATCGGGGCTCTGTATACACGTGCGTGCGGCAGAGGGGCGGGTCGATAGTGGACGTTACTTTCGCTAGCCCCTCTGTCGCCAGCCGTGTCCATGATTGGCGTGTCGCCGTGGAGGTGGAGACGCTGTCGGACCATCGATATATCCGGTTCGACGTCTCCGCCCAGACCGCGAGCGGCCGCCATCCAAGAGCCCCGATTAACGACGGCCCGCGCTGGGCGCTTAAGCGCCTCGACAGGGAACTACTCGAGGAAGCTGCCATAGTCCAGTCCTGGATTTGGGAGTCGGCGACGGACGGCCCCGTCGACGTCGAAGCGGAGGCGCTGCGGTTTCGCGGGGCGATGACGCAGATCTGTGACGCGTCCATGCCCCGCGTCCGCCAACAGTCCGCAAGGCGCAACGTGTACTGGTGGAGCGACCACCTTGCGCGGTTGCGCGTCGAGTGCGTCGCGGCTCGCCGCCAGTACACGCGCTACCGGAGACGACGTCGACGGGATCCCGTCGAGGAAGCCGCGCGGTATGGGGTGTACCGCGCGGCCCAGGAGACTCTGTGGCTGGCCATCGGCGACTCTAAGTCGCGGGCCAGGGAAGAGCTGCTGGGGTCCCTGGATCGGGACCCGTGGGGGCGTCCCTACCGTTGGGTACGGGGCAAGTTGCGTCCCTGGGCGCCCCCACTGGTGCAAAGTATGCAACCCCAGCTGCTAGAGGCGGTGGTATCCACCCTCTTCCCTGAGCGGGCGGGACATGTTCCCCCGGCGATGGTCTCACCCTCAGCCACAGACTCTCCAGAAGAGGAGGGCACCGATGTCCCCGAGGTGACGCAAGCAGAGACGGGAGCGGCCGTGTCGCGGCTCCGGGCCAAGAATAAAGCGCCCGGACCCGACGGAGTTCCTGGCCGAGCTCTCGTCCTGGCCCTGAAGGAGCTAGAGCCCCAGCTGAGGGGGCTCTTCACGGCATGTTTCGGGCAGGGTCAGTTTCCCAGTGTGTGGAAGGAGGGGAGGCTGGTCCTGCTCAGAAAGGAGGGGCGCCCCGCGGACTCGCCGTCCGCGTATCGGCCCATAGTGCTGCTCGACGAGGCGGGCAAACTTTTTGAGCGTATCATCGCAGATCGCCTCGTCGGCCACTTGTGCGGAGACGGGCCGAACCTGGACGACAACCAGTTCGGTTTTCGTCGAGGGCGCTCCACCATAGACGCAATCATGCGCGTGAGAGCCCTGGCGGAGGATACGGTATCCCGGGGTGGGGTGGTGTTGGCGGTGTCTTTAGACATTTCCAACGCCTTCAACACCCTACCCTGGAGCTGTATTAGGGAGGCCCTGAAATACCATCGGGTGCCTCCCTACCTCCGCCGCATAGTAGGGGCTTATCTGGAGGATAGATGCGCCATCTATCGGGGACGTGACGGTGCCGGTCGGCACCAAATGTCGTGCGGTGTTCCACAGGGATCGGTCTTGGGGCCGCTCCTGTGGAACATCGGCTACGACTGGGTGCTGAGAGGCGAGCTCCCGTCGGGCGCCGACTTGACGTGTTATGCGGACGACACGCTTGTCACTGCCCGGGGGAGCTCGCACAGGGAGGCGACGTTGATAGCCACGGCTGCGGTGTCACAGGTGGTGACCCGCATCCGGCGCCTGGGCCTGGAGGTGGCCCTTGACAAGTCGGAGGCCATGGTTTTCCATGGCCCCCGGCGTGCGCCGGCGCCGGGATCACATATCGTGGTCAGTGGTGCCCGGATAGCTGTCGAGTCCACCATGAAGTATCTGGGATTGGTGCTCGACAGCCGATGGGAATTCGGACCCCACTTCCGGCGGCTGGCGCCCAAGCTGATGGGTGCAGCAGGCGCGCTGTCAACGTTGCTTCCTAACATGGGGGGCCCGAGCGCCGCCTGTAGGCGGTTATACGTGGGAATCGTGCGGTCCATGGCCCTGTATGGGGCCCCTGTGTGGGCGATGGACCTGACGGCCGGAACACTCGCCATTCTGCGCAAGCCGCAGAGGGCGATGGCCGTCAGGGTCGTCCGCGGGTATCGCACGATTTCCTACGAGGCGGCTTGCGTCCTGGCCGGATCCCCGCCCTGGGACCTAGAGGCGAAAGTACTCGCGTCATTATACCGATGGCGCGAGGAAGAGCGGACACGGGGCTCCAGTCCGGCGCAGCGGCAGATCGAGCTGCGCCGAGAGGAGCTCCGTCAGGTCCTGGTGGCGGACTGGCGGCAGAGGCTTATGCGCCCTACCGCCGGCCTCGCTACCGTCGAGGCGATCCGGCCAGTACTCGACGACTGGCTCGGGAGAAGGCACGGCTCCCTGTCGTTCAGGGTGGCGCAGGTGCTGTCGGGGCACGGCTGCTTCGGCAGGTACCTGTGTCGCCTAGGCAGGGAGCCGGACGCTCGGTGCCACCACTGCGTCCAATGCGGGGAGGACACGGCGCAGCACACGCTCTCCGAGTGTATAGCTTGGGAGGAGCAGCGCCGTGTCCTCACAAATGAAGTAGGAGGCGACCTGACGCTGCCGGCAGTAGTGCGGAGGATGGCCGGCAGCGCAGAGTCGTGGGACGCGGTGGTGTCCTTCTGCGAGGACGTGATGTCGCAGAAGGAAACTGCGGAACGGGACAGGGAGATCTCAACTCCCTTCCCGGGCCGCAGAAGACCCCTCTTCCGCCCCCCATGAATGGGTCCAGGGGCGAGGGACATGGGGAAGTCCCCGCCCCCTATTCAATGGACCCCGCGGCGGAGGCGCGCGCAAGTGTCAGCGCGCGCCTCTGAGGCGATGCACGGGGTAGCTTAACACCCCACTACCCCGTGCCGGAGACGAGGCCCGCACAGACCGGGCCAGGACGAGAGTGTGGGGCTGCGGAAGAATTTAGACTCCCGCGGCCCCACGCGCGCTCGTGATAGAAGAGACACCGGGGTGGTTTTAGTCAGTAAAAGTCTGACAGACCCCGTCGCCCACCCTAGGGCGGCGGACATCCTATGAGGATTTCCACCCCGAAAAAAAAAAAAAAAAAGGGAACGGATTGATAGCTGTAGGATTTAGGCTGACTGCTTTTGGGAGACCAAAATAATGAAAAATTCCTGCGTATAGCAGTGTTCATAATCTCAGATAATTTACAATCCACCTCCACAGTTATCTACATTAGACAAATTTACCGAAGTTTCATTTGCTTTACAATTTGTGACAAAAAGGTCTTAATAAGCTTTTGCTTACAATGTAATTTGAACTCTGTAATGAATGACATTCAGTTTGTTGTTCCATATCTTGTAAATGATCTCAAATTCTTAATTCAAATGTAGTAATGTTAAATTCTGTGCAGCTTAAGTACAATAGACAAAATGTTTAAGGTTTATTATACTACCCAATCGGTAGGACATTATTAATGATGGGCAAGTGCGGTCAGAAACTCCCGATCGACCTAGCTGTAGGACCTATCTCTCTATCTGTTTTTACCTACCTAGGAGACAAAGGAATCTACCGATTGAGCTGTAAATTTTTGCATCGAGTGCGGCATGACACGTAACTTCATTTGAAAAAAATGTACGTTTATTTTATATTTCTCCGATTTTATTTTATAGCGGTTGATATCAAACTGAAATAAATTTATAAATAGAAATGATACAGGGTTATTTTATATAACAAAATGTTACAATTTAGATAATTTAATTCACTTCGGAAAAAAAAAGAAAAAGATTAATTTGAAGAAGGAACTGATTAGATAAATTATTGTCTATGGTTGTTTTTTTTAATCTATACTATTTTATTTTGCACAGTTTTTACGACTTTTGCGGGAGGAGTTTTGGTGGGAAAGTTAAGCTGAGTGTCACGCTCATTTTTCTTAGACTTTTAAATTATTTATAGTGTTGAAATAAAATAAAAGTGCGTTTTTCAAGTAGTACAAAGTGCGTTCAGTAAATAATTGATAAAGAACAT
The DNA here is from genome assembly GCA_017933935.1 of Sesamia nonagrioides. Lineage (NCBI taxonomy): Eukaryota > Metazoa > Arthropoda > Insecta > Lepidoptera > Noctuidae > Sesamia > Sesamia nonagrioides. Next base: position 433,456 of record JADWQK010000137.1, on the reverse strand, counting down.
TGAGATATCGCAGCATACTGGCCTCATCATGACTTTGCCCCAAACCTCCCTCGTATACGGTCACGCTGCTGTCTTTTCGACACGAATGAAAATTCATTACGTGACATTGGCTAAGTGCACAAACCGTGCGAAGCCATAAGAGAAAGAAAGAAAAACTTTTAAAGATTTTTATTTTAGTTGAAATTGGCACAAAGCCATAACAAGTGCCACACAACAAAAAAAAAGTAGACTATCGCAGATGAATGGTGAATAATATTAAAAAACGGTTAACCGCATTCAAAATATTAGTACAATGTAACTTATGGAACCCAATTGAAGCCTAAAATTCAAGCCCCATTTAACCTATAAAACTAACATTAATTAATATGAATGTTGTTATAAAATTATAATAAGCCAAAGGTTGAAACAAAGTTCTTACGATTATAAACTCATCTTTATCTACTAAAAATGCTAATCCTTAAATGGCACGTGAATGTCAACAAGAGAGTCTGAGTATTAAGCAGGTAATCTTTCGTTTAACTTGGGTCCAATAAATTAATGCGCCGAGCGACAACGGCGATCATCGTCCTCGAACACTTTTAATAGAATTAATCTATTTTAGCAAAGGCTTTAATAGGTACCGTTATTTCTGACTCATTTGAATATTGTAATTAAATGTTTATTAAGAAAAGTTGGCGCCCTTAGTTACGTAACCTTGGCATTTTACTTTTAGGTTAGGTTTATTATTATTAAAATCTTTTCTTTCACAGTTTTGCGCGCAGTGATGAAATGGACAGAAGCGGGGTTATTGATCAAAATTTCAGAGTAAGCTAATTGAAGTGACAGTGGATTAGCCAGATTTGTTATAGGACCGATGGGCGCCGCCTCCCAGCTAGATGAATGGACGACTTGGACAGACTGAGCCAGGAAGACGAAGAACAGGGTTGTGGAACAATTTGCCAGCGGCGGTGTTTCGGTTGGACTACAATTTGAGTGTCTTCAAGGCTAGAGTCTCTTAATAAACTAGTGCGCTTTACCATCATCGATTACGTCACTGCTTACCATCAGGCGGGATTGCGGTTAAGCGTTAGTTTATAATTTATAAAAAAAAGAGTGGCCTATGCCCAGTAGTGGACTGTGGATGATGAAATAGTTTACACTAAGAAAACCGCCTAGTGGTTAGCTAGCTAGCCTGGTGGTTAAAACACTAACCTCTTTATGTATGAGTGTGCGGGTCCGATTCCAGGTCAGGCAAGTACCTACCAATGTAACTTTTCTAAAGCTATATGTACTTTCAAGTATGTCTTGAACACAATTGACTGATTACAAGGTGAAGGAAAATATCTTGAGGAAACCTGGACTTTAAGTCTGATATCGCCAACCCGCATTGAGCAAGCATGGTGATTAAGATAAATCCTTCTCTGTATGAAAGGAGACCTGTGCTCAACAGTGGGATGATAAAAGGAAACCGACATGTCCTAAATAAAAAAAAAAAGAAAGACTTATGTAAACTTCTACCAACTCGCACTGGGCCCGTGTAGGCCCACTCCCTCTTACAAAAAGAAGGCATGTGCACTGTGCAACATCATCATGGTGCATCTACATGGTGTTTAAGAGGTTTATACATAAACGATGATAAAAGTTAAGTGAGGTGCAAACGTAAGAAATGTTTGTTTAAACAGTTGCTGATTACTAGTTAACTTTAAGCAACGTTTATGAATAGAAGGGTAATTATTTAAGTACATACGTATTATGTTAATGTATGTTTTCTTTCATCCTGATTCATAATGTCAGGCTCTTCCAACCTCCGTTGCAGTTTCTGGCCTGCCATCGGACGCGTTCCCAGGTGGCGGATAGGGGAACGGCCCCCAGATATGGGGGTTACCGGTTTTCCGACGCGAACCAAAGCCAAACGCGGGGATCGCTTCTGCGGTCACACGTGCGACGGGTTAGCCATCACTCCAGGTGGCTGACGTGACCCGAAATCCGGGTCACCGTCGTACAACCCGGGCTCCTCACTGAGAGGAGTTGGGGCCCCGCTTGCATGCGTCCAAGCGAGTGGGGCTAAGAGGAAGGACACCTCGCTAAAAAACCCTTGGATGCCGCGTCTTCTCGCACAAGAAGACGTACCCAGCCCGGCCCCTCGCTATGAAGGGACCACTGTGGGCCCGCCTTTTAGGCGGTCATCGCCTGTGGGGGATTGGTAGCGCAGGCTCTGCCGAATTCCCATGACCCCGCCACTAAGGCGAAGTCGTGTGCCGCTGTGGCTTTTAGTGGGTATACCGGGAGGCTATCTCCCGGGGAGTCCCACATACCCCTCGGGGATGCGAATTGTCAATTTCCACAGCGACCAAAAAAGGGCCTTCCATCCTTTCAGCTCTGATTTTACCTTACTTGAAAAAACCAGCATACTTTTCTAATTCATCGCGCAATTGTACCTACTGTTTCACAATCCAATAACGACTTACACGCACTACATTTTAACATTTAAAATTACTTTGATTCCACTCACACAAAATATTAATCTCATAAGTTATTTCTCATCAAAAATAGCAGTTAATTAACAGGTTATTGCTATATGAATGAGTTGTCATAGTAAAGATACAATATTAATTTTGTTACAAGTACCTATAAGTAATTTGTACTTTAATTATAACAAACATTTTATATTACAGTGGATGTTAAAATTCGCTAATAAAGTAAATTATTTATTAAACTAACTCAAATAAATCAGAAGGCCAAAATAAGTTTTTGACAAAAGGAAATTATTGTCAAAAACTTATTTTGGTTTGAGAAGGCGCTTAAATTTGCATTTAGATTAGTTTAATGTCTGCAACGTTAAATCAGTCGAATTATTTTGTATTTTAGCCTTATAATGGAAAGTAGATAAATACCTATTAAACACAATCCGTTATAAATAACATAACCTATTAGGAACTGCATCACGAACCACACAATTTCCTTATATCTACGGTAGTTAGGTAAGCGGTTTGGACCAGTAATAACCGGTATGAGCCGATTTGAATGCAACTGTGCCCGTTGCCCGTTTGCAATTAAATGTTTCCATTTCAATGGCGAACTGAAATAAGGCAAACCTTGAATGGCTGTTTAAAATGGTCGTGGGAAATATTTCCTTTATGTGCTTTTGAGTTTAACAAGAGCTGCTGTACTGCAGCATAATTACGTAACGCGCTGTTACTATCAGTTGGAATCATTTCGAAGTATATTGCTAATCCATTGCTCCATGTGGTCGAAAATGTGTCAGCTCAACAACGTAAATAATAGCGCAATGAATGTTGCTGAATTGTCAAAATGCAACCCATGGCTACTTACAGTCTGTTACGCAATTACCTGCTGGTTATATTAAGAAAAACAGTCACATAGTTATGTAGGTATGTTTATGGTACATTACTTACGACTAAGTACTAAAGTTTAGCGAGGGTGCACGCTAATGCACGGTGCATTAATATATTTGATAGAAAGAATGAGTATTATTTTTGTTCAGCATAGACTAAAAGCCACACAATACACCAAATAACCAGATCTATACAGATAGTAACAAATAAAAGTCTAAAGAGTAAATACCGTTGTAAGAAAATAGCGGAGAATGTGCCTCGCAGCTCCAGTAAAACCGCCTAGTTCAGTAAAAATACCAGACAACTAGCGCCTGACGGTTTTCAACTGAACGTGAAGTGTAAGGTGACAGATGTAGTTTTACATAAGACATACTGTATCGTATTATTATTAGTAGGTATACTTGTTTTAAAAAACGTTGCTCTTCACCATAGACTCCTGTTCGTGGGTGTGTTTACTTTTTTTTATATAATAATAAACTAGTGCTTGACTGCCATCCCGCCTGATGGTAAGCAGTGATGCAATCGTTGATGGTAAAGCGCGCTAGTTTATGAGCTTATTCAATCAAAAACCTGAGTGAATATTAAGGAAGACGGCAGTTGAGCGAGGTGATGCAATTTTAAACCAAAAAATACTACCAACCATGTTGCGCCAGAGGGAGATTTATCTGGATACCCTCCACGACCAAACTCCGGATACAACAACGTTTGGCGCATCGTATCCGGCACACATCGCAACACAACTGCTCAGACCCGTCTTCCGTACGGAAGTTGCGTTGTACGGACGTCACAAACTCACATACGAGGGCAATCAAAAAGTAATGATAATGAGTATAATAAAACAACGATTCTAGTTTAAATTTAATTTACTACATAGTCTCCAAACCGTCTCTAAACCTACAATACCCATTAAAAAAAAAAACTTTATCTTGGCTATCACAAAATGCCTCTACAGCAGCCATCACCTCGCGATCATCCTTAAATTTCTTGCCCCTGAGGCGTTCCTTGAGCCGAGGAAACAAATGAAAGTCGCTGGGGGCTATATCTGGAGAATAGATTGGGTGTTCGACCAGTTCGAAGCCATGTCGAATGGCAGCCATCTTAACTTCGACTTTATGTGCAGTGAAATTGTCCTGATGAAACAACTTTCGCTCGGAGTTTGCCCCGTCTTTTTTCCTTTATGGCTTCTCGTAATCATCTTATTTGATCTGCGTAGTAGGAGCCCATTATGGTAGCTCCCTCTTCCAGGTAATCAACCATTATGATTCCCTCAGCATCGGAAACGAAAACGGATGCCATAACCTTGCCTGCCGAGCTCGAGACTGAAATTCTTTGGCGTCGGTGAGGATGGCCTTTCCCAAGTCATCGATTGTTGTTTGGTCTCAGAATCAAAATGATGGATCCATGTTTCGTCCATAGTCACAAATCGAGACAAAAAAATTTCTTGGTCAGTCTGGAACTTTGCAAGATTGGTTCTTGAAATGCCAACTTGCTTTTTCTTTTGTTCGTCCGTTAACATTCTCGGTACCCAACGTGCGGAGACCTTTTTCATATTCATTTTGCTGGTCAAATGCTTTGGATGCTACCATATGAGATCCCTGTGAACTCAGCTAAATGACCGAATGATCTTCGGTCTGCTAACACGATATCTTCGATTTTTTTCACGTTTTCCTCAGAGGTCGGGCGTCCCTCGCGATGTTCATCTTCCGTGGATGTTCTACCCAGCTTAAACTGTTTGCACCACCGTGGCACCGTAGAATATGGAGCAGAGTCCTCCAGTGTCACTACCAAATCAGCGTGTATCTCATTGGTAGACATTTTTTCAAACAGAGGTACTTGATGACGCATCTCACTTCGTGTTTCTCCAGTTTTGTGCTGTCGCTCCGACTGCTGGTATTCAAATGAATGTAGCTTCTCCAAATGACGTCCTATTTATAAATTTTTTTAGCAGGGAAGTACTGAAGGACCAAAGATATAAAAAAAAATTGTTTTGGGTTTTTACCTTTTTTAGAAATACCCGTTTATCATTACTTTTTGATCAGCCCTAGTACCTACAGAAACAGCCAGACCTGGAACAACAGTCCAGCATCAGTCAATCGCTTAACCACTGCGCATATACTATACAAAAGTACTGTTAGACCTAACCCCATACCTCAGCTCCCTTTATTATATGCTTTTTATTAGTTTCACTTGTATGTTTGCTTGCTTGCTTGCTTGTTTGTTTGTCCGTCTCTAACTCTTTGGACTACGAGTGAACGGTTCATTACTGTAAAATTTCCCAGCGTTTTCAATACGTTCGTTGGCCGAGCGGTATTAATATGTGCAGGCAAAGTATTTAGTTTAGATTTAGTTACTTGGGTAACGCCTCATTACGAATTTAAAAAGTTAAAAATAATTTTAAAATTTAATTTATGACAATAGTACCTATATAAACAATACAATTCAATAAAAGTTTTATAATTATTTTTAACTTTTTAGTTTGATATTCTTTAAAAGCATGTTTTTTTTTTGGTTTTTTAAACTATATCTGTGTTAAAATGAACTGGACTACATATGTCACAAAACATAATGACTAAAGTGCTAAGGCAGGTAACACGAACTATAAAACTGTGTACTATATGTTACTTATTTAAGTCATCATCATCCCAGCGTTAATCCCAGTCGCATCCGAAGCCTTTTCAGCTTTGGAGTCTGGGGTCCGCTTTACCAGTCCAACTGCTGATATGGCTAAACTTCGACATTTTCCGTGAAGCGACTGCCGTCTGACCTCCACAACCCGAAGGCGACATCGAAGCATTGCAGTTAGACCAATTGTTGGACTTTTTGAGGGCTCCAACAACCCGTAACGACTGCCACTAGATGTTCGTATGGCAACCGGGACCAACGGCTTAACGTGCTTTCCGAGGCACGACCAGACCAGTGCAAATATTCATATTCATGCATACAAATATTTGCAATGTGCGGGGATCGAACCCGCACCACCTTGCGCAGCGGCCGCGTCCGCTACCGCCACGGAGGCTGTCACTTATTTAAGTAGTACCATATATTAATACATATGTTATGGGTCAACTATTATAATCGTATTGGAAATTATTAAATTCCTTATTGATTGATTACGCAATCGAATCTGCATTTGCTTATTAATCAATTAGTTAATGTAGGTATATTGATTCCTATAGGTTTATGACTGATATACCTATTATCAAGGCCTAGTGGGGCTACTGTTGGTCCTGGGTCCCAATAATACTTCAGACGTATACGTTCAGTGTTATTGAATTTTCAGTCCGAATCGCAATAGGCCTATTTATTAATATACTAACTTTCCACCCGCGGCTTCGCTCGCGTGGAGATCGGTTATATCGCGCGTTTTAGATTTCTCTCGGGAATGTCATTTTTTTCTCGGATAAAAAGTACCCTATTATTTAATCCGGACTTTTAACTTTACGTTTGAAAATTTTCAAAGCAATCGGTTCAGTCGTTACGGCGTGAAAGCGGAACAAACAAACAAATTCACTTTCCGATTTATAATATTAGTAAGGATAGAAGTATATAGTGGTGTATACATATAACGGCCCATACACACAACGGGTCATAATGCCGTCACTCAAATCCTGTATCGTGCATACATAGAACTTCTCGACATAAATCGTTGGCCATTACCCGGCAGAAACAACATCCGTGTGATCAGAGGATCCTCCTTTTTCTATAGAGTATGAGTGAACCGTATAGACTGTTCCTCATAAGTATTTTGTTGTACACCACAAAAATATATAGTCTTGCTAATGCGCATTGTCATGCTTGCGCAGCATGATGTCATATAGCCTAAAGCCTTCCTGGTTTAATGGGCTATCCAACCCAAAAAGAATTTTACACATCGGACCAGTAGTTCCTGAAATTAGTGCGATCAAACAAACAAACAAACAAACTCTTCAGCTTTATATATTAGTACTAGCGGCCGCCAGCGACTTTGTTCGCGTGTTTTAGTTATGTTCCGCTCCTATTGGTCGCAGCGTGATGTTATATAGCCTAATGCCTTCCTGGTTTAATGGGCTATCCAACCCAAAAATATTTTTTCAAATCGGACCTAGTAGTTCCTGAGATTAGCGCGTTCAAACAAACAAACTCTTCAGCTTTATATATTAGTAAAGACTTAATCTGACTGGTAAAATGTAGCTGTGTAAGTAGTGTGGAGACTATAGCATAATTGGTGCTTACATGCAGCATCCGCGACTCAATTAAATGTTAGGTCTGAAACATAAGCCAAATATTATAGTTTAAGATTAGAAAATACTAGACGTCATATTGTGGTGAAAAGCAAAATAAATACGCAAAGGACATTGTATGTCTGCTACTAATACTTCCATAAGTATTAGTAGCAGACATACAATGTCCTTTGCGTATCTATTTTAATGACACTAGCTGGGCCCCGCGGTTTCACTCGCGTAAGTTTCGATCCCATGGGTATATCGGGATAAAAACTCAATCCTGTATGCTAATCCTGGGGGGCAATCGCACTAAAATAATTCAACCAAAACAGAATTGGATCGCAATCAAACCATTACTTTTGTTATATTTCGTATCGCGCTAACCTTTTGACAGATGGTTTAACCATAACTGGATCGCAATTGGAACGTAACCGCTGTCAAATGAAAAAGTTGAAAAAAAGCTAACTTTTTCTATGCCATGTCAAACACACGTCTAAACGATTAGATTTACTTGTAAATTATTTCGTTTTAATTAATATATTTGACGAAATGTACCACTCATACCTACATTGATTTTACTTCAATCGAAGTTAAAACTTTAGCGCGATACGAAATGTAATCGAAACTAAACCATAACTTTAACTGGATTAGATACGAACAGGAGTTGAACTTCTACTGTTTTATTTAACCATAACTGGATCGCCATTGGAACGTAACCGTTGTCAAATGAAAAAGTTGAAACAAAGCTAACTTTTTCTATGCAATGAATGTCAAACTTACGTCTAAACGATTAGATTTACTTATAAATTATTTAGTTTTAATTAATATATTTGACAAAATGTACCACTCATACCTACATTGATTTTACTTCAATCGAAGTTAAAACTTTAGCGCGATACGAAATGTAATCGAAACTAAACCATAACTTTAACTGGATTAGATACGAACAAGAGTTGAACTTCTACTGTTTTATTTAACCATAACTGGATCGCAATTGGAACGTAACCGCTGTCAAATGAAAAAGTTGAAACAAAGCTAACTTTTTCTATGCAATGAATGTCAAAATTACGTCTAAACGATTAGATTTGCTTATAAATTATTTAGTTTTAATTAATATATTTGACGAAATGTACCACTCATACCTACATTGATTTTACTTCAATCGAAGTTAGAACTTTAGCGCGATACGAAATGTAATCGAAACTAAACCATAACTTTAACTTTATTATATTCGAACAAGAGTTGATCTTCTACTGTTTTATTTAGCGTGATTACCCCCTGGTTATAAATAAACTGTGTGTCGAATTTCATACAAATCCGTTTTTATTTTCAGTAGGAAGTAGGGCTGTTGAAACGGTTTGATTGTTTTCTCCTATGCAGGTACACCTCACCTTCCTTCAGGAAAAAAAAGCTTGAAGTCATGTTACATTATCCCTGTTATTAGTACCGATAAAACGCCACAAAATGAACAAAGCGTCATACTGACGTCACACGAATTCTACATCTCGCAATCAGAGTTTACCGTGCAATTAGCATACAAACAACTTCCCAATTTCAAGGATTGGGCAAGTGCCCGCCAGACATAACACCCAACTGGTCGGAGGATCCTCCCTTTTCTCATAAAGGATGAGTGAACTTTACTCCCTGTTCCTCATGCCTCCAAAACGGGTATTGTGAAAAAATCAGAGCTTTTGAAATTATTCTTCTTCATTGTTCTCATGCCAAAACAGAAAAATGATCTTAGGCGTCCTTCACAGCACACGTAAAAGTAATCATTATGATAATGCCTCTCTTCACTCTTAAATTTCAGCATTAATTCGTCTGTTCACTATTAGTAAACATGTTGATTGCGTCCGTCGAGTCCCCAGCGATGACGTCACAAATTAATTGTGTTACTAGCAAAATCTACAATCAATAAATCAAGCAAAATAAATATTTTATTTATTACCTTGTTTTTCCGACTTTTATGACCTTTCCAGGGTAGGAATAATTACGTTTTGTGTAATGAACTAATATTTTAGTCCAATCGTATTATTTTCCGACCCTTTTGGATGAAATATAATATTATTCCTTCAAATTAATATCGAAAATCAAAGTAAGGAAGTAGACTATACTAATAACAGACTCGATGAGTCGAGAAACGCAAATTCAATACTAATTACGTGTTTCAAACTATTCGGTATAATCATGTAAAAGTTGAAATAGATTGACCGCGAGGGTGTTCCAATTCGCACATAAAATTAAACTAAGTCGCTATTAGGTTGAGTAGAGAAACATATCAGTAGGAAGCACTCGAGTACTCGAGGGCGGGTTTTAAGCTCGAGCGCCCAGTCCGCGTGCGAACGCTGCCTGAGCGACACGTGTTCATTCTCGAACCACTTTTGGAGGGAAAACTTCGAACGATCTCCGGGAAAATGCAAAACTAAAAATGTGTTGTTCGTAAAATAAAATGACTCTGGAACTGCAGTGCACTTTTTAAGGCATGTGGATTTTTATTATGACTGTGTAAAATCATGACTTTGACGTATAGTTTGACCAGTGGTGCTCAGTGATTGCGGGCATAATGAAAGGTTTGTTTGAACTTAAACCACTGTTTATTTTGCTTCAATAGGAATAGTTGATTTTTATCAAGGGAAGTACCTACTCGTTAATTCAGTGAACTGAAGATAGTGTGATTGAATATCACACTATCTTAAACTAAACATAGTTATTTGTTTAAACAGATAAGTCCAGAAAATTTAATTTTCAAAAATAATGTTTTGATACAAATAATAACTTAATTGGATTAAAAAGACATGTATGTAGTACACATGTAAATACAGTACCTACAGTTGTTTATAGGTCTGCAATCTTACGGCTGCATCTCAGAAGTGCTAAAAGTTTTGATTCACACATTCTGTATTAGCGTGAATTCCCTAGCATTATTCTACTCAATAGTTGTTTTATGTTGACCTCAGAATTTTTCGACAAATGTCACTGAAATGAATGATGGAAAATCCTACACAACGTATTATATTTAAATTGACTATCTTTCTGCCGAACAGAATAACAGAACCTCTTTTTTTCATGAATTCGCTTGTACGATCTTGAATTCAGGGTACGGTGATAGTTACAAGGTACATAGCTTTTAGTTTATAAATGTATGGTACGAATGGTAAAGACGAGGGTATAACCGGATAGCCGCAGATTCTAAGCACTGGGTCAAGAACAACTTAGCCCGAACGTGAAATTAGAAACAAAAACAAAAACCCCAACCTCCTTATTAACAAACGAAATCTAACTTTAGTTTCCGACATAACCTTTGAGTTCGAATTTCTATTTCGAACTTTATTGAGGTTCAGTGAAAGTTCTTAACACAAAAGTGACAACTTAGTACCAAACTAAGTTGTAAGTTTTATAAAAAGAACTGCATTTCTATAATGGTTAGGTAGGTGCATAATACTGTAACCATTTTGGTGGTTTAACCATAAGGGGTAATTAATAAAGTATAAGAGGCAAGTGTCTTTGCTTGTCTGTCCATTAATGACGTCATAAAAAATAAGCGGAAAATATTTTATTTAAGCCTATTAACTATCCGAATCTGGGAAAAACTTATGCCTAGTTTTTCCCGGATTCGGATGGTTAAACATAATAAGCGACTCGCCTCTACATCGCACGGGTTTTACATTTTTGATAAAGCATCCAAATTTTTTATCATTATGTAAATTAAATGTTCGCTATTGTAGGTATCTATATATACATATACATGCAGGAGTAAAGTCCTAAAATTATGATGAAAATCCCACCAAAATCCGTTGCATAATTTAGAACAACAACGCGGCCTCACAAAGAGATACGAAGAAGGACTTAATTTTTTTTACAACTTTTTTTTTGTATATTATGCCGAACCTGAAACCTGTATCCATTATTTTTAAATAAAGAATCTGTGTATAAAATTTCAAAAAGATATTAATAGATAATCACAAAGTTATGAGCTTATTATCTTATCTGGTTGACCCAGCAAAAATATGGACGGGTCAACGCACAACTCGCAGCGGCGCGGCGTTGTCTTGCGTTTAGTGATAAAAATTTATGTTTGTTTGTTTGTAATTGACTAGTGATAACAATTTCCATCACACTTGTAGGCTTTGGACTGTCGTAACGGTCAAGTAAGGAGATATTGTTACGTACTTCACTTGTAAATTCATCCGTAAGTGATAAAATAAAATGTAGTAAAATTTACTTAAAACACGTTAATATTACTTAGAACGTATTTCACCCTTGCACAGAGGGGCGGAGGGGTTCTGTCCCACTTTGCGTACGTATTGGAATCGGTTCAGTTGTTTATTCTGAACAAACTACGTTCAGGTTTCGTATAAAGACAATTAATAACGTTGTATGTATTTTAACAATTTTAAATAGTGTTTTTGTTTTTTACCTTAACACCGGAAAGTGCCATCTAAAAATTTCAATTCAAAAGGAAGCAGATACGAAAAGCGAGTTAACTTTTTATCAATATAAATATTAAAAATGTATTTTTGTTTTTCACTATAACACTGCAAAGTGAGAACTAAACATGTCAATTGAATCGCGGCAAGTGGGTCGCATCCCGCCAGTAAATAAACCGTCAGCCACGATGGACGTTCACGCCGGCTGATTTATCTTACGACCGACCGTGAACGACACCGGTGCTAAATCTTAAAATAAAATCGTAGGAAATTAGCATATCTTTACTGTAGCATAGGTACTTTAGAGTGGAGAGATGATGCTGAAGAAGGTTTCCCTAAGATTATGTCGGTGTTATTGCACATCTAAATGTCTAATTCTCTTATCATCTTGGTTGGTGCGGCAAGTCTTCTAAGTACAACTCTAAATGCAGTCACTTCCCCATTCCATCCTTTTCAAGCTATATTATCTTACACGCAATTTATCCTTAGTTTCTAGTCCCTATTATTTAACCGATGATGATTTTTAGTATTGACTAAGATTACGTATTGTCAACGATTGCCATAAGATATCTATTGCTGTTTACAAAATTTTCATATAGGTATAGCTTGGCTAATGAAATTATTGCCCTGATTTTCAGCTACATATTTAATCCACCAAAAGGGCATTGCAAATTACTACAGTGAAAAGTGCTGACTCGAAGCATTATTATACGAAGCGTTCCCTGAAAGTTTTAAAACGCGACTCGGCGTTCGATCCGGGAGTTGATTCGTTCTGGTTCACTTTTGATGGATTATACTCAGACTTCGGAGCCACGTAGATGCAGAATGTTAAAACGCGCTAAAGGAAATTAAAACTAACTTTTTGAAACAAACATTTCGTAACTGTTTTCGCATTTCTGGCAGGTTTGTAATTATGATTTATGTATCTTTGGTAGTTACTTAATTAATCGTAGGTACTAAGTACCTTTATTTTGTGGATGTTTCTTTCTTTGTTACAATACCTACTATTGCCAGATACTCTACGTAAAGACTTGTAAATGCGTGTCTGACTGTAATACCGCTATCAGCATTGTATTTAGCTGTAAGTCTTCCAAGGTCCGTAAATAATTAATTTTATTAGAGGATCAATTTTGAACGAGAGTTCTTCTATACAAATATTGTCACACGTTAATTTGTTTCCACGGACAAAAATTATCTGTTTATTGAAAAATCTGCCACAGTCGAGTTTAGATTTTGCAAGTTTCAGAAGTGTAGGTTCCAACAATCCGCTTTTAGATTATTTGCATACAAACGGATTGAAAGTAGGCGTCTTGGAATAGGGGCAGCTAAAATTAATAAGATAAATTACTTGAAATGCAAATAAAAAGAACTCTTTTACTCTTTGAACTTTGTGCGCAGGCTTGTTAACTATTGAGTCTTAGCTTTTCTATTAAAGTATTATTTAAAATAAAATAAAACCAACAAGGTTTATTAAAAACTACTAAGTGCAAATCAGAATATTTAATCTCAAAGAAAAGTTATGAACAGCGTAATTCTAAAACGGAGAATCGGATTATTTTTAAGTTGGTTGGTTTTTCTTTATTTTTCTTCTTCTTCATTACTTATGGTTTTTCTTTATTTAAAACCAACTAACTTAAAAATAATCCGATTCTCCGTTTTAGAATTACGCTGTTCGTAATTTTTCTTTTTCGCTTCGCCCGTTTCATCTTCAGTTACTCTAGGTTATTTTTGCATTTTCTTAATTACTTTTAACTTTCTCGGAAGTTGATGTTCACGTTATTTTGCCGTACTATCAATACATTCTACTTAAATAAAAAATATTATTTAAAAACAAAAAACCCGCCTGCATAAAACTCTAACGAACTGAAAAGGTAGAAACAAGTTGAACAATCGCAGTTGGGGGACTTCTTAGCTATATAAACAAGTATTCCATAGAACAGTCCCCCAACTGCGATTGTTCAACTTGTTTCTACCTTTTCAGTTCGTTAGAGTTTTATGCAGGTGGGTTTTTTGTTTTTAAATAATATTTTTTATTTCCAAAAGTAGTCATTTGTTTATTGATTAGTGGTACATTTCCATCACATTTCAATCTTTTTCGTCATTATGGATACGTTAAAAATTCGAGTAATTATGGAATATGAGTACCGTTATGCTAACAACGCGGCACAAGCGGCACGCAACATCTATGACGTTTACGGAGCTAACACTACAAACCAACGCAGCACTTGTTATTGGTTTGCTCACTGCCGTTCTGGGAATTTCGACTTTAAGAATGAACCATGCGGTCGTCTGAAGACTTTTGGTCGACAATGACGAATCGAAGACGACTGTGGAAACTGATGATACACAATCTACGGCTTATATAGCAACAGCTTTCGACAAAACAAATAAAAAATACAAACTATATTCGACCATATGTGTTGAATTGGCAAGGTAAAATATCTTGCCAAATGGGTGCCCCACGAACTCAATGATCGCCAGCGTGAAGTACGCGAGACGTGCCTGGCAGTGCTCAACAGACAAACAAATGAAGGAACTTTGAAAAACATTGCATTGCATTAGCAAACAGAAACCGTTTTTCATAGCAGGTAATGCTATGAAAAATGGTTTCTCTTTGCTAACCGCAAGCGCTTAGCAAGTTGATTAGATCCTGGTTCAGCACCTAAACAATGCCCCAAACGAAATCTTACCCCTAGAAAAGCGATGGTCCCTGTTTCGTGGTCTAACCGATGTGATTCATCACATCTTCTTACCAAACGGGATGAGCATTACTACAGATGTGTACTGTGGATAACTGAACACAATGATGGAGAAACTGGCACATCTCCAACCAGCATTGGTCAATCGCTCCTCTCTGCTGCTCCTGCACGACAACACGCGACGTCATACCGCATAACAGACAGTCTTCAAGTTGTAATAAAAGGTTGATGGGGTTGGAGGCTCTTTATCATCCGCCCTACTCACCAGACCTTTCGCCTACAGACTACTACTTTTTCCAGAATTTGAATAGATTTTTTTTAAAATTAAATTATAAACTAGCGCTTGACCGCAATCCCGCCTGATGGTAAGCAGTGATGCAGTCGTTGATGGTAAAGCGCACTATTAGTTTATTAAGAGCCTATTCACTCTAGCCTTGAAGACACTCAAATTGTAGTCCGACGGAAACACCGCCGCTGGCAAACTGTTGCAGTCCTTCGATGTACGCGGTATAAAAGAGGAGGCGAAACGCTTCGTCCGGATCGTAGTAGTGTTAACAACGTAAGGGTGGAAACTTGCCGTACGACGGGTCGTCCGATGGTGGAACGGAGATGGGGGAATTAAATCATGCAATTCCCTCGCACACTCCCCAAAATGCATCCTATAGAAGACCGAAAGGCTGGCTACTCTACGCCTGTGCTCTAGGCTTTGGAAACCGTCTCGAGTTAAGTCAGGGTTACCAATCAGCCTCTTCGCCCGCCTCTCCACTGAATCCAAAGTGGCCAGGTGACACTTAGCAGCACCAGCCTAAATGTGGCTGCAGTACTCCACACGAACCGACCTGTGCTTTGTACAACATTAAAAGCTGCCCTGGTGTGAAGTACCGCCGGACCCTTGCGATAACGCCAAGTTCCTTGGCAGCCACCTTGGCTTTGGACTCAATGAACCGCCCAAAGTTTAGGGTGGAGGAAATCTCAACTCCCAAAAGCTGAAAGCGGTCGGTACACTCCAAGGATACATTTCGAAAAGTAGGAGCCAAGGTGAACGGGCTCCTTTTGGGGGTGAAGAGACACGCCGGGTTTTGGCGGTATTGAATGCTACAAGTTTGGCATTGCCCCATTCGGAGACAGCCACTTGCCTCTCGTCCATCTGATTTCTTTAAGAATCAATTAAACTGCCACTGTGTTGGCAAAAATACATTGATTGCATGGGTAATTACTTCAATTAATACAAAAGATTTTTTTTCCTATTAAACGGCAATTTTATATTTAAAGACTTTTTATATAAAATATATTTAGAATCAATATTTTTATTATAATCAGTGATTAAAATCCTTAATTTTGATACTCAACTCGATATGCTTGGCAGAAAAAAACATGTAATTCTTTTTTTTGTTCCATTTAATATTAAGTTATATACATATTTAGAATCAGTGTTTAAAATCCTTCATTTTGATATCCCACTCGATATGCTTGGTAGAAATTAATTTCTTCATATCTCACAATATGGCGTCATACATCCGCCATTTTGGATTTTTTTAAATGTCACCTATCTAGTAGCAGTTGGGCAATTAAGTCAAATCTAACGATACCTCAAATGTGAAAATCCGTTCAGCGGTTCTAGAGATACTAGGTAATAAAGAATAATACATACAAGATAGGAGCTAAAAACATAACCCTCCTGGCAGTCGGGTAATAAAAAGGTTATCTATCATATGCAATGAAAACAGTGCGATATAAAGGAACACTTCTTTTTCAATCACCTTATTTGACTACTTTATATTTATTTGAATCTTATTTTTCTAAACTTGGAGTTCAATAATATATTCCAAACTTGAAGTTCAATATATCATTCAAACTATTTTCTAAACTTGGAGTTCAATATATCGTTCAAAATATTTTCAATTTCTAGGGTATCTGCGAAACACAAAACTGATGAATTGATATCCTGTTTGAATTAGTTTACTCCTTACCAATTAATTAGATTCCAGCCGCGATTTGGTCCGCGTGTTTTTAAGGCTCTAAGCTAAGGTTTCTACCTGTATATTTCTACCAGTTAAGATCTTGTTTAAACCGTATCGGCATCTTCAGACCTTGAATACCTACTTTTTGCAATTTTACCTCTTCAAAGTACTAGGTCAGAGTAATTTGCCTGTACCGTCATAAGCATAAGTATCACAAGTATGTATGTATGTAAGTAACATATATTATGTTTACACTTCACGTTATTGAAAAGCAATTAAGTGCTATAGTTTGGAATGCAATTTCATGTTGCTATGCACCTACATAGTATTTTTGAACACATAGATTTTTTCACTCTGCCGTATTTTCATTGTTTTTGATTTTTGATAGGTATACACGTAGGTTATACATGACTACTGATCACATATAATCGTGACTGTACAAACTACCACTTCTATCTATATAATTCTGATTCTAAGTAACTTTTATTACAGAGTACACGCTGCCATGGATGCTCATTACCGTGGCAGTGTTAGAAGTCATGGGCGCAAGCGACAAGCGGCCTCGGTTCGTCACAGAGCCGCCCGCGCGAGTTTTGTGGCCTGCCACAAGGGGGGCACACGCCTTATGTCGGGCGACGGGCCATCCGCCTCCAGACGTGCATTGGGTCACCGCTGAAGGGCAACTACTCACTACTATACCAGGATTGAGGTAAGATTTGGCTACTTCATTCTTTTACTGAGGGTAAAAATATGGAACGAATTAAGTTTACAGGGAATTAAAGCGTATTAAATTCTTAGTAAAAGATTGTTATGAATATTATTTCACTGAGTGAAACTTTTTCGGAGAGTTGTGCTACGGTTCTCGTAGTCATTTTCTACGAGTTTCGTAGCCGTGGTCTACGAGATATATTGTAAAAAGCACTTCACTGTACTTATAGTTTCGTTGTTAGACTAATCTTTGTGTGCAATTTTCCTATCGATAACCTCCTAACAAACGAAAGCTATAAATAATTCGCAACTAAAATTGTCCTTTTTGTATTCATATTGCCAATTCGCGCATTGAGCAATTCGTTGAACATTTTTATCATGCCAGAGCATTTCAGCAAGTATGAAATACGAAATAGTTTTCCATTAAAACAACTGTTCAACCTAAATTGCCAATTATTGTTCAATTCAGTGTTAGATGAATTGTAGGACACAATGACATTATCGATACATCCTATGAATTGTTAAGCGGGTGCTGTGAATACCTCGATACTAGCACCTTTGTAAGTCTACAGGTATATTATATTTACAAACTAATAATAATTTCAGATTGTTTTTTTTTATTTTTCTTGTAATATGTACGTAGAACTTCTCGTTAGGATTACGTGGTAACACGTAGCTTCTTCTTCTTCTTCTTCCTCAGCCTATAGATGTCCACTGCTGGACAAAGGCCTCCCCCAAGGCTTTCCACGATGACCGGTCTTGTGCTGCCCGCATCCATCGGCTTCCCGCGACCTTCACCAGGTCATCGGTCCACCTTGTTGGGGGTCTCCCTACGCTGCGTCTTCCAGTACGTGGCCGCCACTCCAGAACCTTGCTGCCCCATCGGCCATCGGTTCTACGAGCAATGTGCCCTGCCCACTGCCACTTGAGTTTAGCGACTCGCAGAGCTATGTCGGTGACTTTGGTTCTTCTGCGGATCTCCTCATTTCTGATTCGATCACGCAGAGAAACTCCTAGCATAGCTCTTTCCATTGCCCTTTGTGTGACTCTGAGCCTTCGTATGAGGCCCATTGTGAGCGACCACGTTTCAGTTCCGTAAGTCATCATTGGCAACACTCTAATTAATCTTAAAGAAAATGTAGACGTATTTTTTCCTTATAAAAACGTGCTAAAATGCATTTTCTATAAAGTAAGATTTGTTGGAAAATCTAAATGACCTGAATTTAACGTAATACTTTTACTTAAATACCTACAATAGATCGACAATTCTTTCTTTCTCTAAACGCAATTCTTTTGTATCTAAGTACATAGTTTTACGGCACATCCGAGAACAGACTAGGGAGGTTAGAACGACTGATCGCCTGATCGGTCCTTAGATTGCTTCGGGATTGGGTGTTAGTGGCACCTACAGGCGAAAGTCGGCGACGGCTCCATTAAATAAACTACTCTAACTTCACCCATATTTCACAAGAAAGCGATACTGGGTGAGCAAGTTAATATTTGCGAGCACTCCAAGCGAATGCCGTCGCTACGCTTAGGAATACGCATACTTACTAGTTGAATATTTGTCTTCAATTTGTGTTCGAATTTAATTAAGAAAGTAGTTTAGCTAACTGAGCAGTTACAGGAAGACAGGAATATGATGCATTGAATATCTGAAGCTATTTCCAATCTGTCTCTTTGAAGATTCTCAAGGAAAATATAAATTTATATGTAAATAAAAAAACGTCACTTTTAGGCACAATACACTCTCAGTTTTTTCTCCACAGCAAACTATAAAGATACTGTTGTATTTAATTAAAAATAAGTGAGCTGCGATGCTGTCGCAAAATAAAACATCCGTCCATCCCTAAAAGCTTATGACAAAGTTGTGTCAATTAATCTCGGTCGAGATTTCACAAGAAAAATGTATCTACATTAAGCAAACACCGGGTGTCCCAAAGTTTTTGCTTCCACAATGTCTAATGACTAACGGCAAGCGACTCTGCGAGTTTTGTATTTTTAATAAGGCTCCGTAGAAGTGTGCCGGCGACTTCACAAACTTTACTAAAGAGACATTTAAAACTTTGTAGTAAAATTTCCTTAGTATTTTACTCAATATAACAAAGTTATTTTTGAAGTGCATTAAGACTACACAGAATTTAATTTAATGGTGATTAACTTTAATTGTTTTTAATTTATTTAAACTGCATCTTAAAATCATTCTTGTATTACCCAAAAGGTCTGCCTAAAGATGCACCTAAAGTACACCTACAATTCATCAGTGTCATTGAAAAAGCGGGCGAGCTTTTTGTGTTTTTTTTATTGGCTTTGTGGCGAGAAAGTTTCAGACTCGTGGGGAACTTTCTGGAACATTCTAGACTCCGATGGAACCTTCTGGGACAGTCTAGACATGGATGGAACCTTTTGGAACATTCTAGAATCGGATGGAACTTTCTAGGACATTCTGTACTTGGCCGGAACCTTCTGGACTCGCGTTTCTAGAACATTCTCGGATGGAACCTTTTAGACTTGCATAGAACATTCTGAGTCCAGGCTGTTTTCCAGTACACCGTTCTAGATCGATCCACTGTCTTACATAACGAGAGACATTGGCCTAGAGAGTCACTCAGTTCAAATTAATCGAAGAAGAAGAGAAGAAGAAATCCTTAAACCAAACTCATACATATAACTCTTTCTATGCATAACTACATACTACCTGCCCAACTACATGGATCGCTTTATAAATATTCTTCAACGATCGTATTGTTAACGAAATTGCACAGACCATTATTACTAAACGTTCACCCATCACAATCATTCTTTATATGCCCATCTTACTGACCAGCCCTATAAAACTAATCCAATACTCAAGTAATGTTTTATGTGAAGGCTACTTTATCGCTGTAACAACACAGTCACAAAATGATGTGTGGGCTAACTAATTCGTAGTTTCCCTGGGGGACGCCAGTAATAAATTGGCTGAGTTTCCGATCGGAGTCCGTTAAGAATAACTTGCCGAGAACGTGTGAGAGACCTATCTATGTGTTGAGTTGAGAACTTTGTCGATCTTCGATACACTTCCAAGGCACAATTACTAAAGCCTTCAATGTTCGTTAACTTAATGCTATACGAAATTTCTCAACATGAGAATGTTGCTAGAGTTGTCTATGTACTGGCAGTGATTGGAATAACATTAGCAACCGATCTTATAATGCTTTTGACGCATTAGATAGATGTATAGAATGCATGTGTATTATACTTATTTATGTATGTATTAGCATTTACGTGCGTCACGTGCAGGTCAAAAAATATTCCGAAATCAAGTACCATTATTTTTTTCAAATCCGATTCAGTCTTTGGTCGCGTAAAGGTAAAAGAAATACGGATATACTTACGTATATATATATACTGTAGCATTTATAATATTTTGGTTTTATGTTTATAGAGCATGTAACAGAAAGTGTATATACGTATCAAGGGCCCGGCTTCTCTAGATGATATCAAGCGATATTGAAAGATTTTTTTTAACCTTGTCTCTACATGTTCAAAAGTTATGAGAAAGAACACCGCCTACGGTAGGCTACTACAACAATAGGTACACTGAATTATCCAGGAAGGAGATTTATGGTGACATTGGCACGTGTAACGTGTGGTTATTGACCTACGTAGTGAGTGAAATGTTTATTATGGTTTAAATTTAAGTAAAGTTATAAAACCGAAAATTTGGTATCACTTCTTAGAGTAGTTTTTTTTTTTAAAATTCGATTTCATTTGGTATGTATGTATGAACTAGGTATCCGTTACTCTTTGTATAGTCAGGAGATACCTTTTCATGATTTACTTACGATTTTATGCACATAAGTATAAGAATTCCGTTTTAGCTAATTAGAAATTTATTCGACAAACCCCGAAATTTAAATTCAACAAAACAAAAAGTAAACACGGCAAAAGTAACTAAGTATCAACCAGTCTTTCTTGATTTTTTGTTATCTTTACCAATATTTTTTTCCGATGTTGTTGACGTAGTACAAGAAAACTCACTATTTGAACAGTTATGAGGAGCTTGATATGCTATGGCTGTGTGTTACATTGCGATAGCAAGGAAAGTTCGCTCTGCAGGGAACTCAACGAAAGTAGCGACAAAGTATTGAATAAAACGGACTTTGCCATAATATATTACAAGTTTAACCTATTGTATGTAACTTTACCATCTAAAGTATCAAGTATGCTCTTTTTCGGATGTCGTATCCTGTTATATAGATTTTATCTATATTTTCAATCTTAGTAGTAACAAGCAATATTTCGCTCCAGATTTTCATTTAGAAATCATTTTGGGTAGAACGTAAAGAATATTGTAAAAAGAAAATAAAAGTAAATTGAATGGAACATTTAAAAAAATGAAAAGCTGGTAATATTTCAAAAGAATATATCAGAGCGCCGGTAGAACTGATTTAATCCTTAGAACAATTCTCATCTCTGCAAATATATTACGTAGAGCACTTATTCTGAAGAAATGTGACAAGAAGCTTGTTAGGCGTGCAAGTAACTCTCAATTGCCATACACTCCGCTCCTGGCGACGGCAAAGTGAGCATGAAACAAACGATTATGGTGACAGTTGACTTATAGCGAGCGAACAGCGACAAATCGCCAAGGCACGTTCTCATGCCACCATATATTTCCAACGATTCCAAAGCGCACTCGTTTCCCATAACATTCTTATAACGTAGCAAGACTAAAAAGGAAATCTTGGCCTCACTGTCGCTGCCTGAATGAATGAACTCATTTTAGGGTCGGTTAAACATTCGTCAGAGGTTGATTTAGTATCGGTTGATACTTTAGGTGGCAGTCCCAATTGTTTGAACGCTAATGGAATCTATTGTTACAGAGTTGATAGTGGCTAGACAAGAGGGATCTCGTTTAACGTGATTCGACACTCCATTATCGGCGTGATTATGGTTTGTCCCTTGACAGCAGAGGGGATATTTTGCTATTCACGAAGTATCAAGGTTTGTCCTTTGGCCGCATTAAAATCCACAATGATAATAAAGTCTTTTGTGAAGTGAAAATTTCTTCAGCATCGTTGTCATTTGGCAACACGCGACAGTAAAAACAGACAGACAGACTAATAAATAACAGACACAATAATTCATAAGATTTATTGTGGGAGAAAATGAGATAGATAGCATTATGTATACTTGAACAAAATCCTTTCTATCGAAATTTTTGAGAATTACTAAGGCTATTAGTCAGAACTTTGAAACCATTTTTTTTTAAGGTTCCACTTCTACAACATGTGAATTGCAAACATGTTTTTTTATACGACAATTTCCTCACAAACACTTCGTATACTACGCCGTTGCCAATTAGCGTATAAATTACGCCTACGTTCAATCCCTTCGAAGACATAAGGGTAGTTTTTTATATCTACCTCGGCAAAATAAACGTAGTTTGGGTTAGTTACGTATCACGTCCAACTCGTGTCAGCAGTAAGTAGTAACAAGGCGTTGTTTACTCGCATCGAATTGAGAACTTTGGACATCTCACCTGTGAACTTACTTGAAGGTTTATTCGTGAAGATAGTTTTGGCGGTAACTTGACTTAAATTTACCGAATTAAACTTGTTGGGAAATAGAAAAACACCGCTAACGTGTTTTCCTTGTATCGTATTTTTTAACGCTATGAACTAGTGTTTGATCGCGGTCCCACCTGATGGTAAGCAGTGATGCAATCGTTGATGATAAAGCGCACTAGTATATAGAATCTATTCACTTTAGCCTTGAAGACACTTACAGACGGGAAGACAGATTGAGAGGCAGAGGAAAATTGCTCCAGTCCCCCGATGTATACGGTATAAAAGACATGGACTAAGACGGAGTTAAGCTACGGTATATTTTCGCTTAGGTACTATGTATATAATATATGTAGATTAGCGGACCCCGAGCTCCAACGCGAAAACCTTGGACGCAATCGGGATAAATGCTAAGATCATGATGATGACTTCATAAAGTACAGATGGGTGTGGGGCTGCTTTTTTCTTCGAAAATTTAGGTTTTAAGGTTATGTTTAAAATTAATGCAAATATATGTGTAATCTCTGTGGAACTCATAGTAATATATCAAGCGGTATATTATGCACGTACAAAAAAAATAAATAAAGTGGTCATACTAACAGACAGTAAGAGTGCTTTACAACATGTGACTCGATGCGCCTCTGGTTGCAGAGGTGCATCGCATCTGCTTTTTTATTCAAGCATAAAGGGGCCTCAGTCGCTTGGTGCGCGCGGTCTGGACGGTTGTGATTTTGAACCGCGTGATCCGCCGTTATGGATAATTCGAAATGTATTCCTTTAATTTCCCTATATAGGAAGAATAAATGTTTATGGGATCCTAATGATACCAATTACACAAATAGAGAGAAGATGCCTGTGGTGCGGAAAATTAGTCGGCAAATGAACAATATTCCAACAACAGAACTAAAGAAAAAATTTACTCCATAACCAGGCAAAACTCAGCTGATTCAGTCGGTATGGATCGGCAGGAGCGCGTTGGAGTAGCTAGTCAGGATCGCAAAAGATTGCTGTTGGTTCCACCTATAACGATCCACGCTCCACGCATCACGATCTTGGAACGCGGATCGCAGGATCGCCGATCAATTTTGGATCGTGTAGTGTGGATTCAGCTGACAACAAATGTGAACAGCAGTGGACCGCGATAAAAAGGTTAATGATGATTATTAAAAAATGGTTAGGTATAGAGCTCAATTCAGCATAGTTTAGAGAAACATTGAAAGATATAAGAGACTAGCTGACGGGTGCCCACTTCATTCTGAGGTAAACATTTTTTCTTGTGATGAAACCTGACTGCCATAAAAAAGTCTTTTCACTTTCGGGCTTATATACAGCCTATGACACTCACAAAAAACGAGGCTTTCTATTGTTAAAAAAAAGTTATATGTTCTTTCTAAGTATATCTTGGCACCAACGACTGATTACAAGGTAAAGGAAAACACCTTGAGGAAACCTGGACTTTAAGTCTAAAATCGCCAACCCGCATTGAGCAAGCGTGGTGATTACGCTAAATCCTTCTCTGTATGAGAAGATACCTGTGCCCAGCAGTAGGACGATTAAAAGGTTGATGAAGCCAGCATACGCAGAGATTACCCTATACAATCTTACAAACTTATACCTCTTTACCTATAACATTACCATAGCTGATATTATAGGATATTGGATTTAAAAAAAGTTCCCAGAAATTCCATCCTTAACCGCTTCCAATACTTTAAAGCCTAAGAATATATTATGTGACACCAAAATATTTTTATACCTGGATAATAAGGCATTATGTGGGAGTGAATTGGATGAAGCTTGACTGTTTTGCAGCAGCATATTAGCCTATAATGTTTCCATTGCTGGGATACAGGCCTCCTGATGGTGCAGCAGGATAATTGCATAACAAACTATTAGTAACAATGGGTTTCATTTTGACAGTCAAACAACATTCATTGCGTTGTTTATTTCTCTTCTTTGTCATGAGTAAATAAGTTTTTAGAATATATAGGAAGCTATGGACCGGCAATATGCATCAAAATGATTCCAATTGATAGTTATAGTGTGTAGGGCAAATTAGGGTACAGGTTGGTAGATGTCTAATGTCTCCGCATTTTTGATTTTAGGAATTTTAGATTTCATTTTTAGTTTTAATGATAAATTCCTTCACCTTTTTAAGGACAACAAGTGATTTAATCCATACTAATATTATAAATGCGAAAGTAACTCTGTCTGTCTGTCTGTCTGTCTGTCTGTCTGTTACGCTATCCCGCTTAAACCTCTCAACCGATTTTGATGAAATTTGGCACAGACAATCTTTGGACCCTGAGAAAAAACATAGGCTACCTGTTATCCCGGAAAAATTTGATATTCCCGAGTGAAATCTAAAAAGCGCGATATTACCGAACACCATGCGGGCGAAGACGCGGGCGGAAAGCACACAATCTTTAGACCCTGAGAAAGGACATAGGCTACCTTTTATCCCGGAGAAATTTGATGTTCCCGAGGGAATCTATAAAGCGCGATATAACCGAAATTTACGCGGGCGAAGCCGCGGGCGGAAAGCTAGTCCATACTAATATTATAAATGCGAAAGTAACTCTGTCTGTCTGTCTGTCTGTCTGTTACGCTTTCCCGCTTAAACCTCTCAATCGATTTTGATGAAATTTGGCACAGACAATCTTTAGACCCTGAGAAAGAACATAGGCTACGTTTTATCCCGGAAAAATTTTATGTTCCCGAGGGAAATCTAAAAAGCGCGATATAACCGAATTCCACGCGGGCGAAGCCGCGGGCGCAAAGCTAATTAGTAATTCATAAAAAGTAAAACGCCCATCTGGGTTTGAATGGCGAATTACAATTCTTAAGCTACGGCTGTTACCAATGCTAACTGTCAGTTCTGTATTTTTTCCTTACGCATACCCTCAGATAAGCCAAACATAACAATAAAACCAAAATAATATTTTCCATTTCCCAGATTAAATAAATTGAACGAAAATATTAAAACACAGCTTCCTTATGAGTCAATACAAGTCTATTTCGAAAAAAAAGATACGTTAAAATAACCAAAATATTGGAGTAGAAAATTAGATTTCCATATTATCAATGTGTAGGTAGACAAAGTTCTATAGGATGTTTATGTCAGCACAAAATTGGCAATGATCGAATATCGGAACGGCTGAAGATAACCTGTCAGAGAGAAGACGGTACGATGACGGGTAAAGATTGAATATAATGGGACTCTTATTGGTTATGATCACGTAACATACGAGCATGTTCCGTATTATTTTGGCGTATTTATTTTTATGTGTTAAGGAAATGGTATACATAATATTGAAGCACAAATAAACGGTAGTAAGGTACTTACTCTGTAAATAAAATTACGAAAATATTCGAAAGTAGGTGATTAAACCCATCGAGAAGGGATTCTTATCCATATTAAAGTTCAAGTATTAAGTATAATACTAATAAATATTTCATCTGTTTAAGTGAACTGAAACAAGAAAAACATACTGGTAGTGTCTATACTACCTATTTTAATAATTTAATATTCAATTTCAGATTACTTTATTGTCAACGATTCTTCATATCTGATTGTTATCTTATAAGATTATTAAGGCTCGATCCAGTAGGGTAATTTCGTAACACATTATTAGTAGCAATGGGTTTCATTTTGACAGTTCAACAACATTCATTGCGTTATTTACACTGTTGAGCAGACACGTTTTCGAACAAAGGGAGCAATGGATTAGCAATATGCTTCGAAATGATTCCAACTGACAGTAATAATGTGTTACGAAATTAGGGTGCAGATCTCGGTGTCGGTCTCGGTTTCCGCATTCTCTGCTACAAATACAACCGAGAAATTTGTCTCGGTTCTCACCTAATAATAGCCGAGATTCTCTTTCATAACCGAGCAGCTTTCTTGGAAAGCCAAAACTGTAAAGAAATGCTTAAGTTTTGATTTTCTTCACCTTATAAGGTGCCCTGCAGCAAATAAATTTTTATCTACGTCACCTACTAGCGTAGCAAGACTGTTTAACAAAACTGAACAATTGTATGACGAAAGGCGGCACTCTGACGGGCGAAAAGCCAAAAAAATGCTTTTTTATGTTGTAATATGTTATTTAACTTGATTAATAAAACAGATAATATTGTTAAACAGTTAGTACCTATTGTATTAAAAAGTTTGTAGTATTTTTTTTTTGACACGCTTTGTCTATTCTCGGTGTCTCAGCCGAGATATTATTTTAGTCTCGGTCCCGGTCTCGATCTCGGCCGAGAACGAAAAATCTATCTTGGTCAAGCCTTAAATATTATTGTCGTTTGAGTTTAAATTTCTCAGAAGCACCCCGGAGTCTGTACTTATGTGTGTCCGTTTGATTCCAATAGGGTCACTTTCTACGTCCAAAACATAACTTTTGTAACTATAGGTACAGCCGATCAATTGTTATTTTAATATAAAATGTTACCCTACGCTAGGAATTTCTCTTGTATCGTGTGTGTGTTTACAAATATTTAAATTCACATACACAAACAGCCAGACCCGAAACAACTACCTGTGGGCCATATAAATATTTGTTACGTGCGGGAACCGAACCCTCAGCCACTGCACTAACCGAGTCGTCTAAAATTCTGTAAAGGAGTTTTGGCGGGAAAGTCAAGCTGAGTGTCACGCTCATTTTTCATTGGACTTTTAAAATTATTTATAGTGTTGTTTACTTAATAAAAATGCGCTATTTATGTAGTAAAAGTGCATTCAATAAATAATTCATAAAGAACAATGAAATATCGCAGCATAGTGGCCACATCATGACTTTGTCTCAAACCTCACTCGTAACACGGGTCACGCGGCCGTCTTTTTCGTCATGAATGACATTACGTGACATTGGCTAAATGCACAAACCGTGCGAAGCCAAAAAAGAAAGAAAGAAGAACTTTCGAATATTTTTATTTTACTTGAAACTGGCACAATGTCATAACTAGTGCAAACTCCAAAAAAAAAAAAAAAAAACTGTAAATGTCTCACCACGAAAGTTGTGTGAATATTGTACTATTCACAGCTCACTGTAACTATTATCCCTTAGCATTAGTTAGTGACATCTCATTCCACGCTCACTTCACACCAAAATTTTCACGGTGAGTTGGTTGCAGAATCGCAATGTATCTCTACCTAACCCCTTGTGAAATGTAGGCGAATGTTTTTTTTCAATAATAATTATAAACTAGTGCTTGACCGAAATCCTGCCTGATGGTAAGGATTGATGCAATCGTTGATGATAAAGCGCGCTAATTTATTAAGAGCCTATTTTCACTAAAAAAAAACTGAGCGAGGTGATGCAACATAAAACCCAACAACTCTACCAACGATGCTGCACCAGAGGGAGATTGATGTGGAGACCTTCCTCGACCAAATTCCCGACTTAAAAACATTTGGCGCTTTGTACCCGACGCACATCGCAAAAAAACTGCTCAGATATTATGTTCGTCTTAAACAATAGCTACTTGTGTTTTTATATACAGAATAAGTCATTATTAAATTCACTTATTCGATACATACGATCATGTCGAACTCTCATGTCGCACCCACTCCAATTGTAGTTGGTTGCTCTGCACTTGAAGTCGTTGAAGAGTATATATACCTGGGACAGACAGTCCAACTAGGTAGGTCCAACTTCGAGAAAGAGGTGTCTCGGCGAATCCAGCTCGGTTGGGCAGCGTTCGGGAAGCTACGCTACATCTTCTCGTCGTCCAAGATACCACAGTGTCTCAAGACTAAAGTCTTTGACCAGTGTGTGTTGCCAGTGATGACTTACGGAACTGAAACGTGGTCGCTCACAATGGGCCTCATACGAAGGCTCAGAGTTACACAAAGGGCAATGGAAAGAGCTATGCTAGGAGTTTCTTTGCGTGATCGAATCAGAAATGAGGAGATCCGCAGAAGAACCAAAGTCACCGACATAGCTCTGCGAGTCGCTAAACGTAAGTGGCAGTGGGCAGGGCACATTGCTCGTAGAACCGATGGCCGATGGGGCAGCAAGGTTCTGGAGTGGCGGCCACGTACTGGAAGACGCAGCGTAGGGAGACCCCCAACGAGGTGGACCGATGACCTGGTGAAGGTCGCGGGAAGCCGATGGATGCGGGCAGCACAAGACCGGTCATCGTGAAAAGCCCTGGGGGAGGCCTTTGTCCAGCAGTGGACATCTATAGGCTGAGGAAGAAGATACATACGGGCTCTTAATATAATAGTTCCCAATAATGCAGCATGCAAAATAAAAGCAAACACACCGACCGTCCCCTTCTCCATTCTCTTCTCTTGGTTCTCTATCTCTTTTTCATGTATATAGTAACACCATACGACAGATGAAATACTTAACTTTAATTAATATGATTGAGTCGCGCTGTGAGCCGGTAAAGTAATTTGTTCTCGTACATTACCCTCGGTTTTACGGCCTATCGTTACAACGAGTCACAAATTAAGTTACTATGAAGTTTGCAACTCCCGTAAATGAAGTTACGGCAGATCCAGTTGGAATACTGACGATCCTTGCTAAGGAATTATTTCAAAAAGGCAGAGAGTATCCTCGGCAGTTTGACTTATCATCCAAATAATACATCATCATTATCATCTCAGCGTTAATCCCAGTTGCATCCGAAGCTTTTTCAGCTTTGGAGTCTAGGGTCCGCTTTTATCAGTCTAACTGCTGATTTTTGGCTAAACTTCTATATTTTGGGTACGTTAAGCGTCTGCCGTCTGACATCACACGTCTGTATTGCAGTTGGACCAATTGTTGAACTTTGAAGGGTCCAAAAACCCGTACAACTGCCATTAGATGTTCGTATTGCAACCGGGACCAACGACTTAACGTGCTTTCCGAGGCACGATCAGACAGATATTTGCACTACACAGGGATCGAACCCGCGCCACCTAATCTAGCGGCCGCGTTCTCTACCGCTTCGCCCCGGAGGCTGTCGAGATCATCTCAATAATACGCTAAGGTTAAATAGTATTAATATCCTTACAAATTAACTGTATTTTCCTAGTACACATAAAAGTTTTTCAGCTACTTAAGATGGTTTGAAATTGCTACACTATCCAGAATCCACTTATTTCCTAAAACTTAGCCCTTAATTTTCGTGAATCCGGAGGAAATCCTAAACGAGACTCATAAAAAAAAGTACCATGGATCATGCGAAATGTTCTGGAGCCCACAATAGTCTCCGCCCGTGTTTGCGACGCCCCAAAGCTAGAATCCGAAGTGGTCTGCGAGAATGACGACCAGCTTCCAGTTTGTTCACTAACTTATATTTAATTGGTGGTCAGATTGTAGCTTTTATGTCTACGAGATTTGGAAGAAAACGGTCCTGTCTAGGAGTGGTGATGCGATTTCTGAACATCACCTGTAGCACGATAACGTAACCATAAAATGGAGATTACATTTTGGCCGGTTTGCAGAGTTTCAGCAACCACGCTTTGTATAGTGCTAGCTTCCAACATACCTACATCTTTAATCTGCTCTTCCCTTGTCAAATGTCAACGTGACAACAATAAAATGTAAAACACATTGAAATTAGAATAGACAACGCGTGTGCTCGATTTTAATATTTCAAAACTTCATTGTTACATTGCAACATGAACTAACTTTTCGACCGCCAACTTCGAATAATCCATATTCTTTTGTTTCAAAATGAGTTTTTTTTTAATTTCTAAAAAAGTGGTTGGAAAGAAAATATTCTATACACAAACTTTTTTCTACTGTACATAGTTTTTAAGTTAAGAAGTCTTTCATGTGATGTCGCTAGTAATTACTGATATGAATGTATATCTTTGGTAAGAGCGCACTACTACTCACCCCATTCTGAATCGCGTTAAACATATAACTTTTTTTTTATTGAAAAAGTTATAAAAATGTTAGAATTAAACTTCCCATAAACTCGTGTTTGATTACGTTTTTGATAAATAAATATGTTGCAAATGCAGATTAGTTACATGTCTTCCGTAAATTTGAACTATGGTTGGTTGGTATGGTTGGAGCACAACTCACAGTTGACCGCTTTTTTTTTATTTCTTGTCAAGACATTTATTGCTTAATCACTAATTAACTGAACAGATTCAATTAAAAGGCACAAATAATGATTGACCTGGTTTAACACGCTGAATTGTTTCCAGGTAAATTCTATTTTATTATTGAAATTATAATAATGTGTTTGGAACCTTCTTCGCTTAGGTAGCGAACAGGTTCTAATTTCAATAAACGAAACATTGTTCTTCTTAACCGCTTTAAAAAAAGGAGCAGGTTCTAAATTCGACTGTATTTTTTACAACCACATAGAGCGACAGCTTATAACAGCTAAATATTGATAGTAGTTTATTAGTTAATTTATTGTTTATTACATTATTAATTTATTTGACATTGAATTTAATTTTATTTGACATTTTCTACCATGGATTTATTTATTTTTATGATTTATGTATTTGATGCGATGTCAACTATATCTTATTGTATAGAATGTTTAATGAAAGTTTTTACTGTATTTCTTTTTTTTTTTTTTAATTCTTTTTTCTTAATTTGTATTATTTTCCTTGTGTAAAGTTATGGGCTTTGCCTGAAATAAATTATTATTATTATTATTGAGTTTTTTTTTTACATTAGGTAAACAAAATAGGCAACTTTAACAATTTTAAATTTCGAAAGCCGGCGGCTAAAAAACGAATTTACAAAATCAAACATACCGATACCGAAATTAGTTACTTTTTACTTTGTTTTTTTTCTTTTCTTAAACCGGTTGTTTTTTTTCGTAATGAAGACTTTATTTTAATAGCTTCTTCAGTTTACCCACCAATCTACTATTTATCCCAACTTCGTTCCGAAAGTAGAAGGCTAAGGTTTTAAATTAATGACACCATTCATTGCATAAAAAAATTCGTTGCTTACGAAAGAGGTATACGTATCTACCATCTTTACGGTAGACGATTACCGTCATAACGTTCTTTTATACGAGCCAAGTTACATCGGTGTCGGCTGTTCCGGACCGATACGGCCCCGGTTAAAGTTTTGACGTGTCGTAAACGAGGCTATTACCTCATGACAAATGAATCGAAATGAAATCTTATGATGACAGTAATTCGTTTAAGTTTTTTAGAGAACGGAACTGCGGTGTGCATAGGGGTTCGTGTTAGCGATATCAAACTTGAACTGTTGTACGCAAGTAAAGTTCTTAAGTTAACGTTAAAATCATTGTCATTTTGTTATATCACGCTTGAAACGTTGAATAAACGTATCCGTACTAAAAGCTGGGCACAACTTGCTATTGTACATAATGTATGATTAAATAAAATAATATGATTATAAAATCTTTCGAATAACTCGCGGCACACTCTGCGGTCACTCTCACTTTCATTTCATCTTTTTGAGACGGGCGTAGAATACAAATATACAATGCGCCGTCGATCCGGGCCTGGTCCTTACCGGGCAGCAAGCTTATTCATTGCTTCCTCCCGCAAGCCCGCTTTACTAAGGATGCAAGGCCGTATGATCTTTTCACGAGCTGTACAAATGTAATGCAATACAAATGTAAGTGCTTCTGAAGTGGTGCAACCAGTATCCTAAAGTCTTACGCCCGGCTTACAACCATTGTGAATATTATATTCTTGATCATATCATATACTTGGGTAAGAAATAAATCATTATTTTATCATACATTTAAAACATTTTAATTATTAAACAATTTCCCGAGCTATTGTTTTATTACCATAATTATTTAAATAAAAAGAGGAAATTATTTCTATCATCATCATTAGCATCATCTCAGCGTTCAATCTCGGTTGCATCCGCGGCTTTCGCGTTAGAGCCTGAGGTCCGCTTTCTTGCTCTATCACCTCCATTTCGCGCGATCTTTAGCATCATGTGGTGTGAGATTGTCGGCACGCATCTCTTAAAACGTTAAGCGAGTACTTCTTTGGTCTATCTCGCTTGTTCCGGCCCGGCGGAGGCGCCGTGGCAAGACATTTATTACCCACGTATTCGTAAGATATGACCGTACAAGGGTAGGCGACCTTCCTGCAGTTTGTCTGCTATGTTACGGACATGAAAACTGCCACGTATGCGGGAGTTGCTGGTCGAGCGGTCTTTACGCGTAACTCCACACATCCACCGCAGCATATTCATCTCCGTGACATGCATGCAGCTCCTGCTTGTGTCACTCAAGCACAGGCCACGCGCATTGCCATACAAAATAACATATCTAATTATTTCTATCGTACTGCCTTATTTAACACCCGTAATAAAAGTATGTCAATCATCTTGGGAAATGGTTGAAGCGTACCCCTATTATTTATGTCGTGCATTTTCGATACATCATACCGATGGACGGATTGTGCATAATGTAAGAGACACGGGGTGTCCACATATGTTTTTAATAAGAATCAACATATTATATGTAGGTATATATTTAAATTGCCAAAAGAAGTTGATTAATTCAAAAAATAATATAAATGATGTAACAAACAAAATGTCTTATAGGAACAGTAAGGGTCAAAAGTGGAGTAACACTTTTGACCCTTATTGTTATTGCAATAAAGTTCAAAAGTGGTAATGCACTTTTGACCCTTGATTGTAAGTGATATTGAACTAAGGTAAACATTGTAGAATGAGTTGTTTTTTACTACCTACGTATTTAAGAAACACGGACTATTTGAACAAAAGTCGCTGACCTTAGCTGCGACATAAATTTGTATATACAACGTTACTTTTTGTTTAAATGCGAAACCCGAATCACGTATCCAGTATTTTTAATTAAACATATCTATGTACAAAATTTCAAAAAGATATCATGAAAATCACAAAGGTATGAGCTTATTATCTTACTTGGTTGTCCCAACAAAAATATGGTCAACTCACCGGCCACCACTCGCCCGCCCGCGCCTATAGCGACGCGGCGCGGGAGGGAGGTGGGGACTGCCTAGTTTGCGCATGCGCCTGGTACTATGATCTACCGTCAGCTATCTTGTGCGCTCGGTAACCACACTGCAACAATTTCTAAATGTATTTGGGAAAAAATATAACATGGTGTAAAAATATTTGGAATCGATCCAGTTACTTAATCAGAACAAAATATATTCAGGTGTCGTACAAAGTAAAAATAACGTTGTATAACTCCGGAAGATTGTTTTAAATTATATTACAGTTTTTAAAACTAATTTTACGAAGGATGGCTAGCATATTGAAAACTAGCTTTTCGCCCGCGGCTTCGCCCGCGTGAAGTTCGGTTATATCGCGCTTTTTAGATTTCCCTCGGGAATATCAAATTTTTCCGGGATAAAAGGTAGCCTATGTTCTTTCTCAGGGTCTAAAGATTGTCTGTGCCAAATTTCATCAGAATCGGTTGAGAGGTTTATGCGGGAAAGCGTAACAGACAGACAGACAGACAGCCAGATAGACAGAGTTACTTTCGCATTTATAATATTACTATGGATTAATAACGTCAAAACGTAGTTCTTTTAATAGTGGTACTTGCAGCGGCTATTGCTTATAAAACATTTTCAATTAATTCTGTTTATCATACCGGTCCATTTCCTCCAGTCAACTCGTAGCGGGAGCAAAATTACATTTTCTTCCATTTTATTAATTAAAAAACGTCCTCAACAGAATAACACTCTTCTTCTACCAATTTAGCTAAACGAAGTGATCTGTCTGATGCTGAACTATTTAAACTCGCAATTCTTTTTTAAGTTTTATTTTTTTTAATCTTTGCCCTGACCTACGAACTAGGTACTTCTGTATCGTCGGTGCGTTTTAAAAGACATTTAAACTCACATTGAGGTGATAAAGTGTTTGTACAAAATAGCCACCATGTCAGTCCGTCTCCAGGATCAGGACTCGAAACCGATCCAACTCCAGCGTGGAGTGAGACAAGGAGATGTCGTATCTCCTAAATTGTTCACTGCTGCGTTGGAAGATGTCTTCAAGCTCCTGGACTGGACTTGGCATCAACATCAATGGCGAGTACATCACTAATCTCCGTTTTGCAGATGATATCGTGGTCACGGCTGAGACCCTGGAAGACTTGGGCAAAATGCTCAATGATCTCAGCAGAGCTTCCCAACAAGTTGGTCTAAAGATGAACATGGATAAGACGAAGATCATGTCGAACTCTCATGTCGCACCCACTCCAATTCTAGGTGGGTGCTCTGCACTCGAAGTTGTTGACGAGTATATATACCTGGGACAAACTGTCCAACTAGGTAGGTCCAACTTCGAGAAAGAGATGTCTCGTCGAATCCAGCTCGGCTGGGCAGCGTTTGGGAAGCTACGCTACATCTTCTCGTCGTCCAAGGTACCACAGTGTCTCAAGACTAAAGTGTTTGACCAGTGTGTGTTGCCAGTGATGACTTACAGAACTGAAACGTGGTGGCTCACAATGGGCCTCATACGAAGGCTCAGAGTCACACAAAGGGCAATGGAAAGAGCTATGCTCGGAGTTTCTTTGCATTATCGAATCAGAAATGAGGAGATCCGCAGAAGAACCAAAGTCACCGACATAGCTCTGCGACTCGCTAAACTTACATTACTTCAGTCGAAAAACTGTTCCGACTCGCGGTTGACAAGACCGAGTACAAGAAGCTGACGGCGAACCTTCAGGATTGAAGAGGCACGGGAAGAAGAAGAAGAGAAGAAACTTAAGTGGCAGTGGGCAGGACACATTGTTCGTAGAACCGATGGCCGATAGGGCAGTAAGGTTCTGGAGTGGCGGCCACGTACTGGAGGCCCCCAACAAGGTAGACCGATGACCTGGTGAAGGTCGCGGGAAGCCGATGGATGCGGGCAGTACAAGACGTGGAAAGCCTTGGGGGAGGCCTTTGTCCAGCAGTGGACATTTATAGGCTGAAGAAGAAACTCACATACATAAACTGCCATCCCGGAACGTAGGTGTTCTATAGATGTTCTGTAGGCCATACATATATTTTTTCGGTGCGGGAATCGAACCCGAGACACGCAGCGCAGTAGTCGATCGCTCAGCCACTGCACCAACTGTGTCGTCAATTTTTCGTTCTAAAGTTCGATGGACAGGATTTTTCCTACAAGTTTAAATCAATATTTTATGTTTAATACATTTTATAAATACAAATAAGAAATCGCTGTTTAATCCAATTACTGTTAATAAGGTCCTTTAATAATTTTTATCTTCGACTTAGGAAAATCTTTTTTAACAATGGGGCCTTAAGTATTTTAATGCTCCCAATGCGGCGGGTTGTTTGAAAGAGATTCCGTGACATCTGGGCTCTGGCGCACATGCAAGTAAAGGAACATGAACATGACTATAAACATGAGTAGGTTATATTTAGTAAAAGTCTAATACCAAATAACCTCTCTCGCTTTGGGCGGGGCGAAAGGATCGCCCCGCCCAAAGCTATTTCATGAAAAAAGGACTTCAACAATATGACAATAATTTTTTAACTACACATTCAGAGGCCTTCACATCACATTATGATTTTAAAATACTAGCGATCCAAATGTTTGTAGATACGACTAATAGATTTTTAATCACTAATTCAACTACTTTTGACTTATCATAAAAAAAATACAACTATGTATTTGATAGATCATGGACTATTTGATAGATCATGTACCTACCCGCACTGGGTCCATGTGGTATACGGCCCACTCCCTTTCACCGAGAGGCGGCCTGCGTCCTAAGAGTGGGAACATTATAGGCTGATTATGTTTCATGTTATATAATCATATTGTATTAAATAAAACTCTTGCAATTGTTTAAATACTGTTTTTTTTCCCATAAGGCATGTGCTAAGCGACGGCAGACTAGTTGTTGGAGCAAGACGGTCTCTAATGGACGCTGGTAGCGGCGCTGGTGCATTGCTGAGGTGCCGAGCATCAAATCGTGCAGGCACGGTACTCTCCAGACCTGTCATGTTACAACCCGGTGAGTTTGATGAAACATTTTTTACACGGAGTATGTTTAACTGAATTGTGATCATACATACACCTATAGAGCATGTAATTATTACTACCCACTTACAGTAACCGAATGACATTCTAATTTTTGAAAACCATGTGATGTAAGGTTGGTCTAATCAGAATGAGCTCAGCCTAGCTCAGTTTAGCTTAGCTTAGGCAGACCGATTAATTAAATATATAGGTATTCCTACGTTGTAGAGATCCCAACTAATTATAAATGCGCCCCAACTACTTGTGTTTTATTACCATAATTATAATACGAAATTAGGCGATTTCAACCCTGACAAAGGTTATTTATTCAAACAATGAAATTTATTCGAGGGTTTGACCTCATAATGCAAACTTTTGTAATGAGTAAATAATTGCGCACCTAAATATTTATAATTTTGATTATCGCTTCCACAAGCCTTTTGTCAAAAGTAAATCATCTCAATTATATACAGGCCATAATGGGAATTATATATAGGCCCTGTAGACAACAGACTTGTATAATAAACAGATGTACGGTAAGAGGGCAAAACAAATTACAACTTCGACTCGAGTTGGACCAATTAACTTTCCGTTACAGCAAGGGAAATATGAAATAAAATGAAAAACAGCCCACGGCTCCCGAGGTTTTTTTTACACGGAAAAACTTTTAATTAAGGGATTAAAAATGACATTACAGTGAGTTCGCGGCAACGTAACTTTTTCTTTGTTTCCTCTCCCCTATCACAGCTAAGAGTATTAAAACAAGGCACAAATTATGATTAGGTAAATAGATAAGCAAAGAGTTATGATTTCATTCATTATTAATTTTTCATAAAACCTCACCTCGCCGCTGCCCTTGAAAAAGAAAAGAAAAAAAAAAAGAAACAAACAAAAATATTATGTAAACTTAGTTCCGTAATATTCAATAAGAATATAAAATGTTGGCGCACTTTCCAGGAACTATAGAAACCAAAGTAGTTTATTTAACAACAAATAAGTATAGTAAAGTATTAGTAATTAGGTATCTCTTTATTTATACTAACTTTGGTCTTAATTAAACTTTAATTCATTAAGTTTTATCATATCTATAGTCCGTAATTTATATGGTGTATAATAAAGAGTATTCTTTTCTATTCTAATCCAATTTAGAAAATTGGTATTCACGCTTTTGACAGTTGTGACTCTACAAGGTGTTATTTCTATCCCATAACTCTAGGGTTTTTTTTTAATATTTATAAACTAGTGCAATACCCGCCTGATGGTAAGCAGTGATGCAATCATTGATGGTAAAGCGAGCTAGTTTATTAAGAGCCTATTCAATATAGCCTTGAAGACACTTAAATTGTAGTCAGACGGAAACACCGCCGCTGGCAAATTGTTTTCCTCGATGTACGCGGTATAAAAGACGAGGAGAAACGCTTCGTCCTGTCAATAACGTTAGGAATGAAACCATTACAAAGAGTCAGGTGGCATATAAATTATTTTTTGTTTTCTTACTAAATATTTCGATAAAGTTACGATTATTAATGAAAAACATGAAATATGAAAAAATCTAATTTTATTCGCTTTAAATATGAATTTGGTTTAATAATTTGTTTGCGTGATAATGAATTAGTCGTATTTATCAATGAATCTTTAAACCTATGCTTATTAAACTACATATTCTCGCACTTACGTATTATTTTTACGTAAAATAATATAGAGTTATAGAGCTTTAGAGTAAACAAATAAATTATGATATAATATGTATATAGGTAAACCTCATGCATTTTTCAAACGCCATATGTTTCGGTTACAAACATAATACATTCACACATGCCGTATACGGTAAAAGATTGGCAAGAAATGCACAATGAGGTTTTAATATATGGTGAAGCTGTACGGAGGACGGGTCTGAGCAATTGTGTTGCGATGTGTGCCGGGTACGATGCACCAATTGTTATTGTGTCGGGAGTTTGGTCGTGGAGGGTCTCCAGATCAGTCTCCCTCTGGCGCAGCATCGTTGGTCGTGCTGTTGGATTTAACATTGCATCAGCTTGCACAACTGGCGTCTTCCTTCCTATTCACTAAGTTTTTTTAAGTGAATAGGCCTAATTAACTAGCGCGCTTTACCATCAACGATTGCATTACTGCTTACCATCAGGCGGGATTGTAGTCAAGCACTAGTTTATAATTATTAAAAAAAAAAAACTAATAACAGTAATGATTTTAATAAACAATGACCCAATTAGCACTGCTCATCGCGCAACTCGAAAGTTATTGTGTGATTAATTTGTAGCTGTGTGTTCTAGATTGCGCACGTATTAATTACAGTACTGTTAATTGATGTTAAGAAACCACGCATCCATTAGGTATGATTATTACCACTAGAATTCTAAACTAAGCTTCAATTTATTTAACGAAAGAAGAGAAGCAAATTCGTAGGTATCTACTATACAAACTCAAAACTTATACACTTTCTATTCATAACATCCGCTTTCTGTTCCAGTTGCTTTTGACCATAATATTAGGATTTTGAAAAGATGAAATTTTTTCACTCCAATTACTTCTTTCACCGAGGGGTAAGTTTTAATTAAAGATTGAGCGACATTATGTCTGTCCCTCATCTCGGAAAAATAACCTTGTTATAACGAAACCGACGGCCTGTTATTGAAAATAATTTTGTTTCTGTAAGCTTGGCCTTCATACTTTACGTTGTATTGACTTTAACAAGTGAACTGTATTTAGACAGTATGCCTTACTTTTTTATTAAGCTTTTGTACACAAGGGAATCTTCTTTTGTTTTATGACTTATTATGTCAAATATTATTATGGAATATGAGCGATGGGTACTCCGGAGGATAATGAACAAAATTCGATTACTTGAACGTTTTTTTCTCGTCATATTTTGAGGCACATCAATCAATTTAGACTGTCAGTTAACTCTGCAAACAAATGCTTAAGTGCGCTCGTTAAGTCGATGAACTTCGTGATTATGGAGTACCGATACAATATAAACAGAGCGAGGATAATAGGGATGAATCAAGATACGCTAACGAGTTCTACAATCGTCCATCGTAAGTGGTTGTAAGTACATCCCTTTCCGACTCATGAACTAGTTCTCAAGTTACAGATTTTATTTACCATATTTTAATATTTTCCCCTACAATGAAGCTGACTACAAAGAGAAAATTGAAAGGCAACAAATGGGGGCGCAAGAAAAGCTTATTCTCATTCAAATGAGTTTCGAAGAAAGTATTCGACACTTTGATATTGTGATATTTACTTACTTACCTACCTTATTTCAGTTTTGCAATGTTTTTTATTTCACTGGTATGTTAATCTTATAGGATCTGTTAAATCTGTGTATATTAATTTATAAGATGATAAGAAATTTAACGGAATAACAAAAGCAAAACAAAATTCTTACTTAACTTCCGAAAGTTGGAACCTCTATCACATACAAATAAAAGTTCGGTAAAACTCTGGGCAAGCTGAAGAAAATGCGGGACGATATTAGCTCATGACGACAATCACCTAACTCGTATGGAGTTTTAAACTGTCGTGCAACTTTCTTCATTAAAACAATTTGTGCATGCACTACTGTGCGAGATTCACACCAGTGTTGCCACAGCTTTAAAGGCTCTCTAAAAAAATACAATTCTAATAGTATTCCATTGCATGGCAAAGGTACGAAAAAAAAAAGAAGTCAAGGTACCAAAATTTCCCAATTCAAATTGGCATTTTCAAAAGTTTGAAAATAGCAATATACATTTTTTGCAATAATTCAATTTATGTCTTACTGAATACAAAAAGAAGTCTTAAAAGAATTACACAAAGGCCGAAACTTAAACACAGCTTGAAATTGACGGAGTCAAGCTTAAGATGGCTTCGCTAACAAAGCCATGTCGGACGCAATTATTCCTTTATTTATTATTCCATCTCATTTTTGTTTCGTTATTTCTTTTGACAAGTTATGAAAGTCTCAAGTTACGCATTATTAAAGAATGGGAACTTTTCTAATGTAACAGAGCAAATTAAATAAAATATATTCTTTTCTTTTTTTTCAATAAATAAGTGCAATAGGTATACCTAGGGGTACACGAAATACTGAGAGATGAGAATTAAAAGGTTTAAAAGGTTTTGTTCCATTTTTGCCTGTTTTAAAGCAGGCCCCAATCTGGGCATAAATAAAAGAACATTTTTAATATTCCAATGTAAAAGTATTGCGACTGCGAAGTCCAGTTCTGTTTTCATTCCTTTACTACGTTTGAGTTACAAAGTTTCGTACTAAATATGTAGTCCATTACTACGGAGTATTTTTGTTTATATAAGTCTACAATTCGTAAAGAGACACAGCTTTTTTGGCTTTCCAAATAAACTTTACGGCTTTGTGTAATACACCAGGGATTTTGAATTAGGGATGTTGGTTGGTTGCTAACTTTATTTTATTTAGTCTCGAATGAAATATCGTTATCATGATGTCTTGTTTGTGTAGTGGAGGACAGCGTTCTATCCCACACTGCTCGTCAGCTGACTCCTGCTAAGATCGGTGGTTCCGTGGTGCTGCGATGTGAACTGTCCCCACAAGTCGGCTTAGTGGACATCACGTGGCTGCAAGATGGATTGCCGCTGTCATCTGGATATTTGAGTGGTGGTAAGATGCCAGAATATGTTTCGAACTAGCGTGATGGCGGTGGTTAGATAGTGAAAATGCTATATACGAGCTTAAGCGTCGTATTAGCTTAGCAAGAGGCAGTGACAGCGTAGCATTAAAACTTTATTATGTCTGACTTAAAGACTAAGCAGAGCAGATTTTAGGTAAGCGACTAGCAGGTGGTGAGATCCTTCGCCACAGAAATTTTGGTAATAGATCTAACGAATGTAAAGTTATACTGTATATAGTTGTGAGTGCATACTTTTGTGAAATTTCCACGGAATACTGCAATATTCAAAGGGTGTAACGGTATGCTGGAACAGTAACACCGATAACAAAAGCGGTGGTTCTTTAAAAAACTTTTTGAAGAGAGTTGCGTTAGTTGCACAAGCTTTGTTCTGCATTCTAAATGAAAATGAGGTTTGCAAAAATAAGACTGATATTAAAAAAAAATGTTTGCCGCGCCATCACTTTTGTTCTCAGGTTCCGTTGAAACTATAACTATAATTAAGTAGATGGTTACTTTCACCTAAGCAATAACAATTCTAAAGAGTTCCGTGTTTTTTAGAACTTCGTTGGGTATCCGGAAGCAGTGGTCTCCTACTTGGCCTTGATCTGACTCAGGCGGACATACAGGCGGAATATTCATGCGTCGCTCTGGACACTCCCAGCCCGCCTTTGAAACTCACTACAGACGGTCAGTCTTAATATGTTTTAGACCTTTATGCATTTAGATGTCTTGCAATTTATTCTGCTGAAATTGGTGGTGGCGGGTTTATTGGTCAAAGGCTAACGACTTATATGATAATATGCCCATCTAAAGATAGATGTAGTTTAACAGTCTTCTTGAATAAGCGTTTGAATTTTCTTAGATGCTGTTTGAGAATGTTGGTCCACAAAAAGGATGAAAGAAAGATAATTGCATGTACCTGAGAAGAGGATGCTAAGAGTGATACCTATGTGGTTTTACACGAATAGATAGAATAAGAAATTAGCATATAAGTCTAAAAGTGTCGCCCGTAACTGAAAAGTTGTGTGGAAATCGGTTTTTGAGTATGAAAGTCAAATTGAGCAAAATGTTGAGAGGAGAGTTTTGAGTATGAAAGTCAATGGCTATAAGAATAAGAGAAGACCAAAGCCCCAATGTGGTTAAGAAGGGGATGACGTCTATTAGAGATGGAAGGAAGAAAAAGACATATTGCGCTGACTCCAAATAAATTGAAAGTAAGAATGAATGAATGAAGAGTAAGAGGTAGTAAGGTCAGATAGGAAAAGGCTAGGCAGAGTCGCCAGTCAACATTCAGCAAATATTTGATGATAATTTCAAAATGTATCGTTAATTTTTTGACTATTCAATTTTTTTTTCGTGTAGACAGTAGCTGGCTGGAAAATATAGAATTAAATTCGGTGGAAGCTCGCGCTGGGGACACTGTAGTGCTACCGTGCATTCTACGACATATCACTGGCCATACTGTAAGGTAAGTAATTGATCATTATTCCGATTCTGTTTCTAACGATTTTATGAGCATCATTTAATTGGACGTTGGTGATATTAGTAGACGTGCTATCGATAGCAAGTCTACTAATATTATAAACGCGATAGTTTGTTTAAGTTTATTTTTATTTGATGCAATATTTACTGAGCGGATATGGCTAAAATTTGGCATACAGATGGTATATGTAGTGACGTATAAATTTAGATTCCGTAATAATATATAGATAAAACTATCTCAAGTGTTAATCCTGAATGAAGATTAACCTATGGTGAAACTGCGCAGCTAATATTAATATAAAGCACGAGCATAAAGTTTTTTAATTTAGTTAATGGTCGCCATGCAGCCATCGATTCTGTAAAAACATTACTGTCAAGAGTTAGGTGAAGTGAGTTTATAGTGAGCTGTCAAGAGTGTCAATGTATAGATAACATTAGTTAGAATGATAGCTCACTTCACACTCACTTCCCTTAAGTTTTCTCGGCGAGAATGTTACAGAACCAAACTGCTGCCCTCCTAGAAAGCTTAATTATTGACCTTGCTTTTAACTTACCCGGCCGATAAATTCATACAAATTCCTTTCCATTTTTTTTTAATATAGCATAGATGATAGTTATCCGAAATCTGAACCTGGCCTTAAGAATTGTAGTTATTTTTTAATCTTAACATAGTTCTACAGTACAATTTGTGACTTAGATTTCAATAAGGTAAAATTAAATTATCAGTTGGCAGCGTCAGGAAGCGTCTGGCACCTGGGCAGTAGTCTCAGGAGAAGGTACGGTGCGGGGTGGCTCGCTGGTCATCACATCAGTGCGGGGGCACCACGCTTCACGATACGCTTGCTCATCCAATCCGGAGTCACCGTCAAGAGTAGTTGTGAAGCTCGTTGTGTATGAACCGCTGTCTGTTATTGTTGCACCGAATCCTTTGGTAAGTTAGAAAATTGTTATATGTTATGTTAGGGAACACTGGCTTCACGAGATAGCTTTTTCAATTGCCACGATCACCTTTAGCACCATTAAGTGCACCTTACATGATAGCCCAGTAACAAAAGAGCAACTCTTAAAAAAAAGAAGATTAAATATTCTTCTACTTAGACGGTTCATTTGTCTTGTATAATCTGAATGACTTAATAGACAAAATGAACTATCTTTTTACGCTGTATCCCTTTTTTGTAGATGATAGGCACAGGCGGTTCCGGGCACCTGAACTGCTCAGTAGTTGGAGGGCGTGGTGGCGGGACCACACTGAGCTGGCAACACGAAGGCCGCCCGTTGCACGCACCGCAGTCTCGGCTGGCGCTTGGACCGGTTAGGTCGCATCACTCTGGCCTCTACCAGTGCACCGCTCTTGATCATTCTGACTCCGCTGTTGCTGGTGCCGAGTTAGTTATTGCTGGTAACAATAGCATATCAATTTTATCGCAGAGGGTAGCTAAAGCTGTACCTGTTACTAAAGCACTGCTACAATAAGAAACTTTCTGTCTGGTGATCATAGATGCACTA
The DNA here is from genome assembly GCA_017933935.1 of Sesamia nonagrioides. Lineage (NCBI taxonomy): Eukaryota > Metazoa > Arthropoda > Insecta > Lepidoptera > Noctuidae > Sesamia > Sesamia nonagrioides. The sequence goes on along the minus strand of JADWQK010000137.1, from coordinate 389,016 downwards.
ACAGCTTTACGCTTTTTCTTGCCAACGATCAACATTTCAAAGAGGCATTAACACCACTCGTTGGTTATTTTTTTTTGTTCTGTTGAAGTCATTTGTTTTCAAATCTCCGGTCATGATAGTCAAATGCCTTGGCTACCTTGCTGTGACACTTCAATTTAAATCGACACAATCTGTGCAACCGTTTATCTTTATCCGGTTTTCAGACAGGCCTCCACGGCTAGTATCGACGTTTAGCGGAGCGGTCACCAGGATAGGCCAGAGTATAGTCATAAGATGCGCAGCCACCGGAGTTCCATCGCCTCGTATACTGTGGACTTTAGACGATAGACCACTGCCGGCTGCACCTGATAAGTAAGTCAGTCGTTTCTTTGCCAAGAATAAGTTAAGATTCTGCTCCATATCTGAATTTTTCATCTAGGTTGAAACTTCTTTGTTCATATTATAGACACGAATAGAAAAATATCAGATGGCCATTAAGGTGCTACTTGGGCTGAGTGCCCCAAAACAAGATCACCAGAACTATTGTTACCTCCTGTTTTTTAAATTGTATATTTAATAGGTACAGTGTTAATACAAGGGCAGAAGCAGTACCGGGAAGCGATGAAGGAACTATAGTGTCCACTCTAAGTGTGACGATTAGGACTGCGGATGAAGGTGGTAGATACGGTTGCAATGCCACAAATTCACAAGGCTCTCATGCACACCAAGCAAGACTGAATGTTTATGGTAGGTCTTACATTCTTAGACATCTTTTCTTGTATGGAATGGCGGTGATGAGAGGTTGAATTTTAACGTTTTTTACACAGGTCCTCCAAATATCAGATATTTACCAGCGTTACATGTTAAGACTGACACAGATGTGACAATACACTGCCCATATTCGGGATATCCTATAAAGTAAGTAAAAGAAACGATAATTATAACCCGATCCCATTCCGCTCATTTTGAATTGAATTATGCTACGATATTAGGTTTTATATAACTTATTATCTCAGAGTAATTACGTAACACTCTATCAGTAGCAATGGGTTTCATATTGACAGTTCAATAACATTCTATGCGTTATTTTGAGTGGACAATTTTACGAACATATGGAGTACTGGACTAGTAATGATACTTCAAAATTATTCCAATTGATATTAATAGTCTCTTACGCAATCAGGATGCTAACAAGAAACTGTATGTTCGAAATTTTCAGAGAGGTAGTATGGAAACGAGAAGACGGCTCGTTAGTAGAAAGTATATTGGAATCAAATGACGAACGAGGAGTTTTAAGACTGAATTCTGTAAGAAGCTCAGCAGCTGGTACTTATACCTGTGAAGTGAGGGCTGAAAGTGGGGAACTCGCACGAAGAACAATAAGACTTGATGTTCATAGTAAGGCTTTATTTTCTTACTTGAAGCATTCCAATCCTCTTGCATTATTTAAACGTTCAGATTATTTTTAACAGAGCCACCGAAAATAGCACCGTTCCAGTTTCCCGAGGAACTCGAAGTAGGCGGCAGCACTCAAGCTACTTGTAGTTTAATATCTGGAGATAAACCGATACAGTTCACGTGGCATAAGGATAATTTACCGATTCCTTCAACACTTAAAGTAAGGGAATATTTAATAAGTTGCTTGATTGTAATCGACTTCAAAAATGAACTTTCGTTTTATTAAATTTTCTGCATATTATCAACCTAGGTATAATAAAGCTTATTGTGAGCAGAAAAAACTGACAAGTTTTTTTCTGAGAAAGAGGTCTCAATATTGGAACGGCTTGTTACAGGTTGAACAAAAAAACATGGATTTTTTCTCACTTCTAATCATTCAAGACCTAACTTCGGCTCACAGTGGCGAGTACACGTGTAGAGCTACAAACGACTTCGGAACTGTTAGCCATAGCGCTTCGCTGATTGTCAAAGGTATTTACTGTCTTACCTCTAAGTTTACTCTATCTTGTAACAATCGTGCCCTACTATAGTTCTCCACTGAACTTGACTTTGGACGTTTTTTAGAATAGACACTTTTTATTGACGTTGCTTTATGGGTATTTTTTAAGTACTTTCAGGGTACTGCTATCTGAGTTACAAGTGGCCTCTAAATTCACCAAGTAAAAGTAAAGTTCTAATAACAGGTTGTATCAAATTAAAAAAAAAAAATGGATTTTATAAGAAAAATTAACAGAAACTCAGGAGTTTGTAACACCATTAGAAACAGTTTTTATCTTAAAGTATTATTAGCATTTGTCGTTTCCATACTCAAGACATTACTGTTTCCTTTATGTATGTTAAGCAATAATGTGAATTGAGGAGCAGCCTTTGATCAAGCATGATCATGCTTGATCAAAGGCTGCTCATCAATTCAACAATATATATATATATATATATACAGTATGTTAAATAACAGAGGGCGTTCCCTTAAACTCGTTAATATATATCATTAATAGATTAAAATAAAAATATCAGCATAGAAAAATAAGCATAAAATAATCCGAATAAAAAGAAATTATAATTGAAAATAAATTTGAAACCTCCTGTTTTAAATCAAAATAGTAGCGCGGAATAGTATCTACCTAACTTTGCATTGCCCAACACACATCAACCAACACACATCAATCAATTAGATCTTAGATCGCCGCCGCATACGCGGCTCGTCATTCATAAATAAATTGCGACGTTGCCGTCTTTCATGTTCGCGTGTACAGTGTGTTTCTTTTACATGTCAATTTAAAATTTTTATTGAATATTTTCATATTGAAAAAATTTTAAAACATTTTGTTTTCGAATGGAAATATTTTTTTTAGCGTGTATGTATGCTATACTATTTCGGGTTAACGGGAACGCCCTCTGTTAGTTAACATACTGTATATATAATATATATATATAGGAATTTTAGTAGGTAAATAAATATATTTACCTACTAAAATTCCAACGAGCCCAACCAAATCGTTATCATACAACGCTTGCGACTTTTAATTTGACGTCAACGCCTTCTAGTTGCATTTTGTGTAAACTTTTGAAATACATATTATGGCTGGTAATAACCAGCTATAGAACAGTACACAATTTTGTTGTTTTATTCAGACTTTCAACCCTATTAGTGTACATATAAGGTCAACATTTAAGTATACTGAGCACCTCACCAGCAGTTCGCTATTTAACAATGTATGTACCTACGTAAATTTCTATATAATAATGGCAACAGACTAAAAACAGTTGAATGACGAAAAGCCATTTTGTCTTATTCCAGCTTATGGTAACCTTTTTTGATACTCAAATATTTCTGACCTCATAAAAGGAGGTCTTAAGTCGGTTGGTTTCTCTTACCATGTCTTATTTATTTGACCGTCTGATATAATGCAAATTCATTCCTTCATATTTCTTCTCTTCTTCTTTTTCTTCTATACTGTTAAGAGGACCAGCGTAACATATAAAGCAGTCTCTCCGCACAGAATCGCCGACATGGGTGTGGCGAGCTCAGAACACATCGGTGTCGGCTGGGGCTGCACTACTTCTACCATGCTCGGCGAAGGGGCAACCCACGCCTAGGATATCATGGGAGTTTTCTACGGGTAAGGATGTAAATTACTTATTTTAAAATTATAAACAGCAAAATTTCATCCTGTTTTAATAAAAGGGTTTCACCTATGAAATTGCCGTTCTACAGTACTGGCCATTTCAAATAAAAATAATTGTGGTTTGGCTAAGAATTCTTATTTCAAAACAATTTTATTTTAAAAACATGGAATTATTTTTTCAAAAGTAGTAGTTTATTGACTATTGTTACATTTTCATCACATTTCAATGTTTTCGTCATCATGGATACGTTAAAAAGTCGAGTAATTGTGGAATATAAGTACCGTCGTGGCAATAACGTGGCACGCAACATCAACGACGTTTAGCGTTGATGTTGCGTGGTACGGTACGTCCATTGCCGTTGAGCTAACACAACAAGCCAACGCACCACCTGTTATTGGTTTTCTCGCTTTTGTTCTGGGAATTTCGACCTGAAAAATGAAATTCCCAAGACCAAAGTCTTCGGACGAAGACTTTGGTCGACAATGAGGAAAGGCGATTGTGGAAACTGATTATATCCAATCTACGGCTGAATTAGCGCAGTTTTAGACGTAAGCGTCAAAACAATGTTGGTCTATTTGCGCGAAATTGGTAAGGTAAAAAAGCTTGGCAAATGGGTGCTCCATGAATTCAATAATCGCTAGCGCAAAGTACGCGCGCGCATTATATTGCTCAACAGAATTTTGAACTGTTTGATAACCGCAAGCGCTCAGCAAGTTGGTTGGATCCTGGTTCAGCACCTAAACACTGCCCTAAACGAAAACTTACCCCTAGAAAAGGGGTGAGGGCAAAGAAGTATTGATAGCATGGGTGATTACTTCGATTAATACAAATAAAAAATACATGGAAAAAGAAATCGTTTAAGTTTTTCCATACAAAACGGCGATTTCATGGGTAAAGACCTAATATTTAAATTCGGACTCTATAAATAGCCCGTCAATAAGACGATGCCATACTTTAACGGGTATAAAAAGACGATAAACACTTACTCACTGGTTCTTACTGCTATTGTAATACTTTTGTGTTGTTTATTGTTTGGATCATACTTGGAAACCCTCTGGGATGCCGTGATATGGAAGTTTCCAACTATTTTCACATTTTTTTTACGAAACAAGTTTTAAATGTTATGAACTTAAATACTCCCACGAGACCAGTACCATCAAAGCACAATATTTTGCATGTGTTAGGTTGATTCAGTGTTTATAGGAATATATTATGTACCTACATATTACTCAAATAACATGTGTTATAATATATCAGAACTTATTTAGTTAGTTGTTTGCTGTATATGAATATGCTTTGTAGGAAAAGGGGTTTATGAAGTAAAGCACAGATAGGCAAGACCATTCATAGATTTCAACTAGCGGCTTAAAATGTGTACAAAACTGACTATATTAATTTGAACATTTTATTTTAACCCCTAAATATACAGCATATATTTAAAATTTTTGTTATGCTCCACTCCCATTAGTCGCAGCGTGATGTTATATACCTTTAAGCATTCCTGGATTCATGGGTTATTCAACGCAAAAGAATTTTTCAAAGCGTACCAGGTTCCTGAGATTAGCGTTTTTAAACAAACAAAAAACTTTTCAGCTTTATATATTAGTATATATTTAGGCTTATCAGAAAGTAATCAGAAAAATAATCGTCCGTTCGCAAAACTGAAATGAGCGCAGAAGAAACTCACTGGAAACTGTATTAACGTATTCTTCTATCAGTACGTTTCTTATGAATCGATATTTATGGTAGCTATGAATGTAACACACGTGTTAGATATTTAACAGATACACATACATTATCGTTATAATTAAAAACAATTACTTCTATCGCTATGACAACGGTCCAAGAGAATTCAGAATTATAGGAACATAATAACAATAACTAGGAACGTATTCGTAAATAACACAAATTTGTACCACAACTTTGTCATAATTAATTAATTTATTGATTTATTATGGCACACCAACGACATATTTACAATAACAGTACTTTAAAAAGCAATCACAGGTCTCTAGTTTTGTGCAAATACATTACTTGCAGGCATGCACAACACTCACAATCATCATCTTCATCATCATTATCAACCTTTTTATCGTCCCACTGCTGGGCACAGGTCTCCTCTCATACAGAGAAGGACACTTACAATAAGAGATCTTAATTTTTAGCAATTAATATAATGAATGATAATTAAGGTGTAATATCAAGCTATTTAACTTACACAACATATGGTTGATCTATGTAGTTCACATAGCAATGGCAGTAAACAAGCAAGTATCCTTATGCCATTACAAGCCTTTTTATAAACTAACGACGTCTATTAGGTTAATCTTCTACCGCCATTTTTCATTACAGATCATTATATAATTTGGTATAATATCTTCTGACATAGGTAAACAAACATAAACAAAAAGTATGTAGTGAAACCATTTAAAAAAATTATAAGACAATTAATTAATTTAACCAGAGTTAGTTCGTAATGTTCACCCCCTGCGAAGTAATTATGCTGGCGGAGCGCGTGAGGCAGCGGAAATCTCAGCGCCCTCACGCCACTAGCCGTCGCAGGAGATGCCCTGGTCGGGAAACACTTGAACACCCGGTCACCTTAGGCGCGGGCTTGCGGTAGTGACCAGGCTCGGGTCGATGGCGCGTTGTGTTTCACGCGCGCCTCAAAGAGATGTCAGTACATCGTGACGGGGCCCACGAAGACTGATGGCTCCTGGGTCAGGGCCGTGGGTTGGTTAAAAAAGAAACCGTGGCCCTTGCGGTACATAATCACATCAAAACAGTTTTTTAGGGTGTGCAAAAACCATATTTCATGGTTCGGTAATCCCGCTTCTAAAATCAGCGTTATTATTTTTTTTTTTCATTTTTTATGGTCAGATACGCCATTGACGTCATTCCATTAAAAAGGTGCTTACTACGCCGTTATTTGTAACTTCATGAATATGGAAAACTGAATTATGTAGGTAGCAGGTAATCGGATTTCTGTGGTAGCGTAATTTCAGATATTGACATTTCCAATATTGCGTTTTGATTAATTTTTATAAAAAATAAAATCTACGGGGTAACGGAGTAGATAATTTTATTTTAATTTATGTAAGTATTATTTTTGAGAATGAAGTGTCTACTTCATTTTGATAAACACAACGCTTTGTAGAACAACAATAGGGTTTTTTTTTAACAAATAGGTACTGGGATCTGTTCCGGAAGTAGCTTCGATATGCAGTGTGAGTGTGTGACCAATAAAATCCTGCAGGTTTAGCAGTGGTTCACCAAGGTTCATAGTGGCTAAATGGGCGTCATGGTAAAACTATAGTAATTAATGAGGGCTAAACAGTTTTTTTTTTGTTGGGATGGGAAATCATCAAAAGACTTCTCCCGGACTGGGCGGAGCGGAAGGGCGTGTCAGACTTTTACTGACTCAAACCCACCCGTATTTCTTCACTTGCCTGTGCGACGGTCAGGGCCACGGTTTCTTTTTTAACCAACCTGCAACCCTGACCCAGGAGGATTGGGTGTTGGTGGACCTCGTTACGATGTGCTGATATCTCTTTGAGGCGCGCGTGAAGCACAATGTGCCATCGACTCGGGCTTGGTCCATACCGGGCAGCGATTTTCATTCTATTAGACTTAAACAAGGACCTTTACGTAAAGTAATCCATTGTACGTACAGATGGGGACAACTGGCGTCACGTTTTATGGGGTCAGTCAGAAGCGACGGATACCAGCGGCGGCTCCATACTGATAGATGGCACTGTCTGGCTTAGAGCCGCCAGTCCGGAGCACGAAGGCTGGTACCGATGTACGGCGCGCGTGCAGCATTCGTTCTTGCATCACTCTTTTTATCTCGATGTTAGAGGTAAGTTTTCCCTAGGTTTTTTTTTAAACGTTATAAACTATTACTTAGCGGTGATCCTGCCTGATAATAAGCAGCGGTGCAATTATTGATGGTAAAGCGCACTACTTTATTGGGTCTAGTAAAGTAGTCAAGTTATGATAATCAAAAAATAATTAGTCCGTCATAAAGATAATAAAAAAAATTAAGACCCGATTTTTGTATTTTATCGAAATTGCCAAAAACTACTCAGTTAAAGCCTATGAAAGTTACGGAGTGGGGGCTAATTATGTCACGCCGTGTTACATTTTGTACCACGGCGTGACGTCATGCGACATTTTTAATCAATATATGTATCTTTCTAAGTATTTGAATGAAAGAAAAATAAAAAATACGTGATCAATATTTTTTATAAATCTATCAGATGAACATTAAATTATTTTTTAGGATACAACCCAATTATGTATGTAGTGTATGTAGGTAAGGTGAGGGAGAAATACTGTTACAGATAATTAACTAACTACCTATCAGCCTTAATTCTCCATGTATTAAAATCATAACTGTCATTATTTGATAGTTGTATGAAATGTTTAGCGAGCTGTAACCCATAAAAACTTAATCGATAAGCGAATTGACGCCTTGTCTCACGTAGGGCGTCAATTTGCTTATCAATTCATTTCTATGAATCGTAACAACTCAACATAGACAACTTACAACTCGAACATAGACTAAATATATAATACTAACAGGTATATTGTATGATAACTTTGTATATACTTATATTTCATTTTCAATAAAAGCATCACCGATTAAGCTTCTTTTTTGTATATGTAGTTAGATAGCCATGGAATCCATGAAATTTTATGATACATTGTGAGCTGGATTAAAACAGCTTTTTGTAGAACATAAATTTTTATTTTGTGAATAGATAAAAATGGAAGCAGCTTTACATTGCAGTCCAATCATTTTAATACGTTTAATAACCAATTTGACTTGTTCAACCTACACAAAACCAGGTCCCATTTTTCCTCTACATTAAGTATTTCTTATAAGTACTACATTTCAATCGTATCTATAACAGAACCTCCAAGACTGAGTAGAAGTGGTAGTGGTGAGACTCGATGGGTGGTCAGAGGAACCACCGCCAGGTTGTCGTGCACCGTTAGAGGGGAACCAGAGATCCACGTGCACTGGACGCATGACTCCAGGCCCTTGTCGTTACAGTAAGTAAACATACGTTCATTCATAAACTCACACTCTTTCCCATATAAGCATATACAACGTTATTTTTTGTTTATGCAAAACCTGAATATAGTTTGTTCAGAATAAGCAACAAAACATATATATACATACATAGACCACATTCATACGCTGCGGCAAGTTATACAGAAGTCCGAGGAGTATAACAAACCACTATGCTTGGCGTTTGTGGACTATGAGAAGGCCTTCGATTCGATTGAGACTTGGGCGGTGCTACAGTCTCTCCAGCGGTGCCAAATTGACCATCGATAAAGTGTTTGTACAAAAACGCCACCATGTCAGTCCGTCTCCAGGATCAGGACTCGAAACCAATCCAACTGCAGCGTGGAGTGAGACAAGGAGATGTCATATCTCCTAAATTGTTCACTGCTGCGTTGGAAGATGTCTTCAAGCTCCTGGACTGGAAAGGACTTGGCATCAATATCAACGGCGAGTACATCACTAATCTCCGTTTCGCAGATGATATCGTGGTCATGGCTGAGACCCTGGAAGACTTGGGCAAAATGCTCAATGACCTCAGCAGAGCTTCCCAACAAGTGGGTCTAAAAATGAACATGGATAAGACGAAGATCATGTCGAACTCTCATGTCGCACCCACTCCAATTGTAGTTGGTTGCTCTGCACTCGAAGTTGTTGACGAGTATATATACCTGGGACAGAAAGTCCAACTAGGTAGGTCCAACTTCGAGAAAGAGGTGTCTCGGCGAATCCAGCTCGGTTGGGCAGCGTTCGGGAAGCTACGCTACATCTTCTCGTCGTCCAAGATACCACAGTGTCTCAAGACGAAAGTCTTTGACCAGTGTGTGTTGCCAGTGATGACTTACGGAACTGAAACGTGGTCGCTCACAATGGGCCTCATACGAAGGCTCAGAGTCACACAAAGGGCAATGGAAAGAGCTATGCTAGGAGTTTCTCTGCGTGATCGAATCAGAAATGAGGAGATCCGCAGAAGAACCAAAGTCACCGACATAGCTCTGCGAGTCGCTAAACTCAAGTGGCAGTGGGCAGGGCACATTGCTCGTAGAACCGATGGCCGATGGGGCAGCAAGGTTCTGGAGTGGCGGCCACGTACTGGAAGACGCAGCGTAGGGAGACCCCCAACAAGGTGGACCGATGACCTGGTGAAGGTCGCGGGAAGCCGATGGATGCGGGCAGCACAAGACCGGTCATCGTGGAAAGCCTTGGGGGAGGCCTTTGTCCAGCAGTGGACATCTATAGGCTGAGGAAGAAGAAGAAGAAGAATAAGCAACTGAATCGATTCCAATAATTTTTACACCATGTTATATTTTCCCAAATACATTTAGAGTGAGGCCGCAGAGTGGTTACCGGGCGGTTACGATAGATCATAGTACCTGCGCAGCGTGCCACTGCTGACGCCAGAGGTCAACGCCCGCGCTCGCCCGCCGTGCGGACATTTGATAATATTTTAGTTGGGGCAACCAAGTAGAATAGCAAGCTATAATATATAATAGTAAGCTATAGATTCCTTACTTAAACATACCGGACACGTGCTTCGGGTTTCGCAAAAACAAAATATAATGTTGTATAGACAGACACTTCAGAATGCCATCTGCTCTGTTTCTATATATACAGTTCATACTTCAAATATGCACGCCGGTTGTGAATACTAGTCACCTGGCATTTTTAAAGGACAGTAAGTTAAATGAGGTTATTTTGAATATTTTTTTTATAAATTATTGAAATTACATCAGGCTGTAAACTTTTGCTCCCTTATTATATACATGGATCTTACCACCTATTGGTCCATTCGGTCCAAACGATCCCAACTAGTCGTAATCATTTGACAAAAATGTGTTCGCCGATTAGGGGGCAGGTTTGAACCACCTTAATGGTTATTCAATTATGCACCTAACCATTATAGAAATGCAGTTCTTTATATAAAAATGACAGGTTAGTTCGGTACTAAGTTGTGACTTTTGTATTAAGAACTTTGACTTAACCTCAATGAAGTTCAAAACTCAAAGGTTAAGTCTGGAACTAAAGTTAGATTTCGATTTGCAATGAGGGAGCTAGGGTCGATAGAAGAAAACCTGTGGTGCGATATCTGGAAGCGGCCGCTAAGTAGTAACTAACTAAATTTAGTTGTGAAAAGTACTGTTCAACTGCATACGGTCAGATTGTACGCTGCCGGGTTGGGAATAGGCTAGCAAGCAAACGTAGTAGCTATTGTAAACCGTTGAGGAGTTCCCTTGCCTGTCTACCAGCTATCATCAGCTCTACTCCAGACCTTTATTAAATTGTAGTGCTTTAAAATATCCAATGAAAAAACTTATAAATGCACTAGTCGCCCCTACGATTTTTGAAAGTTCCCCTTGATTTCCTTGTTCTTCCATCATCAAACCCTGATGTCCTTATCATGGGACCACCTTGGAAATATCTTCTTTCCAACAAAAAACGATTTGAAAGAATTATCAAAATCGGTTCATAATAGACGAAGTTATCCTCTAACGGACATAAAAAGATATATTTATAAAGACGAATTGAGTAACCATCTCCTTTTTGAAGTCGGTTAAAAAATAGGTATAACCCTTTCTCTTCTATTTTCTTTCGCGGTCGTGTGAGATGGGACAGTCATCAGCAATCTATAGTTGTCATTCTTAAGCAAAGTGACTTTCTCAGACAATTCACCACAAACGTGTTCATAGCGTAATCTGCTACGAATTTTCAATCAAAACTTGCAATTTATTTGATTGATTAATGTTATAAGAATTTCACAACTTTATCATTTTGCGTAAAGACTTGACAATTTAATTTCCTGTTTTGATATTGAATTCTGATAACACCTTAACGGTACGCGGTGTCCTGATTAATTTAAAGTCAATTTCAATGCCTGACTCGAAAAATATTGAATAACATTTTATATAAATAGAATATTTAAAAAAAAAGAATGATAAATATTTCAAATGTATAAGCTTTGAAGAATAAAAATGCGTTTACACTGAATAAATATTCTTTTTTTTTTTTTTTTTTTTTAAATATTTTATTTCTCATTTAACAAAAGTTCGTATTGTTGTAAACAATAATTTGGAGTACATATTTGTAAATATAAGGCTTATCATAAGTTAACAATACATAGGTACTCTGACTCCTAAACTAGGTGAAACCTGTGACTTAGGAGTCAGTGATTCTCCGCAAGATACAAAGCCATAATTCTAGTACAATCAGGACGGTTTAACAATAATCAAGGTGGTGGACAAAAACAGTAAAACTAATTAATAGAATAAAAGCAAATAAATGAGAAAAGATTAACTAAGTGGCGAGTGTAAGGTGTGAGTGTAGGTGTAGGGAAGGGTGTGTGTGTGTGTGTGTGGGTGTGTACATCTGTGTGCGTGTGCGTGCGTGTGTGGGTGTGTGTGCGTGCGTGTGGGTGCGTATGTATATGTAGCCTGTGCGTACCATACTATAACACGGACGTATAGTTAAAATGAACATCACTGTGAAATACCCAGAAGAAGATCCTCAGTATTATTATAATTTAGTGTTAGAAGATAGTCTCTAATTAAAGTTTTGCATTGGTATTTAAGGCAGGAGAAAATTTTTAATTTTTTGTTTAATAGATTGTACATGATAGTGCTTATAACATAATATTGACGTTTGGCAAAAGCAGTTCTATGGCGAACAGTAGGAAAAACATTGTGCTTGAGTCGTCCTGTAGGTTCTTTTGAGGGACGCGCTGAGTGTTTGCGTAGGACACACAGGAGCACATAGAGTTGTCTGACAGAGAGGACCTTGCAGTAGGAGTAGAGCTGTACAGTTGAATATCTTCGTGGAAGGGAGAACATCACTTTAAGGATAGCTCTTTGGGCTCTCTCAAGGCGAATAAATACATTTTGTGTAGCTCCACCCCAAACGGGCAGGCAGTACATTATGACGGACCGGCAAAGTGCAAAATATACTAGTTTTAAAATTTCACAATCAGCAGAGTTTCGCAGCTTCTTAAAGACATATATTAGTTTACGTACACGCGACGAGACATTGATTATATGATGGTGCCAGTTGAGATGCTGATCAATGAGTACTCCTAAATACCTCACGCAAGTGGATTTGGCAAGATTGGGGCAGCCGCACTGCGTGAAGGAACCACAGGTGTGAGCTTTTAGGGTTAGGGAATTAGAGGGAGACAGATTTGATCTAATGGCAAAGGGTACGTATGTCGATTTATCTACGTTTAAGGTAAGTAAGTTATCGGACAAGTAATTCATCACAGAAGAGAGAGCAGCCTCGGCGTTATGATATGTTTGGTGCCAGTCATAACCATCGATGACAAGGGCAGTATCGTCCGCGTACGCATAGATCTTGCAATTGTCCAGAGACAGTTTGCAGAGGTCATTTATATAAATGAGAAACAGAGTAGGCCCCAGGATGCTGCCTTGCGGAACGCCGTATGTAATTGGAAGCTCGTCACTTTCATGTTGCCCGATTTTTACCTTTTGAGAACGGCCGCTTAGATAGTCTGCGAAAATTTTCAATGGGAGTCCGCGTATGCCAATACTTTCCATTTTACTCAATAAGGCTGGGACAGAAACGGTGTCAAATGCCTTTGACATATCCAGGAAAATTCCCAGGCACTTCTGTTTACTATCCAACGTCGCAGCTATATGACTAGATAAATCCATGACAGCGTCTTCAGTACTTATTCCATTTCTGAAACCGTATTGGTTATTGGATAATATATTGTTGGAATCTAGAAAGCTGGTCAGATTTTTATTCAGTGCTCGTTCTAGAATCTTCGACATAGCTGTTAGGATCTTAGTTCTTGCCCAGTCCGCGTTTTCGTCTGTAGAACAATAATTCAGTTAACTTTCTTCCTGATAGTGGTTCCGGTGGAGTTGAAAACAGGGAGACAAGTGCTGGAGCGATGACGTCAGAGGTGACAATACCTCATGCTGGACCAGAACATGCTGGGGAATACCGATGTCTGGCACGAAACTTGTACGGCAGTGACGAGCTGGTCTACCGACTGTTCGTTAAAGGTAAAGTTTTCTCAGTTTTTCTTTTTTCTTATTGTTAAACCCGATTAGATTGAGGTGCTAACCAAAATATTTATATAACGAAATATTTATATAATAATATTTGTATAGTGTTTTATGTAGCGGTATCTACAAACTTCACATTCAACAACGCATCTTAGTGACGTCACACAGATCCTGCTTCTCGCAAGTAAAGTTTACCGTGCAACTGGCAATATACAACGTTATTTTTTGCTTAAGCGAAACCTGAATATTGTTTGTTCAGAATAAGCAACTGAATCGATTCTAATCAGTTTTACACCATGTTATATTTTTTCCCAAATACATTTAGAGTGAGACCGCAGAGTGCTTATCGAGCGGTTACGATAGATCACAGCTGACGCCCGAGGTCAAGCCCGCGGTTGGCCGCCCGTACGGACTTTTGCCCATATTTTTGTTGAGACAATCAAGTAGAATAGCAAGCTCATAACTTGGTGGATTTTTATTATATCTTTTTGAAATTTTGTACATAGATTCATTACTTAAAAATACTGGACACGTGTTTCGGGTTTCGCATAAAAAAAATAATTTTGTATACGAGAACAGCTTCCCAACATCAACTTTTGGGGTAAGTGCCTGTCAGATAAAATATCCGTCTGGTCACAGGACCCTCCCTGTAGTGTACGCATTTGTCAGTAATAGTACAGTAGTAGCTCACAATGGGCCTTATACGAAGGCTCAGAGTCACACAAAGGGCAATGGAAAGAGCTATGCTCGGAGTTTCTCTGCGTGATCGAATCAGAAATGAGGATATCTGCAGAAAAACCACAGTCACCGACATAGCTCGGCGAGTCGCTAAACTTAAGTGGCAGTGGGCAGGGCACATTGCTCGTAGAACCGATGGCCGATGGGGCAGTAAGGTTCTGGAGTGGCGGCCACGTACTGGAAGACACAGCGTAGGAAGGCCCCCAACAAGGTGGACCGATGACCTGGTGAAGGTCGTGGGAAACCGATAGATGCGGGCAGCACAAGACCGGTCGGCGTGGAAAACCTTGGGGGAGGCCTTTGTCCAGCAGTAGACATCTATAGGCTGAAGAAGAAGTACAGTACAGCTCTAGTTATGAAGATAAATAATTTTATGAGTAGATACATAGATTAATTAACTTACAAATACGTATAAAACTAGCCTGAAATGACGTCGTCATCAAAGTGAACTCAAATAACAGGGAACAGGCACTTTTTGTTGTATCACCAAAAATGAGGATAGAATAGGGTTGTGGAAAATGTTACTGCCCCTATGTTTATATGTACACAACGTGTCTGGACTATTTGTTTTGTGGAAAAACTTAATCTAGGTACCAGTATAGAGTAAAAAAGAGTAAATATTTAAAGACACATATAAAAACTGTCCCGGACATAGTACATGTTCGGCCGGTTTTTTAACATTACAGATTTTAGAAAAAATCTAAAACTATTTATTCTAAATTAACAAATTATAGGCTTTTTTGAATCGTCAAAGAGTCAGTCAGTCAGATAGATGAAGCCCATTCTACAATATACCTATAATTGACATACCTATGTAGAAAAAAGACGGAAATTCTTTTAAATTAAAATAATATGCAATGTGTAAAGAAAACCCTGTCCGACCCATAAGGATAATAAAGATTAGGTAAACACTTGACCAAATATAATATACAATTTTACATAATCATCATAGTAACAATACTAATGAATTTTGAAATAATCCTTTTTTCCCGGGAATTAATTCCAATTTCCCCGAAATTTGGTAATTTTTAAAAAAGTGACAACACCGGTATTATTATAAGCAAATAGCGACGCGACCACGTCACAGGTGCCGCGTGCCCTGCCCCCCGCCGCCCGCGGAAGGGGTTGCGTACTGCACATGTATTAAGTTACCTCTTTTTGCGAAATAATATTTATTTTTTTAGGGGGATTTTTTTTTAGGTTTAGCCTGTCTTTGTGGGCATTAGTAGAATCAGTTATCGATACCTAACAATACCTTCACGGATCGGACAGGGTTTTCTTTACATATTGTATATTATGTACCTATATAAAAATCGAACAATGATCATGTAGATTTGGTTTAATAGAACCAGGAGAAGTAATTAAAAACGTTTTACCCATGAACAATGCGTACGATGGTTGTTCATGGTTACTTGAGTTTATTTACTTACATTATATATTTACACACATATTTATACTTATACTCGTAGGTATTGTAAATTCGATATAAAAGATAAATTAATAGAATTAGTAGGATTAATGGTTTTTATTTTCAAGCCAATATCGGTATCGAGATATTTGTAGTTTCATCGTAGGTAGTACAGAATTTGCAACAGTATCGATTTCCATTTCAAGAAGTACGGATAGATACATATTTTTTTGTAGAATATTAAGTATTTACGATAATTTGTACGCTTTGCATTATGAGTCGATTTGCCTTCGGGCAAGCTTTTAAAAGGTAGTTCGATTAAGTTGTATATACTAAAATACTGTACAAATACAGTCGAATACTGAAAAAAAAGACGAATGTGACATACAGTATGTTAAATAACAGAGGGCGTTCCCTTAAACTCGTTAATATATATCATTAATAGATTAAAATAAAAATATCAGCATAGAAAAATAAGCATAAAAAAATCTGAAAAAAAAATTCTAATTGGAAATAAATTTGAAACCTCCTGTTTTAAATCAAAATAGTAGTCGTCATGTATAAATAAATTGCGACGTTGCCGTCTTTCATGTTCGCGTGTACAGTGTGTTTCTTTTACATGTCAATTTAAAATTTTTATTGAATATTTTCTTATTGGAAAAAAAATTAAAACATTTTGTTTTCGAATGGAAATATTTTTTTTAGCATGTATGTATGCTATACTAATTCGGGTTAACGGGAACGCCCTCTGTTAGTTAACATACTGTATATTGAGAGGATGATAGATGTTTTTATATTTATCTCATTCGATCAAGTTCAATCCGTTTAAGTTGATAGACATATGTACAAAAAATTATCAAACGTGGATGAGGGTATGAAATAGAAACAATTAAGAGGCTTTCTAATTGTTTCTAATTAGGAGATTTCTCGGTGGTAGGCAACAACATCAGCCGCCGGCATAAGTTACCACCCACCAGACAAAGTCTTGCCGCCAAGCGATTCGTCGTGTTCCGGCATGATGTCTGGTGAAGCCGTACGGAGGACGGGTCTGAGCAGTTGTGTTGCGATGTGTACCGGTACGATGTGCCTAATGTTGTTGTGTCGGGAGTTTGGTCGTGAAGGGTCTCCAGATCATCCTCTGGCGCAGCATCGTTGGTCGTGTTGTTGGGTTAAACATTGCATCACCTCGCTCAACTGCCGTCTTCCTTCCTATTCACTCAGTTTTTTTGAGTGAATAGGATTAATAAGCTAGTGCGTTTTACCATCAACGATTGCATCGCTGCTTACCATCAGGCGGGATTGCAGTCAAGCACTAGTTTATAAATAATAATAAAAAATAATTGGACTGGTTAAGTTAAAGCAGACAATGATTAAATAATCGCCATTAATCATAACGAGGTCGCGGTAAAGAGTTAACGCAGTTTCCACTTCGTATGCTGTGCACAATCCTACAACTTCGGATCGCATTCCCTTAATTATCATGTAAACAACAATTAAGCCAAACAATAGTAGCAGCTACGTAGTGGTGGTTTCCGTGCCGTTATTCTGTGCCGTCCAGCGGTCGTCATGTACTCGCGTCGAGGGCCATAAAGCGTAATGTGTACCCGCGATAATACTGAATACGTGGCCCCACTGCACTGTTACATTGAACAAGGAAATTGGTGTAGAAGGTTCATTTAATTGCGATGTGGTCACGAAAGAGCAATAAAACTAAAATGTACTTACATAATCAGGCTATAAAGTTGTGGGAGTAGGCTATAATAGACCGGTTCCGGTTCCCTTATGTACAGTATGAAATAAATTAATGTTCAGTCCACTTCTTTTTTCCTTATCATAAAGTTTTCTTTATGATGAGGAGACTCTCTCTCTTCTCTTCCCTCTTCTCTTTTATCTTCTTCTCTTTCTCTCTCTCTGTCCTTTTGGACAGACGATAAATGTTAGATTAATCCTGTCAAATTAGTCAGCTCCTGAGGTAAATTGACTTCCTTTTAGTCGCTATGTTTTAGTCATATCTGAACAACCCTATTGTTAAACTAATATTTATATTCTGTCCTTTTCTTAATGAAATGGATCGAAACATATGCACTGAACTTAAATTTAACTAGCTGCGCCACACGGTTTCACCCGCATTTTTTTTATATGACCGGCTCCTATTAGTCGCAGCGTCATTTTAAATAGCCTAAAGCCTTCCCGGATTAATGCGCTATCCAAATATAATGCAATATAATGCAAAAAGAATTTTTCAAAACGGACCACAAACAAACAAACATACAAACAAACTCTTCAGCTTTATATATTAGTATAGATTTACTTTGTGAACAAGCGAATCATTGGCAGTGTAGGTGTTTATAAAATAAATTACTTAGAGACGTTCAAGAACTAAGTCTTAATAAAACCCTAATTGTTGATTTTTATTTGTATTTTTTTAAGGTATTTCACACTTTTATTTTTAACTTTTGTTATGTATCATATTTACATAGTTATATAACGACATTAAAAAATGTGTAAAGTATTATATTATTTTAATGATAAAGATGCTACGAATGCATTCCATATATATACAATGACAAAGTACAAATTATCTCGTACCTACATATTTTTTTAAATGTGGAGTCTATTGTCTATGGTTTGACTAGTAATTTACAGTAATTGATGGCCTACCCAAATGTCCTTTCTATTATTTGGTATTATTCGCCAAATCGATGAGTAGAGCTGACAAATGCGTGCACTGACTGGACAGGTCTACTCAATCTGTGATCTCTATCCTCAAATACCAATCTTCATTTATGATCTGATCAAGATTATGTCTGGACTTTAAAAGAGACTGTGTCCCCTGAGTTTGTTTCGGCATTTCTTTTTCAGTAGTCAGGTAGGAAACCTCGAACTCATTTCAGGTTTAAAAAATAAAATTAACCTGTAAGTGATTGTATAACCCTACTTAAAGAACTAAACCATTTAACGTATCGCCATATTCGATAGCGTAGTGAAAGGGGTAACTATCGGCAGAAGTCGATTACTCATCGTACGCCGGACGTAACAGAAGATCGAAGGGTACGTCCCTCGGGGAGGCTATTTTCATGCCTCGAAGCTTTTGATCGATTTAAGAAAAACCGGGTGTTAGATTTTGTCCATACTTGATCGCGTGCACTAACCAGCCATGTTGTGAATGTGTGTGGAATGGGTATTCTGTCTTAATTTTCTGTTGGTGGCCTCTACCCTTACACACATGAAATTTATGACATGTGATGTTTCGTTTATGGTTATACATAGTGTTAATAAAATATTGCAGGTTTAAAATTTTCGTTTTCTGAGTGGAAAGTGTGATCTAATATTTAGTAACTATATAATTTTTGATGAAGTGTACCTTTAATTTATTAATGCGTTGGAATCTTGTACGAGATCTTTGACTCTGTTATTTTTTTCTAATTTTATACTTAATTTACACAATGGTTCTGAAAATAAATGACTAGCTAGGAATATTAGTCGTAATTTCTAATTTTCGCCTTGAATTCTTGAACAAAACTTTACCTTAGGATGTTTTAGAACATCTCTGTCTTTCCATCGCTACAATATACTTTTAACTAATAATATCATAAAGCTTCCGTTTGCAAATGGGGCTGTTAAAATTAAATGCGGCAATTAGCGCACGAAAGACATTTTTCTATAAAGTCTTCTTTTCACACAGAACGTCCAAGCGTGCCAGAAGAGGTACGCGTCTCAGAAGTATGGTCGCGTAAAGCCCGGGTCACATGGCGAGTCGCGCGGGGTGCGCTCGTCTCCCACTACTCGCTGCAATACCGCGCCTTGACGCGCGACTTGTCGCATGTGCCTTTGGACGCTCCGCTGCCCGCTCTGCTCGACAATTGGGACACACAAGACGTCCTCAACATCACATTAGCTAATTCAGATCTACTACATGTTGCGTAAGTTTTTACTTTGTTATTCATGATTCTATTCTTTATTAATGTGTGTTTTATGTATGTAAGTAGGGTTCCTATTAGGTTGTTTTTGAAAAAAACATCATGTACTTTTAATACGCTTGAATGCATAGTAGAATTCTAACATGAAAAGATTCAAGAGCAACCTTTGGCAAAGTTGCAAATGTTAAAACTAACTCCTACAAAAAAGCATAAGTACTGACGCTCTTTTGTTTATTATTTTTTTATTTGCTTTTCTGCGGTAGAAGTCCATTGGGTTTATTTTGATAACATTCCCTCTATTCATTTTGTCAGCTTCTGTAAACTGATGGTGACATTGAAACAAGACTGATTAATTAATTACGGGCCCAAACGGAATTTACTGCAGCAGCTGTACCTTCAATTATACCGATTTGATCATTGTTTCAAAGTAATTAGATAGAAGTGATATCTACAAACGGTCTAGTCACGAATTATCTATTCAGAGACATCGTGACGTGTTGGGTAACTTTATTACCGTTTGGTAGCTACTTTAGTTCAGAACTCAGCCTGGAACTCCTAGACAAAGTTAATCAGTAAGTTTATATCAATTGGACTGGATTCACATTTATATTGAGTCATACATGGATTCAGACTTTGCACAGCTATACAAAATAACTGAATTAATTTTTGCTTCTAATTTAATTCATCTCAAATAAAAA
The DNA here is from genome assembly GCA_017933935.1 of Sesamia nonagrioides. Taxonomy (NCBI): domain Eukaryota; kingdom Metazoa; phylum Arthropoda; class Insecta; order Lepidoptera; family Noctuidae; genus Sesamia; species Sesamia nonagrioides. The sequence goes on along the minus strand of JADWQK010000137.1, from coordinate 368,596 downwards.
CTTAGGCCTACAAGAAGTATCTTCGTTGTTACTAACAGATACTTGGTGCACGTGTTTCATTCATTCACCCTTAAAGTGCGTTGTGTATCAACATATTGTTACGGGCTAGGGGTACTAAAATGCCGGTTAAGGGTTACGAAGTTTATTGGCAACGAAAGTACAGTTGGTTGTAGGCAATGACAAGTAGAATGTCGCTGACGTTGCACCGAAGTCTTCCCTTATGTCCACGAAGTCCGTGTCGTAAACACACAATAACTCTACAGATGTTACTTTACGTAGTACTCACAGTTCTCGTTACAGTTGTCGCAGTAGGTATTCTCAAAGATCGCTTCTTAACTGTCGCTGTTTTCGTATCGCTAGTCGAGTGTAGACTGACTCTGCGCCGGCGTCACGGCGCTATATATAGGCCAGCTGATCGAACATTCCAGAATCCTCTAGGCGTAATAATAATACTGCATAACTTCGAGGTCACCGGCCAAGTAAGTACCTACGATAATTCCCGGAAACGGGTTTCTAGAAATTTCGATGTCGACACTTTGTTGACAAAACTATTGAGACCTGTACCATTCGATAGGCCATCCTAAGTCTAGTAATGCTTTTTTACATTGTGCCTAGAAAATGTCTAGATCTAGGGAAATAGGACTTAAAAGGGACACACTGCTTGTCACGCGATATTGAACCTTATGCCATCGACATAAGGTCCATTCGTAACAATATATTATTTCTCCAAGGGTCTGAAACCGTTTTCTCCCTTTTTCTCTCTTTCTATCGAACCAATCTGAAGGTCCGACCCACCAATCGACAGATATTCGTCCCTGGTACCATGGAATACTATTTTCAAATTATTCCGCTTCACTGTTTATTTATAAAAACAACTTAAAAATTCTAATTAGTATAGTGCGAATTTTTCGCACGGGTCAGCTAGTTTTCTTTTATTTCTGATGATTCGCGATGTTAAGTTTTTCCGCAGATTGATGACGTTCTTGATGTATTATTAGTCGTTTGTCAGTAATTGGGTGTAAAATATTGTTAAAATAGATATTGATATACCGGTTGTTTGCTTTCATAAATAGTTCGTTTGCTTCTTCATTGTTCTGTTATACGATAATTTTTGTTGCTAGATAATTTCTAGTATAATAATTAAATTGAAGTAATCTAAGCGCACAGTAGTACCACAGTCTAAAAATCATACAGTCGGCGGATGTTATTTTTTTATAATTTGATTTGAGTGTCAATTTTGAATATAATTGGGGCGCTTGTTACGAAACAGCCACCCTTTTTGAAATCCGAGATGGCGGACGCCAATTTAAATGTATCATCGTCGACCTTTAATCGTCCCACTGTTGGGCACAGGTCTCTTCTCATACAGAGAAGGATTGAGCCTAATCACCACGCTTGCTCAATGCGGGTTGGCGATTTCAGATTTAAAGTCCAGGTTTCCTCAAGATGTTTTTCTTCACCTTTAAATGTATATTAATATGATATGGGTGTTAATTGCGAGGTGGATTGGGGTGCTGGTTACGAAAATGCCATCTAAATAACTTAAATCCGTCTCGAGTAAAAATAGCAAATTGATTAAATATAATACAGCTATCGATGTTGATCTGCAATAAACAAATAATTTCATAAATATTGTTTATTTGTGACAACCCTGGCCGATGCGTTACTGTCTAGACGATGTCGGCATTTTACACGAGATCAAAGGCGTCGACCTACTGTATGATTTTTATACTGTGGTAGTACGCAGGCTAAGTTCCAACAACAGGCCGTGCTCAGGTTTTCATGCTGAATGTAGCACTTGATTAATCGTATGGTTAAATTTATTATTTATAGGTATAATTAAATTAACCTGCCAAGTATTATAATTTTATTTCATATATACCGAAGTATAAGTTGTGTTCTGATTTAAGTATAACACAATCCCACCAAAAACATACCTGTTAAAATGGGGGCAAGTTACTACTGGCTAAACGTTCGTCCAATCCAATGTTGGCATTGGATTCAAACTCCCACTAACAGTTCAATGAAGTATGTTTGATATACAGAAATGGGCTCCTTGGTCAGTTGTTACATGACAGGTTTGATTTTAACTTGTGTTAAATTAAAAAGAAATAAAGTAGTTCTGAAAAATCAAATTCATTTAGAAATAAGCACAGTCTGCGGTATACTGTGTAACAGTTGCTTTGCATTTAAAGTTTAATAGCTTTTAGTCCAACAGGGAGCACTGGCATTTTATAACCTTTTATATAACTTGGGTACTCAGGAAAAAATCAAGTACAGCCAATTAATGTTTTCGTAAAATTTGCAATGTAAATTTCCAGTTTTTAATACGATGTTGATGTAGACTTTGCAAGTAGATTTCTACAGAATTTTAGTTTCAACATAGAATCGCAAAGTGAGTACTATGGTAGAATTCAAAGTCAAATATTAGCTTTTGGATTGTAAATAAAATTTGTTAAAGCCAAGTTTTTCAGCCAAGGTCGAGCTCGTAAGGCCAGTTAATTATGTTTTTTCTAAAGCGTGAATGAGATTTAGATACTCATGTAGAAATGTGGGTGCGCTTTGTTCAACAGTTAAAAAAAATCTCTTTAATTAGGCTAATTAAAATTTTCCTACCTTTGATGTGAGTATTTGTCGGTTTTAGCAAGATCGTAATTATTATAAAATGTTTTCCAAGTTTTAAAGTACTTTTTGGTTAATAATAAGTATAACAACTGAATGTGTTCGTAGGGTATTATTAACATAACTTTTTCAGCCGTCAAGCAGCTTTAAGTTCTGATATGACAAAATATAGGTGCAGATGTGGGTAATGACTAGCAAATGTTGTTGCCTTATTAGATAGTGAAGAGATCAAAAAGTGTGACACCCTTTTTTTCTGGATGGATAATCATCAAATGACCCCTCCCGCTCTGGGCTCGGGAGCGGAAGGGCGTGTCAGACTTTTGCTAACTAAATCCCACCCGTGTTCCTTCACTTGCTTGTGCGCCAGGGCCACGGTATCTTTTTAACCAACCCGTAACACTGACCCAGGAGGCATCGGTCTTCCTGGACCCCGTAACGATGTGCTGACATCTCTTTGAGGCTCGCGTGAAACACAACGCGTCGTCGACCCTGGCCAGGCTCCTTACCGGGAGGCGAGCTGCCCACTGCTCGTCGTCTGCTTTGCAGAAGGAGGTGACGGCCTGCCATGGACTCTCGCTCCTGAACATGACCTGGTCCAGGACTGAAAAGTGTGACAACCTGTGACAAGGGGAACGAGTCATATAGTCATACAACCTTTACGATAAAGTTAAAAATATTACCTAATCAACATTATAATGAAATTTAATTCAAAATTAGAAAGTATGTGTCGTCACTCCGGAAGCCCACCCTTATAAACCAGACATCACATAAATGGTATAAACTGTGAAAACTGCCAAAGCCAGGATGGCTTTGGCAGTTTTCACAGTTTTCACAGGGGGCACAAAAAACATGAAATTCTTGGGAAGTAATTTAAGTGTAGCAGTACCTACAAACGCCACAAATGAACAACGCATTATACTGACGTCACACGAATTCTACATCTCGCAATCAGAGTTTACCGTGCAATTAGCTTACATAAAACTTGCCAATTTCAACCATTGGGCAAGTGCCCGCCAGACATAACACCCGTCTGGTCGAGACGGAGGATCAGTGAACTTAACACACAGTTCCTCTTTCCTCCACATAAGGATGATTTACACCATTTTACCTAGATCTGAAGGGCCTGGTCGTGCGGGAGCTTCGGTGGCGGGACTCTCTCCTGACACGAGATACGCGATGCGCATGGCTGCATTCAACGATGTCGGCGCCTCGCCGTACACAACAGCGCTCCATTTCACTACACGAGAGGAAGGTAAATCATCTTGTTATACGTGCATTGTTTGCTAAATATAAGATTACAATTGAATAGAAGTGTAGGAAGAATAATGACGTATGTGTAACTAAAGTCTTATTTATTTAGTGTAATTTAAATTCAAGAGACAAGCGTCTAAACAGTGTTAAGAGAATGTAATTAATAACATGACATCATTGCCATAGCTTCAGGTTCCTTGTTCCAAAGTACAAGTTTTTTTTTTTTGTTACTATAAACTAGCGCTTGACCGCCATCCCGCCTTATGGTAAGTTGTAATGCAATTGTTAATGGTAAAGCGCGCTAGTTTATTTACAGTCTATTCACTCAAACAAAAACTGAATCAATAGGAAGGAAGACGGCAGTTGAGCGAGGTGATGTAATGTTAAACACAACAACAAGACCAACAATGCTGCGACAGAGGGAGATTGATCTGGAGACCCTCCACGACCAAATTCCCGACACAACAACATTTATTTTGGCGCATCGTACCCGGCACACATCGCAACACAACTGCATAACCAACAACTGTCCAGAACCTAAGCTTGATGTCCCGAACTTCAATAATGTAATATTACGACACAAAGCTATGAAATACAGTTTTCTTTTTGTTAGATATTTGATTCCACTTCTACGCAAAAATGCAATGAAACGGCTATTCAAGTTACTTAAATTTGCCTACCTAATATTCTCGCAACAAAAGAAAGTAAAACACATTTTTCACTACCATTTACTCACAAACTCACATAGTGCACTCACGTAGTGAATGGGCGGAAATATCATTAATATATTCCTGAAGGTCGACTGAAGTGAGGGTAACTTGAGGCTTTCCCGTCCATTAAAAAACAGTGCTGTGCAATTTCCGCAGGAAGCTTCTTAAATGTGTGTGGTATGAGAATGTGCTCCTACTTTGTTCACGAGATAAAAACGTCTGTGTATCCCACATAATTTCCGACTCTATCTTGCGGTAAATAAAGTTGATTGTGCTTTCATAATGGTGTAGTGAATGTGGTGGAGTTTTTTTCTAGGTGTCATTTTTAGCAGTAGGTTTTTTTTTCTCAGCGCCTGGAGGAGCGCCTCGCGACATTACCGTGCGGGCACTTAGGGCGCGGGAACTTCATATCACTTGGCAGGTAGGTTACCTTCACAACTTTTTTACATACTTAGATATTTATTCAGCATACATCTTTATTTAAAGGTGGTGGAAAATTTATGCTGATGGGAATCGTACGTAATGTCTTACGTGTTTTATTTTGTGGATAAGATGAGGACGTTATGTTATTAAATAATCATTAGTGGTGAGGATTGGTTATATCTAGTTATTCTATTTTAATTTTATCCATTTTCTATAAACAAAGTTCCGTGAGTTTGCAATTTGCGTAACTTGCGTCGGATACATTAAGATAAATAGATGCTGCGGTTCTTTCCTGATCGGAAATAGAAATAACCAAACATACTTTTATCACAATTGGCTGGTCGTAATCATTATTATGTTTTAAATTAGTATTAAACAATTAACAGTAACCATCCTACATGTTTGGTTAATAGATATGAAATTCGGTTTAAGTTTACCTGCCTAGACTTTGTTTAAAAAAAAAAACCACCACACGCAACAACGGCAACCTATCTGCCACTGGATGATACCCACTGGAGGAACGAGTTGTCAGACTTTCGGGCGTCTGACTACCCATAACGACGGTCAAAGTATCACTCCTATATATATAATGTACTCTGTGGTATTACTAATGACAGCCGGTCAGTTCTAAGTGTGACCTTGATGCTGAGATCAACAACAGAATCGGAGCTGCAGCTGCAGCGTTTGGCAAGTTGTGTCCCAAGGTCTTTTGCTCACATGACCTTAAGCTAGCTACGAAAATATCCGTATATATGGCAATTGTGCTGCCAGACCTTCTATATTCCGCTGAGACATAGTGTGTGTACCGCCACCACATACGTCCACATACGTACTCTAGATCGTTTTCACCTTAAATGTCTTCGATCCATTATGAAGATCAAATGGTCTGACAGAGTGCGAAATACCGAAGTCCTGCGACGAGCCAATGTTGGTGGCATTGAGGCTTATTTAATGCGTCGACAGCTTCGGTGGTGCGGACACGTATCACGTATGGCGGACGAAAGGGTGGCGAAGCGCATCTTCTTCTCTGAGCTGGAGGAGGGCAAGCGAAAGCATGGCGGACAACTCCTCCGGTTCAAGGATGTCTTAAAACGGCACATGAAGAGATGCAATATAGAACCCTCTGAATGGGAGCGTTTGGCAGCAAAACAGCCAGAATGGCGCAGAATGGTGTACGGACAAGTTCGCGAGTTTGAGGAGCAGCGCAAAGCTGACCTCGTTGCCAAACGCGACCAATTAAAGGCCCGCCCACCTGCTGCCATCACATACAACTACGTCGACGGCGTGCTTACAAGTTTCGCCGCCAAGATAGGCTACATAAGCCATCTTCGGACGCATGAGCGCCAAATCATCGGCTAGGAGTCGAAGTGGTCGCCGTGCCCGAAATCGGTCGGAACATCATCAACAACAACAATGACAGCCGGGACCAACAACGTAACGTGCTTTCCGAGGCACGGAGCAGTCTTGTCATAAAGATGCTCACCCATCTACAGATCAACCGCGGCAAGCATATCTTTACCTGATCGATTGACCTGTGCGGCTGGTATTTAGTTTACCCCAAGAAACTTATAGGTAAAACTAGAAGCCAAACTTAGTGCTGAAAATGAGAATTTTGACCGCGAGTAACCTTTGACGGTCGACGTTGACCACCGCTTTCTTTTTTACACACGCTACAACGTTGACACCGTAAAATGATTACTATGAAAGAGATAGAAAGAGATAGCGCGTCAATGACAATTTTCAAGGCCATTTATTTTATCTCCACTTTTAATTAGAGTGTGGCTTCCAGTTTTACCTACAACTTTCTTGGTTTACCCTAAATCAGAAAATGGATCATTGTGCTCATCATTACCCACAGCTTTTACTAGGAATGGGAATTGCCTAGAAATCAGAAAAAGTGTTGCTGCCCCATACATTTTATGGACTTGCATATTATATGAACACAAATATGGAATATCTGATATTTTCCTGCGAACTAAAGTCTGTTCCTAACTTAATATGTATCTTTTCTCTTAGCCACCACCACGAGAAACTTGGCACGGTACCTTACTTGGTTATACCATCCGTTGGTGGGAAGTGTCCGAGGAAGGCAAGGGAACGTTGAGTGACAGTCCCGGGTCCGAGAGTGGAGCCAGCGCTGATGCTACCAGTACTACGTTGAGAGGATTAAAGGCGGCTACACGATATGGAATCACTGTGAGAGCGTATAATGCAGCTGGAACTGGACCACTGTCGCCGCCACATTATCGACACACGCTTGAATCACGTAAGTTTCCTTATTCTTCCTTCCTTTTCACCTTATGCACACAATAATATATCCTGTGAAAAACCCACAACTATAGGAGGTTAAGGAACTTTTTAAAAGTCACTTCAATTTCACGACATGACACGTAATATACAGAGTGGTGCTGATAATACGACAATAAAAATACGGAGAATGCTGGTTTATAGGAATAATCTTAAACTATAGAAAAAAACCTAGCATCAAAAATAAAAAAATGGAAATTTTCAAACAAAATAAATCGCATAAAATTGGAAACTGAATAGAACACCCTTTAAAATATTGGTTCACTGATCTCCGATCGGCGGCAGCGCGGTCCTATATCGACTTGCTTTTTTCGCGCCATTATTATTAAAGTTAAGTACCTACCTACCGCTGGATGCGGCGGTCATCAACCTTTGACCGTGATCCTGCTGATTGTAAGCAGTGTTGCAATCGTTGATGGTAAGCCAAACTAGTTAATAAAAGCCTATTCACTCTAGACACTTAAATTGTAATCAGACGGGAAGACCGCCGTAGACAAATTGCTCCAGTCCGTCGATGTAAGCGGTATAAAAAACGAATAGCCAATTGTATGAAGCTTTTAATTTTGCGTCACCAGTAACGACATGACGTTTCATCTCACGCCAACTAACGCCATTCGACTATTTGTCCACGATAGCAAAGTAATATGCCACGGCGTGCCGCGCTACAGTAAATTTAAAAGCGCATACTAGGCCAGCGTGTAAATTAACAAAAAAGATTTTACCAAAGTAATTACTGCTTCATTCAGACGTCAACGTAATCCGCTCAATTTCTCAGAATAAAATTATGCAAAGGAGCGAAATGAAGAAAGCCAACCACAACCTCCCCGCAGATTATTATTCTTGTTCTCGATAATCACTGAAAGTGCTATAAAATCGTAGAACTTGGAAAATGAAAGAAATCGATTTCTTTAATGTTCGGATGTTCTGAAGTCGGCCGCAGAAGTGTATCGGAGTTAAAAGTTCGACAAGGCAAGTTTTGCCGTAGTAGTAAATAACTGAGCGCCGCTATCGACGTGAAGCGACGATCGTAAATTTTCCCATCAAAATGCAAAATGGCTTAATTGGACTGTGGCCTTCTCGATCTAGGTCAAACGATTCAGTACAAATTGATGGCAGTTCTGTATTCTACGTTTGTGTCATTTTTATTTCTTCACACAAAAAAGGTGAAACTCCAATTCATCTTTTAAAGTTAGCACTATATCTGGAAGTCTAAAGAAATATAGTTTCAATTGTTCTTCTGTCCTTTTGGTCCATCTGTGATAATCGATCAGAAAGGCTTTACGGTCGACTTTGAATCGGTGGCTCTTTGAAAATATCTAACGTGTAAAACGGCGATACTTTTCAGATCATTATGAACTTCACGTTGATACATCTTTAAATACAAACACGATTTTCTTAAAGGCTTTATAGTATGTATGTGTATGTTTGTCTTAGACAAAATTAAAAGGTATTAACTTGAAAAGACTTAATTAATGCTCTTAATAAGTCACATGTGCGCTCAACATCCATTTCGGTAATTAATCTTAGAAGATTGTTAATAAGGAATTGCTTTGTACCCGTTTGGAGATGAAAAAGCTGTTTGAATTTTATAAACTCTGAAGCATAAAATTAACACGAAAGATTATTTAAAGAGATACATTTTTGGAACAGACCTTTGAGACTTTTATCCTCGAGGATGCCTCATTAGTCTTGAGAGACTCGAATCATTAATCCTGCTTAAACTAGAAGCTCGTATTTTTCTAGAATGATACAAATTCATCTATCCTAATTATGTAACGTAACGTATTTTTTCTCTCAAAAATCCTGAAAAATAAATCTTGACGAAACCGGCATGTTCTGGAATCAAAAAATGTAAGATATTAGACGTATAACCCGCACTGAACTCGCGTGATAGATTACCTCTCATTCTCTCACTCCTGGAGAAGAGGTTTCTGTCCCAGAAGTGGGAATATTACAGACTTACTATGCTATGTAACGACGTATCTCTTTATACAATATGTAAAGAAAACCCCGTCCGACCCAAAAGGATAATAAAGCTTAGGTAAACACATGACTAAATAAAATATGAAATTTTACAAAATCATTATACTAACAACACTAATGGATTTTGAAATAATCTTTTTTATCCGCGAATTAATTCCAACTTCCCCAAAATTTGGTAATTTTTAAAAAAGTGACTACACTATTTTGAACAGTATTATTATGAGTGATGCGACCACGTGCCGCGTGCCCTGCCCACCTTCACCCGCGCGTGTATGCCTACCGTGTTGCCTACCGCACATGTATTAAGTTACTTGCTTTTTGGAAATAATACTTATTTTGTTAGGTGATATTTTTAAAGTTTAGCCCAGCTTTGTAGGCATTACTAACATAATACTAACAATACCTTCACGGATCGGACAGGGTTTTCTTTATATATTGTATATACTTTAATGTCAAAACACTACAAACTAGTCTTAAATTCAACAAAATACACAATGGCCGGCCTTATCGCTAATGCAATCTCATCCGGGCAACCTTAGAATGAACATAAATTTTCCTGGATATTAAATAGGACAGTCGTTGGTGCGAATATTATACATACAATACACTAAAAAAGATACACAGATATATAAGCCCTGCACACAAATTGACAAAAAATCTGTGTACAAAAATTTTTTGACGTCACTAGTTGGACCATCCTGTATAGGTGGGCAAAGTAATTTGACAAAAATCGATCACACCGACAAGTGGTGTTCCTTCACGACTCTTTTGAATACCTGTAACGACTGCCCGCGTCTTATTTCTACTGGCAATGCATTTCACAAACGAGTAGTAATACACAAACGTGTGTAAGAAACAGCCAATAAAAGTAGGAAAAAATTAAAACTTTAATTACAAAGCTCTTTGATTTTAACTAAAACAAGCTAATTTAGAAATTTTCGTTCTGTAATTTACCAAAAATTACCCTTCGAGCATCAATACAATAGTGTTTTTCGAACAGCACCAACGGGCAGTCCAGAAGGAGTAACCTGTATATCTAGCGGGTCCACGTCATTGCGGGTGTCATGGCGGCCACCGGGCATTGATAACAGAGGAGGGCTTATAACCCACTACACTCTACAATATACGCGACGCGACGCCGATCCAATGCTGCCCACACAAGACGCTTACCTAAGGATACAGGTACGATTGATTTTTTCCCTCTTCTTCTATTATTCTCATTATTACAATAAGCAATATAGCCCAAGGACTCTCGTCAATACTATCTATTAAAAAATGTTTATCGTAACTTCTGACGTGAATAATAAATGGTTTACTTGTTTATATTGATCATGTCGTTCAGAAGATTCGAAGAAAAATATATTATGAATTATTTTGTAAATGATAAAGGAATAATACCTACGTAATTTGGACAAAATAATACTGTATTAGGATTCCGCACTCAAGAATGTTTTATTATTAGACTTAAATAGACAAATAGCGGTTTGTTTTACCGTAGGTCGACAATGGCGCCGATTCTGTTGTTAACAAACTAAATTAATTTTAAGTTAAGTGCATCTTTTTCTTTCCAATTCGTTTAGAAAAGGATAGAAGATAAAATTTTAGTATAATCTGTCAAATTAAGATACTCCATAGACAGTTTAGACGCGATTATAAACATGGCGATTAAAATTACGCCAGTTTACGTCAGGAGCGCACTTTTTTGACAGGTCTAAACTGAAATTTTATATTTTGTCCTTTTGTACAGAAAACAGAATCGGCGCCAATATGTATATTAATTTTCACAAGGAGTATTTTGTCTGTACAAAAAAAAAAAAAAATACAGAAACGTTTTTTTTTTGGTGTGCTTATGCATTGTGGTTGGACGTTCACTTGAGGAGTTTTCTACATAATTATGTTATTTCATCTTGCGGCATGAATTTTTTGCCTCATTAGGGCGAGGAAGCAACAGTATCGCGTCTAACACCGTATGCTGAATACGAGATTCGAGTGCGGGCGCATAACGCTGCCGGCGATGGACCGCTGTCGGCTCCACAGGTTTGCAGGACTGATGAGGATGGTAAGTCAACAATGGTTAATTTCGTGGTTTATGAAACCATACCTATTTTTTCCAGACTAGGGTAAAGCAAAAAAAGGGTTATGATTTGAGCAGTATTTATGTCTGTACCATCATAACTTTTATACTATTTGTCATATTTTGACAAGTGAGGTAGGTATCGTTGGAACAGTCAATATGGATGATGTAGTTGTACATAACATTTGAATATTATACCATACCATATTCATACCATATTCAAATGTTATGTCATACATAGTGATGTTAAAAGGATAGGTCCTTTTAACATCACTATGTTTATTTATTAAATAGGTACATTAAAATATATTTATAAGCGACGTGTAAGTTGTTTATTTCTTAGATGATAAATATTGAATATCATTATCATTATTTTTTATTACTTTTTTTTTACTATAAAAATTTACAAAATAATCTTATCTTAAAAACTTTGCCCCGAAAAATCGTTTTTACGGTTTGTCGGTGGAAAAGGATAAACATAGTAGGTATTACGGATAAGTTTAATAGTGCGGAAATTTCATTTCCCTTATACAGTAACCAACAATAATCTTAGCTTACATGTAATAAATATCTTACAAATTGATATGTTATGACTGTACATAAGAAAGAGTATTCTATTTTTATATTATATAGTTCTAATTAATTACCATATGAATATTGTATAAGTATCTTATAATATTACTCATCTGTTCTCCCTCATTAATCTGCAAACCAGTTTTCTAAGAAAATTGCCTATAATCCCCTGAAGAACAATGTAAGTAAGGCTTTAGTTTTCTGGCTTATATCAGAAGGAAATTGGTTGAGATGCTATAGTTTATACATAAGAATTTCATTTTTTAGTTTCATACTTTATGTAGGGTTTTAGTTTAAGAACTTATCTTGTTTGTTATTGTAAGATGTGAAGAATGTAAGTTTGCAGACTGTTCTTCTCGGTAAATTTCACTGCAGTGCAAATTATTTAGCTTGATTCTGAGAAAAGGTGTTTTAATTTGCTTTGTTTCGATCAGTGCCCAGCGCCCCGGGCGGGATGAAACTGATAGCCCTAGGCGAACGCTCGCTGAGAGCCTCGTGGCTGCCCCCGCCCGAGCCTAACGGGAAACTGACTCACTACACGCTGTACGTCAAGGATCTGTCCGGGTAAGTCATGTCATCTCGTTTTTATTTTTATTTTTTTTATTGGCTTTCCACTCTTATTGTTATGACTTGTCAATACAATGAAATTTATTTTTTTATAAGTAATTTCTCTAGTTGTTGGTGAAAATTGTATTAAAATTCGTTGCCTAGGTAGTATGATAACGCAATCGCAAAGACAAACATGAAAACTAGGTCCAGAGGCCAGCACATCAAGCTACTGTAATTTGTCGTGTGTGTACTTTATTTGATTTACAACTTTATCGCTAAAGGATTAAGGTTTACGGGTGATCAAGAAAATTTGTCGGTTCTGAGTAGCCTGATCTGTTGGCATCCTACAGTTTTTCTTTATAAATAGTTGCGTGCTTTAAAAGTTATCGCAATGTGTGTGTACCAGGGCTCATTGCTACCAACAGTTATACGCAAGAAATATTTTTATTTCGTGTAGGTGTATCAGAATTCAAGATAAATTTATTGATTATATATAAATACTATAATATATATATTAATGTTGTCGTTTCGGGAATTTGGTCGTAGAAAGTCTCCAGATCAATCTCTCTCTGGCGCAGCATCGTTAGTCGTGTTGTTGGGTTTAAAATTGGATCACCTCGCTCAACTGCCGTCTTGCTTCCTGTTCACTCAGTTTTTTTGGGTGAATAGGCTGTTAATAAACTAGCGCGGTTTACCATCAATGATTGCATCACTGCTTACCATCAGGCGGGATTGCGGTCAAGCACTAGAGTATAATATATTTAAAAAAATACGTTATGGTGATATAAATCCTAACTTCTATAACCATTTTTTTTGAATCAATCCAAGAGTTGATTAGATGATTCGAATTGGCATCAATCGATTACTCATACAATTAGAGGATAATTGACACCATTTCAATTCGTAATGGATTTAAATCAAACTCCAAGATGTCTGAATAAACTACCTATCTACGTAGTTACTAAAATTAATTCGGATCTTGTGTAACTTAAATTAGTCAGGCCCAGAGGGATCATTGTGCAACACATTAACACTAATAATGATATTATTATTATTTCATTCTAAAATTCTAAATGGTAGTGCCTGGCCGCAATCCCGCCTGATGGTGAGCAGTGATGCAATCGTTGATGGTGAAGCGCGCTAGTTTATTAAGAGCATATTCACTCTAGCCTTGAAGACACTTAAATTGTAGTCCAAAGGAAACACCGCCGCTGGCAAAAAAAAAAAACATGCAATTTTCATTACGTTGTCGAGCAGACACTGTTTTCTCTCATGGATGTAATGGATCAATACACTTCAAAATTATTTTATTTATTTTTTATTGCAATGAAGGTGCCAATCCAATCGTAAATTACTTGTTACCTGACTACAATTATTCGTTTAATTAAAAATAAATCGATTTAAAACCATTCATTTTTGTAAGCAAATCTAATTCAAATAATTACATTAATCACTTGACACAATTCCTGAGCACCAATATGCAACCGACTATTGACCGGTAACATATCAGTTTAGTTGAATGATTCTACATAGATAGTACCTACGGTGTTCCACAGAGCGGAGCGTTAATGAGATTGCACGGCACGACGAACTCAGTGAGATGAGTGACAAAGCGAAAGGGATATTGCGTTGTAGCCAGGTAAATAGTTGAGGCACCCGTGTAGCACCTCCGGTATGTGTTTCTATTAAATTACGAGTTAAGTTTTCATAGTTTATACTAGATAGTTTTCTTAGTGTGGAATTATGTGATATGGCAACGGACAGATGGGATTTAAAAGATGTAGTGACAATAATTGAGGACGAGTAAAAGGAAACAAGTGAAAGCTGTCATCGTAGATTTACACACATCAAAAGTGTCTAGGGATCAAGCATTTTTATGCGGATTTCTTGAGATTGAGATGTGGCTTTGTAATAAATTTATGATTTTATAAATTTATATGGATCCTTTTTGGTGCATTTCATAATTTGAATCAGGAACTGTGAATCAAATTCGAGTAAAAGATGAAAATCAGCTGTCAATATTTTCCCTATAAAAACATACAACGCATTGAAGACATTATTAGTGCTACTGTTTCCCTACTACTGATTAAAACCAACGTTATTATGGAGCGGCGACGTCATTTAAGCAGGGAAGAAATGCTCAGAGCCGTGGGAATGATAGAAGCTGGTTCCCGGCAACGTACTGTGGCTTTAGCTCTGAATACAAGTCAGAGTGTTATCAGTCGACTTTGGACACGTTACCGAAGCACTGGTACCGTGGCTGAGCGCCATGGAGGACGGTATCGCTGCACCACACGGAGACAAGACCGATACATTCAAATCTTAACTCGAAGAGCTCCAACAATAACCGCCATGATGTTAGCCGTGAGGCTTCATCACTCTTCAGGGAACTTAATTAGCGACCAAACAGTCAGAAACCGCTTGCATGAAGTGAACCTTCATTCCCGAAGACCGCTACGGGTACCACCTATAGCAATGCACAATCGTAGGATTCGATATCAATGGGCTCTTGAACACAGAAATTGGGCAGAAGAACAATGGCGTTTCGTGTGCTTTTCTGATGAGTCTCGTTTTGGTATGAGACCGGATACAAGACGTATACGACACTGGAGAACCCCTGGACGCCAACAGCGATTAAAATCCTGCCAGGAAGTCCATCCTTATAGTGGTGGAACCATCATGGTATGGGCGGGTATTTGGATCGGCGGAAGAACTGAGTTGATTTGGATCAGAGGCAACCTCAACGCTCAAATTTATGCTGAAACGATTGTATCAGACGTCATCGTTCCTCTACAAGTGCAAATCGGTCCCTTATTTCAGTTAATGCATGATAATGCACGACCGCACACCGCAAGAGTTGTAAGACAGACTCTCGCCGCAGCTAACATCAATGTCCTGCCCTGGCCTGCTCAGTCGCCAGACTTGAACCCGATTGAGCATGCATGGGATATGCTACAGAGAAGAGCTCTGCCGAATATGGAGGGTATCCAGTCGCAAGAAGACCTTTTTTTGTTGTTGCAACGAACATGGGCGGCCATTCCACAGCGTGATTTGGATGAACTCATTTTGAGTATGCCAAACCGATGTTCTTGTGTTGTTAGTGTTCGCGGTAGAAACACGGATTATTAATTGTTTAAGTTACCCAATAAAATTTTAGAGAAAACTGTTATTTCAGTCTTTTTTTCGAACTTTTGTGTTAGTGGTTCAAATGTCAAATATCCCTTTATTAGGAAAATGGCAAATTTCTTTATTAATGCAAAGGTGACTTGGTTTATCGTTACTGTGACAAACGAAAACACTTTATTTGATGAATCCTTAAAGAAAATTTTAATTAATATCAATCAGGAGAAAAGTTATTGCAAAAATATATGTTGATCCCTAGACACTTTTGATGTGTGTAGTTGGAAGTGTTGGGAGGAGACGCTTACGAAGGATGCTGCGCACGGGACCAGAGAGTTAGAGTGTTAGAAGTTAGAACAGAATACTCTTTATTATGTTCTGTAATCTATATAGTGTACAATAAATAGATTTTACAAAGCGATCTTTTACATACATACTTTGGATAGAATACTAATATGAAGGAGGGAGGAATAATGTATGTAGTTCACAGTGTACTATTTACATAGATTGTACAAAAAATATATACGTAAAGTGTATCATACTAGTTTAAATAAATATGTACATAAAATTAATAAACATCATATATCACCATAAGAGAGTGACAGAGTTTGGGCACCCTTTAGAACATGGGCAAATCATTCCATAGCCGAACTGCTTGTACACTAAATGATTTATGACAGAAACTAGTGGAATGTATCGGCATCTCTAGTATCAGGTATTCCGATGATCTCAAATATTTATTATGTTCTTTAAGATTTTAGGATTAAACAAAATGCTGTAGAGTTGAAATAAGATATGAGAATTCCAGCGAAGACGTACGGGAAGCCATTTAAGCTTTGATACTCGAAATTCCGTATTGGACCTTATTGGTGGTATTCTTCAGGTCGGATACGTGGTAGTCGCAACCGGCGTGCGTGTATTACCAGCAGATCGATTCTATAAAAATCCCACTATGAAAAGTTAGATGAAGCAGGTTTAGAGTAATTGGTCAATGTTGTCAATCCCTGGCATTAGTTGGAATGAGAGATCACTCCACGCTCCCTTCAACTATGTTTTCGGGGTGAGATGGTAACAGGATCTCAATGCAGACATCGAAACAAAAGGAGCATCTAAGGATAGTAGCAGGTATCGTGACGGGGTTTTTTTTTATATAAATTATAAACCTAGCGCTTGACTGCAATCCCGCCTGATGGTAAGCAGTGATGCAATCGTAGATGGTAAAGCGCACTAGTTTATTAAGAGCCTATTAACTCTAGCCTTGAAGATACTGAAATTGTAGTCCGACGGAAACACCGCCGCTGGCAAATTGTTCCAGTTCCTCGATGTGCGCGGTATAAAAGAGGAGGCAAAACACTTCGTCTGGATGGGTCAGGGTTGAGGGTTGGTTAAAAAAGAAACCATGGCCCTGGCCTACAGGCAAGTGAAAGAACAAGAGTGGGTTTTAGTCAGTAAAAGTCTGACACGCCCTTTCGCTCCATCCAAAGCGGAAGAGATCATTTTATGATTTCCCATCCCAAACGAAAAAAAAGGATAGTAGCAGGTGTTGTTCTCTATTTAGTCCCTACCATCATATTAAGATTATGTATGTAATGTTGTACTAAAGACATTACGTTTTATAAGGAAACATGTAAAGAGAATTCGCAACCAGCTACAGCGGATGGGCTAAACAAACATTATTAATGAGCACCAAGAGGCTTATCTATAACCGTCGGTTCAAAGCTAACTGACGTTCAAACGTTAAACACATATGGTTTAACAGTCAGTAATCACTGCTTATCTTTAAGCAACGTTTATGAACAAAGGGATTTACTTAGTATCAATATTTAATCTCCTCCCCTAAAATCGATAGTTTTCCAAACCCTTCAGCTATTACAAAACCAATTACATAGTTTAACCGCTGTAAGCAGGAGTTAATAAATAATTGAAACGGTTCGTTACCTGGCTCGGGAATAAGCAAAGTTGTTCAGCAATCAAAGTTAAATACCGCTCCAATTGATCATGTATAACCGCTTTATTTCGGCTAGTTTGTTCCAAGACCGTAGCAGGAACACGTTAAGTAACGTCTAACCATTTTGAAATTTATAAAACTTGTTTTTCACACAATATAATTATTTTTAATTTTAACAATTCTGAATAAATTGTTAAAATTAAAAATAATTATATTGTCCTACCTACGGAGTGTTATTTTTATTTAAGGTGTCGAAAAATGTTCTATATTAGGATAGTCGTTGTTGTGTGGACAGCAGGGTAATTGCGTAACATACTATCAGTAGTAATGGGTTTCATTTTGACAGTTCAACAACATTCATTGCGTTATTCACGTTGTTGAGCAGATATACTTTCCGAACATATGTAGCAATGGATTAGCAATTGGCTTCAAAATGATTCCAATAGTAGTGTATTACGCTTTAGTGTGCTGCAACTTTCTTAGGAAAACTTTGGCATCTTGCTTTGTATTGTTCGGTATAGCTCCACGCAAATTCAGTTAAGCCAAAACCTTCCCATTCTCACAAGACTGAACCCTTACATACACGACTGTAGAGCTTTGTATAACAGTATCGAATATCTGCATTGATGTGCTCGCATATCGGATTATAAAGCTCTATGCTGTCGGAAACTGGTTTTACGAAGATGGTATGTGATATTTTACTTAAAGCATCTGTTTTCAGCTTAATGAAGTCAGTGAAGCTCTGACACTAAGCCGGTTTGATGTTATTTATACCATATAATATCTATTATCCAGTTATCGATTGGGGAAATTACAATTTATTATATTGGAATCGCCTTTCAGTTTAACTGAATATATTTTGGATGTCATTACGAGAAAATATTGTTTTTTTTATATATAAATTATAAACTAGTCCTTGACTGCAATCCCACCTGATGGTAAGCAGCGATGCAATCGTTGATGGTAAAGCGCGCTAGTATATTATGAGCCTATTCACTCTAGCCTTGAAGACATTTAAATTCTAGTCCGTGTTGCCCCTTCCAAGTTAGCTGGCAACCTACAAGCTGCAGTAGGACAGTACAGCCTTCGGCCAGTACTCGACGACTGGCTCGGGACAAGGCACGGCTCCCTGTCGTTCAGAGTGACGCAGGTACTGGTCGGGGCACGGCTGCTTCGGCAAGTACCTACGTCGCTTAGGCAGGGAGCCGGACGCTCGGTGCCACTACTGCGTCCAATGCGGGTAGGACAAGGCGCAGCACATGCTCTCCGAGTGTGTAGCTTGGGAGGAGCAGCGCCGTGTCCTCACAAATGAAGTAGGAGGCGACCTGACGCTGCCGGCAGTAGTGCGGAGGATGGTCGGTAGCGCAGTGTCGTGGCACGCGGTGGTGTCCTTCTGCGAGGACGTGATGGAAGCTGCGGAACGGGAGAGGGAGATCTCAACTCCTTTCCCGGGCTGCGTGGGAACGCGCGCTCGTGTAGTAGAGACACCGGGGTGGTTTTAGTCAGTAAAAGTCTGACAGACCCCGTCGCCCACCCTAGGGCGGCGGACATGCTATAAGGATTTCCAACCCGAAAAAAAAGACAGTACAGCCTTAATTGGATCTCATTGTAAACGACGCACCTCTTATTCCCTGGCGTACGGTGTCATAGACACCAAAGTCTATAGTTGCTTTAAAACTTAAAACCTTTATCTTAGGTCACAAGAACCCAATGTGACCCGCGTGAACGCGTGCGTCGAGGTCGAGGGAACTACAACAGAATGTATGCGCACGATGCGTGGTCTTCGCGCAGGGAGGACGTATGAGGCTTGGGCTCGCGCCGCGACCGCTGCTGGGGAGGGCCCGCCGTCTCCCGCTGTGGCCTGCCAGACCAGCGCCCTGGGTATGTACGATTTGGGTATTGTAATTTGACAGTAGCTTATCGGTAGGTATCCGATTAATTTAAATATATTTTGTGGATTTCACATGTGTTTATTATTTATGGAATTACAATCATAAAAATCATCAACCCACGGTCGGGTAGTATGTATTCAAAAGTTGAAATGTGGTAAAGTTTTGTGAAGATGCTTCTCCTGTATACTTTACTAGAATATCATTTTTGAACAAGTGTTCTAGATATATTTGCTTTTGTTCTCCCGCTATAAGCAATTTTACGTTGGAAACTTTCTATCCTTTTTATAAGAGTTAAAATTCAAAGTTCCAGTTCAAAAATGTATTATATGGAAATATAGACTATGATCATAAGATTGCAGTCATTGTCATTATCATCATGCATCCTTGATCATGGGGCTACTTATCCGCTTATTCTCTTTAGCGCCTGGTCGCATTTCGTCATTCGGCGGCGTGGCGCTAGGCGCGGCGGGCGGCGCGCTGTCGTTGCGCTGCGTGGTGGGAGGTGCTCCGCCGCCCGCCAAGCGCTGGCTGCGCGCCGGAATGCCGCTGCATCCACGACCACCCTTCCATCTCGATGGAGATGCACTACTTATAAGAGGTACGACATAAAAGCGTGAGAGGTCTTATGAAAGAATCCCTCTGTCTAGATGGTGAAACTCACGCTGAACTTATGCAGTGCTTGGATGCAGAAAAAGTGGAATTGTTGTCTTTTATATTGAAAAAGACTGCAGAAAAGGCTCCTTTTACAGGAAATAAGTCTATTCTGCGTCTTATTAGGTAGTTGAATTCAGCTTTATGTAACAAAAGAAGTGTAGTTGCAGGGCAATTGCAGTATATATTCGATCATACCAAGGCGTTCCGTCCAGATCGAAACGCTGGCGTCAGTGTGACAGGGTAAGAAAAGCGTATTCAACTACTACATCTATATTTCTATACTAATATATATATAGCTGAAGAGTTTGTTTGTTTGTGCGCACTAATCTCAGGAAGTACTGGTCCAATTAGAAAAATTATTTTTGCGTTGGATAGCCTATTAATCCAGAAAGGCTTTAGGCTATATAACATATCGCTATGACCAATAGGAGCAGAGCAGTAACAAAAAATGTTGTGAAAACGGGAGCTAACGCAGACGTACATATTGCTTCCATTATTTTATATCAACTCGGCTCTTTTGAATTTTTTTTCGGAACGGGACGAACAGCGCACTCAGTTACCATTGAACTTAGCTCATGAGGAAATGCCGGTATGCAACGTTAGCAGTGTAAGTTGTTAGTTTGGGATGAATGTGATGATATTCCACAAAAGGGCAATTGAAGCATTAGACCGCACAATGGGGGACATCAAAGGCAACAAAGATATAATGGAGGGATGGTGGTACTTTTGGCTGACTTTAGGCAGACCCTTCCGGTGATTACTAGGGGTATGTCGCCGGCAGATGAAATAAATGCCTCTTTCAAAGCATCTGCATTATGGGTTCGCGTGAAAAAGTATTGTCTCACCACGCATGTCAACTGACAGTAACGGCATGATTAGAGTGAGTCGTGAAATGTGTGAGGATGTTTGAAACCTTGCAGTAATGTAGGCATTATCATGGCATTTCCCCGGAAACGGGAACCACCGCGCGCTGTAAACTGAAGTCTACGCGGACGAAGTCACGGGCAACAGCTAGTGCAGTTATAAAATTAAAAGAATACAGGTTAGCACATGAACTTAACAGAAAGTTCTGCAATTGCACCGCAGCTTGATTGGTAGGTCACGAAATTACGTGAACTGTATCTAAAATATCTCAACAGGCTTAGAGTTATCCCACGCTGACAACTACACATGCGTGGCGGAGAACCCTCACGGTTCTGACTCAGCAACATGGAGGGTGATAGTACTACGACCACCTGCGCCACCAGGGCTGGCACTTCTTGAAGCAAGGTCTAGAGAACTGGAGCTCGAGCTCAGGCCGGCGCCGAGGTCTCCTGGACATGCCATCCCTAAGACTTATAGTTTACACTGGAGACTTGCATCACCAGAGGTACGTACTAATTGAATCAGTTGTCATGTCATTTAGATTGGAGTCAGTCATAAATCGCGTGTCCTTGTCCGTATCCAATTGTTTATTAGATACTTAATACACTTTCTCGTTCTTAATCTACTAATGACAGTAAAATTCTTCCACCATACTTTATACACCAAGGCATTAATTTAAACTTCTGTTCGAAATCCTTTACATCCTGCCGAATCTGTTCCTTACGTTTAAAGTCCATTTAAGGGTGAATGGCGAATACAATTGGCCACTCCCGGACCGGTTACGCTGTCTGGACTTCGCTGCGGTTCTGCATATAGAGCGTATGGTTCTGCTGGAGGGGCACCGGGTTCTGAGCTGGCTGTAAGGACCTCTGGAGGTCCCCCTACTGCCCCTCCAGATTCGAGGTGGATTAGAGCCAATGCTACTCATGCGAGGTTTGATACTAGCGCATGGACCGATGGAGGATGTGGACCTGTGGCCTTGAAGCTAGAGTGGGCAGGATCTGGAGTAGCAGGCGCCCGGGATGTGCCTGTAGGCGGAGAAGTTATACTCGGAGGTACGTTTTCATTGTTTTACATTTTCTGGCTTGTTAAGTTTAAGGTAAACACGTGCCCAAAACAAAAAAGAATAATTAACATTTCTCAAACTTCTGTTATATGATAATTTCAAATTCTGAACGTTCAAACTTTGTTTTATTCAAGTTTCTACAATATTCCTAACGACCGTAGCGTGGGTACTACTAAATTATTGAAAGTTTTTTTATTTATTGTCGTTACTTTCATTATTCGATTTTTCATACTAAGATAAGTTATCTACGCATGTTTGGGAAAAAGTGGGTGGAGTGGGATTTTGGTTTAGCTTATTATTCCCTTACTAAATATAACCATAATGCTTCGATATCGCTTTCGGGTTGTGGGGGTCAGACGGCAGTCGTATTCACAGAAAATATCGTAGTTTAGCCAAAATTAGCAGTTAAACTGGTGCCCCAGCCTCCAAAAGCTGAAAAAGCTTCGGGTGCGACTGGGGTTACCGCTGAGATGATGATGAAAGAGATAAATAAATATATACGGACAAATCACACAGAATGAGCTAGCCCCAAAGTAAGTTCGAGACTTGTGTTATGGGATACTAAACTCAACGATACTACATTTATAAAAGATACATATATAGATAAACATCCAAGACCCAGGCCAATCAGGAAAATATCGTTTTCCATCATGACCTGGCCGGGGATCGAATCTGGGGCCTCCACGTCACAGGCAGGCGTGTTGACCGCTGCGCCACGAAGGTCGACAACCATGATGTAGAGAAGGAACTGTCGCTTTGTCGGTACAAGGAAATGTGTGTATAGGATTCGCTCGTTGTACGTGTAAAACGTACCTTAGAAGGGAGTCATAGAATTGAAATCACAACAAATCAACGCAATCACATTAATTTATTATAACTTATTTAGCGTAGCTTAGTACATTTTACTAACCTTTCACTCAGGTGCCTCGTTCTCGACTACTTCATGTTGGCTATTTGCTCAACTCACAATTCATTTTTTATTCCAAACGATTTATAAGTGCCAGTAACTTTATAAAGGTTTTAAAATGACAACTCGACTATAACCATCTTATCCATAGACTGATCTCTTATAATATTACTAAAATAAATATATGCTCACATAGATAAGTATTGTTACATACGGTAGATATTAAATTGACACTATTTAAAGCATATTGTCAAAGTCTACATAAGTGGTCGGGCTTGCTTTCTGAGTCCAATACAGTAACATTTCAAGGTATTGTTTCGGCTCCCGGGTTCCTGTAGTGCTTCAGGAAAATTTGCGGGCGCGCATATAAATGACTTTTATGTAATAATGTGGCATGAATCCACTTCACTCCTGATACCTATGCGAGGGAGTAGCAACATCATCCTGAAAATGATGGCAGATAGGTTCAAAGCGACTGTGTTCAAGCGATTCATCAATCTGCATTCCAGAGAGGCGGGTTGATGAAGCGAAATTAAATTGTGTTGTGCTTTATTTTATTTTCTTTTCGTACCTTCTAACATAGAATTTCTTTTTCTTTTAACAATATGGGCCATGGTTGTCTGATAAGAAAATATTTTTATTATTTATTTTTATAAACGTTTCTCATGAAAGTCACTGGTTTGACGACGTTGATGTTTGTTTTAACTATTAACCCGTTTATTCATAAACGTGGCTTAAAATCAAATAGTGATGAGCGATTGTTTAACCATATATTTTAGACGTTTGCACGTCACTTAACTAGTAAGTAATCATCGCTAGTGAATAAACCCCTTAAACACTGTGGTGTTAATTCATAAACGATTATTAAAGTTAAGTGACGTTAAAAATGTAGGTGTGGTTAATAGCTTGCGCAGACGAGAGATTTTTGTCAGCGGACTTCTTTGTCCGCTAAAATAGGTAGATCACTTAGGTACAACTGTATCGAGTAACGCAAACGAGGGATTAAAAGTACCGCGTACAAAAACTCCCTTGAATAACCGAGGACATGCAGAGAGCGGACCGGACAAAAGTACGGGGGATTCCGAATAAAATAGAACTCGTGTGACTCGGCGAAGCTACGCACATGGCGGACTTTAGTCCGCGTTGTGTGCTCTCACTTGTCTTGGCAACAAAATTAAATGACCGCACACCGTGTGCGTTGAGTTCGCGGTAAATCTGCGAATTTTTTATTCGCTGAGCGTCCTTTTTTCTCCGCCGCCGAGAAAACTTCGTCGTCTGCGCAGGCCCTAAAGAATCGCTAATCAATAGTTAACTTTAAGCAACGTGGTTAAAAATGAAGGAAAAACTATCACATCCTTATTGATACACAGACAAGTATGTGTAAGAGTTCGAGTGAGTTCATATAACTTAATTTTTTACACCGCATAAATATGTGAGCTGTCACGCCCTTTATACCTGGGGCTTTTATTTAGGTAATAAGTTTTACTTATTTACATTTCAATTTTTTTCTTGTTTTGCTTTGCTGATATTTTGGCGTGGTAGCTGGCATATGGTAAATAGTTTCATTGTTGTTATATTTTCTTGTGTGCATCACTATACATAGTATTGTATAAAGTCATGTGTTTTTTAAATGAACAGACAGCTGTACTGCTGGGGAGTTTGTTCTGCCACTTCTTCTTCCCAGCGAAATCACTAGGAAGTGTCGATGGCTGGACGTTTTGGGGGACTGTCTTATGTAATATTGACGTTCAAAAAGTGCTGATTCTCAGCCTAATTTGAATAAATTACTTTTGATTTTGATGATCACTCTCACAGTTTCATTTTGCCCCATAGGTCTATCCCCGGGCTCTCGCTACCGAGTAGCAGCACGCGCGTCTAACGAAGCGGGCTGGACTCGCGAGGTGTTCGAGTTCTCGACGCAGGCGGCGGACGGGCAGCTGGCGCAGGAGGTGGACGCGCCGTTCCCCGCGACCGCCGGAGAGCTGGCGCTACTGCTGGCGCTGTGTGCCGCACTGTCGCTGGCCGCACTTACTATACTAGCCATTTTATTGAGGAGGAATAGGTGAGGCTGACTTTTTATTCTTCCTCTCACTTTAAACATCCTTGCTTAAAGTATAAATCGGAAAGTGCACGCCACTACTGAACCGATTGCTTTGAAATTTTGCAGACATAAAGTTAGAAGTCCGGATTAAATAACAGGGTATTTTTTATCCCGGAAAAATTTGATATTACCGAAGGAAATCTAAAAATCGCGATATAACTGAATTCCACGCGGGTGAAGCCACGGGCGGAAAACTAGTACCATTATATTTTATTAGCTCTTGTATGATGTTTAGTAATTAATTGTATATATTTATTCAAACTAGTATGATACACTTAACGTTCATATTACTTCGATAATCTTTATAAATAGTACACTGTAGACTACCCACATTATTTTCCTCTCCTTCCCCTTAATATTCCATCCAAATTTTGTCTGTAAAAGATCGCTGTTAGCTATAAGACCGCCTATTGTGTGACCCTTTGTAAAATCTTTATATTTATGTTCTGTAATCTATATGGTGTACATAATAAAGAGTATTCTATTCTTACTGACGTTCAGGGTCTTGCCACAAAACTTGTTGAACGTGCTTCTACTATCGGTCTAACATTAAACTCTATACAATATTGGTGTTGAACAGTTGTTCAGCCTAAACAGCCGAAAAACACTATTTTGTGGTAGTAAAGGCACAAGTCCTCTTATAGTTTTTACTACTTATAGCTTTTTTGTACCTTTTCGTTGGAGAATAGTTAGAAAACAGGAGATCGCATCCAGTACAAACACCAAAATCTCAATGATTTTAACAATATTTAACTTGTAATAGGTAACATCAATCCTTTTTTTTTACTGTTACTATATCATGTATTAATAAGTTTACTGTCTTTATAAACATTACTACTACTTTAAGTGAAGCAAAATATTCATGAAATAATTGAAACCCAGTAAATAATAGTTAAAAGATGCCCTCGGGCATACCCTTGGGATCTTGAATTGTTTATATTCAAATATTTGTAAATAAGAACCATTTATTTTCTACCCAATATCGACTAGATCGTAAGACAGACATCAAACGCGACTAAAAATAAATGCCGATCAAAGGCAAATCATTAAGCTGAGTTTGAAGAAAAATATTATTAGTAAAAATAAAGGTGAATTGTTAACGTTTACGATCTGTGCGCGACAAAGTGCTGACGTAAGTATTGTCGCTCCATCGACCCTTTTCAGTCCCTGCCTTAAGAGTAGACGTGTGACATGACGTTTGAACATTCCTTTGACGCGCGTGATTCGTTCAGTGTCAGGTTTTACGTGAAAATTATTAACGCGGAATCGGTTTGCCTGTTCACGTACAGCTATAAATGAGGCATGAGACCAGTACGAACATAACTGGTACTTTACATCGAATCTTTATACTTTATCCTTTTGAAGGTTTCCTCCCGATAACAAAAAAAAGGTAACTGGTACACCTTTTTTTTGTTATAGGGAGGAAACCTTCTAAAGGCCCCTGGTCCTTGGGGATAGGACCAGGGAGTGTGGGATTCTTACCTCACTAAAACCACCCCGGTGGTCACCGTCTGCATATAGAAGAGGCACCGTTACTTCTCAAAAGACCAATCTGGAGCCCCTTCCGTGCAACACCTGTTTGGGACTATTGTTCTGGGGAGACTGTAAAGGGGTCTCCCCGAACTTAACTATGCAAGACACAATACATGACTTCTGTGCGCCGCCTTCCCTGAAGTCGCTCAGCCAGTTCCCGCCTGTCTTAGATGATGCAGGTAGGGTTTCGACAAGTTAGGCATCAAGGCGGTTGCGTCCTCTACGCCTTCTTCTCCGAGCGGGATCGGCTCTGTCACGATCCCGCTCGGCAGCCTCCTTCTGGACCATCACAGTTTCACAGATGGAGGCGACTTGTCTCCAGTTTTCCCGATCCATCAGCATAGCACCCACTACTTCTGACCAAAATCTGCCACTCTGAGGTCCACGCAGGGCATTCCTCGAGCACGTATCAGTTACCTACTTTCGTACTGGTATGGTTTAAGAACTTTATTATTTCTATTAAGAATTAACACCAATTCACTTACTGAGAAACTAAATTTACATAAAATGTTTGTGAGCGTAGGTACATTATACCTATTCCCAATAGGCAGAAACTAAAACAGACCGAAAACTGCTCGATCCAGATAAAATACTCTTTTTGGTCCGTTTACGTTTGTTCATGCTGCATGGTTATGGTAATACATCGCCGTGACTAGTACGCAGTGAATATAACTATATAAGATGTACATAGGTATATGCCTTGTGGTGGTCTGCCCGGCTTGGGCTGAGCACCGCCGTGTCTGCACCTTTCGCGACTGACTGTGGTGCGGGCCATGGACCCGAGCAAGAGTATATGGCAGGCCGTCACCTCCTTCTGTGAATCAGCGATGCTGTCGGAGGAGGCGGAGCTCGTGGGGCAGCGGGAATTTCAGCGCCCTCACGCCTGTAGCCACCGCAAGAAACGCCCTAGTCGGGAGACAACATCGAACTCCCGGCCACCGTAGGCGCGGGCTTGCGGATGGTGAGCAGTGGGCAGCTCGCCGCCCGGTAAGGACCCGGCCCTGGTCGATGGCGCGTTGTATTTTACGCGTGCCTCAAAGAGATATCAGCACATTGTAACTGGCTTCACGGAGAGCGATACCTCCAGAGCTGTGAGTTGTTCCAAAGAGATTCCTTGGCCCTGGCGCACAGGCAAGTGAAGGAACACGGGTGGGTATTAGTCAGTAAAAGTCTGATACGCCTTTTCGATCCGCCCAAAGTGGAAGAAGTCATTTGATGAATCATCCCATCCACGACAAAAATAAAATATACACATTATTCATTTGGCTAATTTATTTATCACTGAATAATAAAAAAAGTGTTTTAACTATGGGATGGAAAACAAAACCATCTCAAGAACCGGATCGATAAACCAGGCCAGACATGCCAAGACTTGTCTGGTCTTCATTAAGAAAACTTTTCACTATAATGTTTTGTAACTTTGTTGGAATGCTGCCAATTACGAGTCAAGTTTATCAATAGACTTTTGACTATGATTGATTGTTGTATCTTCTTTATGTGCTATGTTTAGAACATCTTATAAAGTGTATTAAAAAACTATAAGTACAACAACAATGAAATGGTTTTCACTTTGTATTACAAACAACGTACTTCACCATAACCATCGGAAACTAAAACAAAAACAACATTTACATGTAAAAGGATCTTGCTACGAACGCAGGAAATAATGGTCCTCTTGGACACAAGCTGCACAGTAATTATCAAAACTTAACAAAACAATGGCAACACTGGAAATGTGCGAGCCATAAAATAATCCACAGTAGTTAGTAAGTCAACAGGCGCGGCTGTAAACCTGTTTTACGATCAACTTGTAATAAATTCTGCCTTTACATTGTTTGAATATTCACTGGCTATATTCATAAATGTTTGAATTGGAGCTAAACGTGACCTAGATACGGATTATTGAATGTCGCCCATACTTCGGAAACGCATCATCAATATCCATTTCGGTAATGAATATTGAAATCTGAAGCACGCCTCGTCTACTAAAATTGATTGGATTATTGTGTTAGCAGTATGCACGTAATTATAATTATCATTAAATTGCTGTAGACATAAATGGAGACGTAATTTAGAATAAAAAAAAATAATATTTTGTTCTTCAAATTTTATTTTTTTAAATCGAATGCTGCTTTTTATTTATTTTGTTGCTTTTTTTTACTCCAATCGGAATTTAAATGTTGTATTAAACGTCCACAATGTAGGTCACACAATATTATAAATTAGGGGATTACATCGCTGACATATTATATGCTTGGCTCAACGCTAGTCCCGCTCCACAGGGGCGCATAAATTAATTATCATTCGGAAACATTGTTGGAGCTGCTACAACATTGGAAAAAACTATCTTTGCATTATATGGATTCAATTTGAGCACATTGTACTTGTTGTAAAACTGCCATTTACTGGATACGTCTTTCGTTGACTTTCTGGTGGCTGAGAGTATTTAATGCTCACTCTAATGTCTCGCTGGCGGTGGCGTGTGTGTTGGATCGTTAAGTTCTGGTAAATGGTGCTGAATGTGCTGATCCATTCGTTGTGGTCGTGAACGGGTGTCGTCAGTGGGGACTGGTCATTGCTTAGCTGCCACGGCTTAAATCGTTTATGAATTGTTTTTGTGTTTTCTTTAACTAACGCTTTTAACGTGCACATCTTTCTGCATAGTTCTCACAGGGCATGAATGATGTAAACAAATATATTGTAACAATGTCAGTGTTTTAAGTATTCGTGGAATTATGAAAGAAAGAAAAATATTTATTGTGACTCGTACAGGAAAATCTTAAAAATAAACTAAGTAGACATAATTAAAGATAAAAACAAGTTATACATAAAAACAAAAAGTAACAATAATTAGAAAGTCCCTTACGAGGCCAAAAGGCTCTTATCTGAGCATAGTGCTTCGACATTTAAATGTCGCAGCGCTAGTATTCTGGTGTGATGTCACGGGCAAAAGAGTATAACATATATATACGTAAAATATTATAAAATAGAATAGATACGTTAATATTTACTCCCCGCGAGACGTAGGGGAAGGCCGGGTAAAGTGAATACCCCGGGTAAAGCGAATACTGCCTACTACTCCTAAATTATAAGTTTATCATTCATCATGCCACTATTATTACGTTTGGCCATCTTGGTTTAGTACGCGGCAAACATCAAAGTAAGGGGCTGCGTCGCGTCCCGTCCGCAGAGTGAAGATTTCTGTTTTCGTAAATAAAATTATAATTTAATTTAAATTAAATAAAAATTTTAATTAAATTATAATTGATATTAAGCGGTAAATATATTGAACATTTCTCCTATATGACTGGTTCTTGAATTTTAGAAATCTCTTAATTCGGTAGCGTATCAATGTAGGTTGTTATAGTATATTTAACAGGAAATCAGAATCATTAGTTTTTGTATCTTCATACAAAAACAAATAATTCTGGTTTCCTGGTTAAACTCAAAATTTACCTAGACGGGCAAAGTGAATAGGGCAAAGTGGATACCATATCCACTATCTGACAAAGACAAAAAAACTGCTAAAAAGTTAAACAGCCAGAGAAAATGTAAGAATTTAAGGAAATTTTATGCGTTTCTTGCGGTGAAATGTATATTGAAGAAAACAGTAAACAAGCTGAAAATTGGATTCAATGTGACATTTGTCAACAATGGTGTCACAGATATTATTCTGTTTTTGATGGCACTCAAGGATATACCTGAGACAAATGACAATCTTAATTTTCTAATTTTATGATCAAGTTTTTCTTTTAGTTTGCCAAAGTTTAGAAAAATTATTTCTTTGTTTTCGAATATTGAATATGGGTATCCACTTTGCCCAAGTACTGTATCCGCTTTACCCTCGGTAACGGGCAAAACGAATACATTCGTACTTTTTTAAATTTTAATTATAGTTGATTACTGTTTAAATATGAATGTAACTAATGTTCTTATTTGTAAGAGCAATAAATAAAGACTGGTTTGTGATCATTATTTTGTTATTGTATTGTATTCCCTTTTCTGCTATGACCTTAAATACCTTAAGGTATCCACTATTAGTGTCATAAAGACTCAGTATATTTTTTCTCTGTTTTTAATTTCTTGCCAGTTCGTCTCCATGGGTGCTTACGCTTTAAAATGGGACACTAGGTTCACCACTCTGAGGTCGGTCAATCAGAAAGATGAAGCTACTCATTTTTAACATCGTAATGTCAAATTACTTTAATTTGTAACTGGTTTAATTTGAAATGAATGCTTTCAATTCGAATTTGAATTTGTTATTTGCAAAACTAATTACATCTACTGTAGACATGAATTTAAAATTATAATTTAAAATGGCGACGCATATTTATTAAAATCACAAGGGGAGGATTTGTCTGTAAAATTTTTAATTCAAAATGCTAAATATAAAATAGTATCGTTCTAAACGGTACGCCCATTTATTTGATAATATAGTAGATGGGTACCTATATTATTATATAAGCATATTATTATATAAACTTCTATACGTAAGGATTTGAAATCGTATGGATTATAATATATCTAAGGCATTAATTGCAATATCCAAAGCTTAATCAAATTGATGCGATATCATCAAATGACCTCTCCCGCTCTGGGTGGAGCGGATAAGCGTGTCAGACTTTTACTGACTAAAACCCACCCATGTTTCTTAATATGCCTGTGCGACGGCCAGGGCCACCATCGGACGACCCATCGTACGGCGAGTTTCCACCCTTACGCTGTTAACATCACTACGATCCGGACGAAGCATTTCGCTTCCTCTTTTTATACTGCGTACATCGAGGGACTGGAACAATTTGCCAGCGAGGGTGTTTCCGTCACACTACAATTTGGGTGTCTTCAAGGCTTGAATAAAAGGAGTGAATAGGCTCCAAATAAACTAGCGCGCTTTACCATCAACGATCACATCACTGCTTACCATCAGGCGGGATTACGATCAAGCGCTAGTTTATAATTTATAAATAAAAAGGTTTCGCCAGTGCCCTTAACCCACGGTATCTCTTTCGAATCACCCGCGGCTCTGGCAGGCATCGGTCTTCGTTGACCCCGTCACGATGTCCTGACATCTCTTTGTGGCGCGCGTGATACACAAACCCGCCGTCTACCCGGGCCTTGTAGTTACCTACCGGGCAGCGAGCTGCCCACTGCTCGCCAGCGCGCACCTACGGTAGCTGAGAATACGATGACCCTTGAAAATATCTTACACTAGCTTTCTGAACGAGGCTTCGCCCGCGTGGAATTCGGTTATATCGCGCTTTTAAGATTCCTCACTGTCGAGGATTAATTATAATCGTATCATTTAGCTTCTAAGTTTACATGTGCATATTCGTTTACAATATATTTCCTTGTTTTAAACGACACACAGCGCCATTTATCACCGAAATGGTATGAAGCTAACAATATTTTTGTTTTCCCTCGGGAATATAATTTTATTCCGGGATAAAAAGTACCTTATTATTTAATCCGGACTTCTAACTTTAGGTCTTAAAAATTACAAAGCAATCGGTTCAGTAGTAACGGTGTGAAAGCGGAACAAACTCACTTTCCGATTTATAATATTAGTAAGGATTAATATTCATAATACTCCTATTAGTTTGAGCGCGAGTTCAACAGCAGTACTTTACGTTTGGAAATCGCGAACAATAGTTTGCTGGCGATTTCATTCTTATACTAAAATCAACTCCACACGCCTACTCCTGAGCTGTGAGCAGGCATATCAAGTTGACTGTAATATAACCCGACGACCATGAAAAGAAAGAGCTTTGCTCTTCTAAACATAATATAAATTCGCTTTTTGTGTTGATCTGTGTGACCGCATTCCTCCTCTAAAGTGGGCAACGGATTTTGGTGCGGTTTCCAGTGATTTAGACAATTTATTCTAGAAACTTTATGTTTATAATATGTTAATTTTGAATTTGCATAAATAAAGAACTCTCGGTGTTTTGTAAAATCATAAAAACTGTGGAAAGCAGGTGCGGTTCGGTAGCTTAAAATATATAAGTCTTTGATTCCAACTACGTTAACTTGTCTCTCTCATCATTATCCTTTTAACCACAACTAAGATGAGGTCGACTTTCAGTCTAACCAGATGTTGCTAGGTTGACTCTTTTATCATCATCTCAGTGTTAATCCCAGTCGCATCCGAAGCCTTTTCAGTTTTGGAGTCTGGGGCCCCAGACTCCCAAGCTGAAAGTGTCGATGTTTAGCCAAATCAGCAGTTATAACTACTAATTTGGTTTAACTTCGATATTTTCCGTGAAGCTACTGCCGTCTGACCTCCACAACCCGAAGGCTAGGTTGACTCTCTATATAGATTAAAATATAGCTAAACAGGTAGAGTGAAAGTGGAATATTAATAACTAATTTCAGGATATTGTCAAGTTAATTTATTTATTGAAGTACTCCAATAAAGTATGTTTCACTTGTTTAATGGTTTAGTATAATGATGTGCATTTATCAATCAGGACTGACGGGGCCGTAGCTCGAGTGTCAACGAGCGCTGAGAAGCCCAGCTGTGGCACGTACAGGGCGCCACAACACCAACCAGCTAAACTACCGCCGGACCCACCAGGTTTGTAAACGACGTTTTAATACAGCATTTAACATTAACACAATGATGAACGCCATACAATTCGGGTTTTGGTCGAAAATAAAGGTAAGTAAAATTTTGTACGTTTTCGGTTTGCAACACCGTTGAAGGACTTCAGACGACTCTTGTCAAAAACAAAAGAGCGGGCATCATAAATTTTTAAATAAAGCTTCTAGAATGTTCCAGAAGCTTCGACTCCCTCCTGTGGCCGGGCGGGACGGGTTGCATAAAGGTTTGCCTTATAAGCATTATTTTACTATCCACGGTAGCAGGTTTTTGCGGAACCTTACGTATTCAATACATAATTCAGAAGGTCTTAGCATAGAAATTTTATGGATAGTATTTAAAAAAATATAGGGGGATTCGCGTCCAATAAATTCAGCATGCTTAGACAAAGTATAGCGCCTATATGGGCTGGAAATTAGAATCCACGCCTTAACTCGTAAGTCAGGGTAGATACCACTGGGTCACAACTGCTACGTTGGTATCGTGTATTAGGGACCAAACATCACATATAGATGACAAAACTGTTGACTGATACAACTGTCATCATTTATCACAAAGCATTTCCTGGCTTTCTTGAAACCAAACTCCTGAACTATAGTTTTCTTTTTAAACAATCACACCAGACTTATTTATGGAATAGAATCATCATCTCAGCGTTTATCCCAGTCGCATCCAAAGCTTTTTCAGCTTTTTTGGAGTCGGGTCCGCTTTTCCAGTATAACTGCTGATTTTGGCTAAACTTCGATATTTCTCGTGAAGTGACTGCCGCCTGACCTCCACAACCCGAAGGTGATATCGAAGCATTGTTGTAGCAGTTATACCAATTGTTGGACTTTTGAGGGCTCCAACAACCCGTAACGACTGCCATTAGATGTTCGTATGGCAACCGGGACTAACGGCTTAACGTGCTTTCCGAGGCATGACCAGAACAGTGCAAATATTCATATTCATGCATACAAATATTTACACTGTGCGGGAATTTATGGAATAGAATACTTTTTATTATGTACACCATAGAGATTACAGAACATTAATATAAAGATTTACAAAGGGTGACACAATGGGTGGCCTTATCGCTAAGAGCGATCTTTTACAGACAACCTTTATCTTTTGCTACGTTCCTAAAAATCAGTTTCGGAAGTAGTAAGTACTTTTGTTTCGTTTATGTTCGCGTTACACGTGCGCTACGGACTCGATCCTAAAGCGAGGAATTTACGGTACAGAATGATCTGTTGGAAAATTGAATGAAAATAAAATCGTCGCCCCGAGCTGCTCCGAGCTGGTCCACACACCTTCTGTTTTACGTTTAATATTTTTACTACAAGCTTACATTGTTACTTTAGGTGTGTTCGAACAAGTCAGCTAAGTTGCACCTACTTTTAAACAATGTTGTGCGTGTGCTATGTAGATAAAATACGTTCCAATTGCTCTCTTAACTATAGTTAGAGTGCATAAGTTGTAAAACATAACTTTTATACGACATAAAAATGACGCACACTATAAAAATGAATAATGAGTTCTTTAACACACCATATCTAAACTTAACTTCTTTCTCTTCCACACGCAAACTACAACTCAGCACAAAACACATACTAACACTTTCACATTTAGTATAAGTTCACTTAGGTTTTTACTTTTTAGTCCGTAATAGGCTATTGGATTTTTTATACTTCTATAGGAAGCTACTACCTACTAAGACGTCAGATTCAATTCGTTTCAAATCAAATCATTTATTTTAAATAAACCAGTTACAGGCACTTTTGAATTGTTAGAAAGTCGGTCAGTCAATAAGATGAAGCTAGTCGCCCATTCCAAAGAGTAGGTAGGTACTAGGTACCTATGGAGAAGAACGGGCAAGAAACTCCATGGACACTCTTTTAAATTTTCAAGCTATTGTTACATCATTCATGTTGAAATCAACCGTGTGAGAAGGATGCAGAAGTATATTGTACGCTGAGAGCGTCCATTATGGAAAACACACAAAAACCAATTCAGAAATTAAAATACGCCGTGGCAGCTAAGAGATGACCAGTCCCCTCTGACGGCGTCCGTTCACGAACATGACGTATGGATCAGTATCAGTTTGTAAATCTTCATTATGATTTTTCCAAAATTGACAAGATTACTTAGAACAAGATTATTTATATTAACACACTGTATGAAGTACACATTTTCAATTAAAGAAAAGAATATTATATTGAATATGTATAAAATTGAAAAATAAAATATGTTTATCTGTATACCAAGCAGATTGTTCAACTATATATTTTATTCTTACGATTGCAATTGACTGTAAGAATATTAAAACGGTTCAATGACTGTCAATGTAAGGGACACTAATATTAAATACCTTAGAAGCTTTTGATAAAAGATCAAATAGTTTAACTCAGCTCTTAGCAATACTCTTCATTATCAATTTTCTTTAGAACCTTTAGAATAAAAGCTGCTAAGAATTTTTATGCGTAGAAAACCTTTTACGGGCTTTCAGGATACTTGCTCTGGGGATTTAATATTTAATACTCCGGTTCCAATTTCATAAAATATCTCCTTTATGCTTAGAGGAGAGGGTTCCAATATCACATTATTCAACTCTATAACATTGAAAGGTAGACTAATTATTACTTCTGCTTGTGATAAAAATTGCAAGTACAATTTCAGCTGTAAATTATATATCAAATGATATAGAAAATTAATTTGCTTTTATTTATTCAAAACCTGGAAAGTGCCTTTCAAATTAAATTTACTCTAAATAGGTATACACTTATTATATTATTAAAATCTTAAATTTGCTAAACTGATTTACCTTATAAAGGCGTTAAATAGAGTATGAAATTTCGTCATTTTTTACGAAGGGAAAGCCCATCAGACACGCGTCGTGTCAATAAATAAGTCCGGCAAATTCATCATCCATTGGCTCTCGGACGATCAATCTGCTACGAGTTCGTAGCGGCGTAGCAAGTCATTGCTCTAAGCGTAGCATGTTGTAACAATGTAGCCGATTGTAGCGGCGTAGTATTTTTTCTTTTGTGGTGTTCATAGTCAACGTTCTGTGTAAAAGATTAAGACCTATTAATAGGCCCTAAATGCATTAACAATGCCGTTATGTTTTTGTAGATCTTTTGAAGATGACAAAGACAACCTGCTTCAAAAACATAGGCTCATAAAAAAAATATGATTTATGGCCATAAGAAATATTTTATAAAATTTTACCCGCGTTAACTGTCCACATTTTTTGCAGTAAATGCAATGCGGATTCACCGGACAAAAATCAAACTGAATTAATAAAAGAGGCCCATTATTTATTTTTTGCACAACTCCGGCTTAGTGTGGCCAAAAACATGATAATGTAGGTAATGATTCTAAAGATAGTTTCTCCGTACCTCTTATGGGTTGGAATTTCTCAGTACTATCCCAGTGTTATAAAACCCACTCTATACAGCACAAGTGCCCATATTAGCAGAGTTAGGTGATGGCTATTTATAAATGTGAACATATAAAGTTTATCCATTGAATCACGTATGTAGTGGTACCTAATATCTGTACCTTGTGGTAGTGGTACCTTCTATAAGTTTAATAGAAGAAACGTGTGTCTTAATAAATACTTTGAAAACTGCTATGAAATATGTACATTCATACTAATGTTACAATATTTAACAGTCACAATCACATTTTGTTCGTGGTTTCCTAGCAAGCGTGAAGTCGTTCATCCACTGCTATCTCTATATTTGCTCCATGACTGCTACTGTAAGATGCCGTGGGTAACCTGTACAGACAGGTTATCCATGATATTCAATCCATTTGTTTGTCGGTCAAACACACCTGCGTAGGTGTGGGTCGTTACGCCTTTTTCAAGAAACGTAACATAACCAGTTACTTGATCGGCGTCACCTGTTATAAAACGAGTTATTTTTGTAGCTAGTTATTTTCATTTAGCTTTGTGGTTGTTTACATAATTATACGCCCACCTACTATACAAATACTCTCAAAACGAACAGTTAAATCAATACATTATGCCGGTGTGATGCATGATACGGCTGCGGCATAACATGTGTATGAAATAAGGCATTTACAAAAATAACTACTTTTTATTTGAGACGTAACTAGCTATTCAGTTACACATTGCGTCACTGGTGATTGTAACTGGTTACGTGAAATAACGACCATGTCTAGTTCTGCGTACCATTGTCGACGGCCGTGGGTTGCCGTAGACGATTCCGCCTACATTTTTAAACAAAACTATTTATAAGTACACTTATACTTAGCGTCGTTTTTTATTAGATCTCGGCTGAATTATACACGTGTATAACTTAGTCGTAGGCTGCTGAGAATGGCGCAGTTTACCTTAAGTTGAAAGCTTACTTTCAAAGGTCAAAAATTATCTTATTAAGAAATCATGACTTTTGATATCCCACAATAACATTTTTTTGTCATTTACTTCTTACAACAAATATTGGCTAATTTTAGAAGCAACCAATACAGCAAGACGTGCGAGTAAGTAAGCGGACTTGTGGCTCGACGACTTTTTTCGCCTGTGTGTCACCTTAAAAACGCGTACTTTAAAATTGCCGAGCAAGTTCGCCGGCGATCCAACCTGTTTGAAATCTTACTCGTAGCTCGTCTCGGCTCGTACGTGTGGCAGCGCTGCGAGCCGCAAACTTTCTTCATACAGCGGTTCAGGCATTCTGAAATAATTATGGAAATCTTCCTTCTCTTCACGTAACTCTCTTACTCATGGGCGTACCCACCTTCTGGCCTAGGGGGGAGCAAGTCAGGCCTAGGGGTGGGCAAGTCAGGACTAGGGGTGGACAAGTCAAGTCTTGAGGTGGGAAGGTCAAGCACAGGGGTGGGCAAGTCCGCCAAGTCAAATTTTTTGAGTGAGTAATCTTTGTGCGCTATAGTCGGACCCGATTTTTTGGCATTTACACCGTACATTTTGTCTGTGTCTATTGCGGGTTTTTTTTTTTAAATTTAGAGATAAGTCATCATTTATACTTTGTTTAGTAATCAAGGGAGTTCCGAGATTTCCAGGCAGGGGGCGACGGACGCCCCCCTGCCCCCCCTCGGTAGGCCCATGCTCTTACTAAATTCCCATGCGGTAAACGCTCTCTTTACGTATTGCAGTGCTTTACCCACACTTGTCGATTTCGTCTTTTATTAGTTTTTAAAATCTGGTATGATATTATTCCCAAATACCTAGTACTATATCGTATTATATCGTGCTATACGTGCGTATACTAGTATTATATCGTGATGTCGTCGAGAGAAGATAAAGCATCTTCTCTCGACGACATCACGATATAATATGAGCAAGCTTCACGTGTGTCACCGACCTCGAGCCGAGTAAGTTCACGATCTTAAAAACCGCGTACTTTAAGTTCGTACGTCTATCACCCACTTTAAATACATTGTTGAATTAATGTAGACCTATATCGCCCTTTACAGCATATGATTTAAATGAATATTTTCGAAGATATTACAGATTAAAAAATTGTGGGGCATCGCGTTTGCGGCCGATGCGGCTGGAGCGGTTGGCCGCTATGTTTTTTATACAACGTATAAAATAATAATATAAAATAATATCAGCATTGCACCCGTGCGAAGCCGGCACGGCTTACTAGTAATTTTATAATTACACTAGCGGACCCGACAGACGTTGTCCTGCATATGATATTTCTAGCGATTAGGGTATTTAAAAAAGTATGAAAGAAAAGACCGATAATATAATAATTATTTTGTTTCAGTCTCTTAAAGTTAAATATATATATGTGTTTAATTCTATTTATTTTTTTCTCTTTTAGTTCTTAAGTACAATTTTAGGGAAATAAAAAAAAATGAAAAAAATTATAATATTTATTTATTTTTCCCCTTTCAGTTCTTATGTACAATTTTCTTTTTAAGTGACTCCAAAAACTAAAAAACTATAAACTTGTGTCTGCCTGGTTTGAACCGAGGACACCAGCCATCGCGAGTAGACCATACCACTATCGAATACGCCACAGCCGCTATGTCAAGCCCCGCGAAATTAGCGCCCATATTATGCGTGAAATATTGCGAAAGAGAAAACTCGAAAACATGGGCTTCCCCAGACATAAGACTAAACTAGATCAATTTCTCGTCGCCGAAAACCCCCACATATCAAATTTCAGCGAAATCATTAGGGCCGTTTCCGAGATCACGTGCTTTTTCAAGCAATCAGCGCCATCTGCCGGGCTGATTTGTGAATCTAAACTATCCAGGGCGCCACTCAAACGCATACAGACAAATTCATTTAAATCGGTCAAGCCATTTAGGAGGAGTTCAATGACATACATACGTACAGCAGAATTATATATATAAAGATATTTGATACGATAGCGAAATAAATTTCATGTTGAGGTTTTTTTTTGTATATTGTTTTACGATATTACGTTTACTATCACTAGTTCTCAAATTTTATTTTGTAACTAACAAAAATATGGATTATGATGATTATTATTTGAAATGGCAAATAATGCTGTTATGGAATTTGTATGGACTATAACTTAACTATTTGCTTTGATAACACACGCGTTTGTTATGGCCCGCTTTACATATTTAAAACCGGTGGAATTACATCAGCTTTACGAGCAAGGGTGTTAAAAATGCGTTAACAATACTATTCTATGTTAATATTCTGTTGTTATAATGTAGTTGTAAGATTGATATCAATTGTTCTGTTGGTAACAGATGTGTATGAGATAAGTCCGTACGCAACGTTTGCGGGCGGCGCGGGCGCGGTGTCTGGAGGCGCGCGCGCATATACGCTGCAGCTACGTGCGCTCGCGCGGCATGACGACGACGCCGCGCCGCCGCTCGCATCCGCCTGCTGTGATGGTAAGACTTGAAAACACCCACAACATAGCAATTGAAAACACCCTTTTAAATAGTGAACCCAATAAGTCAAATTAATTTGCAGTCGTGCAAAATTAGCTTCAGCTCCATCAACAATTAACTCTTTGTAAAGTCAAGTCCCATATTCCAACCGGTTTTTAAAAATTGTTTTAAACCAATACTGTATTTTACAAAGGCATCTTATTCGGTAAATGACTATATAAATGATAAGAATAGCTGATCGCTCTGATTAACTCAGGACAATGTTTGTGTTCCTTCTCCAGAATTAGCTTACTGACACGTTATATGAGTTCATACAATTTGCTTTTTACAATGCATAAATATGTGAGCTATCACGCCCTTTATACCTGGGGTTTTTCATTTCCATTTTAATGATATTTTATTTTTTGTTTTGCTGGTATTTTGGCGTGGCTAGCTGGCATATGATCAATAATTTGTTGTAGTGTTTTTTTTTTAATTTTTTATAAACTAGTGCTTGACTGCAATCCCGCCTGATGGTAAGCAGTGATGCAATCGTTGATGGTAAAGCGCACTAGTTTATTAAGCCTATTCACTTAAAAAACAGGTGATGCAATGTTAAACCCAACAAAACGACCAACAATGCTGCGCCAGAGGGAGATTGATCTGGAGACTCTCCACGACCAAACCTCCAACATTTGGCGCACCGTAATCGGCACACATCGCAACACAACTGCTCAGACCCGTCCTCCGTACGGTTTCACCAGACATCATGCCGAAACACGACGAATCGCTTGGCGGCAAGACTTTGTCTGGTGGGTGGTAACTGCGCCGGCAGCCGATGTTATGGCCTACCACCGAGAAAAGAGAAGAGAGTTTTCTTGTATTCATTACTGTACCTACATAGTATTCTATAAATTCATGTGTTTTTTTTTTTAATGAACAGACAGCTGTGCTGCTGGGAAGCTTGTTCCGCTACTTCTTCTTCCCAGCGAAAGCACTAGGAAGTGACGAAGGGCGGGCGTTTTGGGGGGACTGTCTTATGTAATATTGACGTTCAGAAAGTGCTGATTCTCAGCCTAATATGAATAAATGACTTTAGATTTTGATTTTTTCTGTTATATTGTGTCTCACCGTTGGACAAGGTCCATTTTTTCCTTCCAAGCCACTCTGTCTTGTGAGATCTCTGGCTATATTAGTCCTGCAAAGATACTTCACTTTTGCCATAAACTGTTATTCGAATGATATTGCAAGACTAATAAAGACCTACGCTCACAGCCGTGAAATACAATGATGATTAAATCATCAAGTGACTTACGTTTTAATTTTGAAACACAGAATACAATGTATTCGCAACAAAAATAGTAATGTTTTATATTAAACTTGTCATTATTGTTTCTTTGCGCAGAAGAAACGTGCGTGGACGCATGTGACGCTCAACGGCGACGGAGACGCCGACGACATTATTGCCCGGACCACGGTGAGGGAATCACTTCATTTACCAAACTTTTCTGTGTTAGAATAACTGAGACATTAAATCAATTGCTTCATTCTAACCATGACTTTTTCATTTGTTAAATTAAAATTGTTAAATAGACTGCACCTACAGTCAGAAACGAAAGACTTTATTTAACAATGATGTTAAAAAAGACGCCTCAAGTGTTTTAAACAATTCTGTGTCAAATCGACTGATAAGTTTGAGAACTTAATATTGTTAATTACATTAATTTGCGGATCGTAATATTTGTAACATTATACGAATCGTGCGATATTTGTGATCCAAATTCAATTCACACCTTCACCTGTGTACGTATTTCTGTGTACCTTTCTTTTTACCTTGTTATGTTTTATTGATATGTGTGTACATATAGATACAATGACTAACAGTAACCCTATTGTTATCCTTAACCAATAAAGATAACAGCTGATATAGAATCACTATGCATAGTTTCAACTCAAAATAAAATAGTCTAAGAAATAATAAAATTAAGAAATAATAAAATTTTCGCTTTCCAAGTTTCTTAAATTCAAATTTTAACAAACGTGTCACTGCACTATATAGGTACCAAAAACTTTCCAAGTTAATTGTTAATATCACGATAAAGTAATATGTTTACTTCAGTTGAATAGTACAGTTTCGGGTATAAATGTATTAAGAATTCTCATACCTTCAATACAGTAGTATTAAAAACTCTTCCAACAACATTTGACAAAATCCACAGTACCAGGCCACTCAAAAAGTATCGCGAAAAAAGTCTTTATGAATGTGAGACTGGCCAGTTATAATAAATTATGTAATAACCATATTATTTTGATATAAAGATTATCTGATAGAGAAGATTAGGTTCATCTTACTGATTGAATGACCCGCGTCTCTCCCACAAAGAATTGAATTCCATTAATCAAGAATTGAATTGAATTGACCCCTTGACAATTTAAAAGTACCTGTAATAGGTTTATTTAAAATAAAT
Source organism: Sesamia nonagrioides (assembly GCA_017933935.1). Lineage (NCBI taxonomy): Eukaryota > Metazoa > Arthropoda > Insecta > Lepidoptera > Noctuidae > Sesamia > Sesamia nonagrioides. The sequence continues at coordinate 326,122 of JADWQK010000137.1, read as the reverse complement.
GCTTTGAATTTTTAGTTTACATACCTAGGTAATCTATTACAAAAAAATATATATATAAGTAAAAAAAAAGTTCGAATTTCAAAATATCCAATAGAACACTTTTTTATTTTCGCAAAACATTCTGAGTGAGATTTTGATATATCGATTCCGTTACAAGTTGTTTAAATAACAATTTCTATCCTTTGTTAACAGGTTGCTCACAAGATTCAGGAAGTTGAGAGACGAAACTGCCAAATTGTTCAGTGAAAAATATCTTGTCAGTGTAATAATATTAATATAGTTAATTCGGTTATACATATTAATATGTATACAAAAATTTATACAATAATATTGTCTATTTATATTACGATGTTTTTCTTTATTCTACCTTTTCCCAAAATTTTCAATAAAAAGATAATGTGACACATTACACGTATGTATTTTATTTTCCCTTAAATATAATATGGATTTTTTTCTAATAAAAACCAATTTCGTCAGAAATTTAAATTGTTTTAAGTGAATGTTCTATGAATCTTGGAATTTATTCATAGAACATCACTTAAATTCCTTTTACGATAGCTTAAGGTAGATTAGCTTAGCTCTTCTTCTTCAGCCTATAGATGTCCACTGCTGGACAAAGGCCTCCCCCAAGGCTTTTCACGCTGACCGGTCTTGTGCTGCCCGCATCCATCGGCTTCCCGCGACCTTCACCAGGTCATCGGTCCACCTCGTTAGGGGCCTCCCTACGCTGCGTCTTCCAGTACGTGGCCGCCACTCCAGAACCTTACTGGCCCATCGGGCATCGGTTCTACGAGCAATGTGCCCTGCCCACTGCCACTTAAGTTTAGCGATTCAAAGAGCTATGTCGGTGACTTTGGTTCTTCTACGGATCTCTTCATTTCTGATTCGACCACGCAGAGAAACTCCGAGCATAGCTCTTTCCATTGCCCTTTGTGTGACTCTGAGCCTTCGTATGAGGCCCATTGTGAGCGACAACGTTTCAGTTCCGTAAGTCATCTCTGGCAACAGCAACACACACCTGGTCAAAGACTTAAGTCTTGAGACACTGGGGTATCTTGGACGACGAGAAGATGTAGCGTAGCTTCCCGAACGCTGCCCAGCCGAGCTGGATTCGACGAGACACTTCTTTCTCTAAGTTAGGCCTACCTAGTTGGACTGTTTGTCCCAGGTATATATACTCGTCAACAACTTCGAGTGCAGAGCAACCAACTAGAATTGGAGTGGGTGCGACATGAGAGTTCGACATGATTTCCGGCTTATCCATGTTCAACAGCATAGCTCAAAGACATCAAAATTAAATCTTAATTGTCATTTGAAATTGGATGTTGAAATTTTTGTTATGAGGGGCTCATAGCTAAATTATAACAACGCGTTTTCCGCTGTTTGTTCGTGGTTGGGACCATTGACTAGATATATACAGAGACCCGATACCTTCATGTCTTTTTGGACATGTACCCCATTATTCATAAACGTTAACGTTAGTGATTGGCGATTGTTTTGACATATATTTTAGACGTTTGCACGTCACCTAACTTTGATCATCGTTTATGAATAAACCCCTTAAACACTGTGGTGTTTATTCATAAACGATGGTTAAAGTTAAGTGAGGTTAAAAGCTCAAAAATGTATGTTTGAAGAATCGCTAATCACTAGTTAACTTTAAGTAGCGTTTATGAATAAGGGGGTTATTATCCAAGTTTAAGAGTTTTCTTTCCATGCTCGCAATAAACTTCTGGAACAAAAACTATTTACACCCTACAGAATTTTAAATTATTAGTACATAATAATAATTAGTTTCATTTTATAAGTTTAATTAGATAACGCGCTACTATGAGCTAAGTTGCAAGCAAGTGCATCAGAAATCATGATATTTAGTGCAAAACATATAAAATATCATTCTTATTCTGACATCATCAAACGAGTGTCAGTCATCCCTATGACTGACACTCGTTTACCACCACCAGCCACAAGCAATTCGTCAAGCAACAAGCAACCAGCAGCAGTTTCGTTACCACCAGCTTTGGCATTGGGGCTTTTTGTTCTATCAGTAAATACAGAAAAGCAGTACAGTTTATCTTTTGCCCTGGTATAGCAATTGGTGGTAAGCCTTCAGAGGCATAGATCTTAAACACATACCACCAGCTTAAGCATTGTGGTTTTTGTTCTATTGAAGTTTGTGACTCCCAGAGTCTTTTAAAACTATTTCACTTTTTTCATATAACTAAATAGAAGACATTTGGCTGATGTTAACTAATAATGTTACCAGGAAAAGACGCTGAAAATGTTTTTGTCCTCTTTGTAGAAGATAGGGATCTTAAAATCCAACAGGTTATGACTGTACCCTTGTAACGGGCTCATTGTAAAAAAGGGAACAAATTGGAATCATATCCCTGCAAGTAGTCCTGCACTATTTATAACATCATCTATGGATAAGGCTGAGGGTTGGGTTTTGTTACAATTAAGTACCTAGAAAATAAACATAACTCATCATCATTCCAGCGTTAATCCCAGTTGCAAGTAGTTAATAACGTATCTAATGCTTAATTTGTTACCTCCTACTCATATTTTGGTCGCGTAAAATCTCAAAGATACAATCCTCCATCATCATCTCAGCGTTAATCCCAGTTGCATCCGAAGCCTTTTCAGTTTTGGAGTCTGGGGTCAGCTTTACCAGTCCAACTTCTGATATGGCTAAACTTCGACATTTGAACCGTGAAGCGACTGCCGTCTGACCTCCACAACCCGAAGGCGACATCGAAGCATTGCAGTAAGACCAATTGTTGGATTTTTTTGAGGGCTCCAACAACCCGTAACGACTGCCACTAGATTTTCGTATGGTAACCGGGACCAACGGCTTAACGTGCTTTCCGAGGCACGACCAGACCAGTGCAAATTTCATATTCATGCATACAAATATTTGCACTGTGCGGGGATCGAACCCGCGCCACCCTGCGCAGCGGCCGCGTCCGCTACCGCTACGTTACGGAGGCTGTCAGAAAATAAACATAACTACGTACTATTTATTACAAAAGCGGAACGTTTGTTAATATGCACTTTTATCCAAACGTTTTGGGAATTCGACATGGTCATCATCATTTTTCTTCCATACATCCCTATCAGAAGCCATCTCGGCAGTCACCCCCTTCTTAGCCATATCATCCTTCACACATTCCATCCATCGTTTCTTTGATCTTCCCATACTCTTCTCTCTCCTCGAATTCGACATGGTATGTTATTATAAATACCAAATACAACAAAATGTTTACACAACACTATCACTATTACATTAACAATTGTTAATTCAAAAACCAAAACCAAAGTGATGGTGTTGTGGTCTATATAAAATCCACACTCCTTGTCAGCTGCAAAGAACTTTGTTTTGACGGTTCTGCGACTGGTCTAGCAGTGGAAGTAGGAACGACCTTTGCCATACTATGTATCTACCGGTCGCCGTTCAATAATAACACTAATGATTTTCTTACCGCTCTTAACAATATTCTTCCCACCTTTTCAAAAAAAAAAAACTGTAGCTATAACTGGTGATATTAATATAGACATTAAACCTCTCTCACTCGACACACGATCACATGACTACCTCAACACTGTTGCTTTTAACGGATTCCTTCCTACACATTATTTTCCTACCAGAGGAAATAACTGTCTCGATCATTTATTATTAAGATCCGCCTCCATAACATCTATCTCACTAATCTTCGATACTACTGTTACTGACCACTGTTCATCTCTGCTTTGCATACCTAATAAAAATACTCCAAACAATATGATTACACAAATTACAAAAACTAATTTCGACACACTGGATAAAACTATGGAGGAACTAAACTTTACACCTATTTATTCTATGTCCGATGCTGATATGGCTACAGATTCTCTGGTTAGTCTCATGGCAAAAGCTATATCCGAGAACACTGTCATTAAGACATTACCATCTAAAAAGAGGATAATTAAGCCATGGATCACTCCAGGCTTGCTACGATGTATAAGACACAGAGATGCGTTACACAAGAAATCAAAACTCTCACCAGAAAATGCCATTCTCGAAACCAGCTACAAGCGATATAGAAACTTTTGTAACAAAATTTAAAAAAAAGTAAAAAGACAGTTCGATTCACAAGAACTTGATAAAGCTGGAAATAACTCAAAAGTCTTATGGGAAACAATAAAGAAAATTACAAATACACAAAAGCAACAGCATTCATCTACACAACTACTTTCACACTCGGATACACCACTACAGTCTTGTAACAATCTTAACAAGTTTTTCGTTATCGTAGGTAAAAGTCTTGCAGAAAATATTCTCAATCAGCACAATACATTCAACATGAATTATGCACACACTGCTACTCCTACACTATCATTTGTATTGGAACACACGGATAACGATGAGATAGAAACTGTTATTAATTCGCTCAGATCCAACGCTGCCACTGGTTGCGATGGCATCTCTCCCACCATATTGAAGAGATACCGCAGCACTCTGGCGCCTGTCTTGACCTACATCTTTAACCTCTGCTTTCATACTGGTAACTTTCCATCTGCCTTAAAAAAAGCTATTATTCACCCTATTTTCAAAGGTGGAGAAGGGAACTCATTTAACAACTACCGTCCCATAGCTATACTTCCTGCTCTGTCGAAGGTACTTGAACGTCTAATTAACAAAAGATTGGTTAGCTTTCTTGAGAAAAATAAAATAATTTCTTCCCAGCAATTCGGATTCAGAAAAAATAAATCTACTTGTGATGCTGTACATGAAGTTACTGATTTTATTGTAGCGAAAATGAACGATCGCAAAAAGGTTCTAACAGTATTTCTCGACCTCGCCAAGGCCTTCGACACCATTCCTACTTCTACTCTTCTATTAAAACTAGAGAGAGCGGGCATCAGAGGGCTGCAGCTTAATCTCTTCGCCAGCTATCTCTCAAATAGACAGCAAATGGTGAAAATCGGTGAACACACCAGCAACGACCTTTCCATTTGTTACGGAGTACCGCAAGGTAGTGTCCTTGGTCCTACACTTTTTCTCATCTTCATTAATGACCTATGCAACCTTAATATCCATAATTCGAAAATTGTGTCTTTTGCAGATGATACTGCCCTTACTTTTTACGCTAATTCTTGGTCCGAGCTTCAGAATATTGCACAAGATGGTTTTAATTCTGCCTTTGATTGGCTTCGTTTCCACACACTCACACTTAACACAGCCAAAACGAAATTTATAACTTTTTCTATCTCATCGACTTCACAACCAAATATTCCGATCTGCCTAAAGGCCCACTCCTGTCACAACTCCTATCCAGGTACTTCATGTCAATGCCCCAGTATTATCGTAGTTGACAATATTAAATACCTAGGTATAACCTTAGATCGGCATCTTAACTACAAAACACACATTAGTTTACTTACAAGTAGAGTCAGAAAGCTCATGTATATATTCAAAACTCTTCGTCACGTTGCTAAGCAATCTGTTATTCGCAGTGTATACTATGCATTATGCCAGTCAGTCATTACATATTGTATTAGCTGCTGGGGTGGCGCACCCAAAACTACTCTCAAACCTTTGGAAGTGGCTCACAGAGCCATACTAAAAATCGCAACATTTCGGCCCTTTCTGTATCCAACCAGGGAACTATACCAAAATTGTTACGTTCTTAATGTAAGACAACATTTCATTCTGCACACCATTCTTCGCCAACATTCACAAACACCTTTTACTAAAATCACGAAGCGCCGCAAAGATATCATTTGCTCTGTTCCGCCTCCTAAATTCACATTTACTAAAAGATTTTTTTACTATCTCGGTCCACATTTATACAACAAAATTAGTTCAACTTTACCTATTTATGATTTACCTTACACCAAAAGCAAAACTGTCCTTCGTTCATTCCTCCTCGGTAAAACCTACGAGGAGACTGAAACATATCTTTCGAGTTTTTAATTAATGTACTTACTCATACTTACTGGCATGCACACCACCTTTACTCACCTCATCGCAGTACACCACATTACATCACATCACATTACAATACAATACACGACACCATACCACAGCACACTACAGCACAGCATACCATACACACCACACCACAACACAACACACCACACTATACCTCAGCACGGCACAACGCAACACAGCACAATACATTACATCACAGCACAGCACACCACATCACATCATACCACATGACATAAAAATACCACATACTCCAACACATTTTATATACTACACATTTTAGAATACTAATGCCTTGTTTTTCTCACTTAATATTGATTTTCTTTCACTTATTTTTTGTACCCACTAGCTAGTGGCTAATTGATAGTCCCAATGGGTCCATATTATAAGCTCAAAAACATGCAATGTTATTGTTACTCTACTGGGGAGTGGAATCTGTTTCTCCTTAACACAGTTCACTTGGTGATCTAGCTAGGAGATCAGCGCCTCGCCCAAGTATTTGTATGTACTACATGTTCTTTGTTATGTTCTGTTTCTAGACTGTATTAGCCCTTCATGTACTGCAAATAACCATGTATCATTTTACTGTCAATAAAAAATATTATTAACAACAACCGTTGGGGTAAACGAGTCCTCGAGTGGAGACCGCATCTTGGCAAACGTAGCGTAGGACGCCCTTGGGCGAGATGGAGCGACGACATCAAAAAGGTGGCTGGGAGTGGCTGGCGGAGAACTGCTCAGGATCGAGCTTGTTGGCGTGCCATGGAGGAGGCCTATGTCCAGCAGTGGACGAGTAGAGACTGATGATGATGATGATGTAATTATAACACCTCATAAACATCCACATTGCCGTATATGACGACATGGTTGGTGCAGTGGCTGCGCAATCGACTGCAGCGCTGTGTGTCACGGGTTCGATTCCCGCATGTAACAAATATTTGTATGAGCTACAGATAATTGTATCGGGTGTCGCTGTTTGTGTATGTGAAATTAAAATGTTTCTAATCGCACTCACGATACTGGAACAATTCCTAGTGTGGAGTAAGGTTTAATAATAAAAAAAAAAACAAATCAAATCATTTATTTCAAATAAACCAGTTACAGGCACTTTTGAATTGTCAGAAGGTCGGTCAGTCAATAAGATAGTCGCCCATTCCAAAGAGTAGGTACCTATGGAGAAGAACGGGCAAGAAACTCCATGGACACTCTTTTAAATTTTCAAGCTATTGTTACAAATATTTGATTACATCATTCATGTTGAAATCAACCATGTGAGAACGATGCAGAAACATATTGTACGCTGAGAGCGCCCATTATGGAAAACACACAAAAATCAATTCAGAAATTAAAATACGCCGTGGCAGCTAAGAGATGACCAGTCCCCTCCGACGGCGTCCGTTCACGAACATGACGTATGGATCAGCATCATTCAGCTCAACCATATCGAAGGGAACCCAATGACCCAAAACACACGCCACCATCAGCGAGACATTTGAGTGAGCATGACATACTCTCAACAGCCAGAGCACAATCAAGTCAATAAAAAAGACTAACCCAACAAATAAATGCCTTACAGCACATTCGTACATTGTGCTCACACGTTTGCCATGTAATTATACAACACTAAGAAATTGAATCTACACAATGCTAAGATAGTTTTTTCCAAGGTTCAGCAGCTCCAACAGTGTTCCCGAGTACTAAAAAAAAAAAAAACAAACATTTACAAATTAAAACTACAAGAGGAAAAATCAGAGAACAATCAGTGTGTAGAAATCGGACGCAGCTCAAGCCCAAGCCTTTTTGTCCTCAATATTATCCTTCACACTATAAAATGCTTTCTGACACAACTTACGTTTAATGAAGGATTTGAATTTATTCAGGCTCAGATCTTGAACGACCTCTGAAAGTCCATTGTAAAAATGTATACATTGGCATCTATCAATATATGGACAGTTAAATAATATGCTTATACTTAATTGGTAAATACTCGCAATTCTAATACTTATAACAAACGGTATATACATTTATCCGCTGCATGTTTTAGAATTGAAAAAGTTTTGCACGTTTTTATTATATGTAAGTACATGGATGCTGGTATTCATACCGACGCGTCTTTCTATTTCTTTTTTTTTTTCATAATTTCACCCACGTATATAACCTATATAAATATATCTGTCATTAAATCAAACAGCACCCTAATTACGTAACACACTGTTACTATCAGTTGGAATCATTTCGTAGCACATTGCTAATCCATTGCTCCATGTGGTCGAAAATGTGTCAGCTCAACAACGTAAATAACGCAATGAATGTTGTCGAATTGTCAAACTGAAGCCTGTTGCTACTGATAGTGAGTTACGCAATTACCTTGTTGAAAACATGGTAGGATCAAACACTGCAAAGCGTACTAGCAAACACCATGCAACAAAAAAATAAAAATAATTTGTTTACATAATGTTTTAAGTAAACAAAATATTTTTATTTTTTTGTTCGGAGTCATTATTTTGTACATTTCTACTAGAGGAAGCAAAATAGAAGAACTAAGGCTATTCATTAGTACTGCTTACTTCAGATCCACCTACCTTTTAAAAATCCGTACCGGGAGTAGTTTTATGCTTATGTTTTATAAGGCCAAGCGTATCCCGGCGGCCACGACCAACTACTTGAAGAAAATCATTCATTCTGATGATACTGTTTTGTATAATGTATCAGATCAGGTATAAGTAGATATTTATTATAACCGTTACTATAACTAACATAAGACAGTCATTATCATCAACTCAGCGTTAACGAAGCTTTTCAACTTTGGATTCTGGGGTCCACTTTACCAGTCTAACTGCTGATTTTGGCTAAATTTCGATATTTTCCGAGAAGCGACTGCCGGCTGACCTCCAAAACCCAAAGGCGCTAGCGAAGCATTGCAGTCAGACCAATTGTTGGACTTTTGAGGGTTCCAAGAACCCGTAACGACTGCCATAATATGTTCGTATGGCAACCGGGAACAACAGTTGTTTTTTTTTTTTTTAGAGATATATAAGTTATAACTAGCGCTTGACCGCAATCCCGCCTGATGGTAAGCAGTGATGCGATCATTGATGGTAAAGCGCGCTAGTTTATTAAGAGCCTATTCACTCTAGCCTTGAAGACACTCAAATTGTAATGTGACGGAAACACCGTCGCTGGCAAATTGTTCCAGTCCCTCGATATACGCAGTATAAAAGAGGAAGCGAAACGCTTCGTCCGGGTCGCAGTGGTCTCAACAACGTAAGGGTGGAAACTCGCCGTACGACGGGTCGTCCGATGGTGGAACGGAGATGGGGGAATTAAATCATGCAATTCCCTTGCACACTCACCAGAATGCATCCTATAGAAGACCGAAAGGCTGGCTACTCTACGCCTGTGCTCCAGGCTTCGGAGACCGTTTCGAGTTAAGTCTGGGTCGCCAATCAGCCTCTTCGCACGCCTCTCCACTGAATTCAAAGTAGCCAGGTGACATTTCGCAGCACCAGCCTAAATGTGGCTGCAGTACTCCACACACGAGCGGACCTGTGCTTTGTACAACATTAGAAGCTGCCCCGGTGTGAAGTACCGCCGGACCTTTGCGATAACGCCAAGTTTTCTGGCAGCCACCTTGGCCTTGGACTCAATGAACCGCCCAAAGTTAGGGTTCGAGGAAATCTCTACTCCCAAAAGCTGAAGGCGGTTGGTGCACTCCAAGGATACATTCTGAAAAGTAGGAGCCAAGGTGAACGGGCTCCTTTTGGCGGTGAAAAGATACGCCTGTGTTTTGGCGGCATTGAATGCTACAAGATTGGCTTTGCCCCATTCGGAGACTGCCTAGTTTAACGTGATTTCCGAGGCACGACCAGACCAGTGCCAATATTCATATTCATGCATACATATATTTGCACTGCGCGGGGATCGAATCCCCGCCTCCTTGCACCGCGTTCGCTGCCGCTACGTCACGCTTGCAGAAGCAAGTAAAAGACAGAACTGAAAACATTAACCATTTCTCATCCAATAAACGTTAACAGCAAGGCGAAATTACCTACATATTACACAATTCTATCTATAAAACAGCAATTAATCTGAGATCAAAGCAGTCAGAGTTCATCGCAGCCGATGGGATCAATTAGTGAGTAATCCGCTTAGAAGCATTAACTATGAGGTTGATCCATGCAGGGTTACTCACAGTGAAGCTGTTATTATCAAAGACGAAGTCATGATTAAACTGTCATAATCTGGGTGCGATCAGTGGTTATGAAAAGGTCGACGGGATAGGTAGGTACATATATTGGTCTGATAATATGAAGTGAGGTTGCGAAATTATAGAAGCTCTGTTACTATCCAAGCCGTTATTTTCCTCTCGACAAATGAGGATCGTCGTCCATCACAGTAGTGAAAGGACCAATTACATATAATTATGTATTAGTGACAGCCTTCGTGGCGTAGCGGTAGCGAACGCGGCCGCTGCGCGAGAAGGCGCGGGTTCGATCCCCGTGCAAATATTTATATGCATGAATATGAATATTTGCATTGGTCTGGCCGTGCCTCGGAAAGCACGTTAAGCCGCTGGTCCCGGTTGCTATACGAACATCTAATGGCAGTCGTTACAGGTTGTTGGAGTCCTTAAAAGTCCTGAAGCTGCAATGCTTCGATATCGCCTTCGGGTTGCGGAGGTCAGACGGCAGTCGCTTCACGGAAAATATCGAAGTTTAGCCAAAATCAGCAGTTAGACCGGTAAAGCGGACCCCAGACTCCAAAGCTGAAAAAGCTTCGGATGCGACTGGGATTAATGCTGAGATGATGATGATGATGATTAGTGTCAGGTTCCAGTATAGCTACATGTAGGTGAATACCCGTATTTTATATATACTACCTATCTGACTTCTTCTTTCGCGCTTCTAACAACGAGTGTCAAAGATCCACCAATGACAGCCGAAACCATCAGTTTAACGCGCTTTTCGAGGCATGGAAGGGTCTCGATATGTACCTAAAGATGGTCACCCAACCACAGATCAACCGCGGCAAACGTAGCTTAACCTGGTCGAGAAACCTGTGGGGCTATTAATATTTAGCCACGCGTAAGTGCCCGTGGTTAAATATGGTGGAGGTCCATTAGAAGGACGCAAACGTATGGAAGAAATATGTCTAGGTAAAAAGCTATTGCTTAAGAGTATACAAACATTAGTCGTAAGTTTAAAATGAAAAGTAATCAAGTTTACTTGGGAAGTTATATACATGCAAGTTGCAAGGTGCAAGGTAAACTCTGCTTGCGAGTTGCAGGCTCTGTGTGACGTCAGTATGACGCGTACGCCACGCTACAGAGGCGTAGAGTAGCCAGCCTTTCGGTGTTCTACAGGATGCATTCTGGTGTGTGTGCGAGAGAATTGCATGATTTAATTCCCCCATCTCCGTTCCACCATCGGACGACCCGTCGTACGGCGAGTTTCGACCTTTACGTTGTTAACACCACTACGATCCGGACGAAGCGTTTCGCCTCCTCCTTTATACTGCGTACATCGAGGGACTGGAACAATTTGCCAGTGGCGGTGTTTCCGTCGGACTACAATTTGAGTGTCTTCAAGGCTAGAGTGAATAGGCTCTTAATAAACTACTGCGTTTTACTATCAACGATTGCGTCACTGCTTACCATCAGGCGGGACTGTGGTCAAGCGCTAGCTTATAAAACATTAAAAAAAAATGACGTTGAGACAGTTTTTGTATGAAAAAACTGTCGAAATTTCAGATGATCAGATGATTAAAAAATCATCCCTCTCATTTTTTTCACCTCCCGGGGAAGTAAATTCGTCGTATTTTTATGTATTTTATTGTGTGTACATAAATAATAAAATAAATAAATAAATACATATGTTAGAGTAGATTAATATGACATAATTAATTATAGTACACTATAACACACTTTCCTAGTCTTTGGCCATAAATAATGGCAGATAAAAAGCTTTAGCAAGAGAGCGAACATTAGACTAGAGACTACGCTCTAAAAACCAAACTTTCTATAACTCAAAGTACTGTACCATACCACAGCCGCGAACTGTTCCACTGAATGTAAAGCGTAACTACTTCCCACTTTGCAGCGTCACGGCTAAACTCGTCCGCGCTAAGTCAATACTAAAACACATAGGCAGAACTAATTCACACAGAAGTTATTCTGTGAATTATTTCACCGCAGCGCAACCTACAATCCGCAAAAGGGTTCCGACAGTGGCAATTAAGAGCGGCGGCCTCTCGCAACATATGGTGGCCACACAAAAATGTAAGTAAATAGGCCACACTTACCCACACTGGCACGCACTGTGAGAATATTTGCCAGGGAAAATACCCGACCAAGTTTTATTGAACACAGTTGGCGCGCGTTTTGTAAGTTTTGCCAGGGTATTGCTAAGATTTTTGACGTGTTCATTTACCTACTACATATTATCATGTAAAATACAGGTTTCAGGATGAACATATTGTGATGATCTGACTTTAATAATGAACAGTCAGCGTCGTGGTTCAGTAGTAACAGCCCCGATTTTTGAGATGTAAGTAAGTCGTGGATTTGAACCCAGGCAGATATTTTAATCTGGACAGGTAATTGTATCATCGGTGCTCTTTAATCGGTAAGGGATAATTTCGTAAAAAATCTGTATCTACTATTATGTTACAGTACCAATCATTGGTAAGCATGTCAAATGTATGATTTATAAAAAAAAATGCACCACCGCGCACCGGTCCCTTATGATAGATTGCAGCTCCAGGCCGTTCTTCTCTTCCCACAACTGGGATCCCTGGTTAATAATGGATGTTACAAAAAAAAAAAAAAATTAAAAGCTAGAATTCTTACTAATATTATAAATCGGAAAGTGAGTTTGTTTGTTTGTTTGTTCCGCTTTCACGCCGTAACTACTGAACCGATTGCTTTGAAATTTTGAAGACTTTAAATTAGAAGCCCGGATTAAATAATAGGGTAGGTACTTTTTATCACGGAATAATTTGATATTCGCGAGGGAACACCACGCGGGCGTAGCCGTGGGCGGAAAGCTAGTAAGCAATAAAAAGTAATATATAGCAGTATAACAATATTTAGATTGTTATGATTTTAATTTTAAATATATTTTTTATCTCGATTATGCAGACTGTAATTTAAAATATAAGCAAACAAACGAAAACTATAAACCTACGAATAAAAGCTACACAAAGTTGATGTACCTCCAAAACGGTTCAGTACATTACCTTATATAACACGTTTGTATGCTAATTTTATTCCCAAAATCCGGTCTGATGGAAAACGGTCCCTCCAAGTAGGTATTATCAGACAGGGCAGACCCAGGCGAAGTTTTGGGTCGATTTGATAACACACCCCAAATACGGCACCCACTGAGTCCATTACCTTATCATACAAACGAAATTATCCGAATGTAGTATTTACATAATAGTGTTTCGTTAAATCTCTTGGATATTTTCTCTCTGCTTGAACTCGTATAGGCATCAGTAGAAAGATTACGATTTCAGTAATGTAAAGTCATCAAATTGAGTGGAGGATAACAGTTAAGTAATTGAGGTCGTTTGTATTAATGTCCGGGCACAAGCTGGATTATATCCCCACTCGCAATTCAAATCTTTTCATCAAATTCCCGTTACGGGATCCTTTTTTAATATTCTAAATATGCTTATACATAAAGGTACCTAAAGAATTTGTTATTAATTCGGCGTACATTTTGCCGAGGCTAGTAAAGCGATACGGTTGGCTTTGTAAAGGTATATAATAGAAGATTATCCCGTCTTGAGAGCCATTAATTACAGGTTTGGAAACTTACACCGATCTCGAGGGATTACATACGTGAGATAGGTTATGGTGATGGGAACAGTGGTCGACTTGCTTATCTATACGTGTGTAACTTACATGGGTTTAACGGTACTGCTTTTTTTATCAATATCTACGCGACACAAGAGAGAAAATAATGTTAATATTCCGATATTCGTATCTAACTTTTGATCCTCTGAAATCAGCTTATCAAGTAATTCAATGCATATACGAACAGGTACTTAAGTATTTATTAGGTATACAATACGTATATAAACGTATACACCAGGAAGAAGAATCGAGAGTAATTCCATTGCCGTATTAAAACGAATGAGAAATTGGATTATTTTTAGGAGACAATTGTCTAGCATATTCTACGATAGTTATTTGATAATACTAAAATGAATGCGTATCGAGTCAATGGGCATTGACAGCCCTAGGGGACTACGAAAGAACTTTTATAGATGTGTTGATTATGATCTGAAGATCTACCCGCCGTGCATCGTATAGAAGGTTACAGAATTATTTGCAAATACGGCTGTCTTAACTAAAGGAGTGTTGTTGGTTACCGGCAGGTGTGGATAGGATTAGTATGCAATCAAACACAGAGTTACCTACTCCTTGTTGAAAGAGTCAATGAATTTAGACCTTCCTTTTAATACTTATTACGTACGGTATATGTACAAATATGATACTATTCTAACACAGACGTGATATAACTAACCTATGTAGTGTCCATGACATACGTAACATCGCACCACCAAGGGACGGCTTATTATCTTACAATTTGTAAAGTAAAAAGTTACAAATTTCTGCTTCAATAAATAAGTATTACCTAGTTACAACAACGTCCTAAAGAAACAATTAAGAATTTAGGCCAGGCTTATAACAAGTCTGAAATTATGAAGACATCCGACGTAATCAATCTTTGTCTTGTAACAAAATTAATAGGGATTAAGTCTCTAATACCCAGACTTTGCAAGATGTAATTAAACTGTTTTCAATATTATGGGAACTTGTACAATCAATTTTATTTGATACCTTTGACACAAAATACCGGGATTTATTGAAGTCTGATTAAGGACACGTAAGACAATAATAATGATACCTAATCTCCACCATCATCACGCTTAGAGAAGTCTACCTTAGGACACCTCGCCAATCCTTTAAATTCGTTTTTGAGTAAATTGCATCCTGCGAAGATCGTCGTTCTACCTTAATTTAATTGATTCACTGTCTCCACTCTCAGATCAACCCTAACGGTCAGCATTCTACGGCTAAAATAGCTGGCCAATTGTCACTTCGGACGACGCGCATACACGGCTCTTTACAAAACCAAACTTCGTCATCATCATCTACAACCTTTTATCGTCCCACTGTTGGGCTCAGGACTCCTCTCAGAGAAGGATTGAGCGTAATCACCACGCTAGCTCAATGCGGGTTGGCAATTTCAGACTTAAAGTCCAGGTTTCCTCAAGATGTTTTCCTTCACCTTCAGTCATTGGTGTCCAAGATATACTTAGAAAGTACATATAACTTTAGAATATGAAAGTACATGTAACTTACATTGGTACTTGCCTGACCTGGAATCGAACCCGCGCACTCATACTTGAGAGGCTGGTGTTTTAACCACTAGGCCCCCACGACTAACCAAACATGAAAACTACTAAACTAATAAATATATATGACGAAATTATTGGATTCTGAGATCTGAACAACGGAACCTTAAGAAAGGTCTTAAGTAAAATCATAGTGTGAATCTAGTGCTTTGCGATTTTGCTATACCACTTATGACTGTATCCTAAACTCGCGGCCACGGCCATAAGTGGTATAGCAAAATAACCAGTATGGTAGGCGGGTATGTAGATCTTTTGTTTTTTCTGGGTGGAAATCCTCATAGGATGTCCGCTGCCCTGGGGTAGGCGACGGCGTGTGTCAGACTTTTACTGACTAAAACCACCCCGGTGTCTCTTCTATTACGAGCGCGCGTGGAGCCGTGGGAGTCCAAAATTCTTCCACGGCGCAGGTATGTAGATTTGACTCAACTTATCGTTATGAGATTATACAATATGCCTACATTATATAATATAATAGTTCTATTCATAGAAAAAAGTATTTTCATAAAGTTTGCGCAGTTTCCAAATCTGTATTCGAATATACTTTATTTTCAAAGAAAAATATAGAAGATTTGAAAGTTTTATGAAAATTTTATTTCATGAAATACAGGTTCTGTAGTGGTGGGCTTGTGGTCGGCTTTGCTTTTATGTTTTTAATACGCGTGCTGCTGTGAAAAGCGCCATTCAAAGCTCACGAAATTCGGTTTCCCGGATTCCTGGAACCTTTTTCGTAAGGTACACAAGGCAAGCCCAGGTTCTCACGGGAGTATTAACAGGCCGGTCGTGTTTGTGTGCAATCAAATATAAGTTTATGGAAAAATAACTTTAATTGCTACACAATAAAGAACAGTTTACACTAAAACTTCTAATATTTATGTAACTTTCTCCAAGAGTGCCAGTCACTCTAAATTTAACTAAACTACTGTAACTTTAAACATGATTGCTTCATGCACACGTATTTACGTTAGCTTTAGATTCTCGGCCGCCACAGATGCATCGTATCAAGTGGCACCCGATCCCAATTCTCGTCTCTGTAGTCTGTGGAAGATGACGCTGTAATTAGATCTGCAACGTTTCCAAGCTTATAGGGTTATCAACGACGAGCTCGTCCAGTCGTAATTATATGAGAACAAGAAAGAAAAGAAAAGTTAGAAGATATAATAGAGAAATCAGTTATTTTATCTGAGACTATCTTTTTCCCGCGCATTCGTTTGCGCGGAAGTCTTAAAATACAAAATATGTTTAAATCATAGCCACAATTTTTTTAAAAATTCTCGGCCATCGCGTTGCATAGCATTACCTACCTCCGGTATTAATTATTTTTTTAAACATTGTTTACATTCCTGAATTTTTATATACAACGTTATTTTTATTTAAGCGACACCTGAATATGAATATAGATGTGAATAATGAATATAGTTTGTTCAGAATAAGCAACTGAATCGATTCCAATCATTTTTACACCATGTTATATTTTTTCACAAATACATTTAGAAGTTGTTGCAGTGTGGTTACAGAGCGCGCTTACGCGGTCGCATACCGGCGCTCAGCTGACGCCACAGGTCATTGCACCCGGCTCACTCGCCTGAACTGATCGTGAAACATATTTTTGTTGTGATAACCAAGTAGGATAACAAGCTCATAACTTTGTCGTTATTCGAGATATCTTTTTGAAAAATTGTATTTAGATCCTTTACCCTTTACTTAAAAATACTGGTGACGTGTTTCGGGTTTCGCATAAACAAAACAGAATGTTGTGTACATAAGTAAAATGACATTCCCTTAGTTTGTAAAGCGTTCAATTATATTAATTCAAGGGAATGTGAATCCGTAGAAGAACGAGAGTAACCGACATAGCCCGAAGAATTGCAACACTTAAGTGGCAGTGGGCTGGACACATTGCCCGTAGGACCGATGCCCGATGGGGCCGACGGGTTCTCGAGTGGCGACCACGCACCGGAAGACGTAGCGTGGGTAGGCCCCCGACAAGGTGGACTGACGACCTGGTGAAGGTCGCGGGAAACCGCTGGATGCAGGAGGCGCAAGACCGGTCGTCGTGGAGAACCTTGGGGGAGGCCTATGTCCAGCAGTGGACGTCTTTCGGTTGAAATGATGATGATGAAGGGAATGTGAGGAGTATGTGAGTCATTTTACTATTGTATTTTTTCTTTTTAGATATTTTTTGTCTCTGTTCTGTTGGTTTTTTTTTTTTGATGGAGGTTATAGACAGTATAATTCCACTCAATCTGTGTGGTTCTCTCCTCAAAAGACAATTTCAGACACCAATCTAAATGGTCCTCAATGATTATGTCGGTATTTTAATTTTATATACATTTTAACATTCATGAATTTTATTATACTATAAGTAAAATGACATTACGCTCAATCCTTCTCTGTACGAGAGGAGACTGGTGCCCAGCAGTGAGACGATAAAAGGTTGATGATGATGGTGATGATGAAAATGACATTTGCTTACTTTGTTATATCATGTATGACGTATGTGTAAAGTACTTTTTCAAACCAACTTACAAGATAAAATTATAAAATAAATATATTTATACCGACCCCAACGTGGCTTCCAGTCTTACCAGATGCAGCGGAAATCCAATATTTTACATGAAACGACCGCCTAACAGACATCCACAACCCACTTTTTTAATTAATGTCTACCCCCCAAAAAAAATACAATTTGCTTTTGATAATCATACAACTGGAGGAAATTTGCAAATTATATTGACTGAGGTCTATTTTAACAGATATGTAATTATCATGAGCTTCATGGCCCAATGTATGGCCAAACAATCATGGGTTTGATCTAAGATAGGCGATTTACCCAAAAAATTAATCACCAAAACGGTGAAGGAAAACATCGTGAGAAAACCAGCATCTCGTAGAACTAAAAATTCGAGGACATTTGAAATCTACTAACTCATCGATTTATAGCCCAGTTCTCGATGAGAGGACGCCTGTGTCCCAGCTATGAGAAAATTATAGGCTGAAAGGCGTACTCACAGTCACTATTTGTTTACATTGTCATAGTTTGTACTAAAGCAGACAGCCTCCGTGGCGTAGCGGTAGCGGACGCGGCCGCTGCGCAAGGTGGCGCGGGTTCGATCCCCGCACAGTGCAAGTATTTGTATGCATGAATATGAATATTTGCACTGGTCTGGTCGTGCCTCGAAAGCACGTTAAGCCGTTGGTCCCAGTTGCCATACGAACATCTAATGGCAGTCGTTACGGGTCGTTGGAGCCCTCAAAAGTCCAACAATTGGTCTAACTGCAATGCTTCGATGTCGCCTTCGGGTTGTGGAGGTCAGACGGCAGTCGCTTCACGGAAAATGTCGAAGGTTAGCCATATCAGCAGTTGGACTGGTAAAGCAGACCAAAGCTGAAAAGGCTTCGGATGCGACTGGGATTAACGCTGGGATGATGATGAGTTTGTACTAAAGCATTACGTAATACTGTATTTTCCGTTTTGCATGATGGTCATTCGTTTGCCAGCCCTACCTGCGGTGCGATGCCGTTCAATCCAGCAACTCTCAATCAATTTGTCGTCCTTTATACCTTTTACTATCCACTCGGTATATTTTTAATATAAAAATCCTATTAAGAGCTTTTACATAGATATTAATTTTAGAATAACGCTCCTACATCTTGCTTTAGAAAATAAATACACTCGCAGTAGAATTTTGTCGTAATGATGATTTTGGTCTTTAAATAGTATACCTATAGATCGATGTATTTCTCTTCGCCGTGTAATTTCTCAAGCCGTGTCATTTAATTGCTATATCAGTGAATACCGATTTCTTAAATCTACATATTATATCAAGCGCACAAAGTATTGCATGCCAAAACTAGATTACCCTGTGTCTCAAGCAAATATTTTCAATTGTTTTTTTTTTCCTTAAGCTTTATCATATCATTTTCATATTGACAGAATCCCGATTACTTCAGTACTATAATAGCAGATAGTTTCATTCACTTCCAGCTTATTTTATTTTACCTAATTATTCATTTCAATATTGCGACGATATTGTTATTATTATGAATTATCCTTATCGTCTATGTGTATATTATTGCTGTTTATGTCCCTAAAATAAATAATTAAAATAAAATTTCTGTTTCATTACACCTCAGAGAGTAGACGAACGACTGTGAACAGTTACATAATCGCACTACTGAACTAAGTAGTGCGATTATGTAACTGTTCACAGTGAATAAGGAAAGAGTGGAGTGAGTTTTATTAAAACTAATACTACGGATTGATACTACGGCCACTCTGAGCTCACTTCACCTAACTTTTTACAGTAAAGTTTTTAAATAATTAATCAGCTGTTCTTCTCAGAACCTCACCTTGTAAAACCTTGAGAAAAGTAAGATTCTTAATAAGAAAACTTGTGTAATGGGACATCGATAATGTCTCACAGCTTGTGTATAGATAGGTATTTTTAGCAGACGTCCCGTTCTCCGGCAGCGAGGAGATTAATTACAGAATCGGCAGTTTTAATTAGTTTTGTAATTAACAGCCGCATGGCACGCCTTCCAGGCGAACTAAAATAAATTACCATTTAATACAATCACGCTGGATTACATAGCCAAGGACGGTGCCCAGCGCTGTAAACGTTTTTAGACGACTAAATACTATATACATACTGTTCCATATTACCTACGTATACTTACGTGTGCTTCTCGTACAATATGATCCTATTAATTTAATGGATTCCGGGAACCAATTTATTGGGTTACAAATTGCGTCTTTCCGAATAAAAAAGGCTTTAGAACTGCGATGTGAATGAGTAACTTTTGTAATCCAATGCTGCTGTCGTGCTTGTAACTTAGTGATATATTGCTAGAAATATTTTTACTTTACCGAAAATCATAGAAATAATAGCCGCCCTTGAAGAACAAGTAAAATCATAGAGATAATGACCGCGCTTGAAGAAGAAGTAAAATAAAGAAACAATGTTCGTAATAATTGGATTGGAAAATAAATTGACATAAAAAAAGTAAAAGGGTACTCGATTGATCTCATCCTGCTCGAAATAGTCGTTAAGTTTTATTTCATTTAATAAATAAAAAGAGTGCGCCATATTGTCCCAAGCGTAATTCGTCACAATCGGAATTGTGACAATTCTCGGGCGAGAGCTTTGAGAAAAATTGTCGCTAACGAGCTCGCCCCCCTCCCCCTGCGCACACAAACCCCGCACCACACCCCTCTACTTTTAATCCGCACCACCCCCCTTTATCCATAGCACTTTAAAACCCTTTTGCGATTTTCCGCACGGAGGAATTATCAAGAAAAAGGGAACATTTATTCATTGTCTACCTTTTTAAATTATTTCTTATTAATCCTTAGATTAATATCTTAAGTGTCTTCGTAGCTCTATGTTGGTTTAGTAAAGAGAGGGAAAGAAATTAATATTAGATGATTGGGTTAAGGAATTACTTGAGAGTCCGACGAGTTTCAATAAATAATTACTAAAATTCATAAGGTCAAACCGGTTTTTAGAGATTAAAAATGTTATTAGATATTTAGGTTTTTACAAATAAAACTTAGCTGTGTTTTTTTAACAAGTGTAGGTAGGGGTGGTTGACCTGGAGCTGTTCCTATTGCTTAAAGTCGATGTGTCACTGGCAGTGATGACTTTCTATGAAGCAAAGCATACTACTTCAGTAATAATCAGATTGTTTAAGGTCGCATGATTATTGTTACCGATGCACGATGGTTCCAATATATTTTATATGTTTTCTTGGCAATTTCATCTCTGTTTTACATTGCAACTAGATCGAAATATGATTCAAAATCAAAACGTCACGTGACCTTATTTTTTCAACCTTTCGGCAAACGTAGCGTAGGACGCCTTTGGGCGAGATGGAGCGACGACATCAAAAAGGTGGCTGGTAGTGACTGGCGGAGAACTGCTCAGGATCTAGCTTGTTGGCGTGCCATAAAAGAGGCCTATGTCCAGCAGTGGACGAGTAGAGGCTGATGATCACGTATGATGAGTAGGTTATCTCTTAGCTCTCTCCCTCTTATCTTCAATGGTACCGTCATACCCATTACCCCTAATGTCAAAGATCTTGGTTTGCATATTGACTCAACGCTTAGCTGGCAACGTCAGGTTTCCTACGTTAGTCAAAGGGTTCACGGTACCCTGCGTTCTCTGTATCGTCTGAGGAACTTTTTACCCGTTAAAACGAAAACCATGCTTGTGCAGACTTTGATCTTCCCTATAATCGACTATGGTGACGTGTGCTACTTTGATCTGAATGCGGCTTTGCTGGATTAGCTTGATAGATTGCTCAACAATGGGATCAGGTTCATATTCAATCTCAGGAAATATGACCATGTGTCG
The DNA here is from genome assembly GCA_017933935.1 of Sesamia nonagrioides. Classification (NCBI taxonomy): domain Eukaryota; kingdom Metazoa; phylum Arthropoda; class Insecta; order Lepidoptera; family Noctuidae; genus Sesamia; species Sesamia nonagrioides. The sequence goes on along the minus strand of JADWQK010000137.1, from coordinate 304,372 downwards.
AGCTACAGGTCTGAACTGAAATGGATGCCCATTCGTCAGAGAAGAAATATGCGCGCCTTGACCACGCTTTTCTCCCTTCTTAAATTACCCACTCCTCCTTCTTATCTTGTGACTCACTTCCAATATTTGTGTTCTTCACACTCTAAGAATCTGCGGTCTTCTAACAATCTCCTCTTACTCTGTCCTTCACATACGTCTGACTTTGTTCATTCTTCATTTCACATTCAATCCATTCTTTTGTGGAATGTGCTTCCTCTTGATATCAGGATGGCCGCCAGTCGGTTTGCATTTAGGCGGAAATTGCAGAGTTATTTTCGCAACAACTAGCGTAGAGTTATGGCTACACCCCTCTCCCAAATTTTAGTTTTTTATGTATATATTATCCCTTTACACCCGACAGTATACGATAGTGCGGGTAACTTTGAAAAAATTTCAAGACCGCGCGGATTCATTTTTCTGAACGCAACCGAAGACGATTGATCGTGAGTGATGTGTACTTACGCGTAGATGCACCCGATCCGTTGAATCGGTTGCTAGTTCGTCTCAATCGGAGGTAAACGATGGCCACGTATTTTGATTCGACCTACGGCACATGTAAATATTGTTTATTATTGTTTATTGTTATATTTTGAGTATTATTATTATTTTATTTTACAATTTAAACACTAATCACATGATATACAATAAATTTTTTGTATTTTGTTTTGTAAATTAGAAATAAATTGTACCTACAATTGAAGTAACACGATCGTGGCATTTCGGTCGTAACCTTAAACATTGATTTTAACGTATTTTTATTGTTTATTGACTAAAAGATGGTATTGTGGCTAAGTAGTTGTTTGCTTTTTTATTTTAGCGCTTCCTATATCTGATTACCGTATCTTAGAACTGCTAGGCGATGGAACTGAGTCAGATATTGAAAAATTCTACGACGAAGAAGACTCAGAAATGGAGCCGCGTGTTCTCGCTGAACTTGTAGACGAGGACGAGAATTCTCAAAGTTCAAGCAATGAAATAGAACAAGAACCTCTAAGTTAGGTAACGACCCCAAATAGTACTACATCACGGCAAATTGGAAACAGGGGAAGGTCTCGTAGTACTACTTCGCAGCGAGTGCATTCAGGTAGAGGACGTTGTCGGCAAATCGGCGAAATCTACAGCAACATGGTCATGGAGACACCTGGAAGAATATTCCATTTACCGATAAGCCACATGACTATACTGTAACTGTACCTAAAACTCAGTTCTAACTCATCCGAACATCTTAATGATTATTTTAATGATGTTTTCTACGAGAATACTGCTCTGTGTACAAACTTATACCACATGCGAAAGACTGGCCAAGAATTCAAAACTACAAAAGCGGCAATAGCTAAAGTGTTTGGTGTGCATATTCTCATGGGATGCCTTCCATATCCACAAATGCCGATGTATTGGCGAGCTAACATGAAGATCGGTCTTATTGCTAACAAAATAGTTCGCGACCGGTTTATAACTTTGCGTAATGCTCTTCATGTCGTTGATCACGATCAGCCAACTACTAATGAGACCAACAATCCACTTTGGAAGGTACAACCGATAATCAAACGGATTCAGGATACCTGCAAAAAATTGGAAAGAGTTCCATCCAATAGGATGGAACTCTTTCCAGTTTCATAGATTTGTTTCGTTCCATAGATGAGCAAATGATACCCTTCACTGGCCGATGTATTAAAAAAATTTTTTTAACGACTAGCGAAGGTCTGATGCTCGATTTCGAGATTTATAGAGTCGCTGATACAATGTTGGCTGATACGCCTTTGGGTCTGAGACCTTCGGTAATACTGCATTTGACCAGAAGTGTAGGTACCTTCAGGAAGTTGTGTTTATCATTATCATTTTTTCACTACGGCACCTTTAGTGGAAGAAATATAAAGGCACAAAGGTCTTGCATGATGGAGAGATGCCATAGCCGATCGAAGATCAAATGTTCCAAGTGTGTTGTTTTTAAGTGTCTTTTTAGAAACCATAACTGTTTCCAATTTTATCATCTCAAACCATAATATTTAGTTACGTTTTCTCAATCTTTGTTAATTATTGCTATTCTTACTATATTTCAGCATAATTTTTGATCTTGTTTTTATTCCTAAATGTTAAAATAATTGATATTTTATGATTTTAAGTTTGTCAGAGGTTGATTTTGTTTATTTTGAGAATTTTATTGATTTTTTGTAAGAGAATTAGGTAAAAGTAGCTTTAGTTTACTGTTAATTGGTAAAAACTGATTAATGAAGAGGTTATTCAAATAAATAAATAATGATAAGTACCTAATTCATTGTTTTATTGAAGAAAATTTTAATTGAAAAGATAATACTCACTACTGTGAGACTAGTAGATTATACCTATGCGTCACGATCGTGAGGGCACCTTTTCAGGAAAACTGAAAACTCTGGATTTTTTTCTGCATTTTTCCTAGCTTCCTTGTACTCCTAAAAATCCGTAACATTAACTTTTTCTTGAATATTCGTAACTTTTTTTTCTCGGGTGTAAAGGGTTATAAGTATATATTTTAGTAATAGTATGTATGCATATTTAGCTTATTTAAGTATTTTTAAATAATTTTTTATTTAATTAAGCTTTTTTTTCTTTAAAATTTTCTTTCAATATAAAGCACCTACCATCTTATCTCTTCACCACCTGTGGTTGACTGGTAGAGAATGCTTAAGGCATTAAGTCCGCCTCTGTACATATCATGTGCGAAAGAATAAATAAATAAATGATGATTCCACCTAGGCTGAGAATCAACACTATTTGAAATCAGTATTTACAAAGAGGCCCCATAAGGACTGCTCTTCGCCACTTCCTAGTGTTTTCGGTGGGAAGAAGTGGCGGAACAAATTCCTCAGCAGCACAGGTGTCTTTTTAGTTAAAAAAAACCTGGCTGTATAAAATACTAGGCATAAAAAGTCATCATCATCATCATCATCTCAGCGTTAATCCCAGTCGCATCCGAAGCTTTTTTAGGTTTGGAGTCTGGGGTCCGCTTTACCAGTCTAACTGCTGATTTTGGCTAGGCATAAAAAGTAGTTAGTAATAGTAGTTATTTAATTTAATATTAGTTGCTGACATATGTCAGGTAGCCACGCCAATATAGTAGCAAAGCCAAGAAAGAGAGAAAGATACGAGAAAGAACGTATACCTAATATTAAAAACCAGCGGCCGCCAGCGATTTCGTTCGCGTGGAGTTAGTTATGCTCCGCTCCTATTGGTTGCAGCGTGATGTTATATAGACTAAAGCATTCCGGGATTAATGGACTATTCAAAACAAAAATATTTTTTTTTGATTAGCGCGTTCAAACAAACAAACAAACTCTTCAGCTTTATATATAAGTACCTAAGTATAGAGTGTAGATATTTCATCTAAATCAGCTTAAACTGAACAACGTACCTACGTAGCATAGACCACTTTGTTTATATTGTACATACAAATATACAAATCACACGTGTATCCGAAAAAGCTTCGCATCGCAAATTAAAGTTAATATGTACATATATCAAAACAAAGGCATTTATATAATAAAAGACATATCCGAATTGGGTCGAAATAGGCAAATTTGTTCGGGAGAATATGTCTTCTTTTGAATTGTGATCAGGCTCATTACCGATTTTCCATTTGAACGGGTCGGCAAAAGACGTTGAAAACTCTTATTCTTATATTGCTACAAGTATGGTACCTGGCTTTGTCTGAATAAGTTATTGTTCGCAATCGGTAAACGTTTTATGCATCGTATTGTATCTTTGCAAATGTTTATAATTTGCTGACTTTTGTTTTACACATGAAAAAATGTATTTATTTTTGCAAGAATTTTTTGAGAATCTACAAGTTCTTCCTTGGATTGGAGTAGTTTTATCATCAACAAAGGATATGATATCGTCGAGATTTATGTATAAAATATATAAAATAACATACAAAGACCTTTGTAAACAACAACAGGTTGTGGCAACTTCGTTGTCGCATGCGAACTTCGTATCACTCAAAAATCCTACGTCATACCAGTCAGAGTTACCGTGCGTCGAGCATATAAACAACGACCCGACATTAATCATCAGGCAGTTGCCTATCAGACACAACACTCATCTGTTCGAAGCATCCACCCTTCTCTATGAACGATGAGTGAACTATACCCCTTCTTCCTATATAGAATCTACAATTTAAACATAATTCATAATTTTACAAAACAAAATTGTTAAAGACACACATTTTCAGTATACATAAAGGCAGTGAAGCAAATCGACATTTCCGGAAGATAGTCATTTGAAAGTTGTTCACTTGTGAAATGATTGCGTCTTTGTGTCGTGACATTACGACTCACGACTCCATGAAATCAAAGATGCCTAACCTTTGGCCAGAAAAATAATCTGTTAAAAGGTGGAAAGGTAGGTAATTGTCCGTGGTTATTTACAGGTGGTCGGCAAGGACATCACGGACTCACGGTGCATGCCTACACAGCTTTATAGTATCTAACCTCGAATAATTTGCTCTTTACATATTATACACTAGCTGTGCCACACGGTTTCACACGCGTTTGTTTTTTATATGCCCCGCTCCTATTGGTCGCAGCGTGATTTTATATAGCCTAAAGCCTTCCTGGATTAATAGGCTATCCAACACAAAAAGATTTTTTCAAATCGGACCAGCAATTACTAAGATTAGCGCGTTCAAACAAACAAACTCATCAGCTTTATATATTAACTAGCGGCCGCCAGCGACTTCGTTCGCGTGGAATTAGTTATGCTCAGCTCCTATTGGTCGCAGCATGATGTTATGTAGCCTAAAGCCTTCCTGGATTAATGGCCTATCCAACGCAAAAAGAATTTTTCAAATCGGACCAGTAGTTTCTGAGATTAGCGCGCACAAACAAACAAACATACAAACAAACAAACTTTTCAGCTTTATATATTAGTATAGATATAAAGCTAAAGAGTTTGTTTGTTTCTTTGTGCGCGCTAATCTCAGGAACTACTGGTCCGATTTGAAAAATTCTTTTTGTACCAGTACCTGAAAGGTACCTAATTCAGCCATCGCTCACATCTAATAAAATAGTGTCGTAAAAGACACGTTCCCACTCATGTGTTCAAAACATACCTACTTAGGAGTTTAATTTGTGCACTTACCTACTGGATACAGTTTTTAAGTATAGTAAATGAGCTCATAAATATATGCAAAATAATATATGTCGGAGTCAGCGACGGCGGAGCGGTAGAGTCGACAACATCTTGGTGTGGTGGGAAGGGCTCCATTTCGTAGGTGAGTTTTGAATTAAAGCTTGGAGGGTCAAGGCTGCAATCTTGACAATCATAATTGAAATAGGGTAACCGACAGTGAACAGGTCCACGTCTCAATAGGAAGTGACCGTTCGAAAGTCTCCTCTTTCCAAAACGACTCTGTTCACGTAACGTTCAAAATAACGTCACTGCGTTCGTGGGCGTAGCCACACTGGGGCAAGCTGGGGCGCTGGCCCCACTCTGGCTATCTATAAGGTGGCTAATTAAAAAAAAAAAAAAAACGGAGAGGGGGGGGGGGTCGGTTGACTGCTGCCCCACCCTGAGCCTAAGGCTGGCTACACCACTGACTGCGTTTGTCCTACTACTATATAACTCAAATGAGCAACTCTTAACTCTTGAAAATGACACCGACAACGCACGACATAATAATTATATCGCTGGCCTCACAGAATAAACGTGCAAGAGCTCTTACACAATTCTTTTTTCTTGTATTTTTCGTTTCATTATCCTATGCAGCTCCTCTTAAGTTTTTTTTATAATTTTTTTACTCAAAATACGCCTATTATATTTGATTTGTTTATTACAGGGAAAAATCATGGAATTATATCACAAGTATAAAAGTATATGCTATTGTTAAACGCTTTTTGGGTCCCCGAGTTCATACGAATAAATGTGTACACCTAGTTGAGAAGTCTTGTACACTTCTTCGAGTTTGTATAATAGTAGCTTGCACGTTTGTTCTTGTTAATAAAGCATACAATGTTTATTTTTAACGTCTCAATGAAAGTTTGAAAATATTTTTTATTTATAATTCATTATCAACCTTTTTATCGTTCCACTGTTGGGCACAGGTCTCCTCTCATACAGAGAAGGATTGAGCGTAATCACCACGCTTGCTCAATACGGGTTGGCGATTTCAGACTTAAAGTCCAGGTTTCCTCAAGATGTTCTCCTTCACCTTCAGTCATTGGTGTCCAAGATATACTTAGAAAGTACATATAACTTTAGAAAAGTTACATTGGTACTTGCCTGGCCTGGAATCGAACCCGCACACTCATACTTGAGAGGCTGGTGTTTTAACCACTAGGCCACTACGACTTATTTATAATTAAAGTATTGCATTGGCTCCTACGGTATTTAATCAGATTGTTTATTTTAAACGAATATCCGTATAATGAAAGTTTACTGTGATCTAGTCATAGAAATTCCCAAGAATATAAAAATAAAATGGTTTTTCTTACATAGTCGTAAAACGGTTTATTCTAAAATATATCTATATATCTAATGTAATAATATATTTTTTTATCTTTAATTTGGTATAACTTGTTTAACCCTATATACTACCAAACAACAGTTACCTACCTATTCAAGTTAAATCATTTTTATTTTTTCCTGAAAAGTTGTCGTTTTTGACTTACACGTTTATTCTGTGGGGAATCGATATATTATAACGCACGTACACAACAATACAAATTTCACTCCAACTAAGATATATTTAAAGCACGCTCTCCAAGAGTAACGAGAGGACATCGACACTTAAAGTGGGAACTCGTAAACTCTCCTTTAGAAGTTGAATGCAAAAGTTTAAGAAAGTATTAAAATATGGGGTTTAACACGTAGCCTCCGAGTTAATATCGTGAAAGCCCAACTTTCCACTCGGTGAGTCGTAATTGTAATCGGCCACTTTGCCTCCATTAGTGGCCCGGTCCGTGGGACGGCAGGACGGCGAGACGCGGCCGGTGGTCGGACTACTTCGGACCGCACTTTGTCCCAGTCACGGCTGGGAACGGGTCCGATTGCCTCTGTCAATACTGTACTAATGTAAAAGCGTATTATACGCACAGATTATGTTAAGACACCACTTCATTTCGCAACCTCTTGATTAAAGGGAGGAATTAAGTAACGACCTATGATATGTTATTATTCTCTCTAATGTTAATATGACAGAACCGTAAATGAACTAACTTATGCTGCGATCTTTTAAATAATATATGAATGTTATTCAAAGTCTAAATTTTACGGGATACCCTAAATAACTTTCTTTTAACAGTCAGGCAAGTTAATATCTCTTGGGTCGTTACCTGCATTACCGTAAGGTTTATTGCCGAATCGTGCGCGCCATTTACCCTTTAGTGAAGGCTAACAACTTCACTACTTTTACTTTTACTGCCGTTAACTGTTTACGCAAATAAAAACGGATATAATGTTTTTCTGAGGTAAAATAAAAACACATATAGAGCTACGCGGAAGCTACGAGATTACTACGCTTCGTAGTACTTCGTAGCTTCGTAGCGCATAATATTGCGTGTAACCGTTGTATGGTGTAAAGACCCCGTTTTGATAGGTATCCACAACATAATATTTGGATCGCAGAAAGCATATAGATGGGATAATTTGGTCCCAAACTGCTCAAGTTGCCACCGGCTGTCGTTAGGTGCCATGGGGAGACAATTAACTACAGATAGGTCCCAGAGGTCAATGTTATATGGTACTCACTAGTATAATACGTTATCAGACCTTTGCCTGGCGAAAGAGGACGAAAGTATAAAAGGTTTTATTCGTGATGATGTGACATTCTAACCAACGACTAATTACAGATTTTTTTTGTAGTAAAAATAAGCGCTTCCTCTTAGAGAAAGGAAACTTGTGTCCGTTGGGACACAAGTTTCCTTTCTCTTTCCAGTCCCACTGTTGAGTGGGACTGGAATGGAAAAAAAACATTCCTGGTAGCGAAAGTTAAAGTGGTAATAATAACAATGTGTCCTAGTAAAACGAGCGAACATAACAACGAGATAAGAACGTACAAGAATATTAACAATTCTTGCCGAGCACACAATTTATAAAGGACTGCACACATCAGTATGGCACGCTACGCAGAGCATAACACGACGCGTTGCGGCGCGCCGCTCACAACACCGCATATTACTTATGTGACCTTAAGGTGCACACACACTTCACAGATATAATGTCTGGCAAGGTATAACGGTCACAGAGGTCCTTATCCAAAACTGAAACAAGAACAAGTAGTCTTTGTACATTTAAGACGCTATGAAGCATGCCTCAAATGGGATACCATGTATGACAAAATTATTAGGTACTAGTATTTTTTATTTTATTTTATAAATTAGTGTTTGACCGCAATCCCCCCTGATGGTAAACAGTGATGCAATCGTTGATGCTAAAGCGCGCTAGTTTATTAAGAGCCTATTCACTCTACGCCTTGAAGACACTTAAATTGAAGTCAGACGGAATCACCGCCGCAAGTAAATTGATAAAGGTTGTTTATTGTATTTATTTCTCAGTATTGAGGATAATGAAGTCTTGCATTGCATCTAGAATAGAGTATTTGACTAAAAAAAAACTAATTACTCCGTCAGTCAGATTTCCAAAAACATACTAGACAAGTATCTTTTCTTTTTCATATAAACAAAAAATTAAGACGACACCGTGCGACACATTTTAGCGAGCAGTGACGTCACCAGCCACCACTCCTGATCTTTGATGCCTTTTATATTTGTCAATTTTTATTGATTTGATAACGTATCCAATATTTTTCTATAATCTGAATGACGGACTAAATAGAATCAATTTTTTTTACCCATGATATATCCCTATTACTTACTTCTTAATAAAAAGGTGTAGAAATGAAAAGCTAGTTAAGATATAACAAAAATGCTTAATCTATGATATGAAAATATTAAATTTATATGTCGTGGATAACGATATCATTTTAATAAAAGTTGCTAGTTTGATTTATCTGGTAGTGGGGCAAACACTTTGACGTTATTTTGTAATGGTAATATGGACTATGGTAATATGGTAATATGGACAGCGTGGTTTTGGAAAGAGGGGATTGTCGAACGGTCACTTCGGATTGAGACGCAGACCAGAGCCCTTCTATTCAGCAAAACTCTCGGTTTGCCTATTTAAATTATTATTGCTAAGTTTGAAAGGTATGTCGCAGATAGCGACACAGGTATATTTACACTTCGTGCTTTAATTCAAAACTCACCTACGAAATGGAGTCCTTACCACCACACCAAGATAGTGACGATCCCATCGCTCCGCCGTCGCTGACGTCATTATATTTATTAGAATTCAAAATTTAAATAAAGAATCATGATATCAAAGAATCTATACTTCTATACTAATATGTAAAGCTGAAGAGTTTGTTTGTTTGAACGCGCTAATCTCAGGACCTACTGGTCCGATTTAAAAAATATATTTTGCTTTGGATAGCCCATTAATCGAGAAAGGCTTTAGGCTATATAACATCACGCTGCGACTAATAGGAGCAGAGCATAACTAACTCCACGCGAACGAAGTCGCTGGCGCCCGCTAATAAATTAGAATATCAAAATAAAAATTACAATATTTAATGTAAACATTTATATTACAATGTGAAAAGTCGTCATTTGTTTAGCCTTTTCCCAACTACATATGTTGGGGTCGGCTTCTAGTATAACCGAATGCAGCTAAATATCAATATTTTACATGGCACGATTACCTATCCGACCTCCAATATCACAGTTATCAGGTAATAATATACCCCTTGGTTACTAGTTATCAGTCTTTAGGGTTTCTGACTCCCTGTAACGACTGATCCACTCTATCAAGCATTTAAGCACTGCATATTTTTTTCCAAAATTTGATTCATGGCCACTTATATATATTTTTTAGCGGTACAGTATATTCCCGCAATAATTAGCCCGAACCTGTTCATCAGAATGTACACACTTATGCACGAAGACGCATATTACCATCACGTCCGATGTCAACATAAAACCCTTTCCGTACACATGCAGGCGTACCTTAAGGCGTAGGCCACACGGGAGGAACGTGAAACAAGACCGCGATTTCAACACGGCTAGGACAAGATGCGAATGTGACTTTTAAAATACTATCTTCGGCTCTTTATTTTGAGGGCAGCAGCGGTAGTGGCCGGTTGTGAACACTTATATTTTGAGTTTGGCGATAACCCGCATCATCTCCAGAATCACCTGTACCTGAGCAGTGTCTGCATCCGCAGAACGCAGGATACAAGCGACGCGTCTGCTTTTAACCTAATATGATATAAATAACTAATACAATGTTTTTTTAATTACATTAATAATAACATGCCTGTCAACATGTAAGCAAAAAATTATCTTCCTTTTACAAAATGTAAAAAAAAAATCAACAAAAAGAAAATGATCATAACAACGTAGTAACACTAAATATTTTGATTGCTTGCTTTCTATATGTTGTGTGTCCGATCAAGTTAATACATGAATAGTAATGATGTTACAGGGGATTACTATGACATTGTTAAACAATCATATTTCCAGTGTCAAAAAAGACGGAGCTATATAGGATGAATAGCTCTATCCCTTTTTCACAACAGTTTAATGACGGTTTTAACACGTCAAAGTGAGGCCCCAAGCCACGTCCTCGTTTTGTGTCTCCTGTGTGTGGCCCGCGCCTTATATCGTTGTGTCACTGAGCGTGCTCGCGTGTGTAATTGCGATAATATCTGTGCTCATCCAGCCTGCATATTATTTCCCGGCAGTGCAAAGCCCAACGCATATTTTATTGCTTAGAGAAATTGTGCATGAGATAACCGAGTGCCTTTCTTGGAAGCTATTTATGAAGAACATAGAGATTTTTTTTATTATAAAGTTGTAAAAATAACTAGTGCTGTTCGTGTGTTTATTTTTTTTCTTTTCATCTTACAGTGAGAATAAGAAAAATATACCCAATTAAAGAATTAAAAATACGTCCTATCAGAATCCTCCTTTTTAACGCTGGGTGAAAAACTGGAAGACACTTTCGGTCCCATCACCCACTAAATGTTCCATGTAATTTCTCCTTGAAATTTCAAACTTTTAGATCAGTATGTATTACAGCGTCGCTTTAAGCTTAAAAGCTTTGAAAAATTATATATATTAGTCATATATTACAACGCTATAGGTACTCAGACGTTCATGGGCCATGGGCAATTTTTTTATTATTTTTCATTCCATTCCATCATTTCTCAACTCCGTGATATGTAAAGCGAAAAAAAATATGAAAAGCAATACTGCAGTTTATCCCAATACGTATTTTGCACACATCCAACTCTATTTATTTAGTTTGCTTGCCAACTCGAGTACGAGTAGTTTTTTTTAGTTTTAGGTCATCTATTTTCATACCCAACAGTAAAAAGTTTCGAACGTTAACATAAAAATAAATGATTTTTAATGAAAAACCATGAAATAATAAACTAGCGCAAACAATCTCTTAAAATAACCGCTCGTCCGTTTAGACCAACAAAACTGTTATATTTTTTATCAGTAACAAAAATCCAGCTTGGTCGAACACTTCAATATCCATTACCGCATGACAGGCAGTGCAGTGCTGTGCAAACAGCTGCGACAGCGCTGTGTCAGTGCTGCAGCGGTGCAAGACAGCGGCTTATGGACCGCTCACTTCTCGCTGTAGAATGTGGGCATTATAAGACCGTTATTATCATTTTATGCTGCCATTGTCTGTGATATGCTCTACATCTGCAATTTTGAACATGAATAGTAGCGTTGTTTTGCTGTTGTTTTTGTTGCGTTTGACAGCTCGCTCTAAGGTATACAAATACAATAAATGTGGTTATATTGCAATGTTTTTGTATATTTTTGTATGAACGCAAAAGATATTATGAGACCTTCGTATAAAATTTCGCTGTAAATAATCAAAGCAAGTCACTCAAACAAATGGCGACCTTTCCGCCTTTCATAGCTACGCAATATAGGTAAGTCTCTCCGCTATTAATTTTGCACCACAACTCCACAGCTTATGAGCTCTCAACCGAGCTCAGCTAAAATAATTAACAATGTCTCGATTATTGTGATTCAGTCTTCATTATTTTCAGCTGAAGCACGCTTTCTTCTTCAGCTTAAAGAATTCCGCTGCTAGACAAAAGCCTCCCCCGAGTCTTTCCATGATGGCCGGTCTTGTGCTGCACGCATCCATCGGCTTCCCGCGACCTTCACCAAGTCATCGGTCCATCTTGTTGGGGGGCCTACTTACGCTGCGTCTTCCGGTACGTGGCCGCCACTCCAGAACCTTACTGCCCCATCGGCCATGGGTTCTACGAGCCATATACCCCGCCTACTGCCACTTAATTTTAGTGACTCGAAGAGCTATGTCGGTGCCTTTGGTTCTTCTGCGAATCTCCTCATTCCTGATTCGATCGCGCAGAGAAACTCCGAGCATAGGTCTTTCCATCGCCCTTTGTGTGACTGAGCCTTAGTATGAGGCTTAGTATGGGTATTATTTTACAATAATACTTTTAATTTAATACTTTGACGTAACTCTGTGTAAAAAGTAAATAATAATTATTAATAAAATGATTTTTTAACCGCAAAACATATTCATAATTATACATATTTCGCTGTTTACAATCAATTTCGTATAACTCTCTCATATGTCCACCATAGGAGACATCTCTGTACCTCAACTTGATTTCGATGACAGGGTTTCAGTGCACTATCAGATTCAAAACAGCTACATAGACCTGCGAAATCTGCACACGTGGAATTTGTGAAGCCAATTCAAGTTGTTCTTCTAATATAATTGAAGTACCAAACGTTATACCCAATTTAAACTCGATAAGACCTGTGGAAGACGCTCAAATTAATTAGATAAGATGTGTTAATCATCAAAAGGTCGACGGAATGTTCTTAAATCATCGCTAAGAACATACTCGATGAAATCGCCTCGCAAACAAAAAGGTTCAGCCGAATAACTACAATGGTGAAAGCACACTCAGATACACAGGTCAATCCAGTAAAAGTATATTGTAATAAAGTGTTTCCTATCTCAGTGCCCTCACGCACCTAGCTGCCATAGGAGACGCCCCCTGGTCGGGAGACTTCGAACTCCCGGTCACAGTAGGCGCGGGCTTGCGGGCAGCTCGCCGCGCGCCGCTCGCAAGGCTCAGGTCCGGTTCGTCGACGCGTGTTCCACGTGCTCCTCAAAGAGATGTCAGCACATCGTGACGGGGTCCACGAAGACTGATGCCTGCCAGGGCCGCAGCTTGTTCGAAAGAGATGTCGTGGCGCAAGTGAAGGAACACGGATTTTAACATCTCCCTCATTGGTTAGAATGTATATCAATGTCACAATTATTGAGTTTTTTCCAAATTATTTTCAATTGAAGTACACATTACAAAATAAGAAATTACTAGCTGCGCATCACGGTTTCACCCGCGTAAGTTTCAATCATCATCATCATCTCAGCATTAATCATCATCAACCTTTTTATCGTCCCACTGCTGGGCACAGGTCTCCTCTCATACAGAGAAGGACAGAGCGTAATCACCACGCTTGCTCAATGCGGGTTGGCTCAGCATTAATACCAGTCGCATAAGGAGCTTTTTACCTTTGGAGTCTGGGGTCCGCTTCACCAGTCTAACTGCTGATTTGGCTAAACTTCGATATTTTCCGTGAAGCGACTGTCGTCTGACCTCCACAACCCGAAGGCGATACCCGCGTAAATATTGATACCGTGGGATACATATCATCCTATGTGTTGTTTCTGATTATAAACCATCTGTGTGCCAAATTTAATTCAGAGCCATCATTTCATCCATGTATACACGTATTCCCACAAACTTTTTCATTTATAGTTTAAATCAAACAATCAGCATTGCCATCCCACGTGCTGCCAGCCTTTTTGGCACTTATCCTACTGACAGCGATGTGGTCGAATTTTTAGATGCTCAATGAGCTACATTATTCTTATTTTTTTTTACTTGTGTGTGTGTACTGAATATAGTTTGTTCAGAATGCGTTTCACCGTTTTGCGCTCGCCCGCCGGTACGGACCTTTGACCATATTTTTGTTGCCAACCACCAAGCTCTTAGCTTGGTGGTTTTTCATGATATCTTTTTGAAATTTTGTATATAGAATCTTTACTTAAAAATACTGTACACGTGTTTCGGGTTTCGCATAAACAATAAATAATGTTGTATAGATATTTTAGTTTTAACTAATAATAATCCCCTTTGTTCATAAAAGTTGTTTAAAGTTAACTAGTGATTAGTGACTATTTAATCATAAATTTTTGACGTTTTAACGTCACTTTACTTTAGTTATCGTATATAATTAAACCCCTTAAATACTATACTACTTACTTTATATATGTACTGCTGTTTATTCATAAATGATAATTAAAGTTAAGAGCCGTGCAGACGTCAAAAATGTATGGTTAAACAATCGCTAATCACCAGTTAACTTAGGCAACTTTTATGAATGAGGGGAATGTGTACATAAATATTTATAATATTAGTAGGCAGTTAGAAGTATTTTGATAACAACAATTACTTTACCACCATTGCTGTCATTAGAATTTTTTATCAGAAACAAACAATCAGCTTTACTGTTTGAGTCGTTCACCAGTTAACGTCGTACAACTGGATCAAATAATGTTCATTAATCTCACACCGTTAAAATATCTTTTATTCATAGAAAATATGACGTCAGTATTCAGAAATTATTTATTTTTAAAAAGACGTACTCGTATTATTGTACTCTTCTGGGTATTTAGAGAAGCATTCAATATTTCACTTACTGCTGTCACTAACTTTGCACTAGAACATATACGTCAAATTCATTATTTTAAAATTGTATATTTCCTTTTGCCTACCTTATTCTCCATTTATTTATTGATATCATCTTTATATAACTCCAAAAGATTTTACAGACTTTTGTAACACTTTGATGCGTTTTACAAATATTTTGATGACGAAGTTTATTACCGAAAAATGTTGAAAGCACAAAAAGTTTTAACATATAGAGGAGTGTTATTTTGTTGTTTTATAATAATTTTTTACACTTCATTTCGTTTGCCCAACAATATTGGCAGTACGGGATGGATTATTACCATAATAGCATTGTACTGTAATAGCATGTCTCACACCCGCTATATTCTCCAATATTTTGTCTTGTATTGTATTTTGTTTGTGGTTTCTGAGCAACTGAAAGCAATCATGCGATCAATAGATAGTGAAGCGATGAAAAAAAATTCTGGTAATGAAGAAGATTGGTCCAGTATTATAGCCGTCAACCACAACAGGTTAAATAAATGGTTAAAAGCATACGAAACTATGCACAACAGTTCTAACTTATGTAATTCAATTTTTAGCGTTCAGGTGAGTTTATAATTGAAATACTTTTTTTATAATTATATGAATGTGGGCTTGATTGCGATCTCACCTGGTGGTAAGCAGTAATGCCGTTGTTCATGGTATTGCGCACGTGTTTATTATGTGCCTATTCATTCTAGCCTTGAAGATACTTACTTAATTTATAATCAAACTGGAAGACTGGTGCAGGCAATTTGTTCCCGTCCTTCGATGTACGTGGTACAAACGTTTTTTTTTCGCCACCTATCTTAAACTTTAGGTTTTTAGTTTTTGTAAAGCATTTTAATATTTAAAATATCTGTTCGATTAGTTTCAGTTGACGATCATGCTTATGATGGTGACCGTATACTACATAATTTGTATGTATACCATGATTTTAATAGCAGTTGGGGTACGTATAAACTCGATTCTTTAGAATACAATTTTGAGATAAACATATTTGATGAATATACCTAAATGTACTCAAAAAGCAATTTATAGTCAAGGATTTTGTTATGAAAAAGAAGTTTCTCAATGACGACGGCTTTTTTTTCGTAATATTTATTTTACAGTAGATCTCTTCTACTTAGCCTTTTCCAATGTTGGGGTTGGATTCCAGTTTAACCGGATTCAGTTGAATAATAGTTTTTTTTGCGCGAAGCGACTGCCTGTCTAACCTTCACAGTTCCTGGATGATACGATACCACTTTCTTTTGTAATGGATCTTTCTTTTGTTGGTTATCATCAAATGACCTCTCCAGCTCTGGGTGGAGTAAAAGGTAGTGTCAGACTTTTACTGACTAAAACCTACCCGTGTTTCTTCACTTGTTTGTGCGGCAGGGCCACGGTTTCTTTTTTAACCAACCCGCAATCCTGACCCAGGAGGCATCGGTCTTCTTTGTGGACCCCGCCACGACGTGCTGACATCTCTTTAAGGCGCGCGTGAAATACAACGCGCCGTCAACCCGGGCCTGGTCCTTACCGGGCGATGAGCTACCCACTGCTCACCGCCCGCAAGCCCGCGCCTACGTTGGTTGGGAGTTCGATGTTGTCTCCCAACCAGGGCGTTTCCTGTGGTAATATGATAGTCCTTAGTAAGACTGGTGGTCAGTCTTTCAGGTTTCTGACGACCACAATAAAGACTCCCAAAGATCTACGAATAACAGTCAGGACCAGTCGCTTATCTTGCTTGCGGGGGCATGGATGGGTCTCGGTTTGTAAAGATTTTCCCCCATTCACAAACCACCCGGCAATCAAGCGTAGCTTAACCGATCGATCGACCTTTGTGGCTCTTATAATTAAGCTACGATCCTCTATTGCAGTATAAATCGTCTTCGTCAGCCTATAGCTCCATGGACAAAGGCCTCCCCAATGTCTTTCATTGCTTTGGGAGGGTTTGCCTTAATCCTCTCGCTTAGCAGACGGGTTAGGGATCAAAATAATTTGATATTCCACAGGAGAAGTGCTGCTGCACGCTTCTCTGGTGAAAGTTCCCTTAGTCGCCTGTTAAGACTATCCACTAGAGGATATGGGTTGGTACTAATCTAAGCCCGGTACCACGCAGGAAATATGTTTTAAAGTTAACAAAATTGCAGTTTCGGAAAAAATAAATATTACATCGAATCAAAGTGCAAAATTTCAAAGCAAATGGTGCAGTAGTTACGGCGTGAAAGCGGAACAAACATACAAACTAACTTTTCCATTTATAATATAAGTACCTAAGGATAGCTAGATTTAGATTTTCAGTACAAATTGACTATTTCGTACTTTAACTCCTATTATTTACAAAGAGATAAAAAGTATATGATAAAAAGTGGTTAAATAAATGAATAGCTAAACTCTATTCCAGATGAGAGATTCTACAAGCTGGCAAAGGATCTACTCCGGTACGTGAGCACACGTCCAGTTCGTGTGCACGTGTTCGGAACTCTGGACGTCAGCATGTCCATGCTACCGTCGATTGTTGCATTCTTTACTACGAGCGCTACAGTTTAATAATGTGGTGTAGATGCTTCCGTCGTAGTGTAACAGAGAACATAATTATTAGGACCAATTTAATTAATAATTTGTTGATATGTGCATTAGGTTTATGAATAATCGATTGACGATAGTTTGCTTATGAATGTTTTATTTTGTGATTTTTTTTTTATAAACTTAGATCCACTTATTACAAAACATGAATTTTATTTGATTTTATTTTGATTTTTTTTTATTATTTTTTTGGTTATTGCATTATGAACCTAAAAATTATAGAAATGCAATACTTTATATAATTACACCTTTTTTTTCTTGTTTTATAGTTTGGCTCATGTTATGACTTTGTGCCAATTTCAAGTAAAAGTTTAAAATCTTAGTATCATATTATACATATTTTATTTATTTCTTTCTTCTTTGGCTTCGCACGATTTGTGCATTTAGCCAATGTCACGTAATGAATTTACATTCATGTCGAAAAAGACGGCCGCGTCAACCGTCTACGAGGGAGGTTTGAGGCAAAGTCATGATAAGGCCACAATGCTGCGATATCTCAATGTTCTTTATGAATTATTTACTGAAGGCAATTTTTTACTACATAAATCACGCACTTTTATTTAGTAAATAACACTATAACTAATTTAAAAGTCCAATGAAAAAAGAGCGTGACACTCAGCTTAGCTTTCCCGCCAAAAAGTCCTACAGCTTAATTCGGTACTAAGTTATCACTAAAATGACAGAAGATAAAATATTAGTTCACTCGTGTCAAATTAATATAACACTCGCGTACTCCATAGACAGGCACGACGTGATTGGCTACATGGCTACTAAAAATACGTCAGGCACTGACTAATTTGACAAGACTAAAGTTTATCTTCTTTCCTTTTCTAAATTCGATTCTTCTGAAAAATGGCTACATGGCTACTAAAAATACGTCAGGCACTGACTAATTTGACAAGACTAAAGTTTATCTTCTTTCCTTTTCTAAATTCGATTCTTCTGAAAAAAATACACAGAACTTAAAGTCAGCTTAGAATTCCCTTGAATCGAAGCCAGTATGTCCCAAAACCCCGTATCGTAATTTATTTTAATTGTTTGTTTTTCATAACAGCCTTCTAAAATTTGACGAGGATGCTTCTTGATTAATATTTCATATTCATAAATATTATACTAAATTTACTGTTTTGTACCTAACAATTTATAAATATATTTTAGCATTCATTTTTTTTTTTCATTTTTATATTATCAGTCTTAAAATAATTACTCATAATCCATAATCAGCTAATATCATGTCCAATTATTGTAGTAGGTAGGTACTGTCCTAATCATTATTTTCTTTTCACCTTTTAAAAGTCATTTTATGCGTTACATTAGAGAATTGTATCTAATAGAGTCACTTATCATTCAACAACCATCATTAACCGATAACCCTCAACGACATAGTTGGCCCTGTGCCTGAGGGATCGATTGATAAGATTCGTGTCCCGGGTTCGGTTTCCGCACGGATCAATCTTTTGTATGGCCTACAGTTGTTTCAAGTCTTGCTGTTTGTGTATGTTAGTTTAAATATAAGAGTAATTCCTAGTGTGGGGCGGTTGATAAATCTCTAGAATAGGTTCGATTTTCATTAACTGCTGCGCCCCCTTGAACGCACGTGTGATAACGCACCAATGCACGCTAAACGTACCTTTTTCTACGTCCCATTCCCAGATGTGTGATAATGATATATTTTTAAAGTATCATAATCACTAAACTTCATGATGTGCGATATAATATTATTGGTTAGAAATTTCAAAGTGTTTCTCCTTCACAGTGCATTGCGTCTTTGTCATCTATGTTCCCAATCTGCTTTCTATGTCAGTGTTTCTCCGGGTTCTGTTTATTGATATCCCTCTCTGGTCAAAAAAGTCCGAACAGCTACATTCGGCTGCTATGAAAGCTCTGCGAAATATGCATTCACTCACTGAAAAAAAAAATACATGCTTTATGAATACTTTCATTCCGATATCTTGACGTTCAAAATACACACATCAAAAAAGTTCAAGCAACACATACCTACATATTTCTATATTAAAATGTGTTTTCGCATTAAATCCTTAGTATTTTCTTATTTATATTGTTTTAATGCTTTTTGCTATTAAACAACTATCGTTTTTTTTTAAATGATCTTAATTAACAACAACAATAATTACGAGTAAGTACCGTAAGTAAGTACTACAAAGTAAGACGACACCAAACTCCCAGCCACCGTGGGCGCGGTCCTGCGGGCGGTGAGCAGTGGGCAGCTCGCCGCCCGGTAAGGACCAGACCCGAGTCGACGGCGCGTTGTGTTTGACGCGCGCCTCAAAGAAATGTCAGCACATCGTGACGGGGTCCACGAAGACCGATACCTCCTGGGTCAGGGTTGCGGGTTGGTTAAATAAGAAACCGTGGCCCTGGCCGTCGCACAGGCAAGTGAAGAAACACGGGTCAGTAAAAGTCTGACAGGCTCTTCTGCTCAGCCCAGAGCGGGAGAAGACATTTGATAAAAAAAAAAGGTACCTAATTTACTAAACTTAAACTGACCTCCTTTGTTATTTATTGAGAATTTGCTGGCATCGATTATTCATATCGATGGGACTATTAATTTTATCCTGCGGCAATTGCTCCCAATGACATTTTTAGTAAGTGAGTACACTAGTTGTTGGGTAGTTATCACTCCATCCAAATCCTTTAAAACACATCTCTGAAACATGTTCTATGCATGCGCGATTGTGTTGCAAGTACTGTGTGTAAACCTGCAAGCAAACTCGCATTTTCTTGCATCATCCGAGAAATCGAAGCCAAGCGTTTATGCGAATGGACGGAAATAAGGCCGTAGAATATCCTCTACGTAATTTACAGCGTTCATGTTACCATTTATAAAAACGAGCCACGTTCATCTGTTCTTCATAATACCCACCCATACCATAACGGTTGAGCCATTGTATGCATGTACTTCCGCAAACGCACGTGAGTCTTTCAGTATTTACAGGATGACGGTACACTCTTAACCTTCAAGTGTCAAGCTTGAACCCAAATCGAGAATCATCGCAAAATTAAATTTTATCCCATTGTTCCCGGGTCCATGTAATGTGCTCCTTACACCATTCATTTCGACGAGCGGGATTGCCGTGACGTATCGGTGGGCACTTAGTTGACTGTCATACTTGTAGGCCATACTTATTCATTCCCAGATTGTGACTGACTTCTTCCCGCTTGCAACATCATTACAGCTCTTTGCATTTCATCTGCGGTCAAATGACGTCGCTACATGACATAAAAAATGTCTCAAAATCCATTTTTTACAAAACTGTTTTTAAATTATTGTTTAAATCATAAAGTTGATATAGAAGACTAAATTTTATTATACGAAGAATTGCTGTAAAATTCGAACAAATGTAAATGCATTCGCATTGGTTCGCTTTTGAATTTTTGAAAAAAAAACCAAAGGATTACTCGAATATTTTTACAACCAGCCAGTGTGTCTTCTAGATCAAAAAAGTTTAGTCAGTTGTTATATAATCTCCTTGGCAGGAAATTATCTTTTCTTTATTTCTTTTTTGGCTTCGCACGGTTTGTGCATTTAACCAATGTCACGTAATGAATTATTCATGTTGAAAAAAACGGCCGCGTGAACCGTCTTACGAGGGAGGTTTGAGGAAAATTCATGATGTGGCCACTATGCTGCGATATTTCACTGCTCTTTAGGAATTATTTACTGAATGCACTTTTTACTACATAAATCACGCACTTTTATTTAGTAAACAACACTATAAATAACTTTATAAGCCCAATGAAAAATGAGCGTGACACTCAGCTTGGCTTTCCCGCCAAAACTCCGGAAATGATATAACAATTGATTAATAATTTAATACAGTTTGTGTTGCTTAGAATTTTTTTTTTTTTTGTGTCGATGGACGGAATTTCAACTACAACAATAAATAAGGAAATAAACTGCTATACAAATGGCAGCAGGTCAAGCTACCCGAAACTGTCGAATATTCCGAATCAACCTTGAACGTTAATGCTGTTGTTTTAAAGTCAAAAATTAAATAAAGAAATATGACAGATTGTAGTAGTTTGATGTGCGGTTGTCTGCACCATTCCGCAACTGAAAGCATTTCATAATATTCTAAAACTTAATTTAAAAAATAAACAGCACATGTTTCATTTATTTAAAAACTTATTTAAGTACCCTTGTTTATACTTTTTTTTTTCAAATAAGCTATTTCACAAGCTTATTCGTATTTTTTTGTATTAAATGAAATGATTTTATATTTCTTGATTTACAATAAAATTATTTTAGTTTTGAATAAGACTTTTTATGTGGTCATGTATGCTTAGAAATACTTTGGCATGCTAATTATTCCACTTTTTCAACGCATTGTTTGTTACATTTGCAGTTATGAGTTTAGTTTCGGTTTTCAGCACAAATGTTAACTATTCCTAGACTTCTCCGAAAGTATTTTCTACGCCTCCCAAAAAATATAACTAGAATACTACGTTTTGCTCTGTGTGTAAGTAACCCAAACAATCAAAAGAAATATAATACTTAAAACATGTTTTTGTCTTGTTTGGAAGTTCCTGATAACATCAGAGGAGACCGAGACAGCTGAAGTTAACCTTTATATCTTGATTAATTTGAGTCCGATATTTTTCATGTAAACAATTAATTGTTAGGTGTACAAATAAGTTTCCGCCGTTTTTGGAAAATGCGGACGAGCAATATCATGTAATATGAGAAAAATTGTGTCATGTCTGGAGTAGTATTGGGAGCGTTTTTCCTCATACTTCCATCTTCCTCCAATAAAGCTTCTGATTCCGTGTCTTCGTACGATTTTGGTCTTCCACTAAGTTCTTTGTCTTCCACGTCAAAGCCACAGTTTATAAACTAATGAAACCACTCAAGACAACTTCCCTTCACTCCACTTCCTAAGAAATATACCAAAAGTTCCCGTAAAAGAAAATTTTCGGTACAAAACCTGTTTTTTGCACAAAAAGAAATATGTGATACTGACACAGAGTCACTAATACTTTAAGTGTATGTCTTTACCAAATGTCCGAACCATGGAGCAAATTGCTCCATGGTCCGAACTTACGATATCACATTTTACATACATTTGACAATTTCAACGTAACCTCTTAGTGTAGACATCTTTTGCTAAACGGCGGAAACAGACAAAGTCTTGCCGCCAAGCGATTCGTCGTATTCCGGTATGATGTCTGGTGAAGCCGTACGGAGGACGGGTCTGAACATTTGTGCCACAATGTGTGCCGGGTACGATGCGCCAAATGTTGTTGTGTCGGGAGTTTGGTCGTGGAGGGTCTCCAGATCAATCTCACCCTGGGTTAAACATTCCATCACCTCGCTCAACTGCCGTCTACCTTACTTTTCACAAAGGTTTTTGAGTGAATGGACTTATTAAACTAGCGCGTTTTACCATTAAGGATTGCACCACTGCTTGCCATCAGGCGGGATTGCGATCAAGCACTAGGTAGTTTATAATTATAAAAAAAAACTTATTAGTACACCTATTACTTTACCACACGGCTCTCATTTAATTATTAGATTAATCCCCTCTTACTCTGTCCTTCACATACGTCTGACTTTGTTCATTCTTCATTTCACATTCAATCCATTCTTCTATGGAATGCGCTTCCTCTTGATATCAGGATGGCCGCCAGTCGGTTTGCAATTAAGCGGAAATTGCAGAGTTATTTTCGTAACAACTAGCGTAGAGTTATTACTACACCCCTCTCCCAAATTTTAGTTTTTTTTATGTATATATTATAAGTTTATATTTTGGTAATAGTATGTATGTATATTTAGCTTATTTAAGTATTTTTTTAATAATTATCGGGGCTTTTTTTTTTCCTCTACTATTTTCTTTCAAGCTAAAGCACCTACCATCTTATCTCTTCACCACCTGGGGTTGACTGGTAGAGAATGCCTAAGGCATTAAGTCCGCCTCTGTACATGTCATGTGTGCAAAAGAATAAATAAATATTAAATAAACAAACAACTATCGTTGATTAGTGACTATCACTCATCTTTCAATTACTTACTGGCACAGCAGTTGTTTATTTTACAGTTAGTTATTTTTGTATTACACTTGTCCTGTTTTCTCACTCCCTCACCCGGAGGTGGTAGAAGATACCTTTGAAATAGCTAAATAAATCGCAACACAACCACAACTAATTCACGTCGGTACAACCAATTGTTCAATTAAAGTACTAATAATTACAAAAACTAACCCCTTTATTCATGAATGTTGCTTAGAGTTAACAATAAAGTTAAAGTTAACTTTAATCATCGCTTATGAATAAACCTCTTAAACACTATGGTGTTTATTCATGAACGATGATTAAAGTAACGTGCAAACTTCATAAATGTATGGTTAAACAGTAGGTAATCAAGAGTTAACTTTAAGCAACGTTTATGAATAGAGGGGTTTATATACTTATAATAAATCTACCTAAAAAAAATTAAAATACGATAGTCAGAGCGGTATTGTTTATCCGACGCTAGACCTGCTAGACTCACTGATAAAATATAATATTTACTATCATTATAATTAAATAACTTTGTACATATATTCATTGTACATATGTACAGATTAATAACAACCTATTTGACAATCCTGTACATTTTGGTTAAATTTTTGAAGAGAACTTCTTTGAACACTTTTGTTGGGTGGGGAAAAACATTGAATTCGCGTGAGCGTGAACGAACCTTTTTTTTTGTGTGGGATGGGAAATCATCAAATGACCTCTCCCGCTCTGGGCGGAGCAGAAGGCCGTATTAGAATTTTACTGACTAAAACCCATCCGTGTTCCTTCACATGCCTGTAGGCCAGGAGGCATCGGTTTTCGTGGACCCCGTCACGATGTGCTTACATCTCTTTGAGGTAAGCGTGAAACACAACGCGCCGTCGACTCGGGCCTGGTCCTTAACGGGCGGTGAGCAGTGGGCAGCTCGCGCCTACGGGGGCCGGGACACGGCGGTGCTCTACCTAAGCCGGGCAGACGCCCACCTTATGCTCCACCGTGTCCTCAGGGCGATCCACACAGTAGTGATACTCTGGCGTTTCCTCCCGCCTTATACGAAATAGGAACCTGCCGAAACAGCCGTGTCCGATGAGGACCTGCATCAGGCAGAAGGTGAGGGCGTCGTGGGGCTTCCCTAGCCACTCCTCAAAAAAGGGATGACCCGACACCGTGGTCACCACATACGTACTTTAGATAAAACTGTAAAATTCTAATACGCCCTTCTGCTCCGCCCAGAGCGGGAGAGGTCATTTGATGATTTCCCATCCCACACAAAAAAAAAAGGTTCGTTCACGCTCACGCGAATTCAATGTTTTTCCCCACCCGACAAAACTAAAATTCTTACGTACAGCTTACGAAATTCGACTCAACCTCCAAATTCATACGCTTTGGTAGCGCACTCATGTTTACTGTCTGGCACTGCGACATGTACATGCCCAGAATTAGAACGTTGTCGAACCATCAAATATCTAGGTGTGACTCTTGATGATGGTCTGGGCTTTGCGCCTCATATAGAACTACTGACCAAAAGAATCAGAAAGCTGATTTTTGTCTTTAGTAGTCTTCGCCAAATCGCAGAACCTCATATTATTAGGTGTACATATTTTGCGCTCTGTCAGTCTCTCTTAACGTACTGTATATGCACTTGAGGTGGTGCACCCAAAAACGGTACTTTTGAAGCTTGGACGAGCTCAGAGAGCCGTTCTGAAAATTAGTACCTTTCGGTCCATCCTCTTCCCAACTGAAGAGCTATATAGGAGCTGTAAAGTCCTTACAGTCAGACAATTATTTGTACTGCGTGTACTACTATATCAGCATCAAAGAACCTCTTATGAAATAATCACCACAAGACGCATAGACAAGGTTTGCCAACCCTTCCGCTGCAAGTACTCTTTTACAAGAAGATTTCCCTGTTTCCAAGGCCCTCACCTATACAATAGTCTTAACAAAATTCTGAACTTTTTCTCACTCCCTTTAATGTCTTTTAAAAAGAAAATTAATACTTGGCTGCAAACGCTTAATTACAACAAAACTGAAAGCTTATTGTTGACTCAATACAGCTCCCGTTAAACTTCATTCTATCATCATCACTCAAACATCGACACGAACATACCCTCGTTTGCTGTATAATCTTTTAAATTACATAATTATTTATTTTGTGTTTTCATTTTTGCATCTTTTTTTTTTGTCAATTTTCTTTCATCCCTTAGTCTTTGTCATCTATTAGTATTACTAGTATACGTTTGTGTTAGTTGTGACACGACCGTGTAGTCAGGAGGCCTGGAGACCTGTAACACAGGTTGTCCTAGTACAGGCTCCAGTTTCCACTACATCGTTATATCTTGTATACTTAATTTTGTGTTAAACTTATGTTTAATTATGTGGTGGAAAAAATAAACGTTTATTATTATTATTATTAGATCGTTTTCACCTTAAATGTCTCCGATCCATTATGAAGATCAAATGGTCTGACAGAGTGCGAAATACCGAAGTCCTGCGACGAGCCAATGTTGGTGGCATTGAAGCTTATTTAATGCGTCGACAGCTTCGGTGGTGCGGACACGTATCACGTATGGCGGACGAAAGCATTGTATTTACACAATTAAATAACACCAATATGTACACAGTTACGCAATAAATGAGTCTTTATCTTCAAAGAGTGGCGAAGCGCATCTTCTTCTCCGAGTTGGAGGAGGGCAAGCGAAAGCATGGCGGACAACTCCTCCGGTTCAAGGATGTCTTAAAACGGCACATGAAGACATGCAATAAAGGACCCTCTGAATGGGAGCGTTTGGCAGCAAAACGGTCAGAATGGCGCAGAATGGTGTACGGACAAGTACGCGAGTTTGAGGCGCAGCGCAAAGCTGACCTCGATGCCAAACGCGACCAATTAAAGGCTTGTCCACCTGCTGCCATCACATACAACTACGTCGATGGCGTGCTTACGTGTCCTCAGTGTGCACGAAGTTTCGGCCGCCAAGATAGGCTACATAAGTCATCTTCGGGCGCATGAGCGCCAAATCATCGGTATGCTGAGCTGAGGCCCTTTTGGCATTACACGCCAAGTTTTATAGTTTTAGATTTATGTTTTTGCTGTAATGTCAATAAATACATTTTTCTTTCTTTCTTTCTTTAGGAGTCGAAGTGGTCGCCGTGGCCGAAATCGGTCGCGAACATCATCATCATCGTTTTTTGTTTTTTATTTTTTGTGTATTCTATGCTTTTTAGTGATTTTAGCTTTCAGTTCTGTCGGTCAGTCTCACACTGCCTCTTTTATCGTCGTTGAATTATAAAAGAATTATCAGCTTCATTCATCATTTCAGCCGAAAGACATCAACTGCTGGACATAAGCCTCCCCAAAGCATCTCCACAACGACCAGTCCTGCGCCTCCCGCATCCAGTTGATATTCCCGAGGGAAAACAAAAACACAGCGGTCGAAACCGCGGGCGGAAAGCTAGTAAATAATAAAAGAATAGGTAATCTAAGTACTTACTACCAAGTAAATACTTACCTTCGAATAATATACACCTTCTGCGTTAGGTTAGTCAATTATGCATCATGTCAGTTTGCCCTGTTTGTTATAATTACCAAATATGTATGATTCTAATAAAACCAGCACATCTACAATAATTAATTCAAAAAGTGACGTCCACTGTGTTACATTATAAATTATGTTTACCAGTACCACTCCGTTACAAAAACAGATTAGAATGATACATATATACCCTTCGTGACTCATAATATAATCGCTTATTTATTCCGTAACCAACAGTCACGTTTATTTCTACACACTTATTACTCGTCTATCAAGTTCCTTAACAAACTCGTCCGAAATGGCGATAAATCTCACACCGTTAAAATATATTTTGTTCATAGAAAATGGGCTAACTGTGTTCAGAAATTATTTGTGTCTAAAAAGGCATACTCGTATTATTGCACTTTGTTGGGTCATTCTAACCATAATAAATCTTATCTTCAATGCTGTGGTCAACTTCAATGTTTATATAACAGGAATCCACATTTTTGCTCAACAGATATATTACGTTTTGGCCTTCGGTTTTTCGATCTACATAATCATAGCTGGTCTATATTATTCCAAAAGTTTTTATAAACTTCTATTAAATCTTGATGCATTTTATAATATTTTCAATGATGAGATATACAATCAAAGTATGTTAAAAGCCCACAAAACTTTGACCCGCACGATATTTGTGTTTTGTTTTCTTAAAATCATTTCCTTCAGTGTCGTTCAAACTTATTTCAACGATGATACAAAGAACTTGGCATTGTTTTCATTATCACTGTACAATTTGAGCTTGGCCGACCTTCGCTACACTTTCCAATATTTTATAATGCGTATAATTGTTTTCGTGGTTTCTGAGCAATTGGACACGATTACGCGATCAATTGAAAGCGAGCTATCGGCTATGAGAGGAAATTCTGAGGATGTGGAATACGCAGATTTGTCCAGTGTGACCGTTAACTACGATAAGTTAAATAAATGGATAAAAGCGTACGAAAATATTAACGACAGTTCCATTCTATGTACTTCAATGTTTAGCATGCAGGTATTTATGAACATAAATATTATCCTTTACATATTATTATGTTACTTTCAAGCAAGTGTATGGCAAGTGTTGTAGCCCAAAATAAACATTTTATTATAAAATAAATAAATAAATAAAAAAATAAATATATACGGACAAATCACACAGATTGAGCTAGCCCCAAAGTAAGTTCGAGACTTGTGTTATGGGATACTAACTCAACGATGCTATATTGTATAGTAGGCCACCGGTATCGGGAACAGGGTCCAAGCTACCGGCGGTCAGGGCTCCAGAGGGAGGAACTTCATGCGAAGCGACGATGCGAGCCGTGTCCAGCAGTACCGCTTTCTGAGTCAAGCCCATGATCCAGCTGCCTAACAAAAGCCTCCTGAGGTGTTGGTCGAGGCTCTTGGCTATTAAGCCATTGACTGTCACGACTATCGGTACAATGATTGCTGAATCCACCTTCCACATGTTGACAACTTCGTGAGCCAAGTCAAGATACTTGATTTGTTTATCTTTCTCAGTTTTCACGAGGTTCTCATCGTGTGGGATGGTTATGGCAACAATCATTGCATGCCGCTCTGATCGATCCACCAGCACTATATCAGGCTTATTGGCAACAATAATCCTGTCAGTGATGATGAATCGATCCCAGTACAATGTGATATGACCATTTCCGAGAATTGGGTCGGGCATATACCTCTAGTACGGCACTTCCGATTCCACAAGGTTGTATTTAAGAGCAAATTGCTGGTGAATTATCCTGGCTACAAGGTTGTGTCTATGCAAGTACTCTCCGTTAGCTAGACGAGAACAGCCGGATATAATGTGTCTGATTGATTCTCCCGGCCAGTGACATGCCCGACAGATATCAACTGTGCCATCTTTCACAATGAATCTCCGGTAATTGTTCGTCATCATAACTTCGTCCATAATTGTACAGACAAAACCTTCGGTTTCCCCAAAAAGGTCACCAAAACGTAGCCAGCCTACGGACGCTTGGTAATCTACATCGGGCCCGTGTAGGGCTCGGTTTATAGACACAATAAATTGCTTCAATTTACAATGAATATCATAATAAAAGTGATTCGTTCTAAAATGAATGGTTGATTGGTTTCAGCTGACTATCATGCTTTTGATAGTGACCGTGTATTATATAATATTGCTCTACACTATAATTATTATGGCCGTTGGGGTACGTAACTGCTATAAAATTTATTTTTAGTACTAATCCTCGTGTTCGATTTCTATCTAATTGATCACGGCTTATTTGGAATATCACATTACAATCTCATTTTCAAGTAAAATAAAAACATGTCAACGAATTCTGAATTACAAATCTGAAAGATCACGACGCCTGATCACTTTTTTAAATGATTCTGATTTTTCACAGAGTGTTCATACCATACCAATGCTGCTCTTTTCGTCCTACCTATTTTCAATGATGGTGTACCTTGTGGCCCTGTTTGTGATATCTCATGGTGGTCAGACGATTCAGAATAGTTCCTTTCATCTGCAACAGAAACTCTGCGAGCTTTGTCTGCAGTTGCTTGAAAGTAAGTGAAGTTTCAATAATACCTCCGTTTGAAGCATGCAACCATTCTTACATCAAGCACATTCAAATTTCCCGATTCCTTCCCATGTAATTCATAATTCCATATATCAGGCTTAAAGGTCTAGAGACTAAGCCAGAAAAACTTACAAAAAAACAACAGCCAACCTCTCTCTGCTTCAATACTTCACCATCAAAAAAGCGACGTCATGGCGCGCCCGCCGCTTCAAACATAAAATTCTATAAATCAATAATTACCCCTTGAATCCAAAATAAACTAGTGGACATCGGTGGAGGCCTCCACCACTGCCCGGAGAGGGCATCGCTGTATATTTCAGTAAGTCCTTTTCTATTTTTGTGTTTGCTTGTATGTAATTTCCCAAAATCGCGCCTAAGAAACGCAGTTCAATTGTCGAAGATTGATCAGTGCACCATTATCAAACACCTCCTTTATAGGTGAAGTTTTACAGACCTTCCGAGAAATGATTCCAAAATATTACTTGGGAGGCTATAAGTTAATTTTTTCATGGAAGTTATGGGTCAAAATTCAGGCAGGCACCAAAATACGATATAAGGCAGGTTATGTTAAAGGAAAAAGGACCGCCGAACAAATTTTTACTGTGCGCGAGATCATCGACAAAGCGCGAGAGTTCAACAAACCTACATTTGTTTTGTTGATTTCTCAAAAGCATTCGACTCTGTGAAGTGGCCGGCCTTATGAAGATTCATGCCGAAACATCTTGTTTACTTACTCAGGCGTCTATACGAAAGCAGATCAGCATCAGTTAGAACTGATGAAATGCTGTCGAGTAATTTCTATCCCAATGCAAGTGTACGCCAAGGTTGCATAATTTCTCCTCTACTTTTCAACGTTTATACAGAGATGATAATGACAATTGCTTTAGAAGATTGGACGGACGGAATCGTAATTGGCGGTAGAAGGACATCCAACTTGCAACATGCGGATTACATGACCTTACAACTGCAACTAGTACTCATCATAAGGAAGATCTGCTGCATGAAATGGAAGCTTTAAGATTGTCGACCACGCCAATAACAACTTACCAAAAATCACACACATAGGAAATTGCAAGGTTGTAAAATCATAAATTTACCTTGAGGCATTGATATCGAATAACAGCGGTGCATATACGAAATCAAGCTGCGCATGGCGATATTACCAAGACCACGAAAACCAGGCTCGTTTATTGTATCATATTCCTCTATGTGTCGGAGACATGGAGACTTCGTGAAACCGATAAGAAAAAGGTTGAGAGTGGTGATGGAGACGGATGCTAGGAGTTTCGTAGACCGACAAAGTTGGTTCGTCCATATTAAAAGAACTCGGCGTCAAACGGCGCATGTCAGCTACAGTTCGGGCACGCATTTTGACTTTCTTCGGCCATGTTTCTCGTCGCGGTAGTGACTCCATTGAACGCCTCATGGTGCAGGGAAAGGTTGAGGGCACCAGACCATGCGGCAGATCACGAATAAAATGAACGGACAGTTTGTGAATGTACCCGGAACCCGGCTGCAGTCCGTGTTGAATAACGCTGCATAACTAAACTCTTCACTTGGTGGTAGGCCATAACATCGGCTGCCGGCAGAAGTTACCACCCACCAGACAAATTCTTGCCGTCAAGCGATTCGTCGTGTTTCGGCATGATGTCTGGTGAAGCCGTACGGAGGACGGGTCTGAGCAGTTGTGTTGCGTTGTGTGGCGGGTACGATGCGCCAAATGTTGTTGTGTCGGGAGTTTGGTCGTGGAGAGTCTCCAGATCAATCTCCCTCTAGCGCAGCATCGTTTGGTCGTATTGGTCTTGGGTTTAACATTGCATCACCTCGCTCGTCTGGTGTAGCCGTACGGAGGACGGGTCTGAGCAGTTGTGTTGCGTTGTGTGGCGGGTACGATGCGCCAAATGTTGTTGTGTCGGGAGTTTGGTCGTAGAGAGTCTCCAGATCAATCTCCCTTTAGCGCAGCATCGTTTGGTCGTGTTGGTCTTGGGTTTAACATTGCATCACCTCGCTCAGCTGCCGTCATCCTTCCTATTCCTAAGTTTTTTAAGTGAATAGGCTTAATAAACTAGTGCGCTTTATCATCAACGATTGCATCACTGCTTACCATCAGGCGGGATTGCAGTTAAGCACTAGTTTATAATTATTAAAAAAAAAAACCTGATTCATAATGATGACCACGACCACTCTGTCAAGAGTGGGCCGACTAAGAAGAACCCTTGTCACTTGATATACATATGCTCAGTTTATATTGAACGGGTACTGACATCGGTGAAACAAAATATCATGAGAAAGCCTGAACATGAACCAGTTTTAGACTGAAATCGCCAATCCGCACGGTTATTGCGTAACCACCCTATTAGTAGCTATGGGTTTCATTTTGACAGCTCAACGATATGCAATGCGTTATTTAGTTTTCGAACATAGGATTAGCAATATGCTTAAAATTTATTAATATTGATAATAGGTCATAGTGTGTTACGCAATTACGGTGCCGGACAAAATAAGGGATCATGAATGCTCATGTGTTCCTGCACGAGAAAAAAGAGGTCTTTCATCATCATACGTCAGCTACATACGGGGTCTTTCATACGTTATATGGTACAGTTTCTTTCTTCTTCTTGTTTTTTTTAAGAGTACGGTTTTCTCTAAACGATTCTATTTTTCTTTTTTAAAGGCAATGGTAAAAAAATATGTCTCAAATACTTTAATCTAATTTACAAATCTCTTTCTCAGATGAGGAATACTACAGGCAAACAAAAGACCTATTGCGTTATATGCGCACACGTCCACTCCGCGTGCACGTGTTCGGGACTCTGGACGTCAACATGTCCCTGCTGCCGTCAGTTGTTGCTCTCTTCACTTCGTATACTGTTATAGCGCTGCAGTTTAATAATGTGTTATAGGTAAATAACAAGCTATTCGAAGAAACATGATCTTACAGGCGAGCGGAGTAACCATAACAACTTCTTCAAACCTGAATATTTGATGTAATGTTTTCAATCGATTGAAATATAACTTGAATTTATTCGGAAATACGTTTTTGATCTTATTCTAAATTATCAATTACCTAGGCATAGATATTCTAGCGAAAGGTCTAACTTTGTAATAACTATACCTATCTACTTTTTTTTCCTTTCGCTTTAGAACGATAGATTTATCTATACCTGGGGATTTATCTAAATCCCTTCATAACAACAGTTTAACCTACAACAGTTTAATGTAGGCCCTCTTTATCTGTACTGCTGGGGAATTTGTTCCGCCACTTCTTCTTCCCAGTGACAGGACTAGGAAGTGCCGATGGGTGGGCGTTTTGGGGGACAGTTTTGTGTAATATTGACGTTCAAAAAGTGCTGTTTCTCAGGCTAATTTGAAAAAATGACTTTTCATTTGATTTTGATTTTTAATCAGAGAAATAACTATCAGAGCGCATCAAAAAAAAAAAATTGTCCTCATAGCTGTCAATAGGAAACAACAAAAACTGGCAGCATTGCTACGTTGCAATTCAATGCTGAATCTCTGGCCAAAATATGGGCCAGACCTCCTGATCACGTAAAGAGTCGAGCAACTGGTTGGCGATATCTCGAAAGGTACAATCTAGATAAAATATAAGTACCGCTTGATCATCACTTCTGTTCATTGTCAGCATTCGCTCGTATCCGTGGAGTAAGTCTACCCCTACTTTCCATTTACTTTTATTCAAATACTAGTAGCAGTCTGAGCTGAATTCAGCCTTTAAAATACTAATGTCGAAGTTGTGCCAAACGGAATATGAATTTTCTAGAATCTTTCAAATTATGGTTATGCTTCTAAATTCAATAGTAGTACAGGAATCTACTTCTTTCTAATCCCTGAAGGTGTTAAACAGAGGTTTACCTTGTGAAGCTATATACATACTCACACATATTTGCATTCATCCCTGCAGCTCTGATTATTCAGAGGATTCTATTACTCTTATGCGCTGTTTTGATTATTTTTCACGATTCCAGAACTCATTACTTATCTACAATCAGCTCACAGACACAGCCCTCAACTGTAATGCTAAGTTTCGACGACTTAGTGACATTTCCTTCTAACACACGTCTTTATTTTTTCCTTCTAAACACAAAACTTTTTAATAATACGTGTACAAATAAGTTTCCGCTGTTTTTTGAACATGCGTACGACCATTATCATGTAGGAGAATAATTTTGTCATATCTGGAGTGAGTGCGGTTTTCCTCTTCCTTCTATCGTCATCCAATAATGCTTCCAATTCCGTGTCTTCCTACGATTTTGGTCTTTCACTACGTTATTTTTTCTTCACAGTTTCTAAACTTTGAAACCACTCACGACAATTTATTTCTTTTAAAGCAGCTTCACCATAAGCGTCTAAAAGTTATCAATGAGCCTCAGCTGCAGAATTCTTCAAATTAAAGAAGTTACAAAAGTTCCCGCAAATGACGCTTAATCGGCACAAAACTTGACATTTTTGCACAAAAATAAATATGTGATACCTACTGATACAGAGTCAAAAAAACACATCAAAAAAGTCTAAGCAACACATGCAAATTTCAATTTTAAAATGTGTTTTCGCATTAAATCCTTAACATTTTCTTATTTATATTATTTTAAATGCTTTTTTGATATTAAACAACAATTGTTTTTTTTAATACTCTTATCTATACTAATATTATAAATGTGAAAGTATCTCTGTCTGTTTGTCTGTCTGTCTGTCCGGCTTTCACGCCAAAACTACTGAACCGATTGTAATGAAATTTGGTACACAGATAGTCTAGAGCCTGAGAAAGGACATAGGCTATAAAACACCCCGCTATGATCAATAGAAGCAGAGCAGGAACAAAAAATGTTGCGAAAACGAGAGCAAACGCTGACGTACATATTGCTCCGATTATTATAACAGGCGCTTATTTTATGTCAACTTAGCTCTTTCGGTTAGAAGCTTACGCGGGTGAAACCGCGGGACACAGCTAGTTAACAATAAGTAAGTACTTTATGTGCGTAGTACAAAGTAAGGTACAAAATCAAGTGAACTTAAACTAAAATGAAATGGTTGTACAAAAATTGCATAAATTAATACAAAGTGTGGCCTCTTCTGTTATTGAAAACTATTCATAGAATCGATGAGACTGTTAATATTAACCTGTGGCAATTGCTCCCAATGACATTTTAGTAAGTAATCTAGTGAAAATGAAATGAAATCGTTTATTAAGCAAGTAGGATCACTGATCACTTTTACACGTCATGTTTTTTTTTTTTACTAGATGAAGCCGGCATTTCCTAACTGACTACCTCTGAGAAGAAATAGCCGAAACAAACTCAGGGATCATCGGCTTTTGTTCAAGTTTAGACATTAAAAATCAAAATGTTTACAATAATTTACGTCATAATTACGCATATTGCTTAATAACAATGCTTAACAGAGCGAGCAGCTCAGTCCCAAGCTTTTTTGTCTTATAATCTGTGATTTTATAATACCCCTTTTATTTGTAGTTGTTGGGTTGTTGTCACTCCATACAAGTCTTTTAAAACACGTCTCTGGAGTTGGAGTTGTTCCATGCATGCTTGTTGGGGTTAAGGTTTGCCGATTGTGCAGGCCAAGGCAATGCTAGGATGTTTTCCCTTGCCAAGTACTCCAAATACTCCCGTGGGTGCAAACCTGTATGCAAACTCGCATTTTCATGCATCATCCGAGAAATCGGAGCCAAGCGTTTATGCGAATCGGCGGAAATAAGGCCTTAGGACATCCTCATTGTAATTTACAGCGTTCATGTTACCATTTACAAAAACGAGTTCAGTTCGTCTGTTCTTCATAATATCCGCATATACGAAAACGGTTCGCAAAAAAAAAAATATCCCCTTCTTCCCGAATCAATGTAATGAGTTCCCTACCCATTCATTTTGACGAGCGGGATTGCCGTGACTTATCGGTGAGCACCTAATTGGCTGTCATGCTCGTAGGCCATCCTACCAATTGAATTTTGTAGCCTTAAACCTATCTCTCGGGTGGTTGATATTGGCTAGCGTCTTGCAGTCAGATGTATGTATCGATCTTGCCATATTTTTGTACACCTTCCTCGACCTAGGTGCTGCTCAGCAGGATTCCCAGTGTTAGTGTAACGCTGATAAAGACGACAATTAACGCTTTTGTCGACACCAAAGTACCGAGATACCTGAGATTGTGAGTTGTGACTGACATCTTCCCGCTTTCAATATCCTTACAGCTCTTTGTATTTTATCTGCGGTCAAATGACGTCGCTAGATAACGTAAAAATGTGTCAAAATCATTTTTTTTGCAAAACTGTTGCTCGTCACGTCCACTGCTGACCATATGCGGCTCGCCGACATACACCGCGGTGGTCGAACCGACCATCCTGTACGGCGCGAGCTCCTGGGCGAAGGCCGCCGAGAAGATCTCTGTGCAAAGAACCTTTGCTACCGTGCAAAGGGGCTTTGCACAAAAGACCGCCAAGTAACATCACGGTCTCGCTCAATGCAGCGCTCACGCTGTCGGGTCTCCTCCCGCTCGATCTTCGAGTGTTGGAGGTCGCCCGACTGTTTGAGTGCAAACGGGGACGTCCGATCGATGAGCTGGAATCCCGCGAACTGGAGGAGCGTAGGGCCTTTACGGAGGCCCCTCACCCCGCCAGTGAGCCAGATGTTGATTACGAGTGTCTGGAGAATATGTCCCCCGAAACTGTGGCTCAGGTACAGCTCCCCGCTCATCTGATTTACACTGACGGTAGTAAATCGGATGAAGGGGTAGGGGTTAGTTAGTATATTCATACTGGCGGGATGGGTTCGAGATTCGGACCAAGCGAATGAGGTTGGAGTCGATGTGCACGGTGCACATCGACTTTCAGGCGGAGCTGCTCGCGATAGCCAGGGCTACGGACCTGGTTGTCTTGAGAGGCTTCGACTGCGCGGCGGTGCTCAGCGACTCTCGGTCCTCGCTCGACTTGATCCGAAACCCGGAAACGCACCATCCCCTTGCTACCCATATTCGTAAGAATTTATGAGAGCAAGAGGGGAATGGTAAAATCCTCCGGTTCTTTTGGGTGAAAGCTCATATCGGGATCCCCGGCAATGAGCGCGCCGACGAGTTGGCAAGGCAGGCGGCGGCTCAGTCCAGGGTCGCCCCGGCGTATGACAGGTATCCAGTCTCATACGTCAAGCGACGTTTGAGGGAGGGCACAGTAGCTGTCTGGAATGGGAGGTACACCGGCGGGGCCACGGCTGGGGTCAGGCGAATGTTCTTCCCCGATGTGGCGCGCGCGCGCAAGGTCCTGAAGTGCCTCGACAGGACGTCTGTCTGGGCGCAGATCCTGACGGGTCACGGTGGCTTCGCCGCGTACCTGCACCGCTTTAAATTGGGAGACAGCCCAGCCTGCGTGTGTGACGCAGGCATCTGAAACAGTTCAGCATTTACTATTCGAATGTCCGAGGCACAACCGCGACAGATACGACCTGGAAGTAAGTACTGGCAGAACATTGATAGAAAGATCCATTGCCGACCTCATGGCGGATAAACACTCCAGGCCGTATCTGGAGGGGTTCTGTCATAGAGTCGCAAAAATAAGCATCGAAAGGAATCGAACAAGGTGAGCGGCACAATTAGTGCCGCCGTCGGCAAGAATCAGGTGTACAATTTAGCCGTAAGAAATTGTAAAAGGAAATATGTAGCAAAACGATTTTAAAATATATTAAAAGAAATAAAAATGACATGGGAAAAAAGAGACCCAAGATAAATGACGAAGCCGCAAAAAATGCATAGCAGTAAAAAAAGAATAGTACAAAAAGAGACGGCAAAAAGAATTCTTGCCACGCAAAAAGGGAAGGTAAAAATAATAAGAATCATAAGAAGTCCACTGCTGGACATAGGTCTCCCCCAAGGATCTCCACGACGACCGATCCTGCGCCTCCCGCATCCAACGGTTTCCCGCGACCTTCACCAGGTCGTCGGTCCACCTTGTCGAGGGCCCACTCTACGTCTTCCGGTGCGTGGTTGCCACTCGAATAAATAATAAAAGAATGATTTAAGAAAATACTTATCATCAAATAATATAAACCTTCTGCGTCAGGTTCGTCAATGATGCATAATCATGTCAGTTTTGCCCGCTACGGGTCCGATTTGAAAAATTATTTTTGTATTGGATAGCCCATTAACCCAGGAAGGCTGTAGGCTATATAACATCACGCTGGGGCTAACAGGAGCGGAGCATAACTAACTCCACGCGAACGAAGTCAATGGCGGCCGCTAGTCTAGAATAATTAAATAACAGGTGACGTCCACTCTGTTAAATTATAAATTATGTTTACTTTACCACTACTACCTCCATTATAAAAATAGATTAGAAGTATATACCCTTCGTAACTCATTATATGATCGCTTATTCTTTCCGTTACCAACAGTCACGTTTAATTCTACATACTTACTAATCGTCTATCAGGTTCCTTAAAAAACTCGTCCAAATGGCGATAAACCTCACACCGTTAAAATATATTTTGTTCATAGAAAATGGGCTAACTGTGTTCAGGAATTATTTGTGTCTAAAAAGGCATACTCGTATTATTGCACTTTGTTGGGCCATTCTAACCATAATAAATCTTATGTTCAATTCTGTGGTTAACTTTGAAATGTATTCAATTGAAATGCACATTTTTGCTCAACAGATATATTACTTTCTGTCTTTCGGTTTTTCCATTTATATAATCATCGCAGGTCTATATTATTCCAAAAGTTTTTATAAACTTCTATTAAATCTTGATGCATTTTTTAAAATTTTCGATGACGAGATGTACAATCAAAGAATGTTAAAAGCCCAAAAAACTTTGACTTGCACGATATTGATGTTTTGTTTTTTTAAAATCGTTTCCTTCACTGTCGTTCGAACTTATTTCAGCGATAATACAAAGAACTTGGCATTGTTTTCATTATCACAGTGCAATTTGAGCTTGGCCGACCTTCGCTACACTTTCCAATATTTTATATTGCGTTTAATTCTTTTCGTGGTTTCTGAGCAATTGGACACGATTACGCGATCAATTGATAGCGAGCTATCGGCTATGAGAGGAAATTCTGAGGATGTGGAATACGCAGAATTGTCCAGTGTGGCCGTCAACTACGATAAGTTAAATAAATGGATAAAAGCGTATGAAAATATTAACGACAGTTCCATTCTATGTAATTCAATGTTTAGCATACAGGTATTTATGAACATAAATATTATCCTTTACATAATATTATGTTACTTTCAAGCAAGTGTATGGACTGTTGTAGCCTAAAATAAGCATTTTATTATTACTATTAGAAACAATAAATTGCTTTAATTTACACTGAATATAAAAATGATTCCTTCTAAAATGAATGGTTGATTGGTTTCAGCTGACTATCATGCTTTTGATAGTGACCGTGTATTATATATTATTCCTCTACACTATAATTATTATAGCCGTTGGGGTACGTAACTGCTATAATATTTATTTTTAGTACTAATCCTTGTGTTTGGGTTTTGTCTTATTGATATTGAATTCTGAATTGCAAATGCGAAATATCACGACGCCTGATCGCCTTTTTTAAATGATTCTTGTTTTCCACAGAGTGTTCATACCATACCAATGCTGCTCTTTTCGTCCTACCTATTTTCAATGATGGTGTACCTTGTGGCCCTGTTTGTGATATCTCATGGTGGTCAGACGATTCAGAATAGTTCCTTTCAACTGCAACAGAAACTCTGCGAGCTTTGTCTGCAGTTGCTTGAAAGTAAGTGAAGTTTCAATACCGTTTCCTTTGTAAGTGAAGTTTCACAGACCTAAAACGATTCCAAAATATTACTTGGGAAGCTATAAGTTAATTTTTTCATGGATGAAGTTATGGGTCCAAATCCAGACAGGTAGCAAAATACAAAACACGATACAAGGCAGGTTATGTTAAAGGAAAAGGGACCCGCGAACATTTTTTTACTGTGCGCCAGATCATCGGCAAAGCGCGAGAGTTCTACGAACCTACACACATTTGCTTTGCTGATTTCTCTAAAGCATTCGACTCTGTGAAGTGGCCAGTCTTATGAAGTTTCCTGCTTGATGTGGGCACGTCGAAACATCTTGTCCACTTAATCAGGCGTCCATACGAAAGCAGATCAGCATCAGAACAGATGAAATTCTGTTGGTAATTGCCATCCCGATACAAGTGTACGCTAAGGTTGCATAATTTCTCCCCTACTTTTCAACTTTTATACAGAGATGATAATGTGAATTGCTTTAGAAGATTGGACGGAAGGGATCGTAATTGGCGGTAAAAGGATATCCAACTTGCGATATGCGGATGACATGACCTTACAACTACAACTAGTGCTCATCATATGGAAGATCTGCTGCATAAAATGGAAGCTACAAGAAGTCTAAACACCAAATTGATGATTTTTGACCGCGCCTATAACGACTTACCAAAAATTTCACACTAAGGATATAGCGAGGTTGTCCAATCATACATTTACCTTGAGGCATTGATATCCAATAAAAGCGGGTGCATATACGAAATCAAGCTGCGCATGGCGATCATAGGCAAAATGAGAATTATTTCGGTCAATAGGAATATTACCAAGACCACGGAAACCAGGCTCGTTTACTGTATCATATTCCCCATTTTCCTCTATGTGTCGGAGACATGGACACTTCGTGAAACCGATAAGAAGAAGGTTGAGAGTGGTGCTGGAGACGGATGCTAGGAGTGTCGTGGACCAACAAAGTTCGTTCGTACAAATGATTCCATATTAAAGGAACTCGGCATCAAACAGCGCAAGGTAGCTGCAATTCGGGAACGCATTTTGACTTTGTTCGGCCAAGTTTCTCGTGACTCCATTGAACGCCTCGTGGTGAAGGGAAAAATTGAGGGCACCAGACCACGTGGCAGATCACGAATAAAATTGACGGACCAGATCAAAGATACGATTAAATGCTTGGTTTGTGAATGTACCCGGAACCCGGCTGCAGTCCGTGTTGAATAACGCCACATAACTAAACTCATCACTCATCGTGATTCATAATGATGACCACGACCACTTTGGCAAGAGTGTACCGACTAAGAAGAAACAAAATAACTTTTCAATTGATATATGCTCTGTTTATATTGAACGGGTACTGACATCGGTGAAACAAAATATTACGAGGAAACCTGGTTTTAGGCTGAAATTGCCAATCCGCACGGTTATTGCGTAACCACCCTATTAGTAGGGTTTCATTTTGACAGCTCAACGATATACATTGCGTTACTTAGTTTTCGAACATAGGATTAGTGCTTACAAAATTATATTTAAAAATTGTAATTTATATTGGTAGTAGATAACAGTGTTACGCAATTAGGGTGCCGGACAAAACAAGGGATCATCAATGCTCGTGTGTTCTCTGCATGAGAAAAAAAGAGGTCTTTGCGTATATGATACCCGCTAAGGACTGTACTGCTATACTGCTATATGTAGCTGTAGGGGACTCAGCTAGTATTATATGGTACAATTTCTTTCTTCTTTTTTAATTTTTGTTTAAAAGAGCACGGTTTTCCCTAAGCGGTTGTAACGATTTTATTTTTCTTTTTTAATCTTAAACAATTCAATCTTATTTGCCAAATCTCTTTCCCAGGTGAGGAATACTACAGGCAAACAAAAGACCTATTGCGTTACGTGCGCACACGTCCTATCCGTGTGCACGTGTTCGGAACTCTGGACATTAACATGTCCCTGCTACCGTCAGTTGTTGCTCTCTTCACTTCGTATACTGTTATAGCGCTGCAGTTTAATAATGTGTTATAGGTAAATAACAAGCTATTCGAAGAAACATGATCTTACAGGCGAGCGGAGTAACCATAACAACTTCTTCAAACCTGAATATTTGATGTACTGTTTTCAAACGATTCAAATATAACTTTATTTTATTCGCAAATACGTTTTTGATTTTATCCTAAATTATCAATTACTTGAGCATAAATATTCTAGCGAAAGGTCTAACTTTGTAAAAACTGTATCTACTTTTTCTCCTTTCGCTTTAGACCTTTCGCTAGAGTACCTATGCTTAGGGATTTATCTAAATCCCTTCCTAAGAGCATATTAACCAACAACAATTTAATATAGGCCCTCTTTGGATCGAACTACCACATAACTAAATACTTTAAGATGGTGCTCTGATACATTGTTTATTCGTTGGTAATATTTCACATAATACTTACATAATTTAAAAAGTTTTAAAATATTAATACGCACAAGTATCTAGAATAGGATGAGAAGTAATCATCAGGGGGCTTCAAAAGAAAAATTATCCGCATAGCTGTCAAAAGGAAACAAAAAAAGCTGGCAACATTGCCACGTTATGTGGTTATGCTGAATCTCTGGTCAAAATATAGGCCAGACCTCTGAACACGTAAAAATTCGAGCAACTGCTTGGCGGTATCTCGGAAGGTACAATCTAGATAAAATTTAAGTACCGCTTGATCATCACTTCTGTTCATTGTCAGCATTCGCTCGTATCCGTGGAGTAATTCTACCCCTATTTTCCATTTACTTTTATTCAAGTACTAGTAGCAGTGTAAGCTGAATTCAGCCTTTAAAATACTAATGTCGAAGTTGTGCCAAATAGAACATGAATTTTCTAGAATCTTCGAAATTATGCTTATGCTTCTAAATTCAATAGTAATACATGTATCTACTTCTTAAAGTGTTAGACAGAGGTTTACCTTGTAAAGCTATATACATACTCACGCATATTTGCATTCATCCCTTCAGGTCTGAATAAGCATTTCATTACTCTTATGTGCTTTTGATTATTTCCCACGATACCAAGACTCATTACTTATCTACAATCCACTCACAGACACAGCCCTCAACTGCAATGCTAAGTTTCGGGGACTTAGTGACATTTCCTTGAAAACTGTTCCCATGCTGGATCGTAACACTTTTTCCTTCAAAACACAATACTTTTTAATAATAGTTGTATAAATAAGTGTCCACTGTTTTTTGAACATGCGTACGAACATTCCTTCCTTCCAGCTCTTCCTTCTATCTTCCTCCAATAATGCTTCCAATTCCGTGTCTTCTACGTTCTTTGTCTTCACAGTTTCTAAACTTTTGAAACCACTCACGATAACTTCTCTCTTTCTTAAAGCAGCTTCACCATAAGCGTCTAAAAGTTATCGATGGGCCTCAACTACAGATTTCTTCAAATTAAAGAAGTAACAACAACAGT
The DNA here is from genome assembly GCA_017933935.1 of Sesamia nonagrioides. Classification (NCBI taxonomy): domain Eukaryota; kingdom Metazoa; phylum Arthropoda; class Insecta; order Lepidoptera; family Noctuidae; genus Sesamia; species Sesamia nonagrioides. Next base: position 261,582 of record JADWQK010000137.1, on the reverse strand, counting down.
AACATTTTTGCACAAAAATAAATATGTTATACTGATATTACGGTACTAGTGACTCTGAATCAATGTGAATCAATTATAAAATGTATTAGGTGTAAAAATAAGTTTCCGCCGTTTAACAAAAGATGTCCTCATTAAAAGGTTTCGTTGAAATTGTCAGATGTAAAATGTGATATCGTAAGTTCGGACAGATGTTCGACAATAAAACCTCTTTGTGAGGACATCTTTTGTTAAATGGCGGAAACTTATTTGTACTGCTAATACATTTTAAAACTGATTTCTTTTATATTACTAAAAATGATTATCTTAGCAAAAAAAAATCAGTCTCCGGGTACCACTGAATAATTTCTGTCTGAATAATATCTGTTTTCTATTTTACAACAAATAATTTTACTATTTACATAATTCGCCCTTTATAGCCAACCAGTTATAAGTTGGCTCAGCACTTCTCGTTGCCTGTTTTTATTCAAAGGTCCGTTTATTGTCCGAGGAACTTGGCATCTAAATATAAATAGACTAATTTTATGAAATACTACTTAAGGGGACGATTAAACTTCTGTGAGATTCTGTGACCATCTGACCTGGAAAAATTAGGTGACGTGTGCGTGAAGTGAGCTCGTGAGCATGTTTTTTTATAATTATAAACAAGTGCTTGACCGTAATCCCACCTGATGATAAGCAGTCGTTGATGGTAAACCGCGCTAGTTTATTAAGAGCCTATTCAATAAAAAAAAAAACTGAGCAATTAGGAAGGAAGACGGCAGTTGAGCGAGTTGATGCAATGTTAAACCCAAAAGGATATTGATCTGAATACCCGTCACGACCAAACTCTCGACACAACAACATTTGGTGCATCGTACCCGGCACACATCGCAACGCAACTGCTCAGACTCGTCCTCCGTACGGCTTCACCAGACACGACGAATCGCTTGGCGGCAAAACTTTGTCTGGTGGGTGGTAACTTCTGCCGGCAGCCGATGTTATAGGTTACTACCGAGAATATCGCCTACCGAGAACAAATTTTTAGGGAATAACATTACTTGGAATTACCTAATTGCAACTAATGGTAGTTATTGACACTACTGATAGCTCATTTCAAGTTCACATAACTTTTCATGGTCAGTTATTTTACAGAATCGATCATCTGGTAGCGCACTTCGACGTAGTAAATGAAAACCCAATTGTTTTGCAGTGTCATGTCAAAGAGTCAAAGCGCAGCTGAAGTTGAAAGGAGAAAAAAGCGGCTTCGGAAAAACATTAATAAAGTTTATTGCGAAAATAGTCTTCATCATATCACTGTCGCAGTTATTCGGAAATGAAATGTCAGCATATTTTCAAGAATGTTTAATTTTACTTTACGGTCAGCGACACAACTGCCTATTTTTGCCTATAACAGTTCACATAATGTAGGTATCATAGTATAATCAACCTATATTGTTTCCATTTTAGACTTCCTCCTGGTGAGAGAGAGAGTGGGCCTTAATCCAATGAGCCCCAGAACGGCTTGTCACATGTCTTCGAAATTTTAGATATGTGTCCTCACAGATGTGCCTAGATACTTTTGAAACCAGTGCTGATAAAATTATTTAAACAAATTAAAGCGCCTGTTTGAGTCTGAATCTATGACCTACAATACGTAAGTGGTGTCTTAGTGGTAACGGCCACCATTACAGCGTATGTAGTGGTGGCCGAGTCCTCATCATTTCACCAACATTGCTTTCAAAACTGTCAAGCGATAGCGTATACATACGGCTTACCTATAATATACATACAAAAACATGTGTATTCAAACTATGTGCTCCAAATATCATTCATATATATATATCCTCAATACAAAGAAAACAGTCATATCAACCAATCTACAATTCCAACGACACTTTCATTAAGCTGTACAAATAAAGTTGTTCGAAATTTCTCATTAGGATATTACAAAATGAGATACTTACCTTATGACAGTGGTGCAAAATAACTGTAAATAGTAGCCGTCGAGGGCGGCGCGACGATAAAATGAAAATGAGGAGGCGGGGGGGCTCGTTAGCGAACGGTCTCCTACTGCGCTCCGCGATTGTCACCACCTCAATATCCAGCTCCACAAATCAACAGTAACAACCTTAACATCGAAGTTTTAAGATTCAAATTCCCTCACAGTTAACACTTTAAAAAATGCCGTTGGAACAAAGAACGCATAAAATTCTGCAATACAAAGGATTTTCAGAAATGTTACAGACGTAATGTCTAATTAGATGATTCGTTCCTTGCTTTTGTGAGTGGATGCGAAATTTAAAAGCCCACAATGGATGTTGAGTAGGGAGGTGCCGTAGCAACCTAATTCAATATTGTTCGGCTTTCGAGAAGTGCAATAAGTAACTCGTTTAAAAAGACTGAGTTTCGGGAATAATTTTATTTTAAAATCCAATAATTCAGTACCTACCTATAATTTTTATTCAGTAAATATATGCTAGCTCTTGCTACTGCAAATATTTTTATAAATATTTAATAGCTTATTTCTTTAGTATTTTAATATCGGGCCATTTTGTATAGTGTACGATAATATTATTCAAACAGGAGTCCTGAATAACGAGCACATGCTAATAATGAAATTGCTTATTGACTTTGAAATTTTTGCTAGAAAGTTAAAGAGCTCAGGTTTTTATATCAAAATTATACAGGATCATATTACTTAGACTTTAACCCACGAAACAAAATTTCATGAGAATCATAACATGGAGTTATCGTTTTCTCACGAATTTGGTTTTTTGATATTATAATATCCAAATTCGTGAGAAAACGAACTTCAAAGCTTCATTATAATGAAGCTTTGAAGTTTCATTTATCGAGAATCCGGCTAATCATATTCTTATGAAGTAGGTAATACAAAAACGATAACCTAACGATTAGGCATGCTAGTTTTGCATCAGATACTTACTAATACCCAAGCTTTCAATGTATTCATCACATTATAACATACTTACAGATTAATTACGCTCTGCATATGAAATTGTTCTACATTGTTTATTAAAAATAAGATTATACAAGGATATAACAATTTTGACATGTCACATTTACAAAAATTCTAAATTCAAATCCCACATTAATTCAACATCTCTAAGGCTTCATCACACTTGACACGCCAAAAGACGTAGCGACATGAAAGAGCAATTCAATCTGGCAGCCAACGACGCTATCTGTATGCTATCTGTAGACTGTAGTGAATGAATGAGCTACAAACAAATGAGCCGGATATCTTCAGGTGTCGCGCCCTCACACATGTGACCTGCACTTATTTACACTAGCTTCCTCGAGGTAGAAAAGTGTGGAGGTGAATGTTTATGAATTTTCTTGAAAAGTTTATAAAACGTTTATATTGGTTTATACTATTTCCTCATCCTTACTTATCATTGGAATCATTTAGGCTAAAACTAAGACAACTTATCATTCAAAAATGTCATATTAAATCGATTTACTTAATCGATTGTTTAATGCCAAATAGTGATAAGTGCGCTGTTAAACAAAGATTTACAAAGTTATTTTATCGAAGATATGAAATTTTTGGAATTTCTGAAAGAGCAAGAGCAATACAATCTACATATTGTAGTCCCTAACGACGATATCTATCTATATTTTATCTGTGGATTGTAGTGGATCAATGAGCTACAAACAAATCAGCCCCCGACCTGGATTTGTTTATACAGGCGTTCACAAGGTTGAAAACCGAAATCAGCTTGAAAAGTTTGTAAAAACTTTTTATTTTATTTTTCTGTTTTACTGCCTGGAACACAGAGGGACCAACCAGTAGAATCTTGTAAGGAAATAATTATATCATTGAGTTAAAGCAATAGTCGAATTCAGTAGGATGAATAAAAAATTACCACTGCCAAAAAACCTTATAAGTCATAAAGTGTAAAAAGACCAATTATACAGTATGTTATATAACAGAGGGCGTTCCCTTAAACTCGTTAATATATATCATTAATAGATTAAAATAAAAATATCAGCATAGAGAAATAAGCATAAAAAAATCCGAATAAAAAAAAAATTCTAATTGGAAATAAATTTGAAACCTCCTGTTTTAAATCAAAATAGTAGTCGTCATGTATAAATAAATTGCGACGTTGCCGTCTTTCATGTTCGCGTGTACAGTGTGTTTCTTTTACATGTCAATTTAAAATTTTTATTGAATATTTTCATATTGGAAAAAATTTTAAAACATTTTGTTTTCGAATGGAAATATTTTTTTTAGCATGTATGTATGTTATACTATTTCGGGTTAACGGGAACGCCCTCTGTTAGTTAATATACTGTATATGGCCGCCAACGACAGTCTCTGTAAGTATGCTATTATAGTGGGTGTAGATATGACATGGTACGGACGACAGCAGGTCAAGCTACCCGAAACTGTTAGATATTGCCTATCAATCTTGAGCCTTAATACTTTAGAGATAAAGTTGAAAATCTAATAAGGAAATTAGACAGATTGTAGTAGCTTGATGTGCTTTTGTCTGTACTTAAGTATCTCATTTATTCACTATTCATTCTCATTATTCCATTCGTGTCCACATGCCCAATAATTATGACAATATTTTTACAAAAACAAAAAAGATAAAGTAATGACTGTGTAAACGATACAATTTTTTATTTATTACTAGCGGCCGCCAGCGACTTCGTTCGCGTGGAGTTATTTATGCTCCGCTCCTATTGGTCGCAGCGTGATGTTATGTAGCCTAAAGCCTTCCTGGAATAATGGGCTATCCAACGCAAATAATTTTTCAAATCGGACCAGTACTTCCTGAGATTAGCGCGTTCAAATAAACAAACAAACTCTTCAGCTTTATATATTACTATAGATTTAATTAAAAACTTCGCCCTGCACTAGGATTTACTCCTGTAACGTGGTTGCGTTTACAAACATTGAAACACATACACAAACAATTTCTTTTTTATCGCGTCTGTTTTAATACTAATTACTGCAGTTATTGTAATAACATTATGACTTAATAGAATTTTAATATTAATAGAATATTGAGTTAAAAAATACTATTTCGGATAACAATTGAAAACTTCAATTCTTGTTCTGATTACTTCGTAGCTACACGTCTACACACACGGCGTGATGAAAGAGCTCTCGGGGGGCAAACGTCAGACCTTTTAATGGTAACTGCTCGCTCGGCGTGTTTGAATGAAAAATAAAAATGTAGGTATAACTGCAAGTAGACAACAATGTGTTCCGATCTACTGCTAAGACGTTAGGTGTGTTTCGAAAGTTTAGAATAAATGAGTTCTACTACTTATTGACATAGTACAATCCCTTTTATAGCATACTAGCGGCCGCCAGCGACTTCGTTCGCGTGGAGTTAATTGAGCTCCGCTCCTATTGGTCGCAGCGTGATATTATATAGCCTAAAGCCTTCCTGGATTAATGGGCTATCCAACGCAAAAGAATTTTTCAAATCGGACCAGTAGTTCCTGAGATTAGCGCGTTCAAACAAACAAACTAACAAACATATAAACAAACAAACTCTTCAGCTTTATATATCAGTATAGATGAGTGTGTCTAAAAGCCACTAGTTATTATTTACCAAAATTGTATTCTATACAAGTGCCAACTTCGATAAATAATACAGGGCAAACAAAACAAATTTAGGGTAATCACAACTCAAATCTCCTATTATTTACATGATTATTGCCTTTTACATGCTAACTATTTATTAACAATTAATATTGCAACATAGTTTACTGGAATCACTCAAATTACATAAATATTAAATTTTACGGGATAGCCCTACAAAACAGAAACATGAATGAAATCCAGGTATAAAACACATTTTGGGGAATTTATTTTATCAATACCATTTTGCATATTTTAACTACTTTTCAAATCAACCGCATAACACATTATAATACTTCCAAGTTTCAAAGGCTTCGCTTTCTTTTGTTTCATTGAAGAATATACCTACCAAAAATTTAACCTATTAGGAAATAAGCTTACAAGTGTGTCATATTTCGTTACCCGTTCTTTACAAATCATAAACATTTAAAAATAAATAAACTTTTTACATTAGTAGGAAGTAGAATTATTACATGTATGTTTATTTGCCTTGTAGGTGTAAACAAGTAGTTACCTAGTAACGGTTTGTTTACCTCTATTCTTTATCGAATTTGGCTCAAGTATAGGTGCAGTTTATATTTACGAGTCACTGCCTGAAAACCAAGAAAATATTATTCATATTTTCCTTAAATAGTACCACTGTAAACACGTAAAAAGAGATTATCAGGTATTTACTGGAACTCAATCCCTGAATTAAAGTTAACGACGTAGTCGGTTAGAACGACCACGTTCTCAGAACGACCAGCGGTTAGAAACTTCACAGCATACAGATCACTCGCAGCTAGTTCTCAGCTAAGTAATTCATGAAATTATATTTTCATCAAAATTACATACACAATCACACACATTAACAAACACACACACATTAATTAATTACATACTAGCTGTTGCCCGCGACTCCGTTCGCGTGGACTTCAGTTTACAGCGCGCAGTGGTTCCCGTTTCCGTGGGAATGTTCATTCCGAAAAAAATTATAAATACCTCAGTTGATATAAAATAAGCACCTGTTAAAATAATGGGAGAAATATGTATTTACGTCTGCGTTTGCTTCTGTTTTTCGCAATATTTTTTTGTGGCTGCTCTGCTCTTATTGGTCATAACGGGATGTTATATAGCCTATGTCCTTTCTCAGGCTCTAGACTATCTGTGTACCAAATTTCATTAAAATCGGTTCTGTAGTTTTGGCGTGAAAGCCGGACAGACTGACAGATAGACAGACAGAGATACTTTCGCATTTATAATATTAGTATGAATTATATTCAGCTGAAAACTTTTAATTAAATAAACAATAACGCGTTTCAGATAAATTTAAACTTAATTTGATTTATGTCAATGAAATTTTTATTTTGAAATAAATGAATAGTATTAATTAAATTTTAATAAAAATAATAATGTATCTTAATATTTTGTGTATTCTATTAATTGTTTTGCCTAGCTGACCGTCTGAAACCATTGGGTTACTCCGAAACAAAGGATTTGAACAAAATACATAACTAAAAGGAACATGAACAAAACGAAATCTTCTGCTCTACTGCATATGTAAACTTTTTCACCATTTGTATGCACAGTTAACTTAATAAAACGGAGCACAAAACAGTACTTTACTAAACATGAACCGAAAAGAGGAACCCGCACTAGAGGCCAATCGCTTTCACTACATAATTGACATGAAAAGACCTACATTTTACCAGACTTTTTCCGCCCGTTTTAACCCGTCAACTCAAATTAGGTTATCTGGCGATGCCCCGTGTGAACGAGTTATGTAAATTAAGTTATCTGTTTTCCAACGTCCAGTTAATTCTGTTCTTTCTCCAGCGCGCGGGCTGCTGCAGGGAAATTGTGCTGTTTTGCATTTTAATGAAATATTTTGTCCAGTCGCAACGCAAATAATGTTGCCTTCCACTGAGATTATTTCAGTCTCATTTTATTAGCTATGCAGGTGAGGATTTTTCTCAATAAACTTGATGTATTTTGCGAACTTTGTAGCAAGAATCGTCTAAAATATATTATATCAAAAGTGTGCATTGTCTGTTAACGTGTGCTTAATTCTATTAATAAATGCATGAGTTAATATAATTGTCATTTTTTTTAAATGCATTATATGTGAGCTGTCACGCTTTTTATGCCTGGAGGCTTTTATTTAGTAAAAAGTTTTTACTTTCTTACATTTCCAGTATTAATGTTTTTTTTTTTTTTACTTTCCTGGTGTATTGACTTGGCTAGCTGTCATACGGTGGATAGTCATTTAAAGTTTTGTGTTAGTATCTATTGTATACAGGCATGTATTTTTCTTTTCAAATGAACAGAAAGCCGTGCTGCTGGGGAGTTTGTTCCGCCACTTCTTCTTCCCAGCTAGCACTAGGAAGTGGCGAAGGGCGAGCGTTTTGGGGGACCGTCTTATATCGCGCTTTTTAGATTCCTCATTTTCGAGGATTAATTATCGTATCATTTAGCTTCTAAGTTTACATGTGCATATTTGTTTGCAATATATTACATTGTCTTAAACGACACACGGCGCCATCTATCACCGAACTGGTATGAAGTTAATAATATTTTTGTTTTCCATCGGGTATATAAAATTTTTTCGGGATGAAAAGTACCCTAATATTTATTCCAGACTTCTAACTTTACGTCTGCAAAATTTCAAAGAAATCGGTTCAGTAGTTGCGGCGTGAAAGCGTAACAAACAAACAAACAGACTTTCCGATTTATAATATTAGTAAGGATTGACGTTCAAAAGGTGCTGATTTTCAGCCTAATTTGAATAAATGACTTTGATTTTGATTCAATGTGTAACAACAGAGCCATTCACATCAAAATCACATTCAACATAATGTGACGGATCTGTTAAAAATAGTTTGGTTGAGTGTGGGACGAGGGGATCAGAAGCCGAGGAGCCATAAAGTGGACCTCGTAATGACCCCGCGGGCTGGCTCGCCCGTTACCCCCACAGCTGTTATCACAACATAAAATGCCAAAATTAAAACCTATAAAATATCGAGCCCCAACATGATTTATGTCATGCGCGTTCCTGTAACACCGAATTTCTCCTTTCGTTATTGAAAGTCGTAAAAGGGATTTTTCGATTTTATCTCCCGATATAATACCTACCGATGACAAGTGGTTTTATATGTTTCAGCCAAATTAAATTCGGGAACCGTCGTTACAGAATTGATGTTCTTTTTTTTTGCAAGAAAATATATTTTATTCATCCGATCAATTTTATTATATTTTTATACCCATAACAATTCCATTTTGTTTGACCACCACCTGTGAGATTTTTAAAAATACCAGGTTCTTGGAACTAGGAAAGAGAAAATACATAAAATTTTATGATAATGAACTGTTTCCCGTTGATGATGATGATGATGTTCCGACCAATTTCGGCCACGGCGACCACTTCGACTCCTAGCCTATGATTTGGCACTCATGCGCCTGAAGATGGCTTATGTAGCCTATCTTGGCGACGAAACTTCGTGCACACTGAGGGCACGTAAACACGCCGTCGACGTAGTTGTATGTGATGGCAGCAGGTGGGCGGGCCTTTTATTTTATTGTTGTTGTTCCCGTTACTGTGTAAGAAAATAAAGGTAAGTGAAACATTAATTCATCATAATTGAACTGTGCAATTTATAGTGACGTTTAAAATGCATTAAATTAACGAGATTACGCTCTCAAAGTTCCTGTCGTACGCTGAATATTTAAATAATTCATCAAATCATCATTAATTATGTATCTGAATACACACACTTACTTTATATATATTATGTAAATGTATAAACATTGATTACTTCCTCATTCGATCCACTTAGAATAGATTACTGTAATAGCTTCTGTATGAATGTATTCATTTGTCTATGTCAATATATTGGTTCTAACACTTGTAGAGGTATGAGAACCAGTCTGAAGTTCTCTCAAACTCTATAGAAAAGAGAGAATCCTCCGACCAGACAGGTGTTGTGTCTGGGGGGTATTGCTCGACGGTTGATAGCGGGAAGTTGTATGCATGCTAGTTGCACTCTAAACTCTGCTTGTTAGATACAAGATTTGTGTGAGGTCAGCATGATGTTGTTGACGTTGTTCGTATGTGGATGTAGATACCACTTCACACTTCCTTAAATAAATAAATAAATATACACGGACAAATCACACAGATTGAGCTAGCCTTAAAGTAAGTTCGAGACTTGTTATGGGAAACTAACTCAACGATACTATATTTATAATAGATACATATATAGATAAACATCCAAGAATCAGGAAAAGATCGTTTTCCATCATGACCTGGCCGGGGATCGAACCCGGGGCCTCCACGTCGCAGGCAGGCGTGTTGATCGCAGTGCCACGGAGGACCACCACGAAATACTCTTTATATGTCCCCTAGGCCCTTTCGTAAATATATTTGTGACAGTCTTGGAACCAATGTTAAAAGATAGTATTCAAAATTTTGGGTCTAAAAATTTATTTTTCCTTCCCACTTGACAGCACAGTTACAGTTGTCACTAGGATGTTTAGGTGCATTCCGTCAAAAATCCAACGCGGTGCCCACGCACGACTCCCGAACTTCCGACTTACATCACATCAACCTGACAATTCCTCAGAGTACCTATCCTTTAATAATCCTATCGTCAAAAAAAAAACGCATCATAAACAAACACGTTTCACCGCAACCATTTTGAGGAAACATATTTTTTATTCCATCCAAAAGTTGTTAAACCACGGACCGTAACAAAATCCGTGTAAGCGATATATTTATAATTCAGCATTTCGTCCAAAAGGGGTGACAACACATTAGAAACTGTACACGTCTGAACTCGAGCCGTGCTGAGTTCGCCATTACACAAATAAGCGGTTTGCCTACAAACTGCTAATTTCAGAAAGTAAAACTTGAGCCACTCTAAGCTCGGATTTCGGTGACCTTTCCTGTGGGTTAAGGTTATAAAAAAACTTTGCACGTAACTTTATTTTTGTGTGTGAATTTTAAGTTAATGTTTAACCAAGTATGGGATTTTGGTGCTTGGTCGTTGTTAACTTCATTGCATCTCAAATAGGTGTATTTTATCAGTCAACAGTTGTCGGTAGATTTGAGACAAACTAAGATGAGATAGCCCAATAAAACAGAATAATTAACAATACTGCAGTAGCCAAAAGGACGAGGTACTCAGGCACGTTGAGTAGTTGCAATGTTTTCTTGGCACGCGATAGAATAAAGCGCCCCTGTTTGAGCGATCATTATAAAGTTAATTGACAGACGACTGAACCATCTGCTCTTTATATGGTTACGGCAAGGAAATTATATCTAAACTGGAATGTGAACTTGCATAAGTCTCTTATTTAAAAGAAGACTCTATCGCAAGTACAATAAGGTCGATCGGAAATAAAACTTTATTTAAAGACAACACGGTCGGAGGGAGAAAGCGTCCCAGTAGACCTCTGTCTCTTTCTAAGTGTTATTTATATTTTGAAATTTTGTTTGAAACCAACAATTTCGATTAGAAAAAAGATGGTGAAAAAGGGTGCCATTAATGTCTGCAATAGTGAATCATACTCTGGATGCGGAATATCATTCTTTAAGCGAGGTTTTTGCGGTAATTAATTACAAGTTATTTTGTTTGTATGTAGGGTGACCATAAATTTCGGAATAATTAATAAAGGTGCACTTAGTCATTGTGTGCATAATAAGTAAGTGACATTTATTGGGTGTTGACAATGACATTCAATTCTGCTTTCTTGTAGATATTTTATTTATCTAAAGGTCAATCTCCCTCTAGCGCAACATCGTTTGGTCCTGTTGGTCTTGGGTTTAACATTGCATCACCTCGCTCAACTGCCGTCATCCTTCCTATTCCTTAGTTTTTAAGTGAATAGGCTTAATAAACTAGTGCGCTTTACACTCAACGGTTGCATCACTGCTTACCATCAGGCGGGATTGCAGTCAAGCACTAGTTTACAATTATTAAAAAAAAAAGGTACAGGTTCGGATAGATTGACCTGCTGTCGTCCGTACATCATCAATTTATTCATCCATTTATTTTTAAAATTCAATAATGAAATTAAAAAGTTCGCATCCATGCCTAAATGTTCATTAAAACTCAGGTAATATAAGTGAAAAAAAAAAATTACGTACATTCCTTATAAATTCCATTATAATAGTCACCCTACACAACAAGGACAGAGGGCTACTGTGAAGCTACCTCCCTCGGACCGCGTTTTGATCGATAGTTCACATTCCAGCTCAGATAGAAATTCCTTGGGTTACAGAATTTCAAAGTAAGTAAATAATTAATAAGTAAGTATGTAAGTAAGCACTAATAAGGTTGTATTTACAAAGCTAATTAGATTCGTTTAAAAGTTAACTGTGTGTGTTAAGAGACGAGGCTTATCTTTCTATTGCTTAGGGACCTACCCTCATAATACCTGTAAATTAATTAAGCGTTTATACAAGAAGGTAAAAATTTATACTAGGTAACCTTTAATAGAAATTTATTTGAGAGATGGTATTTACATACATGGGCATGCATATATTTATTAAACATCAATTAATGAATTGATAATTACCTAATTATTAAAAAATCCGAGATTCTAACAAAACTTGGCGGAATAATCTTAAAATAAAATGTTATTTTAGAAAATCCGTTACCTTCTATTTATCTGTCATCATCATCATCTCAGCGTTTATCCCAGTCGCATCCGAAGCTTTTTCAGCTTTTGGAGTCTGAGGTCCGCTTTTACCAGTCTAACTGCTGATATGGCTAAACTTCGACATTTTCCGTGAAGCGACTGCCGTCTGACCTCCACAACCCGAAGGCGACATCGAAGCATTGCAGCTGCCCAATTGTTGGACTTTTTGAGGGCTCCAACAACCCTTTAACGACTGCCACTAGATGTTCGTATGGCAACCGGGACCAACGGCTTAACGTGCTTTCCGAGGCACGACCAGACCAGTTCAAATATTCATATTCATGCATACAAATATTTGCACTGTGCGGGGATCGAACTCGCGCCACCTTGCGCAGCGGCCGCGTCCGCTACCGCTACGCCACGGAGGATGTCTAACCTTCTATTTATCTGTATTACATATAAAAAGTATACTTAAGACGTAACTAAAGTAAAGTTATAACTATCTAAATTATGTCGTTATTGATTTTGGTTCACGGTAAAAGAGAGTGAGTCTAATGAGTTTATGTTAGCACAAAATATACGTGCATATACTACTGAATGAATAAATACACAAAAATGTTAAAATAATAAACTAAGACTTACAAAGGAAAATTTTCGCTTTGAATTCACAAGTCCCTGTAGGAACCATTAACGCCGACAACGTAGAATTATGTGGTACAAAGAGTAATTACAGAAAGCAAAGAAATTTGAATAAATATGAAGAACTTAGCATATCGTTGTTGGTAACCCCGTTATAAATTCAAAGTTTTACTCCCAGTAAAGTAAGTCGTGGTGGCCTAGTGGTTAAAACACCAGCCTCTCAAGTATGAGTGCGCGGGTTCGATTCCAGGTCAGGCAAGTACCCATGTAACTTTTCTAAAGTTATATGTACTTTCTATGTATATCTTGGACACCAATGACTGAAGGTGAAGGAAAACATCTTGAGGAAACCTGGACTTTTAAGTCTGAAATCACCAACCCGCATTGAGCAAGCGTGGTGATTACGCTCCTCCTTCTCCGTATGTCCTTCTCTGTATGAGAGGAGACCTGTGCCCAGCAGTGGGACGATAAAAAAAGGTTGATGATGATGATGACTCCCAGTAAACGTACATGGAAAAACACAGTCTCGAGGTAACAAAGGTTTCAGTTACTTCACAGAAAACAGTTTTTTTTTTTTTTTGTGTTGGTTAAACAAGAAACCGTGGCCCTGGCCGTCGCACAGGCAAGTGAAGAAACACGGGTGGGTTTTAGTCAGTAAAAGTCTGACACGCCCTTCCGGTCCGCCCAGAGCGGGAGAAGTCATTTGATGATTTCCCATCCCAGCAAAAGGCTTCAGTAAATAGGCTCATAATAAACTAGTGCACTTTATCAACGATTGCATTACTGCTTCTCATCAGGCGGGATCGAGGTCAAGGACTAATTTATAACGTTAAAAAAACTAAATACTAACAAGTTACAGAACGAATTATTCAACAAAGTTTATTTAGGGCTACGGACGACAGCAAGTCAAGCTACCCCAAACTGTCAAATATTCCCAATTAACCTTGAACCTTAATACTTTAGAGATAAAGTTGAAAATCTAATAAAGAAATCTGACAGATTGTAGTAGCTTGACGTGCTTTCGTCTGTTAAATAAACCGGCATGCTAATGTGTAACACACTCTCAAGTTGAATCATTTTGAAGCTTATTGCTTATCCATTGCTCCCTAAGTTCGAAGAATGTGTTTGCTCAATAACGTAAAAAACGCAATGATTATTGTTGAACTGGCAAAATAAACCCATTGCTACTGATTGTGTGTTACGCAATTAGCCTAGTGATATGAATTTGTGACTGATTTATAGAAAAGGGTACGTAACGCAAGCAAAATGAGCTTCTATGGTTCCTAATTCATATCAATATCACCTTTCGAAAACTTACAAAATTATGGAATAGTTTTATTCGATTGAACTTATACTGCCAATTTTGAAATGTATGGAAACAAAACGAGACGATCATAGTTTTCGGAAACTATCAAAACTCATTCTATAGGCCTTCTGTTAAGAGGGAGATGATAACTTATAAACGGATAACTGAAGGTGTAAAATTAGGTAGGTACACCTAATCTTGTTGGTTATTTTGATAAATTAACTGAAGTACCTACCGGGACTACTTGAATGTACATAGTATCTGTAAGTACAATATTTGTGGCCAAAGTTCAATCATCAAAGGTCAATCTTTGACATTAGCCTAAAATAAATTTTGCTCGCAGACCTCAATAGAGCCTCCGAGCGAGTCGGTCTTAAAATGAACATGGACAAGACGAAAGTCATGTCTAATGCCCATGTTGTACCGACTCCTATAAAGATTGGAGACTCTGTTCTCGAAGTTGTTGACAGTTATGTGTACCTGGGACAAACTATCCAGTTAGGAAGGTCCAACTTCGAGAAAGAGGTCAATCGTCGAATCCAACTCGGGCTGGGCTGCTTTCGGGAAGCTACGTAGAATCTTCTCGTCCGAAATACCGCAGTGTCTCAAGACAAAAGTCTTCGACCAGTGTGTGTTGCCAGTGGTGACTTATGGAATTGAGACGTGGTCGCTAACAATGGGCCTTATAAGAAGGCTCAAAGTCACTCAAAGGGCAATGGAGAGGGCTATGCTTGGGGTTTCACTGCGCGATCGAATCGAATGAGGAGATGAGCAGAAGAACGAGAGTAACCGACATAGCCCGAAGAATTGCAACACTAAAGTGGCAGTGAGCTCGACACATTGCCATAGGCCCGATGCCTGATGGGGCCGACGGGTTCTTGAGTGGCGACCACGCACCGGAAGACGTAGCGTGGGTAGGTCCCCGACAATGGGGACCGACGACCTGGTGAAGGTCGCGGGAAACCGCTGGATACGGGAGGCGCAGGACCGGTCGTCGTGGAGAATCTTGGGGGAGGCCTATGTCCAGCAGTGGACGTCTTTCGGCTGAAATGATGATGATGATGAAATTTAGTTATATTTTTTTTTTTTTAATTTTGAGGAAATTATGTAACAGTTATTATATTAGCAGCCTTTAAAAAGTTTAAATTATCAACGAGGAAGAATTTTCTGAGCTGCAATGCAAGTGTGAAACTAACAATGCTTCTGACTTCATAAAACTTTTGTGTCGAAAATAGGAACACTTTGAACTCTCCTAACAACAACAAAGTAAAATCAGGTTATTTATCAAATTGACTACAGCGCGCCCGACGAGAGAATACGTTCTTGACACCTGTCAGTTACACGACGAACACGTGTTTTGCGAATTTGATCTTTATTAGCTACTACAGTTGTCACACTGACGTTTCAGGAACGCATTCTCTCTAAGGTCGGACTGTACAAACGTTAGTTGTAAGTATGTTCATATTACAACTATCATTCTCTGGCAAATATGTTATTCCAACTGATTCCAAGAGTGCCATTCAACGCTTGAGTCGGTGTACAAAAGGTATTCGTGGCGCACCTACAGCATACTCAAGTTTGAAAGATTTACACACTCTTAAATTAAAAGATATAGGTATGTGTGGTCATACAGTGACTTCCTTCTCAAGTCAGATTCAGGGGTAATGAGGAAGTGGATAAACTTGCTAAACAAGCAATAGTATACGGTGTTCCTCTTAATTGTGAACCTTATTATCTAGATTGACTTCCTTTGGTAAGAAATCAGTGTAGAACAAAAGTAAAGGTATATGGTACCGTACCATCCAGCCGCATTTGTCTCGTTATCCCTGGTTGGATCGTAATTATATGGATAGGAATGACGTGGGTATAGCATTACGGCTTCGCGCTGGACATATTCCGCTAAACAATTTGGGATTTCTTATGAAGAAAATAGTTTCACCAAATTGTACAGAATGCGACGTCATGGAAGACGCCTACCACATCATGGCGGAATGTGTTTGTAGAATAACGAAGCTGAGCGAGTCTGATTTTGTAAAAAAATTAGTTAAACTTAAAGGATGTTGGATTGTGTAACATCATATTGGCCTTTTCTGACACAGCCAGGGATTTGTATAAAATTGTAAAGTTGGGTTTGGGTAGAAGCATGTAAGTATATATACGGTTTTGTTTTTTTTTTTTTTAATTTTGGAGGTGACATAATCGCAAGTAATCAAATCCTCTTGCAATGAATAAAGAAAAAAAAAATATCATTCTCTGACAGTTGCTCGAAATGGCTATATCTGACATGGCAAGTCGACGTACTGTGTCAACTTAATACTTAATTTCATAAGGTTTTCTGTTATGTAAGTACCTACTGCCATTAAAACCAAAAAGAAGAAGTAGTACCTACTGATAAATTGCCATTTCATCTGAAATGATAACTTTAGCAAAAGAAACCTAGTTGACCTTTTCAGATAATTGAACATCCTTTCTTAACCCAAAAAATAAGAGCTCCAAAAATACAATAGGATCCTTTTAATATATTATATACAATTTTATTTATCTAAGGGCTGATTTTCCCATCTCGAGATGAGTTTTATTCGAGGAATAAAATTGATGTTTGACGGTTTTCTCTTTTAAATCAAATACCTAACGGTCATATTTCAAAATTATTCCTTATATAAACTTACTAGCTTCCCGCCCGCGACTTCGCCCGCATGGAATTCGGTTATATCGCGCTTTTTAGATTTCCCTCGGGAGTATAATTTTTTTTTTAATAAAAGGTAGTCTATGTCCTTTCTCAGGGTCTAAAAATTGTCTGTACCAAATTTCATCAAAATCGGTTGAGAGGTTTAAGCGTGAAAGCGTAACAAACAGACAGACAGACAGAGTTACTTTCGCATTTATAATATTACTAGCTTTCCGCCCGCGGCTTCGCCCGCGTGGAGTTCGGTTATATCGCGCTTTTTAGATTTCCCTCGGGAACATAATTTTTTTCCGGGATAAAAGGTAGCCTATGTTCATTCTCAGGATCTAAAGATTGTCTGTGCCAAATTTCATCAAAATCGGTTGAGAGGTTTAAGCGGGAAAGCGTAACAGACAGACAGACAGACAGACAGAGTTACTTTCGCATTTATAATATTAGTATGGACTATGGATTAGATGATTGAAATATCTGTCCTAATATTGAAAGTTAACAGAACTACGTAATATTTCTAGTCGCTGTGAAATTAAGGGCGAGTTACTCAAACAACAATAACTTATAGCAAAGTTGATGTAATAAATTGGCTAGCGTGGGTAAATTTCTGTGATTGGGTAAAGATATTATCAATAGCCAATCAGGTCACTTAACTTGCGTTTAATATTGACGCTTTGATAATTTTCGTTCCAGGAACAGGGCGTAGGTAGTACATATTTTACCTAACAGGGGACAGGATTTAAATGAGACGTTCATTTAAATGTATACGAAAGTGTGTATACAAATGCGTACTGTTCCATTTTGAACGTTAGGCTCAGGACTGAAAGTTAAAATTGCAACTTGTAATAATATTTAGGTAATACCTACATTTAAATATCCGTTAGTACAAGTATAATTGAGATATTATTATCCAAAGTTGACATGATATTTCTATAGAATTACTTGTAAGTATTCAAACTCAGAGAATATACAAAAATAATTAAAGCAGGTCAAAAAATATGCTCCAAACTGACACGTGAAAGCCAAACTGGCACAAACTCGTGCACAGTACGTGAGATGAGGCGTTGGCGCGAACCCTGAATAATGTATTCTTGCGAAACGACTGCGCAGCACATTTTCATAAATGTCAGAATGCTATCTAACAGCCACACGCGGCCATTTCTAGATAATCCTAAGTAATCGTCATGAATTTTAAAGTGTAATCACAAGAGTTATAGCTATAACTTCTGGCCTTTCGGCAGTTTTTTTTTTTAAACTAATGCTGAACTGAAAATTTTAAGTCGGCTATCTATTGCAGTCCACTGCTGGACTTAGACCTACTACGCTTACCGATACGCGGACTAGTCCAGGACTCGTCTACTCCGCCGGCCATTGATCCTTCGACAAACATTTCTAGGCCTCTGCTACTTCAGCTTCACCTATTTATTCTATCCATAAAAACGTGCATTAGAATAGCCTCTAGAAGTGGCTATACTTAAAGGTCGACAACGTTACTCAATAAGCCACTAAAACATTATATATGAAAGTTTCGTAATCTACTAAGAAAATGACGTCATTTTTACTTTCCAGTGATCAATCACTGATACTCCACTCTATATTAATAAATGTTCAAATTAAGCAGTTTTATTAGAACATCATATCTATTAACGGGTTTTATAATAATGGCAATACGGCAATGCCATTCTATTACCATTCTATTACGAGATAACCGATAACTAAAGGAATTGTTTTGGAATGACAATTTTATAAAAATAGCAGACACCACTTATGTCGTGTGTTATGTCAGAAATGTTAAAATGAAATAAAACAGAGTATATTTTGACAAAGACGTATCATCATCATCATGATCTCAGCGTTAATCCCAGTCGCATCCGAAGCTTTTTCAGCTTTGGAGTATGGGGTCCGGTTTACCAGTCTACTACTGCTGATTTTGGCTAAACTTCGATATTTTTCGTGAAGCGACTGCCATTCGATCTACACAACCCGAAGGCGATATCGTAGCATTACAGTTAGACCAATTGTTGGACTTTTAGAAAGCTCCAACAACCCGCAACGACTGCCATTAAATGTTTGTATGGCAACCGCGACCAATGGCTTAACGTGCTTTCCGAAGCACGACCAGACCAGTACAAATATTCATATTCATGCACACAAATATTTGCACTGAGCAGGGATCGAACCCGCGGGCCGCGCCTCCTTGTGCAGAGGCCGCGTTCGCCACCGCTACGCCACGAAGGCTGTAAACACAGACGTATCTAGCGGTTTAGATCTATTCCGCTGACAGCCATCGCTATGGCAGGCATGTGCAGTTACCACTCTTATAGGAATACATAGCTTACTTGAAGTCGGTGACCAGCGTCAATGTCACCATCTACGGGAGCGTTTTCATAGAGTCACCACCAATAGCACCTATGGGGTAAAAAACCAGCCGCCTTCGGAAGAGTACATTAAATTTGGCCCGTGGTGAAACGACGATTTATTCTCAGCTATAAAAATATATTAAACTAAAAGAATTATTATAAACTCAGTGACAGACCACCCTAAACGTGGTTGACGTAAAAGAGGGTTAAGAGATTTCGCCAAGGGGAAGAAAAATGGCGTCCTCTTCACTGTTTATCCGTGGTCCCGGTGGGTTGACCCTTTACCGGGTTTAGAGGTCATTTTGATTAGGTACCCGTAGTCCCATAGCACTAGGGATTTTTTCCTGAATCTCTGATATCGATAAAAAAATAAAACTGACAGTTATCCATACTAATATTATAAATGCGAAAGTAACTCTGTCTGTCTGTCTGTCTGTCGGTCTGTCTGTCTGTCTGTCTGTCTGTTACGCTTTCCCGCTTAAACCTCTCAACCGATTTTGATGAAACTTGGCACAGACAATCTTTGTACCCTGAGAAAGAACATAGGCTACCTTTTATCCCGGAAAAATATGATGTTCCTGAGGGAAATCTAAAAAGCGCGATATAACCGACCTCCACGCGGGCGTAGCCGCGGGCGGAAAGCTAGTATAGAATAAAATTTATTCATTCATAAGCAAAAAAAATCCATACTAATATTATAAATGCGAAAGTAACTCTGTCTGTCTGTTACGCTTTCTCGCTTAAACTTCTCAACCGATTTTGATGAAATTTGGCACGGACAATCTTTAGACCCTGTGAAAGGATATAGGCTACCTTTTATTGAAAAATTTGATATTCCCGAGAGAAATCTAAAAAGCGAAATATAACCGTATTCTACGCGGGCGAAGCCGCGGGCGGAAAGCTAGTTATTCCATATTTGGAAACAAAAAACACCTCATACAAAATAAGACCTAAGATTTAATTTTGATTAAATCTGGTTTTGATCAATAATACTTATATATGTGCTTTCCTAAGTGATATGTCATTGATCCGCAGACTTTCCCCAACCCGCACTAGGCCCGCGTGGTAGATTACGGCCCACCCTGTGTCCCAGGACTGGGAACTTTATGGGCTCATTATATTACGTTATTGTTCAGCTAAAAATGTTTTAAATAATTTGAAATTTTCGGGTTTTTATTATTATTATTACTGCACCGTGATTAAACATAATCCCACGCTTCCAAATGTCGATTATTTGATCATAATGGCTGTACTGAAAACAATGACACAACACTGGCATGAGGTTCACTTTTTAAAATACGGAATATATTTTTGCTCATTCTTCACATAGCCAGTGATAATAGCACCCTTTGAAATGAAATGAAATGAAATGAAATGAAATCGAAATGAAATCGTTTTTAATCACATAATCAGCCTATAATGTAGTCCTGGGACACAGACATCCTCTCGTTGAGAGAGAGTGGGCCGTAATCTCGCGGGCCCAGTAAGGGTTGGTATATGTCATACGTCTTCGAATTTATGCATGACGGTTTCCTCACGATATTTTACCTCACCGTCAACCGTCTAAATTAAATGTCGGGAAAACATATGGAATTTAAGGCTGCAAGTTTAAAACTGATACTTAGGTGCTTCCAGTGTGAAAACTGGAATTTTAATGGATTGAAAAAAGCTGAATACGTTTCAGTTTTGTTACATATTAAAGCATAATTATGTGGTTTGTTTTATTTATAACTAGCAGTACCGCCTTAAGTTACTAAATATTTCTTTTGTTTGCAAAATTTTTGCAATATTTTCTTCTATTTAGAACATCAAAATTGTTGTATCTCAATAACAATATACTGCCATGACACCCGTGCTTCGTGCTTGGATTCGAATTGCATTTTGCTAACTAAAGCATATTTATTTCGCGCGATGTAAAGACCATACTAAGCACTGTTGAATTCCGGAAAGTTAGTCAATAATAATAATTGTTCCCTTTGTCCATTCAATTCTCTTTCGCCTCTTCATATAATTGTATTATATGTCGATCAGTTGTTCGCGCCTCTCATTTTAAACTTTCTATTGATTCATTAACTCTGTTTCAGTTAGAATGGGAATATAGACGTTCAATTAAGTTACCTATATTATTATTTTAGGCTGGTGCTGTTAAATGCCACCTAGCAAGTTTGAAATGAGCCTTATAGTCGACCCTGATTTGGTTCAAAACGGTCTTCAAAGCCTGGAGCACAAGATTAGCCAGCGTTGGTGTTCTAAAGGATGCATTTTGGAGAGTGTGCGCGGGGATTGCATGACTTAATTCCCCTTATCTCCGTTCTATCTTCGTTCGACCGTCGTAGGGTGAGTATCTACCCTTACATTTTTGACACGACTACGATCCGGACGAAGCGTTTGGCATCGTCTTTTTTACCGCATACATCGAGATACTGGAACAATTTGCCATTGGCGTTGTTTTCGTCTGACCACAATTTATGTGTCTTAAGACGCTGTGAATAGCAAACTTTTAGGTATTTGAGGGGGTGAAGCAGACGAAGTGGGACACGACTAGGCCCGCCCACTGCGGGGCGCGGGGCGCTCCGCGCGAGTACATCGATGCGTGAGGTGAAGCGTCGTGCATCGAGAAATACGCACGTTCTATTAAATCTTTAGCAACCATTCTCTATTCCATCTACATTTAGAACCGTAATTTCACAACCCAACCACGAGGTACGGTTGGCTCTGTTCGTCACAGTCCCGGTTTGCATTAGACGAGCAGCAGGTTCGAATCCCACATCCGTTCACTTTACCTTGCGATTTTCGAAAATGTATATTTTATACATATTTTCATTTTTTATTATTACTTTTGTTTTCTTTTTTATTTTTATAAAGCGCTTTATCCGTTCTGCTTAATTTTTTTGTGTTATGTCCTTTTTTCATGAAACTGTTAGAAATATATCATTTCTAGAAATTACTATTTATAAACAGCTGTTTAGAGTAACTGTTAAAAAAAATGCATTTTCGGATATTTAAAAAAATAAAAGATTTTTTCTTCAAAACTGCAACTCTTATCGAAGTCGGGTTTGTACGAGTGCTTAGAATAACACAACACAAAAAGATTGAAATAGATGGAGGCACTTGGAGGAGGCCTATACTGAAAGGGGCCATGAATAATGCAACAAAATGAAATCTAAATTTACTGTTTTGAACTATTATCAAATCAACTGTTATTTTTATTGTTTTTCTTTTCTATTCCATCTACATTTAGAAGGGTAATTTCACAACCCAACCCCGAGGTACGGTTGGCTCTGTTCGTCACAGTCCCGGTTCGCATTAGACGAGCACCAGGATCGAATCCGACTTTACCTTGCGATTTTCGAAAATGTGTACTTTATACATATTTTCATTTTTTATTATTTTTTTTGTTTTCTTTTTTATTTTTATAATGCGCTTTGTCCGTTCTGCTTAATTTTTTGTGTTATGTCCTTTTTTCATGAAACTGTTAGAAATATATCATTTCTAGAAATTACTATTTATAAACAGCTGTTTAGAGTAACTGTTAAAAAAAAATGCATTTTCGGATATTTAAAAAAATAAAAGATTTCTTCTTCAAAACTGCAACTCTTATCGAAATCGGGTTTGTACGAGTGAAATAGATGGAGGCACTTGGAGGAGGCCTATACTGAAAGGGGCCATGAATAATGCAACAAAATGAAATCTAAATTTACTGTTTTGAACTATTATCAAATTAACTGTTATTTTTATTGTTTTTCTTTTTTTTAATTATATTATGAACTAAGAAATTCATGGTTAAATAAAGGCTTATTATTATTATTTATTATTAATTTCTAGAAATTTGTAGAAAGAAAATTATAACGAATTGATTTTAAATATTAGTTTGCATTATAATTGTTACAAAAAGAATATATTTAAAAAGATGGAACAATTACTACAAAAAATACAGAAAATCGGATAAATTAATAATAATTAAAAAAAAAACAATTGCAAATAAGAAATCCAACAAAAAGCATACAACGTAAGGCTGGGGTTTGAACCCGAACACATACAGGTGAAGAAAAATGTGCCGCGAAAAAGTAAAAAGAATAATTACAGAAAAAAATCAAATAAAATATCGGCAAAAATACAACAGTAAATTAATAAAGCATTTATTTCAATTAAAATCTACAAAAAGCATATAATGTAAACCTGGGGTTTGAACCCGGGCAAAAACGAAATATGATTATTCATCAACAAACAGACACGTAAATATAATTATTTTCTGTGCGGGGTAAAGCAAAAAGTGAGATAGGTCCGACAAGCACCACGCCTCAGCGGTCACTGTCGCTAAGCATAGAAGTGAAAGAGAAGGCAATGGACGCCGCGATGGAGCGACGTTTCGTTCACGTTATTTATCATTAAATACATTATTTATTTTAGAATATCTTAGTTAAATCGATAAACAAAAACAATGGTTTCATTTACTATTATATTTTACATCGCTCTTCTCAATTTTATCAAGATTTGATGATTAATAATACAGTTACAACTGTTATAAATTCAATTTTAGGGGTTACTTTAGGATTTTTTTCTATCGAGAAAATTAATTCAAAACGTGTTTTGAAAACAATGGTTTCCTGCTACATATAATCAAGATTAACATATAAATTTTTGGCTGCTCTGAAATGTATACATTTGGCTAAAAAATTGTTTTAAGAAGCCTATTTTTACTGAACACAGCGCCTTAAGGCTAGACTATATATATATATATAAATTACAAACTAGCGCTTGACTGCAATCCCGCCTGATGGGAAGCAGTGATGCAATCGTTGATGGTAAAGCGCGCTAGTTTGCGCACTAATAAACTAAGGATCTTTAAAATTAATTTATTAATTGGTTCTAATTTACTTTGTATCGTTATAGTCATAAAGGCAAAAATCCCTAGTGCCATGGGAATACGCGTTATTAAAACCACTCCTAGACCCGGTAATGGGCCGACCCACTTGGGCTACGGGTAAACAGTGGTCCTTTTGGCTTTAATAAACATAGCGATCAGCAATGTGTGTTGCATTATGATTTGGGTAAGTGGGCAATAGGAGTATTCATCCAATGACCACAAACCGCAGGATGTAACATTATAACTGTTATTGTTAAATATAAATTCCTATTATTATTTCTATATAGGAATAATTACACAATAAATTGAAAGCTTCAAACACATTTATTGTGGTAATAATTATTATTGCTCACAATAGACCTCATACGATGGCTCAGAGTCACAAAAAGGGCAATGGAAAGAGCTATGCTCGGAGTTTTTCTGCGCAATTGAATCAGAAATGAGGAGATACGCAGAAGAACCAAAGTCACCGACATAGCTCTTCGAGTCGCTAAAATTAAGTGGCAGTGGGCGGGGCACATTGCTCATAGAACCGATGGCCGATGGGGCAGAAAGGTTCTGGAGTGGCGGCCACGTACCGGAAGACGCAGCGTAGGGAGGCCCCCAACAAGGTGGACCGATGACCTGATGAAGGTCGCGGGAAGCCGATGGATGCGGGCAGCACAAGACCGGTCATTATGGAAAGCCTTGGGGGAGGCCTTTATCCAGCAGTGGACCTCTATGGGCTGAAGAAGAATTAATATTGATTCTAGAATCGTAGAACAAAGTTAATATTTTATAAGTCATCATTTTTACTGGTTACATTGTTATGATAGGTGTAAACTGTCTTACCAAGAGGTATCGTATTAAACCCGGTATCTGGGTTGTGGAAGTCAGATAAGCAGTCGCTACATGTATAATACTGATACTTAGCTGTGTCCGACTGACTGGAAGATGACCTTAACACAGTTGGAAAAAGTTAGGCGAGTGATATATAATAAATTATGATGAAACCTACATATGTTGGTACACATTGGACTTTTATAGTGGACAGAGACTAATATGATTTGGACCATTTGACGGCAGAATTATATTAGATCCTTCTTTACATGTCGAATAAGTTCAAACCTTTTTTTTTTGATGCTGTGGCACCATACCCCGAAGGGCGTGTGTGGGACTCGCCCAGCCAAAGCCGGAAATACCCACTAAACCCACAGCGGCACAACGACATCGCCTGAGTGGCGGGGTCATGGGAAATCGGCACAGCCTGAACAACCAATCCCCCGCCGGCGATTCCCACCAAAAGGCGGGCCCACAATGGTCCCCCATAAGGAGGGGCCAGACTGGGTACGTCTTCTAGTGCGAGAAGACGCAGCAGCCAAGAATTTTTTAGCGAGGTGTCCTTCCTCTTAGCCCCACTCGTTTGCCCGAAAGCAAACGGGGCCCCCAGCTCCTCTCAGTGAGGAGACCGGGTTGCCCGACGGTGACCCGGAGTTCGGGTCACGTCAGCCACCTGGAGTGGTGGCCGACCCGTCGCACGTGTGACCGCCGAAGCGGTCCCCACTTCTGGTTTTGGTCCGCGCCGGTAAACCGGTAACCCCCATATCTGGGAGCCGTTCCCCTATCCGCCACCTGGGCACGCGTCCGATGGCAAGCCAGAAACTGCGCACGGAGAATAAGTTCAAACTTAGTTCAACAGGTTCATTTATTCGATGTTTTCAAAGCGGGCGGATTCGGTTACTGGACAAGAAAGTTGGCGAGTGGTGAGACATCTCAGCGAACTAGTTCTACTACGACAGCTCGTAATTACGAATACCACACTGATTTCTGGAATGATTTTTTTTTACATACCTAATAAAATATTTTACTAAAACACAGCGATTTTTACGATTTAACAATGTTAGGGCTTGTTTCCGGAATGCACAACCCAAGCCAGTCAGGCTTATTCAGGATTCAGTGTCGACTGTAGTTTGATGACTGCTCTGCTCATCATGAAAAAGAAATCCTATTAACCACCTGGTCAGTTGTATTTAAAACGTTTTTTCTCTCTTCTGAGCGCGTCCCCCAAATCCTTCCAAGGATACACTAACCGTACCAACTCAGCTCGATCCGATCTAACCCTTGCGATACGCATCTAGGACATCTGCCCTACCTCATCTTTTTTTTATAAATTATAAACTAATGCTTGACCGCAATCCCGCCTGATGGTAAGCAGGGATGCAATCGTTGATGGTAAAGCGCCTTGAAGACACTCAAATTCTTCTTGAATGTTATTATCTATACATCTTTACAAATATATAAAATTGGAGTGTCTACTTGTAATATTAAAATAACCGCTTTCTACTACATGCATATGAATGTATATAGGGTATACATACCAAAATACATATTTTTAAAATTTTTGTCTGTCTGTCTGTATGTTCCGGCTAATCTCTGGAACGACTGAACCGATTTGGACGGGACTGGCAGATAATTTATGTAATAAGGAGTAACTTAGGCTACTTTTATTTAGATTTTTTTTTTTATTTTAGAAAAATAAAGTTATTTTGCAATATCTAAGTACATCTGCAGAAATGTAATTTTTGTACATTGAAGAAATTGTAAAAAAAAATTGCCAGCGTGTTAAAGAATAACTAACAGGACCCATTTCCATCATTTTTGAAATTTTTGTCTGTTTGTTTGTGCGCGCATCACGAAAAATCTACCAATTCAATGCAGACAATGTTTATATACAAACGTTATACGCAACTTGAGGTATAACTTAGTTTTTGTTTCATCGAAATCGGTTCACTCTATCAAATGATATGATTAATTTAGTGAGTTGAAGAAGTAAAATATGCACACGCAATTCAGTATAGTAGGTACTTGCAACGTCATCCTGAAACTTAAAATACAATTAATGTTGATAGTTGAAATCCAAATCCGATAGATGGCGTTGTACAAATGGTGTCATTTTCTGAATGGCAGTGTCAAGATTTTCCGCGCGAGAATCACCCTCGGTCGTGGTTACATATACAAATATGGTTTCGTTAGGGGTCTTAAAAGTTCTTGAGTGTGTCGTAAAAGGTCTTTGGTTGCTTGGAAAATTATCGATATTCTAAACTGGTCAAAAAAGAAGTAGGCTTTTTGAAGGAAGGCTTTTTGGTTACGTTTGGTCATTGGTTTGAAGTACGAAGTAAAGATGCTTCTGGACATTTAAAACAAGTACCTAGTCAAGTAATATTTACTTCTGATTTTGAATAGTTGCCAATCGTTTTACAGTTAGTGTTGCCAATTCGTTGAATCGCGACCACGAACAGACGATTCGTTGTCATACGAGACTGTTCGACGCATCATTCTTTTAAGTTTGCAAGCTATTCTTTCACAAGCGTCGTTGTTTTGTTCCTTGCTTTGCTATTTTCTTTGGTTGCTTGGAAAATTATCGATATTCTAAACTGGTCAAAAAGAAGTAGGCTTTTTGAAGGAAGGCTTTTTGGTTACGTTTGGTCATTGGTTTGAAGTACGAAGTAAAGATGCTTCTTGATATTTGAAACAAGTATCTACTCAAGTAATATTTACTTCTGATTTTGAATAGTTGCCAATCGTTTTACAGTTAGTGTTGCCAATTCGTTGAATCGCGACTACGAACAGACGATTCGTTGTCATACGAGACTGTTCGACGCACCATTTTTTTAAGTTTGCAAGCTATTCTTTCCCAAGCGTCGTTGTTTTGTTCATTGCTTTGCTATTTTCTTTGAAAATGCCTCAACGAAAAAAAAACAAACCTTTCGCTACGTAGTCGAAATGCGAAAAGGATGAGATTTATTAGATCTCAGGAATCAGAAGCAGATCGTGAAGCACGGTTATCTGCTAACCCTGTTCACCTCGCTCTTTCACGTGCATCAGAAACTTTCTCCGAAATGGAATCACGTTTAAGTTTATAAAGAATACGGACCGCAACTTTGCGCTTTCAAGAGAGCAGCCAAGAACGCCAAGTGCGATTATCAGCTGATCTAGAGCGTCACGCCCTCTCACACGAGTCAGAGAGCCTTCACCGAAAGGGAGTCGCGCTTACATAAGTTCGCAAAGAACTCGGACCGCAGAACTGCGCTCCCAAGAGAATATCGAGGAACGCCAAGCACGTCTGTCTTCTGACCGAGAGCGTCACGCTCTCTCGCACGAGTTTGAATCTCTCTCACAAATAGAAGAACGATTACAAATAGCTAGACATAACTACGTAGGTGTACAAAGAAACAATGAAGTTATTTTGCATTTGAAAGGGAAAGAATAGATGAACTAAGACGAGCAGAAACAGTAGAGCAACGTCAATCTCGCGTAGAATTTGTATATGCTCCGGTTAATTCCACCGATTCGCAAATTCTTTATTGTCCAAAAAAATACTATACCACCTTCTTGAATGAAGTATATAATATATGTATATAGCCTACTCGTATCTAAACGACGTTGTTTTGTTTTCGACAACCACGCGAACGAAGTCGCGGGCACAGCTAGTCATAA
Source organism: Sesamia nonagrioides (assembly GCA_017933935.1). Classification (NCBI taxonomy): domain Eukaryota; kingdom Metazoa; phylum Arthropoda; class Insecta; order Lepidoptera; family Noctuidae; genus Sesamia; species Sesamia nonagrioides. Next base: position 233,037 of record JADWQK010000137.1, on the reverse strand, counting down.
AAATATAAATAACCAATCAATTAAAACCGAACCATATGCATGGTCTGCTTATATCTAAAGTCGACGTTTACAACCTGAATGTGCCAATGTTATTGATGCACGAGATCAATTGCCACCGTATAACATCGTCCTGGCTCCACTCCAACTTCTACTGATCCCTTAAGAATGAAGACCGTGGACAATACCTAAAGTAGGTTTAAAAACAAAGCCTAGATATAGTGCAGTTCAAGTTTAATCAGTGTTTCGGCACATATTAACTCCGGGCAGGTTAATATTCACGGTAATGGTGGGAGTTAGTAACCGCATTCATGTAGAATGCGCGTGATAAACATTTGAATTATATGGATCGTGTGCATTACCATTATGCGGTACAGTGTGTGTAATTTCATGAATAACTACAATTTGTTTGGTCGAAATAAAATGTCATTCATTTACATATTAGAAGCATCTACACTGGTAACCCCGACGTTAGGTAAATTATGCTATGAGTTTTATACAACTTGGTATCACCAAGGAATGACAACACTTGCAATGTCTTCCACTGGCAAATTATGATAGCCAAAAGATTGAATCGCCCTTACGTCTCCAGCAATGCTGCAGCAGACATAATGCTACATTGAAAATGTTCGTTTTTGTTTATTCTACTTGCATATTTTTTTATATGAATCGTTTACTTAAATGAAAAAAAAAATCTATTCTTTTAATTAATAAGTGCATATTGCACACCCACCAAAATTCATTCTATAGAACACCGAAAGGCTGGCTACTCTATGCCTGTGCTCCAGGCTTTGGAGTTAAATCTTGCTCGCCAATCAACTTCTTCTCACGTCTCTCCACTAAATCCAGACTAGCCAGGTGGTATTTTACAGCACCAGCCCAAATGTGGCTACCGTGCTCCACATACGAACGGACCTGTGCTTTGTACAACATTAGAAGCTGTCTTGGTGTGAAGTACCTTTGCGATAACGCCAAGTTTCCTGGCAGCCACCTTGGCCTTGGAAATATCCGCGTTGACGTCATCTCGCCACCGTTTTCTGGGCCGACTACGGTGGCACCTTCGCTCTATATGTATGTTATAAAATTCTTCATCCTCATCATCATCAGATATATGAATTGTATTTATTGTCTACTCCGCCTGTATGTACTTACATTAATACACAGTCCCTTTTGCCTTACCATATTCAACAACATAGGTACATATATTTGCAATCTTCCAACTTTTGAAAAATATATATAAATAAAAGCTATTTTAGAAAAGTTGGCCTTCTTCGAGGGTATAACAAAAATAATAAGGCTCGTACACACTATAGTATCGTTTATATATGATTAAGGTTTACGAGCAATATCGCGAAGCCCCCGGCGACCTCTTCAGATAGGTACTTAATTAAGTTTTCTCGGTGTCTCCTTCGCTTAGCTTTTAGTGGAGTCGACGTTTCTGTTTGAGCAATCATGAGCAATCGTGAACTGAGTTAAAACTGAATGCGTCACGTATAAGTATTTAAAATGAATTAAGTAGTTTAACCCGTATAAAATGTATGATATCGTTTCTATCTAATTGGGTTGTATCCTAAAAAAAAATTGAATGTCCATCGAATAGATTTATAAAAAATATTGTATACGTATTTTTTATTTTTTCTTTCATTCAAATACTTAGGAAAATATATTGATTTGAAATGTCGGATGACGTCACGCCGTGGTGCAAAATATACCACAACGTGACGTAATTAGCCCCCACTTCGTAACTTTAATACGCTATCAAAATAAATCAAAATAAAAAACAAGGGTCTTAATTTTTTTTATTATCTATAGGATACATTTCTATTTCCCGAAATTTGAAATAGTTCCTTTTTTCATCGTTAGCATCATGAGCACGGAGAAATGCTCCCAAACAAATTGATTTATTCTCTGGCTATGTTTTATCAAAAGTCCCTAAGCAATAGCCATTGGATTACTTATTGAAATAAATATTTTACGATTTAAAAGTACGCACGCAAAAAAACCCTTCATCTCATCTAAACAGGATGAGTAATATTACTCGAAGAGATAACATTGAAAATTGATGCCTGAAGAAAATAAACCGATTGAGAATCGATAACCGAATCTCAAATTCAGTTTGGTAACCTAAACCATTCTTTTCAATATGGCTTCGAATTCAAAATAGGCTCCAACCTTCATTTCGGTAAACGGTTCAGGAACAAGTATTAGGTATACGAAAAGGTACAAAGTACTCGTATAGGCAGCGCGTGCTCGATTCAAGTTGAGCTTATTTGCATCTTCATTTGACTTTCACTGAGCATTACACCGCCAGAAATTGTTTCAAATATTCCTTCAAGAGATATGAAATTTCATTTATATGACCTTTTGGATTAAACTCTGTTCTTCTTTGATAAATAAACGATACTTTTCCACTCCTGTTTTTTTTTTTAATATTCTAAACTAATGCTTGATCGCAATCCCGCCGGATGGTAAGCAGTGATGCAATAGTTGATGGAAAAGCGGGCTAGTGTATTAAGAGCCTAGTCACTCTACCCTTAAAGACACTAAAATTGTAGTCAGATGGAAACACCGCCGCTGGCAAATTGTTCCAGACCTCGAGGGACTAAAAGACGATTGTACACGGTATTAAAGACGATTTTTTTATAATCTGTCAAAATTGATAATTAGTTATTAAAAAATATGTAATCATATTTTGTTTTATCATTTCCATTACACAAATCATATATTGACCACCACATGATGTCAGAATCAAATATTACGAGGAAGTATTGAAAACGTAAACATATCTCAGATTTTTACATTCGATTATGAAAATTCCAATAACAAAACCCGGATATTAAACCTTTATTGACAATTTGACATCGCTTTCACCAAACGTGGCCCACCAAAGCATCAATAATATTTGTTAAGAGCGAGCCAAATTTACGAAGTTCAGAAATTCTTAAGCTAAGGCGGTATTGGCATCTTGGGCAGGTTATTTCAATCTACCCTTAATTTAATTTTAACTCGAATGGATTTCACTTAGATGGAATGACGTATAGCCATGAAACTCGTGACTCCTTATGATTAAATTGATACCTTACAAGAGAGAACCATTCTACAAACTTTTCAAAGTTTGTAGAATGGAAGTAATAACTCCGGGTACGGGCCATCTAATACTAGCTATAACAATAACTCAGAATCGTTTTCTTTTTATCATTTTTTAAAGGGGGAAGTGTGCAAAGTGATTTCGTGACCTACGAGTGTAATGGCTAACGTTTGCTACGTTTGCGACGAACCACTTCAAAGAACGTTGATTTAATAAGAGCGGAGAACGAAACGTCGCACGAGCTGATGCTCAACTAAATAACGCGGACATCTACACCCCTTTTACCCCCCACCCCGCAGCCCGCTTGTTCCCTACACCTCCCAGATTAATCTTCCACGTGCCTCAATGTCATCTGCTGTTGCAAATGATGCAAAAAAATAACGATAAACACGACAGTAATATGAAATTCTTTGCGCTATGAATGATATTATATTGGAAATTACTTAGCTTTGCGGAACCCACACTACAGTGAAATTAGCACAAAATTCATGAGAACACTTTTTGAACACTTAAAATGTGTTTCGTGAAATATCATTATAATCAACCTACTCCTGGGACCCAGGCCTCTTCACTTCGAGAGAGAGAATGGACAATATAATCTATCACGCGGGCCCAGTGCGGATTGGATGAATTCAAACTTTTGATCTATGGCATGCCGTTTTTTTTCCTCGCGATTCACTATACTTTTTTTTTGAGAGTAGTGGTGATGAAATTATTTACGTAAAGCGCCTGCTTGGGTTCGAACCTACAACCTCGGAAGTTGCTGCCATTACCACTGCGCCACCATAGCACTGTATAATAATATCTTACGTAACTACATTATATAAAACTAAAACAAACATGATCTATGTTTAAGTTACGTACGTACTATAACGTTCCAATAAAGCCAATGTACCTATTTATCTTGTTCCGGGAATTAAACCGGGCCAATTTACCTCGTCTCCACATTCGCACCGATTTGAATCAACGCCAGACCAATATCCAGCGGAGCGACAAATCAGCACTTCGATATTGCCTCCATTTGGGCACCACCTCAATATATGAAAATCTGATTTTTCATTGCGCGCCAAACGGCACGCGCGGTCCGCTCCTCTCTGAAATATTTAATATTTACAAAACTCTGTCGACTTTACGTCGAGAAACTCGCTAAGCAAACCCAATTAACGAACAATTTTAACTTCTTAATAGGCCATTACATCGACTTATCGACATAAGAAAACGTCACTTTAATAACATTTATTTCCAATTATAAGAACGATGTATATTGTACTTAATTTCTTGCTCTGTTAGCTTTCGCAAGCTGCGCAACATTAGTCAGCAGAATGTGTCAAATACAGATGTTATTGTTGAAAGTTCAGCGAGCAGCGCCGGGCAACGGCAATGTGTTTTAAAGTTCATTGGGAATTTTGTGCTTAACAAGCAGCTAATATTTCGTAGCACTTAATTTATGTTTCGCTCCTTCCTTGAAATTGGAGACACTTTCGGAACAATAAATACGAGCAAAATAAAATTTAAGACGACCAAATTTGCTTCCTCTGAAATTCCAAATATATTACGTACCTTAGGTATAGCTGTACCTAATATATTTGTTGACTAAACCAATTAAGATTATTTTAATAGCATCTGTATCTGTAATTTGTAAGCTACACGGTAAAGTGTGTAGGTTCTGCTCCGTCATATTTCATATTCTAATTATTGTTCAGCGCGTCGTCGTAAACAAATTTGTACAAAATAAACATTGCTAGCGACAACATTCGTTTGCTTAACATTAATAATATTATGACTTCGGCAATGGGTATACTTGATTACAAAACTCATTAAACGGCTTTATTATTTACGTTTTTCCTCGTAAATAAGATTCGTTGTGTTAGCTAACCTAACCTAACAACTAACCGGTTTATTTCAACAGATTTCAAACTTTGTATATTTTGTGACTGAACCACGCAAAAACGGCTAAACGGATTTCGATGAAATTCACAAATATTTCATAAACTGGATTGACACAATGGGTACCTACTTTTTATCTAATCTATGTAGTACATTCCTTCTCCAACCCCGTTTTTTGGTGACAGCCTATCATCCACTCTCGCTCCAGACCATGGCCTGGACCAGGGCCGGACGCGAGAGATTGCCGCCGATCGCCCCCACGAGGACACGGTGGCGCTCTGCCCAAGCCGGACAGACCTCCACCATGTGCTCAGAGCGATACCCATAGTGGTGACACCCTAACGTTTCCTCCCGCCTTATCCGCAATAGGAATCACCCGAAACAGCCGTGTCCGGTGAGGACATGTGTCAGGTAGCCGGTAAAGGCGCCGTGGCACCGTGGCGCCTCTCTAGCAACTCCTTAAAGAGGTACTTAGCGCCGCTATTGTGGCGTGCCCATCCCTCTCCTTCCCCTTGGTATTTCATCCATAGGTTGTCTGTAAAGGGTCGCTCTTAACGATAATACCGCTCATTGTGTCACTCTTTACAAAATCTTCATATTTATGTTCTGTAATTTATAGGGTGTACAGAGTAAAGAGTCATGTGTAGTGACATTCTATTCTGTGGGATAATTTCGCGAACCACGCAGACAGTATGCTTAAACTAGAGCGCGCCCAGCGAGCACTATTAAAGGTAACACTAATAACATTTAAACCTTTTAGATACCCAACAATTGATCTCTATTCGGAATGTGATGTTCTTACGGTCCGTCAGTTATTTGTAAAAGAAACGGTGATGTCCCAGCATCATAAAGTTAAATACCATAGTGACTTAACTACGGCTAGCACAAGACGTGCATACAGAGTATGTCCTGCGATACCATTTAAAACATCATTCATAGAAAAATTTCAATGCTACGTTGGACCAATGCTCTATAACAAAATAAATAAAATTATTAAAATGTTTTCATTAAATCACTATTCCTGCAAAAAAATTCTAATGTTGTGGTTAAAATCGCAAAGTTATGAAGACATCGAAAACCTGTTTTTAAACCCAAGGTAATACCCATATTTTTAGACTAAGTAAAAAATTATTCTAATTAAATCACCATCATTTATCCAACTTAAAAACAACATAAACATTTAATATTAAGGAAGTAATAGATCTTCAATCTTATATGTCATCAGCTATTAAAACACAAATCTCCATCAAAAAAGGAAGCAATCCAATTTTTGCCTAAGTTCAAACTTTATATGTGATTATTTGAAAAGTAATTCAATGAAGGTACTCGGTAAAGAAAACGAACTGTTTCTTTTTTCTTGTGGCTTATGTTTACCTCCATTTTAAACATAAATTAAATTTTGTATTAATAACCTAATTATTTTTAGCGCACTTGTTCTTTTGCATTTATATTTAATGTACACTAACGTCTATGATACAGGCTCGGCCTAGTTTAGACGTTAGGGCTCACTTTGATTGTTTGTAACGTAATTCCTCTAATATATTTCGTAGGTTATAATTTGTAATTTCTTTTCAATAAAACATTTTTATTTTTTATTTTATTTATTTAGTATAGGTATATATGTAACCAGCAACATAAATATGTCGTGGATCGTCGAGATCATTTGAAGAAAAGTTGTTCATTTGAGTTACATAGTGGTGGGGCGAACGCTATGTCGTTATTTTGTGATGGCGGCACATGGCCAGGGTCATTTTGGAAAGTGGGGCCTGTCGAACGGCCACTTCGGTTTGAGGCGCGGACCAGGGCACATCTCCGGGGCGAAACTGTCGGTTTGCCTAATCAAATTGCTATTCTCAAGATTAGATTGTAAATTTACACGTCGTGCTTTAATTCAAAACTCACCTACGAAACGGAGCCCGTACCGGCACAGCAAGATGCTGTCGACCCTACCGTTCTAGAGTCGCTGACTTCGTCGTATGAGTCTGGTTGCTCGAAATAAATAGATTAATAATAATATATATCACTAATCCCTATTATGTTTTTCTATCAAATATCGACAATATAAAGTTTTGCTAAGTATATGCAGAATAATCCATTGACTTTCATTAAAAATGAACGAGACAATCAAAATAGAATAACCTACGAGTATGTAAGTAGCCTAATTTAGATTTATAACAATAATAACTCAGAATAATTGTATAAAAAAGGTCTTTCTTATTTTCTATTATTTCAACAATTCTACCGTAAGTTCTAAGTCGTGGTGGCCTAGTGGTTAAAACACCAGCCTCTCAAGTATGAGTGTACGGGTTCGATTCCAGATCAGGCAAGTACCAATGTAACTTTTCTAAGTTATATGTACCTTCTAACTATATCTTTGACACCATCATCATCATCTCAGCGTTTATCCCGGTTGCATCCGCAGCTTTCGCGTCGCAGCCCGGGGTCCGCTTTCCTGCACATTCTCCTCCATTTCGCACGATCTTTGACACCAATGACTGATTAAAAGGTGAAGGAAAACATCTTGAGGAAACCTGGACGGAAGTCTGAAATCGCCAACCCGCATTGAGCAAGCGTGGTGATTACGCTCAATCCTTTTCTGTATGAGAGGAGACCTGTGCCCAGCAGTGGGACGATAAAAGGTTTTTAATGATGATGACATTATAATATATTGTGTACAAATAATAAAAACGCTTGCTTTTAAAAATATAAATCTAAATAGATAAAAACAATTTTTTAAAAAGCGTGAGGCGCTTTGTGCCATAATTTTTGTACATTAAACGCCTCACGCTTTTTTAAAATTAATTTTTAAAAGAATGTTTTTTTAGTTTTTTAAACTATATTTATTTTCAACTTTTTAGTTCGATATTCTTTAAAAAAAAAAACGAACGAACGTATTCAAAACCGTGGGACATATTACAGTAATGAGCCGCTCACTCGTAGCCCAAAGAGTTAGAGACGGACAAACAAACAAACAAGCAAACAAGCAAGCAAACATACAAGTGAAGCTAATAAAAAGCATGTAAAAAAGCAGTGAATTCACATAAGCGTGGCCGACCCGACCCCGTGATCGTATTTTACTTTTTTATGTATTCTGTGTTTTTAATTATTTCAGTATTCAGTTCTGTCGGCCAGTCCCTGAACTGAACTGCGGAGTGGAGCGGGAACTACAGGACTGAAGACTCTAATGCTTCAGTAGTACTCAGTACAGAGACATGTGTATGAGTTCGGAAAAAAATCTGAACAGATTCGGTACAGAAATTAAAATGCTCCGCCTTACAATATTTTCTGGGCATCTGCAACTAACTAACATTATCGCAATAAATAATAATCGGTAATTAATTTATACTCGCCCTCATCGCCAACATAAAATATATTATTCCAAAAACGCGACGACAAAATTCTGGAAATAATAAATTCGGAGAAAACAAAATGGGTTGAGGTTGAAGCTTTTATCAAAATATTTCTATTTCCCATACACTCTTGTCGCCGGGTGTACAGTTTCGATTCGATTCCATTGTCCTCTCATCATTTCAAAGACACGAATATCGAAACTGTCGTAAGCGGCTTAAAGTGACTTCCAATCTAGAATGAAGTGCCTTTATGTGTGCCAGTGTACAATAGTTAAGTGTAGATACTTATTGCGCGTGTGTGTGGCTCTCCAATCACTTTGTGATATACGTACAGTTACAAAACGAAAAGTCTCAAGAATTTCCTAATTAAATTAGTTTATTTTCAAGTAACAACACTTATAGAAATATATATATATAAAATAAAACTATAGAACATAACAAGTACTGACAAAAAACGAACACTCGCAAGCACAGACTACAATTTCACAAGGCAGCAATACATTCCTTTGTCACTTTGCAGGGGCATACCACCTTCGTATTTTAAGAGTGGCGAAGTATTAAGTTTCTAGGACTGTTTAAGCGAAAATAAACCTACATGACTACCACACCGATACGTCATTAATCTAATTAGTAAACAAATGTGTACGTAATATCATATTACATCATAACATAATCAATGTAACACAATCTACGACGATTTTTGTATCGATAAAAGTAAGGAATATATATTCTACGTAATCTGTGTAAATAATTTTTCCGATCTGTCCATTATAATCTGCCTCGCTTCAGGGAAAAATGGTAATATATTGATCCAGTTTTCCAAATCGAGCGTTAAAATGCTCACCTGTGAAATGGAAATTATTCATTCATTATCATTAAGATTGTTCATGTTTATTATGTTACTTAGCAAGGCAAGTATCAGTTTTATTGGCAGTTTTCAGCATGGAAAGAGGTAGAATAACAGCGCCTTAATACGAGCGGTCTCACTTACAAATAGTTCCGTACTACAAGATGGAATAACAAAACTAAGCTTCCACAAAGAGGTTCCTACGTCAACATTCAATAAGTACCTTCGTCTCCGCCCTATAAGAGAAGCAGTGTGAAACGCCTCTGTTCATGCCCTGCAGTATGCCGAACGCGTCACCAGGCCCGAGCAGCTCATGCGTGTTCTCGGTCAGGTCTGCTCGCACCGACACCACTGAGACTGACCCTGAGGCCACCCAGTACATCCGTGCCTCGTTGTCGCCTGCCACAACTACATAGTTGCCTGTTAAATGGAATTTTCAAAGTCATCGTTATTATTATTATTTATTGACCATAGAAGCATAGCCAAGATTGTTTGTAAAGCTCGATCCAATGCTTTTTTGGTCGATCTATACATACAACTTAATGGCTACTGAAAGAATGTCGTGCTCACACTAATGTCTCGCGGTTGGTAGCGTATGTGTCGAAAGTTCCCTTCAAAGTGGTTGAACTAAATGGTGCTGATCTACACGTCATGTTTGTGAACGAGTGCCTTTAGTAGGGATTGGTCCCCGCTTAGTTACTTCAGCTTATTTCAATTTCTGAATGGTTTTTATATTTTCAGTAACGGGCGTTTTAATATGCACGGTCATTTTCAACATTCATGATGTAGGTAATTAAATATTTTGTAACATATCCGATATCGTAATATTTTGTAAATAAGTACCTACATATGGATAAGAGCAGGCAAGAATTTTAACGGGCGTTTAATTTTAATTTCATTTTACTGAATGATTCACCGTTTGACAATTCAAAAGTGCTTGTGATGGTTAGTTTCTGATTTTGAGTTAAGTTTAACCTATTCGTATGTTAACCTATTGCAGGACAAAGCCTCCCTGACTCTTTCCCACTCCTCACTGTCTTGAGCTAGTATGGACCAGTCCTATCTCTAGCCATCACGCTAATCCTGCCATCTTCTGGATTCACGTTGATGACATCGATCGATTTTGTATACCGAGATAGTGGTGGTAAACTTTGCCCGTGAATCGTTGAAAATACGGCTAACGATATAGTCAGCTTGGCATATTCATTTTCTTAAATTAGAATAAATCTTAATAGAAACTTGTATTTGTTTACTTGGATTTTAAAATCTAAAATAATCATCAAAAGAAATCATTATTAATATTAACTTTTAGCTCTGTATCACGATTCCGCAACCACCTCACTGTCTAATGTTTGTGCTATTGATTTTTTTTTGTGTCACTAAAGATATTTTATGATATTTTATTAAAAAAAAAATAGGTGAAGTGAGCTGTCATTCTAGCTATAACTAGGGATTGACACTCTTGAGAGTTTACGGTAACATTTTTACAGAATCGATTAGCTGGTCACACCACAAGATGCGGAATACAACTTCGAGCCGTTAGTTAACGTCATATAGTGACGTCACATGCAAACTACGCATCAAACTACTGTCAAATGCCAAATCCTGCATCGTGAATTCGGGCTTTGACGTATATAAAATGTACAGAGACTCATAAAAGATTCCAAAACTTACCAGGAAAGTAAATGGTAAATTCCAATGCAACAGTCAGCTGTCGTAGAAACGCTTCACCAGTCTCAGCGAAGATGTAGCAGTTCCTCAGATGATGGCCAAACATGGCCGACATTAGGTCACATCGCCGCACATACGGCGTTTGAGACAGCAGTACTGGCAACTGATATAATAAGGATCGGTCATTGAGTGAATGCGTTCTAGACACCTATCACACACACCTATTAGTTTTAAGCAAATGAATATATATTTTGAGAATTTGATTTGCTATTTAGAATTGTCACATTGACAGATGTCAGAAACGAATTCTCCCGACGGCTGCACGTAGTCCTGGCGCATATTATTTATTACCTGGGGTATAAAATATAAGAGGTAGAAAGAAAGATGTGAACTGGGGTTGTATTTAAAGAAATTGGTCAGTTATTTATTACTAGCTTTCCGCCCGCGGCTTCGCCCGCGTGGAGTTCGGTTATATCGCGCTTTATTGATTTCCTTCGGGAATATCAAATTTTTCCGGGATAAAAGGTAGCCTATGTCCTGTCTAAGGGTCTAAAGATTGTCTGTGCCAAATTTCAACAAAATCGGTTGAGAGGTTTAAGCGGGAAAGCGTAACAGACAGACAGACAGACAGAGAGACAGAGAGAGTTACTTTCGCATTTATAATTAGTATGGATTTACACTTTACAATGTACACTCCTGCACTAATATGTCTATTAGCACAAATTATTAAAACACACAGAAACCCTTCCTGGTTTGACGAAAAAAAGAAACAAAATAGTATTTATTGGAACTGGCACAGGAATATCACAAGCTGTAGGTACCTGGTAAAAACACTAATATACACATAATAAAAACTTTTTTACAAAAAAACAACCGACTTCCAAAAACCACTACAAAGTGAAAAATAACTAATTTCGGAAGTCGGTGTCTTTGGTTTTGTATATTCGTTTTTGACACCGACTTCCGAAATTAGTTATTTTTCACTTTGTAGTGGTTTTTGGAAGTCGGTTGTTTTTTTGTAAAAAAGTTTTTATTTTACACTTTTTAGTTGTCAAAACTACTATGTATTCAGTTGCATCCGGTCAAACTGGAAGCTGACGCAAATATAGTTAGGAAACGACGTAATTTTGTTTACTTTAATTTTTACCCGTAAGTATTCCCTCAACTGCCTATGGTCTTCAACATCAAATTTACTGCAGACCATTATTTTAACCCAATGGGTGCAAAGGTTTCATCAATATAAATGAATGAAGTCCAACCACAAAGTAGCTACTGTAAACCGTTGAGGAGTTCCCGGAACTGGCCTTTGTCTTCATTATCAGAGCTCTTATGACAGTGACAACCTATCTAGGTGTAAAGTTCTTATCAATACAAATTAATCGAGCCCAAACACAAGGTAGCTGCTGTGAATTGTTGAGGAGTTCCTTCGACTGTCTCCCGGCTCCATCATCAGATCTACTCCAGACTTTTATTAAATTGCAGTGCTTTAAAATACTTAATGAAAATGCTAAGATATGCACTAGTCCCCCCTGCAATTTTTGAAAGTTCCCCTTGTTTGCTCTGGTCTTCCACCATCAAACCCTGAGATCCTTATCATGGGACCACCTTGGGAACGTCTTCTTTTCAATAGAAAAATAATTATCAAAATCGGTTCATAAACGACGAAGTTATGCACGAACAAACATAAAAAAAAAGCATATATACGGTCGAATTTAGTAACCTCCTCCTTTTTGAAGTCGGTTAAAAAAGGAGAAAACAAATTACGTTTAAAAAAAACAGAAAATCTTGTACAAGCCCACAGGCCTCGCCTGGTATCTCAACATGATGACGCAATATTTAAAAATAAGAAAAACGAATTCACATAATTATGGCTGTCTAGCCATAAAATAATTCCATGAATAGTATCATAATTAAGCATTTAAACATAACATCAGATTTCTACCTGTCTCCCACGCTCCGTTACCCAAAGTTGCTGAATGTAGTTCCAAAACTTCTTCAGTTGATAATCTGTAACAATTTACTAGATTGCTTACCTGCTTTTCTACCTTATTTTTAATTTTAGGTGTACAAAAAAGTTTCCGCCGTTTAACAAAAGATCTCACTAAGAAGTTTAGTTGTAATTATCTGATGTAAAATGGGATACCGTAAGTTCGGACATCTGGTAAGAACATACACATAACGTATTAGTGACTCTGTATCAGTATCACATATTTATTTTTGTGCAAAAATGTCAAGTTATCGCCATATATTATTTCTCCAAGGGTTTGAAACCGTTTTCTCCCTTTTTCTCTCTTTCTATCGAACCAATCTGAACGTCCGACCCACCAATCGACAGATATTCGTCCCTGGTACCATGGAATACTATTTTCAAATTATTATTATAGTGCGAATTTTTCGCACGGGTCAGCTAGTATAATATAAGCATCATTTGCAAACTTTGGGAACTTTTGTTACTTCTTTTATTTGAAGAACCCTGCAGATGAGGCCCATCGATTGCTTGTAGACGCTTATGGTGAAGCTGCTTTAAGAGAGAGAAGTTCTCGTGAGTAGTTTGAAAAGTTTAAAAACTGTGAAGATAAAGACCGTAGTGGAAGACCGAAATGGTAGGAAGATTCGGAATTGGAAGCTTTATTGGAGGAAAATAGAAGGAAGAGGAAAAACGCACCCATTACTACTCCAGAAATGACAAAATTATTCTCTTACATGATAATGCTCGTCCGCATGTTCAAAAAGCGGATACTTATTTGTTCACCTATTACTTAGTATTTTAGGAGGTTATCTATGATTGCTGTTTTTTTTTAATGAAAACTAAAGCGATTGTTCTGCCATTTCTATTCACATACTCACTTGATAGTCCCTGGTTTTTTAACATATCAATAAGTTCTCTGGTCACTGTCTCATAAGCCGTCAATGCATACGTGATGGAATGAGCGATCTGGATGGAGGTGGCAACTACGATTGCGGCTAACATCTTGCCACAGACGAGGACCACGGCTAAGATACTCATAGGCAGGACCTCGTCCATGAAGTACTCGTCACTGCCAGTCGTAGTTAGCTCGGATACCACCATGTAAAATGACGTGACGTAATCCCAACTCTGTTGTGGTAATTCTCTGTTGAAGGGAATAGACGTTTGATGGGAAATGCAAATCGCAACACAATATTACTATTAGCTGGAATCATTTTGAAACCAATTGCTAATCCATAGTTCTTTATGTCCGAAAATGTAGCTAGTAACATAGCTCTTTATCTGCCAAAATGAAAATGATAGCTACTGTTTACAAGTACCCCGCTGGTCTAAAATGTAAATGTAAAAGTGTTTGGATGTTTGTTGGTCACTTTCGTTGGGAGGGCTCCAACATTCTTCAGGGTGAACCTAATGGCAAGTTTCAAAATATTTTACTATCCCAAGATGGATTGCCACTTTTTAATAGATAAAACAAAAACAAAAAATGCCTATAAGAACTAAGTTTCAATATTATTGGACTGAACGGATTTGACAGTAACAATATAATAGAAGACAGCCACAGACTGTCTGTCAGTGTTTAATTACAGGCCAAGTTGAAATCTTTTTCTAATGTGGACCCAAGCCAGATGAAACGCCGTCTGCACCTTTCAACCCTGTGCATGTATGTGCTTGAAGTATTAAATAAATAAATAAAACAACAAATATTGAGAAAGTTACTTACTCATCGATAAGATGTATCTTGAGAGTTCGAACGACGCTGATGGGGGATATGCCAATCATTGCCACCAGCCATAAGCACGCGAATGTGTGTATCATAATTACTACGACTATTATAGTCATCGCCGCCTGCGCAAGTTAAATATAATGCAGTCACAAACTACAGCAAAAAAGAAATATCCTCACGCCTTGTGAAAATCGTTGTATTTTTTTTAACAAACTTAAGAAATTAGGAGGTTACTCAATTCGATCGTAAATATGTTTTGTATAATTAATGAACAACTTTGACGCAGAAATATCTTAGTCATTTTTATAGCCAAATGTATAATCACAAATAAGCCGCCAGTAACATTAATCCAATATTCTTAATCAATACGATTCGAGTCTACAATCTGCACATTTTATTACTCTTATACAATTATTGAGAAACATATACTGTTGTCTAGCAACAAACACAATGATAATTATTTCCTTATGAAATTAACAGGTGTCCCATAGAGGGTGAAACGAACAATAGCAATTATCAATGGCAATTTTTTTGTATTTATTGTCATTCGCTTTAATAGCATTATGTAGACGATCAATTTGCCCATTTTATGTATATCAGTCGCGTGAAAATGTCCTATTGCATTATTTATAGTTTACGGGAACATTTACAATGTTTTTCTGTTAGCTTTGCAAAATATGTTAGCCGTTTGGTACCCGACAGAGTAGAATAGGCCACCCTTACTCTTATCGAGATGTCGTAGAAGGCGATTAAGGTAAATTCCGTGCAAAGTCACCAGCACACAGAGAAGGAAAACTCTGCAATTTATACCAAAACCGTCGCCAACCCATCTGCCAAGCGTAATGAGTATGGCATTTACCCCTCATGTTATTGATGGAGGCCAGTGCCCTTGCTGTCTGGACGTAAATAGACTGATGAAGCTGCAAAAATACCTGTAGAGTGGTAAGATTGTTTGTGAGTTCTCGAGACGTGCTCCGATAGAACTCCACTAAATACTTCAATCTGAACAGCTTGATCACACGTAAGTAGTGCATAGCTCTTATAGGATTTCTAAAAATGAAAAAAGTAAAGTAGAAAGCAACACTACATTGACTACATTCATATTTATTACATTCTATTTTATTTTGTCTATGCAAGGATACAGGATTTTCTTCTCATGTCATCAAAGTATTTAAAAAAAGAACCTTATCCCGCCATAAATATTAAACAGGAATATCATATTTTAAGAAGGGCCCCGATTCTCTTGTTCACAAAACTAAACTAAATTTAAGTTAGTGGCAAAGTTAAGCATGCATCTTTTTCTTTCTACTTCATTAAGAAAAGGAAATTAAAAAAATAAAATTGACAAATTAATTGTCAAATTAGTCCGCTCTTGACGTTTGGTGTTGTTTGATGACGTTTGGTGTTGATATTTGTAATCGCGTCTAGACTGTGTATGGACTATCTTAATTCGGCAGGATTAAACTAAAATGTTTCGATTGTGAACAAGATAATTAATCGGCGACAATATCTTCAATACAGCCAAAATTAATTGTAATAATGTTCATTCATATAAGAAACCAGTAACAACTCACGGAAAACAAAACCCGAGGAATTCCAAAGGTGCATTTACCATTATATCAGTCCATACCCACAGTTTGTGCTTAAAATATCTGCGACGACATTTGGGTCCATCCAATATAAGCTCGCCATGCTTGCTTACGTAGGCCTACAAGTTATGTTGACTTTATTAAATCAGTATATTATTTTTATTTACCTAACAAGATAGGTGCATGGTAACAATCACATGATATGCAACATTATTTTTTCTTTATACCTGAATATAGTTTGTAAAAATGATTGGAATCGATTCTGTTGCTTATTCTGAACTAGCTGCGCCCCACGGTTCCACCCGCATTGGTTTCAATGTGTTTTACCCGCTCCTATTGGTCGCAGCGTGATGTTATACAGCCTAAAACCTTCGTGGATTAACCATCGCAAAAAGAATTTTTCAAATCGGACCAGTAGTTCCTGAGATTACCGCGTTCAAACAAACAAACATAGAAACAAGCAAACAAACTATTCAGCTTTACATATTAGTATAGGTAGATAATAACAGAATTCAATTTCGATTCGATTTGATTCCAATCATTTCTACACCATGTTATATTTTTTCCCAAATACATTTAGAAATTGTTGCAGTGTGGGTACTGAGCGCGCAACGCAGCTCACGGTAGATTATAGTACACGCAACAGCTGACGCTAGAGTCCCAACAAAAATATGTTCAACGCTCCTCTCGGGCGTGCGAGACTTTGTGATTTTTCATGATATCTTTTTGAAAATTTGTACATAGATTTTTTACTTAAAAATACTGGATACGTGTTTCGGATTTCGCATAAATAAAAAATAATCTTGTATAGGATTTCATACAGGTTAAAACAGAGGGACAATTCTGGTAAATTAAAGAACGTTCACATCTGAAGGCTCTCGGAAAATATCGAAGTTTAGCTAAAATCAGCAGTTAGACTGGCAAAGCGGACCCCAGACTCCAAAGCTGAAAAAGCTTCGGATGCGGCTGGGATTAACACTGAGATGATGATGACATCTAGAGGCTCTCGTAAATGTTAACCATTCTAAATCTAGTCGCAATCTCATCTCGGTGACAAACAAGGCATATTAATAAACACTATTACCCAGTTCCTTTAAATTGGACAGACTTTTGATTCCTGACAACTGTGTATCTTTGTTTTGCAGCGCAGTATTTTGTTCCGAACACGACCCGTCAATTTGTATATAAGGTAAAATAAAGTCGCTTCACGGAAATTAGCCAAAATCAGTAGTTAAACTGAGAGATGTTCAAACTGAAAGTTCTTAAAATTACAAGATTTACCGATTGATTTTGGCTGAGAAGTATGGTTAGATTTTGAACGTTTTGATTTACGGGCCTTCAGATGTAACATTTTTTTTGTTACTGTTAATGAGCAATTTTCCTATTAACTAATGGCATGTTATAATAATGCACGATATATTGTGACAATTACCTGATGGACAGTAACATAGAGCTTGCCATAGAAATAGATATCCAAAATGGAGTGTATCCAAATCAGAATATAGCAATCATTGAGGGTCACCAGTTCATATAGCCCCATCACATAATGTATAGTTACCATCATACAGGTAATGTAACCGAAACTCTGCGAATTACACAAACCTTTTAAGCTGATCTGATATACAAACCTGAAATTTTAGATAATACTCTTATTTTTTTTAAAGTACTACGACTAGTTACACTGGATAGACCGGTGTCTGTCCAGCTGCGAAATTGCGTTACATAATATCAGTAGCAATGGGTTTCATTTTGACAGTTCAATAACACTTATTGCGTTATTCACGTTGCTGAGCAGACATACTTTCCGAACATATGGGGCAATGGATTAGCAATTGTCTTCAAAATGATTTCAATTTATAATAATAGTATGTTACGCAATAAGGGTGCCATGCCTAGTAGTTTTACATAAATGTCTGATTTAATTAAATATAGCTATAAAACAAAATAAAGCATGCATTTCATTTTGTTCTAGGAAGTGCCTTTTATCATATATATAAATATACAGGGTGTATCTGACATCGTAACGCAAACTTCGCGAAAAGGCTAGACCTCATGCCACTAACAAAATTATGATAGTCATTTATGTCGTTAATTAACGGTTACAGAATTCACAGTGTTTAAAAAAAAGTGTCGGCTCAGCCTTTGAACGTTGCAAGCGTGCCGCCGTACGGGTTTGTAGGTATGACGTTGATCCCTGATGTGAACTCTATTAAATCAGCTGATAAGATCGCTTTTCGAGTTTTGTTTTCATTGCGTTTTATTGTGTAATTAGCGATTTAATTAATTTTTACTTTAAAATCTTATTGGGTTATAATAGTATAGCAATTATGAACGGTCTGAAGTGAAAAAAAAATACATATATATTTTTTGAAATCATGAAAAAGCTGCTGAAAAATTCCACCACTGGGGGGTTCAGAATCATGTACTGGATCCATGGTACTCGTTTGTGTGTCGATGTCAGATACACCCTTTATTATTCAATCAATACAATAAACATTTTGAGATTTACAAACAAAATGGAAATATATTTCCAAGAAAAATGCTTGATGGGTTCGAATTTGCAATGTGATATTGTGATGTACTGTATTGGCAATTTCGTATAATGTATAAATTGCTAAAAGTAATAAATGGCATAGAAGAGATACAGTGACAGATATTTTGTTTGTTGTCAACACTGCGAAGCTTGAAATAGAGAAGCCAAATATCCCGTTGGCAACAAGCTTTCGTAAAAACTAGTAGGCGTATAAAATGTTTGGAAGAAAAGCGAGATAATACTACCTGTTACACAAAACGCGACACGAAGTGATTATGGGCAAAGGCAATACTATCAGAATCTCATTCGTATTTTAGAGCATGTTTTCTTGAATACAGAGCTAGAACACTCAATCAAAATGTCAATCAACAAACAAGATTTACGCCCAAAACGGAGAGTTTCCACTGTGCCTGTATTTTCCAAGCCAAACGAACATAAATCACTCATCATGGCACTTACAAACACATCTTCTCACAGCCTACATGAATCCAGGCCCCCAAAGTCACATACAAACAAATATCCGCTTCGTCAGCCACAAGGGCTCATTAGAGCGGTATCAATTTACCTGAAACATGAGCGTTCCGGGCCGCAGCAGATTAAAAGTCTGAGAGTAACTCAGAAACGTAGACACGCTGGAAGACGACTTCGCTTGACTAACGTTAGTCTGTGACGTACTCATCAATGACCCTACGGATTAGGAACACGATAGTTTGATGAAAACCTTCTTTGAATGGACGGAAGAAAATGCTGCTTTTCGTTCCGAAGGTGGCCTGTTAGCTTAGTAAACAGACACCTTTGTGCGGCGTAATGGGGTAGGTATCTGAAAAAGTTCCGTGGTAAATCTTTTGTGTTTTGTTCTTACGTCGCTTGTTTCCTCTACTATTAATTTAAACATCCACCACAATAATGATACAATAGAAGAAGTTGTAAGTACAAAATTTTTGGGTCTTGAAATCGATCAAAAATTAAATTGGAAATCCCACATTGTTATTTTATGTAAGAAAACGAGTAAGTCAGCATTTGCTCTACACACATTATCACCTATAGTTAACACAGACGCTCTTCTTACGGCATATTATGGCATAGCAGAATCTCATTTAAGGTATGGGATCATATTTTGGGGAAACTCTACTGAAAAAGAAACTGCCTTCAAGGCGCAAAAAAGATGCATTCGAGCGATGTTTAAAATAAAAACCACTGATAGTTGTAAACCATACTTTAAAAAATATAAGATATTGACATTATGTTGTCTTTATATACTAGAAGTAGCTGGGTTTGTGAAGGCAAATCCGAGTCGTTTCAGATGTATAGCTGACATTTTTCCCCGCAATAGACGCGACAATACATTGCTATGTCAAGAGCTAGCTAAGACAGCACTTATGCGCAAAAGTGTCTACTGCATTGCTCCACTTACTGATAATAAGTTACCGAAGAGCTGGAAAGAGCTTCCGTTAAAATTATTTAAAAAAAGACTCCGAAGCCTTTTAGTCGTGAAAACGTACTATAATATAAGTGAGTACCTTATTGAAAAAGATTTTTCTTTTAACTTAGACTAATGTAGTTTTGCACTATTTTCCTAAACTTTTTTTTCTAGTTTTAAGTTGAATGTTTAAAAAAAACAATTGCATACCTAAATGGTAAAACATGGCTGAACCTTTCATTATATATACCTACATTAATTTTTTGTCATCTTTTTTACCCATGTTTGCAAAATAAAATTATCTTTATCTTCATATTTGTATGCAACATATTCTAAAGAAAAATAATGGAACCCATTATGGCTTATAACTTCGTTATCCCTCTGTCTGTATAATCCATTTTTTTTACGATTATGCCCTTAAATTAACAGTTAGAGAATTAACCGTGACATGTATCGATGTATAGAAGGTTTTTTTTTTTCAGAATTAAGTTTGTTAATCCCACCTTATACAACTTAGCGTATTTTCTTTCTTCCACTTGGCAATTACCTATTCTCTACTCAATTTTTACAATCCTATTTGGAAAAATGTCCTATAATGAGTAATGCTACTTAGAGCTACAGCTGAATATAAAAATGTTATGACAAACCTGATAATTCAAAACCGCTCTTAGAACCCTTAGAATTTGCAGAAGTTGCTGATTCTAATGATGCCAACTCCAATGTCGACTCATCTGTGAAATAAATCGGAGTGTCGTAGTAGGTACGTACGTCATCGGTACGTACTGCGTATTATTCATTTGGGACCCTTGTCAGTCAAGGTAATAATGCCATAAGCTGGTGCTGGAAGTTATTAATCTCTTCAGTCTACTGATATAGTTACGGTTAATCCGAAAGCTCCGGTTTTTTGTCTCGCATCTTTTCTGATACAGATAAGGCAACTTTCAAACTTTTTTTTATCTCATATACCAACTTCGAACATAATTCCTACTCGATCTACGTTTTTTTTGTTATTTAAAAAAGAATAATCGTAATTCAGGATGGAATTTCGAACTTTCGCAAATTATTATTTATTAACCTTTTAAAATATTTGAGACATTCGAAGGGCAATATTTTACCAGTCAACAATTCAAGCTATGAGAAAAATTCTTAATCAATTACAAAAAAAGCAAAAGCTTTTCAGTAAATTTTCTTTGCAAATCTACAATATCCAGGCTGATAGTTCCTCACCTTCAGAAGAGTCGTCAAGATCTATATCCATATTTATAGGCAAGATATAATCTCGAGAAGTTTCAAAAGCCTTGTTCAAAGGCTCCTGGATCTTGGGGTAGTATTTAACCAAGTTGAAGAAAGTCACACTGGGTATTACTAATAAATCGAGACTGCGACTTGCGTATATCGTCACTTCTGAACATGAAATCCTTTGCTGAAAATTTTATGAACATATATTTTATTTCTTTTGCTAATGATATCGGCCGCGACTAACACGATGTAGGTTGTAGGTTCAAACCCTACCAGGCGCTTAACATTGTGTAAATTATTTCATCACCACTGCTCTCAAAACGGTGAACAAAAGCATCGTGAGGAAACCGGCATGTTCTTGAAGCAAAACTTCGAAGACATGTGACATCTACCAACCCGCACTGGGCACGCGTGGTAGATTATGGCCTACTCCCTCTCCCCGAAAGGAGGCCTGTGTCCCAGTAGTGGGACCAATAAGGCTGATGATGATGATGATGTGCGCGCACACACAAACACACATGCACACACACAGTTTGCAACCAAAATTGAATTGAATTGTTCTTGAATAATAACATAATTAGCTACTTACGCCTGTGAAGTTCCCGAACATTCCACCCGGGCCCATACAGGTTATCATTTCATTATAAGATGTCAAAACATCCACCTGTAAAACATTACATTTCTGCACACATTACGAATATTGAAAAGGTCGGATATTGAAATACAATATTATAAAATGTTATATTTCAAGCTCATAACATGAGAACTGAGCCAGAAAAAAAGTATTGTCAACGAACGGGAAAAAGGTCAGGGGTCCCATCGAACATTACATTGTATATACCCTTCAATCTTACCCCATGTTTACAATACAAACTTAGTGAGTTGTGCAAAAGCGGAATAATCAAAAACCTTCCCCTATTGTTCCTGTTCAGTGAATCAGTATATGTCTCCGGGATACGTAGGGTCTAATCATTTACCTTCAACGATATTTGACTTGAAAGATTGACTCCGGACTCGGACTTGTGTGCGTATAATAAAAAAATGCCCATGTATATAAAAACGATACTCTTTCACGATTCCCTGACTTGGAATGAAGGGTTTGGTTAGGGGGATGTAAAAATTATTGTAAAAACAGTATAACATTATCAGTTTGTAACGTTTTCAGTTCTGCAAAGTTGTGATTTGATCGTCTCGTTGAATCCAATATGAAAAAAAATGATGTATTATGGTTTTTGTTTTACTGACAATTTACAAAACCTGGAGTATAACCGTCTTTAAAATAATCATCTGAAAAAATATAAAATTTTCTTGGTGGTAGGCCAATACGTCGGCTGCCGGCAGAAGTTACCATCCACCAAACAAAATCTTGCCGCCAAGTGATTCGTCGTGTTCCAGCATGATGTCTGTTGAAGCCGTACGGAGGACGGGTCTGAGTAGTTGTATTGCAATGTGTGTCAGGAGTTTGGTCGTGGAGGGTCTCCAGATCAATCTCCCTCTGGCGCAGCATCGTTGGTCGTGTTGTTGGATTTAACATTGCATCACCTCGCTCAACTGCCGTATTCCTATCTATTCACTAAGTTTTTTAAGTGAATAGGCTTAATAAACTAGCGCGCTTTACAATCAGCGATTCTATCACTGCTTACAATCAGGTGGGATTGCGGCCAGGCACCAGTTTATAATTTAAAATAAGGAAAAACTTCTAATAACGTTTTTTCATTTTTCCAAAAAAAAAAAAATATGTAGAGGTTTAAATATTACCTTCCCACGATATATAATATAGATGTAGGGCTGTATATCCCTGGACTGAATGACGTAGTCTCCCTTGAGCAGGTACATTTCATGCAGGTGCTGTGTGATGACCCTGATAAAGGACCTCTCCACCTTCCCAAACAGAGGTACTTCACGTAAGGCTCGTTCATACATGAATACTAACGTGTCCTCCATTAAGGCTGAGTTTAGTCGACGGCATATTTTCTGAAAGAATAATTATTTTAGCAAAGTAATGGAGCCGATTCCCTTGTCTCAACTTCTAAAGGTTCATAACTCTTTTGTTGGGCTTGGTATAACTTTTTATAACAAGATACCTTCTGCTTTTCTAGACTTGCCTTACAATGCATTTAAAGCACAAATCAAATCCAAGCTTTGTTCAAAGGCTTATTATTCCGTAAATGACTATTTAACACGTTCGTTGCATTACGAGATCTATCAGATCTCTTGCAGGACTTTTGTATTGTGCGTTGAACATAACCGTGTTGTTTCACTCCTTGCGGGAGGATCTAACGTGTAGGGTGAGATGTCCAACAGTGAACCAGTGGTACACAGTGAACCACCCTTCTTATTTTGTAAACGCGACGTTGCCAAACCGTGCACGGACACGTTTAAACTCAGCTTTTACCTCGCCGCCCGCTGCTCAGTCGGGAACGAGCTAGCGTCAAAGACGCCCGTGTGGCGGATCGCAAAACGATTTTTGACGACAAAACGCAATAAAACGTAAATATTACCTTTTCGTATTATTTCTGTTATGTATACCTACTTTTTTATGTGATATTTATTATACCTAATATAGTGTTTATTTGGCTATCGTATAAAACTGAACTTGATACAATAACTCTTTTCATTTGTTTTTAATATAACCTTAAACGTTGAATGGTGTATGTAGTACACACTGAACCATGAACATAGTTGGAACGGTGAGCCGGCTCATTGTGTCCCACCTCTGTATTGTTTGTTTAAGTGGGCATTTTATACTTGACTAATATTCAGTTGAAATATTAAAATGTATTATAATGTTGCTTCAGCATGGGGCGAAACAAAGCAGCGCCTAGAAAAATTGGTCGACACACAACACAACAAATGTTTCAAGCCATGTTGCTCGTGAAAAATGGACAATCAATACGTCAAGCGGCAAAAGTTTGCGGATTACCCTATCCTACAGTGAGAAGATATGCAGAGAAGTTTAAAAGCGATGAAAGCACAGACTTAGTACCGAATTATGAGGTAAACTCAATTTTTAAACCTAATCAGGAAATTGAATTAAAAAAATACATCGTAGATTGTTCACAAAAATTTTATGGACTAACTGCTAAAGATACTCGACGATTAGCTTACCAAATGGCAGTTATTAACAAAATAAAAATTCCATCTTCGTGGGAAGAGCAACATATTGCTGGAAAGGAGTGGCTCAGGTCATTCAAAAAAAAAAACACACAGATTTAAGTCTCAAGAAACCTGAATCATGCAGCTTGGCACGAGCCTCGGCATTCAACAAATATAACGTTCAATTTTTTTTTTTAAACTTAAGGGAAGCTATGCAACGGTCTCCTAACTTCGGCAACGGGACACGTGTCTATAATTTGGATGAAACCTCAACCACGACGGTACAACGCCCGCAAAAAGTCCTAACTCTTAAAGGAAGTAACGTATGCAAAGTTACGAGTGGAGAACGAGGTGTTTTAGTGACAACTTGCTGCATTGTTTCCGCTACCGGTCAAGCTTTGCCACCAGCAATGGTCTTTCCGAGAAAGAAGTTTCAATCTCATATGCTCCATGGCGCTCCTCCTGACCCTTGGTTTGGCTGTTTCATCTGGTTGGATGAATGCAGACATCTTCGTAGATGTTATGAAACACTTTGTACAACATACTTCTGCCTCAAAAGGAAATCCAGCGCTTTTGATACTTGACAATCATGAAAGTCATTTGTCAATAGAAGCATTGAACATTGCTAAAACTTCTGGTGTTACAGTGTTGACACTGCCTCCTCACACTACCGCAAGATTACAACCACTAGATGTGGGATTAATGGGCCCATTTAAAACATATTATAACTCTGCCGTCGATTCATGGCTACTCCGGAACCCCGGGCTAACTCTCACTATATACCATGTCGCTCAATGCGTTGGTGAGGCCTATTTAAAAGCCATGACTCCTATTAATATCACAAATGCATTTAGGAAATGTGGAATTTATCCATTCAACGACTCAGTTTTTACAGACGATGATTTTCTACCAAGCACTGTGACGGATAGACCCGATCCAAGAACAGATGAAACACATACGGAATGTGAAATAAATGAAAATCGTTCACCTCCTAAGACACCGCCCCCTTCAAATTTACAAGATTTACCACCGCAACAAATCTATAATCATCCGGCATCCAAATACAATAAAAATGAACAGCAACCTTGTACTTCGAGACTAGTGGAAAGTTTTATTTCTCCAAAAATGTTTAGGCCCCCATTGAAAGCTGGTCCAAGAAAGTCTACCAAGACTAAGAGAATCTTAGGTCGGACTATGATAGCCACCGACACTCCTGAGAAAAACATAATAGAAATGCGAAAAAAAAAGATTGAAGTAAAAGCAAAGAAAGTAAAGAGTAATTTATTTCGAGAAAAGAAGATAAAGAAAAAAGAAATTCGAATTATCAATGAAGATTCTGATTCCGAAGGCAGTTTCATTGCTAGTGGTTCTTCATCTGGTGGAGAAAATTTCCTCAGTGACAGTGAAGACGACGAAGTTATTTTATCTGAAGACTTTCCACCACTGCGAATAAAACCTAAAGCGGATAATTTTGTGATTATTTTGATAGAATCGCAGAAAAAAAAAGATAAAATGCTATTATGTTGCGAAGATACTTGATGATACTCCTGAAGCTGAATATGACTACTCCGTTTCATATTTAAAATTAAAAAGCAAATTTAATCATACATTTTGTGAGCCTTTAGAGCCAGATATTGCCATGGTTACAAAAAATGATATAAAATATATATTACCGAACCCCAAGGTAGAAGGGAGCAATCGCCGAACAGCAACATACAAATTTCCACTAAATCTATCTCTTTTGAACTTTCCTTTTTGATTGTAAGCAACAAAAAGCATCTAAAAATTAAAAAGGGAAGTTTAAAACTTTTCTTTTTTTTATATATTTTTATATACGTTATCTTTTATAAGAATTAGTAAGACTGATTAGTGATAATTTGACTGAACAATCGATCTCTGTGAAACTCTGTGATTTGTTAAAAATAAATATTATAAAAACATTGTTAAAAGAGTTAATTAATAAAGTTGATTACTTAGTAACATTTACACGGCGTTTTATTGCTTTACCTTCAATTTTGTAGAATTAATAGTCATAATTTAAAGTGAAATAAATAGGAAGGTTCACTGTGTACATACTGGTTCACTGTTGACCTGGCCCCAGTTCAGAGTGTCCTACGGGGTGGACTCAGTGAGCCATTTGCCATTTTTTTTAAAAACTAAAATATATTATATCTTATTACGTTTGGTTCTAAAATGAATATGCAAAATTAAAGCCAGATACATGGGAAGTCCTCTAGTAAAAAAAATCTTCATTATCTTTAGAAACAGCTGAGCTATGAATGTTTAACTTTTTCATGGTTCACTGTTGGACACCTCACCCTAAAGTTCTTTAGGTATGAGTACGACAAATATACATATTTGCTTCCTACTTAAAACTGAGTTCAAGGACATTAAAAAAGAAATTAGAGATGGATTAGGTCCCTAACGCACAGTATTGTAATTATTTTCATTCCTTGCGTTAGGAGATATGTCGGTACTCTTGGAATCGTACGCCTCGTAGACGCAAGAGAGGGAAGGTGGGCGGCGCGGGCGCTGCATGACTCGTTTTAGTGTTGTCCTAGCATCGACGTGGGAGGTCGCGCGCACGTTTGCGAAATAACACTCGCGTATATACCTACGTGTTGATTATCATTTTTATTATAGGTACAATGAGTTTTTGAGATTGTCTTAGCTTAGTAGCATTTCTGGTGGGCTTTGCTACTTATCTCTAATGATAGAGTGTTTTAATTATGTAAGCAATATACTACACAGTTTGGGGGTCACATCACTCTCTGGTAAGTTTCTGGTAGCCTAAATTTCGGTTATTAAAACAAAAACGTTGTTATAGTAAACTTACAAGAGACCTGTGACATCCAGCTTTTATTTAATACCTCCGTATATTTTTTTCAACAACAGCCTAAGAACAAAAATATATATAAGACACTCGAATAACGAAACTAATAAAATTAGATTCCATCGCATTTACTTCACTGACATAGTTGCATGCTGTTTATTTATACAATGCATTTTAGACAAAAAAAGACGTTGTGTGGGTTGTTACGAAAAATTACGACGCACATTAAACAGCACTAACGCTTCTAAAAAAACTAAACGAATAGTTACCATTTGCGCGCAATGCAAGCAATCAATGTGCTTACCATGTTTTAATGAAAAACACTTTACATAATTAATAAAACTTTTTCAATCGACAACTGAGATATTATTTTATTCCCATCACTACTTACTACACATATTGAACTATCTTCGGTTGCGGTACGAGATACAATCGATATCATTTTTTTTTTTTGGTATTTGTAGTTTATTCAAATGTCATAACTGCGTGCGAACCTAGCAAAATATAAAGCAATAGGCTATCTTTCACCCACAAAAACTTCAAAATATATTTGATTGTTTTTTTGGAAGATATAAATTATTTTCAAAACTGTATCTTTAGGAGACTGATTAGGTCTCAAACGCACCAAAAAGTAGGTTAGTTTCGAGATCTTTTAGGTCTCCAAAGCACCAGCTGAAAGTTCTTTGAAAGTGATGGCGCAGGGAACGTGATGATAAGAATAGCTGGTCGCTCTGATTAACTCAAGACAATGTTTGTATTCTTTCTCCGGAATTAGCTTCCTCATCAACCTTTTTATCGTCCCACTGCTGGGCACAGGTCTCCTCTCATACAGAGAAAGATTGAGCGTAATCACCACGCTTGCTCAATGCGGGTTGGCGATTTCAGACTTGCAAGTCCAGGTTTCCTCAAGATGCTTTCCTTCACCTTCAGTCATTGGTGTCCAACTTTAGAAAAGTTACATTGGAATTAGCTTACTGACACGTTATATGAGTTCATATACTATAGGTATATTACTTTTTTACAATGCATAAATATGTGAGCTGTCATACCCTTTATACCTGGGGCTTTTATTTAGGTAATAAGTTTTTACTTATTTACATTTCCCTTTTAATGGTTTTGCTTTGCTGGTATTTTGGCGTGGCTAGCTGGCATATGGTAATTAATTTCACTGTTGTTGTATTTTCTTGTGTTCATTACTATACATACTATTGTATAAAATCATGCTGCATGACAGCTGGGCCGTTGAGGAGTTTGTTCCGCCACTTTTTCTTGTAGGAAGCGTCGATGGGTGGGCGTTTTGGGGACTGTCTTATGTAATATTGAGTATCAAAAAGTGCTGATTCTTAGCCTAATTTGAATAAAAGAGTTTTGATTTTGTTCACAAACTAAAGTTAAATTTAAGTTCAGTGCATATATTTCTTTCTATTTATTAATGATAGGATAAACAACATTTAATGTAATTAACGCACACCCTCAAAACCCCAATTAGAGTCATCATCATCATCCCAGCGTTAATCCCAGTCGCATCCGAAGCCTTTTCAGCTTTGGAATCTGGGGTCCGCTTTACCAGTCTAACTGCTGATATGGCTAAACTTCGATATTTTCCGTAAAGCGACTGCCGTCTGACCCCCACAACCCGAAGGCGACATCGAAGCATTGCAGTTAGACCAATTGTTGGACTATTACCCCAACTGAAACCCCAATGAGAGTATTATGTTACAATTTTAATACATATGTACACTGAATTTTTAACTTAACATGTATATGCATGGTTATTAATTAAATTAATTATACCAATTCTTCGGGAACGAAGACCTTAACGTTCTTGGAATAAAGTTTTTTCTAGCTTTACGCCCGCGGCTTCGCCCGCTTGGAATTCGGTTATATCGCGTTTTTTAGATTTCCCTCGGGAGTATACAATTTTTCAATAAAAGGTAGCCGATGTCCTTTCTCATGGTCTAACGATTGTCTGTGCCAAATTTCATCAAAATTGGTGGAGAGATTTAAGCGGGAAAGCGTAACAGACAGACAGACAGAGTTACTTTCTCATTTAAAATATTAGTATGGATAGTATGGATTGAATGATCAAATTTGTATGATTCTAAGTATAACTGCGATTTTAAAAGTCTGTACAAAGACCAGGGTTAAGTGACAATTATCTCCGTAGTTTTAATTATTTTTGGGATAAACTATTTTCAGGAAATGCGTTAATTAATTTACATGTTGTATATAGAAAGGATAAAAGATCTAATAGTTTATCTTTTAGTTCTGTCAACTTAAGATATTCCATAGACAGTTTAGACGTGATAAAAACACGTCAATTTACGTCAGGCGCAGACGATTTTCCAGGACTAATTTACGATTACATAATGATCTACTAATTTTAAGGTAAGAAAGGAAAGTAATGAAACCACGCAGGCCTAATAACCAATCTTACCAAGGGAATCGTGTTACACAGAAACTGGGTTATTAAGGTCAGATAAGCAGTCATTTCATGTAAAATACTGGTAATCAGCTGCATCCGGTTAGACTAGAAGCTGACCCCGACATAATTGAGAAAAGGCTGGGCAGATATGGCGACTCAAACCAAATATAATTTCCATTTCAACCAACATTATTGCTTTAAGCACGATATAGGTTAGACACGTGTTTAATTATTACCACAACCCGTGAATGTCCGAATAAGGCAGGTATAAGTTCAGTAACGCCACAACAACGAAACAAGACAGGGAAGATTATTCAAGTATTAATTAAATAATATATCATTGTGACCCAGGATCTAATTTACTGACAAAATGATGAAGCGACATTGCTCCCGCACCTGTCACCGCTGAATGCCACCTGCGCTGCGGTCGGGTGGCTGATAGAAATTCGACCTAAAACGTGTGTGAGTCAGCGTCCCGTGTTATGAGATACTTTAAAAGAAAGGTGCCAGATATTTTTGCTGAGCTTTTAAAATAAAGTGGACGGAAAAATTTTGAATCGAAGATTCGGTTTTTTTTTCATATTTTTAGATATGATACACGTAACACGACTATGATTTTGAACTCTTAGGGTGTGTTCAAATTATTCAAATAATGTGCGGAATTCATGGTCATGCTTGCAGTTGCTTATTAGCACGTCATAAACTTTATATAAAATAAAATTCAACAAAATATTGTAAAGAAATTCAAGAATATTTCATTCTGCTGTAGGGAACGTGATAAAAATGCAAAATTTAAACAAACAAAAACATTAAAAAGTTTTTCGCCGCACCAGCCGTCAGCGCTTCACCAGAATTAATGTAGTTTCCGTAAAAAGTGCATAACACATTATTTTAGCACTACGTGACCAACAGTACAGTTAATATAACATTTACCCCTTTACTCCGTTTCTTAAGTTAACTAGTAATTAGCGAATGTTTAACCATAGATACTTGACGTTTGCACTTCACTTAAATTTAATCATCATTTATGAGAGAGACTTTTGTGTTTATTCATAAACGACGTTGATTAAAGTTAAGTGACCTGCAAATGTCAAAAATGTATGGTTAAACACTCGCTAATTACTACTTACGGAGCCGAGACGTGGACACTAACGGTCAGACTAGTCCATTAGTTTAAAGCCGCTCAGCGAGCTATGGAGCGGGCTATGTTGGGCGTCTCTCTGAAGAACCGCATCAGAAATGAGGTGATCCGACAGAGGACCAACGTCACTGACATAGCTGAGAGGATTAGCAAGCTGAAGTGGCAATGGGCTGGTCACATATGCCGCAGGACCGACAACCGTTGGGGTAAACGAGTCCTCGAGTGGAGACCGCGTCTCGGCAAATGTAGCGTAGGACGCCCTTGGGCGAGATGGAGTGACGACATCAAAAAGGTGGCTGGTAGTGGCTGGCTGAGAACTGCTTAGGATCGAGCTTGTTGGTGTGCCATGAAGGAGGCCTGTGTCCAGCAGTGGACGACTAGAGACTGATGATGATGAATCACTTGTTAACTTTAATCAACATTTATAAATAGAGGAGTTACTTTCTATCAGTGTAAACAGAGTATTTATTAATGACTTACCTGCGGGTTACTACCGTTGGTTCTTTTCCAAACATATTCAAAATATTTCAACGTCCTCACAGTGAGCATGGGGTCTACATTCTCTTGATACAGAAAGTTGGCTAGATCCTTTGTTTTTTCCTATAAAACAAACGGGCTGAGCTCGTTAAAACTAATATAATTACTGTACTAGAACTGCGAAGTCGTAATATTTTTAATGACGGAACTTTAGCTGTAACACAGAGTACTAGGCTAACAGTATGGTCTATCTACGACATTAATTAGTTTTATCCTTTGTTACATTGCGCAGTTTTACAAACTTAGTCATGTGTGAGCGAAAAACATATACAAACAAAGATACGTTTGGGTTAATAATATCCGTTTTGTAAATAAATAAGGTCGATTTTCCCGTTAGCAACAATTCCATAATAGAGTATTGATTTCCTTTCGTATTTAGTATATAGATATATCCGGTCGCTTTGAAGACTATTGAAATATTGCTTACAATGTAATAAGAGAACAATGGGAAATGAATTTTCTGTTGAAGTGGGCTTATTTTATTTGAAGCACGTTTTGTGATTCGCCCAGCTCGGTAGGAAATTATTCTAAATGTTAAAAAAGTGATATTTTCACATTCTCGGTGAAAGGCCAAATGACTTTTAATGGCTTCAACATTTCTGTGGCTTTAAGTGGTCTCTTAAAGGCGATAACTTTTTATTTGCTACTAACAATAGCGGCTGCCTGTTAATGTTCCTCTAGGATGGAACCTTCGGCTAATGTTGCCCACAAAGAGAGATAACAGAGGCCATAATAGCTCGGTAGGTACGTATTAATATTGATTATTTTTGTTCCAATTCAAATAATCATGAGAAATAAACGGTAATAATACGCGGATCTTAATTTTTGATTATGCTTAAATATGTAAAGACAATAAATAACCTTGTCATTTTTTTGTTCTTCAAAGATAAATTCGTCAACGAAATTTAATTGATTCGTTTCTCAGAAGTGTTTTTGTTCATTCCTTACATTTACATAAAGTTACACATATCAGCAGTGAGGGATAGTTTAGATGTAGCCGAGTCGTAGCGCGTAGAGTGGGCGCGTGCTACGAACTCGTAGCACATGTGTCTACGCGCTACGGTTTAGCGCAGCGGGTTCTCATTTCGATTTGATGGTTTATTTTTAATTGTCATTATATCTGAATGATTTTATTACTAATCAAATTATTTTTATTCTTATTTCAATGAATTTAGATTTCAATTTACTTTGTTTCGATACAATAATGCCGCTAAATGATGCGACGTGCCGCGGGTTACTGTAGCATGACGATGCTGCTGCATGACGTATCATGCCATTTCATTCCACGAGTTGCGATGATAGGCCATTGTATTCTGCGAGACTTATGGGCACTTTATGTCGAATTATGATTACTAAACTAGTGGAAATAAGATTGGAAACATGTACATGGGACAATTTAATATGGCGCAGTCTTTCTTTTGTCATGTATATGTCAACGTATACTGGATGACGTCACGTCAACGGCGGCTGTTACTGAAGTGGTTTTCAGCGTTAGTCAGCATTTGCTGGGGCTTTACCTCGCATAAGGTAGTAGCATTATGCTGAGTAATGCCCGATGGATAGCCGATAGGACGCATTTTCCCCACCCTGTTTTTTTTATGTTTTATCTCTGCGTCATATTTGCACGCAAATACATACATACGTATATGTATTTTCTTTTTTACTTACATTATGTTCCAACAAAGCATGCGCGGCGGCTGACCGAGTGGAGGCGACATATCCGAACATGAAAGCGAAGTACATAAATCCTGCGATTTTCAGGGACATCACTAACCAGAGGTCCACTGTGTTAGGCATGCCAATTGGAGTACAACCCATACCTAAAAGCACAATCCATACTAATATTATAAATGCAAAAGTAAATCGATTTTGAAAAAATGGCACAGACAATCTTTAGACCCTGAGAAAGGACATAGGCTACCCATTATTGAAAAAAAAAAATTATATTCCCGAGGGAATTCAAAAAGCGCGATATAACCGAATTCCACGTCAGCGAAGCCGCGGGCGGTAAGCTAGAAGATTATAAATGCAAACTCTTCGTTTCAGACCAGTAGGACTATGTACATAGTTCTACTGGTCTACCTACTTACCTACTATTAGTACTTGTATGAACTTATCCAATACTACTTTTCCTTATCTACAATAGACTAAATAATAAAAGATCGGCTAACCTTCTCCAGCAGTGTAGCTATGCATACCTTTTGCGTATGGTGGCATGAAAATCATCTATTCGCGCACACACACACACTCACACACGTCCAAACACACACACAAACATAGCAGCAACATCAGCCTATAATGTTTCCACTTCAGCGACACAGGACACTACTCAGTGAGAGAGTTTGGGCTATAATCGGGAATAGGTTATTCTAGTTTATTAGCCACCCCGGCCTCGCATAGTTTTTACGACTTAACTAAATGAGAGACAGCACATTTATCTCTCCAAGTCGTCATGCAGTGGGTGCCTGAAGACGGGCTTCTTAACCGTTTGGACGGAAATGCTATTCATCAAAACTAGTGCTAGAATATTTTATTCTAGCACTATTTTTGATGAATGCCATTTCCGGCTGGGACATTTTCCCAGCAGTATTATGATTTAGGTTACAATAAAAGAAAGACTCTTATAAGAATGTAATACACATACCTTTCGAAACAAATCATAGGTCCTAATAAATGCAAGAAATTCGTTGCTTAGCTTAAAAGCGCAATAGGATCGCTACGACAAACGCGAAGAGCAACATTAACTTACAAATGTTAATGGAGGATTATAAATGTCCATATATATATAGTTAGGGAGATTATTTTACGTTGGTAGGATTAAATTGCTCCACACTAGGTCTTCTTAACTCAAGGTAATTCAGGTTAACGCACCGACCTCGGCACACTCGAATGACGAGTGGGAGTACAGAATTGCAGCAAATCGGTAGTAGAACCCTACTAGTTTGGCAGCAGAAATGAACTAGCACGCTTTACCATCAACGATTGCATCACTGCTTACCATCAGGTGGGATTGGAGACAAGCACTAGTTTATAATGACTAAAAAAATCATAGGAGACGATTGCTTGCTAACTTCCTTGAGAAAGAGAGGCTTTTCTTGATGAGTTCGACCAAATGGTGGACATCCTCAGGGAGGAAGGTACGTAATTTTGCAAAATACGGCGTACGGGTAGGAAGTCCGAACTTTCGGAAGAGACTCTGAAGCTTATGGCTGAAAGACGTGAAAACCCGCATTCACCAAAAAGATTAGAACATTGGTACGACGCGACAATGTACAAGCAATTGAAGAAAATCGGGGGTCGAAAATGTTCGTCCAATCACTTGGAAGGAGGCACCTGACGAAGTTGACCAAATCTAGTGAGGATGTCGTCGTTTCAAAGCCGGGGATTCTTTCGGAAGTTGAAAACTTGTATGGCAAACTGTACGCATCACATGAATCGCAGCCTGATCCTGAAAATGAGGATGCTAGAGCCACCCTGACCCGGCACTTAACTGAAGACCAGCCAGAAGTCGGTCAAGACGAAATCGAGGCGACTCTTAAACAGCTTAAAAATAGAAAATTCTTGTTCCGTAACTTACATTTTATTTTATAGATAATCGGTTAAATGGAAAGAACATCAACGGGAAACAAGGATAAACAGACTGTAAACCGTTGACTTAGCCCAAAACATTCCGCTCCATACATTACCTACAACCGTAGTATCAATTACGTGAAATACTAACCCACGAATATCTCGTAAACCCAGTAGAACGTGTACACGTATTCTGTAACTGCATCTGGGACAAGCATACAAACCAGTGAGAACACGGGTTTGTTTTAAAATAGATAACGTTTTATGATTATGGTGATATGGAAATGTTTTTGCTGTATTCGGTAACTAATTAATATCCTACGCTTTCTCCATTATCATCTCAGCGTTAATTCCAGTCGCAACCTTAGCTTTTTTAGCTTTTGGAGTCTGGGGTCCGCTTCAGTCTAACTGCTGATTTTGGCTAAACTTCGATATTTTCCGTGAAGCGACTGCCGTCTGACCTCCACAACCCGAAGGCGATATCTAAGCATTGCAGTTAAACCAATTGTTAGATTTTTGAGGGCTACAACAACCCGTATCGACTGCCACTAGATGTTCGTATGGCAACCGGAATCAACGGCTTAACGTGCTTTCCGAGGCACGACCAGACCAGTGCAAATATTCATATTCATGCATACAAATATTTGTACTATGCGGGGATCGAACCCGCGCCTTCTTGCGCAACGGCTGCGTTCGCTACCGCTACGCCACGGCTGTTAATATCCTACGCTTTCTATCGAGCGAAATCATCAAAAGCAGGACTACAAAAATAACAGATGATAAAAAGAAATAGTTTTACCCAATTAGTTGTTTCTTTGAATTTGGATGACAAAACCATATTGAAACGTGGAAAGAAAACAGAATAATTTAATTGTCGCCAGTTTTATTCCTTGCATATTTGCCATAAAATTGCTCAAACTAAAATACTCTGGCATTTGAAAAGTTTATTGAATATTACATAAAAAAGTTCACGTCGATGCACAGACCGCTGTACCACTGTATAAAGCCTAAATTTTAATTTGTGATACGGGTGGCGAACCACTATGCAAATAACAATATCACAGACTTCTAGCACAGCCTAGTATTAGGTGTTATATATCAAGCAAGAATGTTTACCCAGTAAATAACTAATCAAATTAATCAAATATTATATTTTGACAAAAATTTGTTCATTATTTCTTGTGTTGGTTACTACAACAGCTATGTATATTAGTCACGGGTCTCGGAGGTAGGCCCTGTGGAGTATGTAGTATGTATGAGTGTAGAGTGTGTAGGGCCCATCTCTGAACAATAAAATAAAAGAATAGGTAAAATACAGCCTACAGTAAAATTAGGTTTATAAAATATTTAGTTAAAATATCATTAATGATTCAAACCTACTTTCTCCTAACATTTTAAACGTGCAAGTTTGTGAGGATGGTTGGATATTTGTAAGCATGTTATTACCCATATATTCCTACGGGATTTAAACATTTCCGGGTGAAACCTTCTGACGCTGCTGGTTCAAAATAAATTAGGCTAAAATTTTCCAGTTTTCTAATGTGTTGTGTGTGCATGTATGTCAGTTTGAATATCTCTGTGTTGTTTGATACTAATGTTCACTTACGTCTCGTTTGATATTTAGCACTTGAAATGATCAAGGTCTTCGTACAATTAACCATAACGTAATACGAGTTAGGAGGCAAGTACGTTCTACACGCGTTCATAAAAATGAACGCCGTTGTAAAGTTCACAATTGTCACGGCTATCGGCAGGAACTTCAGTAAGGCTACGGCTTGATTTACCCGCATTATATCACCTTCCCAGTATGAGAAAGCACCAGTTATTCTCGTCACCTGTACAAAAAGAAATGATCTCTGGGTACTTTTGACATTTTTTTTTAAGTTATAAACTAGCGCTTGACTGCAATCCCGCCTGATGGTAAGCAGTGATGCGATCATTGATGGTAAAGCGCGCTAGTTTATTAAGAGCCTATTCACTCTAGCCTTGAAGACGCTCGCGCGCGAATTTGTTATTCCAGTATTGTTTCCAGATACTATTAGATACAGTCTTTGTTATTTGCTCTTTCAAGGTGTGTTAATCTTAATCATAATATATTTAAAATAATAAATATATACGGAACTATCATGATGTAGAAAAATTGTGTACTTTCAGTCTATCATGTTTTTGTATTTGGTTATCCAAAATACATAGTCCTCCCGGATTTCTCACACCAGAGCCACTCTGCAATTCACCGATTGCAAAACTTAATCAAGCGCTAAAATGCTTCTCTGCGTAAAGTATATCACATGATATAGGGTTATTTATTAATCTCTGATGACAATCCCTATTAATGGGGAGTTATGAACTATTGATTATCCCCATTAATAGGAATTTGTGAACTACTCCTCCACAAATCCCCATTAAAGTCTCATGGAACTTATAATAAAGCAATACAAGCAGGCATGCTGGATACAGTTCTGGCTGTGTCCGCGAATATTTGTCCTATGAGTCCTGTTGTGTGTATATATGTAAGTATTTCAATTGTTGTATGGGTACTTAGTTTAGGTTATCTGAAATAAATTCTGCTTTTATAATAGTAATTCAATAACTGTTGATTCAGTAAAAGTTGCAGTAAAAGAATATTATTAGTTACTTACCAAAAGCATTCGATTCAGTCTATAAAGATCCATATCTGTATTATCATTTACTATTTTGAACTGTAACAGAGGAAGAAGAAACGTATCATTTATCTTTGGGTACAAATAGTACCTTTATTTCACAATTTACTGTCAGGCAAAAATATTGGCTAAGGCTAGGGACGCTGAAAAATATTCATTGGGTCTGTGTTGGCTTTCATAGAGCATCCGTGAAGCTTCTTATTTTGTCATACGTTCATGCGATGTATCTATTTATTTTTATATATTCTTTAATGCAAACCAAAACATACATTGATCAAAAAATTATTCAACACAAAAATCATACAATGGGTGGCCTTATAAAGAGAAAGAAAGAAAAATTGTTTATTCCGCACAAACAGAACGCACATAACAATACTGA
Source organism: Sesamia nonagrioides (assembly GCA_017933935.1). Lineage (NCBI taxonomy): Eukaryota > Metazoa > Arthropoda > Insecta > Lepidoptera > Noctuidae > Sesamia > Sesamia nonagrioides. The sequence continues at coordinate 195,083 of JADWQK010000137.1, read as the reverse complement.
TACACTTAAATAATAATAAACACGTAATAAAGAAAAAAAGAACAAAGAAATATAACCTACTAAAAAGCCTCTTACTCAAAATAATAATAAAAAATCTGATGTCATAACCCGGGTCAAAGACACACATGTATTTGACAATTAGACATTGACAGTTTAAAAAATCAAAACATCCGACTGTCACATTGACATAGGTATTATGTATTAACGTCAATGATCTGTCACACATGTTGCGCCCGCGCCACCGGTAAATGACAACATTTATTACAACAACAACAATTATGACATAAGTACAATAAAATGAAATAAAAAAGGTAATAACAGTGTCGGGAACCAACTGTTCGTGTTACAATACAAACAGCAATCGCTAATGCAATCTCTTCCAGGCAACCAAAGAATGGACAGTTTCTCCCGAACCACAACTCGGACTGTCGTTGGTGCAAATATTATTAATACAATATATTAAAATAGATAAGCAAATATGTACATACATATCCAAAATCATAAATACATAGATGCTGAGCATAATAGGTAAGCAAATAAATTAGCCAAAAGTGTTTGCTGAACAAGATCATAACTACAAGTAGTGTTCCTTCACAAATCTCTTGAATTCCTGCAACGACTGCGCTCGTTTTAGTTCAATTGGCAATGCATTCCACAAACGAGGGGCCTGAACAGTGAAAGATTTATCAAGGAAAGTTGTGGAATGCATTGGAATTTTGAGCTTGAAAATTCTCGTGTATGGCCGTCAGTGGAGACTGGTCATCTCTTAGCAGCCAGTGGGCTTAATTCATTTTCTATATTTTAATTAATTTTACATTGTGCTCACATGATGGAAGCAACATAAATATGTAACGAAGAAATGTAACCCATATATTATGATTTTAAAAGAGTGTCCATGGAGTTTGTTGCACGTTCTTCTCCATAGAGATCTACTCTTTGGAACGTGCAATTTAGCTTCACTTTTCTTGGACTGACCGACATTGACTATTCAAAAGTACCAAGTGATGGTTAATTTGAAATAAACAATTTTGATTTTGAAGTTATCTGATGACCTTAAAGATTTAGTATGTGAGTTGCAAAGAAATTGAAAGCAATTCTTGAGATAAAGAGGGGTGACAGAAAATTCACATTATATAGAAGGGAAAGAATATGAGCATTCCGGCAAAGGCTGATTGGTAACCACTTGAGCTTTACACGAAATTCGGACACATGATCATATTTGCCCAGACCGAATATGAACCTTATACAAAAAATTTGAAGTCGCTCAAGCTTATCTAGTAGGTCTTGGGTAAGATCAAGATAGCTGCTGCAAGGGCAATCTTGGTGGCAGTCGGTAGGAAATCACGTAAGCTCTTCAAAGACGGTGCGATCATTATTGTCAAGCACTATAAGCTTGTGCCAGTTGTCTTTAGCCAAGGAGAGTGAGGTGAGGCCCTTATGAATCGCGATCATATCTTTTTTTTTTAATAACTATAAACTAGTGCTTGACTGCAATCCCGGCTTATGTTAAGCAGTGATGCAATATTTGATGGTAAAGCGCACTAGTTCATTAAGCTTATTTACTTAAAAAACTTAGGAATAGGAAGGATGATGGCAGTTGAGCGAGGTGATGCGATGTTAAACCCAAGACCAATACGACCAACGATGCTGCGTCAGAGGGAGATTGATCTGGAAACTCTCCACGACCAAACTCCCGACATAACAACATTTGGCGCATCATACCTGGCACACATCGCAACACAACTGCTCAGACCCGTCCTCCATACGGTTTCACCAGACATGACATGCCGGCGCATGAGCCGGAACACGACGAATCGCTTGGCGACAAGACCTTGTCTGGTGGGTGGTAACTTCTGCCGGCAGCCGATGTTATGGCCTATCACCGAGAAAAAACCAATACTAATTGACTTCTAGGATAAAAAAAAAACTGAATATTTCATTATTGTGCTAAGATTTTGACATAACCAACAGTGGGATTATAAAAAAGGATGATTATGATGATGATGCTAAGATTATTCTAGTTAACTATTCATCATTATCAATCTTTTTGTCGTCACACTGCTGAGCACAGGTCTCCTCTCATACAGAGAAGAATTGAGCGTAATCACCACGCTTGCTCAATCCGGGTTGGCGATTTCAGACTTAAAGTTCAGGTTTCCTCAAGATGTTTTCCTTCACCTTCAGTCATTGGTGTCCATGATATACTTGGAAAGTACATATAACTTAGAAAAGTTACATTGGTACTTGCCTGACCTGGAATCGAACCCGCACACTCATACTTGAGAGGCTGGCGTTTTAACCACTAGGCCACCAGGACTTTAGTTAACTATTATTGAGTGTAAGTTAATGATTTTGACTGGATAAAATTGTAGGACCTTATATGAAAAGTCCCCTTCCCCTTATGTCTCCTTCTCTGTATGAGAGGAGACCTGTGCCCAGCAGTGGGACGATAAAACGGTTGATAATGATGATGATGATGATATGAAAAGTATAATAACAGTCGTGGTGGCCTAGTGGTTTATACACCAGCTTCTCAAGTATGAGTGTGCGTGTTCGATTCCAGGTCAGGCAAGTACTAATGTAAATTTTCAAAGTTATATGTACTTTCTAAGTATATCTTGGACACCAATGACTGATTAAAAGGTAAAGAAAAATATCTTGAGGAAACCTGGACTTTTAGGTCTGAAATCGCCAACCCGCATTGAGCAAGTGTTTTGATTACGCTCAATCCTTCTCTATATGAGAGGAGACCTGTATCCAGCAGTGGGACGAGAAAAGGTTGATGATGAAATGAAAAGTATAATCAGACGAGTACTTACAACTTCTTCAAATGGAAAGACGCTTATAATATCCAATAAGAACGCATGCCTTAAGTATCTTGACATAGTCAACAACGGATGGGTGACCAGTAAGGACTTTTCATTGTAGTAAGCCACATACGCCATTATCACTATGTCTATGTACAACAAGATATCCGACCAGTTGTACGATCCACCGTGTTTGTGTTGTTTTGACTGAAATTTTAGGACAATTATGTAGAGGATTTGGGCCAAAGCATAAATACACTATACTACAGGATTTGGCCAAGAGTTCAACGACATAATTATAAAGCCAACCTTTTAGTGATGGTAACAGAAAGTTTAAGGAATAAATTTAGTAAATTATTCAATCTACATCTATAATCTATAATAATATATAAAGCTGAAGAGTTTGTTTGTTTGTTTATCTGTTTGTTCGTTTGAACGCGCTAATCTCGGGAACTGCAGGTCCGATATGAAAAAATATTAGATAGCACATTAATCCAGGAAGGCTTTAGGCTATATAACGTCACGCTACGACCAATAGGAGAGGAGCATATAAAAAAATATATCGAAACATGCGCGTGTGAAACTGCGCGGCGCAGCTAGTTAATATATAAAGCTGAAGAGCTTGTTTGTTTGAACGGGCTAATCTCAGGAACTGCTAGTCCGATTTAAAAAAAATTATTTGCGTTGCCCATTAATCCAGGAAGGCTTTAGGCTATATACCAACACGCTGCAACCAATTGGAGCGGGGCATATTGAAAAAAAACATATCGAAATCTACAAGGATGAAACCGCGTGGTGTAGCTAGTTGTGTAATATACTAAACAAATAATAGTTGACAGTTAAAAGAAATTATAATTGACGACGTGTTTGGCGCATTGGCCAAACGGCCGACTACTGCGTTGCATGTCGCATGCGGGTGTCCTAATGTGAACAAGGCTTAAAAAAAATATACTACCATTTTTCGAATATATGAAGCAATTTTCTTCAAAATGATTCAGCATACTAATTGCGTAACACACTATTACTATCAATTCGAATCAATTTGAAGCAAATTGCTAGTCATTGCTCCATGTGTAGGAAAAATGTGTATGCTCAACAACGTAAATCACGCAATGAATGTTGTTGAACTGTCAAAATGAAACACATTGCTACTGATAGTATATTACGCAATTACCCTGCAGATTATCTATGAAAGTGGGTTATGCAATTAGGATGTTTGCGATTATTATTAATTTTTTTTATAATAATTATGAACTAGTGCTTGACTGCAATCCCGCCTGATGGTAAGCAGTGATGCAATCGTTGACGGTAACGCAAACAAGTTTACTATGAACCTATTTACTCTAAGACCAATTGAAAAATTTTAAAGCACGCTCTACAAAACTCACATGTGTATACTTTCTCATGACATATTACAGTAACACAATATAACATGCAAACTTACAGCAATATCGTACGGCACAGCGAATATGTAAAACATCGCGATTAGGAAGCGTACGGTACACCAGAACTTCAGGAACATACCATGGGGAGTAATGCATCCTGGCAGGAAGAGATACCTGAGGTGTCTGTAGAACACACGACACCAAGAAGAATGTACACATGAATCATATTTTTAAAGTGTGTTACTGCTAAAATAAGTAAAGTTTGGGCGGGTATTTGTATGAGGATGGAAATAAACTGCGCTCACAACGTGGACGGTGACGTTTAAATGCTTGGTTCGTATCAAAAACTAATATTTTGTCAGCAAAAAGAGTAGTTTCTTATAGGAACCAGTGGTAAGCCAATGATCATCATCAACATCATCAGCTTTTACTCGTCCACTGCTGGACATAGGCCTCCTTCATGGCACGCCAACAAGCACGATCCTGAGCAGTTCTCCGCCAACCACTACCAGCCACCTTTTTGATGTCGTCGCTCCATCTCGCCCAAGGGCGTCCTACGCTACGTTTACTGAGACGCGGTCTCCACTCGAGGACTCGTTTACCCCAGCGATTGTCGATCCTGCGGCATATGTGACCAGCCCCTTGCCACTTCAGCTTGTTAATCCTCTCAGCTATGTCGGTGACTCTGGTCCTCTGTCGGATCACCTCATTTCTGATGCTGATTCTTCAGAGAGAAGCCAATGATAGCATTTATAAATATCAAATGGGCCATTTATACAGATTTGTAAGCTCATTTTACCTATGATATCCACATGGGAGGGTTTACTATGCAAAGTTTGATGTCTTTGCTCCATTATTGTTATAAACAAGAGTCCACAATATCACCATTATATTTATCTTCTGTCTTTTTCATAATAAATAGAAAAAGATGCCATGAGGTTTAATTAACTTTCTGAAGAAGAAAATCGGGGCCCTGGTCTGATGTTACATTACATTACAAATGTCTGATCCGAAAAAGTAGATAATGGCGCTTATTCTGTTGTTCACAAACTAAACTAATTTTAAGTTATATGCATCTTTTTCTTTCCATTTCGTTAAGAAAAGGATAGAAGATAACATTTTAGTTTAATCCTGTCAAATTAAGATATTCCATAGACATTTCTTTTTTGGTTCAATTCTTTCCGTTCTTCTGAACGGAAAAGGCAAAGGCATAGTACGCCATACAGCCTAGTCTTCAGTAAATATTCTCTTGAGTAAACTTCTATCCTAACTTATCCTAATTAATCCTAACTTATCCTAGCTTATCCTTAACTTATCCTAACTAATCTAACTCCTTTCGTTTCCCGCGTTTGGACGATAAGGAGCGGTTTAGCGTCATGACATGATGTGGCCACTATGCTACAATATTTCACTGTTCTTTTTGAATTATTCACTTAATGCACTTTTTACTACATAAATCACGCATTTTTATTTAGTAAACGACACTATAAATAATTTTAAAAGTCCAATGAAAAATGAGCGTGACACTCATCTTGACATTCCCGCCAAACCTCCATTCCATAGACAGTTTAGACGTCATTATAAACGTGGCGACTAAAAATACGCCAATTTACGTCGGGAGCGCACTAATTTGACAGGTCTAAACTGACATTTTATCTTCTGTCCTTTTCTTAATGAATAAGAAAGAAAAAGACGCACTGAACTTAAATTTAATTTAAGTTGTAAATAAGGGAATCGGGGTCAATATAGAATAATGTCACTAGAACAGTCGCAAGAGCTGCAAAGTCTTATTATACCGATTGCGCTTCTAGCATTTACCACATTCAGAATAGCTTTAAGTTCTTTAACTAATGTATCTTTAATGGTATGTATCTACTCCTGTGACTTTAACCAATTTATCTAGATATTTGCAATATTTGTCTTCTGAATGGACCTTTGTTTTTCAAAAACGACGAATAAAGAACTTTTAAAACTGTTTTTTATAAACATACCAGGCTGGGGTCCCGATTTTTACGTATGAAAGGTGTTTTTTCTGACAACTTATAACTTGGCTTTTATGTAAAAAGGGTACGAAATATCCGGGAATAAATCAGGCAATTTACTGTGGATGTTATGAGAAGTTAAATAAATGTATATTGTGAAAATAACAGGTATATACAACGTAGACTAAAATGAAGGTTATATGTAACCAATGCAATAACAATAACTATCTAAAATGAGAAAGCAAGTAACATAGTATCCGTCAGGATATTCAAAACAGATAATAATTGTTCTCATTTATAAGATCTGCCTTTCCATTATAATTAATTGTTCTCAATTTAGACTTGTTCAAACAAGTACGCCAGTTTTAACAAGTATTGTTCTCACAATAACAGAGCTAATTAATCACTTAAAATTGTAGCACGAAGACTTACATACCTCAATACTCCTAACTTGTTGAATGTCTCCACGTAATGTTCCCTCTGTTGTCTTGTGACGAATACCACGAAACTTTCCTTTATCTCTTGCTAAAACAAATTATTTACTTTTGAAACTACTACGGTTACTAAACCTGTGTATATACATAGATGTAGAGATGCGCTGAGTACATGTTTTACCGGATACACGAGAACCGAGTATTCTGTGTAGTAACTCAGTTTTGTTTACGCAGGTATTGGGAAAGTACGAAATATTCAAAAATTTTAGAAGAATGCAAAATGAATTGCATGGTTTAATTCCCCCATCTCCGTTCCACCATCGAACGACCCGTCGTACGGCTGGTTTCCACCCTTACGTTGTTGACACCACTGCGACCCGGACGAAGCGTTTCGCCTCCTCCTTTATACCGCGTACATCGAGGGACTGGAACAATTTGCCAGCGGCGGTGTTTCCGTCGGACTACAATTTGAGTGTCTTCAAGGCTAGAGTGAATAGGCTCTTAATAAACTAGTGCGCTTTACCATCAACGATTGCGTCACTGCTTACCATCAGGCAGGATTGCGGTCAAGCGCTAGTTTATAACATATAAAAAAAAAATGCCATGCTACTCTGTGGGGCATTGCGACGACGGATTTACAGCGCTGCAGCAGCGTGAAGATCCGAAAAGTTACATCATTATACAATATGTAAACAAAATCCCGTCCGACCCAATAATAAAGGTTAGGTATACATATGACCAAATAAAATATGAAATTTTACATAAGCAACATAGTAACAATACTAATGAATTTTGAAACCGTACGGAGGACGGGTCTGAGCAGTAGTGTTGCGTTGTGTGGCAGGTACGATGCGCCAAATGTTGTTGTGTCGGGAGTTTGGTCGTGGAGAGTCTCCAGATCAATCTCCCTCTAGCGCAGCATCGTTTGGTCGTGTTGGTCTTGGGTCTAACATTGCATCACCTCGCTCAACTACCGTCATCCTTCCTATTCCTAAGTTTTTTAAGTGAATAGGCTTATTAAACTAGTGCGCTTTACCATCAACGATTGCATCACCGCTTACCATCAGGCGGGATTGCAGTCAAGCACTAGTTTATAATTACTAAAAAAAAAAAACTTTTTTTTTCCGCGAATTAATTCCAACTTCCCCAAAATTTGATAATTCTTAAAAAAGTGACAACACCATTTTCGGCAGTATTATTATGAGTGATGCGACCACGTGCCGCGTGCCCTGCCCCCTTCGCCCGTGCATTTATTGCCTAACACACATGTTAATACATGTGTGTTAGGCAAAAGCGAGATAACTTAATAGTTACCTCGCTTTTGCGAAATAATATTTATTTTTTTAGGGGAATTTTTCTTTTAAGTTTATCCCGGCATTGTAGGCATTAGTTGTACAATCAGTTATCGATATCTAACAATACCTTCACGGATCGGGCAAGGTTTTCTTTACATATTGTAGAGAAAGATTAAGAGATCATCACTTTCTCGCTATCATCATCATTTTAAATATTAATCACAGTTTTAATATTATATACTCTGATGTATTTTCAAACAAAAACATCAGAGTATATAAAATTAAAACTTATGATTTTTTTTTGTTTTTCCTCGGCCTTGGATTCTTTTTATTCGGCCGATAACGAGTATACTATCTAGAATGTAGAACGCCGAGTACCGAATAATAAACGAGTAAGTAATCGGCACATCTCTAGTTGTATGATTTATGAACGTGGAACAGTCACAAGAGTCTCTTCGCCAAGTTACAATTTTGTTAAAACAGACAAGCTTTCCAAATATAATGATATTCCGCCCCACGTTAATGCATGAGATATTTTAATAAATATAGGTACACTTCCAGTTTGTGGAATTTCCTAACATAAACAAACTATCAGGGTACATCATCATTATCAACCTTTTTATCGTTCCACTACTGGGCACAGGTCTTCTCTCATACAGAGAAGGATTGAGCGTAATCACCACGCTTGCTCAATGCGAGTTGGCGATTTCAGACTTAAAGTCCAGGTCTCCTCAAGATGTTTTTCTTCGCCTTCAGTCATTGGTGTCGAAGATATACTTAGAAAATACATATAACTTTACAAAAGTTACATTAGTACTTGCCTCAGAGTACATAACATAATCAGCTTATAACGTTCCCCACTTCTGGACACAGGCCTCCTCTCAGTGAGAGGGGGTTGTTAAGCGTCATCTACCACGCGGGCCAAGTGCATGATGGTAGATGCCACATGTCTTCAAAGTTTTGGCTCTAGAACATACTGTTTCCTGACAATGTTTTCCTTCTCCATTTTTGAGAGCAGTGGTGATGAAATAATTTCCACAAAATAAAATGTCTGATGGGGTTCGAACCTGCGACCTACAACTTCTAAGTCGTGGCCACCGTATAATACCACTAGGCCACCGCTGCTTTTGACCGAATAAAAATAGTACGACTGTCGTGAGTATTTTTTTTTTAATAATTATAAACTAATGCTTGACTGCAATCCCGCCTGATGGTAAGCAGTGATGCAATCGTTGATGGTAAACCGCACTAGTTTATTAAGCCTATTCACTTAAAAAACTAAGGAATAGGAAGGATGACGGCAGTTGAGCGAGGTGATGCAATGTTAAACCCAAGACCAACACGACCAAACGATGCTGCGTTAGAGGGAGATTGATCTGGAGACTCTCCACGACCAAACTCCCGACACAACAACATTTGGCGCATCGTAACCGCCACACATCGCAACGCAACTGCTCAGACCCGTCCTCCGTACGGCTTCACCAAACATCATGCCGGAACACGACGAATCGCTTGGCGGCAAGACTTTGTCTGGTGGGTGGTAACTTCTGCCGGCAGCCGATGTTATGGCCTACCACCTAATCCCAATAAATAAATTGTAAATAGTTTTCTAAACTCAATTGCCGCGTTCATCACCTCTAAATGGGGCAATCAATTCTCAATAATTAGGATGAAACTTTCATCATAATACATTTTTCACATATTGTTCTTTCCATTTTATTAAAAAAGGACAGAACACGCTGCGTCTTCCGGTACGTGGTCGCCACTCGAGAACCCATCGACCTCATCGGGCATCGGTCCTACGGACAATGTGCCCGGCCCACTGCCACTTAAGTGTTTAAATTCTTCAGGCTATGTCAGTTACTCTCGTTCTTCTGCGGATCTCCTCATTTCTGATTTGATCACGCAGTGAAACCCCGAGCATAGCCCTCTCCATTGCTTTTACTGACCTTGAGCTTTCTTATAAGGTCCATTATTAGCGACCATGTTTCAGTTCCATATGTCATCACTGGCAACACACACTAGTCGAAGACTTTTGTCTTGAGACACTGCGGTATTACGGACGAGAAGATTCTTCGTAGCTTCCCGAAAGCAGCCCAGTCGAATTGGATTCGACGATATTAGTTAAGGAATATTAATTTAGTCCAAAAGGACTAAATTAATATTCCTTAACTACGCGCGGACTAATTTAAAAAAATTAGTCCGCGCGTAACGTCTTCTTCTTCTTCAGCCTATAGATGTCCACTGCTGGACAAAGGCCTCCCCCAAGGCTTTCCACGCTAACCGATCTTGTGCTGCCCGCATCCATCGGCTTCCTGCGACCTTCACCAGGTCATCGGTCCACCTTGTTGGGGGCCTCCCTACGCTGCGTCTTCCAGTACGTGGTCGCCACTCCAGAACCTTACTGCCCCATCGGCCATCGGTTCTACGAGCAATGTGACCTGCCCACTGCCACTTAAGTTTAACGACTCGCAGAGCTATGTCGGTGACTTTGGTTCTTCTGCGCGTAACGTAAATCGAGGTATTTTCACCCCCACGTTTTTAATCGCGTCTAAACTGTCTATGAAGCATCTTAATTAACGTGACTCTATTAATAGGTTATCTTCTATCCTTTTCTTTTTGAAATAAAAAGAAAAAGATGCACCGAACTAAAAACAGAGTTACTTTGTGAACAAAACAATCGGCACCACTGTCTAATATTATGGGCTGATGACAAACTTACTGCAATTCGGTTAGTTTTCACGTCCAATCGACCAGTTAGAGGTTTCGCATCTTCGTAACAGGCAGCTCGGGTTTTGAGTTCAGGATCTTCTAAAGCCTGTGTGTATAAACGGATTTTAAGTACCGTAGAGCACGCAATAATATAAATCTACATCATCATCATCAACCTCTCTATCGTCCCACTGCTGGGCACAGGTTTCCTCTCATGCAGAGTAGGATTGAGCGTAATCACTACGCTTGCTCAATGTGGGTTGGCGATTTCAGACTTAAAGTCCAGGTTTCCTCAACATGTTTTCCTTCACCTTCAGCCAATGGTGTCCAAGATATACTTAGAAAGTACATATAACTTTAGAAAAGTTACATTGGTACTTGCCTGACCTAGAATCGAACCCGCGCACTCATACTTGAGAGGCTGGTGTTTTAACCACTAGGCCACCACGACTGACATCTAAATCTACATGTTCAAATTAGATAAGATAGAGAAACTAAGATAAAAAGCTTTTATAATCAAAACATCTTTAACGGTACTGGCACTTTTTGTGGAATGGATAAAAATTTTAAACTCGCTTCGGAACACGTGATCTGATCGAAAATTCGTAAGAGGGAGACAGGGTAGCCTAGCGAGTATGCGTGTGTGTGTTTGTAATGCAGCCAGCTACGCGCATCGTTTAAGGCCACTGCCTCGAATCTTGCGGGCAGCGGGGCGGTGGCGGCGGCGGCGAGTGAGCGGCAGGATCTTATGCGTAAAATCAAATGGACCGGTTCTCGAAAACAGCGGCGCGGCAGCGGGGCGTTGGCGGGTAGCGAGCGGTGTACTTCTCGCGCTCGAATCTTGCGGGCAGCGAGCGGTGATCGAACGTTAGGAATAAATTTGAATCAAAAAGATGTTGCCGCCATTGTTCAGACATTTCTTTCACGAATAAAAACAAATATCTCGTCGACACAATCGTGAACCGCTAGTTTCGAGTACGGGTCTTCGATGCCAGCTCGGCACCCGCGCCGCCACCGCCGCCCCGCTAGCCGCAAGATTCGAGGCAGCGGCCTTAAAATTGTCGCTTGTGTACGGTAGCGCAATAAATTAGTATTCGATTTTAGGTACTGTAGGTATAACGGCGCGTGACTGGTTCATTTTGAATGATTTGTTTTGTATCAGTTCGTAAATTACTCTATTTTTTATTGAGAGTGGGTAACACCTGACTGGAGCTGCGTTTGACATAACGAGCGACCGTTAGAACTGGTAGTCTTTGCTCAAGCTTCGATCGAGTGTGTTTGTCATACTCAAACCCAGTGGCTCTTGTTTTAATCTGAGATTATCAATGTAATCGCTTACTTACTCTGTACAGTTAAAATAATAAGAATCGAATATCACACTATACTTATTGTTCAACGTTTTCTCGAAATACCGCCCACGATAGATGCTCATGGGATGAGAAGACACCTCAACTATCCAGAACTTCGGTCCCGCCCCTGACGGTTCCCCGATATATATAAATTACATTATTTTTATACTGTTTAATAAAGCAAGCAAAATGACTCCCTAACCGTTCATATATGTACAGTAAGAGCCCAAATTGGCGTACCACTTTTGACACTTATTGTTAGTGCAAAAAAGTTCAAAAGTGGTAATGCACTTTTGACCTTTACTTTTAAATATACAAAAATACACATCGTTAATGTTCAAGTTTTAACTTCTGGCGGTACTCCCGGAGTGCAACGCGTTTGTTTTTATTTTATGAGGTCGTTGACCGCGAGTAATGTAGTTACATGATATAAAGTTATAGAGACACGACCTTAACACGACCATTAAAATGAGTTTTATTTTCGCTATCATCTTACATTTCACCCCAAAGAGCTGTTGGAAAATTTTAATATACGTCATCAGCTCGTAACGTATAATTATTACTTCAATTAAGAAAATTGTCGTTTCTTCATCAAAATTAATGAAATGTTAGCTTTCATTAAGAAAATCGTACTCCAGCGTAAATAAACGCCTACAAAAAGATTCCACGGGAAATTGAGTGGGCGAGTAATCGATGAGGAAAATCGAGTTGAAGAACGTTAAAGGAGTTTACACTCAAATTCAATTTCTGTAAGTGTAATTTTCAATCTTGAAAAAATGACAAATCCTTCCTACATTAAATACTGATTAATTTCATGTAATGATGTGAAATAACGCTATCAATCTCAACTCCAGCACACAGCATTTGTTTTAATTAAAGCGTTACCAAGCACTTTTGAATTATTCTGAAGTCGGTCTGCCAAAATGTTAAAACTTGATCTACCAGCATCCTAATTACTTTAAACATCATTACCCTCAGTCTGAATAATTTTGCTAACCCATTACTTCATATGATCATGTTGTTTGCTTAATATTGTCATCATCATAGGCCCCTACCCGTCCACTGCTGGACATAGGCCTCCTTCATGGCACGCCAACAAGCTCGATCCTGAGCAGTTCTCCGCCAGCCACTACCAGCCACCTTTTTGATGTCGTCGCTCCATCTCGCCCAAGGACGTCCCACGCTACGTTTGCCGAGACGCGGTCTCCACTCGAGGACTCGTTTACCCCAACGGTTGTCGGTACTGCGGCATATGTGACCAGCCCATTGCCACTTCAGCTTGCTAATCCTCTCAGCTATGTCGGTGACTCTGATCCTCTGCCCAATATTGTAAACATATATAATCAACCTATAATGACTCGTGGGACACAGACCTCCTCTCAATGAGAGGAAGTGGGCCCAGTGCGGGTTGGTAGACATCACATGTCTTTACATTTTTGTCTCTAGTTCATGCGTAAATTCCCTCACGATGTTTACCTTCATCATTTTGAGAGCAATGGTGATGAAATCATCATCATCATCATCATCAGCCCCTACTCGTCCACTGCTGGACATAGGCCTCCTACATGGCACGCCAACAAGCTCGATCCTGAGCAGTTCTCCGCCAGCCACTACCAGCCACCTTGGGCTATGGGCTGGTCACATATGGCGCAGGACCGACAACCGTTGGGGTAAACGAGTCCTCGAGTGGAGACCGCGTCTCGGCAAACGTAGCGTGGGACGCCCTTGGGCGAGATGGAGCGACGACATCAAAAAGGTGATGAAATAATTTCCACAAAATAAAACGTCTGATGGGATTCGAACCCACGACTTATAAGTCGCGGCCACCACTAAGTCACCGCTGCTGTTGACCGAATAATAATGCGTTTATTATCCAAATAATTGTCTGACAGCATAGAGATCTGGAGAACAATTACAGTAATAACAATAGTTTAAAGAAACAAGTAAAGTACGGTCAAAACATTTTTTTTAAGCCCTGACTCCTAAACTAGGAAGATCCTGTATTTTAGGAGCCAGTGTCTTCGCATTAATAGTGCACAAATATTCATGAGCGTATTAGCAGAATTTGAACAGAGTGTGTGTACATCACAAAATTAATTTACATCTCTCATATTCGGTAAGTAGGTCCTTATTACCCCCAGATTGGGCTTGTAAGTCACCAATTAACGCCCTAGGGTATTAATGTAGCTAGAAAAGCCCTAGGGCGGTAAGTAATTTAAAAAAAAATCTTCACTCTTTTAAAAAGTTCGCGTACATCTAACCGTCATACTGGCAATAGACATCTCATGCATTCAGCCCAATGACAAAAGAGGTCGCTTCGCTATTCAGCCTTGTCTTCGTATGGGTACCCAGGTACCCAGTCATCAATTTTAAATATCGAACGGCAAAGCTCAATTTCGTTCTTGAAAAAATTATTACAAAAAAGATGAAAAAAGGCGGGAATAGAAAACTTTTACATTTAATATTTATTGTTTTTTTTTTTATATTTATGTGCTAATTAGCAAAAAAACATGAGTTCTGTAAGGCTCATATCTTCATGAAAACGGAAGCTGAAGCAGCAATTAACAATATTTTGCCTGAAAATTCTAAAGAGAGATATTTGAAAACTTGTAAAAATAAAATGTTTTATTCTTGTAATGCCGGTTTTTTACTTACCTCATAATCGAGATGTAAAGCAGAGTAGTTAGCTCGGGTGTAAGCATCAATTGTACCCTCGAACTATAGGCCCTCGCTGTGCTCGTGCGCCTAAATATCTCGGGCTGCAATTGATGCCTTACAGCCCTCGGCTACTAATGTACTATTAACTAGTTTAATTTTAATTTAGATTATTAATAATAATAGTACGACTGGCATAACATATCTAATCCGCTTATAATGTTCCCACTCCAGGGTCACGCGCCCTTTTCTCGGTGAGTGGGAGCGGGCCGTAATCTACCACGCGGTCCCAGTGCGGGTTCAAATCAAATCAAAGCATTTATTTCAAGTAAACCAGTTACAGGCACTTTTGAATTGTCAGAAGGTCGGTCAGTCAATAAGATGAAGCTAGTCGCCCATTCCAAAGAGTAGATACCTATGGAGAAGAACGGGCAAGAAACTCCATGGACACTCTTTTAAATTTTCAAGCTATTTTTACAAATATTTGATTACATCATTCATGTTCAAATCAACCGTGTGAGAACGATGCAGAAATATATTCTACATTTGTACGGTTGCTAGATGTCACATGACTTTGAAGTTTTGCCTCTGGTACATGTCGATTAGATATTGTTGTTGATGTTGTTGTTGTTGTGTTGTGTTTTGAAAGGAGTGGTGGTGAAATAATTTCCTCAAAGTAAAGCGCTTTTTTTTATAATTATAAAGTAGTGCTTGACTGCAATCCCGCCTGATGGTAAGCAGTGAAGCGGTCGTTGATGAAAAAGCGCGCTAGTTTACTAAGAGCCTATTCAATCAAAAAAAAACTGAGTGAATAGGAGGGCGGTTGATGGGGTTCAAACCTACGCCCTATAACTTGTAAGTCGCGTTCGATACCACTAGGCCACCGCTGTTCTTGTAAACAATGCATTGAATGTTGTTGCACTGTCAAAGTGATATCTACCCACTAGCTGCGCCATGCGGTTCAACCCGCGAAGGTTTTTTTTTAATAATTATAAACTAGTGCTTGACTGCAATCCCGCCTGATGTTAAGCAGTGATGCAATCATTGATGGTAAAACGCACTAGTTTATTAAGTCTATTCACTTAAAAAACTTAGGAATAGGAAGGATGATGGCAGTTGAGCGAGATGATGCAATGTTAAACCCAAGACCAATACGACCAACGATTCTGCGCCAGAGGGAGATTGATCTGGAGACTCTCCACGACCAAACTCCCGACACTACAACATTTGGCGCATCGTACCCGGCACACATCGCAACACAACTGCTCAGACCCGTCCTCCGTACGGCTTCACCAGACATCATGCTGGAACACGACGAATCGCTTGGCGGCAAGACCTTGTCTGGTGGGTGGTAACTTCTGCCGGCAGCCGATGTTATGGCCTACCACCGAGGTTTCGATATGTTTTTTATATGCCCCGCTCCCATTGATCGCAGGGAGATATTATATAGTCTAAATCCTTCCTGGATTAATGGGCTATCCAACGCAAAAAGATTTTTTCATCGGACTAGCAGTTCCTGAGATTAGCGCGTTCAAACAAACAAACAAACAAACTCTTCAGCTTTAGCTATTAGTATACATATAGATAAATTGTCACTGATATAATCTATTACGCAATTATCCTGCTGATTCAACTATCTCTTTTATCACTTAGTTAGGGATGAATAACCAAGAGCTTGACATCTCTCAGCTTCTCAATCGAATGGTTGCTGCTTGAATAAGCAGGATTTATTTTAATATTTCGCTAAGCCGACGTCCGGGCTGTATTTAGTGGATCTGGCGGTAGATACGTAATCAGAAACCCAAAAGTCTGACAACCTTTCTTACTAAATGGGAAACGTGTTACCGAATAACTGACTAGTGGACGTCAGATTAACAGTCGGTATGTTATAACATATATAAATAATGCGAATATAACATACCCATGGCATATACCCCAGTTCAGTCTTTTTTCATTGCCGGCGTTGGCCAATCTTCCTTAGACAACATATATTATATGTACAGCATCGCAAGCACACCCAGACGCTAATACATTAGACACAGATGCAGGCACACAAAGGTTTCGCTCAGCAACAAAGTACATACATAAGTATAGAAGGTTGACTCCATATAACAATACTCAGTCTTTGACCAGTGTGTGTTGCCAGTGATGACTTACAGAACTAAAACGTGTTCGCTCACAATGGGCCTCATACGAAGGCTCAGAATCACACAAAGGGCAATGGAAAGAGCTATGCTCGGAGTTTCTCTGCGTGATCGAAACAGAAATGAGGAGATCCGCAGAAGAACCAAAGTCACCGACATAGCTCTGCGAGTCGCTAAACTTAAGTGGCAGTGGGCAGGGCACATTGCTCGTATAATTGACGGCCGATGGGGCAGTAATGTTCTAGAGTGGCGGCCACGTACTGGAAGACGCAGCGTAGGGAGGCCCCCAACAAAGTTGACCGATGACCTGGTGAAGGTCGCGGGAAGCCGATGGATGCGGGAAGCACAAGACCGGTCAGCGTGGAAAGCCTTGGGGGAGGCCTTTGTCCAGAAGTGGACATCTATAGGCTGAAGAAGAAGAAGAACAAACTGCCTGACACAGGCGCCTGTTGATACGCACGGTTATCGTAATCCTATTAAAATTATCTTTATTTATCTCAACATCACATCACAGGCACTGGTTAGGTTAAGAAAGGTGTCTGAGAAAGTATTGTCCTGAATTACAGATCTCTTAGGCAGGATATTTAAAATTGCAGTTAAGTAAACTGCAGAATCTACAAAATTGAGAAAACATAATGTTGATACTTATAAAACTAGGTTAGATTGAGTGATACATAAATTACGTCATTTGAAAGCCGACCTCTCAACTAAATGCCAAGAACGTGAATTGCAAGTTCAGGTATACGTGAACTGACCAGCACCCTAATCGTGTAACACACTAACTATTATCAGTTGGAATCATCTCGAAGCATATTGCTAGTCCATTGCTCGATATGTTTGAAAAATGTCTGTGCTCACTGTCTACCCGACAATATAAATAACGCAATGAATGTTGTTGAACTGTGAAAATGAAACCCATTGCAATTGATAATGTGTTACGTAATTACCCTACTACCCCGGATCAACGGCGCATTATATTCCACGTACGTCTTAAAGAGATATCAGCACATTTTGACGGGGTCCACGAAGACCGATGCTTCCTGGGTCAGGGTTGCGGGTTGGTTAAAAAGAAACCGAGACCCTGGCGCACAGGCAAATGAAGGACCATGGATGGGTGTCAGTCAGTTGGTAGTAGTAGGTCATTACATGATTTCCCACCCACACTAAAAAAATATACGTGATGTCTTTATGTGTGTGCATTTTGCTCACTGTAATGTAGTCAACCTTCTGTACCTATCTTTTCTGTGCCTCATCTGTTGTTGTACGGCGATATTAAATGCATGAATCACCTTGATAATGGGGTAACTAATGTCCGGGAACGTTCCCCAGCATTGCACCAGGGCACTGTATTCCACATGCAGTAAAACGCAGTTCGTTGACGTCACCACCGTGTATACCTGGGCAAATTATATTTTCATTACGGCAATGTTAATGGATTGCCTTTGTTTGGCACTGATCTGTATAGGACGTTAGGACTGTTTATCTATGGTGTAACTGTAAATTATACATGTACACTAGAATAAGACCAACGACACGAGATAATTTGTAAGCAAACCTTCAGAGAACATTTTTGTTAAAAAAAATCATTAAATTTTAAACACTGATTAATAGCATAATCACTGCTGGAGTAACAATTTCCTGGGAAGCACTCCAGGCTTCCTCTCTGTGAGAGGGACGACGACATAATCCACCATGCGAGCCCGGTGCGGATTGGTAGACGTCACAGTGTTTTGGTTTCATATTCCCTTAATATACAATATGTAAAGAAAACCCTGTCCGATCCATGAAGGTTTTGTTAGGTATCTATAACTGATTCTTGTAATGCCTACAAAGCCGGGCTAAACTTAAAAAAATTCCCTCTAAAAAAATTAATATTATTTCGAAAAAGCGAGGTAGCTTAATACATGTGCGGTAGATAACACGGTAAGCATATATGCGCGTGTGAAGGGGGGCAGGGCACGCACCACGTGGTCGCATCACTTATAATAATACCACAGTATAAAAATTATACAGTAGGTCGACGCCTTTGATCTCGTGTAAAATGCCGACATCGTCTAGACAGTAACGCATCGGCCTGGGTTGTCACAAATAAACAGTATTTATAAAATTATTTATTTATTGCAGATCAACATCGATAGCTGTATTATATTTAATTAATTTGCTATTTTTACTAAGGGAACAACTCGAAACAGATTTAAGTTATTTAGATGGCATTTTCGTAACCAGCACCCCAATCCACCTCGGAATTAACACCCATATCATATTGTAAATATGTACTTACATTTAAATTGGCGTCCGCCATCTTGGATTTCAAAAAGGATAGCTTTTTCGTAACAAGCACCCCAATTATATTTACTTAAAATTGACACCCATATTAAATTATAAAAAAATGACGTTCGCCATCTTGGATGTCAAAAAGGATGGCTTTTTCATAACAAGCACCCCAATTATACTCAAAATTGACACTCATATCAAATTATAAAACAAACAAATAAAAAAACAAACACGTGTTAGCCCTTAATGATAGATACCGAGCTACGAACATCGTTTTGTTCGCAGCTCGGGTGCCGCTTACCCGCGTCTCGTCCCTCACACCCCGCACGATTGCTCTGTCTAGACGTCTTCGTTGGACGACTGTATGATTTTTAGACTGTGATAATAATGTCCAAAATAATGTTGTCACTTTTAAAAAAATAACAAATTTTGGGGAAGTTAGAATTAATTCGTGGAAAAAAAAGTTTATTGCAAAATTCATTAGTATTGTTACTATAATAGTTATGTAAAATATCATATTTTAGTTGGTCATGTGTTTACCTAACCTTTATTATCCTTTTGAGTCGGGCAGGGTTTTCTTTACATATTGTATAGACTGTAAGATAAGCGCACGTTAGGTATATTGAAATTGAAATACGCGGAGAAATCGCGAGCAAGCCCTCTCAAATAATGAAGAGGTTGGATTTACGGGGGGGCTTCAGTCGATATACTCCTGGTGTCCTGGAGTGGATAGAGGCCTCCACCAGATGTTCACTTAGCGCTTATATAGACTTGCCGATAAGCTCACCGGCCGGTGGCGGTTTTAAAATTCGGTTGCTTGATGTTGTTCACAAACCAGGGTTACGGAGATGGAACAAAAAGAATACTGACTGGTTTAATGGAAAAACTTCTTGCGTTTTGTTCGTTCTCCATTCCCTAATGCTGATTGGATGCTCCGCCAAGCAATGAGGTTGATCCCGAAATATTTGAATATGCTTGTTTATTGATGTATCTAATTGTTATGTGCGTTAACACAGAGATTAATAATAACAAATACGGGATAGAAAATATTCGTCTAATTTCGAACGCAATCAATTAACAAAAAGTGCGGGCTGTACTAGCCGCTTTCTTGTACCACGAATAACATGACGACAGCTCTCATCGAACAACTGACGTCAATTTGCGTACGAAAGATAAAGACAGGAATAATACCTAAACGCTATCGTAGTTACATTACGATAGCGTTTAGGTATTATTCCTGTAAAAAGTAAAAGTCAGGTTGATTACTTATAATTTCTCGTCTCGTTGGCTGCACTTTAAGTAACATTATATATCTAATTGTATGTTCATTTATTTAACATATACAATATTTGATTATGATGAGGAAAGATACATTTGGAATTTGTAATTTAAAGTAGCTAGCTAAAGTAGCATATCAAAACTTTCCCGGAATAACATTATGCTTGTACATAAAAATTCGTACTCAACGCAAACTGGGCAACTTTTGAAATAATTTAATTAAAGTTTGAAACAGAATTCAATTATGTATAATGACGAAGGAAAATGTTACCCCAGTCGGTCTATCTTATAAATATTTGGTAAACTTGGACATATTTTACCTTAGGTAAGCCTAAAAGCATTTCCACAACACCAAAGTGGCTGCCAGGTCCTATGATCATTTTTCCTTTGCCGCGATCATTGAATACGTAACAGTGGCCCTGAAAATAGAGTTAAGTTAGTCGGTCTTCAAAGATCTTACAACTAAGACTTTGATAACTTAATGACTAGAGAACTTATGTCGATGGTGATAAGGCAGTGACAATGGCCACCCATATGCTAGGATCCTTGAAGCGCAATTCCAGAAGGTTTAAACACCAGAGAACCAAAGTGTTACTCTACAATGCCTTAGTCCGCGGCTATCTTGAGTATGCAAGCAGTGTAAGGCCTCCTTATTATGCTGTGCACTCGCAATGGGTGGAAAGCACACAGCGAGCTTTCACGAGGCATCTTGCGTTCATAACAAGAGGCTTCTCCCACAGAAAGCCATACATTGAGCGTTTGAAAAAATTTTGAATGGTATCCCTTCGCGATCGCAGACGCCTGCTAGATCTATGCTTCCTTCATAAATTATTTAATGTAAAAATACAAATATACAAAGCAGTTACCTTTTGCAAAGATTTTCTTTTTTTTTATTTAAATTATAAACTAGCGCTTGACCGCAATCCCGCCTGATCTGCCGTCATAAGGAAAAAAGATGCATCTAACATTTTTTTTTTTCAAATTGAGTTACATGCATATTCTAAATTAGTAAAAAAAATGGCATACACCAATATTTTTATATTTCGCATAAAAAAAATGTTAGATGCGTCTTTTTTCCTTATGATGGCAGTGATAGTAAGCAGCGACGCAATCGTTGATGGTAAAGCGCACTAGTTTATTAAGAGCCTATTCACTGTAGCCTTGAAGCCAAAGCCAAATCAGTTCTCTATCAGTTTCAAGAATTTACTCTAGGGTTAAAAAAGTATAAAGGTATTTGATACACCTTTTGTGAAAACTAATCTTGGTTTTCAATCCCCAGTTATGCGAATGATTAACGAATACAATAATGCTGTAATAAACACACCAGACCTTGATTTATTCAGCGACAAGCTTATAAAAAAAAATCACACTATCCTTGCCAACTTACTTATACTTTACTTTTTCAATATAGTTTGATTTATGTATTATAATTTTTAATTTCAATTATTGTTTTTTATATGTTCTTAACGTTTGCTCTAAATATTAGTTACTGTCTGATTCACTACAGTCTGTCATGTAGGTACAATAGTCCTTTAGTTATTAAGATTATTCTAGTATAAGTATAATGTATGTGATGTGGTTGTGCTTTAAATAAATCAATAGATCTGCCCGACTTGGGCGAAGACGATCTCTCACGTCCGGGCCTGGTCTAGGCTACGGTCTGGAGTGAGATTGTATGGTAGGTCGTCATCTCTGATACGCCCTACACCTCCGCTTAGAGCGGAAGAGGTCAATTGATTTTCCCCGTCCGAAAAAAATAATAATGGTATTTTATAGTTCTCTGTGTTAGGAAATAATGTCATTATTATATCTTGCCCTTATCCCAATTAACTTCCCTTTGTTAGCAAACAATCAATTCTAGAAATTATACCGAGTATAATGACCCAACTCCAAACCTCAGACTCCAAAGCTGAAAAGGCTTCGGATGCGACTGGGATTAACGCTGGGATGATGATGATGATACCGAGTATATCTTTACCACCAATAACTCAAATGTTTTGAAAGACCGAATTTTACTAAACCTTTTTACTTAGTATGAATCTTACCCTGAAATCAAATTATGAATTTTTTACAGTTTTTATAACAATTATAGACGTCAGTTTCTTTTTTCTGCAGATAAAAGATATTATCAGAAGTTGATATTGTTATGACATCGAACAATATGAGTATGTGGTCTGAAACGTAATATATGTATGTAAGTACATATATGCTCTAAAAAAATGTCGTTCTCTTTCCAGGTACTGGAATAGTCGGACATATGCTTGGTTCACCAACCACCAGGATCTTACACAAGTATCGGTTAGACTGGCAAGGACCGCTCCTCACTATGGCCAGTGAGATAACAGACTACATCCACCTTATTATTCAGTATTGCAGAACGCTTCTTGATTTCCAATGTGATATTTTAGGTTTAAGTTTGGGTATGCATTTCGGGGAGTGTGCGAGGGAATTGCATGATTTAATTCCCCCATCTCCGTTCCACCAGCGGACGACCCGTCGCACGGCTGGTTTCCACCCTTACGTTGTTAACACCACTACGATCCGGACGAAGCGTTTCGCCTCCTCCTTTATACCGCGTACATCGAAGGACTGGAACAATTTGCCAGCGGCGGTGTTTCCGTCGGACTACAATTTGAGTGTCTTCAAGGCTAGAGTGAATAGGCTCTTAATAAACTAGTGCGCTTTACCATCAACGATTGCGTCACTGCTTACCATCAGGCAGGATTGCGGTCAAGCGCTGGTTTATAATATGTAAAAAAAAAAAAAAAGTTAGATTTAAGCTACGTCTGTTGAGGTCGCATATCAGTAACGTTGATTACTTATTATTTAGTTATACTTATTGTTTAAAACAAAACAAATACCGTCATATAACATACACCACCGTGTTAAATACAATTACATAAAAAGGTTTATCCCTATAACCCGGATATTTCTGGCTTCGCACGGTTTGTGCATTCAGCCAATGTCACGTAATGGAATTATTCATGTCGAAAACGACGGCTACGTGCACCGTCTACGAGGGAGATTTGAGGCAAAGTCATAATGAGACCACTATGCAGCGATATCTCAACGTTCTTTATGAATTATTTACTGAATGCACTTTTTACTACATAAATCACGCACTTTGATTTAGTAAACAAGACTATAAATAATATAAGTCCAATGAAAAATTACACAGCTCTACTTTCCCGCCAAAACTCCTTCTGGCTTCTAAAGATAACCAGTTTTGCAGAGCCAATTTTGAATTCCGAACTTTATTCCGAAATCGTTATACCTAGTTATAGTTACCAACCCGAATGTCAAATGCAAGTTTTACCGTGTTTTTAATAAAGTTTATATTACACTAATGAGAACGAAAGTTTGTTCTATGACTACAGTCGATCAACTTTGTAAAATTGACACGGTGAAACTTGTGAAAATATTGAATACTGAAGTCAGATCAAATATAAAGTACTAGCTACACCGCGCGGTTTCACCCGCGTAGATTTCAATATGTTTTTTTATATGCTCCGCTCATATTGGTCGCGGCGTGATGTTATATAGCCTAAAGCCTTTCTGGATTAATGGGCCATCCAACGCAAAAACAATTTTTCAAATCGGACCAGTAGTTCCTGAGTTTAGCGCGTTCAAACAAACAAACTCTTCAGCTTTATATATTAGTATAGATTTGATATTATTAAAATCTGACTTCAGTGAGTCGTGAGTGAATGGATTTTAATATAATTTATACATTTTACTAACACTTAATTAGTAAAATGTATTAATTATATTAAAATCCAATCATCAGTAAGACTTTAAGGTCTCATAATACCTACTTTTTGCAAGATATACATGTCCCGTCCAATGTCTGCAGCGTGTTGCACCACCTCATTGTCAGGCAACACCAACTTCCTCGTATTACTGGCCACAGTCTGTAGGAAGTCTCTGTTCAATACCTACGAACAAATTAAAACGTCCTACATTTGCCTTGGATGCTCTATTTAATACCATCTCGCTTTTGTTCCTCATTTTTAATCACGACGGAGATTTCAGATAAAAAGATGTGTTCTAAATAAATATTTAGTTGCGTTTTTTATTCTTTCTCATTATAGAATATATGGTGTGAAATAGACAGTGTTAGTAGACACAGCCAGTGTCAACAGTTCTTTTTTGCTTTTTTTTTGTATTTGGCACAATTAAAAAAATGCTTAGGACCGGTGCAAAAAACAGGGGCGTGACTGTACAAATATTCACTCCGCCAGCAAACGATGCCAATTTGGTAGCCGAAACGTGTCTTGTAGTGTGTCTTTTTTACAGTAACTTGCCGTAAGGAAAGACGATATTGCACATATTTAGAAATTATGAATGTTTTTAGAAAAGGTAATTATCGTGGCTGGCGTGCCATAAACTACGACTATAGAATTTTACTATACATGGAAAGTCAGATCAGAACAGCCGCTCGATTATATAAAAAGCTCATCCTACAACTTTATCGATTACTAGCGTCCGCCAGCGACTTCGTTCGCATGGAGTTAGTTATGCTCCGCTCCTATTGGTCGCAACGTGATGTTATATAGCCTAAAGCCTTCCTGGATTAATGGGCTATTCAACATAAAAAGATTTTTTCAAATCGAACCCGTAGTTCCCGAGTAAAGCGCGTTCAAACAAACAAACAAACTCTTTAACTTTATATATTAGTATAGAAGTATAGATATTTGTTACACGTTGTATAGGTAGGATCAAACTACATACATAAAATAGTGGGCAGAATAGCAAAGTGTCGACCATTTCTATGTATGTATAGGTAGGATCAGACTACATACATCAAATAGTGGGCAGAATAGCAAAGTGTCGACCATTTCTATGTACATATAGGTAGGATCAGACTACATACATCAAATAGTGGGCAGAATAGCAAAGTGTCGACCATTTCTATGTATATATAGGTAGGATCTGACTGCATAGGTACATCAAATAGTGGGCAGAATAGCAAAGTGTCGACCATTTCTATGTACATATAGGTAGGATCAGACTACATACATCAAATAGTGGGCAGAATAGCAAAGTGTCGACCATTTCTATAGAACGCACTTCTTGCTGAATATTCGTGCACATATCTGCAAATATTTCTTCTGTAGAAACTGCATGATTGTAGTACCTGTTTTACATAAAAACATACATTACTAAATTATCACCATACAACTAAAAGATGTATGCGCTGCTGAATGGTTCGCATACACCTTACTTGTTAGCTTGAATGTTAGTCACGGAAAGCCAAAGATGACGCTTTATTGAATATTTTATCTAACTTGTAAGAAATGGTATATGAATGATGTGCAAATTAGTAGTCTATGAACGCTGATAGGTCTCCACCTCCTCCATGACGCGTCAGACATGCGGTGACAGAGCGGGCCTGGCGAACGATATGTCCACTACTGATTCACCGAGCATCCGCAAACATGTTGGGACCGAACCCGGTTTAGGACGACCAGGCCTGTCTCCAGAGCCCAGTTCTCCACCAGTGTAGGTACTGTCACCTTACACTATAATTTGTGCAAGGTGACGGATTTTTTTTTACTTTAATATAGTATAGTATATGTTTATATGGGCTATCATGCCTGAAATAAATAAAGAAATTAAAAAAAAAAAACATTTTACAACTAAAACCTTGACTTCATCTTTTTTGCTTCTGCTAAAGCTAATTTACATAATACATAACATACATAATCAGCTTATAATGTTCCCATTACTGTGACGCAAGTATCCTCTCGGTGATAGGGAGTGGGCCATAAACTACCGCAACTACACTACTAGCAGAGGTGGCCCAGTTCTGGTTGGTAAATGTCACAGGTCTTCAAAGTTTTATTTCTAGGGCATGCCGGTTTCCTTGTGATGTTTTCCTTCACGGTTTTGAGAGCTTTGGTGATGAAATAATTTACACAAAGTAAAGCACTTGAAGGGTTCGACCCTACGACCTAGAAATCGTAAGTCAAGGCTGATACGACTATTCCACCGCTGCTAATTTGTAAAGGTTAAAAGTTTAAAATTGCATGAATAATTTTAAACTAGCTGTTGCCCACGACTCCGTCCGCGTGTTGATATAAAATAAACGCCTGTTAAAATAATGGGAGCAATATGTACCACCGCGTTTACCCCCGTTTTCGCAACCTTTTTTGTTACTGCTCTGCTCCTATTGTTCATAGCAGGGTGTTATATAGCCTATATCCTTTCTCAGCCTCTAGACTATCTGTGTGCCAAATTTCATTACAATCGGTTAAGTAGTTTTATCGTGAAAGCCGGACAGACAGACAGACAGACAGAGATACTTTCGCATTTATAATATTAGTATGGATTATAACTAAATGAATCTGAGTTTATAATTAATCTGCTTTCGATTTCACTTGAGTTATAAACGGAATCCAAATGTTTCGCTCACCACTGCACGCAGAAGAACTTTTTCACCCGCGCTTTGATTTTTCCACTAACGTGATTTACGGAGAGGAAATAAAACAACTCCCTCATGGATTCCTACGAAAGATGGATGGAGTAATAAATAAAGGCCAGGAAAATATTTAGCTCTAACATTATAATGAAGATGGAAGAATATGTCGCAGAAGATACACTAATTGGAGTTCTAAACATAGGTTTGTCACTTTGAATTTATATTCATATGGATAATCTAAATCTACTTTATTCTTTTTATGACAATACGAGAAGATGCTATTTAGGTACCTTCCCTTACTTTAGGTACCTTAATGATATCATATCTATAGTGATTTTATCTCTGATATTCACAGTCCAATACAAAATAAATACACGGCAATAAAAAAAAACTCTTTGATTGATCAGTTCAAATACAATCAATTCAGAACACAATTAAATGTTATCGTATATTTGTGTTCTCTGATACCGAAAACTCAGATATTGCTCTTGATTTTCGAAAGTAATTAAAATCGTATTCATGTTAAAATGTTCATTAACTAAAGGTACATAAGGGAAGTTATTTTAATTGAAATTCTTTAGAGAAAATATTTCTAAATTACATGTATTGGGATTTAGGATGAATTGGAACAATATACAACCTTTTTTGAATCACGTTTTAGGCAACGTTGCGTTCCTAACGATACCGTTCGCCTAGAAAAATAATGAGGTTCCGTGCCATTTGGATAAAAAAATGTTGACGTACCTTGAATTTTAACTTTCTGTATGTGGATAGCAATTCGTTGCTGCAGATACTCGCTGCGTAAAAGCAATTCAAGTATGATCCTAATACGAAGAGGAAGATGACCTGAAATATTTAGTCAAGTAAATATTATTGTCGGTACAAAACAGTCGCCAAGTCAAATAGCGCGAGTTTTTACGCGCGCGTCATAACGCGCGTAAAAACTCGCGCGCGCGTTATGGCGTGTTTTACATATAAAATCACTCACAACTTGCGCTCTTTTTGCGCTATTTTGCGCTATTTTATCATCATCATTAGCTGACATATCTCACCCGTGTCTCACCCAAATGAGGATGAAGTTCAGGAAGCAAGCTCCTAGCAACCTAGCTACACACATGTTTCTCCGTGCGTATCTGTACACGTACAATTCCTTGTAAAGATCTATTGACACACACCAGAGCCGTGTCTGGAACGTAAACGGACCGTGCTCCATCAGGGGCTACATTTTATGAACTTATTCATACACATCCGTGTCCGGGACAGCGAAGCTTCGGTGTCTTCTTTATGTGTGTCAAGTCCCGGACATGGCCCTAATATGACTCACGTTGATAGACTTTTAAGTCTTAGGACGGTACCACTTACACACACGGGTCTGATGATACGTAGTTTTTATTACATAAGAAGAATAACTTTGTTACGTCTCTATATATAAAATTTGCATGTCTATAAAAGTGTCACCACTTTATATCGCCGTCGGGGTGGTGTCGCTTATCGTGATACTCTCAGGGCGCCCATTTAGAATTTATAATTAAACGCGTGGGTTAGCCAGGGTTGCCTGTCATAACTCGAAGCTTGTGACACATTTAAATTATGGACGCATAAAAACGCATAAGTGGTAATCCGGGTGTGAATATTTGATAAGTTTATTATTCCTACCCATATTTTTGTAAGTATATGGGAGATTTCTCTGCGGAAGTATGAGTATGAAAATAAACGTGGATATATTGTTTTAATGATTACGTGTCGTCGTCGCTGAGAGACACCTAGGGAACTGGCGTGAGGACTTGGTCGGAGAGTGGAAAGCGCGCAAGCAAACAAAGAACCAATGGATGGCTTCGGGGGAGATCTTTGAGTAGTGGGAAGAAAAAGTTGTACTTTTTTTTTGTTCTTTCGCCTTTATTGTTCCACTGCTCGGCATAGGCCTCTCATAAATTCTTCCAGGAACATTTTCCAGCGCCAATGCAAACCAAACTTCGCGGTACGCGGTCATCATATTTTGAGCTGGCCTTGGCGTAGCCGTCCATCTTCAGGCTCCCATTAGGTATGTGGAGACTTTTGCCCAAGTTTAATGTTTACTAATATATAAAGCTGAAGGGTTTGTTTGAACGCGCTAATCTCACGAACTACGGGTCCGATTTGAAAAAATATGTTTGCGTTGAATGGCCCATTAATCCAGGAAGGCTTTAGGCTGTATATAACATCACGCTGCGACCAATAGGATCGGAGCATATAAAAGTACAAATATTAATCCTTATCCAAATAAATTAATAGTATTTAATTTTGAACAAAATTGTCCTTGACATCACTTAATTTCGATAAACATCTTATAAGATAATACAATTTTAAAATAACTCTTTTGGGGTTAAAATAAAATCTTCAAATGACTAACTCCATGCGTGAAGGAATTTGAAAGTGATTGTATAGTTTAATGGACTATAGTTGAACTGGTAAATTAATAAAAACCACGAGATACGATACAGTTACGTGCGGTTTATTTAGAACTTGACGACGAAGAGAGGTATGACAGATAAAACACCATGTTGCTATACATAAATACATATTAGATGTTGCTATACATAAACACAACAGAAAATTAAAATGTTAATGTTGGGTTGCCAACAACGCGAACGAAGTCACGGGCGGCCTCTAGATAATAATGAAATTTAAACGTTGTAAGTATGAGCACTATATGAAGAATATGGGGGTGGCATTAGCAGCAGTAGGACAATATCGGCTAGGGAAAAAAGCAATGAGCATTTCGCAAAGAAACAGAATGTTATTTGCTAACATTTTTAGAGGTAACAATGAAGCAATACTTCCAATATCTAGTAAATCTTACGGAACTGAGACCACATGAAAAAACATAGGCCTGTAATAAATCGAGCCCTACACTCCATAAAACTTTTTGTGCATTGAACAAAATTTCAGAGAAAAATATATGGTTATGGTGCGGGGAGGTAATGGGAAACATACGTGGGATAAAATATGAAGTGTTTTTGTATGGGGCGCGGTAGTTCGCGCTACTATAGATTACACTAGCTTTCAGGATATAAAAACTTGTATATTTTATAGTGGCTTTATACTCGAGCTTGTTGGCGTGCCATGAAGGAGGCCTATGTCCAGCAGTGGACGAATAGAGGCTGATGATGATGATGATACTTGCATTGCATGAAGTGCATTGCTTGAAGCTGCTACTTGCATGAAGTAAGTCGTGGTGGCCTAGTGGTTAAAACACCAGCCTCTCAAGATCCGATTCCAGGTCAGGCAAGTACCAATGTAACTTTTCTAAAGTTATATGTACTTTCCAAGTATATCTTGGACACCAATGACTGATGGTGAAGGAAAACATCTTGGGGAAACCTGGACTTTAAGTCTGAAATCGCCAACCCGCATTGAGCAAGTGTGGTGATTACGCTCAATCCTTCTCTGTATGAGAGAAGACCTGTGCCCAGCAGTGGAACCATAAAAAAGGTTGATGATAATGATACTTGCATTATGTATCAAACTTTAAAAATTAAATGGCTAAATTCTTCAGTGATTCCACGGCTTATACGAAGGTTTTAGAAATATTTTTTAATCCCGTTCTAGACATGAATAAGAATAGCTATCGGTAGCGATCGGAATTTCCGCTGGAAAAATAATGAGATTCCGTGCAATTTGGATTAAAAATATCCGCGTAACTCGAATTTTAACCTTATCAATGTCGATAGCAATTCGTTAAATTATTCAGAGATCCCACGGATTATACGAATTATATGTATATATTATAGTTTTAGAAATATTTTTTCTTGGTTCATCATCATCAACCTTTTTATCGTCCCACTACACAGGTCTCCTCTCTTAAAGATAAGGATTGAGCGTAATCACCACGCTTGCTCAATGCGGGTTGGCGATTTCAGACTTTATTAAAGTCCAGGTTTCCTCAAGATGACTTTCCTTCACCTTTTAATCAGCCTTTGGTATTAAAAAGTACATATAACTTACAAAAGTTACATTGGTTTTTGCCTGACCTGCAATCGAACCCGCACACTCATACTTGAGAGGCTGGTGTTTTAACCACTAGGCCACCACAGCCTACTTTTTCTTGGTTAGTAGATTTCCAAATTTCAAATATAGTTTCATTGCATAGTTTTGAAATGGAAACTACTTTAGTCACGCTGATCACTTTTGTTAGATCGGGAAAAAATAATAAATTCGCGTGAGCGTAACCGACCCGACACCGTGATCATAGAATAAAGAGAGGGAAGTACGTTATCTTCATACAAACGGACCGCGCGCGGCTTGTATGTGTGTGCCATAGTATCTATGCGTCGCCGCACGCACACTTAAACACAATATTAGAGTGCCTATGACTGCGCTAGTCGCGGCTAGCACGGAACGAGGTTCGCGCGTCACGGCTTTTCGGCACATTAGCTTTTAAAAAATGATCACTTAAACTGCAAAGTTGGTATGTCTATTTATGAACAAATAAAAGACTTATATTTTTCAAATTATATTTCTAAAAGTTATTTACAAGGATACGGATATATTACACATTAAAGCTTAATAACAACGCGTTTCGTAATAGTCGAAACCGAAGAAAGTAGGTATTTTTCTGTAGCTAATTTGTAATTTTGTATTAAATGTGTGATTCAATAGATGTTATGTTTGTATTATTTATATTTGTATTAATTAAAAATAAAAATAAATATGGTTCTTTATGTGTACAAAACTAAAAATAAAAATTACAAAAAAAAAAAACTGACTAGTATATGTAAACTTAATACTAAGCAAATAATTTAAACATAAGCTCTTAGTCTATAAATATTTGTTAGCGGTTTGGGCGACAACCGTAACCGACGAAGCGCGGACAGTCGTCAACCCTAAGACAGTAGGCAATTAAATCGCGGATTGGGTCGCAGATAACCTACTTCCTCTCTTTATTCTATGCCGTGATCGCTACAGCGAGATAACCATATGTATACTGTATATGTATAGTGTATACAATGACATAGATTGCGTCACCAATATAACTACCTATATTGCTCCTTTTTTTAACACAATACTGATTTCAGTTATCGCCTCTATCAGTCAGTCCCACGACTGCCTTTTTTATTAAAAAATTCTTGCCAGAACATGAAATGAAAATGTCAAGACACGCAGATAACAATCTCATCTTTCACATAATTTCATATGTGCTTACATTTATCATTCGTTTCCGTACGTACATTTCACAGGAGTCTTATTCATTTGGTTCTACGAAGTACCTACCTAAGCTCCTTGAGTTGGATTTCACGTGTATCTGCAGATCATACAACCGCTTGTAAGTAGATTTTCCTGTTATGTAGCTGAACGGCTTACCTACCCTTTGCCAACTCTATAGACACGACTCGAGCAGTGAAATTCCATAAAAAACATATCAAACTAATAATAAAACTTTGTTTAAACACAAGTGCTAAAATACGAAACCAATTTTAGTAAGGTACTAGACATTTTAAATCGCTAAGAAATTATTTCTATGTTCTATGCTACGGGTTTTGTTTCCACACTTAGTCCTTCAAAAGGACATGGTGCGTGGACTGTAGCGATCAACGGTGGTTATTTTTAGGGTTGTAACGGAGGTTCGCCTCCGCTTCCGTTACTGCGGAAGTTCCGCAAGAAATCGTATCTTCGCTTCCGCCTCCGCCTCCGCACAATTTTTTGCGGAGTTATAACGGAGGTTTATTTACGTATTTACAAAATAAATAACGCGCAAGCTGCGACGCTCGACAACTGTCCGGCCGCGTTTGAGCGCGAAATGGGCAAGAATCAACTAGTGCGAGGCGGGAATGTGGAAAACACAATTTGTTTCTCCTTAATTTTCATTAGAAGAAGGTAATATTTTTTTACCAAGTATACTACTATTAATGTACGTATTTAAAATTAAAAAAAATGTTTTAATTAACCATAAATTTCAATTTTTTCTATATGTACTTTCACCTCCGCCTCCGTTAACCTCCGCATCCGCGGAGGTGAGACTCGTCGCCTCCGCATCCGCCTCCGCCTCCGCTAACAAGCCTCCGTTACAACACTAGTTATTTTAACGACACGCCTCTCTCCGGAAGCTTACTGAATCTCCTGGCTTGTTGAGAACATCGGTGTAAGATCTGATTGCCTCGAAGGTGTTTGACATACTCTGGGCGACACCTATGCACTCAAAGAGCATATGCTCAATAATTTCATCTGTCTTGTGTCTACTGTGTGGAAATAATTGTTTAGTGAGCAGTGCCCCGTGAAGGTCCCTGTCACCAGTCGAAGGCCTTTATGAACCAAGCATATTATGAATTATAGCGGTCGCCAGCGACTTCGTTCGCGTTGAGTTAGTTATGCTCCGCCCCTATTGGTCGCAGCGTGATGGTATATAGCCTAAAGCCTTCCTAAATTAATGAGCTATCCAACGCAAAAAAAAATTTTCAAATCGGACCAGTAGCTCCTGAGATTAGCGCTTTTATACAAAGAAACTCTATAGCTTTATATATTAGTATAGATTAATTTGATGAAACTTTTTTTTTTTTTAATCTGTTTCTATTTTGGGGCTTTTATGGGGATATGTCAGCCCCATCGTTCCCTTTACATTGATCTTACTTACTAAATACAGTATAAACTCCAATAATATAAATATAAACAAATAAATTTAAAAAAAAAAGACTACAGCTATTCATAGAGAACCTTAAACTTTTTCGTCATCTCCGATAATGGTACTGACAAAATGGATTGTATTAAACCTATATCTAATTTATTAATGTTAAATTCCCTTATGTATAGCTCCCGTTCATCTTTATTCCTTGTACACTCCATCAACAAATGTTGCAAATCCTCAATTTGATTGCAAGCCGAGCAGTTAGGAGACTCGGTCTTTTTCATGATAAATGCAAATTTTGCTGACGGGTAGTGTCCCGAACGAAGTCTTAAAATTAACTTAATGTCGCTTCTGCTTAACGTACTATCATCGAACCAGGGTGTAAGAGACGGCTGTCCTTGAATGCTTTTATACCAGATGCCTGTATCAAGTGAAATTTTGAAAAAATTTTGTCTGATGAAACTTATTTATTTACTGTTTTATTTACTAAATCAACTCATTTGAACGACCTACCTTCTTCTTTATTTTTTCTTTCATTCTTTCTGTGGCAGCAGGGTTTTTTTTAATAATTATAAACTAGTGCTTGACTGCAATCCCGCCTGATTGTAAGCAGTGTTGCAATCGTTGATGGTAAAGCGCGTTAGTTTATTAAGCCTATTCACTACAAAAACTTAGTTAATAGGAAGAAAGATGGCTGTTGAACGGGGTGATGCAATGTTAAACCCAACAACAAGGGAGATTGGTCTGGAGACCCTCCACGACCAAACTCCCGACACAGCAACATTATTTGGTGCATCGTACCCGGCACACATCGCAACCCATCTGCTCCGACCCGTCCTCCGTACGGCTTCACCAAGCATCATGCCGGAACACGACGAATCTTTACGAAAATTGTATCGGGTTAAAATGGCTTCTGCCAAAATATGTAGATGTGTTTAATTGTCATTCACTTTTCGATAATTATGAATGCTATCTTATCAGATTTTTGCCGATTTTCGAAAGTTAGTTGTTATGTGTTATTTTTTTTTTTTTTATTTCGTTATCGTTTTTAACATTATTTTCAGAGTTATTATAATTGTTGAATTTCAAATAAAATATGATCACTTCTCTACAATTAAATGTTGTATATTTCTCTGCTATAATGAACCTTTCTTTTCCATAGAATGTCTGTTACGCAAAGTCACTTTATTATTTCTATCTGGCACATAAATCCAAGCCAGTCAATTTTGTATGAAAAAAAAAACCACTTACCACGAGAAGGTCGATTTCTCCGGGCGCGAGAAGAGAGCTGCCAGTGCCAGTGAACACAGTTGTGCCGAACAGTAAGGACGTCTTCATAGGGTTCTCGTGGTGCGCCTTAGTCGACGTGTACACCTTCGTCTCCCAGTATATCAGTTGGGACATCCAGGAACGCTGTTTGAAATTTAGAAATTAACGATAATTCCTCTACCTGTTCGGCCGACCGGCCCGGGCCCTGGGCCTCCTCAGGTCAAGAGGGTGGGAAGTTTTTGGCTCCCCCCGCGACGTCTAAGAGAGGCACGCAAAGAACACATCGCGCCGCCACCTCGAGTCCTGATATTTGGGGAGCGACAGCCGTCCCCGAGCTTTTTGTCTGTGTGTGAGGCTTAACCGCAATGCCGCCTGATGGTAAGTAGTAATGCAATCGTTCATGGAAAAGAACGTTAATTTATTAAGGTCCTATTTACTCTAGCCTTGAAAATACTTAAATTGTTATCAGATGGAAACACCGTCACTGGAAAATTGTTCCAGTCCCTCAATGTACGCGGTAAAAAAGACCATGAGAAACACTTCGTGCGGATCGTAGTGACGTCAACAATGTCTCGCCGTATGACGGGTCGTCTGATGATGGAACAGAGATGGAGGAATTAAGTCATGCAATTCCTTTGGAGAACATTTTACACAAAAATTGGGTCTCCAATTAGCCTCTTCGCATGCCTTTCTACCGAAGCCAAAGTTGCCAGGTGGCATTTTGCAGCACCAGCCCAAATATATTTCCAGTACCTGTGCTTTGTATAACATTAGAAGCTGTACTGATGTGGAGTACCGCGGGACCTTTGCAATAACGCCAAGTTTCCTGGTAGCCACCTTGGCTTTGGACTCAATGAACCGTCTAAAGTTTAGGTTTGAGGAAATCTCAACTTCCAATAACTGAAGGTGATCGATGCATTCCAAAGATACATTCCGAAAACTAGAAACCAAGGTGAACGGATTCTTTTGGCGGTGAATAAAACAAAAAACCACAAGGACGAAAAGTTAGGATCTTCAAGGTGAAGGAGATATCATTGAGGCAGCAGATGTCATTGCGGTCATACACACAGACAGACAAGCTGCAGGAAATGGTGTTTCAATGAAAGATATTATAGAAACAACTTCAAAGGGAGCCTTTGGAGGTTGCTGTTGTTTAGCCTCGCCTAAAGCAGGTTGTTTTAATCTTCTGTTACTAGTTAAAGGTACTATTGACTACAGACTAAATTTGGTACAACAGCAGATTACCAGATGCTTAATGACGGTGATAATAATAATAGTAAGGATAGTTACATGTTGAAGATGTCAATTCAACTTGTTAAGATGGAGTAGGGTCAGTTGCCAATGCGTTTATGCTATAAAGAGCACAGCACAAACACATGAGAAACTGTGGTGAAACTTCAGGTGCAAGTGACCGACATGTTCAAATCACTATTCCCGTAGGAAGGTTGGGAAAGCAACCGCGGTCGTGAGCATCTTCGGCATGTAATTAATTAGTACTCTTAGGTCCGTATAGAACCTAACTCAAAACTCAAGTCTTAACTTAAATCTCGTTTGGAGCTATTTCATTGGTTGAAACTAGTTTTAAGTAATGCTTAAATCTTGAGAAAGGATCTATAATACGATTCTTAGACTAAATACTGGCTAAAATAAGAATCAAAGTAATTATTTTAATTAAATAAATTACGAGCACTATTGAATTGTCAAAGGGTCAGTTAGTGAGAAAAATGAAGCTATATAGTTTTCTATTCCAAAGCGTAGGTACCTATGGATAAAAACGAGTAAGAAACTCTACGGAAACTGATAAATATTCGTTGATATACTATTGATGCTATAAGACATACCATATTGAAAGCAGACATAAAGACTGATTTACACGGTACAATTTAATTGCCTATATACGCCTATATGGCGTCAATGAAGTTAAAGCAACAATAAAAGTTGTATTGTCTAAACACTATTTATACAGTGCAAGTCATTTGTTGCATCAATTTTATTGTATGCCATAGGAAATTAAATTGCACCAATCAGCCTTTATGTTGATTAAACAAATGAATTACCTCACGACACAATTTCCTGGGACACGCAAAAAGATATAAAAAACATCCCGACCAGTAGCAACATATGACGAATATCAGACAGAACTTCGCTAGCATCAGCAGCTGCAAATTACATTCAAGCGGAATACCGTTACCTATAAGAGAATATCTAATAAGATATTCTCTAATAGGTCGAGGTAACATTATTGTAGGCTCTAATAGAGCGTTGAAAGATGCGTCGCCTTACGTGACCATTATAGCTGTATTCAGGAAGAATTTAACCACTGCACTTACAAGTGGATATGCCAGTCAAATTGTATATACGAAACTACAGTTTTCTAACTATGTAGTATGAGCTTGAATGTATTTTTTTTTTTATTAGTAACAAGGATGTAATTAAGGTTTAACATGAGTTTAATTAAATATTAATATTCTTGGTATGATCATGATTTCTTATCAGGAAAGGAATATCGGAATATCGTATCTAGATTCTAGTTAGATCTTGTAGTTCCATCAATTGCCTTTGGAACAGCTTTAGTAAAGTCGACCCAATTGCCTTATAGCCTTAAGAAGCAATGTCACATGTACGTCATAAAAACGCGCAATTTCTCTATGTGATAATTAAATATTTTCAACCTTAATGCTTTTTGGTGTCCATAGTGGCAAAGCAATTACGAGGTTAACTGTACTAAGACTAAAAATAAAATGGTGGTTGATGTACAAATAGTAATTTTTTTTTATCATTACATACCTTAACATGGCTATCAAAATTCGAAGCCCACTTTGTAAGATAATCCCATAAATGCCACACTTGCAGTATAGGGAACAGCATAGCTATCTGGCCAGCCACCGTCTCCCCATTAGGGTCCAAAGTGTCAGTGAAGATTGACACAGGGAACACAGAGATTATGTCCAGGTAGAAGCCGACGGATGACATTTTTATTTCTGCTATTTCTTTTACAGTTTCCTTTCTTATGTTCTGAAAATAACTGATAAACTTAAATACACGAAAGAAATATGAATGAAAGTATTTATTTGGTAGCATATTTATAGTATACTAGCTGAACCACGCGGTGTCATCATGCCTAACGAATGTTTATACGAAATTTCATTAAAAACGGATCAGTCGTTTTTGAGGAGTTCGAGGACAGACACTGTGGCAGGAGAATTTTATTTAATAGACTAGCGGCCGCCCGCAACTTCGTTCGCGCGGAGTTTGTTAATTAAACATTTTATATTAACCTCAAAAGAGTTATTTTGAAATTGTAACTTAAAAGATGTTGATCGAAATTAAGTGCTGACAAGGACATTTTAGTTCAAAATTAAATTCTATGCATTTATTTGGATCAGGATTAATATTTGTATTTTTTTTTATATGCTCCGCTCTTATTGGTCGCAGCGTGATGTTATATAGCTTAAAGCCTTCCTGGATTAATGGGCTATCAAACGCAAAAATAATTTTTCAAATCAGACCCTGAGATTAGCGCGTTCAAACAAACAAACTCTTCTCTCTTATATATCAGTATAGATTTATTTATTTATTGTAGCACCTGGAGATGAGCAAAGATCCAAGTCCCTCATCCAATGAGTGACGATCTTTGCCCAGCCCAGCTCAGCTGTGGGACAAAATACAGAGAGTAAGCGTTCCACAGCTGGAAAAAAAAATCAGATATTGATGTGTATAACGCTGGCTTATACTGATATACGTAAGTGCAGATTTTACTTCCTAGAATGACAGATTTTGCCTAATATCTATACTAATATACAATATGTAAAGAAAACCCTGTCCGATCCGTGGAGGTATTGTTAGGTATCGATAACTGATTCTAATAATGCCCACAAAGACAGGCAAAACTTTAAAAAAAAATCCCCCTAAAACAATAAATATTATTTCGCAAAAAGAGGTAACTTAATACATGTGCGGTAAGCATCCCCATTCCGCGGGCGACGGGGGGCAGGGTACGCGGCACCTGTGAAGTGGTCGCGTCGCTATTCGCTTATAATAATACCGGTGTTGTCACTTTTTTAAAAATTACCAAATTTCGGGGATATTGGAGCTAATTCCCCGGAAAAAAGGATTATTTCAAAATTCATTAGTATTGTTACTATGATGATTATTATGTAAAATTTTATGTTATATTTGGTCATGTGTTTACGTAACCTTTATTATGGGTCGGACAGGGTTTTCTTTACATATTGTATAAAGTTGAAGAGTTTGTTTGTTTGAACGCGCTAATCTCAAGAACTACTGGTCCGATCTGAAAAATTATTTTTGCGTTGGATAGCCCATTAATCCAGGAAGGCTTAGGCTGTATAACATCATGCTGCGTATAAAATAAAACTTGAACGCTTGATCCAAGACTTTTATTTCCCAGAACCTCCAAAGTCAATGAATTCTGCTATACCTACCTACAGTATAATAGCTTAGCGGCTTCAAAGTTCTGATGGAACTACCTACTCATGGCACAGTTACGAGCACAGAAATGTACACATGGAGAGCATACATAATCCATAAAGCTTAAGCTTCATCATGTTTTAATTATCTTTGACATTCAATAAATCACATTTTACCTATTTAAAAATAATTATGGTAAAAAAATATGGTACAGTAGCTTTTGATTGTATTCTTTTTAAGGTCAACCTAAATATGTAATTGTAACAGGTTTGCCCAACTATTGGCCAAAAAGATGCACTTTATTTTTTATATTAAATTTCATTACCACTGCTCTTATAAGGATGAAGAAAAAGATCGCTAAAACAATCCTAGAATCAATGGCCCCGATTCTCTTATTCACAAACTTTACATATTAAAGTTATAATGTTATCTTCTATTCTTTTGTTAACGAAATGGAAAGAAAAAGATGCACATAACTTAAAATTTGTTTAGTTTGTGAACAAGAGAATCGGCGCCACTGACTCCGCATGCTAGGTTGAGTCTATGATAGTTGCTCGTCATAATGAGCGACCTCATAATGAGGAGCAACCATCATGGACTGATTATATAATTATTGAGTTGGCACAGCATTGTCTCAAGCGTGCAATTTCATAACTTGCTTAGAGCCTGTCCAGAAAGCGCGATTTACGCGCGAGTCCACTCGCGCGTTTTGATTTGTATTGCGTCCAGATGCGGCGAAATCACGCGCGTATGTGATGAGACGGATTTGGTCAGTTATAAAAATGGACTCGGATACTGCGGTTGTGTTGTGCCTTGCATACCGTCGATGGAAACGTCGTAAACGAAGAGAAAGTCGACGATTTAACGTGCATCCCATTCTACGTAACAGAATGACCTACAAGTTTTTTTTTCTCCTCGGAATCACCAGCTTCAAAAAAAAATTCTACTATTTCTTCCCAGTTCCTACGCGTAATGGTTCTATTAGAATAATCTGACGATTCCATATCCCATATAGCTACCCTTTTCTGAATTTCGGCAATAAAAAGTCCCGTGTCAAAGTTTTCACGCTCCATTTTTATAAACGAATACGTCCACTCGCCACGGACACGCGCGTAGTACTGGACGCTGCAACGGCGCCGGAGTATCTCGACTCGCGCGGCGCTCGCGCGTAATGCGCGCGAGTCGAGAGTCCCGCTCATTGCAAGCGTTTTACGCGCGAGTGCGGTAAAGCGCGAGAGCATCTGGACGGAATGTATGCAGCTCTAGTAACTCGAGAAGGCGCGAGTGCCTACGCGCGAGTGGACTCGCGCGTAAATCGCGCTTTCTGGACAGGCTCTTACGCGCGAGTCCACTCGCGCGTAGGCACTCGCGCGTTCTCGAGTTACTAGAGCTGCATACATTCCGTCCAGATGCTCTCGCGCGTTACCGCACTCGCGCGTAAAACGCTTGCAATGAGCGGGTCAGCGGGACTCTCGACTCGCGCGCATTACGCGCGAGCGCCACGCGAGTCGAGATACTCCGGCGCCGTTGCAGCGTCCAGTACTACGCGCGTGTCCGTGGCGAGTGGACGTATTTGTTTATAAAAATGGAGCGTGAAAACTTTGACACGGATCTTTTTATTGGCGAAATTGAGAAAAGGGTAGCTATATGGGATATGGAATCGTCAGATTATTCTAATAGAACCATTACGCGTAGGAACTATGAAGATATAGTAGACATTTTTTGTGAAGCTAGTGATTCCGAGGAGAAAAAAAACTTGTAGGTCATTCTGTCACGTAGAATGGGATGCACGTTAAATCGTCGACTTTCTCTTCGTTTACGACGTTCCCATCGACGGTATGCAAGCTACAACACAACCGCAGTATCCGAGTCCATTTTTATAACTGACCAAATCCGTCTCATCACATACGCGCGTGATTTCGCCGCATCTGGACGCAATACAAATCAAAACGCGCGAGTGGACTCGCGCGTAAATCGCGCTTTCTGGACAGGCTCTAACGCAGTTTATATTAGAACAGACGGATAATGATCTGGTCAACAATTGCGGTCTCGTTTGCAGGCACCCTAAACTTCTCATTACAGGCAGCAAAACCATATCAATGCATCAACGTTAAACACCAATTGTGAATCAAACCTCACGATTTCATTAATTGATTTGAATTAACACAACACATGCGACCGAACCGCCTTTGTACGGTTCGATCCAATCAAGCTGGCCCTTTGTGTGCCACAATAATAACTACAATAGCAAACTGGGCCTCTATTTGTTACAGTTTATAGGGCCTCTCTGTACGTAAGCATTTACCTACCTGTACGAAAACCTTGTTATTTATTTTTATTGTTTTCTGTATTAGGGTCGGGGTGATTGGAATGGGATTCTTTATTTAGCTTTTCATCGGTTCAGCAGTACAAACTTAGTTGAAATGTGCATGGAGTGAGAAGTCATTCCAACGATTGACACTATTAACAGCTCATTTCAACCAACGTTTCACGCTAAGATCCATCGGTGGTAGGCCATAACATCGACTGCCGGCAGAAGTTACCACCCACCAGACAAAGTCTAGCCGTAAAGCGATTCGTCGTGTTCCGGTATAATGTCTGGTGAAGCCGTACGGAAGACGGGTCTGAGCAGCTGTATTGTGATGTGTACCGGGTACGATGCGCTAAAATGTTGTTGTTTCGGGAGTTTGGTCGTGGAGGGTCTCCAGATCAATCTCCCTCTGGCGCAGCATTGTTGGTAGTGTTGTTTGGTTTAACATTGCATCACCTCGCTCAACTGCCGTTTTCCTTCCTATTCACTCAGTTTTTTGAGTGAATAGGCTCTTAATAAACTAGCGCTCTTTGCCATCAACGATTGCATCACTGCTTACCATCAGGTGGGATTGTAGTGAAGCACTACTTATAATTTTAAAAAAAGTTAGTGGCTCGGAATTTCTTATATTCAAAGGCAAAAATTCACAAAATGTTAATATACATCCATCTTTTTTTTAATGTATGAACAGACATACTTCTCCATTCATCTTTGCAGCCAATCTTTTTTTGGCTAATCAACATAACGGTCGTCGTGCCAACGTTTCTTAGGCCTGTCGCGGTGACGATGCCCGTCTCCAGGTACCTACCCATTGCGTGATGTTTAATTAAGCATTTTTTTCATATGTCGAACTGTATAACTTAAGACAATCAAAGGGTTAATTCATGTTTTTTCTATTCATGTTATTCGTATCTATTCATGTGTTTTCATTACACAACTTAGTAGATTCCCAAAGAAAAGACAGGCAAATAGCAAGTCGAGAAATGTAATCAAGACATCGCATGATCGTTGAAAAAATAAACCACCGGTGAAAAAGCGACACCAGCTTTTTTTTTGTACCTTGGGAGCATTTACTCACGCAGATCTAAAAATATCAACACTGAGACAGAGAAAAATTATCTATAGACCAAAACATATTTGTTTACTTTTGATTTATTTGAAGAAACATTTACATAAACATCATGAGACATTCTCTTCGGTTTGCCAATAATGCGACGTGTAAGCTTAGATTTCCTTTTATACTTTCTGTCAATAAATAGAAATAAAATTCACGAGAACAAACAGATTTACTTAAAGGTATTTAGGGCGTAACTCCATAGCAACCCACAGATAAGCTACGCACGAGTTCCAAATCCCTTTGTATAAAAACTAGCCACCCGCCTCGGCTTCGCACGGATGTAATGCTGGTACTAAATACACTACAGAAAAACTGTCAGCGTTGTATATAAAAACATAGCCGGTACCGCCGCAAACGCTACGTCCCGTCTTCTTTTAAATCATATGCTGTGAAGGGCCATATTGATCTATATTAAATCAACAATGTATTTAAGGTATTAAATTGGATAAGGATTAACACCTACATACATAATAGTATTGGATAAAATTCCATCCCATTCCATCTGCAGTTTCGAGTCGGCGGGCCCGAATGCGTCACCAGCTGCCGAGAATGCATGCGTTGCAACGCGTGTCGCCGCCGTCGCTGCCTCGACACCGGTGGAGACAACGACGTGTGTAGTTTCGTCGACCCCCAAACGAGCCTACGCTGCAATAACAGCCGCTAAAAAGCCTGTTAAGCCACAAAACTCGCGGGTATAACGAGCGGAAAAAACGATAGGGGGTATACAGAGCCGGTGGAAACCAAACCTGGTGTCGAATAAACTGGGTCCAGAGAAGGACACGTGCGATAAGTATGGTTTCATCAAGGTAGAGAAGAAGAAGCCTCCTTGTCGTACCCAGTGCGGTACTGCGCTGGCAGGGCCTAACATGCTGCTGCGTGCAGCAGTACCGACGACGATGCTATACGTGT
Organism: Sesamia nonagrioides; assembly: GCA_017933935.1. Lineage (NCBI taxonomy): Eukaryota > Metazoa > Arthropoda > Insecta > Lepidoptera > Noctuidae > Sesamia > Sesamia nonagrioides. The sequence goes on along the minus strand of JADWQK010000137.1, from coordinate 151,712 downwards.
CCAGACTGCATCACTGCACGAAGGCTGAGGAGATAGTGGAGTATCTGCGCGTCAAGTCTAAATGCACTGTGAGGGTCGAGGTGTTGGAGCACGTACTTCAAGTCGTTCGTGGTACGTGTTCCGACGCATGATCTCGACAAGTTCATGAAAGAAGAGCTATGGCCGAAGGCTGTTGTGTACCGCCGGTTTCGTGGCCGGCTGCGTGACACGAGTCAGCGAAACACGACGCCGATGATCCGTGTACAGTAGTTTTAGTAATGTTATATTATATGTATTTACAGTATTTTAAGTTTTTATGTTAACATATATTTTATATGTTTATATGGGCCTTGATGCCTGAAATAAATGGAAAAATAAATAAATAAAATTGCTTTGAAAATTTGCCTTTATTTGCCGTAAAAAGTAAATTACAAAAAAAAATATTGTGATCTATAAGAGATAGACATAGGTACCGCCGCAGAGTTTTCCGTCTTTTTCAATGTGAATACCTAATACTTAGTTCATTCTTTTGATAAATCCCGTAGGGTACAGCCTGCGTTTGCAATGTAAGGGGAAAAAACGTAATTATTTACGACATCACATTAGAAACCTCAACAACAATAGTGTTTCTCCACTATTTAATGGATGTTATTAAACATATAAACCTTTCTCTTCAATCACTCTATCTATAAACCGCATCAATATCCGTTGCGAAGTTTTAAGGATTAAAGCATACATAGGGATATAGGGACAGAGAAAGCGACTTTGTTTTATGTGCGATGTGTGGCGGGTACGATGCGACAAATGTTGTTGTGTCGGGAGTTTGGTCGTGGAGAGTCTCCAGATCAATCTCCCTCTAGCGCAGCTTCGTTTGGTCGTGTTGGTCTTGGGTTTAACATCGCATCATCTCGCTCAACTGCCGTCATCCTTACTAGGTATTCCTTAGTTTTTTAAGTGAATAGGCTTAATGAACTAGTGCGCTTTACCATCAACGATTGTATCACTGCTTACCATCAGGCGGGATTGCAGTGAAGCACTAATTTATAATTATTAAAAACAAAGTATAGGCACTTCCTACGTAGTGATGTAGACCGGATCGTCTACACTCTACAGCGATATGCGGCCATTGTAACTGTGCAAGAATCTTACAACAGCGAACCCGTTTACGTTATTCCTTGTGAGTTTATTGTAGGTACTAATGTAAGCTCTACAGATAATAGCCCACCTTCTGTCTAGCACCGTTTCCCCTGTCATTATACACTTGGCGATCTTATAACAGCGGCAATGAGATTTTTGAATTTTTTGTCAACAGAAAGAAAAACGTTATTCCAGCGCCAAAGATGCCTAAAGCAGTGTACGCATGAATGCGGAGAACTAAAAAATTAACTGCGTAGCTTTCGTGGTAAACCTATCTAAGTACATCCTTCGTTGGTGTGGCCCATCGACTTTACTGTATTGGTCACATTGCCCGCGGGCATCACTAATGTTCAGCGTAGGTAAAAGCTAAACCACTGAACAAACAACTTATGAACTACTTTATTTATAACAGACATTTTATAAGAATATATTATTGTTGATGTCAAAAGGCCAGTTGCCACATGCCTGGAAGTTGAAAAGGAACGCTGTCATGTTACCTTTGAGCTCTTTATGTACGCGGTTATTTGTGAGACAACCAGCTTTGTATTCATTCTTGAAAGTTTATTGTAGATATTAAATATAGGCTTTGGGGAGAGCCCTTTACAGTTACCCCGGGGATATGCAGGGATATAAAGATGTTGCGCAGACAGATTTCGTATGGATTTTTGTTTGTTAATTGTGCAGATATTGACCACCGGGATGATTTTAATGACGTAAAAATCCTTTGTCCATTCTCCGATATTACACCCAAAATACACTGCGCCTTCTACAGCTTTCCCAAAGAAAGAAAGTAGATAATTAAGATGTTATTTTAAGGATTTACGTGGTAAAGCACTATAATATCTGAGTGGTGCTGTTATGTAACACTTTTAAACTTTATTACGGTCAGGGATTTAGAATGTGTCTAATCTAATGCAGATTAGACACATTCCAATTTCAGTAGAAACCTATGTGATTTCCTTTACCTTTAATACACAGACCTCTTTAGGGATTTGCGAAAGAAATTCAGTAATTAAAGGAAAAAAATGTGAATGGTATACATAAATACATAACCTTTTAAACCGCTCACTATTGGCACAAAGCAAATCAAACACACCAGAACGAGAAGAATTTAACCTAGGTTTAGTTTTCCGTATTTACTTTAAGGGAATTCTTAGATTTAATGTATACAGTATGTTAACTAACAGAGGGCGTTCCCGTTAACCCGAAATAGTATAGCATACATACATTCTAAAAAAAATATTTCCATTCGAAAACAAAATGTTTTAAAAATTTTTCCAATATGAAAATATTCAATAAAAATTTTAAATTGACATGTAAAAGAAACACACTGTACACGCGAACATGAAAGACGGCAACGTCGCAATTTATTTATACATGACGACTACTATTTTGATTTAAAACAAGAGGTTTCAAATTTAATTCCAATTAGAATTTTTTTTATTCGGATTTTTTATGCTTATTTTTCTATGCTGATAATTTTATTTTAATCTATTAATGATATATATTAACGAGTTTAAGGGAACGCCATCTGTTATTTAACATACTGTATATACAATATGTAAAGAAAACCCTGTCCGACCCAAAAGGATAATAAATGTTAGGTATACACATGACCAAAAAAATATGAAATTTTACGTAATCATCATAGTGACAATACTCATGAATTTTATAATATTTTTTTTTCTTCCGCGAATTAATTCCAACTTCCCCAAAATTTGGTAATTTTAAAAAAAGTGACAACTCCATTTGTGACGGAGCGAATAGCGAGGCGACCACGTGTCGCGTGCCCTGCCCCCTTCACCTGCGCATATATGCCTAATGTGTTGCCTACCGCACATTAATGCATGTACCGCACATGCATTAAGTTATAGTTGTTTTTTTTTTTATTAAGTTTAGCCCGGCTTTGTAGGCATTATTAGAATCAGTTAACGATACCTAACAATACCTTCACGGATCGGACAGGGTTTTCTTTACATATTGTATACTAGCTGTCCGCCCGCGGTTTCGCCCGCGTGGAGTTCGGTTATATCGCGCTTTTTAGATTTCCCTCGGGAACATCAATTTTTTCCGGGATAAAAGGTAGCCTATGTTCTTTCTCATGGTCTAAAGATTGTCTGTGGCAAATTTCATCAAAATCGTTTGAGAGGTTTAAGCGGAAAAGCGTAACAGACAGACAGACAGACAGACAGACAGACAGACAGACAGACAGACAGACAGACAGACAGACAGACAGACCGACAGACAGACAGACAGACAGAGTTACTTTCGCATTTATAATATTAAGTATGGATACTACCCGTAAACTTACATTCTCAAAGGTAGCAGTAGTGAGTTGTATATAGATGTTCAGCAGTAATCCAAAGAACAAAATCGTGCTGAGAACCCTGTCAGCGTCGGAGTGCTGGCTCTGTAGCGCCGAATAAGGGATCATAAAGCACATGTACAGGACCATTAAAAAGTGGGCCACGTCAAACATGCATGTCTGTAATGTAACGGATTGAATTAGGGTACCAAGCTAGATGATAATATGGAGGTACTCGAGTTGGTCTCCAAAGCCTAGAGCACAGGCGTAGAGTAGCCAGCCTTTCGGTGTTCTATAGGATGCATTTCGGGGAGTGTGCGAGGGAATTGCATGATTTAATTCCCCATCTCCGTTCCACCAGCGGACGACCCGTCGTACGGCTGGTTTCCACCCTTACGTTGTTAACACCACTACGATCCGGACGAAGTGTTTCGCCTCCTCCTTTATACCGCGTACATCGAGGGACTGGAACAATTTGCCAGCGGCGGTGTTTCAGTCGGATTACAATTTGAGTGTCTTCAAGGCTAGAGTGAATAGGCTCTTAATAAACTAGTGCGCTTTACCATCAACGATTGCGTCACTGCTTACCATCAGGCAGGATTGCGGTCAAGCGCTGGTTTATAATATGTAAAAAAAAAAAGTAAAGTAGCTAATTAGTTAAGGGCCTTTATATGGAAAAGTTGACTCTTCTACATAAAAAAGAAACTGAAATGAATAACATTATTTTAAAAATCTCATTGGCGTTTTTTTCTGTCACAGTAAACAACAACCACAATGCAATACATAGAAGAGTCAAATTACAATACGGATATTTCTTATTTATAACCCGAAATGTTAATATGCATCTAAGATTACCAATACATCTCAAAGTCAATACCCATCCATATCTTTACCTTATCTTGAAACTTTGCCAAACTAACATTATAACCGGAGCGTTTACTTACGAATTCGGTGTCAGGCATCAGTATCCAAGGGAAGTTGGATCTTAGGCAAATATGGGGTGCATCTATAGTGGTCACGTTGCTGGACATTCGATACAGCTCCAAGAACTCTGTTGTGAACTTTGGCTGGCGTTCATTGTTCTCGTCTAAACAATAAAGTAACGTTATGCAGGTGCATGTGAGAAATTATGCTAGTGCTACGAGAAATGACCTACGCAACTTTCTTAGCAGACTTCAAATCCATATTAATTTTAAAATGATGTTTCTTGGCGAGTGCATCGCTTTAAAACATCTGAATCGAATTCGTTAATGATTTTCGTTTTTTAAATCTTAGTTGGAGTCCAAATAAGGTTTTTCGGGTGAAAACAATAGAGAAGCTACCCGGGAAATTGATAAAATATATAATTCTGTTTTCTATGAGATATTTTTATTGATGATTGAAATAGCGACAGGGTATCGTTATTCTTCATTACGAAATGCTAAACTTTACATTAAGCGTTACCTTCCTAAGTGAATAATAAAATAGTATTCCATAGGTAAAAGTACCTACAAACAGACAAACGCATTCAAGCATGGAATTGTATTACAATATTCAAACCTCATTCCTACAAAACTTCGCTACTTGCAGAACAGAAAACTGCGAAATAGAAATACTATTACCTCTATAATACATGTGAGAGTCATCCACAAAAGTGGGATCCTCCTCCTTAACCCCCGCCAACTTATCTTTGAGAACTTTCATGGGTCGGTAACGGGTGCGAATTAGTCTGGAGTCCCCTTTATCGTATTTCTCAATTGCTTCCTTGAGAAATGTTAAAGTGAATTTATTGAGAGGTAAATCGTATGAGAGGTAGTTATGTTATAACTATAGCGAATAGCTTAGGAAATAAACTAAAAGAAATTGGTTAATAAATAAAGAAAGAATTTATTTTCATAATTAAGAAGTTTTTTTTTATTTCTCAGCCATAAAAGCAGTAAGTCGTATGCATAGCTCTGACGACCTATACATATGGTCGAGCTATAGATACAACCTAATGCTTCTAAGGTCGATATTTATGAACGGGTTTTCTTTTAATTTATTGAATAAAATACACTTGATTATGTATGATACACCATAAAGATAAATTGTAGACACAAATATAGAAAATTCGCAGCGTGCGGTCTTAGTAGTAAGTGCGAAATAACTACATATAGAAATAACTTGCAGCCCGTTCGCCATTACCTCCGGATTCGTCTAAAATGGTAATAATTTTGTAACTAAATGTTAAAGTTATAACTACTTTATTATTCTAGAGAAAGTCAGGTGGGCAGAGTTAACAAACTAGTGTGGTTGAAACGGAAACCTACCACTGAAATTCCGAATGAACAATGTGAACTCTTTAAAATGGCGTAGATTTGGAAATAAGTTCGCGTTTCGTTTGTCTATGCTAAAAAAACCTTTTAAATTGGTACATAGAATAGAATAGAATACTCTTTATTATGTACACCATATAGATTACAGAACATAAATATAAAGATTTACAAAGGGTGACACAATAGGCGGTCTTATCGCTAAGAGCGATAGACTTTTACAGACAACCTTTGGATGGAATACTAAGGGGAAGGAGAGAGAAATAGCGTAGGTAGTCTACAGTGTACCAATTTCAAGTAAAAAGACTCATGCAAACAGATACATAAAAAACACATAATATAACCAATACAAACAAGACCCGAACACGCAGAAGCACAGACTACAATTCCATAAGGCAGCAATATGTTTGCCGCATCATTGCCAGTTATAAGGCCAATCCAATCTGTTGGTGATCATCGCAAGGACGGAGTTGGAGCTGCCTCGCATTCTGCGCACTTGGCACTTGACCGTTTGCGCATCGAATAGTATCGATGTCTATATATCGTCGCTGTATATATATCGATAGTAGTCGATGTCCGTCTCCACGAAAATGCCCGATGCGCTGCAGTGGCGGGACACCCTCAATACCGCCCTAAACGCGTCATTAAGCAGGTCGTGGGGTGCGCTGTATGCCACACGAGCATTTTTTTTTTATTATTATAAACTAGTGCTTGACTGCAATGCCGCTGGTAAGCAGTGATGTAATCGCTGATGGTGAAGCGGCGCGCTATAAAAACTGAGTGAATAGGAAGAAAGACGGCAGTAGGGTGAGGTGATGCAATGTTAAACCCAACAACATGACCACCAATGCTGCGCCAGATGGAGATTGATTGGAGACCCTCCACGACCAAACTCTCGACACAACAACATTTGCCGCATCGTGCCCGGCACACATCGCAATACAACTGCTCAGACCCGTCCTCCGTGCGGCTTCACCAGACATCATGCCGGAACACGACGAATCGCTTGGCGGCAAGACTTTATCTGATGGGTTGTACTTCTGCCGGCAGCTGATGTTATGGCCTACTACCTAGAAAACTTTGCCTAAGATGCACGTGTAAAGGGATATACTTACAGTAAACTCTAAAGAGCGTTATTTTTACCTTTCGCAAACAACGTACAAATCTACGCGCTATCATATTTCCTTTGACTGAAAACGCCCTCCGCTCCTTTAATATATAACAGATAGGACTTTAATATTTGTAAGACGGTTGTCCTTTATTCTTTTTTCATGTCGGGGGAGCTATACGTGAATTGTACTTAATAACCAGCGTGTAATGTTCCGGGACACCGGCCTCTTCTACGTCAAAGAAGCATTTTGACATCTATATTGATAGTAAATATTGGAAATACCTCTGTGATATTGACAATGTTGGGGTTTTGACGGGAAAGCTAAGATGAGTGTCACGCGCATTTTTCATTGGACTTTTAAAATTATTTATAGTGTCGTTTACTAAATAAAAGCGCGCGATTTTTGTATTAAAAAGTGCATTCAGTAAATAATTCATAAAGAACATTGAAATATCGCAGCATAGTGGCCACATCATGACTTTGCCTCAAATCTCTCTCATATACGGTTCACGCGGCCGTCTTTTTCAACTGTCATTGGCGATATCCGCCATTATTGTGAAATAAAAATTTCAAAGAATTTCTATAATTTGTTACACGTGTTATTGGCAAAATTGTGTTATCTATTCCACAGAGGCCATTGATCAAGAGTTGAGGTTGAATCTCACCTTGAAAAAAGAAGAAGAATTGACAATGTTATCAATAGAGCAAGCGTTTCAGGTGTATAGTTTCAGAATGCGGTCTTGTAAAGAATTCAAAAAGACTTCTACTTTTATCTTCTACCGTGACCGTTAAAAGATTCGTCTGACAGCTAGTTTCATACCGAAGATCACTATCTACTACTATCTATATTGCTACAGTTGTAGGCTTTTTAGTAGGTATTTTTAATTAGCATAAGGGTGCGTACACATCTGGCGAATGTGCCGCGAATGTGCAGCTCGCGAGATGTTTGCGAGCTTCGTCGTCCGCATGCAGTTCGGGCGTTTCTGATTACTGGAGGCTAAATACAGTAATACCCCGACTTACGCGAATTCGGAGTTACGCGATTTAATTTTCTCGTCTATTCTTTTTTTGTTTGAACGCCGCGCAGTCAAGGACAAGCGGCGGCGTTTGTTTCTGGCTCCCAAAGCATTATTATTCTTTCAGTTTACAATAGGCACATCATGTAGTGCGGAACGGGCGCGTAGGTACATAAGTTACGATTTTGTGTTTTTTGTGCGTTGTAAATTGTACCTCGACTTACGCGAATTCGACTTACGCGGATAGCGCTCAGTCCCCCCATCGCGTAAGTCCGGGGTATTACTGTATCTACGTATTGTCATGAAGTGGACGGAGGAGAAATGTTTACGCTTAATTGAAACATATAAAAGGTTTCCAGTATTGTAGAATCCTAAAGATCAATATTAAATTAGAAAAAATCTAAAAAATGATGCATGGAAAGAAATAGATGCTATAATGGAAAGCAAATGTGAATAATGCATAGCAAACTGTGATGACATATTACCATGATTGTTCTATGAAAATATGGGTGTTCAACAAATGACTGCACGGTTAGTGCATTAGTTAAGCTATTGACTGCTGCATTGCGTGTCGTGGGATCGATTCCCGGGCGGAACAAATATTTGTATGACCTATAACTAGTTGTTCCGGTCTGGCTGAGTGTATGTGCGTTTATACACGCATATGCACACAGGGTACAGGCGAAATTCCTAGGGGTAGTTGGGCAACGTTCTTTTAATAAATAAATAATAATCCTCTTACTTGTCTAGTCCTCGAACTCTGAAGTCTATGCCTTATTTTCTTTCGTATAAGATCATACGCGGAAGGATGCTCAGCAATGAAACGCATGAAATCTGTCCTTCGCAAAACCTGCAAGATCATTTACAGAAACACAGCATAAGAAATAAGTAGTTATTCCTAAGGATTAAAGCCTTATTCCTTTAAAAAGAATGTTTAATACCTACATATTAAACGATTATTATGCACTAGCTGCGCCGCGCGGTTTCACTCGCGTAATTTTCGATGTGTTTTTTTATATGCTCCGCTCATATTGGTCGCAGCGTGATGTTATATAGTGTAAAGTGTCCTTTCTGGATTAATGGGCTATCCAACGCAAAAAGATTTTTTCAAATCGGACCAGTAGTTCCTGAGATTAGCCCGTTCAAACAAACAAACAAACAAAGGGATGTTTCTTGGGTAAAACAAAAATGATTCTATTTAGTCCGTCATTCAGATTATAGAAAAATATTGGATACGTTTATTTTGTTTTATCAAATTAATAAAAATTGACAAATATAAAAACCATCAAAGATCAGGAGTGGTGGCTGGTGACGTCACTGGCCGTTGAAAGTGTAGCGTGCAGTGACGTCACACGAGTTTTCAACGAAGTGTATCGTCTTCATTTTTTGTTTATATGAAAAAAGAAAAAATACGTGTCTAGTATTTTTTGGAAATCTGACCGACGGACTCATTGGTTTTTATAGTCAACTACCCTATTCTGACGACTCCTTACGACTAAAAAAGATCTATAAATGACAGCCGATATCAACGACTTAATGTGCTTTCTGAGGCTCGGAGAGGATTCCGTTTGCAAAGATGGTCACCCATCCTCAAACCAACCGCGGCAAGCGTAGCTTAACCTGATCAATCGACCTGTGCGGCTGTTATTATTTAGCCACGAGCCCCTCATTTACAGCTGTTGATAAATCAAAACATTTATTTCAAATAAACCAGTTACAGGCACTTTTGAATTGTTAGAAAGTCGGTCAGTCAGTAAGATGAAGCTAGTCGCCCGTTCCAAGAAACTCCATGGACACTCTTCTAAATTATCAAGCTATACAAATATATGCATGTTGAAATCAACCGTGTGAGAACGATGCAGAAATATATTGTACGCTGAGAGCGATCATTATGGAAAACACAAAAAAAGAACAACAATTCAGAAATTAAAATACGCCGTGGCAGCTAAGAGATGACCAGTCCCCTCTGACGGCGGCCGTTCACGAACATGACGTATGGATCAGCATCATTCAGGTCAACACACACGCCACCACCAGCGATACATTTGAGTGAGCATGACATATTCTCAACAGCCAGAGCACAATCAAGTCAATGAAAAAGACTAACCCATCAACTTACGGAGCCGAGACGTGGACACTAACGGTCAGACTATTCCATAAGTTTAAAGTCGCTCAGCGAGCTATGGAGCGGGCTATGTTGGGCGTCTCTCTGAAGGACCGTATCAGAAATGAGGTGATCCCACAGAGGACCAGAGTCACCGACATAGCTGAGAGGATTAGTAAATTGAAGTGGCAATGGGCTGGTCACATATGCCGCAGGACCGACAACCGTTGGAGTAAACGAGTCCTCGAGTGGAGACCGCGTCTCGGCAAATGTAGCGTGGTACGCCCTTGGACGAGTTGGAGCGACGACATCAAAAAGGTGGCTGGTAGTGGCTGGCGGAGAACTGCTCAGGATCGAGCTAGTTGGCGTGCCATGAAGGAGGCCTATGTCCACCAGTGGACGAGTAGGGGCTGATGATGATGATGAACCCAACAAATAGATGCTTTACAGCAAGTACATTGTGTACTACTATGACTATACTCTCTTAATGACATGAACTCGGGTAAGCAGTGACAAAACATAATATTCTACATCTTAAAACAACATCGATATTAAAAGTCTCCCAAACTTTCATAAAGAAATATAATAAGTAAGTACAAACTGACCTGTAACTCAACATAAGTAGCCGCTTTCACAGTAACTTTCGCAGGAATCGAGTAAAACAGGCTCAACTCCCCAAGTACCTGAAATAAAATGGCCGCTTGTCTCACCAACTTACTTAAAGAGCACCTTCATTAGTGACCAGAGGATGTACTTGGAAAACAACTTCCAAAGAAGTTCTATATTTCTGACTCAGAGCCCCACACGGTGTGGTAGCGTCTTTATTATCACTGAACTCACTATCTGTACCGAATTAACCTCGGTTATTTATTTATTGTATCATTTTTAATTATGAAAGAGTAATTATGGCAGTAATAAATAATAATAGTATTTTTTTTTATTTAAGTGTTTTATAAGTATTTCAACATGTAATTTGAATATACATACGTATTTATGATAAAAAAAAATAAAGTATATATTTTTCACCACAAACAAAACAGATATATTATTTATACATTGTTTTTGTTTCGTTGCAGTAGTAGTCGTTAACACAAGTACGATTCGGACGAAGCGTTTCTCCTCCTCTTTCATACCGCGTCTTCGAGCAATGCTCGAAGTACCGCGTACATCCAGGGACTGGAACAATTTGCCAGCGACGGTGTTTCCTTCGGACTATAATTTGAGTGTTTTCAAGGCTTAGTGGGCTTAGGAGTGAATAGGCTCTTAATAAACTAGTGCGCTTTACCATCATCGATTGCGTCACTGCTTACCATCAGGCGGGATTGCGGTCAAGCGCTAGTTTATAAATGAAATTTAAAAAAAAAATAGGTTACTTAATAATGATACTTTATATTTATATTATATTTACTACTTATAAGTAAGGACGACAGCAGGTTAAGCTGCCAGAAACTGTCAAATATTCCCAATCAACCTTGAGACTTAATGCTTAAGAGATAAAATTGAAAATCTAATAAAGAAATCTGACAGGTTATAGTAGCTTGATGTGCTGCAGTCTGTGCTTGTAAGACTTCATCATTATCAACCTTTTTATCGTCCACTGCTTGGCACAGGTCTCCTCTCATACAGAGAAGGACTTACTACCACAAAATAGTGAAAGTGTTTCTTACAAGCGAAATCCTCCCCTTTCATAAAAAAGTAAGTAATTTTTCCTTTACCTCTTACAGTAAAAACGTACACTTTTCAATACTCACGGTTCCATCTTTGAAAGCAATCATCGGGCTCTCGTCGTCTTCGTCGGATAGCATTTCGATAACTCCTCTTTTAATGCAAATCATGCCATTCTTAACCACGCCTTGGCTCCAGATATGCTGTCCAGCCAAGTACAGTTCATGTCGCATTAATAGCGAGATTTGACGCATAAAACTCTCCTCTACAAGATGGAGAAATAAGTATAGGAACTAGGTTTGTGAAGTGATTTTACACATTACATATATTCCTACTGTTAAATACCCGTTTTTGGAAGGGCGTGTCAGACTTTTACTGATTAAAACCCACCCGTGTTCTTCCACTTCCCTGTGCACCAGAGGCCACGGTATGCCTTTCGAACAACCCATGGAATTGACAGATTTTTAAATACTCTAAGGACGGGCTGTTCGACATCCATTTGATTTACGCTTGTAAGTCAAAAACGCGCCAACGCGTATCATCAAATCAAAAAAAAACCGCGTTCTTTTTTTCAAATTACAATTACAAAATTTTGAGCAGCCTTTATTAGGTACTTGCGAAAATTACAAAAACGTGATCTTGAAAATTGATGAAATATGACGAGAAAGATCCAAAAATAAATTATTTTTACAATAAGGATGATAAGCAGAAAAAAGATAGGCTGTAAAGGTTCGGCAATATTCATCAATCAATCTCAGCGAAACTACAAACGAGACTTTCTATTATAATATTAGTTTACATAGAACCAATAAAAAGGTCCAGATTTTCAGGAAACCTCCAAGAATATCCTTCAAAGATGTTCCACTTAAAACACAGACAATGGGAGACTAACAAACTTTAATAAAATGTGCACGAAGCAGCTCTTAATTAACGAAAACTTCCTTTCAATACAATATCATTATCCAGAAAGCCCCAAAGTAAACGCCCAGTACGTTTTTAGAAACTTCGTCAGAATTATTTACAAGGGTATTGAATTCGTTAACTTTGCGGCTGCCATTATAAAGTTAGTCTATAGTATAGTATGATCACTAACTTGTGTCTCTAAATAGCAAGGAGTTGTGGAAATTCCCGACATTAATGTCGAAGATTAGTTCCATCTGTAGTGGTAATGGCAGTGTCTGTAGTTGATCCGATCTTAGTATCCCCGCCTTCATCTGCCACAGTTGTAACTTGTAGTTCTTACATTGATGTACCAACCAAGCTGGCGCCTTGTTTAACTTTAGATAATTCATCATGTAATGGTACTGAAATTAAATTAATCTGATTAGTCATGAATTAATTTACCAGCAGTTATTCATAAGGATTAAAAACAGTACAATTTGATAATGAATTCATTCCAGGTTTTGTTAAATAAATTGTGAATGGTAAATTATCAACGGTAATGACATATAAATTTATATTTAACATTTCCGATTGTTGCGTGTTTGAAAAGGCAGGAACGTTGTGCATTTGTGAAGGCATTGTATGAATTTAATTAACAGTTTTCAGAAATGTTGAAATAAACCGCGTGGCCAATGATTATTTCAAAATTCAAAATATGGCTACGTGAAAAAAAATTATAAAGATTTTAATTATTATAAAAAAACAAATACAAATTTACAAAAGGAAACGACACCCGTCTAAATTTAAGAAACTTACCCTATTAACAAAGTTGTATCTCCTAGTGTTTTGGATGACCAGCTCCCAGGCGAGGGTGCCTATGAAGCGATAGCGGAAGAAAACGTAGCCCACCAGCATTAGACATGACGTCAACCACTTTTGGGTATCTCGCTAAAAAAATACGCCAGTTCAGACTACATTATGTGTCTACTTTTACCTATTACCCAGGTACAGGATCAAAAACACCTCGCCTGATTGGCTTAGTGGCAACCAAGCCTTAGAATAGGTACCATTAGTGCTATTCTGTATATATCTCACCATGAAAACTGTGCAGTGATCTTTAAATAAGCTGTCAATATTGTCAATCACATGGGCATAGCCACACTGGGGCAAGCTGAAGCGCTTGCCCCACCCAGGCTCTGATCTATAAGGTGCCTAATTATACAAAAAATTAAAATAAAAACCGGAAGACGGGGCGGGGGAAAAGGTTGACTGCTGCCCTACCCTGACCTCAAGGCCTTGGTCAATCACTAGCATCGGAGAGCTAATTCTACTTTGTTTTTATAATTATAAACTAGTGCTTGACTGCAATCCCGCCTGATGGTAAGCAGTGATGCAATCGTTGATAGTAAAGTGCGCTAGTTTACTAAGAGCCTATTCACTCAAAAAATCTGAGTGAATAGGAAGGAAGACGGCAGTTGAGCGAGGTGATGCAATGTTGGGGTGCGTGGCAGAAAACCTCCCAGAGTGCTCGGTGACTGCTGGTCCTCTTACTTCCTTGAGGACGAGCAGACACTGGGCCGGTGCACCCTGGGTGCGGGCAAAAATCCGGCGAGGGAATTGTTGTCCGCGGCGAATTTCTGTTTGTTTTGTAATTGTGAATTTGTTTGTCGCCGAGATGAGACAGCAACTAGATTATGAACGCTTTAAATTACGATAATTGATCCTCTGGTGTAATTCCAGAATAGAAAAATTATTACAATGACGGGAAGTACAAGGGAGAAGGACTTTAAGGTGCGTATTCCAGAAAGAAACTCAAGCATTGATCTCTGCTTAAACATTACTTAAAACTAGTTTCAACCAATCAAATGGCTTGAAACGAGACTTAAGTAGAGCTTGAGTTTTGAGTGAGGTTCTGTAATACGGACCTAAGTCTCAAATCGCCTACCCGCATTGAGCAAGCGTGGTGATTACGCTCAATCCGTCTCTTTATCAGAGAAGACTGTGCCCATGCCTTTTTTATCGTCCCGTCGTCGTCGGTGAACACATTTTCACCACACATAACGGAAGTGAAACAATAAAAACCGAACATAAAGCTACGCTCATCAATGTACCGTACAGCAGGTCAAGCTACCCGAAACTCTCAAATATTGCTAATCAACCTTGAGCGTTACCTTTTTAGCGACAAGTTGGAAATCTAATAAATAAAATTAACAGTTTGTAGTAGCTTGATGTGCCGTCGTCTGTACCTAAACTTATCTAAGAAAAATATCATACTTACAATGGGAAATGAATCTCCAAATTCCATATTAAAGAAACGACAAGTACAATAATACCAACACGATCTGTAACTGTAAATAAAACAAAATACAATACACAAAACGAGCCAATAGTGTTCTGTATTTTAGCCCACACTATCTATGGCAGAAGGCATGAGTGTACACAAAACAAATAAATAAGAAAATACTTTTATTTATAAATATTATACGTTAAAATTTTTAATAATTTTAACATATAATTATAGGTATGACTAGCTTTCCGCCCTCGGCTTCGCCCGCGTGGAGTTCGGTTATATCGCGCTTTTTAGATTTCCCTCGGGAATATCAGTTTTTTCCGGGATAAAAAGTAGCCTGTATTCTTTCTCAGGGTCTAAAGATTGTTTGTGCCAATTTCATGAAAATCGGTTGAGAGGTTTAAGCGGGAAAGCGTAACAGACAGACAGACAGAGTTACTTTCGCATTTATAATATTAGTATGGATACATTGTTTTTGTTTCGTTACAGTAGTAGTCGTTAACACCAGTACGATTCGGACGAAGCCTCCTCTTTCATACCGCGTCTTGGAGCAATGCTCGAAATACCGCGTACATCGAGGGACTGGAACAATTTGCCAGCGACGGTGTTTCCGTCGGACTATAATTTGAGTGTCTTCAAGGCTAGAGTGAATAGTCCCTTAATAAACTAGTGCCCTTTACCATCATCGATTGCGTCACTGCTTACCATCAGGCGGGATTGCGGTCAAGCGCAATTAGTATGGATTATAATCAGTGTATAATTTACAAACATAATTTATCTATATTGTATCTATTGGACATCTAAATTGTACACACTGGTGGGTGCATTGTGTGTATACACAATTGATTATGTGATTCCGAGAGGAATGTGTACCTCTCTCTGAAATAATGGTAATAGTGGAGAGACGTGCAAAGAGGCTGATTGGTGACCCTGATCTAACTCGAGTCGGTCTCCAAAGCCTAGAGCACAGGCGTAGAGTAGCCAGCCTTTCGGTGTTCTATAGGATGCATTTCGGGGAGTGTGCGATGGAATTGCATGATTTAATTCCCCCATCTCCGTTCCACCAGCGGACGACCCGTCGTACGGCTGGTTTCCACCCTTACGTTGTTAACACCACTACGATCCGGACGAAGCGTTTCGCCTCCTCCTTTATACCGCGTACATTGAGGGACTGGAATAGTTTGCCAGCGGCGGTGTTTCCGTCGGACTACAATTTGAGTGTCTTCAAGGCTAGAGTGAATAGGCTCTTAATAAACTAGTGCCCTTTACCATCAACGACTGCGTCACTGCTTACCATCAGGCAGGATTGCGGTCAAGCGCTAGTTTATAATATAATAAAAAAAAAAATAAAAAAAAAATGTCCTTTTGGTTCTAGGTCATGCAGGTTTTCTCCCGACGTTTTCTTTTTAATGACATATGTTTAACTTCAAATAACCTCAATTTAATACATTTAATAATTTATTTGTATAAGAACCTTTTTTTTTTTTGTTGGGATGGGAAATCATCAAATGACTTCTCCCGCTCTGGGCGGAGCGGAAGGACGTGTCAGACTTTTACTGACTAAAACCCACCCGTGTTACTTCATTTGCCCGTGCGATGGCCAGAGCCACAGTTTCTTGTTTAACCAACCCGCAACCCTGACCTAGGAGGCATCGGTCTTCGTGGACCCCGTCACGAGTGCTGACATCTCTTTGAACACGACGCGCCGTCGACTCGGGCCTGGTCCTTACCGGGCGGCGAGCTACCCACTGCTCACCGCCCACAGGGCCGCGCCTACCGTGGCCGGGAGTTTCCAATCAACATTAAGCCTTCGCTTTAGCGATAAAATGGAAAATGTAATACAGAATATATATACCGATCGAAGTGCAAAGTCTTAGTTTCCACATGTGGTGGGAACCCGATATTGTGCCAGGGTTTTTCCAATTCAAGCGGCCGGTTCAAGGAGTACCACATACAGGTACATGCATGTAGGATCAACGCTGCAGTTATTATTTGTTCGGCGAAAAACAATAATAGACGGGATTCTCGCATCTGCAAATATATAATAGCATTAAATCTCGATAGTTATAACTATAGTTGAGCCAAATTCGATAAAGAATAGAGGTAAACAAACCGTTGCTAGGCAACGAGTAGTTTACGCCTAAAAGACAGATGTTAACAACCTTTGCTTCATAGATGATTTTCATAAAAGTAATAATCCTACTTCCTACTAATCTAAACAGTTTATTTATGTTTAGATATTTATGATTTGCATAGAATACTTAACCGATTTCAATGAAATATGATACACATGTAAGTTAATTTCCTAATAGGTTAAATTTTTGATACATATATATTATAATTAGTCCATACTTGAAAGAATTACAATGCATGTGTTATGTAGTTGATTTGAAAGAAATTAAAATACCCAAAATTGTATTGACAAATCATCAATCATCATCAACAACCTTTTTATCGTCCCACTGCTGGGCACAGGTCTCTTCTCACACAGAGAAGGATTGAGCGTAATCACCATGAGCGTATTGACAAATGCCTCAACTTTATTCATTGGTTGAATTCCACAAAATGTGTTTAAAACCTGGATTTCATCCATCTTTCTTTTTTTGTAGGGCTATCACGTAAAATTAATGTCGACTTTTTAATGGTTTTTCGAAATACCAAGTTATTATGCATGTTATTTTAGTGATTATATTGAAATATGCTGCAATAGGAATTAGATATTATTAAGAAATAGCCAGCATGTAAAAGTCGATAATCATGTAAATAACAGGAAATTGTAAAACGTGAATTATGATAACCCTAAATTGGTTTGTTAACCTCTATTCTTTATGGAGCTAGGCGATGGTATAACTACATATACTCCATTCGTTTTGCTAGTTGCCTAAAGACAATTAAAATGATTACCTGAATCATTGGTGCAAAACCTTTTGTTGCAAATTTTAATAAAAACTACAAACATAAACATCGAAATTTCAAACAATCCTGAACACCTAGGCTTTATAATATTCCACACACTTTTAACGAAGTTAATTCATAATGTAATGAGGAATTTAAAATGATTACGTCAAACTTCACACGATAACTGGCAATGTTACGAGTGAATTTATACCAAATAAAAGAAATTGGCTGAATAATCTTCAACTAATTTCGGCGTCGGTCTTGCGTTTATTGATAATAATTTCTGTTTACTTGTTTGTTTAATTGACTTGTGATTATATTTTCCATCATACTTGCAGGCTTTGGACTGTCGTAACGGTCAAGTGTAGGTAAATATTATTATGTACTGTACTCGTAAATGTAGCCGTAAGTGATAAAATAAAATGTGTTATAATTTACTTGAAACATGTTAATTTTACTTAGAACGTATTGCACCCCTGCACAGAAGGGCGGGGTGCCTATCTCACTGTGCGCACGCGCCTAGTACTATGATCTACCGTGAATTATGTTATGCGCTCGGTAACCACACTGCAACAAATTTTAAATGTATTTGGGAACAAAATAACATGTTTGTATAAAGAAAAAATTATGTTGTAACCTAACTAGTACCTATCATGTCAACATAATTATAATGTGGAAATGTAAAATAAATTTAATTTGTTTATGACGTAATTTAAAAAAAAAGAAAGCCATCTTCTACCATTTAAAAAACAAAAAGAAAATGATGTTACCCTACACTAGGAATTTCTCCTTTATCGTGGGCGCGTTTACAAAAATATAAACTCACATACACAAACAACCAGACCCGGAACAACTACTTGTAGAGAAAAATCATTGAAATTAAAGAAGAAAAGCCATTGCTACTGTTAATGTATTACACAGTTACCTAAAAGTTTTTTTTTTAAATTATAAACTAGCCCTAGACCGTAATCCCGCCTGAAGGTAAGCAGTGACGCAATCGATGATGGTAGAGCGCACTAGTTTGTTAAGAGCCTATTCACTCTAGCCTTGAAGACACTCAAATTGTAGTCCGACGGAAACACCGCCGCTGGCAAATTGTTCCAGTCCCTCGCTGTGCGCGGTATGAAAGAGGAAGCGAAACGCTTCGTCCGAATCGTAGTGGTGTTAACGACGTAATGGTCCGGAGCGAGAGTGCATGGCAGGCCGTCACCTCCTTCTGCGAAGCAGTGATGCTGGCAAAGGAGGAGGCGGAGCGCGTGAGGCAACGGGAATCCCAGCGACCTCACGCCACTAGCCGCCGTAGGAGACGCCCTGGTCGGGAGATAACACTAAACTCCCAGCCACCGCAGGCGCGGGGCTGCGGGCGGTGAGCAGTGGGCGGCTCGCCGCTCGGTAAGGACCAGGCCCGAGTCGACGGCGCGTCGTGTTTCACGCGCGCCTCAAAGAGATGTCAGTACGTCGTAACGGGGTCCACGAAGACCGATGCCTCCTGGGTCAGGGTTGCGGGTTGGTTAAACAAGAAACCGTGGCCCTGGCCGTCGCACAGGCAAGTGAAGAAACACGGGTGAGTTTTAGTCACTAAAAGTCTGACACGCCCTTCCGCTCTGCCTAGAGGCTCTAGGCAGAGCGGAAGGGCGTGTCAAAATCAAATGACTTCGAAATCAAATGACTTCTCCCGCTCTAGGCTAGAGCGGGAGAAGTCATTGATTTCCATAAAAAAAAAAACGGCGGTTTTCCACCGTGTTTTTTTTTTGTCCGACACGACGGTGGAACGGAGATGGGCGAACTAAATCATGCAATTCCTTCGCACGCTCACCAAAATGATATACAATATGTAAAGAAAACCCTGTCCGATCCGTGAAGGTTTTGTTAGGTATCGATAACTGATTCTACAAAGACAGGCTAAACTTTAAAAAAAATCCCCCTAAAAAAATAAATATTATTTCGCAAAAAAAGGTAACTTAATACATGTGCGATAAGCAACCCCTTCCGCGGGCGGCGGGGGGCAGGGCACGTGGCACCTGTGACGTGGCCGCGTCGCTATTCGCTTATAATAATACCGGTGTTGTCACTTTTGTAAAAATTACCAAATTTCGGGGAAATTGAAATTAATTCCCGGGAAAAAAGGATTATTTCA
The DNA here is from genome assembly GCA_017933935.1 of Sesamia nonagrioides. Lineage (NCBI taxonomy): Eukaryota > Metazoa > Arthropoda > Insecta > Lepidoptera > Noctuidae > Sesamia > Sesamia nonagrioides. Next base: position 131,897 of record JADWQK010000137.1, on the reverse strand, counting down.
AAATTCATTAGTATTGTTACTATGATGATTATGTAAAATTTTATATTATATTTGGTCAAGTGTTTACCTAACCTTTATTATCCTTACGGGTCGGACAGGGTTTTCTTTACATATTGTATATAGAATACCGAAAGGCTGGCTACTCTACGCCTGTACTCTATCTAGGCTTTGGAGACCGTTTTGAATTAAATCCGGGTAATTAAATGACTTGTTTTATTATTGAATTCCAATAGTTAAGTGGCAACTAGTCTACATAATAATGTATCTTGACAGACTGTCAATCTAATTTATAACAAAAATAACCAAAATCTACAAGCAAACCGAAATCTGCAGGTAACGCCACTACCTATAGTTGACTTGCAGAGAATGCCTAAGGCCGCCTTTGTACGGATGACAGCAGGTAAAGCTACTCGAAACTGTGAAATTCCCAATCAAACCTTGAGTCTTAATGCTTTAGAGATAAAGTTGAAAATGTAATAAAGAAATCTGACAGATTGTAGTAGCTTGATGTGCTGTCGTCTGTACATTAATTTGTGCGAAAGTATAAATAGTTATTTGTTATACAAGAGTGCAAAGTTGCTTTTTAACCGCGTGTTCAATTTTGATGACCGAGCAAGCGAAGGATTCTAAAATTGAATCACGAGCGCAGCGAGTGATTCAAAATTAGAATCCTGAGCGTTAGCGAGGGAATCAAAAGGACACGAGGTGAAAAATCTTTGCACTCGAGTGCAACACGTAACTTTTCATTCCACCTCAGCGAGGAAATGACTAAATGCAATAAAAAAATGTTTACAATCACAAGATAGGTACACTTTCATTTCAGTTTAGGTATTAATTACTACATTATGACAGGTAAGTATTACAGAATAATCTTATAAAATAATACTAAAGTATAATTAAGAAAATTTTAAAGTAACGTTGCAACAGTTATTTAAATTGAGTGTAATATTTTTGTTTGGTACTGTAATATTGGTGTTAGTCACTTGTGTACCTACTGTTTTTCGGTAAACTGTCTGTCATACTTAATAGTTGTACCGATTCATCGGATTCCCTTGGCGTGAATGTTGGAGAGAGAGGGAGATGGTTAGGTGTTTCACAACGGCTTATTTTTGATGTAGAAGGGCCAGTCCAAGTTTCCGATTGAGACTCTTTCAGTGTAATGGCTCCTACGATGCCTTCACATATTTTAGACTTATTTTGGATGGAATCCTCTATGTATCTCTCTACAACTGCATTGTTCTTCCAGCCTCCGTGGCGCTTAAGGGACAGGAGATCAGCTCCGGAATCTGCCAAAAGTGTGGCTGAAGTTCGTCGGAAACAATGACCCGTGTACAACAGGGGTTCTGGAAGTTCAAGAAATGTTGCTATTTCTCGTGGGATACTGCCAATTTTATTAGTACCCATAGGCTGTCTAACACACTTTCCATTGCGATACTGTAGAAAAAAAACGATTGATTGGAGTGTTAGGCGGCCGTAAGGCTTGATATTTCACAACAATCGTTACGTATTCCTTGCGAATGACAAAGTTGCGGTCTCTTTTTGTCTTTGTATTAGGTAAATTAATTAATAGTAAATCATCTGAATGTTTCTCAATGTTTTTGACATTAAGTTGTTTTAGTTCATTAGTTCGACATGCTCCCTTTATTCCAATAATAAGAACAACCTGCAATGTAAAGAGTATTGTAGTAGATAAATGAATAAAATTTATATGAACGCATAATTATGCCTATCAACATTTACTGAGTATACTATTTAATTGAGATTAATATATGTACTTAAGTAGATACTGAATGTGCAACTGACTTACTGTTGCCGCCAAATATACGGAATTGGGTGCTTCATTAAGAAACTTTTCAATATCAGATACTGTGAAAACCTTCGATTTTTTTGGATGATGACCGGATGAGGCTTTTTTTTTAAATGCTACTAATTTAGGATAGGTATCGATATGTATGTCTTTTTTCATCTTTATTGTTGCTTTTAGCATCGAATACGTACTCCATAGAGTGCTTGCTTTCTTGTTCTCGGATAATTCTATAAAATATGCCAGCAAAACGTTTTCTGAGAAAGTTTTGGCTCCTTTTGCTAGTCGCCACGTGTTGAACATATCGTACTGTTTTAAATACTTCTCGCGTGATTGTTGAGGTAGAAAGCTCATTTGCGCATTATTAACAGTTTCAGTCAATTCTGTTGGCGTCAAACAAACTTCCTCGTCGCTAGAATCACTCATTTTAGTTTTTCACTTGTTTTCAAGTTTCTTTTTTTTAATTTAAGGTTTAACAATGACGTGAAAAAATGCCGCGTAAAGAACCGCGTACAAAGAAAATTGAAAAAAGAACACCAAGAAGGTTCCGAGTCTGAGTTTTTAACAAATTAAAAAAAAGTTGTATGATATATTCGGCACTTCGAGCAACACAGGGAAGGGAGTAGCCTTACCGTCTGTTCTCCGTACAAATTTTTCTGGCATATTTTGCGGGGGGAGTCAAGCACACAAGTGCAATTACTACTACATCTGCACACATAAAGACGCTTGTCATGACGACACACAAACATGGAAAATAAAACAACACATCAACAAAATCTGCACACCACCATCTGTTTCTTTGTACAGATGAGACACTACCTACACATTGACACTTTTTTAATGGCCGATTTTATTGCTTTTTTAGTGTAGTGCCAAATGTCGATACAGCAATATCGATACATTACTAAATGAGGCGCAAGGAATAAAAGGTAAGGAACTGAAACATTAGACTAGTATTAAATTTCTTTATTAGGGAGACGAACGATAGAGTTAGTGGCTAATAACAGATTAAAACAGGATTTATTTACAGTCAATTACGGTACAACACCAATTACATGGTTAACATTTACATATTTTAAAAAGTTTAAAAATAATATTAATCAGATAACCGGAAATGAGTGGCGCAAATTACATTTGTCCTCTTGGGATCCCAGGTTTGCTTATTATTGCAAAAAAGTTTCCACACATTCAGGATTCAGGATCTTTAGGAAAGCTGTAACATAAATAGTTTTGACTAGAAATTACATCATGAAAATTAAAATATTATCGCAATATCCATCAAAGATATCGGTAACCGTTTGATCGGAGGCACAGATTTTGAAGCAGTTTAGCCTACACTTTTAATTCTTATAATTTCCAATACAGGGCTTCTGTCAAATACATATATTTTATTTTATTAATCCAATTATAATCCTAGGTTATACTTTACAACGCCACTTTGATCTTGTAACATGATACACAATAATAATAAAATATCTCATATAAAAACCTGATAACATTTTGTTAAACCGCATGTATCGCATTAAAATTATCGACACATTATTATGTGTATGAGGTAACATCACTACGTTGTCTATTGGCAGCGAGAAATCGGATTTGTTGCTCAACTGATCCGAAATTTGTACCGAGAGAGCTAGAGCGTCCGGACTTGATGTTGATAAACAAATCCGACGATTACGATTGCACAAAATATCAGATTTTGGTGTTAAATGATAATGAGTCACAATAATATGTAAAGATTTACTTACATATGAAACGTAACACCATCTTTTTGTAAATTTGAAGTAGCAGACCTCTTTTTACAGCAGAAAACAGAGCAATTCGGTATTTTGATGACAGCAGCGTTCACTCGCGCGACTCGACTCGGTCTAGTTTGAAGTCAAAGCGCAACTAGTTTTGTTACTTGTGGTAGCTTACTTGGGCTTGTACTTCGACAGAGGGGAAACGCTGCGTATGCCCACTCCCTTCCCTGTGTTGCTCGAAGATTCGGCACCATAGAGGTAACAGTAAATAGGTTTAATGTTTTTTTTTTTTTAATTTGCAAACTTAGTGCACACGATGTTCTAAATTCAATTTACTTTATCCTCTAGAGAATAAAAACGGCTTTTCCAGTCAGATATTGAAGATTAAAAATACTCTTTCCGAGATGGTGGGATGAAATAAATATTTTTATTCTAAAAACTTACTTGTTCGTTTATTTGTTGGAAGAAGATGAACAACCTGTAAATTCGTCCAACTTCTAACCACCTGCCAACTAGCACTAATCCCATAATGTCTGGACTATCGATAACTGTAAACAGAACGACATTAAATATAGGGTCAGACTCAGCGCTGAGAATATTGACTGTGGCGGATTTACAAATTTTAAAGGCTGTAAGGTTTTTGCCACGCTTTTCCCGTTATAATTGCTAGGCCCTAGATATTTTTTTACAAAAAAAATGCAGTCTGATCTCTAAAACAGAAAACCATAATCCATACTAATATTATAAATGCGAAAGTATCTCTGTCTGTCTGTCTGTCTGTCTGTTAGTCCGGCTTTCACGCCAGAACAACTGAACCGATTTTGATGAAATTTGGCACAGACAATCTTTAGACCCTGAGAAAGGACATAGACAGTAGGATACCTTTTATCCCGGAAAAAATTGATGTTCCCGAGGGAAATCTAAAAAGCGCGATACAACCGAACTCCACGCGGGCGAAACCGCGGGCGGAAAGCTAGTGTAGAAATGTTTTTGATTAATATGGAACATTATTTATTCATCATCATCTCAGCGTTTATCCCAGCCGCATCCGAAGCTTTTTCAGCTTTGGAGTCTGAGGTCCGCTTTTACCAGTCTAACTGCTGATATGGCTAAACTTCGGCATTTTCCGTGAAGCGACTGCCGTCTGACCTCCACAACCCGAAGGCGACATCGAAGCATTGCAGCTGACCAATTGTTGGACTTTTTGAGGGCTCCAACAACCCTTTAACCACTGCCACTAGATGTTCGTATGGCAACCGGGACCAACGGCTTAACGTGCTCTCCGAGGCACGACCAGACCAATGCAAATGTTCATATTCATGCATACAAATATTTGCACTGTGCGGGGATCGAACCCGCGCCACTTTGCGCAGCGGCCGCATCCGCTACTGCTACGCCACGGAGGCTGTCAATTACCTTTACCGGAACATTATTTATTGTTTATGCGAAATCCGAAAGTAAAGAATATTTGAACAATTTATAAGAAACTTACAAAGAAAAGACAGGGGCAAAAGTGAAATTATGTCGTAAATTAGAAATAGTGTGTTCCTCCGATAAACTCGAACATTTAATCGCACCAATGGCCAGTACGCGTGCAGTAAATGCACTATCACATCAAAAAGATAGCATATTTCGAATAGAATTAAAGACAAGTCTAGAATTAGCACATGCTGGTTTTCCATATAGTATGCGATGAGCAACTGCAGCAAAAACTTGTACACAACCGTGATAAGAATGAAGCCCTGAAACAAGTAAATATTAAGTAAAACAATCACTAAGTTAGGCTAAGTAGACATAGAAAGTGCTTTTGAATAAATTGGCGAAACTTAATATAGGTACAACATAATTTTTTTGTTTAAGCGAAACCCGCAACACGTGTCCAGTATTTTTAAATAAAGAATCAATGTACAAAATTTCAAAAAGATATCATGAAAAACCACAAAGTTATGAGCTTGTTATCCTACTTGGTTGTCCCAACAAAAATATGGTCCACGCTCCGTTTGGACGGGCGAGCCGGGGGTATTGACCTGTGGAGTCAGCTGAGCGCGGACATGCGCACGCGTAGGTGCGTAGAGCACTCAGTAACCACACCGCAACAACTTCTCGACGTCCTCCGTGGCGCAGCGGTCAACACGCCTGCCTGCGACGTGGAGGCCCCGGGTTCGATCCCCGGCCAGGTCATGATGGAAAACGATATTTTCCTGATTGGCCTTGGTCTTGGATGTTTGTCTATATATGTATGTATCGATTATAAATATGGTATCATTGAGTTAGTATCCCATAACACAAGTCTCGAACTTAGGTACTTTGGGGCTAGCTCAATCTGTGTGATTTGTCCGTATAAAACGTGTAACATAAAAGGTATATACATAACAAAGGCATGGCATCTTTACATGATGTCAAACGATATTGGAAGGGTTTTTTAATCCTATCTCTTTATGTTAGGAAGTTACGAGGAAAAACACCGCCTGTGATAGGCTACTATCATACTAGTCGCACAGAGATATTGAAGACATTTATCGGATTTTGGCAAGTAACGTGACGGGTAACAAGTAGTTATAAACGTATGTAGTGTGCTGCCACGTTTGTTATGATTTGGTTTTAAGAAACACACGAAACCGAAAATTTGGTACCAATTTTTTGAGTATTTTATTTTGAGTTGAAACCCTTCCGATATCGTTTGATATCATCTAAAGATGCAATGCCCTTGGTATGTATATACCCTTTTCGTTACACGTTGTATATTTATTTATTCTAAATGTATTTGTGAAAAAATATAACATGGTGTAAAATGATTGGAATCGATTCAGTTGCTTATTCTGAACAAACTGTATTCAGGTTTCGCATAAATAAAAAATAACGTTGTATATATCGGTTTATAATAATAGAAAATTATATAAGAAAAAAAAAACTGGCAACTATGAGCCAGACTCGTACACGAAGGGTTCCGTTCGGTTATCTTGTGTACCTAACACAAGATAAAAAATGCGAGTCGGACTCGCACACCGAGGGTTCCGCCGTACAAACGTAGCGGTTTACAATTTATGACGTACTAGCTTTCCGCCAGCGGCTTCGCCCGCGTGGAGTTCGGTTATATCGCGCTGTTTAAATTCCCCTCGGGAACATCAAATTTTTCCGGGATAAAAGGTAGCCTATGTTCTTTCTCAGGGTCTAAAGATTGTCTGTGCCAAACTTCATCAAAATCGGTTGAGAGGTTTAGGCGGGAAAGCGTAACAGACAGACAGAGTTATTTTCGCATTTATAATACTAGCATTGATTTAGAATTTTTCACAGTTTAGAGGCAATTCGATTTAAGAAGTGTTTGATATGAATTTCAACTTTAATATCTCTACGCGTTCATGTGAAAAAGGGTAGGTAGTAAGTTTATAATTATTAAAAAAATATTTCATGTCATGTAAGCAAAAATAATATTTTAATATTTTATGTAACTTCAAATTTATCATTTTCACAATTTTTCCTTTATCTGTCTGTACTATAATATAACGTTGCTTCGTGCCGAATTTCAAGATTTTGAGTTCACGGGAAGTACCTTGTAGGCAAAGAGATTTAAGATATATAGAGAGGGCATGTGTCAAAATGGCATAGAAAAACTGTGATCCCATGGCTCAGTTCCGCCATCTAGTACAATATAGCAAAATTAGATCGACAATTGGAGACATCAAATAGTAAAAATGAAATAAGTTTATATAAAATATATTCAGCTATTGCCCGGTAGGTGGCCAGTGTGGTCTATGTTGCCAGATCCGATTTAATACCCTAGTATAGTTCAAATCGGGTAAATAAATATTGAAAAGTAAATAAATTAAGTGAAACTTGTCTTGTACAAACAAAAACTGTTTTAGAATTTTATTCGCTACTATTCATTTACCGTGACACTGTCTATTGGCATTTTAGATGTTTTATGCTTACGAATTATTTTAACGCTCAGTTTATTGCGATTTTTGAGTGTAATAGACCTTTTAGGCCAGAAAGCGCATTTTCTTTTGCAATTTTCGTTTGCATTTCGTTTTTAGCAAAATTATTCTTTTTACACGTTTGTTTGCAAATATTTTTAAATGGCAATGCAAAAAACTGTGGTAGGGTTTGTATCATTTCGATATAAAGTTAAGTATCGATAATATTCAAAGAAGTTACTACGACGATGTTTTGTCACATTAGGATAGCTTGAAACAAAAAATTAGGAAGCTGAATAATTATGGGTAATTTTAAGTTTACAAGTTTCTTATTTATATAATTCTTGTAATATAATAGGCGTTAAAGTTTAAAATTGCCGATTAGTACTGAAAATCTAAATAATTGCTTATTTTTTAATTTTTAAATAATTCATTTATAATCAAAATATAGGAAGGTCGTTTATGCCTTTGTGATAGAACTCTGAGGATCTAGACTGCACAAACTGTGTGAAAGCAGAACTGCCTCCTGGGAAGAAAACTTCTTGTCACGTAGATAATTGTCCAAATCACGACAAAAATGGTAGTCTGCTGAAGGAAGACCTTTACCAGATACGTACGCTATTATCTTTAAAAACGGCAAAAAAATCACGGTTATTGTATGGGAGCCCGCCTTCAGTATTTATTTTATTTTAATTATTTATTTGTAATTTGAATATATAACCAAATATTCTGTGAACATTTTAAGCGTCTATCTGTTTCCGTTATTAATATGGAGCAAAAAACGGCAAAAATTCACGTTTGTTGTATGGGAGCCCCCTTAAATATTTTATTATTTTTATTCTTAGTACTTGTTGTTATAGCGGCAACAGAAATACTAACATAATCTCTGGAAATTACAACTGTCTCGCTATTACGGTTTATGAGATACAGCCTGGTGACAGACGGACAGACGAACAGAGAAGTCTCATGAAAAGGGTTCGTTTTACCTTTTAGGTACGGAATCCTCAAAATCACAAAGTAGCTCGCAATCATTGTACTACATATACGTACCTACATATTTTATGAATATATTTCATTATAAATAAGTTATGTAATCTATGTACTTATCCACTTAACCGTAAATTTTATTCCAATTTTACGGTTAAGTAGAAAAGTACTGAAATTAATAACTTACTATTTCATTTCTAATACAAGGTACCGATTCTTTTTTTTTTTTTTTAAATTTGATCGACAAGTCTTTCCAAAGTAGATAACTTCTCTTTTAAAATGCATTGAGCATAATTTCGACGAATGAGACGGAAGCCAATTTTCTTCTCTACGGTCTATCTGGACAAATCGTATCCACTTTTTCCCTACAACATTATTTTTATTCGGAAACCAAAAATAACAAAAACCTAGATAAATGAATAGTAATTGTTCATTCAATTAGGTTTATTAATATGATATGATATAATATGATATTAATATATAGTAATATTTTAAGTTTATTTAGCTATATTTTAAATGTCAATAAAATACAACAAAATGTATTCATCTTAATAAGTATTACCGATAACTAAATCGATAAACAACATTACTACATCTCTACAAGAAAATAGTAAAACTACTCAACAATAGAGGGCGCTTATTACAATAATGGAAAATTTTCTAGAACTATTTAAGATTTTTTTTGTAAATTTGAATTGCAGACGAAATATAAATAATTCATAGAAAAACATTCCGAAGTTAGGTCCAGTCGTTTTACTATAACGAGATGTACAGTAACACAAAGCGCAACATGGCATATTTCCTTAGAAAATGTTTATTCTTGGTGGACACAAATTACGTCCTGACGCGCAGACTAGACTGAGCGCCTTTTAACCAAGTCGATAAAAGTATTGGCTTACGATTTAGTTCGTGATGTCCTATCTATTGTAAATATAATTTTAATGTCTTTGCTTGTACGTTTTGATTCCCTAGCGTGTGACGGAAATTCGTCTAAGGTGTCGGTATAAACTGCTGTATCTTTTGATCGCTTTAACGTAGAAGTTTGATTTTTTCACTGCTTAAAGGGACAATAGACCTAAGTATTTGGTATAAATTTCAATTTGATACCTTTATTAGTTCGTGAGAAATAAGGTAGTAAGTTTCGTTTTATTAAAATATGTTTATTATATTATATAACTAAAAAAATTTGATTTTCGCAATTTTTCCTATATTTGCATTTTATGACAATCCTTCATGCCAAATTTTAAGATTCTGAGTTTACGGGAAGTATCCTGTAGGTTTTGATTCCTTTGCGAGTGTCGAAAATTTGTTGAAAATATCGACATATCGGCTGTATCTTTTAATTGGCTTGGCTTAGAAGTTTGATATTTTCACAGCTTAAAGGGACAATAGACCTAGGTCTTTGGTATAAATTTCAATTTGATAACTTTATTCGTTCGTGAGAAATAAGGTAGTAAGTTCCATTTTATTAAAATATGTTTATTATATTATATAACTAAAAAAATGAGATTTTCGCAATTTTTCCTATATTTGCATTATATGACAATCCTTCATGCCAAATTTCAAGATTCTGAGTTTACGGAAAGTATCCTGTAGGTTTTGATTCCTTTGCGAGTGTCGAAAATTTGTTGAAAATATCGACATATCGGCTGTATCTTTTGATTGGCTTGGCTTAGAAGTTTGATATTTTCACAGCTTAAAGGGACAATAGACCTAGGTATTTGGTATAAATTTCAATTTGATAACTTTATTCGTTCGTGAGAAATAAGGTAGTAACTTCCATTTTATTAAAATATGTTTATTATATTATACAACTAAAAAAATGTGGTTTTCGCAATTTTTCCTATATTTGCATTATATGACAATGCTTCATGCCAATTTTCAAGATTCTGAGTTTACGGGAAGTATCCTGTAGGTTTTGATTCCTTTGCGAGTGTCGAAAATTTGTTGAAAATATCGACATAATCGGCTGTATCTTTTGATTGGCTTGGCTTAGAAGTTTGATATTTTCACAGCTTAAAGGGACAATAGACCCGAGTATTTCATGTAAATTTCAGCTTGATACGTTCACGCGTTCTTGAGATAAAGGGTCTTGACAGACAGACAGACAGACAGACGGACAACAAAGTGCACATCCGAACACGCAAAACTTGGAGTACAGTATCCCAAGAAGAATATGGTTGATCTAGTTACGAATCAACTACCGGAGTTGAGTGCGAAAATAAATTATGATAAGGAAGATTCTACTTGGCAAACTGTCGCTAAGAAAAAGAAACAAAAGTACAGGTATTTGGGCGAAAGAGGAAAAGCTGAGGCACCAATATCGACCTTTAAAGCTGCAAATACCAAAATACCTATTTTTATAACAAATGTGCATATTGATACATTGGAATCCGATATCGTTGATCATATAAAAAAGCAAACACAAGAGAGGGTATTCTTGGAAAAAATCAACACAAAAAAGAAATTGGACCACAAAGCATACAAGTTCTATGTGTCTGAGTCTAAACTGGATAAGTTTCTGGACGTAACAACATGGCCGGAGGGCATTATCTTTAGGCGCTTCGTGCACTATAAATATCGAAAAGCGGACGGAGGGTCCGCTGCAATCGGCTCAGTGTCCTCGAACAATGGATAGTACCTCTTACAAGTTTGCTAGTTATAACTGTAAGAACGTTAAGAGTTCCGTCGACGATGTTCGACGTTTGTGTGACGAGTGTGTATTGATAGCACTACAGGAAACTTGGCTGCTACCAGATGAGTTGGCGTATATAAATTGCATAGATAGCAGATTTGGTTCCATCGGGACTACTGCTGTTGACACTACGGCGGGCCTGCTGCGCGGTAGGCCGCATGGCGGAACAGCGCTGCTGTGGAATTTGAGTGTGTTTCCTAGTGTTACAGTGTTAGACTGTGATAATCCGCGTGTATGTGCTATTCGTATTAACGCGGCCGATGGTCCATTGATAGTAGTGTGTGTCTATATGCCGACAAATAAATTAGACAATCTGCCTATGTTTACTGACTGTATGGGAACTGTAAGTGCTATTAGTAACGATTATGTAAACGAACCTATTGTTGTTTTGGGGGATTTTAATGCTCATCCTGGAGAATTATTTTTTAATGAGTTGAATATTTTATGTGATGAATTTAAATGGGTAATTATGGATGTAGTTAGGTTAGGATTGCTTTCGGACACATTTACATATGTGGATCAGGCCTGCGGGTCAAAGCGCTGGCTTGATCATTGTGTTATGTCGCAATCGGCTGCGATTGCTCTGTGCAATGTGTACGTTAATTATGATGTGCTGTGGTCGGATCATTTTCCAGTGATATGTGAATTTAAACTGGGTTGTTTGACACCTCTTAGAATTGGGTCAACTGTAACCTATAATGGGGTCAATTGGGGCGAAAAAAATGCAGATGATATCTTAAAATATCGTACTGCATGTCATAAACGTCTCAGACTTATTGATTTTCCTACTGAACTTCAATTGTGTAGTGATTTGTTTTGTGCTGACCCAACACACAGCTCAGTTATTGACAAAATGTACTTCGACATCGTGCGTGCATTATCGCAGGCATCGTTGGAGGGGCGGGGGGGCAAGCGTATGCAGAGTAAACGTCCACCTAAAATCATTGTTGGTTGGAACAAATCTGTGAGCGACAGTCATGGGGCGGCCAGGGCGAGTTTTCGGGAATGGCGACTATGTGGTAGCCCTACCTCTGGTGCGGTGTTTGCTCAAATGTGTTTGACCAGAAAAATATTTAAATCGCGTTTAAAACGGTGTCAGAATAACGAAGTTCAGTTAAAAATGGATGTTCTGGCAGCTAAGCATAGCTCGAAGGATTTCAAAGGGTTCTGGAAAAGTACTAACTCGTCCAGAATACGGCCTGGTCTTCCTGTGACTGTTGACGGGACGAGTGATTTGAAGGGTATAGCCAACACATTTAAAAATAGTTTTATTGTAAGGTCACCTTTGGGATCATCCTCGTCACCGGAGGGGGTGGGGGGTGTGAGTGGGAAATATGTTGATACTAAAATCTCAGCTAGGGATGTGTCAATGGTGGTAAAATTGATTTCCAATGGGAAGTCTCCTGGTCATGACGGATTGGGAGTGGAGCATATACGGCATGCTGGACCTCATATATTCAGGGTGTTGGCTATGTTCTACAACTTTTGTATTTCGCACTCATACTTGCCTGCTGACATGTTGAAAACTATTGTACTGCCTGTGGTAAAAAACAAAGCAGGGGACTTGTCAGATGTATCTAACTACAGACCGATTTCCCTAGCTACCATAGTTGCAAAAGTGTTTGACGGCATTCTTAATACACAATTAAATAAATACATTAAGTTACACGACAACCAATTTGGGTTTCGTCCTGGTCTGTCTACAGAAGCCGCGATATTGTGTTTTAAGAGTGCTGTCAGATACTATACCCAAAGAAAAACATCTGTGTACGCTTGCTTCCTTGACCTGTCCAAAGCTTTTGACCTGGTCTCATATAATATCTTGTGGGAGAAGATGAGGTCATCTCAGTTACCGTGGGAGTTAATTAACATTTTTAAGTATTGGTACGGTAACCAGGTAAACAATGTAAAGTGGGCGGGCACGTTGTCGGACCCTTATAGGTTGGAATGTGGTGTGAGGCAGGGGGGGTTGAGCTCTCCTTCCATTTTCAACCTGTATGTGAATGGATTGATTGAGACGCTCAGTGAGCAGCATATCGGTTGTCACATTGACGGCGTCTGTTTTAATAACATCAGCTACGCGGACGATATGGTGCTGCTGAGCGCCTCTGTCTGTGGACTTAGAAAGCTGTTGAGTGTGTGTGAGGAATATGCAGCCGATAACGGACTGCTATATAATGTGAAGAAAAGTAAGTGCATGGTGTTTCGGGGTGGGCCTAGGAAAGTTTTGGAAATGCCGCCGATAAAGTTGATTGGCTCTCCCTTGGAAAGAGTGGAGATTTTTAAATATTTGGGGCATTTCGTGACTTCTACCTTGAGAGATGATGCAGACATTGAGCGGGAGCGGAGGGCGCTGTCGGTCAGAGGGAACATGGTTATCCGCAGGTTTGCTCGGTGCTCTATAGATGTAAAAATAACGCTTTTTAGAGCCTACTGCACTACACTATACACGTGCAGCTTGTGGACTGACTATACGCAACGGTCTTACAGCGCCCTTCGTGTTCAGTTCAACAACGCGTTCAGGATGTTGTTGGCGCTCCCCCGCTATTGCAGTGCGTCGGCTATGTTTGCGGAAGCGCGCGTGGATTGCTTCCACGCCACTATGCGCAAGAGGAGTGCCTCGCTGGTGCGGCGAGTGCGGGGGAGCGCAAACAGCTTGTTGGCCGCGCTTGCGGTAAGATTTGATTGTGCCATCATCTCCCACTGTTGTAAGCGGCATGTGGTTGGCTGATGTGACTCAATTGTTATGGTAATTATGTCTTTTTATTGTTTTATTTAATAATGTTTTGATTTTATATTGTAATATTTTGTTTTTTTAATGTATTGAAATTTTTTAATTGAATGTTGTATGGGTAATGTGACTGTGTGTATTAATTGTTTATGAGTCAGTGTTACTTGAAATAAATGATTATTATTATAAGGGTTCCGTTTTTTCCTTTTGAGGTACGGAACCCTAAAAAGAAACGAACCGAAAAAACACGTTTCTTTTATGCAGTCATCATCATCATCACAGCGTTAATCCCAGTCGCGTCCGAAGCCTTTTCAGCTTTGGAGTCTGGGGTCCGCTTTACCAGTCCAACTGCTGATATGGCTAAACTTCGACATTTTCTGTGAAGCGACTGCCGTCTGACCTCCACAACCCGAAGGCGAGATCGAAGTATTGCAGTTAGACCAATTGTTGGACTTTTGAGGGCTCCAACAAACTGTAACGACTGCCACTAGATGTTCGTATGGCAACCGGGGCCAACGGCTTAACGTGCTTTCCGAGGCACGACCAGACCAGTGCAAATATTCATATTCATGCATACAAATATTTGCACTGTGCGGGGATCGAACCCGCGCCTCCTTGCGCAAAGGCCGCGTTCGCTACCGCTACGCCACGGAGGCTGTCGTCTCGTTTCTTTTATGCAGTATTTTCATAAAAGTTATTTTATTCTTATTACATTTGTTATTATAGCGGCAATAGAAAGGCACACTAACTACAGCTTCAAACATATTTATAGGAAATACATTACATATTAATAGTGCAACTGTGCAAGTCACTCTGAAACCAATTTAACTTCCATTAAAATAAAGTTGACATTTGCTTAACATTAAAATAACGGCAAATTCAAACAAATAAGATATAAATATACTGTGAGTGAAGAAATGAAATGAAATCGTTTATTAAGCAAGTAGGATCACTGATCACCTTTACACGTCATAATATGTTTTTTTTTTTTTTTAACTAGATGTAGCCGGCCTTTCCTAACTGACTATCTCTGAGAAGAAATAGCCGAAACAAACTCAGGGATCATAGTCTTTTTTCAAGTCCAGACACTAAAAATGAAAATGTTTATAATAATTTACCTTATAATTACGCATATTGCTTAATAACAATGCTTAACAGAGGGAGCAGTTCAGTCCCAAACTTTTTTGTCTTCTAAATAATCTGTGATTTTATAATACCCCTTTTTGCAAAGTTTGGCCTTTATGTTGTTTTTAAATCGTTTAATGGGTAAGTTTCGAATGTCCATGGGAAGCTTGTTGTAAAAGTGTATACATTAACCCATGAACGAGTTGCCTACTCTGTGGAGACGAGTGTGAAGATTACCCTCCACATATACAAGAACTTCTCTCTCCCTCTTTCTCTCTCTCTTTACAATATTAGTTTATATATTCATATTTATGTACCTTTCTAGCAAATTATAGGTGCGATACGGGGACGTTGAACTTGTAATCAGCGATCTACCCTCGATTTTAAGAAATCGTAGGAAATCGTAACCATGACCAATATTTCGATAGTTTAAAAAGATCTTATAAGTAAAGCTACCAGCCACGAGTCTTTGGACTCATCAGGCAATGGACAAAATCGTCAACATTGTTTAGACTTGTATGTGAAATAAACTATTTTTATTTCTATCTATTACATTCAATGTCCTCTCCCTCACTGAGAGGAGGCTTGTATCCCGACAGTGGGAAACATTATAAGCTGATTATGTTTTTTTTTTTAATAATTATAAACTAGTGCTTGACTGCAATCCCGCCTGATGGTAAGCAGTGATGCAATCGTTGATGGTAAAGCGCAATAGTTTATTAAGCCTATGCACTTAAAAAACTTAGGAATAGAAAGGATGACGGCAGTTGAGCGAGGTGATGCAATGTTAAACCCAAGACCAACACGACCAAACGATGCTGCGCTAGAGGGAGATTGATCTGGAGACTCTCCACGACCAAACTCCCGACACAACAACATTTGGCGCATCGTACCCGCCACATAACGCAACACAACTGATCAGACCCGTCCTCCGTACGTACGTATGTATGTATGTACATTAAATATGCACGATGTGGTTAACGACAGCCTCCGTGGCGTAGCGGCAGCGGACGCAGCCGCTACGTAAGGTGGCGCGGGTTCGATCCCCGCACAGTGCAAATATTTGTATGCATGAATATGAATATTTGCACTGGTCTGGTCGTGCCTCGGAAAGCACATTAAGCCGTTGGTCCCGGTTGCCATACGAACATCTAGTGGCAATCGTTACGGGTTGTTGGAGCCCTCAAAAGTCCAACAATTGGTCTAACTGCAATGCTTCGATGTCGCCTTCGGGTTGTGGAGGTCAGACGGCAGTCGCTTCACGGAAAATGTCGAAGTTTAGCCATATCAGCAGTTGGACTGGTAAAGTGGACCCCAGACTCCAAAGCTGACAAGGCTTCGGATGCGACTGGGATTAACGCTGGGATGATGATGATGATGATGATGATGATGTGGTTAACCTTGTAAATCATTTGTTTAGTGATATACCCACGATACTGGCCCCGATTCCCTTGTTCGCAAACTAAATTAAATTTAAGTTCAGTGCGTCTTTTTCTTTCATTACATTAAGAAAAGGACAGAAGATAAAATATATGTCAGTTTAAACTTGTCAAATTAGTACGCTCCTGACGTAAACTGGCGTATTTTTAGTCGCCATGTTTATAATCGCGTCTAAACTGTCTATGGAGTATCTTAATTTGACAGGATTAAACGTAAATGTTATCTTCTATCATTTTCTTAACGAAATGGAAAAAAAAGATGCAGTTAACTTTTTTTTTTACGTATTATAAACTACCGCTTGACCGCAATCCTGCCTGATGGTAAGCAGTGACGCAATCGTTGATGGTAAAGCGCACTAGTTTATTAAGAGCCTATTCACTCTAGCCTTGAAGACACTCAAATTGTAGTCCGACGGAAACACCGCCGCTGGCAAATTGGTTAAAATTAGTTTAGTTTGTGAACAAGAGAATTGGCGCCATTGTCCTTTTACCAATACCTGAAAACATGGATTCCAAGCGCTCATCAAAACAGCGGTTGTAATTTTTTTCATGCGGCCCTCCCACAGTTTGGCCCCATAGGCTTTGTCCTTCTTTATTTTTATCGGTGAGTAGTGTTCGGTTCCATCAGTTGTCGGGTCTATGGTTATTGGCCTGAAATATCATTTAAAGCTGTCATTTACCTGTAGGGTATTAAAAAAATATCACATCAAAAATAGAGCATATTTCGAATATTAACTTTGATCGTAAAAACAGTTTAAAATTATTTCTATTTTAAAACTAGCTGCTCGAGAATTCGTTCATGTGCTTGTCGAAAAAGGAATTAGAGTTCATTGGTTGTATTTTTATTTTTTACGGAACCCTAATTCTTTTTCAAAAATAAACTTAGATTAGCCGGAACAAGCGGACAGACATTATTTTTTTAGTTTTTGTAAGCTCAATACTTTTATTAGGTTAAAAGCTGTTATTTAAATATTACAAATAAACGCTTCACTTTCATTTATTTATATTACATGTCCTTCCTTCTCTGTATAAGAGGAGACCTATGCCCAGCAGTGGGACGATAAAAAGGCTGATAAGAGGGGCTTAGCAAGTATAGATCGGCCGTAAATGTGCGCGGTAGCACCAACAGTAGGTAGTCTATCTGCGTTCGCGGATCGCTGGGATTCCCCGATGCTGCGACGCGTGTCTTATAGTTGTGTTTGTAACCCACTAACACTAGAAATTAAATAAAACTGTTACTAACCTTATGGATTCCTGTTTTCTATTCAATTCTATTGCATTTTACAGAAAATTATTAATATGTGCCACTATGCCTATGTAAGCCAATGCTGGCCGTGTATGATATGGCAACATTATCATAGAGGATGACATTGTTCATGGGGACGCGCACAAATAAATCATCAAGATGTCGGATCTGTTCTTTAATTTAAAACTTATAATATATTCCTGATTCCAAATCTCATACATGGTGTCAGGTGTAAAACAAAACAATAAATCAGAAAAGATGGAGGGAATTAAGCCCCCAAGTGGACTAACACTTACTGGGGAAGCCGCCAATTTGGACAAGTTTGTACAAGCATTTTACATTTATTTAGAGGCGACTAACTTAAAATCCGCTTCAGAAGAAAGAAAAGTTGCACTGTTTCTAAACACAGCAGGCGAGGAAGCGCTGGAAGTATATAATAATTTTAATAAAAAGTATGAAAATGTTGAAAAACTGGTAGCAGATTTTAAAGCTTACTCGCAACCAAGGCAAGGGACCCTTATAAATACATACCAATTTCTCAAGATAAAACAAGAAGAAGATGAGCCGGTTGAGCATTTTATAACGAGAATCAAGAAATTAGGGAAAAAATGTCAATTTGGTGGGCTAGAAGACAGGCTGGAAACTATGATACTAATTGTTGGCATAAAAGACAATAACTTAAAAGAAAGTATGTTAAGAATAGAAGGCATAAAGTTAGAGGAAGCAGTGAAAATGTGTAGAGTTTCAGAGGAAAGCAAGAGACAGGTGGAAAAATTTGAAGAAAGTAATAAAATCGACAGGATAAAAAGTGAAAAACAAGCAGGTAGTTCGAAAGTTATAGTTAACTGTGGGCGTTGTGGAAGAACACACCCTATTAATAACTGTCCAGCATACAAAAAGATGTGTGCAGTATGCAAAAATTTTAACCACTTCGCGAGCCAGTGTGCCACTAACAGGAGGAGAAAACAACAGCCATTTCGGAGAGGCAATGAAACGGCTAAGATAAACTTAGTGGAAGAAGATCAGGATGAGGAAGGAACAAATGAGTTTAAATTAAATAGTGTAAGTTACATTCATAATATTAATAAGTTGCAGTGGAATGAAAAAATTCAAGTTGATAATTTAGAAATTAATTGCAAGTTAGATACAGGAGCTGACTGTAATACCTTGCCACTTTACATCTTTGATAAAATTAATTGCCAATTTAAATATGAGTTACAGAAGTGTCATAAAGTATTAGTTGTATATAATGGTCAAAGAATATATCCCATAGGAACAGTCGTTTTAGATTGCATTGTGAAAGGAACAAAACATAAAATTAAGTTTACTGTAATTGATATTAAAGCTCCCTCAGTTTTAGGATTATCAGATTGTGTTAGGTTAAACTTAATTAAGAAAATTGATAAAATTGTTTGTGACTATAGATCGGAGAAGGAAAGGTTTGTGGCTAACAATAAAAATGTTTTTACAGGATTAGGGTTAATAGGTACATATAAAATACAGATACAAGAAGAAGCACAACCTGTGGTTAAACCAATTAGAAGAATCCCTGTTGCAATTAAGGATAGATTGAAAGAAACATTGCATAATTATGAAAAAAGAAAGGTAATAGAAAAAGTGGAAGGTCCAACGAAATGGTGTAACAATTTAGTTATAGTGGAAAAACCAGATAAGTCTCTCAGATTATGCCTAGATCCAAAAGAACTCAATAAGTGTATTTTACGGGAAAAATATCAAATTCCTTCACCAGAGGAACTGTATAATAGTTTAGCAGGTAAAGAAGTATTTAGCGTCTTAGATCTCAAAGATGGATTTTTTCAAATAGAGTTACAAGATGCTGATAAACTATGTACATTTGGAACACCCTTTGGGCGATATAGATTTCTCAGAATGCCTTTTGGTATCTCTTCAGCACCTGAAATAATGCAAAAAATTAACCATCAAATTTTTGGTGACATACCAGGGGTAGCAGTATATTATGATGATGTAATTATAAGTGCTAGAAATACTACTGAGCATGATTTAATTTTAGAAAAGGTAATTGAACAAGCTAAAAAATACAATGTCAAGTTTAATGAAAATAAAATTCAATATAAGTTAGATCATGTTAAATATGTGGGACTTATTGTGTCTAAAACTGGAATTCAAGTAGATTCAGATCATATAAAAGCTATTACAGAATTAAAAGAGCCAAACAGTATAAAAGAGTTGCAAAAATTTTTAGGGATGTGTAATTACTTAAGTAAATTTATACCACAGTATACACAATCCACAGAACCACTCAGACAAGTACTTAAGAAAGAAAATGAATGGTGCTGGGGAGATTCTCAGAGACAGGCGTTCAGAGAGTTGAAAAATAAGCTAAGTTGTGCTCCTACTTTAGGTATATTAAGCAATGAAGGTACTGTTACTCTACAAACAGATAGTTCAAAGGATGGAATGGGGGCCTGTTTACTGCAAAATGGTAGGCCTATTTCTTTTTACTCCAGAAGTTATACCGAATGTCAAAAACGGTGGGCTCCTATTGAAAAAGAACTTTTTGCTATCTGTGCTTCCTTAGAGAAATACCATCAGTTTGTGTATGGCAGAAAAATAATAGTTGAGACTGATCATAAGCCTTTAGTGGCAATTGTTAGTAAAGACATAAATAAAATTAGCTCAAGACTGCAAAGAATGGTACTTAAACTAATAAAATACCACATTGAAATTAAGTATATACCGGGTTCAAAAATGTATATAGCAGATTACTTATCCAGACATTTTATAAAGGATAATGCACAAGTAGATCATACAATGAAAGAATTAGTTCATGGATTTGAAACCGAATTAGCAGTGTCTGACAAAAAATTGCTAGAAGTTCAGGAGGCAAGTTTAAAGGACCCAAATTTGAGTCAAGTTATAATATGGTATGAAAAAGGGTTTCCTAATAATGACAAAAATATACTTAGTAAAGAATTAAAAATTTACTTTAATTTAAGGACAGAATTACATGTAAAAGATAAAATTGTTTACTTTAATGATAGAATTGTTATTCCTATAAATATGAGAAAAGACATATTAACTAAGTTACACGCTGGTCACATTGGTGTCATGAAATGCAAAAAGAGAATTAAAACTATGTTATACTGGCCAGGAATTTTAAAGGATATTGAAAATTTCATTTTGTCATGTAACACATGTGAAAAATATAGAGTTTCCAATAGTAAAGAACCATTAATCTCACATGAAGTCCCCGATTTGCCCTTCTGTAAAATAGGAATGGACATTGCAACATATGGTATTCAGGATTACTTGGTTGTAGTGGACTATTATTCTAAGTGGATTGAAGTAAGGAAAATTAAAGATAAGACGGCTGATACAGTTACTTTGAAGTTAAAAAATATATTTGCTGTTCACGGACTACCAAAAATTATAGTAAGTGATAACATGCCATTTTCAAGTTATAAATTTCAACAATTTGCTGAATCTATGGGTATACAGTTAATGCATTCAAGTCCAAGATACCCGCAATCAAATGGACTAAGTGAAAAAGCAGTAGGAATTGTGAAAGGGCTAGTTACGAAATGTAAAGACAGTAATACAGATCTAAATATGGCTCTACTAAATTACAGAACAACACCAGTTGCGGGGTTAGAATATAGTCCGTCACAATTACTAATGAGTAGAATGTTGCGCACTAACTTGCCTTGTTCAGAAAATTATCTTAAACCTAAGTTACCTGTAGATGTTAAAGAAAAAATGAAAAGCGTTAGAGAAAAGATGAAAGTGAATTATGACAAAACTGCTACAAATAGGAAGGATTTTAAAAAAGGGGAAAGTGTTAGGTTTCAAAACAGACCTGATAGGATCTGGTATCCGGGGGAAATAGTTAAGCAACAAGGAACAAGATCTTATATAGTGAAAACGGAAAAAGGGACAGAAGTGAGAAGAAATACGAAGCATCTCAGTCATAGCAGAAATACTTTTTCAATAAAACCGGACATGGACTGGGGGGTTCAGGAACAGAGATTGCCAGATATAGGAAACAATAGTAATCCTAGCGAAGGAAGCATAAATAGTAGTGACAGAGAGGCTAATACAAATAGTAACAGGGAAGTAGTGATTAGTAGGAGTGGAAGACTAATCAGAAGACCAGTTAGATACAATGATCAGGAACAGAGAATGGCAGATATAGGAACCAATAGTAATCCTAGCGAAGGAAGCATAAATAGTGGTGACAAAGAGGCTAAGACAAATAGTAACAGGGAAGTAGTAATTAGTAGAAGTGGTAGAGTGATCAGAAGACCAGTTAGATACAATGAAAATGATTATAACTAATAGGTATATGTTTTAAGATAAAATTAATTATTAGTAATTGAGTTGTTTGGTTTTGTTTAATTAGTGATTAAGGATTAGTATATTGTAATTGGTAAAGGGAAATTGTTTGTAACTCATGTTTTCAGATACTGTAACTAGCAATTAAGATGATTGTTAAATTATTAGTATTAGAGTGGTTTGGTTTTATTTAATTAGTGATTAAGGATTAGTGTATTGTATTTGGTAATGGGAAATTGTTTAGTTAAAAAGGGGGGATGTATGATATGGCAACATTATCATAGAGGATGACATTGTTCATGGGGACGCGCACAAATAAATCATCAAGATGTCGGATCTGTTCTTTAATTTAAAACTTATAATATATTCCTGATTCCAAATCTCATACAGGCCGCATTGGCTTACATAGGAATGGGTACTTGGTACTAGATGAAGGTTTTTTTTTTTTTTATAACTATACTAGCTTTCCGCCCGCGGCTCCGCCCGCGTGGAGTTCGGTTAAGTATATCGCGCTTTTTAGATTTCCCTCGGGAATATCAAATTTTTCCGGGATAAAATGTAGCCTATGTTCTTTCTCGTGGTCTAAAGATTGTCTGTGCCAGATTTCATCAAAATCGGTTGAGAGGTTTAAGCGGGAAAGCGTAACAGACAGACAGACAGACAGACAGACCGACCGACAGACAGACAGACAGAGTTACTCTCGCATTTATAATATTAGTATGAATATCAGTATGGGTACTAGTGCTTGACCGCAATCCTGCCTGATGGTAAGCAGCAAAAAATCTGAGTGAATAGGAAGGCAGACGGCAATTGAGTGAGGTGATGTAATGTTAAACCCAACACGACCAACGATGCTGTAGCAGAGGGAGATTGTTCTGGAGACCCTCCACGACCAAACTCCCGACACAACAACATTTGGCGCATCATACCCGGCACACATGCAACACAACTGGGCCTGTAGGTAGCCAATGTAACATCGCTTCGTAGCGAAGCGAAATCGAATACCAAACCAACCAATGGCGGGAACAGTTGACCACATGATTTATCGCGTCGCGTGGTCAATCGTTTTCGTTATTGGTTGGTTTGGTATTTGAGTCGCTACGACGCGATGTTACATTGGCTACAGCCTACAGGCCCTACTCAGACCATCTTCCGTACGACTTCACCATACTTCACGCTGGAACACGACAAAAAGTATTTTAATAACTTACACATTCTTCAAAGTCTCCACGGCGGGCTCGCTGACACTCCTGCGCATCCGTCCGTACATTATGATGAATCTAATATTAATTAGAAAAAACTAAGTTTAATTACAAATCTTAAAATATACTTCATTTCCCATTGTATCAACAAACAATTCAGACATAGCCAACCTGTTTTTATTCCTTCTGTTATTTGAAATATATTTCTTCATTATATCGCCTATAAAAAGGAGCTTTTCGTGAAATACCAGGCAGGAAAAAGTACATTGGTTTATAGGTTTAATATCAAAGAGTAAGCCCATTCTATTAGGAACATAAATAATTAGAAAGAAGCCCGTTACATTTTTACGTCCCATCTTGGCATTTCAATGAGAAGCCAAATGAAATGCCATATTTTGGCGGATATTGAAATTTTACTGCGGGCTGCTTCGTTCTCATAAAGAAGGTGTGGAGGCCGTGTCCCGACGGGAGCCGTGATAAACACTGATACCGTACTCCCAAGCGCCGAACTCCTCAGTGATGGATTTGAAATAAAACCTCACATTGTGGGAGTTTTGCAATCGCCGTGCGGAAATAGCGACGGAAAATATATCCTCTTCTGTGTGAACGGGATTGATGACGAATCGTGCCAGAAATAAAATAAAAAACCGGTCATGTGCGAGTACGTTTTTTTCTCGTTTTAGTATTAACTGTGACAGCGGCAACAGTAACACGTCATTTATGAAAACGTCAACTATCTAACAGTCACTGTTTAAGAAAGAGCCTGGAGGCAGATAGATATATGGTGGGGTCCTAGAATTAGGGTCCCGTTTTTACCACAAGAAATCCACCAACAGTAGCGCAACAAAAACGCTAACCCAGTGAAACAGGCACGCTGAGAGTCGTAGGCGCTCATATAAAATGCAAATATGCGTCCAAGCTGTAGCAACGAAAGAATAATTCATATTCACGAGGTGCGCGGAGCGGGGAAGCCATCAATTTTGCATGGTTATTTTGGTAAAATCCCCGCGTATTCTGGCCTCATGTAATTAAGAGATTAAAAGATCAGTGAGCGCTGCCGAGCGAACTCGGCGAGATTTTTATGAAAACATTTTTCATTTCAATATGCAATAACCCACACTACGTACCTTTTTAAGGCCAGTATACACTCACGACTTAGCCGTTTTCATGACGTAGTCATAATAAAACTTATGGTAATGGCATGCTCTCCTATACGATACGTATAATGAAATAGTTTAAGGATATTAATAACTTAGCAGGTACCTAAGTATATAATGGTTAGGAGTTCATATACAGAATGACAGCCTCTGTGGCGTAGCGGTAACGAACACGGCCTTTGCGCAAGGAGGCGCGGGTTCGATCCCCGCACAGTGCAATGAATGAAAAATATTTGTATGCTTGAATATGAATATTTGCACTGGTCTGGTCGTGCCTCGGAAACCACGTTAAGCCGTTGGTCCCGGTTGCCATACGAACATCTAGTGGCAGTCGTTACGGGTTGTTGCAGCCCTCAAAAGTCTAACAATTGGTCTAACTGCAATGCTTAGATATCGCCTTCGGGTTGTGGAGGTCAGACGGCAGTCGCTTCACGGAAAATGTCGAAGTTTAGCCATATCAGCAGTTGGACTGGTAAAGCGGACCCCAGACTCCAAAGCTGAAAAGGCTTCGGATGCGACTGGGATTAGCGCTGTAATGATGATGACCCTTGTCCACTAATTATATTAAAATTTAAGTTTAGCGCAACTTTTTCTTTCTATTTCGTTAACAAATGGGCAGAAGGTAAACTAAGATACTCCGACAGTTTAGCCGCGATTAATGGCGAAAATACATAATTATGTCAATTAATACCAAAAATACATATATCAATTTACGTCAGGCGCTAACTGATGTTTAGTTTAAGTTTGTGAATTAGAGAATCGGCGTCATTGGCCCCGATTCCCTTGTTCACAAACTAAATTAAATTTAAGATCAGTGTATCTTTTTCTTTCTATATCATTAAGAAAAGGACAGAAGATAAAATGTTACTTTAGACCTGTCAAATTACGTATTTTTGGTCGCCATGTTTATAATCGCATCTAAACTGTCTATGGGCGGAGGTTTGGCGGGAATGTCAAGATGAGTGTCACGCTCATTTTTCATTGGACTTTTAAAATTATTTATAGTGTCGTTTACTAAATAAAAACGCGTGATTTATGTAGTAGTAGTAGTGCATTCAGTGAATAATTTATAAAGAACAGTGAAATAATGTAGCACAGTGGCCACATCATGTCCTTACTCCAAATTCTTCCTTGTCGGCCTCACGCGAGAAACGAAAGGAGATAGATTAGTTAAGTTAAGCTAGGATAAGTTAGGATAGAAACTTACTCAAGAAAAAATTTACTAAAGACTAGGCTGTATGGCGTACTATGCCTTTGCCTTTTCCGTTCAGAAGAACGGAAAGAATTGAACAAAAAAAAAATGTCTATGGGCTGTCTCAATTTGACAGGATTAAACTAAAATGTTCTCTCATATCTTTTTTTAAATAAAAGAAAAAGATGCACTTAACTTTAAATTACTTTGTAAACAAGAGAATCCGCACCATTGTCTTTTATTTAATTTAAACGTATTTTAAAAGAAAGACATTGTACACATATTGTTGGACTGAACTCTGGAACACAGAGAAAATGATTAACAACTTGTAATGAAAGAGCGTGTTACCAAACTATGTACATACATGTGTAAAGAAACATGACTAAATGAACGGATCACAAAGAAAAAGTTTATTAACGTGAACAACACCAATTTCACAATCTAAAAGCTAAAAGGTAACGTGAAAGGCTACCCGTTGCTATACGAAATGCTAGATACATACGGCCATAAAGTTATACGAGCGACCCGGCGGCCATCAAAATTAAAATATACCCGCGCAAAATATTGAACGTACTAAAATACTTTTCATCGAAACAAAATATTGGATTTTTTTTTCATAGCTGCTACCAATTTCGGTTAGACAATTTATGTTGAAAAGGTTAGTACTATAATAAGAGTTTCGAAAAAACCTTTTCTTTATTAAAAACTAGCTTTCCGCCCGCGGCTTCGCCCGCGTGGAGTTCGGTTTTATCGCGCTTTTTAGATTTCTCAGTGTTTCTCTACTATATTATGCATTTATTATACATACAAACCTTCCTTAAGAATCACTCTATCTATTAAAAAAAACCGCGTCAAAATCCGTTGCGTAGTTTTAAAGATCTAAGCATACATACGGACATACAGCGAAAGCGACTTTGTTTTATACTATGTATTGATTGATGATGAAAATAATATTTCTAAATTTATTGGTTTGGAGACCCTAATTGCGTAACATAGTATTACTATCCATTTTGAAGCATATTGCTAATCCATTGATCCATATTTTCGAAAAATGTGTCTTCTCAACAACCAAAATAACCGCAATGAATGTTTTTGAACTGTCAGAATGAAACCCATTGCTACTAATAATAGTGTTAAACAATCACCCTCCTGAGTTACTTTTTTGAATAATTATCATCATCTTCCTTTTTACCATCCCACTACTGGGCACAGGTCTCCTCTCATACAGAGAAGGATTTAGTCCATAGTAGCAATGCTATTCGTTGAACAGACAGCAGTGCGATTATCTCGATGAGTGGTGAGCATAGAGCGAGTCATTCCAACGAATGCTATGGATTGACACTATGACGACACGGTGATAAGCTATTGACTTCTGCGCTGCATGTAGTGGGTTTGTGTAGTTGTACCGGGTCAGGATGTTTGTGTACGTGAGTATATATGTTTGTGTGTTTTTTCACGATACAGGAGAAAATCTAGTGTGGCATAAAGTTTAAAAAAAATAATCGGTTGTCTGTAAAGTCGGTTCACTGACAACAGTAGCGTGACAACGTCATAAGAAAACACTGACTGACTTTCAAACGAAATTTTTAATTTTATTCAGTTTTCACTGTAGTTCATAAGAACTTTTTTCTTACAACACGTAATATGTAAATGTATTATTCTACTAGCTTTCCGCCCGCGGCTTCGCCCGCGTGGAGGTCGGTTATATCGCGCTTTTTCAATTTCCCTCGGGAACATCAAATTTTTCCGGGATAAAAAGTAGCCTATGTTCTTTCTCAGAGTCTAAAGATTGTCTGTGCCAAATTTCATCAAAATCGGTTGAGAGGTTTAGGCGGGAAAGCGTAACAGACAGACAGACAGACAGACAGACAGAGTTACTTTCGCATTTATAATATTAGTATGGATATAGCAGCTGTCCACGCGGACGCATCGCTCACTCAAGTAGGAGAGGGACAGATGCAGAACGCGGAGGCCGATTGTGCCTCTTTGTCGCTCATTCCGCCGAGGTAACATCATGAAAGTCATGTTTTTTTCGTGCGTGCAGCCAGCTCTATCGAATTAAAAGACGTGGTCACAACAAAAAAAAAAACAAATTTTTGACAGCTAAACTCACTTCACCTTACTTTTCTCGGTGTGATTTTCTCGAAATCGATCGGTTATTCACTTCACGCTCACATTACCTAGTTTTCACAGAGCAGATGGTGACAGCTCACCCAAATAAAACTTAAAGGTGAATTTTTGTAAAATGTTGATAAAAATTATATGAAGTTATGAATATAGTATTCTTGAGACCATACTATTATAAAATAGGTTTTTTCTCGAAGTTTAAATCATTATATCACGTGTTACGCCACACCGCCTCAGCCGAACACAGCGCGCCACTCTAGCCAGCCAAGAACAGCCAATCACAGCCTAGCCAAGCCACCAGTGTGACCAACCTTAAATTAGAGATCCTGCCCCACTTAGACAAGAAAACTGACAAATCCTGCCACAATCAAAAGCACAAAATGCCAAAATAATGCCAATATAATCTAAAAGTTTAAAATAAATAAACTTTTGAAGTTTTATTTAAAACTAGCTGCGCCACACGGATTCACACGCGTTTTTTTTTTTAAATGCTACGCTCCTATTGGTTGCAACTTGCAACGTGATGCTTTATGGCCAAAAGCCTTCCTCGATGAATGGGCTATCAAACGAAAAAAGAATTTTTCAAATCGGACCAGTAGTTCCTGAGATTAGCACGTTCAAACAAACAAACAAACTCTTCAGCTTTATATGTATATTAGTAGGATAGATAATAGATCAAGTCTAAAAGTGAACTGAATTAAATTACACATTCCTATTAGCATCGTATTCTTCTGGATCACTTTCTTTATACATCGCTTTTGTCATTTCTTTAGTTGGCTGGAATGAAACGCAGTCACCATATTCACTAATACCCTGTCTAACAACTAAAATAGAGGCGACATGTTTATTAATAAATCTGTTCCGGGTTTTTCTTTTATCAGATTGATTTTCGAGGATATCCTTTCACAAGCAGCTTTCGACTTGTTTTTGAACCATTACCTCTTAAGGTATTAATTTTTTAACCATAATTTAATTTTTTACATTTCGTCATTAGAATTTCCTTCTAAACATTCTAAATTATTTTTTATTTAATTTGACATAAGAATTTTGTTCTAGATACATTCAACATTATTTTCTTTTGACATTTCTTTTTAGGATTTTTATTATTTTATTTATTTTGTATTGTTCCTAACAACAAATTGCTTTGTTCTCTGGTTGCAAGTTGTAACTCATGATTTGAAAGTGCTTGTATCTAAGCCTACTTGAATAAAGTATTATTTGAATTTGAATTGGATACTGCATCCTACTCTTTTTGTGGGCTGTAGCGGCTAGCGGCTATACTATATTGTTAATACTGCCAAAAGTGCCAAATCCTGCCAGATTTCTAAAACGTCAAACAAAAGTGCCAGAGAGTAAAATAAAGGGCTAAAACTGCCAAAAAGGCAGGATCCTGCCACATTTGGTCACACTGCAAGCCACCGCCATAACCACCGGGTGCCTCCGGTGGGAGAAATGCCATATAATGCTATGCAGGCTCATTTTTCGCCTCTGATAATGATTGCTGCCACTACATGACAAAGCTAAATCTGTTCGATTGCATATTAAATCAGTGTCATTATAATAGTCTGCCTTTTAATCATTTATGCCCTTCTGTTTGAAAAAAACTAAAATGCGTAAATGTTAAATATTTATGTTCTTGACTGTCCAAAATAATTGTGATACATTTTTTCACGATCATCATTATATGATTAGACGTCGATTCACGATGCCACACACCCGTGTGTCACACATAACTAGCTAGTTCGAACAAAAAGGCACAAACGTCGGCATTGCCCTCAGTCGTGGCGGAAAAATGTTTCTGAGCTAAGTGCAGTTACTGTATGAAAGGTAGAAGTAACTTTTGTGCCGTGCACCGACAGGAGCACTTCTAATTAGCAATGTTCGAGGTGCCTTTATCTGCACACCTTTGCGAGCTGACTTCCTTTACCCTTTGTCACTGCGACTATAATAGTTCAAATGTCGTTTTAATTAAGGCATTACTACATTATTTGAATATACTAAGTAGTTCGTTTCAAAGAGAAAATTCTGAAGAACGTGTTTTGTACCTATCACATTGAGCTAGGCTAGTTTATGACATTATTTTTTTGAAAATACAATACGATTACTCGCTAAAAGGGCACTGCCCTCTAATCGGCGAACACATTTTTGGCAAATGATTGCAACTAGGTAGGATCGTTTGGACCGAACTGACCAATGGGCGGTCCGAACGATCCCAACTAATGTGTGCACTAAAATGTGTTCGCCGATTAGAGGGCTGAGTCATATACTTTTTATACGTTATAAACTAGTGCTCAACCACGAGCCGCTGCCTCATGGTAAAAAGTATTTCAATAGTTGATGGTAAAGGACACATATTTGAGAGCCTTAAGTACTTACTCTGGCCTTGAAGACACTTAAACTGTAATCAGACAGAAAGACCGCCGCAGGCAAAATGTTCGTGTTTGTATCATCAATACATAGTATAAAACAATGTCGCTTTCGCTGTATGTCCGTATGTATGCTTAGATCTTTAAAACTACGCAACGGATTTTGACGCGGTTTTTTTTAATAGATAGAGTGATTCTTAAGGAAGGTTTGTATGTATAATAAATGCATAATATAGTAGAGAAACACTGAGAAATCTAAAAAGCGCAATAAAACCGAACTCCACGCGGGCGAAGCCGCGGGCGGAAAGCTAGTAACAATATAAAAAAAATTGATTTCATTCTTATTGAAATCGTTTCAAATGTAACCCATAATAATAATACTTTATTTGCAAGAATGTAGGTAGGTGTACAAAAATAGTATGCTGTTCATAAAAAAAAAACTTTTTTACAAAAAAACAACCGACTTCCAAAAACCACTACAAAGGGAAAAATAACTAATTTCGGAAGTCGGTGTCTTTGGTTTTGTATATTTATTTTTGACACCGACTTCCGAAATTAGTTATTTTTCCCTTTGTAGTGGTTTTTGGAAGTCGGTTGTTTTTTTGTAAAAAGTTTTTATTTTACACTTTTTAGTTGTTAAAAGTACTATGTATTCAGTTGCATCCGGTCAGACTGGAAGCTGACGCAAATACATATAGTTGGGAAACGACGTAATTTTGTTTACTTTAATTTTTACCCGTAAGTATTCCCTCAACTGCCTATGGTCTTCATCATCAAATTTACTGCAGACGAGTATTTTAACCCAATGGGTGCAAAGGTCTCATCAATATAAATGAATTGAGTCCAAATACAAGGTAGCTACTGTAAATCGGTTAGGAGTTTCCTGAACTGACCTTTGACATCATCATCAGCACCCTAATGACAGTCACCACCCATCTAGGTGTAAGGTTCTTGTCAATACAAATTATTCAAGCACAAACAAAAGGTAGCTGCTGTGAATTGTTGAGGACTTCCTTCGACTGTCTCCCGGCTCCATCATCACATCTACTCCAGAGCTTTATTAAATTGTAGTGCTTTAAAATACTTAATGAAAATGCTAAGAAATGCACTAGTCGCCCCTGCAACTTTTGAAAGTTCCCCTTGTTTTCTCTGGTCTTCCACCATCAAACCCTGATATCCTTATCATGGGACCACCTTGGGAACGTCTTCTTTCCAACAGAAAAAAGAATTATACACATATACAAAAAAAGGATTATCAAAATCGGTTCATAAACGACGAAGTTATGCGCGAACAAACATAAAAGAAAGCATATATACGGTCGAATTGAGTAACCTCCTCCTTTAAGTTGGTTAATAAAAGTGGTGTGCAAATATTTACAAAAATAAAAAATGTTAAACTCATCATATAATATTAGTTACCAAAAACAATTTATAAAATGTAAGATTGTAGGTATATATTAATTGAAATGTCCATGATTATTATTATAATGTCTAAAATTAATACGTCAATATAGAATAAATAAAATATAATAAGAACCTTTATTGACAATACTTTCTTCTTCCTATATATTTTTTTTCTTTCCTACAATAATTGTCGCCAGCGGGTTTGCCCGCATGAAGCTCAAAATCCGACCTTTTTAGGGTTCCGTAGCCAAATGGCAAAAAACGGAACCCTTATAGATTCGTCATGTCTGTCTGTCCGTCCGTCCGTATGTCACAGTCATTTTATTACGAAACTATAAGAGCTATACTGTTGAAACTTGGTAGGTAGATGTAGGTATTCTATAAACCGCATTAAGATTTACAAAATAGAAAAAAATAATAATAAATATAAGTTTGTCCCCCCCCCCTAACTTCTAAAAGTAAGAAAATGAAAAATCTAAAAAAAACGTATTATGTACATTACTATAAAAACTACCAACGAAAATTGTTTTGAACGAGATCTAGAAAGCAGTTTTTTTACCGCGTAATCTTTCCTAGAAATAGCATAACTCCTATAATTTTATAAATCGATGGTACGGAACCCTTTGTGCGTGAGTCCGATACGCATTTGGTAGGTTTCATCCTGGAAGTACGCTTCTAATACCCAGTATCATACTTCCAGGATACATGTGAACATGATCTCGTGTTAATAAAGGTGGCTGTTTGTGAGCCAAATTTTTAGCACAATTTTTTTTACACCTCTATGATCTGGTCGAAGCGTTTCGCCTCGTCTTTTGTACCTACCGCATACATCGAAGGATTAGAACAATTGGCGTGCGTTTACAATTAAAATTTTCCGTCTAAAAATTACACACACACAATTTAAGTGTCTTCAAAGCCAAAGTGAACAATCTCACCACCCGGTAAGGACCAGGCCCGGGTCGCAGGCACGTGGTGTTTCACGCGCGCCTCAAAGAGATGTCAGCACATCGTGACGGGGTCCACGAAGACCGACGCTTGGGTCAGGGTTGTGGGTTGGTCAAAAGAGAAACCGTGGTCCTGGCGCACAGGCAAGTGAAGGAATACGGGTGGGTGTTAGTCAGTAAAAGTCTGACACGCCCTTCCACTCCAACTAGAGCGAGAGAGGTCATTTGATGACCCATCCACACCAAAAAGCAGGCTTTCAATAAACTAATGTGCTTTGCTGTCAACGATTGCATCGCTGCTTTTCTACCTCATAATAAAGTTTAAAAAAAACGACAGCCTCCGTGGCGTAGCGGTAGCGGACGCGACCGCTGCGCAAGGTGGCGCGGGTTCGATCCCCGCACAGTGCAAATATTTGTATGCATGAATATGAATATTTGCACTGGTCTGGTCGTGCCTCGGAAAGCACGTTATGCCGTTGGTCCCGGTTGCCATACGAACATCTAGTGGCAGTCGTTACAGGTTGTTGGAGCCCTCAAAACTCCAACAATTGGTCTAACTGCAATACTTCGATGTCGCCTTTGGGTTGTGGAGGTCAGACGGCAGTCGCTTCGCGGAAAAATATCGAAGTTTAGCCATATCAGCAGTTGGACTGGTAAAGCGGACCCCAGACTCCAAAGCTGAAAAGGCTTCAGATGCGACTGGGATTAACGCTGTGATGATGATGAATAAAGTTTAAAAAATGTTTAAGTAGCATACGCACCGGCTTCTGTGTATTACACTCAATCGTTCCTTTTACTTGGCTATGAAATAGAAAGTTATTACCTACTTCTTATTATTGTGTCCAGTTTCCCAATATTTCACAAATTTGTTTGTTGTATGGTGGAGCCGAAATGCATAACATCCATTAGGTGCGAGTATGTATTTTAATAACTGTTTCGAAAAACAGGACAGCAATATATAGTTTTATTACGAAACGGTTCATTTATCTGTGTTAATGTGTAATGGTTATTAATCATTGTTGGTCGTGTTGTTGGGTTAAACATTGCATCACCTCGGTCAACTGCCGTCTTCCTTCCTATTCACTCAGTTTTTTTGAGTGAATAGGCTTAATAAGCTAGTGCGCTTTACCATCAACGATGGCATCACTGCTTACCATCAGGCGGGATTGCAGTCAAGCACTAATTTATAACTATAAAAAAATATATGTATATATATAAAAATATAGTTATATCTATGTATATCTGAGAGACAATGAGCAAGTAGGATATTTCTTTTTTGTTTAATCATAAAAACAAAGTAAATTGGCAATTCAAATTCCTATAAGTAATGAAACAAATTTTACAGTTTCGTAATTAGGAAAAAGGCATAGTAATCATAATGGTCGGTCTCGGCTGTCATTTGTAGATCTCTGACAGTCGTTATGGGTCATCAGAACACGGACATACTGTACACTAATGGGCATGCCGTACGCGTATATTCTGCAGTAATTTTTTGGTTTGAAAAGAGTGAGAGAGATAGATGGAAGAAAAATTTTTTATTCCGCACAAACAAAACGCACTTTACAACTAAATACCATAAAATTATATTAATAAACAAAACACAGGAAAAAAATAATAACAATATCACCAAAAGTCTCGTACTCTAACATGCAAAACTGCCAAACTATAAAGGTCGAAACATACTATCAAAACGCAACGCGATGTTTTGTGCCGACACCCGACGCTCGTCGTGCACATAGGCAACACGCTTACACGCCACGCGATGCTACATCTCTCACGAAAGACTGAAGTGTATTGACGTGTCACGCGGCCATGGATTCGATTCTGCTTGAAGACGAGCTAGATGAAGATTTATTGCAGATTTTGGGGATATGTTTTGTACAGAAACGGTAAATAAAAAACCGGCCAAATGCGAGTCGGACTCGCACACCGAGGGTTCCGCCGTACAAACGTAGCGGTTTACAACTTAAGACGTACTAGCTTTCCGCCAGCGGCTTCGCCCGCGTGGAGTTCTATTATATCGCGCTGTTTAAATTCCCCTCGGGAACATCAAATTTTTCCGGGATAAAAGGTAGCCTATGTTCTTTCTCAGGGTCTAAAGATTGTCTGTGCCAAACTTCATCAAAATCGGTTGAGAGGTTTATGCGGGAAAGCGTAACAGACAGAGTGCCAATTAGATTTAAGAAGTGTTTGATATGAATTTCAACTTTAATATCTCTACGCGTTCATGTGAAAAAGGGTAGGTAGTAAGTTTATAATTATTAAAAAAATATTTTATGTCATGTAAACAAAAATAATATTTTAATATTTTATGTAACTTCAAATTTATCATTTTCACAATTTTTCCTTTATCTGTCTGTACTATAATATAACGTTGCTTCATGCCGAATTTCAAGATTCTGAGTTCACGGGAAGTACCTTGTAGGTTTTGATACCCTAGCGTGTGACGGAAATTCGTCTAAGGTGTCGGTATAAACTGCTGTATCTTTTGATCGCGTTAACTTAGAAGTTTGATTTTTTCACTGCTTAAAGGGACAATAGACCTAGGTATTTGGTTATTTTTAATTTGATACCTTTATTAGTTCGTGAGAAATAAGGTAGTAAGTTTCATTTTATTAAAATATGTTTATTATATTATATAGCTAAAAAATGTGATTTTCGCAATTTTTCCTATATTTGCATTATATGACAATCCTTCATGCCAAATTTCAAGATTCTGAGTTTACGGGAAGTATCCTGTAGGTTTTGATTCCTTTGCGAGTGTCGAAAATTTGTTGAAATTATCGACATATCGGCTGTATCTTTTGATTAGCTTGGCTTAGAAGTTTGATATTTTTACAGCTTAAAGGGACAATAGACCTAGGTATTTGGTATAAATTTCAATTTGATAACTTAATTCGTTCGTGAGAAATAAGGTAGTAAGTTCCATTTTATTAAAATATGTTTATTATATTATATAACTAAAAAAATGTGATTTTCGCAATTTTTCCTATATTTGCATTATATGACAATACTTCATGCCAATTTTCAAGATTCTGAATTTACGGGAAGTATCCTGTAGGTTTTGATTCCTTTGCGAGTGTTGAAAATTTGTTGAAAATATCGTCATAATCGGCTGTATCTTTTGATTGGCTTGGCTTAGAAGTTTGATATTTTCACAGCTTAAAGGGACAATAGACCCGAGTATTTCATGTGAATTTCAGCTTGATACGTCCACGCGTTCTTGAGATAAAGGGTCTTGACAGACAGGCAGAGAGACAGACAGACAGACGGACAACAAAGTAATCCTATAAGGGTTCCGTTTTTTCCTTTTGAGGTACGGAACCCTAAAAAATGACGTACTCATCTATACTAGTATATAAAGCTGAAGAGTTTGTTTGTTTGAACACGCTTATCTCAGGAACTACTATTCCGATTTGAAAAATTCTTTATGCGATGGATAGCCTATTAATCCAGGAAGACTTTAGGCTATATAACATCACGTTGCGACCAATAGGATCGGAGCAATTAAAAAAAAAACGTATCGAAACCTACGCGGGTGAAACCGCGGGCGCCTGACCTGCGCCACACGGTTTCACCCGCGTTTTTTTTATACGCTCCGCTCCTATTGGTCGCAGCGTGATGTTAAATGCCTAAAGCCTTCCCGTCCTATTAATGCGCTATCCAATGCAAAAAGAATTTTTCAAATCGGACTTGTAGTTTCTGAGATTAGCGCGCACAAACAAACTCTTCAGCTTTATATATTAGTATAGATAAAAAAAATTAAGACCCCTATTTTTATTCTGTCCAAATTACCAAAAACTACTGAGATATAGCGTATTAAAGTTACGGAGTGGGGGCTAATTACGTCACGCCGTGGTATATTTCGTACCACGTCGTGACGCCATGCGACATTTCAAATCAATATATCTTCCTAAGTATTTGAATGAAATAAAAAATACGTGTTCAATATTTCTTAAAAATCTATCTGATGGACATTAAATTATTTTCTAGGATACAACCCAATAGTAGTCAGACGGAAACACCACCGCTGGATATATTTGGTTGATGTTTTTAATTTTGCCTTGTTTCAAAAACATCCGCCTAGCCCTTTCTCAACTATGTTGGGGTGGGCTTGCTGTCTAACCGGGTTCAGCTGAATATCAGTATTTTACATGGAGCAACCGCGTATCTGACCTCCACAGCCCAATTACTGGTTAATACTATAACCCTTGGTTAGACTAAAATATTGGATATATTTGGTTGAATTTTTGTAGGCGGTCTGAAAACGTCATTAGACATACCTACTCCCCTTATTAAAAAAATGGATTTTGTTTAGACCAAAAACCAACTAAACAGTTAGGTACTGAATTATGGACGTAACCGTTATAATGAGGCAGTTTTCTATACAAAAAAAAAAAAAAAAACAGTGAAATCAGTGGTAAAATGTCACTTTCGTATTAAGAACTTTGGCTTTATCCTTACTAGTATTACTTATAAATCGGAAAGTGAGTTAGTTTGTTTGTTTGCCCCGCTTTCACGCCGTAACTACTGAACCGATTGTAAAAGTAATACTATACTTATAAATCGGAAAGTGAGTTAGTTTGTTTGTTTGCCCCGCTTTCACGCCGTAACTACTGAACCGATTGTAAAAGTAATACTAGGTATACTTATAAATCGGAAAGTGAGTTAGTTTGTTTGTTTGTCCCGCTTTCACGCCGTAACTACTGAACCGATTGTAAAAGTAATACTATACTTGTTGACGCTTCCTGGAAGGGTCGCTGCATTCTCCTATCAACCCCAGGGTCTCAAAGCAGGGAAAACAAACATGCAAGCACTAACCTGGATCCAGTTGGACAGGAGAAGGAGTCACCAACGACGGGGCAGGTGCCGGCCGGTAAGCTATCTCCTTCTTCGTGGACTTGATGCTGCTTGCTCACTGCCTACACTCGTCAAGCACAGACACATCACCAATATGGACACTGAGGGTTCATTTGGCCAGCGAAGCCCTTAGGAAGTCAGATATTCGATATTATTTAGAATACACGCGGCGTCGGATGAGCTGAGATCGCCATCTTTTTTTGTACTAGTTCTTTTTCTTGCCACTCTTGAGGAAGGGCGCCACCAGCACGAGTTAAGAGAAGCCCGCGCTTATTTTTATCGTCGTTGACGCAACAAGGATGGACAATGGAAATGCATGGATAAATTATTAGGATAGTTAATGCTCACACATTTCCCCCCACCTGAAATCCACAAGGGTTTCAAGAAGAATGCGAAAAATTAAGAGTGAAATCAGCAATAGCTGGACTATGAGCTACTGCCGAAAAAATGCATAAAATTCTAGTTAACAAGGGTAAATAATTGGTGGTTTATTATAAATAACCTAAAGACAGTGTGTACTTATACTCTAGTTAGGTATATAAAAGGAAAATAAACTAATTATTTGGTAAGGGACAAACCTTTACCACCGGCCTACGAAACGTCTTTCCGTTAGCAGTTTGGAGAGTAAATAAATATATAATATTTTTAAAATAAGATTCCTTTTTTATCCAGTGTATTTATTAAAAAAAAAATAGAAGTCTCATTGTAGACTTTTTTTTAGTGTAGTATCTATAATCTATATATTTGCTATAGGATTCTATGTCTTCGCTAAATAATAAACAAGTATTATAAAGGAAGCCTAAACGAGTGTTACCACGCAGCGTTTCTCCGCTCGTGTGTAAATCCCTTAAAAATCGAGTCTGCCTATTATTTTTTTTAATAAATGTTGTTATTTTTAATAAAAAAGAGAAACA
This sequence comes from Sesamia nonagrioides, assembly GCA_017933935.1. NCBI lineage: Eukaryota > Metazoa > Arthropoda > Insecta > Lepidoptera > Noctuidae > Sesamia > Sesamia nonagrioides. The sequence goes on along the minus strand of JADWQK010000137.1, from coordinate 93,734 downwards.
ATGAAGTGTGTAATGCATTACATATTATGAATTATTAAAAATGAATGCATGTTTGTAGTTGGGTTTTGACTAGTTTCGTTATGATTATGACTAAATACAGTAATGCATATTTTTTAGTTTACATAAAGATTTTTACGGAAATATCTACCTAAAATCTACATAGTGTAGGTTATGGTTTTAAGCCCCAACAGAAGGCGTGTTAACAAGGTCAATAACAAGTACAGACGACAGCACATTAAGCCACTACAATCTGTCAGATTTCCCTATCAGATTCCAACTTTATTGCTAAGGCATTAAGGCTCAAGACTGATTGGGAATATTTGAGAGTTTAGGACAGGGGTGGCCAACTTGAGTAGACTTAAGGTGTACTGTTTACCAAAGAAACCTTGTGCGATCTACCAAACACACGTACTACTTGAAATCATAAATCAACAGCGTAGTTTTAAGATCGACTGGACTAGCAGTCGCAATCGACTGGACTAGCAGTCGCGATCGACTGGACTAGCAGTCGCGGTCGACTGGACTAGCAGTCGCGATCGACTGGACTAGCAGTCGCGATCGACTGGACTAGCAGTCGCGATCGACTGGACTAGCAGTCGCGATCGACTGGACTAGCAGTCGCGATCGACTGGACTAGCAGTCGCGATCGACTGGACTAGTAGTCGCGATCGATTTCCCTATTAACAAACTGGTCATGGTTGCATTGATTATTATTTTATTACTGATAGATCTCGTACTTATAACATGACATAAAACATTAAGTAAATAATTGTCTTCCGTCATAAAACTTTTATGAATTTAATTCAATAATTGTATAATAATAATTGTTAAATAATTTTGTACTATTATCACAATTTCAGAATATATAATAAATAAAATGTTATTATCCTCTTAAAATATGCTTTGGTTTTAAAATATTATTTCTCAATAAGTTAAAATTGACCTATTTTAAAATTAAGCGATTTTATTGTCACGAAATGGTTATCAGATCAAATAAATACTTTAAATTATTTCTAAGGTATTTTTGTTAATTCTTAGAAGCGAAAATAATAAAATGAAATATACAGCAATTCAATAATCTGGGATATTATTTTCATTTTTTGTATTAAGGTCTTGGAACAATAGTGTTTTTAATAGTATAAATTACAAACCATAAAATGTGGTTAATTATTTTTGTGAGTATTAGGTAAGTACATTATCTTTTTCACAGTTTTTAACTCATTTTGACTAGCAAGTCTTTTTTTCCAATTTAGAAAACGATTAAACGCTTGTTTATATGATTTTCCTAAGGCTGGAGCATCATCTTTAAGCATAATTGGGACAACATAACGCCCATCAGAGGTGCGATGCGTGCCTTCTTTATATTTTTGTTCGCATTTTTCATCCTCGGGGCCGGAAATTTTATATTTCGGCGGCTCCTCGGACTCCCAAAACCGTTGAACGATCTCGTCGAGCGCACTAGAAGACGCGACGAGGAGCGTAACGGGTGTAGCCGGAGTTTTAGCTACCACGTTTTGAAGAAACTGACCACTTATCACCCAGCCGAATACACTAGAGAGTGCGCATGGAAAGCCCGGGCCTGGACTGAAACGTGAGCCAGTATATATCTGGTCAAAACAGTCTACTCCTAACAACAGATCGATCGGACCGGATTTGTCAAAGTCCTGGTCGGCGAGATCCAGATGTGTAAACTTATCCTTGACGATTGTCGGCAACGACACTGAAGGAATCAGGGATGTGATTTTAGGTAGAACCACTAATGGAATATCAAACTGAGGAGTGTCACTCAATCGAGGTATTATTGAACCGAAGGTGTGACCTTTAATGCTACACACATAATTTTGACCGATGCCACTTACATTTAGTTTACATTTCTTGATATGTAAACCCAATTGTCGCGCACAGCTACTTGTAATACATGAATCCATCGAGCCACTGTCGATAATTGTACGGACATACTGCCACGAACCATCCGATCGCTTCAAACGAACTACTGCTGTACCAAGAATTTTTGTGCTAATAGGTTGATTTGAAATGTTTGACTGGGTAGCACTAGTTAGAGTAGTGTTCATATCGGGATGCTGGGATGAATCCAGTTCACTAGTATGAGACAGTAAACTCTTATGCTCTTCATGTAACAAAGTATTATGCTTTGCATTACAAATGAAACATGTTGACTTAGATTTACAATCGGTAACAGTGTGACCCGGCCTTAAGCAGTTTTGACATAATTTTAAATCTTTAACTAATTGTTGTCGCTGTGTCATATTCATAGAACGCAATTTACTACAACGGTAGATTGAATGATTTTCATTACAACACACACCAACAAACTGACTAACTTTATTATTATTGTTGGAAGAAATTAGAGATGCTTTTGGTTGACGCGATAAATAATCTTTATTTGTATTAGGCCGATTTTGTGTACTTGTAGAATTTGATGATGGAATATTAACTGGTTGGCTAACTTCCAATACTTTTATGTAATTTTGTAAGTAAGTAATGAAGTTATTAAATTTCGGAATTTCTTCAGTGTTTTGTAATTCAAACCTTTTTTTGTTTCTGTATCTAAAGGCCTAGACGCAATGTAGAATAAAATAAATTCGCATAAATCATCAATACACAAACCGCGCAAGGCACTAACGCATTCATAAAGTGTGTTAGATAACTCAGATAAGTTAGACAGAGATGGTTTTTGTATGGGATTAATTTTAATTAATTTTTCTAAATAAGCTGTTGCAAGAATACGCTTGTTGTCATATCTGTCCAGTAAAGTTGCAAAAACCACTGAATAATTTGCCGATGTCACAGGCACGCCCTTCGCTAATGTCAGTGCATGACCAGATAAACATGACAGCAAATAGTGAAATTTCTCAGTGTCGGACAATGACAACTATTATTATGAACAAGTGCTGTATAACTATCTTTAAATGTTTGCCACTTCTCTAGATTACCATCAAACTTTGGAAGTTCCAGTTTAGGCAACCTCACCTGCGAACGCACGTGACCTTGACCTAATTCCGGGCGACAGTCGCTACCTGCGCTCGCATCGAGAGAATCCGCAAACTCGATAGCACAGTAATACAATTCATCGAATGACAGTAACACTTTATGATCGACAACAAACGAAGGGTTAAGCTTTAATTGCAACCGGTTAACATCATCGTTGCATTCCAAAAATCTATTACGAATCTCGTCAATCCTTTTGTACCTAGCTCGAAAAGCTGCAAATTTAGTTTTAGTTTCTTTAACTGTATTGGCTAAATCGTAAAGTATCTGCATACTTGTATACTCATATTCCCGCCTTTTAATAGCGGTTATTAATTCCACTTCGCTCATAGTTTACGTGGTATACGATATCCGCACGCTCAAAAAGATAAAAGTTATAAAAGTAGGTAAAACGGAAAAAACGTAAGCCGGTATGTAGGCAGCAATGCACGCGCGAACGTATTGAATGAAATACACGCACACACGTCTCAAGGTTATTTGTTAGAATATAAGTTTTGACTTTGAGGTAGGTCAAAGCTAATCCGTCTCCCGCCGGAGACAAGGATTACGATTGTAGGTACTTCGGTACTAAATTCGAGAAACTTCGAACTCACGTTTTTTAAAAGTAATTTATGCAATTTGTTATTTAATACAAATAAATGCAGCTTATTACAAGGGAATGAACGAGGTATGAATGCACGATTCAATAGTCAACCGGTCTCAAATAAGAAACAATAACTAGGTATCATGGAATGACCTAGGTTTTATTTAGACACTTAGAACTTGAAAGGCAAATTGAAATTGCCTTAAGTAGGTAAGTATACGAATAAATTAGAATTGGGATTACGTATTTAACGTAATAACGAGAATGGAAGGATTTAATTTCCGATAGTAGGTATTTTTGAAATAATTACGCGAGGAAGTTCCTCACAGGAGGCACCATAATTAATGTTGACGCTTCCTGGAAGGGTCGCTGCATTCTCCTATCAACCCCAGGGTCTCAAAGCAGGGAAAACAAACATGCAAGCACTAACCTGGATCCAGTTAGACAGGAGAAGGAGTCACCAACGACGGGGCAGGTGCCGGCCGGTTAGCTATCTCCTTCTTCGTGGACTTGATGCTGCTTGCTCACTGCCTACACTCGTCAAGCACAGACACATCACCAATATGGACACTGAGGGTTCATTTGGCCAGCGAAGCCCTTAGGAAGTCAGATATTCGATATTATTTAGAATACACGCGGCGTCGGATGAGCTGAGATCGCCATCTTTTTTTGTACTAGTTCTTTTTCTTGCCACTGTTGAGGGAGGGCGCCACCAGCACGAGTTAAGAGAAGCCCGCGCTTATTTTTATCGTCGTTGACGCAACAAGGATGGACAATGGAAATGCATGGATAAATTATTAGGATAGTTAATGCTCACACAATACTTATAAATCGGAAAGTGAGTTAGTTTGTTTGTTTGTCCCGCTTTCACGCCGTAACTACTGAACCGATTGTAAAAGTAATACTATACTTATAAATCGGAAAGTGAGTTAGTTTGTTTGTTTGTCCCGCTTTCACGCCGTAACTACTGAACCGATTGTAAAAGTAATACTATACTTATAAATCGGAAAGTGAGTTAGTTTGTTTGTTTGTCCCGCTTTCACGCCGTAACTACTGAACCGATTGTAAAAGTAATACTATACTTATAAATCGGAAAGTGAGTTAGTTTGTTTGTTTGTCCCGCTTTCACGCCGTAACTACTGAACCGATTGTAAAAGTAATACTATACTTATAAATCGGAAAGTGAGTTAGTTTGTTTGTTTGTCCCGCTTTCACGCCGTAACTACTGAACCGATTGCTTTGATATTTTGCAGACGTAAAGTGAGAAGTCCGGATTAAATAATAGGGTACTTTTTATCCCGGAAAAATTTGATATTCCCGAGGGAAATCTAAAAAGCGCGATATGACCGAGATTCAGGCGGGCGAAGCCGCGGGCGGAAAGGTAGTCTATAATAAACTAGCCGTCGCCAGCGACTTCGTTCGCATGGAGTTAGTTATGCTCCACTCCTATTGGTCGCAGCGTGATGTTATATAGCCTAAAGCCTTCCTGGATTAATGAGGTATCCAACGCAAAAAGAATTTTTCAAATCGGACCAGTAGTTCCCGAGATTAGCGCGAACAAACAAACAAACATACTTACAAACTCTTCAGCTTTATATATTAGTATAGATAAAGTTCGAAATACAAATACTGTTTCAAAGGTCAAAACTAGAACTAAAGTTAGATATCGTGTTGTAATACGAACCATGTTAATTTCTCCATTTCAAAATTGTTATCATTACATATTGTAAAAAAGAAATACAGTCAAGAGTAACTCAAGAACAAAGCTGAGGACATACCTGAAACATAGCCCGCGGACATGAAAGCCTGAAAGCCCGAAAGCACGTAAAATTGAAGTGAACTTAGTTAGGCAGTCATCAACGTAGCTCGGTCACGTCCGCCGTCTGCGACGGAACCCGAGGGGAAAAATCCTGAGAGTGGTGATTGAGTTAGCGCCTCGGCTTGAGGAAATGGCCGTCCCCTGTCGCTTGTGTAACGCAATACCGCGGCTACCGACCAGCCATTTGCGCGGGATTCTATTACACACGCCAGAGTTATGTCTGGAAGTGATATTGTCTTGTCTTCAGATATTTTGTCAGTGTCTTCTTAATAATATTGACATGAAAACAATGCTTAATGACTCTTATTTTGCTAGGAAACTGGAAGTCGTTTATTCTAAGCTAGGCTTATAACAAGACATAATTTACGATATATCCCTATCTTCGAGTAATGCAAGTTAATTTTTAGTTAGTTCAGTCGTTGTCAAAGAAAGACAGAATGGTATACAAACTTACCAAAATAGCAGTTAAGCGTAGGTATCGTTAAATGTATAATTATGCGGACGAAAGTGACATGAATTAACTTAATCAATAAAGAAAAAAAATGGTTATTTTTATTCATTATATATACTACATGAACATGAAGATTTTACATATTCTCACATTTGTCTTAGCTTTGTATAATTCTGCAAATCTTTCATTCCTATTCGAGCGGGCAGTGTGATCTATATCTATACTAATATATAAAGCTGAAGTGTTTGTTTGTATGTTTGTTTGTTTGTTCGCGCTAATCACGGGAAATACTGGTCCGATTTGAATCCAATTTTTGCGTTGGATAACCCATTAATCCAGGAAGGCTTTAGGCTACATAACATCACGCTGCGACCAATAGGAACTCAGCATAACTAATTCCACGCGAACGAAGTCGCTGGCGGCCGCTAGTATAAGATAAATATGGTTCGTGTTGTGTAGGCAACTGTAACTATTTATATCTTATTTTCATTAAGACGAGCCAATACACGTGTACCATAATCGGTACTTTGTATCAGGTCGTCCCTGAGAAGAACTACTCAGCAGTAGAAAAAAAAATACATTAATCCGTTTGTGAGTGGGTGTAAACCTGCGTTGTTATTTGTCCAGTGTTAGTTGTCTCTAAAACAACTGAAAATCTTAAAATAGAAGTCAAGTTTAGACAAAGAATGTAATTAATCACCACCGCCAAGATGTCTTTACATCTAAAACAATTCAGACTTCAGGGTCTACGCTAAAAGTCCACTTTTCAATAAAACACTTAAGACCATTGGCATTCCCCGACGTATTTTACGCGAAATGCGACTTCTAATTACTTTAGTTCAGTGAACAACTGTGTTGGTGACGCAGATCCTACTAACGGAGCTCATTCAGAACAAATGAACTAGGTTTCAATGGCGACTCTGCTGTAAGTGCCCTCAAATAAAGCTTCGATATCGAGGACAATTTAACGGTGGAAATAAAAGTAGAAAAGCATTTTTGATTTACTATATTCTACAGTAAGTTCTAGTTCTTCATAGTTTAATATAGTTTTGGTAACAGTTAGAGATGCAGTAGATTGACTTAATAATAACTCAACGAAATATACATATAGACGAGTTTGAAAAAACTTTCCTATAGAAAGAACGTCATCCTCATAAAACGATTTACTATTCCTATTCCTTTTCTGTTCATGCTGTAGGTAAGATTGTGGAACACACTCCCGCCTAACATTCGTGATTAAATACTATTTGTAAATTCAATCGGCGAGTAGAAAGTAGTAGTAAAAGAGTATTACCTTTCTTCTATATAGGGAGAATTTGTTCATTATATACCTACATAATATGATATTTACATATTTTACTATTACGTATTAAGTATACATGTGTTAAGTATTTTTGGATTATATGTTTAGGTTTATTTAACAGTAGCATTCCGCCCGCGGCTTCGCCCGCGTGGAGATCGGTTATATCGCGCTTTTTAGATTTCCCTCGGGAACATCAATTTTTCCGGGATAAAAGGTAGCCTATGTTCTTTCTCAGGGTCTAAAGATTGTCTGTGCCAAATTTCATCAAAATCGGTTGAGAGGTTTAAGCGGGAAAGCGTAACAGACAGACAGACAGACAGACAGATAGACAGACAGACAGACAGAGTTACTTTCGCATTTATAATATTAGTATGGATTATTACATATACAGTGTGGTGCTGACAATACGACAATAAATTAAACATTTTTTTTTTTTTTACATATTATAAACCAGCGCTTGACCGCAATCCTGCCTGATGGTAAGCAGTGACGCAATCGTTGATGGTAAAGCGCACTAGTTTATTAAGAGCCTATTCACTCTAGCCTTGAAGACACTCAAATTGTAGTCCGACGGAAACACCGCCGCTGGCAAATTGTTCCAGTCCCTCGATGTACGCGGTATAAAGGAGGAGGCGAAACGCTTCGTCCGGATCGTAGTGGTGTTAACAACGTAAGGGTGGAAACCAGCCGTACGACGGGTCGTCCGCTGGTGGAACGGAGATGGGGGAATTAAATCATGCAATTCCCTCGCACACTCCCCGAAATGCATCCTATAGAACACCGAAAGGCTGGCTACTCTACGCCTGTGCTCTAGGCTTTGGAGACCAACTCGAGTTAGATCAGGGTCACCAATCAGCCTCTTTGCACGTCTCTCCACTGAATCCAAAGTGGCCAGGTGACACTTGGCAGCACCAGCCCAAATGTGGCTGCAGTACTCCACACACGAACGGACCTGTGCTTTGTATAACATTAGAAGCTGCCCAGGTGTGAAGTACTGCCGGACCTTTGCGATAACGCCAAGTTTTCTGGCAGCCACCTTGGCCTTGGACTCAATGAACCGCCCAAAGTTAAGGTTCGAGGAAATTTTAACTCCCAAAAGCTGAAGGTGGTCGGAACACTTCAAGGACACATTCCGAAAAGTAGGGGCCAAGGTAAACGGGCTCCTTTTGGCGGTGAAAAGACACGCGTGTGTTTTGTCGGCATTGAATGCTACAAGATTGGCATTGCCCCATTCGGAGACTGCCTGCAGTGCAACACTAGTTCGCTCAACCATGGCCTCTCTTTCGGACCGGATTGATTCCCTACTAGCCCGAGCATCCGGCAGGTATCTCTCTACAACTGTGCTGTCATCTGCATACCCATAGATACCGGGCATCAGCAGATCGTTAATATGCAGCAGAAACAGAGTTGCAGAGAGAACAGACCCCTGAGGAACACCGGCATTAGTTGACATGGGCTCAGAAGAGCATCCGTCGACAACAACTCGGAGGGACCGTTCAGTCAGGAAGTCTTTTACCCAGCCAGTCAGGCTAGGGGAAATGCCGTACGCTGGAAGCTTACTCAAAAGGCCAGCGTGCCATACCCGGTCGAAGGCCTTCGAGACATCAAGGGAGACAGCAATCGCTTCCCCATTCTTCTCGAGGGCCTCGCCCCACAAGTGAGTGGCATACACTAGTAGGTCCCCAGTTGACCGATTGCGGCGAAACCCGTACTGTCGGTCACTGAGGAGATCGTTACCTTCCAGGTATGCCAAGAGGCGCGAGTTCAAAGCAAATATGGAGGTGATCGAAATCGGCCGATAGTTGGCAGGATCGGCACGACTACGACGGGCTGCACGTTAGCAAGCTTCCAGGACTTGGGCACTATACCAGTCCTAAATGAGAGGCGATAAACATCGTGTACCTCAACACATTTTCAGTCTACCCATAAAAAAATTATATAAATATATCCATTAATTTAGTCACAGGAAATTATTTTTAATCTTTCACATTTTCTACATGATGTACATGTTGATAAGGAAGCGCTTAGAGGTTGATGACCGCCGCATCCAGCGGTACTAAACTTTAATAATAATGGCGCGAAAAAGCAAGTCGATACTGGAACGCGCTGTCGCCTGCTGATCGGAGGTCATTGAACCAATGTTTTAAAGGATGTTCTATTCCATTTGCAATTTTATGCCATTTAGTTTGTTTGAAATTTTCATTTTTTTTATTTTTGATGCTAGGTTTTTTTCTATTGTTCAGGATTATTCCTATGAACCAGCATGGTCTGTGTTTTCATTTATTGTCGTATTGTCAGCACCACTCTGTATACATAACACGTCCACATTTTATTCTTCTTGTTCATGCACACTATTGTCTACATTTCTGTTTTACTTCTCCTTTCACAGGTCTGCTGGAAGAAATTTCTTAAGAAATAAGCAGCACCTTTGTACTCAGATTAGACTAATTTTGACATATCCTTATGTATTTTATTGTGTGTACATAAATAATAAAATAAATAAATACCATCAATAGCTAACTGTAACAGGTAAATGCGGTATTTTACACAATATTTTAAAATTTTAACCCTATCACACGAAGGTTTTTTTTTTTTCAGTGCTCTCATAACACTTTTTATCCGTAAAGATTAATGAAATTATCTAAAAACTCATCTGTTCATAAAAGAACCTCATTTTCTAATCTCTCAAAGTTACTGTCGTTACAACTTTGAAAGACATCAAACCATTGATAGAAAAGCAGTAATAACTATACATATTTTTGAATTAATTTGGGTAACATTGGTTTATGTTTTTCTTACAAATGTGACTAACTGACGAAATAAAACTATTAATTTCCAGTTTTGTCTTGTACCTATCTAAGTTTATTAATATATAAAGCTGAAGAGTTTGCTTGTTTGTTCGCGCTAATCTCGGGAACTACTGGTCCGATTTGAAAAATTCTTTTTGCGTTGGATAGCCCATTAATCCAGGAAGGCTTTAGGCTACATTACATCACGTTGCGACCAATAGGAGCGGAGCATATGAAATAAAACATATCGAATCCTACGCGGGTGAAACCGTCAGGCGCAGCTAGTATTTTATAATATAATCAATACAAAATAATAATCAGTCGAAGAGGTTTGGCATTGCTATACAAATTTGAAATGAGCATATGAAAACCTTTAAAAACACGTTTGAGACTACATTTTTGCATAACTAAGTAGAAAAGAAGCTGAAATAATAAAAACAAAAAAAAAATAACGCTTTCGGAGCTAGTTTAAATATACAAAGCTACAAGAAGTATGTGTAAATTGTGTTGGTATCATAATCATCATTAACCTTTTCTTTATCGTCCCACTGCTGGGCACAGGTCGCCTCTCATACAGAGAAGGATTGGGCGTAATCACCACACTTGCTCAATGCGGGCTGGCGATTTCAGACTTAAAGTCCAGGTTTCACTTTATTCATTGGTGTCCAAGATATACTCAGAAAGTACATATAACGTAGAAAAGTTACATTGGTACTTGCCTGGCCTCGAATTGAACCTTACATACTCATAATTGAGTTGGTATCATAAGAAAAAAAAAATGGAACTAGTTCATGGTCCCACTGTCAATGTTACCCCAACCAATCATAGTTACCGAGTTTGACTGTAAAGTTTTTTTTTTTTTTCATATTTAAACATATTATAACCACCGCCCACTGTATGTTTTATAGTGTAAAAAGTGTCTGTTTTTATTATACATATACTCTCTGGTATATAACAAAGTAATCATCATCATGATCTCAGTGTTAATCCCAGTCGCATCCGTAGCTTTTTCAGCTTTGGAGTCTGGGGTCGGCTTTACCAGTCTAACTGCTGATCTTGGCTAAACTTCAATATTTTCGTGAAGCGACTGTCGTCTGACCTCCACAACCCGAAGGCAATATCTAAGCATTGCAGTTAAACCAATTGTTAGACTTTTGAGGGCTCCAACAACCCGTAACGGCTGCCACTAGATGTTCGTATGACAACCGGGAACGGGAACTGGTGTATAACAAAGTATATACATATAAATAAATGAGCACTCATAAACAAACGTCTACAAAATATTATTAGATAACAGATAGAGAAACACGTGTCAGAAATTAGCCGATATCTCATAGGAAATCATAAGTCACTGTATTCGTTCCTCCTCGATAATAAACGCAATTATCGTGTATTGGAAAAATATTACGGTTCGTCCTCCAACTTTTGGACCTACCAAGCAATACTGGTATCTACTCAAATAGTATTCGTGGTACCTAAATGATATTATTTCTGAAAACTGATTTTATTATTATTTTACACAACTGATGTAACTAGCTGCTTATCTTATGAATAGAATAGTATACACTTTATTAATTACACCGTGTAAATTACTGACATAATCATAGAAACTCTACTTATAATATTATAGTGTATATACACTATAATATTATATTTATTTTTTATTTTTTTATTTTATTTAACTACATTGTTACACTACTATTATTTAGGTGAACCTAATGCAATAGTGTAAGACTTATAATATTATATATACAATATGTTAAGAAAACCCTGTCCGACCCGTGAAGGTATTGTTAGGTATCGATAACTGATTCTACTAATGCCTACAAAACCTGGCTAAACTTAAAAAAAAATTCCCCCTAAAAAATAAATAAAATAAATAGGTAATTTCATGGCAACACAGGCACAGTTCATAACCTCAGTTGACCTCATGCATGTAGGTATAGGTAATTTATTCACGTTTATCGAGTCTCGAAAGAAATAATGATACTTAGGCAGCTCATGAAAAGAACTTTTTTTTTTAAGTAGGAAGGTCGTCTGACTCTCCAAATGTATCATTTCATTCGATGAGCATAATGGCTGTGGCGGAGATGTTGTTCCATATTTCGTTCACTAATAACGATACAGGCCCAGCTGGCACCGTCGCACGAGATTAGCACGGACATGCACACAAATAAAAATCAAGTGGTGTCAAATCCGCGCTGGCCACAGTTGGTCCACCCTTACCGATCCACTGCTCGCCGAACTGATAATGGAGGTACTCACGTACAGGACAAAGATATAGTGACGCACCGTCATAGTGGAACCACATTGACCACATTGACCACAATCACCTGATCACAAAACAGCAGTTGCTACCTTCCATCAGCATGTTACATTACCCTACATTAGGAAACGACATGATCATACAATACACGAATAGTCTTCACTAGAGCGATGTTTACGCGCAACTATTTAAAGTAATAATTTAAAGTAAAAATGATTTTTATTTTATAAAATTGTACCTTCTCGGCTGGCCTCGCGGCATCCTTTGAGTAAATAGGGATGTGTAAGTAATCAAAATATTGATTTTCGATGGAAACAATTTACTCGTCTATTTTTGTTATCGATTTAGTATTGTAGTTTCTCATTCTCATTCTAGATTCAACATCGCATGGAATTGTTTAGAACTTTTACAAAACTTAAATTGGTTAGGTACACTGCTGTAAATGAAAATCATGCCAAATTTTTAATTTCAGTTTCTGTCTCAAAATTGATGACGTTAAAATATTTGTAAAATTTTACTAAAATTGTGTTTCATAAGTCCTTCTCGTTTCTGTTTACTAATACTTGTGTTATAATAATGTTATTAGTAATTAATCGATAAACAAACAAAAGTACTTTTACCATTGGGTAATCTATGTTTTTAACAAATCATTCAACCAGATACAAGTTTCGATTAATAGCGATAAAAAAACGTTATTGCGCAAAAATTATTGCATCACTAGTTATTTCCTTTACGTCGCCGACAAAGCTCACGCGCGACGCCGCCAAAGAAATAAATAATCTAACAAAACAATAAAAGAAAGTAATTTTTTTTAAAACACCAAATTTTGGGGAAGTTAGCGTAAATTCGCGGGGAAAAAAAGATAGTTTCAAAATTGATTAGTATTGTTACTATGATGATTATGCAAAATTTCAAATTTATTTGGTCATGTGATTGCCTAACCTTTATTATCCTTATGAGTCGGACAGGGTTTTCTTTACATATTGTATAGCAACCACAGATTAAAACATCTACAAATAATTACACATGTTACGCACAACTGTCCTCTAAGTTGCATATGTTATATAAACAATATGTAAAGAAAACCCTGTCCGACCGATAAGGATAATAAAGGTTAGGTAAACACATGACCAAATATAACATAAAATTTTACGTAATCATCATAGTAACAATACTAATGAATTTTAAAATAATCTTTTTTTTTCCCGCGAATTAATTCCAACTTCCCCGAAATTTGGTAATTTTTAAAAAAGCAATAACACCATTTTGACGGTACGCTTATGCGATTCGACCACGCGTCGCGTGCCCTGGCCCCCGTCGCCCGCAAAAGGGTGTCTACCGCACATGTACTAAGTTACCTCTTTTTGCAAAATAATATTTATTTTTTTAGGGGGATTATTTTTTAAGTTTAGCCCGGCTTTGTAGGCATTAGTAGAATCAGTTATCGATACCTAACAATACCTTCACGGATCGGACAGGGTTTTCTTTACATATTGTATATGTTATACGTTATTTTTTCTTTATACGAAACCTGAATATAGTTTGTTCAGAATAAGCAGCTGAATCGATTCCAATATTTTTTACACTATTTTATATATTTTCCCTAATCAATTTAGAAATTGTTTCAATGTGGTTACCGAACGCACAACTCAGCTGATGTTAGATCATAGTACTAAGTGCGTGAGACAGGGGCCCCCCGCACCGCGCCGCTGTAGACGGGGTGCGTTGACCATATTTTTTTGGGACAACCAGGTAAGGTAACAAGCTCATAACTTTATGGTTTTTCATAATATCTTTTTGCTTTGTACATAGATTCTTTACTTAAAAATACTGGACACGTGTTTCAGGTTTCGCAAATACAAAAAATAAAGTTGCATAATATGTGCGTTTTGTTGATACTCTAATCCATACTAACATTATAAATGCGAAAGTAACTCTGTCTGTCTGTCTGTTACGCTTTCCTGCTTAAAGCTCTCAACCGATTTTGATGAAATTTGGCACAGACAATCTTTAGACCCTGAGAAAGAACATAGGCTAGCGTTTATCCCGGAAAAATTTGATGTTACCGAGGGAAATCTAAAAAGCACGATATAACCGAACTCCACGCGGGCGAAGCCGCGAGCGGAAAGCTAGTACGTATAATAAATATTCCAGTTTCTCAGTAAAACAGTCCTGAATATCCCGTCGAAATTCTCGGGAAGATGACGACCGCCTGCAATATGCTGCTCCAGTATCGACAGGAAGATGAAAGCCCAGAACCTAGATCCTAAACAATATTGGACTGATCCCGATAGGCCCCGATAGAACTGGGATTAAAGGATAGAAGAAGGAGCTTGAATGTTTAATTGAAAATAGGAAAGATTTTCACCTGAATTCCTGATGGATGCTATTGTTATCATTATATTGTAGTCATGTGTTTTTTAAATGAACAGACAGCTTCTTCTTCCCAACGAAAGCTCTAAGTATTTGAAATATTTCTTGGAAGGTTAAAATTCAACTCCGACAAGGTAGCCCGTATTTACTCAGGTAGGAGATCTGGTTACTGTTTCTCCTGTATCATATCGACGGGCTTCTTCGGAAGGCATTATTACTTACTAGCTTTCCGCCCGCAGCTTCGCCCGCGTGGAATTCGGTTATACCGCGCTTTTTAGATTTCCCTCGGGAATATAAAAATTTTCAATAAAAGGTAGCCTATGTGATTTCTCAGGGTCTAAAGATTGTCTATGCCAAATTTCATCAAAATCGGTTGAGAGGTTTAAGCGGGAAAGCGTAACAGAGAGACAGACAGAGTTACTTTCGCTTTTATAATATTAGTATGGATTAGTCAAACCCGCTCTTAAAGATTTTATATATAAAACCATAATTATTTTCTATACTGATTACACACATTACAAGTTTACACGATTACAATTTTATATGACAAGCTATAAATTGGCAAAGAGTTATCCTGTCTTTATACCTACCGGATACCGGATAGACCATGTACTGCTTTTTGAAAATAGTTGCCCCATACTACAAACATTTAAATTCACATACACAAACAACCAGACCCAAAACAACTACCTACAGGCCATATAAATATTTGCGTGCGGGAATCAAACCCACGACACGCAGCGCAGAAGTCGATCGCTTAGCCACTGCACCAACCGTGTCGTCAAATGACATAGGATTAGGACCATCCAAATTTCATCTTCATGCGTTTATAGGGGGTAATCTTCAGACCTACTACTCTGATCTAGCAAGTTCTTTAACGAATGAGAAGCTACGTAATTTCAGAGGGTCATATGACATATTATAATAAGCCGGAATTAAACTAGTATTTCATTCTTTTAGTAGGTAAGTTGCTTAAATGTTCCACTTACAGACATGGCAATCCTTTACCACACCGTACTAAACGAAAGTCTCAAAAACTTTGACACTTAGCGGATTGAGCCCCACACGGCACACAGGCACATGGCAAATTACACACACACACACACACAAACATAATACCATCAACAAGTGAAAGTAGAACTAAACGTAACACCCTGGAGATCCAACTTTGGACTACGAAATTAGTTCTAGTAAATCCGAGGACAAAGTCACAAACCATTAAACGCTGAAAGCTAAACTTTCGTATCACAGAGCTGAGCCAATTAGAAATTTAGTCGAACTTCATTAGCTCTAAGTGGATACTGGAAGTTCTGTTCAACAGTATGACATGTTATGAACGGCTTCGAGAACTAAAATTAATTATGGATCGCAATGTTACATTCGTTGTTACGTCGGCAAGTTATAAAATCATATTGTTTTTAGCATAGGTAAAAAAAATTGGGAGTATAAATATAATTGTTTTTGAATAAACCGAATGTTTTATGACAATGCGCGGGCAGGTACTAGTGATCTTCAAAATAAATAAATAAATATATATAGACGGACAAATCACACAGATTGAGCTAGCCCCAAAGTAAGTTCAGTAAGAGATTTGTGTTATGGGATACTAACTCAACGATACTATATTTATAATAGATACATATATAGATAAACATCCAAGACCCATGCCATTCAGGAAAAGATCGTTTTCCAACATGACCTGGCCGGGGATCGAACCCGGGGCCTCCACGTCGCAGGCAGGCGTGTTGACTGCTGCGCCACGTAGAACGACGAAAATCTTAATACCAATTATTGCGTACGCTCTTTCAATTCAAACATCTTCAAGGAAAATTCATATAATAAAGACCATTCCATAACGGGTTGTCAGCGCCACCTATTACGTTCTATAGGAACTAAAAGCAAACAAAATGAGCTTACTCAATGATGACGCTAACGTTGCTGTATCTACATAAACTGTTCTTAAAAGAAAATTTTAGAATATTTACTTGTTAGTAGAAAAGCTTTCTATTAGTATACCGCCTGCCTATCCCCGGTTTTCTAAGGCACCAGACGAAAACCTCGCATAGATTATTCGTGTACCTACATCGTGTGGTCCAAACTACTTGGCCAAAGCACTTACATACTTAAGTACCTACCTTAGCATTTATTCCATAAAAATAATAATTCCAAGTAAACCGTTTTTACTTAGTACTGAGAGTCCATTTTTATGATATTTTTGTTTGTAGCTTACTATTAACTATAGGATTTGTTAGATCATGCTATGATTATAATAATACAGTGAGGCCGCACCGTGACCTTGCCAAACCTAAAACTAATAATACCATGCCATCACCGTAAAACCGACTTTAAAGCTACGACGTTATGGCACACTTTTGCTTGCTATTTATATACTTTAGGAATCTTTTTAATTCGACCATGTTTTAGTGATGACATCATCAATTCGTATAAGATGGCCGATTTCGTTTTTGTTATTGTCGGCTCGTTAGCTCAGTGGTTAGAGCGCCCGTTTAAATTTTAATAGAGGTGGTCGGGGGTTCAAATCCCTCACGAGCTGCAGTAAAATAATCTTTTTGTTTTTTTTTTTATATTTTTTATTCAAACTTTTTAAATTTATCTTTTGTTTTTTCTAGATGTTTTCTTTTTTGTTTCAATATCAGTATGCCAGTATGCATTCAATCATGCACCATTTTAAATTCCGATGACACATCATTTCAAATGATTAAAATTGTAATTTCGTTGTCAGCGTTGAGATATGATAAGTAGAATCAAGTACGTAAGTAATCGCAAAATCACGTAATAAATCGCGAAGGAGGCCTATGTCCAGCAGTGGACGAGTAGAGGCTGATGATGATGAAGTAATCGCAATGTAGCTTGAATAGAAATATTAATACCTACATTAAATAAATCAATAATAAGTACTTAATAATCAACGAAAGCGTTAAGTGCTTTTATATCGGCAAAAAATCAAGCGAAAAGGAAAAAAAATCACCAACAAACTAGGTAAAATTACTTCGTATTTCAGCGGAATTCTTGTTCCATCAGCCAATTGCAATAAATGAGCGAGTCTGATTGGAATCCGATGGGATAAGATTTTTTTGCTTCGTTCGAGGGTAGACGTCAATCCCGAGTTCTCGACCGGGAGATACCGCCGAAGCAATTTCCCGAAGTCGGCTCATTTATCAGAAACCATTATTGTATCTAGTTTTGTTGACCGGAGAACGTCAATTCATTATTTCGTTATTTATTTGTGAACACATTTATTTACTATTGGCAATCCGTTGAACATTTTGGATGATAGAAAATAGAATACAGTGTGCTGATTAAGTTATCGCATTAATTCGAACCACGTATTTTAAACACACGCAATTATAAGCAATAAATAATGGCTATTAACTATTGAGCCGATGACATGGTGAAGAACGCGGGAAGCCGATGGATGCGGGCAGCATAAGACCAGTCATCATGGAGAGCCTTTGTCCAGCGGTGGACCTCTATAGGCTGAAGAAGATGAAGAAGTATTGAGCTGATCATTATCTTTCCCTAAGGGAGCATTCAGGTATTACGTAACGCAATTTGGGGGGAGGGGTCTCGTAAAACGTTACGATGCATTACAAAACATGTTACGTAACATTGTTTCTAAACAAATATTATTTAGTAAATTAAAACTATACCAAGTGTAAAAACTATTACATAACTTTCTACGACGGAGGGGGGTACATAAAAACGTTGCGATGCGTTACAAGGGGGAAGCGAGGTCAAAAATCTTTAAAAAATGAGTTACGTAATACTTGAGTGCTTCCTAAGTTATTCTTCGTCGTCTACGTCTTTTTCTTCCATAGAACTCTATTATGTGTCATCTCGGTAATCACGATCTTTCTAACCACATCATCATCATACATTCCATACATCGTTTCTTTAGTCTTCCCCATTCTTAATTAACTTTCTAGCTGTTTCGACAGCTCGAACATTAATCAAAAGACACTTTATTTTCGGTTGAATAATTAAACATATTTTGTTATTTAGTAACAATACATTACAGTCTTAGTAATAAGTCGGAATTTGTAGTGTTATGTGTCTCGGAAAGCACGTTGAGATAGGAGCCTTTTGGCCTCGTAAGGGACTCTCTGTTTTTTGTTACTTTATATCATCATCATCATCTCAGCGTTAATCCCAGTCGCATCCGTAGCTTTTTCAGCGTTGGAGTCTGGGGTCCCCTTTACCAGTCTAGTTGGTGATTTTGGCTAAACTTCGATATTTTCCGTGTAGCGACTGCCGTCTGACCTCCACAAACCGAAGGAGATATCGAAGCATTGCAATTAGACCAATTGTTAGACTTTTGAGGGCTGCAATTTAGCTTCACTTTTCTTGGAATGACCGACATTGACTATTCAAAAGCACCAACTGTTGGTTAATTTGAAATAAACAATTTTGATTTTTTTGATTCTGATTTTGATTTTTCCAACAACCCGTAACGACTGCCACGATGTAGATGATGAGATAGATGTTCGTATGGCAACCGGGACCAACGCACTATGGGAAAGCCCCATTACAAGGCCGTCTCAAAACCGTTTCACGTGAAAGTCGTTGTTATGGAGTAAAACTAATTTATTAATTTAATCTTATAAATAAGCTTTCTTTTTTGTATTTTTTTAATTATTTTTTGCTAACCATAATGTGTATAAAAAAGCATCAAAGCTAACTCATGTTCAATCATGTGATTTTGGCACAATACATTTCAACGCCACATTACTCGAAAATTTTTAATATAAATGTATAAGTATTATACATTTTTGAAATGCTTATAATCTCCACATAAGGTTTATTAAATAATATTATGTATAATAAATAAATAAATTAAAATTAACCAATATAATTTAAGATGGTATAATTTTCGGATTACTTGTTTTTTAACGAGACCTACCCGTTTACCCCTGTCATTATATTTGTTGTATTACGATCTTTATACATTACTTTACACAAGGCAGAAAAAAAAGTTGCGCATACTTGCGTCTTTTCGGACACGATGCCAAAACATATGGCGAGATAAAAATATTATTTTTTTCTAATATCTTTTTTTTTTTCATCTGTTATCTATCTTGTTGTTATGTTATCTATTAAGGTCCAATTGATAAAATGGTCATTACGGTGATGAGTATTATTAATGGTTATTTGTGGTTTTGATATAGTTTTGACCACCTTATTTGATAAAATATGGTCACTTTGTCTAAACCCTCTCTCCTTACGTGATAAATAAGAATGGTGAAGTAATTGAAATTACTCATAATCTATTTTTAATGGGTGGAATAGATGGTAAAGCACAAGCTTTAACTGAAACTCCTTCAAGCGCTTCTTGTACAATTTGTGGTGCTACTCCTCGGCAAATGAATAACTTAGAGGCAGTTAGGACACGAGATGTGAATGAACGTTCATTTCAATATGGACTGTAACATTACTTGTATGGATTGTAACTTACTCGCTTGGATTAGAAGTATGGAGATGATTTTACACATTTCCTATAACTTGTCTTTCCAAAAGTAGTCAGCCAATACAACAGAAAATAAAAAACACAAAGACGAAAGAAAAAACTGGTTCCAAAGCGGTTTAGGGTGGAAATGGGACTGCATATCGATAATCCTCGACAAGGCACCGGAAATAGTAATGACTGAAAGAGAGATTTTTTCAGAATTACTCTTGCTCTGCAGACATTACAGGTGTAGACGTAGAACTTATAAAACGAATATTCATTAAACTACAAACTATGTCATCTGGACTGGCTATTGTTACAAAAAAGTGCGATGAATACGCATATAGTACCGCCCAACTGTACGTAAATATTTATAATTGATATTACATGCCTTCCTCCGTACATAAAATACTTATTCACGGAGAAAAAATCATTGAGTACTATGCTATTTTACCTATCGGACAATTGTCCGAAGACGCTCAAGAATCCCGCAACAAGGATTATAAAAAGTTTAGACTTCATCATTCTAGAAAGTGTTCAAGAGCGGCTACCAATACAGACGTGTTCCATACCTTATTGTACACTTCTGATCCATATATATCAAGTATGAAAAATACCTCAGAAACAATATCGAAAGAACTTTTCGATGAAGCCAAGTCCATTCTTGCTGTCAACAAAAATCTGTAGGAGCTTGTTGAATTTTTTACATTATTATTTTCTCGTTAGACACTGTTTATACAGTGATATTTAATTCTGTTTTATGTAAGTAAATTACAAAAAAAAAAAAAAAAAACTTATAAAAGCAAGTATTTTTTTAAAGATTTATTTTTTAAATAAATTAATAAAGATAATTTTCAAAATTATTATTGTTTATATTAAAATTTATACTTTCACGTATATGTGTGCCAAATTACAGATCATTTAGTTTTGAAATAACTGAGATACGGAGTTTTGAGACGAAACATACGCGATTTTCCCATAGTGCAACGGCTTAACGTGCTTTCCGAGGCACGACCAGATCAGTGCAAATATTCATATTTATGCATGCGGCTTGTTTTAATTCTTAATTATGGCTAACTTAGTTTAGTTTAAAGATTTTGATTTTGATAAATTCTGAACGAGTCACGATAAATATTTTTCGATTCCTCACGCCTTATACGGAACAGCCGTGTCCGGTGAGTGCGCCGGGGCACCTCTCTAGCCACTCCTCAAAGAGAGAACTTACCGCCGCTATTGTGGCGTGCCCAACACTGGGTTGTGACAATCGCACTCACCATGTCACCATGAGATCCCGCCAGAGCTCTGTGCTCCGTATCGCGATTTCTCGCGGCAGCAGAGTTATGCCCCGGTGTTTTGCCTCCTCTCGCCACTCCCACATGTGGGCGAGGGCTTTTGGCCTCCAGATCCCATGGCGGTAATCCGGCAAGGAGACTCGCCGCCTCAGCGGAGACCGTGCGATATCCCCGGAGCAGCCGAACAGCCATGACCCTCTGTGACGCGGTCAGGGAATTGGTCATACCTATAACCCGTAAGCTAATAGATAGTTGGGTTTAATAATGTTATCTGAGAAAGCGTTGATACAGTCATTGACCTGGCCTATAACAATTAACAAGACATAATTTACTAGTGCACGGATTTTTTGTATTTTGGCTAAGTACACTCCCATGTCTTCGAAGAACGCAAGTTAATTTTTAGTTAGCTTAGCCCACAGAAGCTTCTCTATTCCGTGGCTCAGCTGTTTTCAAAGAAAGGTAGAATGTTATATAAACGTCAAAATAGCAGTTAAGTGTAGATTGTCAAGTAGATATTGTTAAATGTATACGCATACGAGTTCCCCTCCTTAATCAATAAAAAAGAAGTTAAGTTTTGCACCATAGAATAGAATAAAATACTCTTTATTATGTACTTCACATAAATTACAGAACATAAATAAGAAGATTTTACAAAGGATGACACAAGTCACTTATCTCTGGGAGCGATATTTTACATATTTCACTCCATTTACATTTTCTTTATTTTCGTTTTGTTCAACACTATACACATATATAAAATATTTACTCCCATTATCCATTATGTGAATGTGTCTCACATTTGTCTCGGCTATACATATAGAATTCTGCAAATCTTTCATTCCTTTTCGAGTGTGCTGTATGATACAAATTAAAATTTATGTGGTTCGTATTGTGCAGGCAGCTGTAGTTTTTTAACTTATCTTCAGTTAGACGAGCGGATACCATAATCAGTACAAATTGGTACCAGCTCCCTAAGATGGACTACGTAGCCGTAGAAAAAACAAATTACATTAATCCGTTTTTGAGTGGGTGTAAACCAGCGTTATTATTTGTCTCTTAAACAACTGAACATCTTAAGATAGGAGCCAAGTCAAGAACTAAGAATCACCACCGCCAAGATGTCTTTACATCTAAAAACAATTCAGACTTCAGTCTACGCTAAAAGTCCACTTTTCAATAAAACACTTAAGACCATTGGCATTCCTCGACGTATTTTACGCGAAATGCGACGTCAAATTACTTTAGTTCAGTGAACAACTGTGTGCGTGACGCAGATCCTACTTTCGGAGCTCATTCAGAACAAATGAACTATATAGGTTTCAATGACAGATTTCAGAGAATTTCAGAGACAAGACAGAACGGACAGCTGTGCTGCTGGGGAGTTTGTTCCGCCACTTCTTCTTCTCAGCGAAAGCACTAGGAAGAGGGGAAGGGCGGGCGTTCTGGGGGACTGTCTTACGCTTATTTAACCTTTTGAACGCCAATCACTTCTATACAAGTACGAGATTTTCGTGCCCTCAGCGCCACTACTTGATTAGAAGTAATCACGGTTTAAAATAAATTTACGACTTTTACAAGACCTTTTATTTTGTTTTTATGGAAATTTGCCCTGTTATCAACCATATTTTTAACTTTTTCACGCATAATAAGTCCTTATTTGTTTAATTTTCAATAGAAACAAAAACGCCAGAAAATATTTTAATGCCCCCAGCGCCAATTACTTGATATCAAGTAAGCCAGTGATGGGACGCGACGAAGACCTCGCTATATTTCATCTCGTCGAAATGATCATAAATACTATTATTGCAAGAAAAATGACGTAAATATATAATATTTTATAAATATTGTACACTTTAAACTAGGTTTTATTCACCTTAATCAAGAATTAATAGGTTTTCTAATCATTGTCGATAGTGAAACCCCGTTTGAAAAACCCATCCCTACAAAGTTAGTTAGTTATCGGTCCGTACGCGCCACCGACTTGTATAGAAGGAAATCTGTGACGTCATAAGCGGACGGGTTTCAAGGTCATAGTGACCTTTGTGCATTTTAGTGTAGTGCAATGTTTACATCTTGAGTTGGCGCACGTGTCCTTATAAAAAAATTGTGACTGTGAATATGACGAATTATTGCGAGTTGTTCAAGTCTGAATCAGAATTTTGAAATAGTTCGTCGTCTTGACATTCCGTTAAGTCGTCAACTTCCGTTTCAAGAATTTTCTTCAGTTTTCTATTAGTTTCTACAAACCAGAAAAATGATTGCGAGTATTTAGCGACACCATTAAAAAAAAGGTCTTGTGTAAAACAGACACTTACCCTCCATTTTATTTTATTTTTTAAAACGTAGAAAACCACGTATTTTGCTTCTATTAATTGTAATTGTATTTATTAGGTAGGGTTTGTCCCACAGCTCAATTCAAATCTACACTCCCTACAAGATTCTATTGCTTCCTTGGGCATTTTCTTTATAATAAATTGAATAAACTCTTAAACCTATATCCAAAAACTCGATCAAGCTGTATTACAGAAATAAAAAAATTCTTAAAAACCCTAGACTATCACAAAACCGAAAGTCTTTTGACCGTTCTGAAATAATCACAATTTTGACGAATCCCCACAAACACGTAAATGCTGCTTGAAAAATAACTTTCGCAGGCCACACCATACAAAAAATCACCCTAACTCGCACACTGCTAATCTTAATTATTCAATCACATGTCATATTACTCCAACACTCCACACAAGATCACCACACTCACTCATCGCTTCACAACATGACTCCACAACTGATTCTGCAATATTGTAGGCTGTATCTCATATATTTATTAGAATTATTTTTACTATAACATATTTATTTTGCTTTTATCTGTTAAGCATATTGTGTACTTATTTATAACTTTTATTTTGTTATGCCGAATTATTGTTTGTCTTTGACTCTTGCACGGTATCTCCGTTAAAGCTAATTCTAGCGATGGAAGGGGCCTGGTGACCTGTAACACAGGTTTTTCTTTAAATACCTATATCAGGCACCAGTCTCTCACAAAGGTGGAATTTAGCTGAGACTTTTTTTTTTGTACCCACTTTTATAAATCAGCTTTGTGAAGAGAGAATAAATGAATTATTATTATTATTATTATTTGTTGTAAGTAAACGAAATAAATTATGCAGGAATCGGTTGAGTTTATGCACGTGTTAACTTGACCACAGTGAATATAAAATATATACCATAGAAATCAAGACATCCCTAGAACAGAAAGGATTTTGACGTGCCTCGAGCACCAACTACTTGATATGAAGTAGAAGGATTACATTTGGAGACAAATAGGGATGTGCCTTGTAGAACACACGTCTAATAAATTTAAAATTCTTTTCTTTATTATGGGGAATATATCCAGGTTTTCATATTGTTTTTTTTTTATGAAATAAAATAAATTATGAAATTACGATTACAGTTTTTATTTAGCCTCGTAAATTGGTGAATAAACATTATTTTAAATGTATAATATTATTTGTCGATAGGACACTAATCCCATCCCTACGTTTTACTATAGATACGTTATACATTTGTAGTGTGGCGCAGGAGGACACATCGCGTATTATATAGATGGGCGTTCAAAAGGTTAATATTGATATTCAAAATGTGCTGATGCTCAGCTTAATTTCAATAAATGACTTTAGATTTTGATTGATTTTTATCCATGATAACGTTTACCAAGCAAATGTGGTCGTCAAAAAAAATGTAATATCTACACTGACAAATACTACTAAATATATACAAATATATAATACACTGTGCGGTATTAGTCGTTTTACAAAAATAGCCCACTTCACCTATCCAATGACTAATAAACATAAAAAACGATTTTTTAACAATGACACATAATGTTTAAAAAAATAAGATTAAATATACCATTTTCTGAGCTTGGAGATCATTCTTGTGAATGATGATGTCGTACGCCAGGAAATTTACGTGAAATCTGTAGATCTTCTTTGCAATATTTTATTTGATTTAATTAAAAATGGATGTAATACCATTTATAATTAAATCAAATAAAAGATCAGTGAATCGAAACTTATCGTTGGCATTTAGACATAAATACCACAATGTCTATTGTATTTTTGAGTGTTTGGAAATAGATATTCTAGAACTATCTAAATCTGTAGAGCAGGCTTTAACATAGTCAGAATATAAGAAAGGTTGTTAACACTACCAAATACTTAATCAGTAGTATTCCTGATGGTATTATCAATTATATTTCACCTGAGTTCAATGGTAGAACCATTGATGTCATGTTAGTACAGAACTGCAGCTTTTAAGATTGGTTAGAATCAGATGTGTCTATACCTGCAGATAGAGGATTTAAACATATTCAAGAACTTTTACTTCAAAAAAGAAATAACTGAATAAGCTCTCCAAGAACTCACTTTGTATTTGTAAGACATATGATATATACCTGTGTATCACAAATAAACTATTTGATTTGATTTGTTTCTTCGAATTGTAAATGATCAAAAAGTAATGTAATTAAAACGAAACAAGCAGCAAGTTTAAGGATTCACATCGAGCGAATTATAAGATGTTTGTTTCCGTAGTTAGTAGCCTGTGTACTAATATCTGCAGTCGTATATTAAAAATACATTTTCTATAATTACGTTTTTTACCCGACTGCCAGGAGGGTTATGTTTTTAGCTCCTATCTTGTATGTATTATTCTTAATTACCTAGTAGGTATCTCCAGAACCGCTAAACGGATTTTCACATTTGATATCGTGATGGTATCGTTAGAATTGCCTTAATCACCCAACTGCTACTAGAAAGGTGACATTTAAAAAAAAACAAAATGGCGGATGTATGACGCCATATTGTGAGGTGTAAAGAAATAAATTTCTACCAAGCATATCGAGTGGGATATCAAAATGAAGGATTTTAAACACTGATTCTAAATATGTATATAACTTAGTATTAAATGGAACAAAAAAAAGAATTACATGTTTTTTTCTGCCAAGCATATCGAGTTGGGTATCAAAATTAAGGATTTTAATCACTGATTATAATAAATATATTGATTCTAAATATATTTTATATAAAAAAGTCTTTAAATATAAAATTGCCGTTTAATAGGATTTTTTTTGTATTAATTGAAGTAATTACTCATGCAGTCAATGTATTTTTGCCAACACAGTGGCAGTTTATTGATTCTTAAAGAAATCAGCTGGACGAGAGGCAAAAAATTTTTCAAATTTTATACTGCCTCTTGGGTGTAGAAATTTTTTCCCGACAAGAATCTATTCAAATTCTGGAAAAAGTAGTAGTCTGTAGGCGAAAGGTCTGGTGAGTAGGGCGGATGATTAAGAGCCTCCAACCCCATTTTTTGCAACTTAAAGACCGTCTGTTGTGCGGTATGAGGTCGCGTGTTGTCATGCAGGAGCAGCGGAGAGGAGCGATTGACCAATGCTGGTTGGAGATGTGCCAGTTTCTCCATCATTGTGTTCAGTTCTTCGCAGTACACATCGGCAGTAATGCTCATCCCGTTTGGTAAGAAGCTGTGATGAATCACACCGATTAGACCACCAAATAGGGACCATTGCTTTCATCGCTTTACCAGTCCAACTGCTGCTAGGGCTAAACTTCGACATTTTCCGTGAAGCGACTGCCGTCTGACGTCCACAACCCGAAGGCGACATCGAAGCATTTCAGTTAGACCAATTGTTGGACTTTTGAGGGCTCCAACAACCCATAACGACTGCCACTAGATGTTTGTATGGCAACCGGGATCAACGGCTTAACGTGCTTTCCGAGGTATGACCAGACCAGTGCAAATATACATATTCATGCATACAAATACTTGCACTGTGCGGGGATCGAACCCGCGCCACCTTGCGCCGCAGCCGCGTCCACTATCGCTACGCCACGGAGGCTGTCAAAAATTACTCATATTCCATAATTACTCTAAATTTTAATGTATCCATGATGACGAAAAAGATTGAAATGTGATGGAAATGTACCACTAAGCAATAAACAAATGAATACTGTTGGAAAAAGAGCTCCATGTTTTTAAGATAAAATAAATTTGAAATTACAATTATTAGCCAAACAGGATTTTTTTTTTTTTTATTTAAAATTGCCAGTATTGCAGAATGGCAATTTCATAAGTAAAGAACTATTATAACGTGTAGTTTAGATTATAAATGGAAAGATAAAAAATCTGCTAATATGCATATAACGCGACCATGACAGTTAAGTTAGAAAAGCTCACAAAAGTATACAATGTTAGTGCTGTAGACATCTCATTTGCCCCTAAAACATATGGTCAGAAACCATGAGAGGAATACATACCCAAAGATCCTAATAAATCAGGTAGTATACCAAACCAACTCAAATTAGGTGTAAGCTCTCGAGCCATGCTAAGACGGAACATCAATGTTAAACATAGGCTGGTTAACGGTGCCATGGGTGTTATCCGACGAATAGATTGGCCAGCACTACGCAGAAAGCAGTTGGAGCCAGGAAAACTACCACAAGCGGTATTTGTGGAGCTCGATGACCCAAGTATCACAGGGAACCTACCTGATATTGGAGTCTGGATCCAGCCTCGTGCTATAGAATTTGATGTTTTACGTGGCAAAGGCAAGATTGAGCGACGAATGTTTCGACGGTGCATAAATTACAGGGCACAACTTTAGTGAAGGATGATATGGCTAAGAAGGGGGTGACTGCCGAGATGGCTTCTGATAGGGATGTATGGAAGAAAAAGACATGTTGCGCCGACCCCAAATAAATTGGGATAAGGGCAGGAGAATGGTGAACTTTAGACCAAGCAGTTGTAAATTTAAGTAGAAACTTATTTGCAAAAGGTCAAGTTTAGGTTGCTTTGAGTAGAGTGAGGACTCTTTTCGGACTTGATACCAGTTCTCTTAACCCTAACAAATTGCTAAATCAACCACATGACATAAACTCATTGAAGGAATTAATCCGGTTACGTAACTAAAAAGATTCATTAGTCATTAGTGCCCAAGTCCTGGAAGCTTGCTAACGTGCAGCCCGTGCCCAAGAAGGGTAGTCGTGCCGATCCTGCCAACTATCGGCCGATTTCGATCACCTCCATACTTTGCAAAATTATGGAGCGTGTATTGAACTCGCGCCTCTTGGCATACCTGGAAGGTAACGATGTCCTCAGTGACCGACAGTACGGGTTTCGCCGCAATCGGTCAACTGGGGACCTACTAGTGTATGCCACTCACTTGTGGGGCGAGGCCCTCGAGAAGAATGGGGAAGCGATTGCTGTCTCCCTTGATGTCTCGAAGACCTTCGACCGGGTTTGGCACGCTGGCCTTTTGAGTAAGCTTCCAGTGTACGGCATTTCCCCTAGTCTGACTGGCTGGGTAAAAGACTTCCTGACTGAACGGTCCCTCCGAGTTGTTGTCGACGGATGCTCTTCTGAGCCCATGTCAACTAATGCCGGTGTTCCGCAGGGGTCTGTTCTCTCTGCAACTCTGTTTCTGCTGCATATTAACGATCTGCTGATGCCCGGTATCTATGGGTATGCAGATGACAGCACAGTTGTAGAGAGATACCTGCCGGATGCTCGGGCTAGTAGGGAATCAATCCGGACCGAAAGAGAGGCCATGGTTGAGCGAACGAGTGTTGCACTGCAGGCAGTCTCCAAATGGGGCAATGCCAATCTTGTAGCATTCAATGCCGCCAAAACACAGGCATGTCTTTTCACCGCCAAAAGGAGCCCGGTCACCTTGGCCCCTACTTTTCGGAATGTGTCCTTGGAGTGTTCCGACCGCCTTCAGCTTTTGGGAGTTGAGATTTCCTCGAACCTTAACTTTGGGCGGTTCATTGAGTCCAAGGCCAGGGTGGCTGCCAGGAAACTTGGCGTTATCGCAAAGGTCCGGCAGTACTTCACACCTGGGCAGCTTCCAATGTTATACAAAGCACAGGTCCGTTCGTGTGTGGAGTACTGCAGCCACATTTGGGCTGGTGCTGCCAAGTGTCACCTGGCCACTTTGGATTCAGTGGAGAGACGTGTAAAGAGGCTGATTGGTGACCCTGATCTAACTTGAGTTGGTCTCCAAAACCTAGAGCACAGGCGTATAGTAGCCAGCCTTTCGGTGTTCTATAGGATGCATTTCGGGGAGTGTGCGTGGGAATTGCATGATTTAATTCCCCCATCTCCGTTCCACCAGCGGACGACCCGTCGTACGGCTGGTTTCCACCCTTACGTTGTTAACACCACTACGATCCGGACGAAGCGTTTCGCCTCCTCCTTTATACCGCGTACATCGAGGGACTGGAACAATTTGCCAGCGGCGGCGTTTCCGTCGGACTACAATTTGAGTGTCTTCAAGGCTAGAGTGAATAGGCTCTTAATAAACTAGTGCGCTTTACCATCAACGATTGCGTCACTGCTTACCATCAGGCAGGATTGCGGTCAAGCGCTGGTTTATAATATGTATGTAAAAAAAAAAAAAAAGTTAAGAAATATTTCTTAACTAAAAAGACATACTTAAATAAAATAATAATTAAAAAAACAAAAAAAGACCACCTGCATGGATAACTACAATTAAAAATCAACTGAAAAGACTAAAACAAGATGAAAATTCAATTATAATGCATTTAAAAAAATAACAATGATTAGGTGCTTAAATCCAGAAACATACATTGAAACAGTACCAAACCTATGTACAGACGACATAACATCAAGCTACAATCTGTCAGATTTCCTTAATAGATGTTCAACTTTATCTCTACGGTATTAGGGCTCTATGTTGATTGGAAATATCTGACAGTTTGGGGTAGCTTGACCTGTGTTGCCGTACCTACATAATTAATGTACACTTAGAAATTTCAGCACAAAAGTCAGTCTGTTTCAATTTTTTTGCAAAATTATAAACAGAATTACATTCGTAGGCATGCACAAAGCGCGTATCTTGTACATATGAATGTATGTAATATTCTTTATTATCTTGTATCTCCAGAACCGACTAATGGGTTTTCACATTTGAGACATCGTTAGATTTGTCATAGACGGTGACATTAAAAAAAAAAAACAAAATAGCTGATGTGACGCCATATTATAAGGGAAAAAAAAATATCTACCAAACTTATCGAATTGATTTTGAAATGGAGGATTTACAATACTCATTAGAAAATATGTATACAACATGCAGTTTTAATATCTTTTAATATTAAAACTGCATGATAAATACATTTTTTCTAATGAGTATATTAAAAACGATGAAACAAGAAATAAAACATTTTTTTTTAAGTTTTCCAACATTGGAAACATAATTTGTAAAAACTGAAAAGGTAGAAATAAAAAAATATTATTTATAAACAAAAAACCCGCCTGTTTAAAACTCTAACGAACTGAAAAGGTAGAAACAAGTTGAACAATCGCAGTTGGGGGACTTCTTAGCTAGATAAACAAGTATTCCATAGAACAGTCCCCCAACTGCGATTGTTCAACTTGTTTCTACCTTTTCAGTTCGTTAGAGTTTTATGCAGGCGGGTTTTTTGTTTTTAAATAATATTTTTTTATTTATTTGGTACTGCTTATTATATAATAATGGATACACATTTTTTCTCCAAAGATTACAATTCGAAGTTCGTATACATCGTTCCAGGCCAAATTTGTATCATCTAATCTTGAAAATTCTCATCGCCCGGTAATAGACATGAGAATATAAAAAAACAGATGCCGTACGGAAAAATGGGTCTGAGCAGTTGTGTTGCGTTGTGTGTCGGTTACGATGCGCCAAATGTTGTTGTGTCGGGAGTTTGATCGTGGAAGGTCTCCAGATCAATCTCCCTCTGGCGCAGCATCGTTGGGTTTAACATTGCATCACCTCGCTCAACTCTTCCTTTCTATCCATTCCGTTTTTTTTTTAATGAATAAGGTAAATAAACCAGCGTGTTTTACCATCAACGATTGCATCAATGCTTACCATCAGGCGGGATTGCAGTCAGGCATTAATTTATAATTACCACAAAACAGTATCGCAAGGTTGTTGATTATACAGCTGTAATAAATGACATCTCATCGAGGGACCTCAGATAATGATTATCCAGGATGCAAACAATGCTGCTGAGTTCCTGGTCTCTCTCTTCAGCACTGTCATCTCTAATCACTCTAAATATGTGTATGTATCCTCCAAACGCAGAATTCTCAAACCCTGGATCACAAACGGTCTGATACGTTGTATTTGAAATAGGGATAACATGACTCAAAAGCTAGAGGCAGACCCTGAAAACTATATTCTCTCGATTACATGTAAGCGCTACCGTAATTATTGTAACAAGCTACTCAAAAATTTAAAACATGTATATGAAAGAGACCAGTTTGAAGCGACGAAAAGCAACCCCAAAGCGACATGGAAAGTCAATAAAAATATAACCGGATCTAGTTTAAGATCAAAATCTCCTAATGAACTATTAAAGTTGTTTTCGAATGAAAATATTTCAGCAAATAAAGGCAATGAATTTTTTGCGGATTGTTGCAAGAACTTGGCTGAAAAATTCTTATCTTCCACGGCTACTCCTGAATGCTCTTTCGATGCCTATCCTTCGAACTCGGTAGTACTATTTCACACAGATGAAGTGGAGGTCGCATATCTTATTATTGGATTACGTTCAGATGCTGCTGTGGGTTGGAATGGCATATCTTTGAGACTGCTAAAATCATGTCTGCCTGCGTTTGTCCCAGTAATTACTAATATCTGTAATCGTTCTATTTCGACAGGTTGTTTTCCTAGGGTCTTCAAAGAGCTGTTGTTCATCCGATTTTTAAGAGTGGGGACAGGCACAGTGTAGATTAATTATAGGCCGATCTCGATTCTGCCTGCCATCTCTAGGGTAATGAAAAAATCCTTAATAAAAGGTTAGTTAGCTTTCTCGAGTCCCACAAATTATTAAGCAACAATCAGTACGGTTTTAGAGGTGGCAGGTACCCGAAAATGCTGTTTCTGCCTTGGTGGATCATGTAGTATCTAAACTGGACAGTAAAATGAAATGTTAGGCTATCTTCCTTGATCTTTCCAAGGCATTTGACACTGTGTCTGTTCCGCACCTGTTATCTAAAGCTACCGGTATTCGTGGCCATTCCCTGATATATGTAAAATGTCCCTAACAAACTGTTCGATTTTTACTTGCGCAGATAATACGGCACTACTACTTCATGGTTGTATTTAAATTAAAAAATATTAATCACTAAACTTATAACAACGAAAGATGTATCTACCTGGTAAACATGTTGTAGCAATTTTTTTACATCTTCATCAATTAATAAGTTATTAAATAAAATAAATAAATTAGTATAATGTATGTGTGCGCTTCATAATTATGTATAAATGTATACTACTATATAGTGTGTAATTATATAGTTATGCGTGAGTGTAATTATAGTGTTAAATGATAGATAATTATACTAGTGTATTACCCCGTTTAGATCAAGCGATTGAGATCTGCAGTAAATCTTCAGTATTATTATAATTTTGAATTTTTAACCACTTCGTCACCTCGGTCTTACATTCGTTCGGCATATAGGAGCAATGTCGCAGACTTTATTTATTTTATTATAAATATGGTTTGACAGCACTTCATAATGAGGGTGAGCAAGGGCAGTTCTACATCCATGAGTGGAGCATACTTCATAGTGTCTACGCTTTTTGGTTGCATTTGGGTTATATACCACCGAGGAATGCTTACGTAGAATTGTGCCAAGAACAAAGAGCCGCCTCACCGTAAGGACCCGACATTCATTGTAAAGTGACGTGGTGGGGTATCTAAACGGTTTCGAGGTCTGTGCTCGTTCCAGAGGGAGCAGGGTTGTCTTGGTCGTTCCACCCCACACAGTTATGCAATAATTTATTAAACTTTGGCATAAAGCATAATAAATAGTTTTTAAAGTTTCTATTCCTGCAGAGTGCCTTCATTTTTAAAAAATAAAAAATGAGTAAAGTGGCCGGCCCACTGCCACTTAAGTGCTGCAATTCTTCGGGCTATGTCGGTTGCTCTCGTTCTTCTGCGGATCTCCTCATTTCTGATTTGATTACAATACAATAATGGTTTCTGATAAATGAGCCGACTTCGGGAAATTGCTTCGGCACTATCTCCTGGTCGAGAACTCGGGATTGACGTCTACCCTCGAACGAAGCAAAAAAATCTTATCCCATCGGATTCCAATCAGACTCGCTCATTTATGGCAATTGGCTGATGGAACAAGAATTCCACTGAAATACGAAGTAATTTTACCAAGTTTGTTGGCGATTTTTTCCTTTTTGCATCATTTTTGCCAATATATAAGCACTCAACGCTTTGGTTATTGATACTATTGATTTATTTAATGTATAGATGTTCCTACTAAAGCTATAACTGCCTACTGAGAAATCTATGGTTTTGCTGATTAATTGTATCTTCTGTAATCTGTGATTGTATTTATCATATCTCCACGCTGATACCGAAAACACAATTGTAAACACTATTTGATTCAAATGATGCGTGACTGAATCCATACTAAAACTCCAAAAAAATAAATGTATAAAAACAAAAGAATAACATAAGAAGATTGAAAAAAGATGTCATAGAAACAAAAGAAATCAAAAAGATCCTGCAGCTCGTGAGGGATTTGAACCCCCGACCACCTCTTGTCAATTGATTAAGTTGGCGCTCTAACCGCTGAGCTAACGAGCCGACGTTAACACAAACGAAATTGGCTACCTTATTCGAATTGATGATGTCATGCTCAAAACATGGTCGAATTAAAAAGATCCCTAAAAGTAGAAATGAAAAGTAAAAAGTGTACCTTATTAATGAAGCTTAAATGTCAGTTTTACGGTGAGGGCATGGTATTATTAGTTGTAGGTTTGGCAAGGTGCCTCAAAGAGATATTAGCACATCTTGACGGTGTCCACGAAGAACGATGCCTCCTGGGTCAGGGTTGCGGGTTGGCTAAAAAAGAAACCGTAGCCCTGGCGTACAGCCAAGTGAAGAAACACGTGTGGGTTTTAGTCAGTAAAAGTCTGACACGCCCTTCCGCTCCTCCCAGAGCGGGAGAGGTCATTTGATGATTTCCCATTCAGATAAAAAAAAAAAAAAATTGGCAAAATTGTTTATACACAAAATTCCCAAAACGTCGAAAGCAATGGTTATAATTTGCATGCCGAGACTCACAGGTAACGTCTATTAAGTGTGCGATATTCTTTCATGAGGATCACTTTGAAGTAAGTATTTAGAAGAATCAATATTACCTGTTTAATTTTTCGAAAATTATTTAAAACTAGCCTAATTTCTCAGACTATAGAATGAACAAACCTAACTTCAAAGTTCAACCCAATGAAGTAATGACACTTTATTTTTCTTTATATTCAGTTTAAGGGGTTCTATTGGCAAAATCAAAATGAAACCAGACTGTTATTCCATCGAAATTTCATTGTGGATCGGACAGATTAAAACGACTAGCCTCGATCAGTTGTTACATTACGTTAAAAAAATATTTTCTAAGGAAATGCCATCAACATCAAGAATGGATGGTGAGGATGAGCAATGAATAGCGGTGAATAAAGTTATCAATTAGTAAACTACTTTTAAAGTCTTGAGTAATACAATACCTTTGTCATACACATTTACATACTTAACCATGTTGTAAATAATACTTGATTATATATTTTTTTAGTAATTATAAATTAATGCCTGACTGCAATCCCGCCTGATGGTAAGCATTGATGCAATCGTTGATGGTAAAACACGCTGGTTTATTTACCTTATTCACTAAAAAAAAAACGGAATGGATAGAAAGCAAGAGTTGAGCGAGGTGATGCAATGTTAAACCCAACGATGCTGCGCCAGAGGGAGATTGATCTGGAGACCTTCCACGATCAAACTCCCGACACAACAACATTTGGCGCATCGTAACCGACACACAACGCAACACAACTGCTCAGACCCATTTTTCCGTACGGCATCTGTTTTTTTATATTCTCATGTCTATTACCGGGCGATGAGAATTTTCAAGATTAGATGATACAAATTTGGCCTGGAACGATGTATACGAACTTCCTTATTATGGGAATTGTAATCTTTGGAGAAAAAATGTGTATCCATTATTATATAATAAGCAGTACCAAATAAATAAAAAAATATTATTTAAAAACAAAAAACCCGCCTGCATAAAACTCTAACGAACTGAAAAGGTAGAAACAAGTTGAACAATCGCAGTTGGGGGACTGTTCTATGGAATACTTGTTTATCTAGCTAAGAAGTCCCCCATAGTCCCAAGTACGGAAAAATGGGTCTGAGCAGTTGTGTTGCGTTGTGTGTCGGTTACGATGCGCCAAATGTTGTTGTGTCGGGAGTTTGATCGTGGAAGGTCTCCAGATCAATCTCCCTCTGGCGCAGCATCGTTGGGTTTAACATTGCATCACCTCGCTCAACTCTTCCTTTCTATCCATTCCGTTTTTTTTTTAATGAATAAGGTAAATAAACCAGCGTGTTTTACCATCAACGATTGCATCAATGCTTACCATCAGGCGGGATTGCAGTCAGGCATTAATTTATAATTACCACAAAACAGTATCGCAAGGTTGTTGATTATACAGCTGTAATAAATGACATCTCATCGAGGGACCTCAGATAATGATTATCCAGGATGCAAACAATGCTGCTGAGTTCCTGGTCTCTCTCTTCAGCACTGTCATCTCTAATCACTCTAAATATGTGTATGTATCCTCCAAACGCAGAATTCTCAAACCCTGGATCACAAACGGTCTGATACGTTGTATTTGAAATAGGGATAACATGACTCAAAAGCTAGAGGCAGACCCTGAAAACTATATTCTCTCGATTACATGTAAGCGCTACCGTAATTATTGTAACAAGCTACTCAAAAATTTAAAACATGTATATGAAAGAGACCAGTTTGAAGCGACGAAAAGCAACCCCAAAGCGACATGGAAAGTCAATAAAAATATAACCGGATCTAGTTTAAGATCAAAATCTCCTAATGAACTATTAAAGTTGTTTTCGAATGAAAATATTTCAGCAAATAAAGGCAATGAATTTTTTGCGGATTGTTGCAAGAACTTGGCTGAAAAATTCTTATCTTCCACGGCTACTCCTGAATGCTCTTTCGATGCCTATCCTTCGAACTCGGTAGTACTATTTCACACAGATGAAGTGGAGGTCGCATATCTTATTATTGGATTACGTTCAGATGCTGCTGTGGGTTGGAATGGCATATCTTTGAGACTGCTAAAATCATGTCTGCCTGCGTTTGTCCCAGTAATTACTAATATCTGTAATCGTTCTATTTCGACAGGTTGTTTTCCTAGGGTCTTCAAAGAGCTGTTGTTCATCCGATTTTTAAGAGTGGGGACAGGCACAGTGTAGATTAATTATAGGCCGATCTCGATTCTGCCTGCCATCTCTAGGGTAATGAAAAAATCCTTAATAAAAGGTTAGTTAGCTTTCTCGAGTCCCACAAATTATTAAGCAACAATCAGTACGGTTTTAGAGGTGGCAGGTACCCGAAAATGCTGTTTCTGCCTTGGTGGATCATGTAGTATCTAAACTGGACAGTAAAATGAAATGTTAGGCTATCTTCCTTGATCTTTCCAAGGCATTTGACACTGTGTCTGTTCCGCACCTGTTATCTAAAGCTACCGGTATTCGTGGCCATTCCCTGATATATGTAAAATGTCCCTAACAAACTGTTCGATTTTTACTTGCGCAGATAATACGGCACTACTACTTCATGGTTGTATTTAAATTAAAAAATATTAATCACTAAACTTATAACAACGAAAGATGTATCTACCTGGTAAACATGTTGTAGCAATTTTTTTACATCTTCATCAATTAATAAGTTATTAAATAAAATAAATAAATTAGTATAATGTATGTGTGCGCTTCATAATTATGTATAAATGTATACTACTATATAGTGTGTAATTATATAGTTATGCGTGAGTGTAATTATAGTGTTAAATGATAGATAATTATACTAGTGTATTACCCCGTTTAGATCAAGCGATTGAGATCTGCAGTAAATCTTCAGTATTATTATAATTTTGAATTTTTAACCACTTCGTCACCTCGGTCTTACATTCGTTCGGCATATAGGAGCAATGTCGCAGACTTTATTTATTTTATTATAAATATGGTTTGACAGCACTTCATAATGAGGGTGAGCAAGGGCAGTTCTACATCCATGAGTGGAGCATACTTCATAGTGTCTACGCTTTTTGGTTGCATTTGGGTTATATACCACCGAGGAATGCTTACGTAGAATTGTGCCAAGAACAAAGAGCCGCCTCACCGTAAGGACCCGACATTCATTGTAAAGTGACGTGGTGGGGTATCTAAACGGTTTCGAGGTCTGTGCTCGTTCCAGAGGGAGCAGGGTTGTCTTGGTCGTTCCACCCCACACAGTTATGCAATAATTTATTAAACTTTGGCATAAAGCATAATAAATAGTTTTTAAAGTTTCTATTCCTGCAGAGTGCCTTCATTTTTAAAAAATAAAAAATGAGTAAAGTGGCCGGCCCACTGCCACTTAAGTGCTGCAATTCTTCGGGCTATGTCGGTTGCTCTCGTTCTTCTGCGGATCTCCTCATTTCTGATTTGATTACAATACAATAATGGTTTCTGATAAATGAGCCGACTTCGGGAAATTGCTTCGGCACTATCTCCTGGTCGAGAACTCGGGATTGACGTCTACCCTCGAACGAAGCAAAAAAATCTTATCCCATCGGATTCAATCAGACTCGCTCATTTATGGCAATTGGCTGATGGAGCAAGAATTCCACTGAAATACGAAGTAATTTTACCAAGTTTGTTGGTGATTTTTTCCTTTTTGCATCATTTTTGACAATATAAAAGCACTTATCGCTTTGGTTATTGATACTATTGATTTATTTAATGTATGGATGTTCCTACTAAAGTTACAACTGCCTACTGAGAAATCTATGGTTTTGCTGATTAATTGTATCTTCTGTAATCTGTGATTGTATTTATCATATCTGCACGCTGATACCGAAAACACAAATGTAAACACTATTTGATTCAAATGATGCGTGACACGTGAAAAAATAAATGTATAAAAACAAAAGAATAACATAAGAAGATTGAAAAAAGATGTCATAGAAACAAAAGAAATCTAAAAGATCCTGCAGCTCGTGAGGGATTTGAACCCCCGACTACCTCTTGTCAATTGATTAAGTTGGCGCTCTAACCGCTGAGCTAACGAGCCGACGTTAACACAAACGAAATTGGCTACCTTATTCGATTTGATGATGTCATGCTCAAAACATGGTCGAATTAAAAAGAACCCTAAAAGTAGAAATGAAAAGTAAAAAGTGTACCTTATTAATGAAGCTTAAATGTCAGTTTTACGGTGAGGGCATGGTATTATTAGTTGTAGGTTTGGCAAGGTGTCTCAAAGAAATATTAGCACATCTTGACGATGTCCACGAAGAACGATGCCTCCTGGGTCAGGGTTGCGGGTTGGCTAAAAAAGAAACCGTAGCCCTTGCGTACAGGCAAGTGAAGAAACACGTGTGGGTTTTAGTCAGTAAAAGTCTGACACGCCCTTCCGCTCCGCCCAGAGCGGGAGAGGTCATTTGATGATTTCCTATTCAGATAAAAAAAAAAAGATTTGGCAAAATTGTTTATACATAAAATTCCCAAAACGTCGAAAGCAATGGTTACCATTGGCACCCCGAGACTCACAGGTAACGTCTATTAAGTGTGCGATATTCTTTCGTGAGGATCACTTTGATGTAAGTATTTAGAAGAATCAATATTACCTGTTTAATTTTTCGAAAATTATTTAAAACTAACCTAATTTCTCAGACTATAGAATGAACAAACCTAACTTCAAAGTTCAACCCAATGAAGTAATGACACTTTATTTTTCTTTACTTATATTCAGTTTTAGGGGTTCTATTGGCAAAATCAAAATGAAACCAGACTGTTATTCCATCGAAATTTCATTGTTGATCGGACAGATTAAAACGACTAGCCTCGTTCAGTTGTTATATTACATTAAAAAAATATTTTCTAAGGAAATGCCATCAACATCAAGAATGGATGGTGAGGATGAGCAATGAATAGCGGTGAATAAAGTTATCAATTAGTAAACTACTTTTAAAGTCTTGAGTAATACAATACCTTTGTCATACACATTTACATACTTAACCATGTTGTAAATAATACTTGATTATATATTTTTTTAGTAATTATAAATTAATGCCTGACTGCAATCCCGCCTGATGGTAAGCATTGATGCAATCGTTGATGGTAAAACACGCTGGTTTATTTACCTTATTCACTAAAAAAAAAACGGAATGGATAGAAAGCAAGAGTTGAGCGAGGTGATGCAATGTTAAACCCAACGATGCTGCGCCAGAGGGAGATTGATCTGGAGACCTTCCACGATCAAACTCCCGACACAACAACATTTGGCGCATCGTAACCGACACACAACGCAACACAACTGCTCAGACCCATTTTTCCGTACGGCATCTGTTTTTTTATATTCTCATGTCTATTACCGGGCGATGAGAATTTTCAAGATTAGATGATACAAATTTGGCCTGGAACGATGTATACGAACTTCCTTATTATGGGAATTGTAATCTTTGGAGAAAAAATGTGTATCCATTATTATATAATAAGCAGTACCAAATAAATAAAAAAATATTATTTAAAAACAAAAAACCCGCCTGCATAAAACTCTAACGAACTGAAAAGGTAGAAACAAGTTGAACAATCGCAGTTGGGGGACTGTTCTATGGAATACTTGTTTATCTAGCTAAGAAGTCCCCCATAGTCCCAAGTACGGAAAAATGGGTCTGAGCAGTTGTGTTGCGTTGTGTGTCGGTTACGATGCGCCAAATGTTGTTGTGTCGGGAGTTTGATCGTGGAAGGTCTCCAGATCAATCTCCCTCTGGCGCAGCATCGTTGGGTTTAACATTGCATCACCTCGCTCAACTCTTCCTTTCTATCCATTCCGTTTTTTTTTTAATGAATAAGGTAAATAAACCAGCGTGTTTTACCATCAACGATTGCATCAATGCTTACCATCAGGCGGGATTGCAGTCAGGCATTAATTTATAATTACCACAAAACAGTATCGCAAGGTTGTTGATTATACAGCTGTAATAAATGACATCTCATCGAGGGACCTCAGATAATGATTATCCAGGATGCAAACAATGCTGCTGAGTTCCTGGTCTCTCTCTTCAGCACTGTCATCTCTAATCACTCTAAATATGTGTATGTATCCTCCAAACGCAGAATTCTCAAACCCTGGATCACAAACGGTCTGATACGTTGTATTTGAAATAGGGATAACATGACTCAAAAGCTAGAGGCAGACCCTGAAAACTATATTCTCTCGATTACATGTAAGCGCTACCGTAATTATTGTAACAAGCTACTCAAAAATTTAAAACATGTATATGAAAGAGACCAGTTTGAAGCGACGAAAAGCAACCCCAAAGCGACATGGA
Source organism: Sesamia nonagrioides (assembly GCA_017933935.1). Lineage (NCBI taxonomy): Eukaryota > Metazoa > Arthropoda > Insecta > Lepidoptera > Noctuidae > Sesamia > Sesamia nonagrioides. Next base: position 52,872 of record JADWQK010000137.1, on the reverse strand, counting down.
AAGTCAATAAAAATATAACCGGATCTAGTTTAAGATCAAAATCTCCTAATGAACTATTAAAGTTGTTTTCGAATGAAAATATTTCAGCAAATAAAGGCAATGAATTTTTTGCGGATTGTTGCAAGAACTTGGCTGAAAAATTCTTATCTTCCACGGCTACTCCTGAATGCTCTTTCGATGCCTATCCTTCGAACTCGGTAGTACTATTTCACACAGATGAAGTGGAGGTCGCATATCTTATTATTGGATTACGTTCAGATGCTGCTGTGGGTTGGAATGGCATATCTTTGAGACTGCTAAAATCATGTCTGCCTGCGTTTGTCCCAGTAATTACTAATATCTGTAATCGTTCTATTTCGACAGGTTGTTTTCCTAGGGTCTTCAAAGAGCTGTTGTTCATCCGATTTTTAAGAGTGGGGACAGGCACAGTGTAGATTAATTATAGGCCGATCTCGATTCTGCCTGCCATCTCTAGGGTAATGAAAAAATCCTTAATAAAAGGTTAGTTAGCTTTCTCGAGTCCCACAAATTATTAAGCAACAATCAGTACGGTTTTAGAGGTGGCAGGTACCCGAAAATGCTGTTTCTGCCTTGGTGGATCATGTAGTATCTAAACTGGACAGTAAAATGAAATGTTAGGCTATCTTCCTTGATCTTTCCAAGGCATTTGACACTGTGTCTGTTCCGCACCTGTTATCTAAAGCTACCGGTATTCGTGGCCATTCCCTGATATATGTAAAATGTCCCTAACAAACTGTTCGATTTTTACTTGCGCAGATAATACGGCACTACTACTTCATGGTTGTATTTAAATTAAAAAATATTAATCACTAAACTTATAACAACGAAAGATGTATCTACCTGGTAAACATGTTGTAGCAATTTTTTTACATCTTCATCAATTAATAAGTTATTAAATAAAATAAATAAATTAGTATAATGTATGTGTGCGCTTCATAATTATGTATAAATGTATACTACTATATAGTGTGTAATTATATAGTTATGCGTGAGTGTAATTATAGTGTTAAATGATAGATAATTATACTAGTGTATTACCCCGTTTAGATCAAGCGATTGAGATCTGCAGTAAATCTTCAGTATTATTATAATTTTGAATTTTTAACCACTTCGTCACCTCGGTCTTACATTCGTTCGGCATATAGGAGCAATGTCGCAGACTTTATTTATTTTATTATAAATATGGTTTGACAGCACTTCATAATGAGGGTGAGCAAGGGCAGTTCTACATCCATGAGTGGAGCATACTTCATAGTGTCTACGCTTTTTGGTTGCATTTGGGTTATATACCACCGAGGAATGCTTACGTAGAATTGTGCCAAGAACAAAGAGCCGCCTCACCGTAAGGACCCGACATTCATTGTAAAGTGACGTGGTGGGGTATCTAAACGGTTTCGAGGTCTGTGCTCGTTCCAGAGGGAGCAGGGTTGTCTTGGTCGTTCCACCCCACACAGTTATGCAATAATTTATTAAACTTTGGCATAAAGCATAATAAATAGTTTTTAAAGTTTCTATTCCTGCAGAGTGCCTTCATTTTTAAAAAATAAAAAATGAGTAAAGTGGCCGGCCCACTGCCACTTAAGTGCTGCAATTCTTCGGGCTATGTCGGTTGCTCTCGTTCTTCTGCGGATCTCCTCATTTCTGATTTGATTACAATACAATAATGGTTTCTGATAAATGAGCCGACTTCGGGAAATTGCTTCGGCACTATCTCCTGGTCGAGAACTCGGGATTGACGTCTACCCTCGAACGAAGCAAAAAAATCTTATCCCATCGGATTCCAATCAGACTCGCTCATTTATGGCAATTGGCTGATGGAACAAGAATTCCACTGAAATACGAAGTAATTTTACCAAGTTTGTTGGCGATTTTTTCCTTTTTGCATCATTTTTGCCAATATATAAGCACTCAACGCTTTGGTTATTGATACTATTGATTTATTTAATGTATAGATGTTCCTACTAAAGCTATAACTGCCTACTGAGAAATCTATGGTTTTGCTGATTAATTGTATCTTCTGTAATCTGTGATTGTATTTATCATATCTCCACGCTGATACCGAAAACACAATTGTAAACACTATTTGATTCAAATGATGCGTGACTGAATCCATACTAAAACTCCAAAAAAATAAATGTATAAAAACAAAAGAATAACATAAGAAGATTGAAAAAAGATGTCATAGAAACAAAAGAAATCAAAAAGATCCTGCAGCTCGTGAGGGATTTGAACCCCCGACCACCTCTTGTCAATTGATTAAGTTGGCGCTCTAACCGCTGAGCTAACGAGCCGACGTTAACACAAACGAAATTGGCTACCTTATTCGAATTGATGATGTCATGCTCAAAACATGGTCGAATTAAAAAGATCCCTAAAAGTAGAAATGAAAAGTAAAAAGTGTACCTTATTAATGAAGCTTAAATGTCAGTTTTACGGTGAGGGCATGGTATTATTAGTTGTAGGTTTGGCAAGGTGCCTCAAAGAGATATTAGCACATCTTGACGGTGTCCACGAAGAACGATGCCTCCTGGGTCAGGGTTGCGGGTTGGCTAAAAAAGAAACCGTAGCCCTGGCGTACAGCCAAGTGAAGAAACACGTGTGGGTTTTAGTCAGTAAAAGTCTAACACGCCCTTCCGCTCCTCCCAGAGCGGGAGAGGTCATTTGATGATTTCCCATTCAGATAAAAAAAAAAAAAAATTGGCAAAATTGTTTATACACAAAATTCCCAAAACGTCGAAAGCAATGGTTATAATTTGCATGCCGAGACTCACAGGTAACGTCTATTAAGTGTGCGATATTCTTTCATGAGGATCACTTTGAAGTAAGTATTTAGAAGAATCAATATTACCTGTTTAATTTTTCGAAAATTATTTAAAACTAGCCTAATTTCTCAGACTATAGAATGAACAAACCTAACTTCAAAGTTCAACCCAATGAAGTAATGACACTTTATTTTTCTTTATATTCAGTTTAAGGGGTTCTATTGGCAAAATCAAAATGAAACCAGACTGTTATTCCATCGAAATTTCATTGTGGATCGGACAGATTAAAACGACTAGCCTCGATCAGTTGTTACATTACGTTAAAAAAATATTTTCTAAGGAAATGCCATCAACATCAAGAATGGATGGTGAGGATGAGCAATGAATAGCGGTGAATAAAGTTATCAATTAGTAAACTACTTTTAAAGTCTTGAGTAATACAATACCTTTGTCATACACATTTACATACTTAACCATGTTGTAAATAATACTTGATTATATATTTTTTTAGTAATTATAAATTAATGCCTGACTGCAATCCCGCCTGATGGTAAGCATTGATGCAATCGTTGATGGTAAAACACGCTGGTTTATTTACCTTATTCACTAAAAAAAAAACGGAATGGATAGAAAGCAAGAGTTGAGCGAGGTGATGCAATGTTAAACCCAACGATGCTGCGCCAGAGGGAGATTGATCTGGAGACCTTCCACGATCAAACTCCCGACACAACAACATTTGGCGCATCGTAACCGACACACAACGCAACACAACTGCTCAGACCCATTTTTCCGTACGGCATCTGTTTTTTTATATTCTCATGTCTATTACCGGGCGATGAGAATTTTCAAGATTAGATGATACAAATTTGGCCTGGAACGATGTATACGAACTTCCTTATTATGGGAATTGTAATCTTTGGAGAAAAAATGTGTATCCATTATTATATAATAAGCAGTACCAAATAAATAAAAAAATATTATTTAAAAACAAAAAACCCGCCTGCATAAAACTCTAACGAACTGAAAAGGTAGAAACAAGTTGAACAATCGCAGTTGGGGGACTGTTCTATGGAATACTTGTTTATCTAGCTAAGAAGTCCCCCATAGTCCCAAGTACGGAAAAATGGGTCTGAGCAGTTGTGTTGCGTTGTGTGTCGGTTACGATGCGCCAAATGTTGTTGTGTCGGGAGTTTGATCGTGGAAGATCTCCAGATCAATCTCTCTCTGGCGCAGCATCGTTGGGTTTCACATTGCATCACCTCGCTCAACTCTTCCTTTCTATCCATTCCGTTTTTTTTTTTAGTGAATAAGGTAAATAAACCAGCGTGTTTTACATCAACGATTGCATCATCAAGCATCAGGCGGGATTGCAGTCGTAAGCATTAATTTATAATTACCACAAAACAGTATCGCAAGGTTGTTGATTATACAGCTGTAATAAATGACATCTCATCGAGGGACCTCAGATAATGATTATCCAGGATGCAAACAATGCTGCTGAGTTCCTGGTCTCTCTCTTCAGTACTGTCATCTCTAATCACTCTAAATATGTGTATGTATCCTCCAAACGCAGAATTCTCAAACCCTGGATCACAAACGGTCTGATTCGTTGTATTTGAAATAGGGATAACATGACTCAAAAGCTAGAGGCAGACCCTGAAAACTATATTCTCTCGATTACATGTAAGCGCTACCGTAATTATTGTAATAAGCTACTCAAAAATTTAAAACATGCATATGAAAGAGACGAGTTTGAAGTGGCGAAAAGCAACCCCAAAGCGACATGGAAAGTCAATAAAAATATAACTGGATCTAGTTTAAGATCAAAGTCTCCTAATGAACTATTAAAGTTGTTTTCGAATGAAAATATTTCAGCAAATAAAGTCAATGAATTTTTTGCGGATTGTGGCAAGAACTTGGCTGAAAAATTCTTATCTTCCACGGCTACTCCTGAATGCTCTTTCGATGCCTATCCTTCGAACTCGGTAGTACTATTTCACACAGATGAAGTGGAGGTCGCATATTATTGGATTACGTTCAGATGCTGCTGTGGGTTGGGATGGCATATCTTTGAGACTGCTAAAATCATGTCTGCCTGCGTTTGTCCCAGTAATTACTCATATCTGTAATCGTTCTATTTCGACAGGTTGTTTTCCTAGGGTCTTCAAAGAGCTGTTGTTCATCCGATTTTCAAGAGTGGGGACAGGCACAGTGTAGATTAATTATAGGCCGATCTCGATCCTGCCTGCCATCTCTAGGGTAATGAAAAAATCCTTAATAAAAGGTTAGTTAGCTTTCTCGAGTCCCACAAATTATTAAGCAACAATCAGTTCGGTTTTAGAGGTGGCAGATACCCGAAAATGCTGTTTCTGCCTTGGTGGATCATGTAGTATCTAAACTGGACAGTAAAATGAAATGTTAGGCTATCTTCCTTGATCTTTCCAAGGCATTTGACACTGTGTCGGTTCCGCACCTGTTATCTAAAGCTACCGGTATTCGTGGCCATTCCCTGA